>OX438829.1:12288329-13618745 GCA_949315975.1 Eudonia truncicolella | reverse complement strand
CTGTACCCAAACCCCCATATTTTTCTGGTTTTACCAAATTACGGCCCTGTACCTACTTACTATTCAGAAAGGCATAAACACCCCTTCAACCATTAAAAACAAGTTAAAATTATAACCTTCCCTAACCCACCCAAATAACCCACCGGAATGAACTTCTTTAATACTCCACCTAGACTCCTCGAGTTTGGGCTTATTTTTACTGGGACAACACTAGCTATCGAGAGCTACTAACCCAATACTCCCTACCTGTACCCAAACCCCCCTATTTTCTCCTTCCAAATTGAACACCTACAGAAGACAACCCCCCATAGGGTAGTTTTTATTTTTATAAAAAAAAATTAACAATCTCGCTATGAATATGACGATAAATATTTATTTAATAATCTTTTATCTCTGTATCATTAGATAAACACATGATTTTAGTGACTTTTGGTTACTTCCATCATGCCTATTAAACACATTTCCTTATGTTCGGAAACCTTAACTTGGGAAACAGCTTGCTACGGCCCGTAAATTAATATTAAAAAACTACATCACGCACCGTAAAAAGTTAACCAAGCTAAATGAATGTACAGCATAAAAATCTCGTCTCACATGAGAACGTTCATGCCTGCAGCCTCGCCAAGCTCAAGAGGTCTCCGAGACATCTCCAGGGCACTCCACATCACAATATCGCAGCCCAGACACAGGGCAAAAATGGTAAATTACTCTTCACCATCCGAAATTGGACTTTAACCCTCTCTAATAAGGCTCAGCCAGTTTCAAGTCAATCGTTAATTGACAAAGGCTAATTAGATAGAAGTATTGCGCAAGTGGCCACTTCGCGCGTTCGTTACACACAAGTGTTACGTGGGAGTGACGCTTTAACCTAATTTTATACGGTGTAAAACGACGTGGAATAAGGATTTACGTGTTCGAGTTAAATTAACTTAGATCTAACCAGATGAAAATTTATTTTTAATTGAATAGTGTTGATAAAGTTTCCCACAATCGGTATTAAAACCCGCACCCTGTGCCATACTGGGTCAATGTTATTGTGGCTCACTACAACGCTCGTATTTTTTTCAACCCTATTGTCCAAATTTCATTTTTAGCTAAACCTAACCTTTTATGAATAATATGTACGAGTAGTTATAAACTTCAAAATATATCTTACAAGAAAATTAATACTTTCGCAACCATTTTTTCTTTCATTTAATTTCGTTTATAAACTCACTCGTTGGTACTGCTCAAACCTTTAAGGTACCACCGGAAATTAAAAACACGTTTTTCCTCAAAATTTCGAAACATTTCTATTCATAGGGCGCTTGAAAGGTTGCGTACACGTACCCTTTAACAGTTTGCGACGAAGTGTTATTTTAAGAGGCGATTACTAAAACAAATATTTATAAATAGACGAGAATGAATCTATCCCTACACTCCATTAGGGCCGCTTCTAGCAACAGCCCTATGCCTATTCTCACGTCGCCTGCGCAACATCTGTGTCCAATTTATCAGATGGAAGGGAATGTCTCATAAACCCATCGGTTTCAGCCGATTCTTGCTATACTATTAATAATTTATTTGTCACATTACTTTTTTGAGCGCGATGGGCAGCTTGCGCGGTTCGGTTGCGATCATGCAAGTTAAGTACTTTCGCAACTTGTGATGACAAATTAGAATAACTCGAGATCTTCCGTACTTCTGAAGACACGTTTAATTGTATTAACATTAAATAGCTACCTAGACGACCACTAGTAGTTATAAATAACTTTTAATAGGTGTTGCTACTTCAATTACAGTATTTTTCTCAATATCGTTTATCTTATATCTTAGCTATCAATAGCAAACACCTTCAATAGAAATGCGATCAAGAGGGTTCTTAAGGCGTTAATGACAGCAGCGTCAAATGCTTCTAAGAAACGGTATCCCGTAATTGAATTCCATTCACTGTTCAAGTGGACAGTTATTTGAATGCTTCCTTAGGAATCAAGAATAAAAAGTTCTCGTCAAAAAAAAATTCTTTAAAACACCTTTGTAAAGTTTCTGATGAATCAAATTACAATATTAACAAAAAACAAGTAGTTATGGTGCCAAAAATAAAAATATAAAACCATGTCGATTGATGTCAATAGATTTAGTAGCCTATTCATCAGAAACTACTTTCAGGGTCTGCAATAGGAAATAATCAAGTTAATAATAAATAAATAAATAAAAATAAACTTTCCTACACTCACACCAATTATCTAGCTTTGTCTAACAAAATAAACGATAGGACTTAGGTACGAAGAAAATAGCGTACGAATATTTTTAACGAAGGCATTCATATTTACTTACTTAAAGTGGATACGGTAATCGACATTTCTAAATTAACTGTAGCAGACTAATAATGTAATGTGAATCACGAATTGTAGGTACACAAAGGAAAACGAAGTAGATTCTATCGTTTTTTTAAAGTTTATAGTGATCTTCAATTTTATATATTAAGTGTAGAACATTTTAAGATCGTCAGCATAAAGCAAATAATTCGAGAATTTAAAGCAGTGATGGATATCATTAATAAAGACACTAAATAATATTGGACCTAAAATAGAGCCTTGAGGAACGCCAGATCTGACAGGTACAAAATCAGATTCGTAGCCTTAGACAACCACTTTTCGTTGATAATTTAATTGAAAAGAACAAATCTAATATCCTAGAATAGAAAGCAAACGGCGCAGATGGAATCCTGCCGGTTCAATAAGGTGGAAGGCTCAGATACGGACGGGCACAGACAATATTGACCCAATCGCTTCGGTCAAGCGACGCTAATGGATCGTTCGTTACCGTGATTTTCAGTATATCAACTGCGGAAAAAAACAAAAGCCGACCCATTTTTTGTTTGGTTTACCACCGGCCATCACAGTAAGACATATTTGGTAGGTACGGTCAGCAACATAACTCGAAGAACGCTTATTTCCTTTGTTATTGCATCGCAACTAGTACCTATGTATAACATTAATCACAATTGTAATGGTGTGTGTGTGTGTTTTAGATAATATTATGTTCTTTAGTTGCGTGTAGAAAGTAAAAGTGTAATTAAAGGTAACAAGCAAATTTCAATAAATGTATTTATATGTTGCACTAACACTATATTTATTAAGGTAAGCTAACAGATATTTACTATAAAAAAAAATAAAAGGTTAAACAGTCGCTTATAACAGGCTCTCTATCGCAACAAATGACATAACAAATATTACTTCAATACTTAAATCTGGTTTTTAAAACAATTGCCAAACCATCGTCGTCAATTATCACTGAAAACGGAATCTCGCCCACCGGGAGACTTCCCGGTCGATGTTATCGCCTGTCAAGGGAGACCGCTCGAATTTATTAAGCCAATAGCAGTCTATTGATCACCAGCAGTCTAATCCATTGACGTCACCAATCAATTCGGAATGGAAGTAATATTCTAAGAGGGACTTTAAGGCACTTGCCCCACCGCCAGCGATGAACGAGAAGCTAGTAGAGGTAGAAACAGGTAGGCGAACAGAGAGATAAGATAAGATACTCGTTTATTTGCCAAAAAAACATGGTAATTTACAGGTGGTATAAAATTTACAATGCGCACATGTTTTGCCATTATAAAACAGCATGCAAATGTTAATTGAAAATGTCGAAGAAACATGTCAATAAGGTTAATTTATTAATTATAAGTGAAAAAAATATATAATACAAATAAAAATGTCAAAAATATCATACTAAAAGTCTATTAACAAATTTTTTTATAAAAACGAATACATTATTATACAATTACTACACATTAATAGTGTTACATTATGTCTATCAGGAATGATATAAATATCCTTTAACTGTATAGAAACAATGCTCTAATAGCCAAGCTGTTAATTTATTTTGAAACATATTTAACGGCAATTGTTTTAACTCATCACATCAGGCAGCTCATTGAATATTATTATCGCTTGAGAAGCGAGTGTGTAAGATCTTGATTATAGTTCTTGAGTGTCGTTGCGACAAACTAGTGGCGAGAGAGAGAGTTCTCGCCAGGGCATGATACCGTTTCGAAATTTCCATTAGAAGTATCGGTAAGAAAGAAAGAAACGTTTATTTGACATTTCAAAAAATACATTAAAAAAAATAGTAAAAAAGTACAAAAAATTAAATGCCAAAACGGCTTCTCCTCAGTCTAATGTCACAGCCGGAGCCATGGCGCTAGTTTTCAGGAGGAACCGGTTTGGAGGTTTGACATACAATCCTTAAAAAATATCTACAACAAAGGTAATATAATATAGGTACATTCAATTTTGTTTTTTTTATTATGTAATGTGTACAATATGATGCCCGTCTGCTTCAAAAGTAGATAAAGAGTGTATGGCAATCCAACTAATTGACACTACCAAGTTGTATGCTTAGGTAATGATTCCTAATTTTCGCCTTAAAACTGCTAACAGAAGACAGGTTACGCAAGGGAGGTGGAATATCGTTCCATATTTAGGCGGCGGCATGCTTAGAACTACGTTTGAATGCCGTTGTGTTGTGCGAAGGAACAGCAAGACTAGCAAGACAAATTCGGGAAGACCAGGAAAGTTTACCATGGAGGTATGAAGGTACACGATTCTTTACAACGCCAAATAAAAGTGAAGCAAAGTGAACGTACCTTCTTGATGAAAAAACAGTTCCGTGCTAGCTCTTGAATATGTGTTACAAATCATAGTTCAGAATCTAAAACCAGACCCATATTACGCGCTTCACGTGTGATTTTAATAGCAGTAAGGTAAGTAACGTTATTTCTATTAAGATAAATTGGTAGCGGTAATGTAGGTAACGTTATCTTAAAAAGTATCGTTACTTTTTTCGGTACCTAATGCGCTTTAGCCAATTCGCGTAGAGCGGTAAATAAATTTTCCGGTAAAAATGCCACTCAGGTAATACATAGGTTATGATACCAATCATAACGTTACTTTTTAAATGGTATCATCGTTTCACAATAGTATCGTAACAAACATTTTAACGGTATTCAAAGCCTTCTGGGTCTCGCCAGCAGCACAAATAAGGGTTAAGCCTCATACAAACGCGCTCGAACAGCGCACACATAGACCCTCTCACAATCTCAGATTTCGGAACAGCTCGGAACAGTCCGACCGCAGCTGTTGGGAGATTCCGTGTCCATAAGAGGTTGTCTGCGTGCGTTGCTCGACATTGGTCTCCTTAATTTGTGCAGCAGTGTGAACAGTCAGAGATCAACCATTAATATATATATCTCTTTGACACAAGATATACTGTACGTATCTATTGTACGTTTCTTGAGCGAGAAAATAGCGATGTTAGTCGCTTTTTCGTCGGTGAGCGGTGGGACAACTGCCTTAAGGAGACTATCTGTCACGACACGAAACTTCCTAGGCGACGACAGAAACTTTTCTAATTCATTTAGCCAAGTTGGACACTCGCCTAAGGTAAGCGGATTAGTAATGAGAGTTTGCGGATTAAGGGTGGGTGCATGGCACCACAACGCGCTTAACACGATTAGCGTTAGCATATTTGAAAAGGCATTGCATTTTTGTCAATCGTATTTGAGGGTGGTACAGACCGAACGATGCTTTAATTAAGTGATCAGTCATTAAAAAAATAGTTTTGGCGGAAATAGTGAATTGTGGTGATAGTCAGCCATAAGAGTTAAAAATGTATTGATATAAATGAGAATTATGGAACAAAGTTGTTGGTAAAAGTTTAAAACAGTTTTCGTTAAATCATCATTTATTTTAATAGAACTTTAGAAGTAAACGCACTTGTTCATATTATTTCCAGGAATGCTAAAAAATTTTTTAAACTAGAATTTTGTTTTTTTATTTAATGTTGTTTTATTGTAACTTTTAAACAAGAAGTAACGAAATAAAAGAATAAGGTCATGAATCATTGTTGTCCATTTTGATTTGTTTGGTAGTATTACCATTTATTACCATTTTATATTAAAACCATACATGACGACATAAAGACGACACATGTAGGTAGATAGAGCAGGTATAATTAATTTTAATTGTGTTTTTAATCTTAAACTGATTGTGTCTTTGTTTGTCATTGTTATGTGTTGTGCAGGTCAATAAATGTTTCTTATTCACTTGTAATAAAATAAACGCGATCATAACAGTCACCATTTGCTTTAGTACCTACATAATACCACAGAATAGGAAGTGAGACTTAATTTACTCATATACTATGAGTAGGTATATTTCATCCAAATTCACGAAATGTATTTTTCCTACGACACGGAGTGTGCAATGATTTGTAGTTCCGCCACACTGGAGGTCCGGTGGCCCTAAGACATAGGGAGAATATTTACCCCACAGCATAAAACTCATGCCGGTATTGGGGTGTATTCCCGCAGTCAAACAAAGTAAGAGAGACCTACGCAGAGATACGACTCTTTTTTTCTTCATTACTGACTTCTTGCGGTCAGCACATTTAGCCGCCAGTGTCAAAGTAATGTCAAATTTTAAACAATATTTTGTTTGTTAGAAGATGAATAATAATAGATTATGAGTAGTGTTATGATGAGTAGTGATATATGATATTTAATCCCTTGACTATCAATCAGTAAAGGAGTGAAAACTAAGATATCACTTCTTTGGAGAATTTAAAAATTGACTTTGCGCTCTTTCTTTTTATTTACCAGCACTCATGCACACTCAAGTACTTAAGGCTTAATAATCCACCAGTATTTCACATTAATATTCGGTAAAACAACTTGGTTACCGGACATAATTCTAGGTACTAATTATGTTCACTTTTAAAAAGCTTTAATTCATTGATTTACATTTTAATATCGTTTGTTACAACTGCTCAACCTCATGGTCATCTTAAGAAATGACTAATCTTATTACCTTCTTTCCTGCTCTTCCGTCCCTGTTCGCCATAACATGCCGTGCCCGTATTAGTGTCCGCTTCAACTTACTTTTCTTTACATATATATAGCCTTTGTTCATTTTAAAACCGGCTTATTGCCTTGATTACACATTTCAATTTCCTTTGTTTTGACTGTGACTACTTCTTTTTCTGACCCTCTCTTCGCTATGCCTACACATTCTGCCGGTGCCCGTATAAGTGTCCGTTTCGACTTGGTTTCCGGTACATAAAACGCGAGGGTGCAATCGATCCCGGGCGTAGGTAAATATTGCGGAAAACTAACTGGGCTACTCTCCCTTATCAAATAACATGATAATGAAATTCTTTAGGCTACGATGAGAGCTTTAAATCACAATATAAGCCTATAAATTTACTTTGTGAAAGGATATTACACTTTGTAAAGGTCGAATGATAGCGTCAAAATAAAATACCTTTGAAATAAAAGGGCATGATTGGAGTTATGTTTGCAATAGCCTTTATTGAAGGCAAGGCGCCGCGATCACAGTTGCGATACTATAAGCAACTTTCGCAGTTAAGGATGGGTGACCAAATAAAAATGTCTCGAGTTCTTCCCTTACGTGAGTTTTTCTCGCGTTGAGCCCTGATCCCGGTTAAAAATTATAATAATCGTTAATACCCCACAACAAACTTAATAAAAATATTTTATTTTCATAATACAGTTGATACAATCAATAAATCTTAACGAACGAAGTATACCGCACAAAGAGAACCTGTGTCGTAGGCAATTAAGATCTTTCTTTGTGTAAATCAAACTACAAAAATACATAAAACTAGCTGGGTCCAAATTGTAAATCTAAACCATTCTCGAATCCACTTGAACACACACAAAAAAATTCATCCAAATCGGTCCAGCCGTATAGGAGTTTAGTGACATACACACGCACAGAAGATTTATATACATAAAATAATCGAATGGCAAATTAAATATGCAGTCATTACCTAGTACCTACTAAGCGAGAGCATTAGGTTTATAAATATGTAGTACTGGAGCACCAGTGGTGGTTTGTTCTAACGTACACATTAAAAGTTTAACGACTTGGTATCGATTGGCTGTCTAACAACGATAATGACAGTTGCACTTTCTATTGCCAACCATGGGGTATGGCTTTGCGCTTTGCAAATAATATTAGGGCATTTCCTACCCTTCCAGTTTTCCCTGTCATAATATTTTACTTGACACTCTATCACGCCCCATAAATCAGATATAGTTTAAAATAGGGATGCTGTGTATTTGTACAGGGTGATTCGGCAGTTTCGGCAGTTTCGGCACTATTGTGTTTTCGATCTATTTTTGACGTTTGGAGTAAGAGTGATGGGTGCTTTGTTAACTTTAGGTTTCAGTAGCGGAACGTGATGAATTGTTTTAGGCTTTGTAGCCTTTGTGGTCTAGTGGTTGGACCAACGGTTCAGGACACATGTCCCGGGTTCGCGAGTTTGTTTCTCAGCGCACATTACATTCTGTTCGGGTGGTGTTAGGAATGTAAAAAATACGTATTTTACTTGAACGTCTTGTCAATTGTCGTATAAGAAACATCTAAATAAGTAATAACGACACTGTTATTTACTTTATATTAAATCCCACTTTTTTTACATACCTAGAGGTACACACGCCTGCACATCAACCTACGTAAAACTGTCAAGTTTCTTCAATACATTGTCAACCTTAAGCCTTAAACATAAACTTCAAAGTCTATTGAGGAAATTTGACAGTTTGTGGTAGGTTGATGTGCAGGCGTGTGTACTTACTTACTTTACTTTTTCACTTGCATCGTTATTTTAGTAGCATTAAACTCTTTAGAGCTTTCGCTTTACACTTTAAAATTTAAAACTCTTTTTCAGAAACACTAATTAACTTTTAATAAAAATCACTTTTTCTCAGTCTTACATATTTCATTACCTCGCAAATTTTTAGAGCTCTTGCTTAACACTCTAAAATGAAACACGCATATCCAGAAGAGGTAAATATTAAAAATTCGTTGCAACACAGACCGGGATGGCTCGTCTAGGCAGGGGCTAATTTTCGAATCCAGCCTGCAGACAGTGCTTGTTAACCTATGCTGTATTGTATGTACACACTGAACTTGTACAGTATACATGCACCAATATACGTAGTCCCGTAGAGCTTTGTTCCTCAGACATGTATTGAATTTGTAATAGATATAACAATATTGGTTGTGCAGTATCACTGGCTTGCAGGCTTGTGTAAGTGATGTTTACTTGCAAAATTTGTTACACTAAGATATTGTTTTATAGAGTTTAAGAATATTTGACTTATATATTGTTTTAAGTACTTGACGTGAACACAACGCATTGAAATCAAAACCTTTTTCAGAATTTACTTGCGTTTAAAATAAAAGTTTAAATTACAAGTTATAAATTAATTACGAGACGACCAACACCTCAGTTTGTCTATGACCATGGACACTGTAAACTTTACAGTGTCTATTCCGTGTGTCCGTCAGGATTAAATTATATGAAAAATTATAAACAAATGACATTAACAATAGAACTTACACCTTTCTACAACAGCCAACAAGCTTATATGCAGGACAATTTCATATCAACACTAACATTTGTCTGTATCTTGTTTTGTTTTTGGAAAGTTTTCTTCTGTTTTTGTTCAATATTATGAAACTGTCAAAGAGAAGGGAAGGGGAACACCCTTGCTAACTCTCTTGCCGGTTCTTCTCAGTAACGGGACAAAGGATCTAAAATAGTTTGAGAAATTTTAACAGATGACCTTTTTTAACCTTTCGTCTACTTAGTGCCAGATCCGTCCTACAAACAATTAAAATTCTATTGTGTCTGTATTCACAGCAGACGACATTTTTGACGTGGTAGAAGCCACGGGCAAAATGTAGTATTTAAAATTAATTACACACTGCATTTTGATATACGTTAGTGGAGTGGCGCTTGATGATATCTGTTGATTGGTCTATGGCATGACTAAAGTCTTAGATAAAAATATCATAATATTGTATACTATTATGGCAAGAGTACGATCTGTCTGTCTCGGTGTACGTGGTATTACTTTAAAGTTATTTAAAAGACAGGGAACAATGTATAGTAAGAGATGCTTATAATGATTACAATAGAACAATTGAAGAAGTATTTTCCGAATCTGATAAAGTCATTCTTGGAGTGCTACAGGGAAGCGTTTTGGGTCCACTTTTTTTTGTTTACGTAAATGAGCTTCCAAAAGTAATAAATCATTTATGTGTTATGTTTGCAGATGATGCAACAATTTTTATTTCTGGAGATAATAAAACTAAAAGCGACTTTGAAGATGAAATTAATAAAACATTAAAAGATGTAGTTGATTGGCTGAAAACACTTAATCTTATAAATCCTATTAAAACTAAATTTGTCCAATTTCGTAATTGCAGATCCGACTCGTATAATTAAAAAAATTATGAATCTAAAACAGAAATAAAAGAAGTCAATGATAGCAAATTTCTTAGTGTGTCAATAGATGCTAATTTAAATTGGAAATCCCACATAGATAGTATAAACAAAAAGATTTCAAATTACTGTTATGCATTGTCTATTGTAGCAGAAAACTCCTCAACTGAAATAGCTAGAACTGTTTATTTTGGTAATGTGTATCCTCTTCTAACTTATGGGATTATATGGGGCAACTCAGTTAATACTGGGTGTCTCAAAAGTAAGTTCACATTTGCTTATCTTATTACGCGAAAGCAACTATTCTGAGGGGCGCGGGGGGTATGTCAGTCGGTAGTCTGGCTCTTGGGAATTTAGTCGCTATGGAGCGTTTCTCTGGTGCGGACCGTGCGTTGTGCGTACGTGAGTTTTACAAAAACGGTAATTCGGCGACTGTAGCGCGTAGAAAATTCTGCAGTATTCGACATATTCGTCACTTAAATGATGCGCCTAGCACTCGACTCATTGCAAAATGGGTTGAGAAGTTTGAAGAGACTGGGTCAACTCTGGAGAAACCAAAATCTGGGCGGCCAAGAACATCAAGAACAGCCGAAAACGTGGACAGTGTTACTCAGTCTATTCGAGATGATACAAACCTCTCGATTCGGAAGCGTGCTGTTGCTTTAAATGTGCACAGATCTTCATTATGCCGCATTTTACACAAAGATTTAAAGCTGCACCCGTACAAAATTCAGTTAGTGCAAGAACTGAAGCCTCAAGATGCTGGTCAGAGGCTTGCCTTTGTAAATCAGATGATTGAGCGCTTTCCAATGTTCACCAACATCTTGTTTTCCGATGAAGCCCATTTTCACCTGAATGGGCATGTAAACAAGCAAAATTGTCGTTACTGGAGTGCAACCAACCCAAAACAAAAACATCAGAAACCGCTACATTCACCCAAAGTCACCGTATGGGCAGCGATGTCGGCGCGAGGAATTATCGGCCCTTACTTTTTTGAAGATGGAAGGGGACGCACACTCACAGTGAATTCAAAGCGTTATGTGGAGATGTTAGACGAGTTTTTCGTACCCCAACTGCAAAACTTTCCTGGTTACAACCAAAGAACATGGTTTCAGCAGGATGGAGCAACTTCACACACGTCCAACAGATCTCTGCCTCGAGTTCGAGAAATTTTTCCGAACAAATTAATCTCCAGGCGAGGTGACATAAATTGGCCTCCACGAAGTCCCGATTTAACGCCTATGGATTTTTTCCTGTGGGGTTATGTCAAATCAAAAGTTTACGCTAATAAACCGACTTCCCTGGTACAATTAAAAGAAAATATCCGTCATGAAATGGCAGCCATCACGGAGACTACCTGCCGAGCTGTCATAGGCAATTTTAGTGCCCGACTAAATGAATGCCGAGAGCGCAACGGTTTACATTTGGACGATGTTATTTTTAAAAAATAAATTCCCAAACAGTGTACTTCAATATAAAATAAACATTTTTTCAATAAAGCTAAGACTTTTCTTTTAAAAAAAGATTTTAATGTGAACTTTCTTTTGAGACACCTTGTACAAATAGTACATTCTTACTACAGAAAAAATGTATTCGCATTATTTATAACTTGTATTATGATGAAACGCTTAGAGGTATTTTTAAAGAAAAGAAGTTCCTTACTCTTACTAACATTTACATTCTGGAAATATGGATGCGCTTGCCAGGGAAGGCTCGGAGACCCAGCTCATTGGTCCTGAGCCGTTCGTGGCACTTGCACCAAGTACCATTAACAAGGCCTTTAAAGATTACATCGAAAACAGGCACGGCATCGAATGGAATGAGCAGCCGGGTATGAAACACTCCAAATCCTTCCTTGGCGAAAACGCCTTAGGACGGAGTAAGTTCATATGCGGAGGCGGTAGACGGCAGGCCCGACTAACCATCGGTGCCTTGACAGGGCACTATGCCACAAAACAAATGCTTCATAGAATGCACCTTTCAACAAATAGTTTGTGTAGGGCGTGTGGAGAGAAAACGGAGTCGATGCAGCACCTACTGTGTGACTGCGACTCTCTGGCTAGGAAAAGAATGGGACTCCTGGGGTCGGCCTATCCGAAACCGGAGGACTTCAGGCTCTTCGCTCTTAAAGACGTTGCCAAACTCATGGCCTCTATCTTTGCGGAGGAGGAAGAGTGAAAGGATGGGGTTGCACAAAAGATCCCGATGGGTCGAGGTGTTACTGCGAGAGGGAAACCTCGGCAGGCCCCACTAAGATAAGATAAGATAAGATGTTTATTAAAAAAACTAACTACTAACTAAAACTAACACTGAATACTTTAACAGCAATAAATCTCTTCGTAACCAGCGTAATAGATATAAATATAATTTAAATTTTCCAATTGTGAATAATAATTTATATTACATATGGTATAAAAGTGTTTAATCATTTGCCAACTGACATTAAAGCTTTAGATGACCATAATATATTTAAGCATAAATTGAGAATATGGTTGCATAATAATGTATTTTACACCATCCGTGAATATTTTTATTTTAAAACGGTTTAAGGTACAATTTATAATTATTTACTTTTTATTTTTAATTTATAACATTGCATGCCTGATAAGGTAAACTGTTGGTACCTATTATATTTATTTTTTAGAACTTGTATACCCAGTTTTACGCAATAAAGATTTTCTGATTCTGATACTGTCTGATACTAAATAAACGTTGGTGAACCAGTTATGATTGGCGAGATCCTGCAAACTTGGCACCTTCCTTCCAATGGCATAGAGTTCACTTTAAAAGTGTAAGGTCTATTAATTTAAAGAACACTGTCAAGACAGCGTCTTCAGTCTACCATTGTTCGTGTTCAGCCCCGCGAAAGCTAATATTTAATTAACAGACTAACACTCTGCTTAATGTCTGCCTTTGAAATTCTGATGGCGTTATATAAATTTTGGCTCGTAACTTTCAGAAGCGACGCAGCGTCGAGAAGAGGATGTTTACACAAATATATATTGTACTCTTTTTGTCTGATATTGTATCTGTATCAAATTATTATCATACTAATATTCTTTGATGTGAAACAAAACATAACTACATTAAAGAAAAAAAAAATTAAGATAACTAAAGACAAAATAAAACCTATAAATAAAAAATGTCCTCCAGCTGTGGGCTCATGGGAACGGTCCCAAGAATGCTGGCAACATTACCTCTTTGGATTGCCAAGCTAATACGTTGGCAGAGGTAGCTGCCAGCCTTCTTGTCACCGGTAGTTTTCGTACTACGACTGTGAAAATGTGACATTATTTTTACTCTTTTTTGTAGGTTTTCATCAGACGTCAGAGAAAAGGTGAATTTGTTTCTTTGTCTGAGTCTGATGTTAGGTATGTCCGCTTAAATTACATATGCAGATTTCTTTGTTATGTTAGAGTTGCTATTGTTATTAACAAAAGGGTAATTGTTAGGGACAGAAAGAAAAGTGGGTGCAAAAAGCTAGTTTTATTCACCATTCGAACACGTTAACCAATTTAAGAATTTGTTTGGATCTTTGTCCTGGACATAATAATAGTATCCCGAAATCCTCCGTGTTCGGGCATCACGTTAAGGCAAAGTTAAACAGTTGGTCCCGGTTATTGTTCTTAAGATAGCATTCGATAAACTCATTTACCCGAATTGGTCCAGCGTTGAGATTACCCCATGTGTCCAGCCCAACATTGGCACGTTATTATGGTAATGATCCCTTTGGTCTGTGATAAACTGGTAAGCATATAGTAACACAATACAAGTAGTTACCTACTAATACCAACAAAGCAAAAATGTTTATGCTGTTTATATATTGTTTAGGTAAACAAATACCAAAAACGTGTATTTTCTCCATCATCACATACTATCTGCTCATGTTTGAACCCTAAGGGAAATTATGTGGCTTCCATTGCGGTTCAAGTGGCCAGCCGTAGTAAACACCTGCAAAAAATTTTAATCCCCTAGACAGAAGTTTACTCAACTTAGATATAGTGTAGCGTATATTCAGCTTTACTTTGCCCATTGGTAAACTTCCTATTTGGTCAACATTTATTATAAACTCTCTCTAAAGTTAGAGTAATAATTTAACGGGATATTTCGGTACGTTGCATGCGCCATGATCACGGAATTACTGAAGTTAATGAATGCGGTTAGACTCCACCCGCATTAACTTATTCCACTACCGCATATTAATGTCGGATACTCACATATAATAAACATGATGGTATGACGACCATGATAGTTTAAATAGTTATTGTCTCTAAAGTTGTTGAGTAAACTATTTTTTTACATCAAACATTTAATCTGGTTTACCAAATCGGAAGTTTCCCAAACGGGAAATAGCTATAAATATAGTGGCATAATCAGTAGTGATACGAGGGAAATCTTACAATACTTTAGAATGTTAAAGTGTCTGTCCCTTATCAGTCAGCCATCAAAAGTAGCCTTAACCTCCAAGAAAAAAGGGTTGATTAAGGTTTGATTTCAGACATGTGTCTGTCTGTCCGTATTGTAGCTCTTTGACGGAACAACGGATTTCAATGTTTTTTTCTTTATTCGCAAAACTGGCAGAACTCTCCACTGGGATGTTATTCATGCTCAAAATCAGACATTGAGATATGGATATGGCCGTTTTAAAATAACAGAATTGAGGCTGAAATCATCGAGCAAACCCTTTCACAATTGAGCCAGCGCGCCCGCAGATTTATTATGGAATGACGAGTCCCGCACTTTGGAAGCGTTTCCGTACGAATTTTGAACGGACGTAAACGCACGATTTTGAACGTACGAATTGAACGCGCACACTGGTTGTATTTTTTTTCCCGTTGGAGTGCCAGAGTGACACATTCATGTGACGTTTATTTGTACGAACCTACGATCAAGTACATTATTGATCGAAGGTACAACCCATGAAAAATCCAAACAAGTTGGGATTGATTTCGGACGTCGGAACTATACCTACGCACGCACTCGAACGACTAGTTCGCTCTGATCCGATTGGATCGGATCTAGTGGGGAACGGTAACACGCACTAATGCGTTAATTCCATTCCCTCTAGATAACCTCTGGCGGTGTTTCGTTTCACACAGGTTGAGGAACCCTTTAAGTATCTCGCCGCCTCCAAAAAATCCAGTAACACTGAAACTGCCGCATGAGGCAATCAGCGAACTGTTTAAATAAATTACTACTTATTTCGCTCCTAGTGTGCGAGGTACAATAGTAGCCTGAGGAACGGGATGTATGGTGCGTATACGTACGTGTTCGTAAGAGTTTGACTCGTACGAACACGCATCCAAAGTGCGACTGGCCTGAAAGTGCGGGCGCGGAAGTCATATTTTAATTACCTACAGGTGATATTTTATTCTGTTAACTATAATATCGGATAGACGAGTGGTAAGTAAGTTATATAGTAGTAAATAGGCCACGACATTATCAGATGACTGATTAACCATAAGTAGAGAAACTCTTTAGCACAGGTTAAAAGAAAGAAATAAACAAAGAATAAGAACACAGACAAATAACAATAGGAAATAGGAGTTAACAAAAGAGAAAAAACATTTAAGAAAACGATATTGTAGGAAGCCTGTGGTAGGATGGTGCGCCACAATGAGGAAAGACAAAGGGAAGATCTTCCTCCGAGCTGGGTGGTATAGCTCGGGGACCGAGGTCCGATGGATGTTAGTTGGAGGTGCTATATATAGCGAAGGAGATGGTGAAACTTCACTACCGCGATGCAGGCTTTCCATACAATTTATCGTCGTAGTATGGCGACGTCGTTGGTATGCGTTTGTGGCGCCATCTGTTGACATGGTTGAGAAGGTGTTTGCTTCGTGTCGATTATGTGCGGCGTATGCGGTAGGTGACGCCGCCACATCACTCCCCCCCTGAGACCGGAGGTCGATGTCAGTGAGTGCGCTCAGCAGTCAGTGCGTCAGAGCTTGCAAGTGCCAGTGGAGAGTGCTGCTGCAGGATGCCCCAGTCTACGGTGAGTCGAGACGGGTGGGGTGTAGGCGTGTTGCCAGTGATGCAGTGTGCTGTTCCTGTCTGCGGTGAGTCGAGACAGGTGATGATGACGGTGGGTCCGAGCTGCTGGTGTGCAGGGCTGCCACGCCGGAGTGATGCGGCCGACATTGATGCACCGGTCGTGGGCTGCGGAGACCAGGTCGGGATGATGCCGTCGAGTGTGCCGGAGGTCCAGGAAGCGTCGTCCAAGATGCTGCGGTGGAACCTTGTGGCTCGATTGCTGGCTTGCTGTGACTGCTGGCGAAGGTAATGGATGAGGAGTGATGGATGGGTGCTGCTGCGACGATGTTGAAGGTGCTTCTGTGCTCCGTCGGGGTCACCACTGTAGGAAGCCTGTGGTAGGATGGTGCGCCACAATGAGGAAAGACAAAGGGAAGATCTTCCTCCGAGCTGGGTGGTATAGCTCGGGGACCGAGGTCCGATGGATTTTTTTTTTTGGAGAGAGATTGCTGATTGCCGCTGCGGCATTTTCAGCTTCACCGGGCTTTTTGGGGGCGGCGAGGAACGTAAAGGGTCCCTCAAGCCGTGTGAAACGAATCACCTTCAGAGGTTATCTAGAGGGAACGGCATCGCGCACAAGTGCGCGTCCCCGTGCCCTACTAGATTCTCCGAAGGGTTCGGATCGGATCGGGGAGCGGAGCAACCCGAGGGCGCCTCTAAAGGCACGGACCTCGGCTCGGGTTGACCGGGCCGTGGAGGAGGAGAGAAGGTCCGATGGATGTTAGTTGGAGGTGCTATATATAGCGAAGGAGATGGTGAAACTTCACTACCGCGATGCAGGCTTTCCATACAATTTATCGTCGTAGTATGGCGACGTCGTTGGTATGCGTTTGTGGCGCCATCTGTTGACATGGTTGAGAAGGTGTTTGCTTCGTGTCGATTATGTGCGGCGTATGCGGTAGGTGACGCCGCCACAATATACTTTCATCGTAATTGTATAGAGATAGCCCACTAGTTTGCGCTATCTCTATACAATTACGATAATTGATTGATTATATTTATTTTTAGGGTTCCGTACCTCAAAAGGAAATAACGGAACACTTATAGGATCACTTTGTTGTCCGTCTGTCTGTCTGTTCGTCTGTCTGTCTGCTGTCTGCTGTCTGTCTGTCTGTCAAAACCCTTTATATCGGGAACGCGTGGAGGTATCGAGTTGAAATTAAAACCATACATATACTTAGGTCTGGGGTCCTTGAAGCTGTGAAAAAATCAAACTTCTAAGTTAACAAAAAAAAAGATACGGCCGTTTATGTCGCAAAAAACTTATATTTCGACACTCTCAAGGGAATCAAAATTCATAGGGTAGGTTGACCTAGAACTATGAAATTTGGCAAATAATATCGTCTTATACTACAAATACAGGGAAAAGCCTAAAAACTATACATGTTTAATTAAATTACAAATAAAACAGGTTCTTTATGCAACTGGGGTCCAAATTTTGAAGTAACTTAACCGTGTCATGTCGTGTCATGTCAGTCATGGGGTATCGTATGAAAGGGCTTCATTTGCACAAGCTTTAACAGATTTTTAATTATTTTTATGATGTATATATATAGTTTTCGATTTATGACGAAGAATGAAAAAAAATATACCTTTTCCCTCTTTTATATGTATAGGTAGGTACCTACCTAATAACTTTGGTGTATGTAGTACCTAACAGTCGGGAAAAGTTCGAGACTCGATTGCTGAAATATAATACACCATAAATTTGTACGGAACCCTCGGTGGGCGAGTCCGACTCGCACTTGTCCGGTATTTGGATATTGTTTGTATTACGAAGAACTTTTACGTGATGTTATTTTTTTATAAATATGTTACATATTCCATATTTTAAAATCGCCTCGGGAATAGATAAAATACGATCCAACGAATAACTTGCAGTTGCAGGTAGTCACCATTTCCAGCGCAACAATGTTATAGCAGTTTCACATTGCAAAGAGCATTCCAAAAATGCGCCAGAACCACAACGTTTATAGTTGAAATAGGTTATTTGGTTTGGGAGCTGTATAATAACAACAATTAAAAAGATAAATGTGTCTGCTTCACACCGAACAAAGTACAGACGCCAGCACATCAACCTACCACAAACTGTCAAATTTCTTCAATAGACTTTGAACTTTATGCCTTAATGATATGGTTGAAAATGTATTGAAGAAATTTGGATAGGTTGATGTGCAGGCGTCTGTACGTTACCTATGAAATTATTATGAACAAAGAACAATGCTGAAATAGTTATGTTAAAGTTTTCATATCTAATTTTCAAAGAACTAATACTTATTACTTACATTAGCTGAAACTTATCGCATCAATTAAAGTAAATTGCTGCTTAGTTTCATACATCATAGTAGTACTTAGGTTATGGGTAAACGGGGACTAAACTCACCAAGTAAGACCAATTAGAATCTGGACCAATTAACATCGTCGCATCTGGACTCTGCTTAGAACGAAATAATTTGCCTAGACTTCAATTATTGGTTGTTAAAGCGACGCACTGAAAAAATGCACCAACTTTCGTCGAACAGTAACAAATCTGAAATGTTGTGTAAATTCATGTTTCTATCATGAATTTGCTAGCAAATACACGATTGTATAATTTTGAGTAGCTCATAATTATTTTCGGAAACACCACTAAAAATCACTATTGTTGAAATCACAACAAAATTACTTAATTTTTAAGCTTGGAAACCACTCAAATACATTGATAACATCAATATTCGTAATGTAGTAGCTGCATATTTTGATAACTAAAGCCAATTTTTTTAAATAGTTTTTTAGATTCTGTTCATTTGTAAGTCTCAATTGTCTACGCTATGTATTTTCGACCTTATGACAGCGCCAATAAGGATCAACCTTTTTGAGTGTTCACAAATCGAGGTGTCGTCTTAAAGACTGCTATATCACTATAGCTACACAGAGCTGAGTTGGTTCTCTTCAATAATAAAAAAATATGCCTTCAATTGGCAAATGTGAGTCAATTTGGTCTACAATAATTGAGTAACATGAATCAGTGCGTAAGTCCAGGGCGCGCGGGAGATTTTTTTTTTTTTGACAGAGATTGCTGATTGCTTCTACGGCATTTTCAGCTTCACCGGGCTTTTTTGGGGGCGGCGAGGAACGTAAAGGGTCCCTCAAGCCGTGTGAAACGAATCACCTTCAGAGGTTATCTAGAGGGAACGGCATCGCGCACTAGTGCGCGTCCCCGTGCCCTAATAGATTCTCCGAAGGGTTCGGATCGGATCGGGGAGCGGAGCAACCCGAGGGCGCCTCTAAAGGCATGGACCTTGGCTCAGGTTGACCGGGCCGTGGAGGAGGAGAGAAGCGCCCAGGTACATGTCTGTACCTGGTGTAGAGCGAGTGTGAACCGGTTCTTCGTACCCTTGTTCTACGAGTACGGTGTCTTGGGCCTAAACTGGTGTGCATGTTTAGTGTATTCTGTAAATGTGTGCTGTCATTTAGAGGATCGGGCGGGGGGCGCGCGGGAGATCTTGCACTGAGAAGTATCGGCAAGAAATTCGATCTAACTAGTCTATTCGATCACGTTAACCAAAACAAATATCGAATCGAATATTTCGAATACTCGTAATATAATAATATGATATTGCATACCTACTGTTTTAGGTGTGGGGAAAGCAATATATAGGTGTGTAGGGTGGGGTTTACCTAATAAATCTTGCTTCGCGGTCGAATATCAAGGGAGCCGTTACGGTATTTGCAAAAATACGACACACAACCACAAATCTCACAGGAAAGGAACCATTTACAATTTTGTTTTCCAAGATTTCACTACGTCTCTTTTTATTATTGTATTTTGCATTTACAACGTTATACCTATGTAGTTACGAGATATTTCTTAGGAGTCTACGTATCTATTTCAAATCCCTATTAACCTCTCATCTGCGGCGAGCGCTGATCAGTGCTCTACACGATTACTACTATTGTGTCTGTATTCACAGCAGACGACAGGTTAAGGATAGTCTGTATGGATACCTATCTAATTAATATAAGCACTAAATCCAGACAATCACAGAGCACAGAATCAATATTTGTACAGTGTGTTCAATCAATCGTCACAATCAAAGTTCACACAATCAATAGTTTTTTAATCACTTCATTTTTATTACCAATTTTGATGCAGCCGTGAGACACTTAGATGTTTTTTCTGTTCACTGTTGCACTAGTTGTACCTACTTCTTAATATCTCGTGCATGTGTTAAAATAAATGTTTCTCTTTATTTCTTTATATCGAACTACCCACGTTTTTTTACACATATCAATTTAATTTGCAGGCAACCTCCTCTATAGATAAACAGAAAAATCATCATAAACTAATTAAGCATAGTCTAATTAGCCAACCAACACGAGCGGCAAACAAATCGAGCGACGTGTGCACCGAGCCATCGGAACTGTTGGCAATTACCAGTATCGGTTATGAAACTAGACGGGCCCTTAATTAAGTTGTTACACTCGTCGCCGGCTTAATTTGCGCTTTACAGGTGCACGTATGGCGTGAAGTTAGCATGTTCCCCTTGCGCGTTGCATTCGGGAGTTTCAATTTTCAAGTAGACTGCGTGTTGCTTTGCTCTACGTACTTTTGTAGCGGTCGAATCGTCGAATCTTTTTTTCCATTCCTAGTATTTGTCATAATGTCACAAACGTGGATATAATAAAGATAATAAGATTGTTTGTAATGTACATGGAAACACTTTTTAAACAGAAACTACATAGGTAGTACTCGTAAATAAAATTAATGTATTATATTAATTTTGAATTTTATATGCTATATAAAGTAATGAAACTCTCGTATAATTATGTAAGGGGTCGGTCTCGATGGACTTATTGATAGAGTTACAAAATAACAGGTCATATGTTAAGTGTCTAGTTAATAGAATTACATTAAACAATAATAATATCGCTCATAATAATAAATCAAGTTTGTTTTTAATTATCTTTTTAAAACATTTTCTTTTATATAAACTAAAGCAGACGTCCTAAATCAACATGTATTTCATTTGAAATGCCCGTGCAAAGTAGCATAGCATTAAACGCTCCACATTCAAGAGCAGTAGGTATACCTACAAACTAGCGCAGGGTGTCTGAGTGAGTAATTGGTTGGGTCGTCAGCCACACTCAGAGCACCCGCTAGATTTACACCTATGACTGCAACTCTTGGACGAATTAACCACTCGTCCAAGCTGCAACTGGATAGTCAAGTATACTCGCGTCATTCTACAAAATTCTCGATGTTCGGCGGCTGGATTTTACCCAATGTTTACTTCTAAGGGCTTTTTTCGTGTTTTGTCACCGTTCTTTTGATGGCTCGGTTTTCGTCGGAAGATTCGAAGGAGCGTAAATGAACCCCCACCAACTGGATGACGCAGACTGATAAGCTGTGGCGATTCTGCGAAAGTGCTTTTACTAGCTAATGTTTACTTCTTACCGAGAGCGTTATCGGTGCTTCTCCATTCTTCGGAAGGCAGGTTAAGATAGCATATTTGGTAGTGCACCTGACCCGGTATGTCATGGGGTGCGGGTTCGAATCCCGCTCGTGGATTTTTTTCAGGACTTTGTCTTTTTTCAATTTGTAATTTGTTCGCAACAAAATTTGCGTAAAATATATAACCATAATCATACTCTATCTCTACTGAACTCAAAAAAAATTGTTACCTGTATTTTGTAAAAAAAAGTTTTTGTAGATACGTCATTTTCTTTCTTCGTGTTTCCTTTTAGTGGTTTTAAATAGTCACGAGTGTTTTATCTAGCCAATGGATGGATGGACATTTTGGTCGGGGGTTACAGTGATAGATGGTTTTTACGACTAGCGAATCCAAGACTAATGACGGTACCACGAAAAAATAAATAAATAAAATATCGTGGACCAAAAAATAGCAGTACATTTTGTAAACACTCCACTAAAACTATCCACTAAATCACTATCCACTAAAATGTTCTGTAATAACTTTCAGTCGGAAAACAGTTAATATTTTGTCTAATTACAAACTAAAGGACACAAATTTGCAAAGGTTATCCGAGATACGAGACCTTGGAGTTCACCATGACTCAAAGCTTATTTTCGACGTTCACATTGATAGGACTATTAAGAAGGCTTCAAAGGCACTGGGATTTGTTATGAGATCCTCGTCAAGTTTTAATGACATTAAAACAATCAAAATACTGTACTGCACCTTTGTAAGAACTGTCCTGGAATATGGATCGGAGATCTGGAATCCGTGTTACAATAAGTATATTGATCGCATTGAGCAATTGCAGAAAAAATTTGTAAATTTTTATGCTACCGTCTGAAGTTGCCTTATAACTCTGGTAACTATTTTAAACTTTGTGCGAGGTTTCACCTTCTTCCCTTACAAAAACGAAGGGAAATATCAGATATAATTTTTTTGCTAAAGATAATTACAAACAAAATAAATTCTCCTGAGCTTCTTTCCAAAATTTACCTTAATATTCCATCAAGATCAATAAGATATTACTTTCCAATTCATCTACCGTTAGTTTCATCAAATTATCGTCAGAATGAATTTCTTTGGCGAGCTAGCAAAGGTCTAAATGAGTTTTCTAAAACAAACAACTTTGATTTATTTTATTCTAGCATAGCAACAGCAAGGCGGCTATTAAGTCAAGATTTCTTTGACAAATATTTGATTAAGTGAACTTTATATCCCACTCATTAGTTTTTATTGTTTTTTGGTATTTTTTCATTATTTTATGTTCTATTGTCCACAAAAACCTTATTAATTAATCTGTTTTTAAACGTGGAGACCTGTTATTGGCCATCTGTTACTTATATCTGAATGTATGTATGTTTCGTGTGCTGTTGGTCTTCCGAAGATAAATAAATAAATAAATAAATAAATAAACATGTCATAGCTGAAACTTGCAAGTCGTAAATACCAGTAGCTATACGCATTAAAACCACTTGATTTAAACTTTGGTTTGAGTTAAAAAGTGTAACTTGCATTTCAAGCCTAAATACATAAGTATTACCCGACCACATACAAGACAAAAATACAAATTGTCGTTTAAGTTCACTAGATTGAATAGTTAAAAAAACTCGCCTCAGCACCCAATTGTCGGATATTTAAATATATCAGTAAATATCCGATCAATAATAGGTATAATAGTCCTATTTTTTCCTATACTTTTTTCTCTATCGTACTGGAGGCTCTGCTTCAATGCCATAGATGCCATACATATTCTCATATTCGTTAACGTGATTAAATGGGGAAAACTCCCACTGTGCACACTGTGCCCAAAATACAGACACAACCTATTAAAACAACACGTAAATTTTGTTCAAAATGTAGTTTTCGCTCAGTGGGTAATTGGTTAAACTATTAAGCCTCGCGCCCATCGGGCTACGTGTCAGGTGCGCTGTGGATTATTGCGGATGAATTCACCGTTTGAAACAATTTAGTCGGTTGTGAGTGCTGAAAACTCTTTAGTAGCCCGCAGGTTGCTTTTGAATCAAGTGCAACATTGATCATTATAGCTGAAGATGCTAAAATCAGTCTCAAGTGTCGAAAATAGTTGCCCCTCCCTATACGATTAAGGGATCTATGTGACTGCACAGAACCACACAGTGGTTGACTGGGCAAACATATAAGAGACCACTTCCAACTCTTGGACGTATTACAAAAACACAATGTTGAAAAAATTTCCACGAGCAGGATTTGAACCTGCACCCTTCTGACATACCGAGTCAGGTGCTCTTCCAATTGAGCTATCGTGGTTCTAACAAGCCCGCCGAAATGATTCAACACTATTTACTTTTTACTTTGAAAGCCAAAGGCACCCATTCAATGTCAACAACTACCGTCATTAACACCCGATCATAATATTTTTACAAATACTAAAGATCAGTTAAGAAATAGGCAAGCTATTTATAAAATGTTTTTGTTTTGTTTATATAATTTTAACGCAAATTTTGTTGCGAAACAAATGTCTTGGTCGTATATTGGAATTATATCATTCGGGTAGGAGAGACTCTTAAACAGGGAGTTGTTCTGAAAAGAAGTAAGGTTTTTTTTAAAAGCGCAAGCAATGGTGATATGAATAAAACGTTTGAAAACGAAATGGACACGTAGTCAGATAAAATAAATTAAGGTAACAGCTGACCAGTTTAGAAGAAAATAAGGAAAGGTTAACTGGCTGTTTTGAATAAATTCAAATGAAAGTAGTTGATACATTAAATTTATATAATGTCTATCTAACATATTGTTTTCTAAAGTTTACGCGAACACTACACATTGAAATGAAATAAACGCGAGTAGATCCGTAAAAGTTGTTTCATTTCAATGTCTATCGAAGTTTTTGAATGAGACTGTTTTGGAAGAGCGGAGCCTGCTGAAACAGGCATTTCAGTATACCTTTTAGGATGGTCCCAATCACTGTTACTTTGATAGACTATACACAAACGATTTTTGGTTTGTTTTTTTTTTAACTTTATACTACAACACAGCTGAACAGAAACAAGACATTAGACACCTGTTTGCTGCCATACAATTTGGACAACAGTAAAAGTTTGAATGACCCTTGTAAGTATCGAACCAAGAAGTAAGCACCGTCCTGAATGTCTCTGTATATTTCATGACTTTGTCTCCATTAACTGTGGACAGACTAATAAAACTTAATTAACAATTTCGATTGAATGCCTTGTAGAAGTCGGGTAAGTAGTTACATCATTAATTTCTTACATAAAACTTCGGAACCTTAGAACACCGCAATTGATCGGTTTTTCAATGTGGTTCGAACAAAAGTCAAGAATCGCATGTTTTAAAAGTATCTTAAATGTATTATTTTTATGGATCTCCTTGCACGCTGATGTGTTGCTTAAACGTTTTAACTTAGCCCCCTTCTAGAATAGAATGAGCTCTATCTAGGTAGGCAATAAGCTAGAATCAATATGTTCTTTCTCAGTAAGCATGTTCTTCCATAGTCCACAATCGGTACAGCGGCCTTTAACATCAGGTGAGGTTGAGGTCAAATATCGTGTATTCTAGAATATAATATATCTTCTGTATGTTTGGTTAAAAAAAGTATAGCCCTAAAAAGCAGTTAGTACGTAGATGAGGTTACTCTTCTATAACACGTTACTTGTAATCGAAAAGTTCCGTTTATCCTATTAGCTCTGTATTTTAGTTGTTTCCTTTCAACGTGAAACTATTAGTCAAACAGACCGACCGCATACGTGAAACCGCGTTTGAGACAACTTACCGGGAAACATAATTCGAAAATAGTTTGGAACTATGAAACAAACGCTGCCACGTAACGACACTGATCTGGTGGTACGGGGCCGGATGACCACACAAGAAGTGTTTATTTGGTCTTGTATCGCTTTTATGATTTTATTGACAAGAACCTATCTCATATAAACTTCGAAATTTTATATTTTTCGAAATATTATTTCGAATCTCAGTTCGAATGAAACTTTTCTATACTTTAAGAAAAATACAAGGATGTGCTGACAGTAAGTACTTAAGTAGATAACATTTTAAAGAAAACGCTTTATCAACTGAATTTCTGCAATTCCAAACTTTGCGTATCGTAGGTACCTATAGTATTTGAATGAATGAATGAATGAAAAATTTATTCGGAGCAATAACATTTAAACTTAAACATACTAAACAGTCACAAATAGATGCTACCGAAATGGTCGCCACTCAGCTTGATGCCGTGACATAGATATGCCATGGCGCTGATTTTCTGTGGAACCAGTGAGAGGGAGGCGCAGCTCCAGCAATTTTATATAAAGATACAAGATAATCGCAGTGAAATGGTGTTGAAAGACAGAACAAATACACAACGATTTTAATTCCGACACAGTGCAGCCTACAATGGTGTTGAAATACAGAACAAATAAATAACGATTTTAACTCCGATTTAATCTTAATTTTAATTTTAATTCCGACACAGTACAGCCGCCTAAGTTGTAGAAACCTGAACCTGAAGAAGATGTTTTTTTAGTTGTAACTTGAAAGTTGACGCGGCTTTACAGTTACGCACAGGCGGTGGCAAGTTGTTCCAGCACTTCGAGGCAGCGTACCGAAAGCTGCCACGAAAGGCGGCCGTCCTGTGTCGTGGGCACAAAAGGCGTGGTGCGATTCTGAACTGTCGTTGCGTGAATTCTAGCTTATTGTATAGGTATGGAGGCTGCCTGCTATTTATAATTCCAAAAAGGAGCGAAGCAAAATGTAAAGTTCGTCGAGCAGCCATGCTTAGCAAGTTGTAGCGATTCAAAAAAGGGGATATGTGAGAATGCTTAGGGACAGGAAAACAATATCGGGCGCATGCATTCTGGATACGCTGAATAACCTTTCTAGTTCGGGCCAATAGACATTCGCCAATGACTGTATCAATGTAATTTAATTTTGAAAGAATAAGCGCTTCACACAGCTTGACTCGCATATCAATGGGTAAACAGTCGCGTATGCGGTATAACACTTTAAGCCTATAAAAACAGTTCCGCATTATTTCCGAAATATGCTCTTCGAACTGCAGTCGGCCGTCCATAAGTAGACCCAAATTGCGAGCTTGCGTTACTTGTTGCAAAGGTTCTCCTCGGATAGTAACTGCTGCTACATCGTGGGAAGATATTTTACCAATAAAGTTTTTCGACCCCAGCACCAAAACTTTGGACTTGTTTGGATTTAGAACTAAATTATTACTGTCACACCAACGAGATACCAGGCTCAGGTCTTCATTCAATTTATGGATTGCTGTACTAATTTCATCAGGATCACATGAGATATACAATTGGAGATCGTCGGCGTACAGGTGATACTTGCAGTTCCTGATGCTTTCAATCAGGTCCGCAGTGTATAAAATGAAAAGTATCGGTCCCAATATAGAACCTTGTGGCACTCCTCTTTTAACTAGACTGGTGGCAGATTTAGAAATAATGCCACTCTCGCTGCGCGTTTCAACATGCTGAGCACGATCAGTAAGGTAGCTTGAAAACCATTTCAGGGTACGAGCGTCAAAACCATAGTAGGCTAATTTGGATAAAAGAATCTGGGTGTTAATGGTATCAAATGCACGCGAAAAATCTAACAATACTAACAAGGAACCCTCACCAACGTCTTGTGCAGCGAGAATGTCATCCACCACATCTGCCAAAGCTGTAGCAGTGCTGCGAGCCTTCCTAAATCCGGACTGTTTTTCAGGAAAGATATGGTTCGATTCTAAATAGTCGGTCATCTGCTTACAAACTACTCTTTCGGCTATCTTAGACATGAAAGGCAAAATACTGATGGGGCGCAAATCTTTATAGTCATTAGGGTTTTGAGTTTTCAGAATAGGTCTAACAATCGCGTTTTTCCATAGCTCCGGAAAAATGCCAGCCTCTATAGAGTTATTGACAATTGTTGTTATTATTGACAAGGTATGGGGCAGTGTTAGCGTGATCATATCTGAAGTGATGCCATCAACGCCTTGAGCATTAGAGGTAACTGATTTAATTATATTGAGTACAGTTACCTCAGACACAGGTTTTAGCGTAAAGACAGATGAACTGTACCTTTTCGAACTGTACTCAGCTAAAAGAGATAAATTACTTTCTTCGTTCCCAGGGAGTTTCAAAAAATGGTTGTTTAGATCAGTGGGATTACTTAAATGCAAAGGAAGCTCAGAGTTTTTTTTTTTTAAATTTACTAAATACCTTTTTATGTTTTTCCATAGAAGTTTAGGATTTCCCGAGCACGCATTAATACTTTGGCTAAAGAATGCGGTTTTCTCATTACGGATTGCTGCAATGACTATAGACTTCAAATCGTTGTAATATTTCTTGTGAACATCCAACTTTGTTGTCCTACTTCTAGCGTGAGCCTTGTCTCGCAGCTTCATCATCTCTTTAATGTTATACGTGATCCACGGATGAGATTGACCCCTCAAGTATAAAAGTTTAAGCGGAGCATATTTGTCGAATATGTATAATATAAATTGATTAAAGTTGCTCAGCGTAATATTCACATCCTCATTGACAAGACCTTCCCACGAAATGGATTTCAATTCAAAGTCAAACTGTTCAAAATTAATATCTTTTAGAGGTCTATACATAATAAATTTTGAAGGTGGCTTCTCCTTTCTTACGTTAAGGTCACATGTGATAAACGCATGACTACTAAGGTCCGATATGTGATTAACACTAACGTTGTAAACTCGAGTATTGCAGCAGATAAGGTCGATTAAGGTTTGACTATGCGTAGTAAAGTGGGTTGGTTGTTCAACATATTGTGAAAAGTCCACACACTTAAAAAAATTTAAAAGTTTCTTTGTTTGCAAATCTCCAGTATTCATAACATTAACATTAAAGTCGCCCAATAAAACAATATGATCATAGCAACCCAATGAGGTAACAGAGTCACTTAAAGCGTCTATAAAAGTATCTATATCTAACCACGGGGGGCGGTATGCCGTACCGATAGCTAGCTTGACACCATTCACATTTAAACTCAACCACATTTGCTCTATAGACGATGCGGGGGGAAAAGATAAAAGACGAGCATTTATACCTTGTTTTACGTAGAAACCAACCCCTCCACCGCGAGCACGGACTGCAGGTGGTCGCGGGATGTGCCGTAAGCGGTATCCAGAAGGCGCGGGAGCACGTTCCTCCTCACCTCGCCTGAGCCAAGTCTCGTTGATGGCCACAATATCAACATCAAAGCGATCCATTGCCACAAGAAACTCTTCATGTCGAGTGCCCAGAGAACAAGGATTCAGGAGTCCCAACGACAACTTCTTCCTTTTTAAAAACTGAATACTATATGAGTAAGTAATCAGAATAAATTTACAATGCAAAAGTGTTTCACACAGAGATGTAACATGACGCCAATTTAAAGTTGTGGAAGTTTTTAGACAGTGAATTTTAGTAGCAGTAAGCGGCTTTTGTTCTGTGTAGTGTGTATAGTTAAAAAAGAAACATTTAAACATAAATAAATTATAATACAAGAACTTCAAAACACGCAACCACAGCCTTATTATTATATTGAAAACAATGTACGAACACAATACGGTAACTACGGTAAATAATATCGAGAGGCATACTATTTTAGCTAACGGATAATAATAATGATATGCCAAACACACAAGCAAACACAAAAGAGCCACAAAATAACAGCAATAACTTTGCCCTTTTGAGAAGCTTAGAAAATTATAAAAATACTTGAGCAACGATACAACAAAAAAACAATAAATTAAATTAAACACAATAAAATATAACCAAAGCACCATCCAAACAAAATTAAAACAAAATATAAAAAAGAATTTAATAAGAACAGAACACAACATTTTAAAAATTTGCCAAACAAAAAAGCTTATATGATTTTTATGTTGATAAGAACACGCCTTACTACGATAACACATTCACATTCACATTCACATTAATTATAAATCGCTCTCTGAAATGTTGCCTGCTAACTCACTAGATCTCTGTATTATCCATTATTGATTTGAAAAAAGTTGTACTTTAACATTAAGTAAGTACTTACTTACCTAATATTTTAAAAGTAGTTTTTCACAAATGTTTAGACGAAAATATCAAATCTGAAGCGAAGTTGGG
This sequence comes from Eudonia truncicolella, assembly GCA_949315975.1. Classification (NCBI taxonomy): domain Eukaryota; kingdom Metazoa; phylum Arthropoda; class Insecta; order Lepidoptera; family Crambidae; genus Eudonia; species Eudonia truncicolella. The sequence goes on along the minus strand of OX438829.1, from coordinate 13,588,837 downwards.
ATAACGAAAACCTACACCGGTATTGATACATTTTTATATGTATCAAAACGAAATAGACACGTAGTACCTACATACATTTTTATAAATACATGGGCCATAAATCCTAAGCCCGTTTGCCCAATGCAGGTTATTATCCTGTAAATTAGAAACAGCCTAACAATAACCTTTTTGCTGAACCCCACTTAACAACGCAACAAATCAAATAAAAAAATATTTGAAATCTAACGTGCGCCCAAACAAGCTGTCGTAAAACTCATGAAGTAAATATAAAACGTAATTGTTGAACCTGGCAAGCGCAAGTGATCGCTGTGTTAGCCTCAGACACGAGCTCGAGCGTATAGCGACGCGGCGAGCTGATTTCTTTTTCATTTCGCATTAAACTACGGCAGTCATAGCCAACGGTGATGGAAAGAACGCAATGAACAAGAAATCCGCTCGCCGCGTCGCAAAACGCCAGTGATCGTGACAGAACGGTAAGGGCCGAATCATTCCGCTCACGAGGCATAAAACTCGTTAGACTCCCGCTACTGCCTATTAACGTTACAGTTTACGAAATCAACAACAACAATCTGTTTCGTAATAAAACACAATGCAACATACGATTTGAACAGCTTGACAAATTGGGTCGAATGTTTTTGATGTTTTTTTCGACTTGTAACGACGACGACGGCGGTGACGGCCAACTACATCTTATAACTAAATGAGAAATATCTCGAAATTTGCAACATAAATTACAATTACAAATCTATATTATTGCTAGTAGAAAAATCATTCGATCAAGTTGACGAAAACTGGATTTGCATTGCAAAATGGCAACTCAACTCGCTTATCAACGGGAAGCGCTGCCACAGAAAAAATAAAACATACTTGCGCTGCTGCAATACCATACCAATCCTCGTTTAGAACAACGAGATAGAACAGTAAATAAAATTCGCAGTCAGCACGTAAGTTTACCGCTCGTCACGTACCTATCATTAAATGAGATGACGTTCTGCACCTGATTAGTATCTGTACCCTAATTAATTACAAATGAGAAACAAAAGTCATCTAACAGTATACTAAAGGATAAGCAGCCGTCTAAAAAGCTCTATACCGTTAGAGCGATTTTTTATAAATTAACCTATAGAGCACAGTAAACCGGACCAAAGAAGTGTGCTACCCGTCAGACAGGTCCTCGACGCGTAAAGCCAATATCAGTGTAGTTGTACTCAACTCCTGTGGGCGCTATTATAACATTGATCCGAGCTTTTCGTAAATATTCAATGCTAGGATTCACTTCTTAGTCTATTTATACTATGTTGGAAGCATTGTGAGCATTGGAAGCATCTAACGAGGTTGCCTATATGGTTGGTAAGAGACCACGGCATCTCTTGCCCTCCATTCTGAGAGCAGAACTTCTTGTTCTCAGTTCAGAGGAACTACAAGACGCTCTGTTGAATCTTCTTTGCGATTAAGGCTAGTAGATGTGCAAATTATGTTCTTATTCAACACTTTTTTGAAGGCATGCGTTGATATGTAATATGATTGTCGGCTTTGAAACGCAACGAAACACAAACAAACAATAAAGTCATGTAAAGCGCATAATGTTGCGCAAGTTTGCGCCTCAACGCAGCTGACTAGTGACAGGTTAAACTTTCAAAAATATACGTTATATTTTTCCTATCTCATCTGAACCCCTCGGAGAATCTAGTAGGGAAAGGAGATACGCTTGCCTGATACCATGTCCTCTAGAAAACCTCACACGGCGTGGGGAACCCTTTAAGTTTCCCGCCACCACCAAAAAAGTCCGGTGACGTTAAAAAGGCCGAATGAAGCATTCAAATCTCTTAAAAAAAATCAAAATACCTGGAAAATATAAATGTTAAACTTTTTGAGTTTTTTTTGCTTTAAACACAGATATTGACTTTACGCGGTCCGGAACTGGGGTCAGTCAGGCTTTCTCCGCTCGAGTGTCGCTGTCGGCCACCGCCGCCGGCCCAACGGCTGCGGTTGCCGATTTGACACGCGCAATAGTCGATGCGTCAGACTTTGTGCAACGTATAGAGTTACACCGAGGTTACACTAACAAATTATTATAGCTATATAACTGATAGTAACGTAGTCTTTGCTAGTTGTACTTATATTATAGAACGCCTAATTTTAATCCCTATACTACCCAACGGGCAAAGTATACATTGTGCGAAAACATCGATTAGGCTAAACAAAAATTCACCGTAAGAAGTTTAGGCTATCGAGGTTTGGCCAAATAAAATTAGGACTGTTAATTTTAGACGTTTTTAAATGCACCTGTCTTTGCTAGGACGTAATCATTGATTACAATCAACCCAATGTAAATCATTTATAAAAGCTCTGAAAAGGTTAATTTTATAAATACAGACGATTTCCACACATTAAGATATTCGGTATGTTGATTTTTTGCCAATACGATCTTTTAATTAAGCCGGTGTTGGTCCCGGTTGTTAACAAGAAATGGACTGCCATTTCGGGCAATTAACGGCTGTGTTTTAAAGACCATCAAATCAAAATTCTGCTTAAAATTTGAATATTGTTACTGTTCTTGTAGAAAGATCTGAAACCTACAGTAGGACGTTTTTAAGCAGATAACGAAAGTGATAACGATGATAATCTATTTGTGTAAAATTTGTGTAAAACCTAATATAAAAATGTAATTAAAATTGAACTTATTTTTAAAAATTGAGTCACTGCTTCTATTTTTATGCTCTGCAAAATGAAAACGGAAATCGAACGGAAATACAACAAATATTTTCGGAAGACAACGTTACACTTTTATTTACGGATCAAATCAATGACTTCGGAAATAAAAAGGTATAATTTGAAATCTTTTTATTGGAGCAACTATCAAGTGCCCTCAAGAGCTCTTTGCGATGGATAACTGTGTTCATAAGCAGTGGAAGAACCTTTTGAAATTTATTAAAAAAAACACTAACCCCCTTACAAATAAACAAAGAATAAGGTCCGAATAGTTATTCCGTGTTTTGTTCCCGACATGTAAACGTCATTTCAAATTAGAGTAAAAGAGACAAAACACGGATTAACTATTCGGAGCTTTTTTTTTGTTTATTTGCAAGACTCCTAGTGCCTTACAAATAAACAAAGAATAAGGTCCGAATAGTTATTCCTTGTTTTGTTCCTGTCATGTAAACGTCCTTTCAAATTAGAGTGAAAGAGACAAAACACGGAATAACTATTCGGATCTTATTCTTTGTTTATTTGTAAGGCACTTAGTAGGTTTTTTGTAAGGTACCTATCGTAGTGACACCAGTGTTTGACACTTTAGAAACAAAGAGTGTTAATTAAAATAGTATAGAATTTCATTGAAAATGACAGCTAAGAAGCAGGTGGTCTGTATTCATTTGTCACCATAGTCACAAATCGGTTGATGACCCCTATTTTTAGTAAAATTAAAAAGGGTCGACATAAAGTAACTTGAGTGTCGATCATTGGTTGTTCCTGTCAAACATCGCAAAAATCCTTTAGTCGCATAAAGTCCACTATATCAAAATTTCCACTGTATCAAAACGTCCACCCACAATTTTGTGCGTAATGTCCATGTATAATTATGTCCACTATATCAAAATGCCCACTGTATCAAAACGACCATAGTATCAAAACGTCCACCCACAGTATTGTGCGTAATGTCCATTAGTATAATTATGTCCACTTTATCAAAATGCCCACTGTATCAAAACGACCATAGTATCAAAATGTCCACCCACAGTATTGTGCGTAATGTCCATAGTATAATTATGTCCACTTTCAAAATGCCCACTGTATCAAAACGACCATAGTATCAAAACGTCCACCCACAGTATTGTGCGTAATGTCCATAGTACAATTATGTCCACTTTATCAAAATGCCCACTGTATCAAAACGACCACAGTATCATATTTTAATATTTAATGTTATAAATTTTTCTCTGCTTAATTAGATTTTGTAATGCTGAGATATTCACGCTTTTGGGACGCATTTCTGGTCACATCTTTGTTTTATTATTGTTCTTATTTTAGTTTTAATTTATCCTGTTGTGTATACCATAGTACCTAAATAAATAAAATTTTCATTACAAAAAGGAGGTACATACCATTGCACCAACTCCTTGTTTTCCTCTAAGCCGGACGGCGTCGCCAACGTGTCCGAATCGCCCTCCGCCCTCCCACCAGGGTGCTCAGGTATCACCCTCTCAATAGTCGTCACTTCCTCTATGTCCGAGTCGATGCCTTGAGCGAAGTCCATGTAGAAGGACTCCCTCGAGTCGCTTGACCCTCGTCGCAGCTTCAGCGACAGATCCGGTGAACTGTCATCCATCTTGACAGCCACTGAGTTGCACTATTCAAACGACGAGCTAGCCAGACATCGTGTCTTAAAATTAAATCCGTTTTTCACTTCTTTATGAGTCATCTTGGAGCCGGTTTTATTGCGAGATTAACCCATTTTTCACTGAATGAGACAGACAATATTACTTCATAGGCATTATTGTTGGAGGAAGAGGTACTACCCAAGGTGATGCATAAAATAACTGTTGTCATAGATAAAGTTAAAGTTATCGTTGATTTATAGACAAAACTTTTTTTTATTTAATATTTTTTTACTCGCTCACTATTCGGCACGTATTACTGCGGCTGTGGAGAAGAATGAGCACAAGAATGTGCAATACTTTTTATTTATTTATTTATTAATTTATTTATCTTCTTTATTAGAAGTATCGACATCAATAAAATGTATTTCGTCACCAAACTGACGCAAAGGTCTTGAGTTTGATTCTCAACAGAAGTACTGCTTATGGTTTATGTTCCTTTTACGGGTCGCTTAGCTAGCTCTATTTATCTAAGTATTTCGCCATTACGAAATTGTAAGCAGTGTTTAGGGTTTCGACAGGAAGTAAAAAGGCCAGATCAATAAATTTGTGGTAGAGGGTTCCTAGTAAAGCGCGATTCTATGTAAGATACAAGTAGGTAAAGAGCTTATTAGCTATCTATAAATCTATAAAGAAATATTAATATTATTGTAGGTTTTTACCCACGACAAACTTTAAATCTTTTAAACTTATACTTTAGGTATTGCTTTATTGATGAATTGGAAACAGTTTCTATAGAACTTGAATAGGGATACGTATACGTAGGAAGGTAGGCAGGTAGGCACTTCAAGCATTACTTCTCCAAATTAATATTCTTAACAATCCCAAAGCTGTTCAAAACTAACACATGTGTCTAAAGCTGTGAAGCAAAAAAAGTTTAGGCTCAAACAATAGCAATTTGTCTTGTCGCGCGACCAAAAAAAAACGGTTCGACGTAAAAAGGAACAATGACCTGTGAACCATTCGTAGTAACCTTCCCCAAAATCGACACCGCTTCCTGTCACTTTAATAACTAGCAACGGATCACGCACACAGGCGTCAAGTCGTTAGTGTGCGTACCGCCTTATTCGATACGGCGACAAATCGCGTAAGTACGTCCCAGTATAAAGGTTCTTTACAATATCCTTCGTATTCTAAACGGTCTTACGGCGAATTAATGCGCTACAGGGTCAATGAATATGCATAAAGAACGAATTATCTTGACCCTCCTTTTGGGCAAGCAAAGGAGCCCAAACGCGCGACACAGGCGCTTAAACAGGTTGTATTCTAACCATCATTTAGACCTGTAGAGGCGATGTGAATATAAATAACTTTGAACGTACTTTTAATTCAACTTTTTGGTCCTTACAATTTATTATCATCAGCCGGATATCGAAGGATTCTTTCTTACCTTTAAATAGAAAATGGGTACTGAATCAAAAAACAAAACTCAAAAAGGTTCACAGGACTCTTATGTTAAGAATTAAACATAGTCTGAAAACATTATTGAACTAAGTATAAGATTCCAACAAGAACTTGCCCCTAGCATAATATCTAGACGGTAGAGATAAGTCACGAGCGTCGTATTAATATTTAATGCATCATCCAGAAGCGATATTATCACCGGTCCCTCGGGAACAACAATAATGCCCACGAACAAACATATTCATTTGCGCACGACGACATGCAATCGGCCGAATTTAATGCTGAGCACGCATCGCACCGGTGAACGTATTGACACGGAATAATTCAAGTCACTCACACTCGCGCACTGGGTGTTTTGTAGTAAGCACGTGCGCGGTTGTACGACAGAGGAACGCGGGTGAGGCGCCCTCTCGCGGCAGAGGTTGGCGCGCGATTGCCCGCCGCGGGCAAACGCAGCGCGCGGAAAGGGCGGGGGATGCACCCTCGCGCGCCGGGATCAATCACACTCGGCCCCGATATTCGGGATAGTGCCATTGACATTGCATTGCATTGCTGATGTTATCAGTAGAAAGAGCAGTCTTTTAATGTCAGTGTTTTAATGTCAACAGTACTAGTTAGTACCTACGTCAGGCAGGCGTTACTTAACATTTTTTAGTCTATGACTATGCATAAATTTACAAATGGACTTACACAAAAACAATTGAACCTGTAAAATATCGACGTCGATATGTTCAGGACAATAAAAGGTCCTAGTAAGTTGAATAAAGCATAATGAAACTACTTCGGAAAGAAATATGTACGAATGAGTATTTTTTACTTGAGTTTTCTATTCATTCAATAGTAAAGGTATAGGCATAATTAATATAACGAAATGAAACAACGATTTATGTAATATCTTTATACAAGTTAATACTAACATACTTTGGATGATTAAACAATAAAACTTTACTTACTTTATACATATCATTAATATCAATATCACAATACTTTCTAGTCTTTATTAAAATACGAATGTTTAGACATGTTTGCTCTGATATTTTTACAAAATTTTGATAAATTTGATACTGCTTTATGTCACAAAAAATGTGTAAATACAACCAGACAACTAACTTTGCACAATCTTCGTCTAAATGTATGAAATCTTCACAAGCGTAGATAAGGTAGAGAGACCAGAAACATTATATTTTAGGACTTTTATATATTACAATAACTTCACAACTAAAATAAAAAAATATTCATGTCTTAAAAAATAGAAATTAAATGTTTTAAGAAAAACGAGTGTTAATATTTGACCCAATTTAATAAAAAAAATACTTATTACTATAATAACAATTGAAAATAAAATAAATTATTTTTTATGCAACAGGTTATTAAAAAATATTAAATTATGGGACCAACTTCGAAATAGCAAAAAAGTATGTATTTTGTATAAAACATGTTGTATTATTGTATACAACTTTAAAACAGCTCTTTGTCACTTTCCGACCGTGTCTCATAAATCTCTTCAAATAAAATTGAACATTTTTAAAGGACTTCTGGTGTTGACCAAGATCAAGTCGGCAGCGAAAGTCGCCAAATACTTTAAAGTACCTTGTCAAAGCGACATCGATCTGTCTGACAGGCGCTTGTCAACTTCATATAAAGTTATTATGACACACTTATGTGTTCAACATCTTTTGTTTTTGATCGTAATTTAAAGCCTTGTCTTAAAAGTTTTACAATATATGGAGTTATACATACACGTATCGGAGCTAGCCGTTCCTTGCTGCATATTTTTTTAAGAAAGTCAACAATTATCACTCGTGATCGCCAGCATCGAAAGTAATTTTAAGGGATCAAAAGCATCCAATAATGAACATATAAAAATATACCTTATCTAGATATTGTAAGGTGCACTTTTGTATAATATTTACCTACGAATTCGAATCCGTGGACTATTAACAATAGAATTCCAAAAAAAATACAAAATAAAAAGTATTTACTAGAATAGCCTATTTCGTATAGCTTTTCGTTTATACTATGATATCAATATTTGCCATTCACAATTATTATGGTCTGGTCCTCAGATTCGACAGAAGTTAACATTTATTGTAAGTGTACCTTAATGGCTTAAAGGCAAGGTAGATTTTTGTATAAATTATCAGATGCTTTTAACTAATAAAGGCTAACTAATACACTAACAAAGGGCTTTATTGCTTTTGATGCTGTTTTTACTGATATATTAAAACAAAACAATACTTATGCTGTTATTTAAATACACTAAAAATTTATGCATCCTATTACACAATTCGTTATGGACAAAAGACAAATTACGAATGCTAAATGATGATGATTGTCTGAAATAATATGAATGGTGATATTATTATTATTATTCTATTAACTGTAAATATTTCTAGTTAATATTATAATTAAATCTTACACAATGATTTGGATTTATTAATATAAACCATAATTTGGGTATATATTGCATAACACATACTATTCAACTAGACCACACTTATTTTGTTCGGAAAATAACATGATTCTACAAAGTTCAAACATGACAAAAATATTAGCGAATTCAAAACATAGGTATCCATTAAAAAACAATAAGTAATTTACAAAAACACTCCTTATTTCTATATAATATAATTGGATTTAAATTTGCTTTGTTTTCAATGACTTAATATTTCAACTCATAAGTTGACTGGTATTATTATGATTACACATTATACAACATTGCAATATGGATTAACATTAAACGTTGTGAGCTCACCGAGATAAATTTACCACAAGTGGGTGCAATAATCAGTGATCGGAATACAGGGGAAAATGAAATTTAAAAAAATATGATTTTTGAATTGAAAACGTAAATCTATAATAAAATAAAATAGTTTTAGTTAGTTCAAAATCATATTTTTTTTAATAACATATTCAGGGCGCTGTTCAGTAGGCTTACTCTTGAACGCAAACTCAATCTCAATACAATTCCAATGCGATTAATATGTATCGATATTGGGATAAGTTTCACAATTTCGGAACGCCCCATCTCGATAATATTTTGTTCACTAGATTTCCACGCAATTGTCGAGATGGAGCGTTCCGAAATTGCGAAACTATCCCATTATCGATAAATATTAATCGCATTGGAATTGTATTGAGATTGAGTTTGCGTTCCAAGAGTAAGCCTACAGGCTTCCGCGTTGCAGCAGTGCATCTGGTATGTTCGCAGACGGAAGCACCGATGACTTCTATGCTATTAAGCGTAGGAGTGTCGCGTCATTGGAGCAGCGGGTACGGGGAAGCCTTAACATAGTCCTGAGTATGATAGGAGAGAGGTTGGATGAATGAGCAGGCCGAGCGAGGGTACGTACTCCTCGTGTTTTTCTCTCTTTTTCTTTTATTTTGTTTGTTTTGTTTTATGTTAAAAAATAAATAAATTGTATTACTAACGACAATAGGTAAAAGGCCTCGAAATAAATTATTTTTATTTTTATTTATTAATTTCATGTTAGTACAGATTAATAAGAAGTAAAACTATTTCGGGGATCCGGGATTATATATAAATAAATTAACAACATTTTGGTGGTTTTAACCACTCTTAGTCATGTGTTGTCGGTAACTTTAGGTATTGCAGCCACCTTCATTCCAATCACTGATGATAATTGACTCATGGCCTTCCTATTTAAAATGAATTAGTACTCCAATCAATTGTATCAATAATGTCATCTGCGATTACATATTTGTTGATTTAATAAGTCTCCAACAGTGTTGTAACAGCTGTTTTTTCTACACGTTTATACTATTTGGATGTAAGAGCACAATGTTCGGGTAGCTGACTGGTTAGTCAATAGACAAACTTTTTAGCATCGGTCAAAACAAGTTTTTCATATAAATTATATGGGAATGGCACACAATTGAGTGTTTATTTGTGTTGTGTTTACCTAAAATGTTTAGGTTGATACAGTTCATGTTTGTAACGTGATAGAGGCGCTTTGCAGACGGCGGGGCGGGCCGGGCATCGACGGACAGACGCGGTCTTTATTGCTTCGCGGTCAAAAAGACTGCTCCGCCCCGCCGTCTGCAAAGCGCCTTATACGTTTAGGGTCATACAAATAAACAGAGAATAAGCTTAATTTCTGTCAATTTGACAATGTTGTGTGTTGTATGAATTTTGTTTGTATTATATTGAAAAAAATTAATAAATTATCGTGCGGAAAACAAATAATGAATGTAAGTATGTTCTTGATTTAACAAAACAAAAGTAAAACAACATTAATTAAAACTAATGTGTAAAATAAACGCGAGTAGATCCGTAAAAGTTGTTTCTTTTCAATGTGTAGTGTTCGCGTAAACTTTAGAAAACAATAAAACAAAAGTAAATACGTACCTTTGTTCAACAATATACAATATAGTCTTTCTATCTTTTTTTTGAATGATTTAACAACAATCTTATCTTTTTCAGCTTGTTTTACCTAAAAACTCTTCCAATATTTCGTCTACAAACCAAAGCGGGTCGTCTTGCTCGTCTAAAACGTTTGATTTGATAATATTGAAAAACCTCAGGTTAGGTAACTTAACATTTCATGCTATGTTATGTTGTTGCAAAATTGACAATAAAAATACAAGAATAATGATACCTTGGGATTGGCAGCAGTTTATTAGAACTTGTTCATCAACTAATAATCCAATCGAAGTATATAATATGGAATATGATGACTTTTCAAACCCCTTTTCACTGGAAATACTGCTCCACTAGTTATCAGGAAAAAAAATCCAATGATAACAACAAACTTATATCTGAAATGGTGCACATTCAAGTGAGAGTAACAGATATTAGTAGATGGTTTTATAAAACAGATTGCAGTGAGATTGATTTTCATGAAACTGATCTCATAAGGAACACCAGGCGGAGGCGCAGCATGTGGCCAGATAATATTCCTGTTTGCAGATCTACTGCTAAAAGAATTTCAAGTGCGACGTACAAAGATTTACAAAGTGCTCTAAAATGGGTGCCAACTTGTTTTCATGACTTTTACAAGAACACACCTCATGGTCCTGAAGTTGATGAATACCCTGAAGACTCAGATTAAATAACAGAAATAGCACATTTAATATAAGGTATACATAGTTTACTGTAGGTACTCTTATTTCATATTAAACTGATTTTGTAACATTTTCAAGTTTTATTTCTGAATCAAGTCCAAAAATCTGTTTCAAATTATTAAAAATAGCTTGGTGGATAACTATGTTACGTCCACTCCTGCTTTACATGTGGTATTTAAGAAAATACAGTTATAACTGATTTATTGGTATGTAAAAAGTAATCAAAAATTTGGTATATCCATATAGAAAGTAATAACAAATTATAATTAATTGGATATGTTTCTGTATTTGTGAAATCTCTGTCTCTGTGCTCTCCTGTAAAATTATTAATTTGTGACATAACATAGTATGGCTCTGATGTCTACATTCTAAGTTTGTATAGCTCTTGTAATTTTGATGATCAGTAAGTCAGTCAGCAAATATATATATTTGATTTTAATTAAATACCTGTATGTATCTATACGAACCTAAAAAAATAAACATTCTTAATCTTTTTTAAGTCCTTCTATTAGCTACGAATTAATTTATTGAGTGTAATCAATTGTAATGTATACATCATGCTTATTAAAATCAACAAATAATAAATCACGCGAAACAAGTGTCTTATTTTTTTTATTTAAAACGCGCTTCCTTAGGGACGATAATCAATGTATTAAAAACAATTCCAAATAAGTATTTACGACCTTCTTTTTAGAGACTTTTATATAATGAAAGTCGTTGAAATGAGTAATCGTTACTGTGAACGTCTCTGACTCTGGCGATTAGATTTGTCACTGAAGTCATGTTTAAGCTTACTAAGAAGATTTGTAGGAAAAGTCTTTGGAATGGTCTAATTTTAAATGGTTTAACGCACACAGGTCTTCCAGGCGAGGCCGCCGCAAGCCATAGCGCCGATCAGGTAAACAGCCACACCGGCAATCACTACCAGGATCACATACATCTTGATGTTCTTCCAGAACAAGGAGCGCTGCAGTGTTCTCGATGTAGCTCTGTATGTTATTGACTGGAATAAAAAAATATTGTTATCATATTGGTGCACCACAGTAACATTTTGTTCTACAATTTCCGTTTCCAAAGAGAATTGCACCTCTAGTAGCATAGACAATGTTGCATAAGACAGCAAAGTTGCGGCGCGCTTTTAATTCGTGCTTCGAAAGTTACGTGAAGACGTTGGTCGCGGCTGCACTAGCAGTCGTTAACAACCACCGTCACGCAATGGGCCGGAGTGATGGTTTATAGCCAGTTCTCCATATGGTGTTTCTATCCATCGCCCATAGGTTAGGCGCCTGTCCCAGCCGTGGGGACATGATGATGATCAATCTGATTGATATAGAAGTGGACACTTAAACAAACAATGTCTAGCAATATGATACCCGAACGTGACAATAACGGATACCATGAAATATATAAATAAAAAATAAAAAAAATGTACATACTTAATAGATAATCGTAATTACTGTAAGACGCGTTTAACCATGTTAAGTCACAATTTAAATAAGTCTATTATTAATGCTAATTTAGGCACTGTTGATCTTTTAAAAATACACATTGTTATAAGAACTAACTTTGTTAAGTACTGTTTGTTGCCATAACAAATGAAAAAAAAATATCAAAACCTAATATAAGCTTTTTCGTCATAATAAACATACTCAGGGTTTCTGGCTTTCGAAACTCGAGAGGATGAATATGCTTATTATATTATGATTTACACAACAGAAAATCAATGTTGGTCGCAAAGCCAGCTCCGCGTAGGGTAGGGACCGTTTAGGCACAAATAGTCTGTTTGTCTCTTTGTAAAAGAAAGAAAACATTTATTTTAGATTACAAATGTATAATGTTAATTATTTTTCGTATATGTATAAGGAAAATTAAATAAAAAAGCAGTCGCACAGATCGCAAAATATCGCAGGTTCAGTCACCTTTTTAAGTGTTATTCCATTTTCTATGCGAATAATTATTAATTAAAATGCTGTTATAACGTAGCCGATCATTAAATGTTTATTTCTGTTGTTCAAGGTCTCTTTGTATTACATAAATGAAACGAAGCTGGTTTAGAGTGAAACGAGCCTTGAAAAACGCGCCAGTGAATCTTGTACAGTCAGTATACACTTATGACTAGTTTTGACTCTTATTCCATTGTGTTAAGTAAGAGTTACAATGTTTACATTTTAATGCTCGTGGCACAAACACGCCTGCACATCAGACTACCACAAACTGAAATTGCCTCAATAGACTATGAACTTAGGTACCTGTATGGCAATTATGGTTGAACATTTATAGAAGAAATTTGACAGTTTTGGAAAGGTTGATGTGTAGGCGTCTGTACCGCACCTCAACTGAGTTGGAACGGTCGTCGACGGTTGTCGGAAATACGATGTATTTGAAGATGCAGCCATGTTTTAGCGACTTTTCCATTTTTTATTATTACTTAAGTTGTTATAATAAAATACTTACTGATTTGGATATATAATACAATGAATGCAAAACTTGTGTTTTTGCAATGAATGCAAATGCAAATGCTGCTCCTCCACATCCTATCTTTTGATGTTTTCGTTATTATAAGCCTCTATACATTATACATACAAACCATACAAACATCAAGATTTTATTTTTTCAAACTAAGTAATAAAAACCCGTATTAAATAAACTTTAAATGCTAAAGGTAAATACAGAAATCTAAATAAGTATAAGTATAAAAATAAAAAAAAAACAAATAAAATTATGATTTGAAACTTCCCTTAATAGATTCTTAATCGCAAAATGTATTTCCCTTAAGTATATAAAGGTCAATTAGAGCTTTGCAGTATGTATGGTATATTCAAAAATATAAAGGCTCTTAAATATGTTAAGGTGCTGCCACAATCGAAAGTGATTAGAACTAAAAAATACTTACAGTAGTTTGTAAGTTTTCAGCCTTGTTCACTAACAATTCTAATTTTTCACCTCTCATTGCCATGCTGTCTGAAAACATGAAAAAATATGATTCAAATAATAATTCACCAGACCCCTCGAGTACACACGCCTGTACATCAACCTACCACAAGCTGTCAAATTTCCTCAATAGACTTTGAAATTTATACTTGAGTTTTAAGGTTGTAAATGCATTAAAGAAATTTGTCAGTTTTGGATAGGTTGATTGGCAGGCGTCTGCACATAAAAAAAGTTAGTCACTAAACCATAATCTTTTGCTAAACTTTAGTCTCATCTGAAGTATTTTTTATAAGTGTGTTCCTCATCATGCTATGCAAAATAGATGTTAAACTTATATCTTTTTCATAGAGGAAAGAGGATAGCTTAGATAGCAATATACATAATTAAGTTTTGTAGTAAATTTTCCTACTTAGCTAGATAAATATAAATAAATCATTAGTTTCTATTTACAAATACAGTTGTAATTTGCTACTAGCCTGAGATAAGTAGTGGGGCAGTTCCCTCAACTAATTGTAAAGTTCCTTCCTTTTGGATTAACTAAAAGAAAATAAAATTCGAGGCAAACTGGTAGGTTCTTACAATTAAACAAAGAATAAGCTTTTGCACAAAAGATCCCGATGGGTCAAAGTGTTACTGCAAGAGGGAAACCTCGGCAGGCCCCACTAAGATAAGAATAAGCTTAAAATAGCTATTCTATGTTTTGTCTCTTTTACTTTAATTTGAAATGACGTTTACATGACCGGAACAAAACACGGCATAACTATTTGATGCTTATTCTTTGTAAGGCACATAATTGAAAACTCAAAACTATTGTGGTAGATATGAGAGTAACTAATAAAGGATACATATGTTTCACATTTAGGTGTTATAATCATAACTGCTTATATAACAAACAAGAGCCTGGACTCGGTGGTGGTTTATGCCCTTTAAAGCATGGTTAGCTTGGGATATTTAGTTTGGTTACCCATCAGTGGAACCAGCATTGGGAAATATGCTTAGTTTGCACAATCATAACTCATAATAATATGTCCCAGCCGGCGCGCTAATAATGAACTGCTAAACTGCTTATGAAACATGTGTATCAGGTTTAATTCCACAATCATTCAAAATATTGAACTTTCCTTAAAATATAAATAAAGTTTTTATAAAAGTATGAGTTTATTATTAACTTGTCATAAAGTATATACAAACTATAAGCATATTTTATTTCTACATGTCATCTGGTCAATAACATATCTAAAGGTAAATAAATATTACTCATTGCAACTCAGACAATAAAGATAAGGGTGAGATATAAAACATTGTTTTTGTATTCATTATCAAATCCAGAAACATGGTATAATGACCTATAAAAGTGTGTTCATTGATTAATTGAATTTTCATTTATAGTAATGAGGTCAGACATATAATGGTTATCAATGGTATGGTGAAATTAAAAGTAAAAAAATCTTGTTTATCATGAAATATATACTTGATTCAATTGTACTTATACAAAAATAGAAATAAGGGAAGCCATTTACAAAAAGTAACTTACTTTTAAGCATGTTTAACTTAAAAATTGCATTTTGGTAAGGCAGAATATATCTAGAATAGATGTATCAAATGAGAATACATAATGCATAACAGCAGTACACAAGTTAATAAGATAATACTAATACATTATGAGCCTTGGTCACTTTAATAAATAAATATTCTATTCTATTCTATAACAGGCCAGGGATAAAAATCACTACTAAAAATTTGTGTATTCTTACTAATTCTCTTTTACCTAAAATTACTATTGTCCCGTTTTGTAAATATTATGTTTGTATACATACATAGTCAATGACACATCGAAAAACACCAGTCATAGAAACCTTATCTAATAACTCACCAATATTTTTGACCATGATATTTTTAAGCTCGTCTAATTCTCCATGTACCCTAGAAATGGTATCAAGATCGCGTGACTCGCTATAGTGCTTCATTTCTGTAGCAAGCACTCTGGCAAATTCACCATTCATGGCATAAGGAATGGCTGTCTGGGCAGTATCCCCAAATGCTGTAATGAACCTTCTTTTGATTTCATTCAAAAACAAGAAAGCTCTGGATCTTTGGAATTTCTGCAAATCACAGATACATCATTTAATTTGATAATGATATAAATATGTATATACTGTAGTTATATAGTTATCTTGAAATGTTAATTAAAACAAGTTCATTACATAGTAATAATACCTGTCTATACTCACATCATCAGTGATACAAAAATAAATTAATTTACTCTCGGCTATATAATGGAATAAGTAGTTTCCATGAGAGTAAGTCAACTTGTCATCGTGAGGTGGAATCTTCGACAATATTTGTTCCGTAACTTCGGTAAAATTACCAGCGCAAGTTGCATATTTTGCCAGGACAACTGTGCCACGGGCAACGACGCTGAATAAGATTGGCATTTTGGAACAATTTTAAGTTCCGTTTGTCCTAAAGGAAATGACGGATGATTAACAATAAAAACAAAAACTTAACACAATTTATCACACGCACGTAGGTTTATAATAACAAAACACTTACAACACAATCAAACTTGTAAAATTTGTTTTAACACTTCTGTAATATAATAATGTTTTAGATTATTGGTATTTATAGTTTTAATCAGTTTAATTTTCACTGTTCTCTAACAAAAGCTTTTGAGCAGAGCAGAATAGAAATTAAATTAGAATGAATGAATGATAGTTAGCAGCCAGCCCGCAAAATCTACGAAGGAAGATAGATAGTTATCAAATGAATTGATATGAGTTTCACATCGATTCTTCAACACAATCATGTAGGTATCGATTTACTCACAACATAATCTCATAAAAATCATTTGACTCAAAAAATTAAGAACATTAACTAAACGAAATGTTAGAAACAGTAAACAACTTTGTTAATAATAAGTAACAAACTAGGTATATATTATTTTATACAATAAAAATTAAAAATTAATTATTTCATGGATGGAATGTTTTTGCTCAGCAATGGAATAGAATATAGGCTCTTTCTTTCTTTACATTACAAGACTTAGATATATATTATCTTAAATAAAATATGTAATTGGACAATATCTTTATTTTATGTTATATTTATTTATTTTTTATTTTATTGCTACAACAATGGTAAAGCCGCCAAAAATTATTTCAAAGATGTCTGATACTGAACATTTTTAATATACAAGGTCATCCACCTAGGTACGCCTAATAGTGATAGGTCATAACATATACTATTAAGTACACTTAAGTATACACTTCAGAAAATATACTTTTTTATCTTTTAAAACAATCCTTTTAATAAGGCGTCCTCTTATTCTCTTTCAGTTGCGATGCCCAACAGCGATGGGGTTCATATCCGTCTCTAATTATCACCGTTATTGTGCAAAATAACACCTTCCGTAAACAAATGTTTGCAATAAATACAGAATATTGATACTGTGGCCAAACGAATTTCTGTATCGATATATTTAATTATAACACAATACATTACGATTGTATCGATTCGATGTACACTGTAATGTCGCTCATCACTACACGACTTGACAGCTCATGACAGGCTAAATGTGCTTTTTTCTTGGCGGGAAAGTGAAGAGTCATGTCTGCGGTTTTGTTTTATTTTCTAAAATTTGTGTTATGTCGAATATTAATGTGAAATAATGGTGGATTATTAACCGTTAAGTGTTCGTGAGTGTGCATGAGTGTTGGCAAATGAAACAAAACAGTGTAATGTTACTTTTCAAATTCTCACAAGAAGTCTGCGTGAGGACTTAGTAAAGCCCCACATCTTTACTGAGATACTCGAGGGGTTGGGGGGTAATATCATTTCTCACTTCCCATTTCTATTATCATTCATCATCATCAATATAATATTGTTTATTTATGTATTACAATGAAATTAAGAAACTAATGACATGGCAGCATGGTCTATGACCTTAGCCGGTTCCTTAAGGAACAAACTAAACTTAAATAAAAAATAAATGTGCTTTTTTCCCCATTTGAGATTGACAAAGGAATCTTGCATATACAGTGATCAGTCATTATCGATGAATGAACCCTTTCAAAGTAATAATTAAAATATTAATCATAATTAAATAAACATATGTAGATAAAAACTTTATTTATACAAGTAAAAAACTATTAGGAAAAATATTAGGTATTAGGTTTTAGATTATTAATTCCAAATCTCCTAACCAGTATTTTACTCAACCTACTTACCAAAATCCATCAAAAATGGTTAAGCCCAAAGAGTAGTCTATTATTGGTTAAGCCTTTTTGCTTTTTTAGCATTAGCACATACTATAAGTCAGACAATGATGTTGTACCTACTTTATATTTAAACTATACAAAAGGGCATAAAAATAATAAAAAGGGCATTTGCTTCAGTCATTTAATAAGTTAACAGTTAGATCTATCTGTAAATAAATAATTGTTCACATCATCATGTTCGTTCCCAGATTGAAATAAGATCATCAAAGTAACAATAAATTCAATCGAAATAATCATCAATATCAATGTCAGGGTTTAAAATATCATCACCAAATGGGCTCAGATCAATCTGGTCTAAAATTAAATTTTCACACATTTCTTCAAGATCAGTTTCACCTATTAAAATTGCTCCCTGTAACTTTCCATTTTGTAGAACAAATTTTATGTACTCAAGATGAGGTGTTGTTCTCAGTAAAATTTCGTAATCATTGCCTAAGCCTTGCCCATTATACTTCCCTAGCAGTACTACTCTATAGCCAAACAAAGAAGTACAGTGTGTAAAAAGTTCAAAACAAAAGTCTTGCAGAACTTCCTCATTGGTAACTCTGCCATGCATGGCTTTTGCAGCCATTCCAGCCATCTGTCGAGCTTGAGTCCACAGTCTTAACTGAAACCAGTGTGGGGCATGTTCCCAATTAGCATGTGCTACATCTCCAGCGGCAAACACATCTTTAATTGATGTTTCTTGAAACTCATTCACTGATAGCCCTCCATCTGAACCTTTAACAGGATTTTGGTCCCAGCTAAAGTTCACAGCAGGCTCTACACCAGTAGCTGATACTACAAAATCACAATGTATAGTTTTTCCATTACTTAATTCTATACTTAAAGGATATTCTGATTCAACTTCAACAACAGACATTACATCTACCTTGTAAATTATTTCCAGTTCTTGTTCGCCATGCTCATTTTTTAATCCCTCTAATTTTTTATACCAATCAGGTCCTAAAGCAGCAGATTTTAGGTCTTTATTTAATGAAACTAATGTGTCCTCTTCAGTGAAGACATGTCGACGAACCACTGTATTCTTACTATTCTCATCAGCTTTGTTCTGAAATGTGTCTTGAAAAAATTGTGCTGCACCAGGATCTATAAAAGTAGCTGATATATAATCGTCCCTTATTACCCAAACTTTTTGTATCCCTCTTGTGGCATGTACAATTTCTGATGCAATACCTCCATTGCCAACTATAACCATCCTTCTACCACTTTTTAGTTTTTGCTGAAATTCCTGTACAGATTCAGTATCTCTTATACCAAGAATTCTCTGTGATTTATTTGAATCAGATATGAGCCTTGGGATTCCACCAGTAGAAACACAGATTACATTATACTCTACAGTCACACCTCTATCAGTAATAACTAGTTTATTTTTAGAGTCAATATGCTTTAGTGAGTCATACACTATCTTTAAATTTGGATGTATCTTTTGAAGGGAAGTCGCTTCTGTTTCATTCACATCGAATTTCACAATAGTTTTGGCAAAAAAGCTAACATTGCTCACATTCTTGACTAACGATGAAGCTGTAATTAACACCAAGGATTCTTCTGGATGCAGTATAGCAAGTGTTTCAACACACGTGACACCAGCTATTCCTCCTCCAACTACTAAATAAGCGGTTCTAATATCTGGCATAATGATAGCTCATTATGAAATTCTGTAAAGAAATAATAAATTAGTTAACAAATCTAAGAAAACTACTTCAGATGCATAGATAGGTAGTTACTTTCAGATTTTTTATAAGTTATTT
The DNA here is from genome assembly GCA_949315975.1 of Eudonia truncicolella. Lineage (NCBI taxonomy): Eukaryota > Metazoa > Arthropoda > Insecta > Lepidoptera > Crambidae > Eudonia > Eudonia truncicolella. The sequence continues at coordinate 13,569,013 of OX438829.1, read as the reverse complement.
ACAATGCAATCATAAGTTAATACAAATGTCTTTAATAAAATACAATACAATACAAAACAAGTAAAGTTTACAACACAGACATCACACATGTTTCAATTCAATTTCTTGTAAAATGGCTCTCGCTACGATTTACCCAGTGTCTAGTTTTAGGGCAACTTATTAGTGTTTTGATTTTGCCCGTAACTTTGCTTAAAACTTCAATAGGTAGGCGTTGTGCTTGTACAATTTTTTTTAAAGTTTAGTTCGTTCCTTAAGGAACCGGCTAAGGTCATAGACCATGCTGCCATGTCATTAGTTTCTTAATTTCATTGTAATACATAAATAAACAATATTGATGATGATGAATGATAATAGAAATGGGAAATGAGAAATGATATTACCCCCCAACCCCTCGAGTATCTCAGTAAAGATGTGGGGCTTTACTAAGTCCTCACGCAGACTTCTTGTGAGAATTTGAAAAGTGACGTTGCACTGTTTTGTTTCATTTGCCAACACTCATGCGCACTCACGAACACTTAACGGTTAATAATCCACCATTATTTCACATTAATATTCGACATCACACAAATTTTAGAAAATAAAACAAAACCACAGACTTGACTCTTCACTTTTCCGCCAAGAAGTCAATTCAATTCAATTTCTTGTAAAATGGCTCTCGCTACGATTTAGCCAGTGTCTAGTGTCTGCCTGCTCTGCTGTCTTGTCTTGTGTCTGACTTTGACGTTTGTCTGTCATGCCAGTCACAGTTAACTTCTTGGCGGGAAAGTGAAGAGTCATGTCTGCGGTTTTGTTTTATTTTCTAAAATTTGTGTTATGTCCAGTGATCGGATTAGGTAGTGCAATTTGGGGTTAACGTCCTCAAATGCTATTTGTCGTCGATGAAATTTAAATCATTGCGAATATTTTCTTTATTAATAATGATTTTTGCATTTTTGATTGAAATTGCTTCTGAGCTTCTCAAACATGTCAAAATATGTTTAATTTCGTCGAAATGTTTCACATAATAAGACGCCGCTTCAAGTTAAGTGCCCCAGCGCGTTATTATTGATTGAGGTGTCGTCTTTTTTCAGTGTTTGGGATTTACCTAAGAATATTTCAGCGTTGTAAAATGCTAAATATAAAAATTTAACAATGTGGCGGTAAATTCAGCCGTGTAAAAATAGCGTAACAATGTACAATAATAACATTTTTAAACAATATTAATCTTTAGTGTGACCAACTCTTTTGGAAAAAGTAATCCCGTGCAGTTGGCATGTCCATATTATAATTTCGTCATAAAATCCCGCAAAATTGCACTACCTAATCCGATCACTGGTATGTCGTATAGTAATGTAAAGTAATGGTGGATTTTTAACAGTTAAGTGTTCGTGAGTGAGCATGCGTGTTGGCAAATGAAACAAAACAGTGCAACGTCACTTTTCGAATTCTCTTAAGAAGTCTGCGTGAGGACTTAGTAAAGCCCCACATCTTTACTGAGACACTCGAGGGGTTGGGTTCATATTTCATTTCTCACTTTCAATTTCTATTATCATTCATCATTATCTTAAAGGAAGGAAATATTGTTTATTTATGTATTACTTGTAAGAAAATTACTTTTTCATTGGCTAAAAGCTTGTGCAAAGCCATAAAAAAAAGTTAAAAAAATCCGTCTGTCAATGTCAATGTCAAATTCCATCTAAAAAAATCAATCCAAAAATGCCATTTATTCCAAAAAAAAGTAATGTAAATAATTAGGCACTAGTAAATTAAAACAATCTCAATTACGTCTTCAAAATTACAAATATATATTTTAATAAATATAATAAATAAATCAGGACTTCGATTTAGTTCCCGTTTAAGATATCGCAAATATGATTCATTGATAAAAACCTTTAATATTTTTGAAAATCGTGATGAAGTGGGTTATTATTGGTATATTGCCTGTGTGGTTGGCTTTTACTTGGTACATTCCTTTAATATGGAGCTTGATTTACTTACTAATATGCAGTGCATTCATTGTTCTGACAATTTTCTTATTGACTCTTTGGGGCCATATCGCGCTTTCTTCTCCCCATCAAACTTCTTTGTTTTTAATAGAAAGATTAGAAAAAAACGTGCGTGAATTAGAGGAATACCTAAAGGTAAGAATTGTTTCATAAAAACATATAAACGTAATTTATCAAAAATATTAAATAACTATTAAATATATGTACAATTAATAATTTTTGAATTATTGTAGTAAATTAACAATTTATAGTTGTCAATTTACTGCTAAAACTTGATATACTTCTATTTATGCTTCTATCTCCCCTTGTGATGCGTTGTATTCTTTAAAAAAAATATTTAAAAAAATATTTTCAATATATTTTATTTATTAGACAATTATCAAACCAGGAAACTAGTCAATCCTACAAAAAAGGTAAATAGTTCAGTCAGAGTGTCTTCACTTATGCACAGTAAAATTATAAGCATTATAATACTTTTAATCTTTCAAATAAGTATTTTGTTAACAGCTTCCTTAGACAAGTAGCATAATGCTAATAGAATACAAATGAAATAGAATGATTATTGTATGGGATTGACATAACCATAATTTATATGTATTGTTGAGTTATGTCAATCCCGTACAAAAAACATTATATTTAATTTGTATTCTATTAGCGTTATTCCACTTGTCTAGGGGGGCAGATGTTAAAATTCTAATAATTTACTATTTCTTACACTTAAATAAAAACAAAGAGCTACAAAAAGTTTCATTACAACTCTTCAGCCAATGTACACTGACCAGAATGTGCATTTTTCACGATTGGATATTTGACTGGTTAGTCAATACTAGAAAAACTTTATAGCAACTTCCAAAACGTTTTTTTATAGAATTTGTATGGGAATGGTAAACTATGAGATCACTATATTATATTATGTTCCGTCAATAACTTTTAGGTTACAGAAACTCATGCTAAGGTTAAATAAAAAATAGGTCAATGTTTTAATGAATTGTTACAAGATTTCATTTATTTGTTTAATGTTCTGCAATTATTTGTTGTTGTTGTCAACATCCCTATTGAGTAAAGTGACCTGCTCTATGATAATAAACTTGTTGCATTTTAACACTCTGTCTAAGAAAATGCTTAAATATGGTTACCATTTGATAAAAAGAGGATAAACTGTAAAGGCTCTGTTTCTTGCTCTAAGTACTTTATTTTATTTATAAATAATTTAAATTCATAAGCGGTACCTTGATCAACAGTACTATTGAGAAATGGCTGATACAGAGCAATTTTTTGTTTTTTTAGTTTCTATTTGTTTTAAGCATACAAAGTATTAAGTATTAAGTTAAATAAATAAATAAATAAATAAATAAAAGTGCCCACGAAGTACACAATATACATTGTATGCATTGGCCAAATTAAGACAAATTATTTTAACTTGTTGTTTCGAAAATACAATCTTTCATATAATGTATCTTAGACATTATTTATTCTTAGCATAATAAGAAGTGTTGACACATGTGTATCTATACTAATTTTTTTCTATTTTAATGGAATGTGAAAGTTTCAAAGTCTATACATATACAAGGGGTGATCTGGGTAACTCAATAAGTGATTCATCTCTAATGATTGACACTACTTTAGAACATTTTTATAAGACAGATTAATCATTTTTTTTAGGAAGATCAAAGCAATTGGCCTCTTGCTACCAAAAAGATACACCTGCCTGTTATTTTCGGACGCACAGTAGATAGCCAGTTACAGCAACTTATTGACTTTGTGTTGCGTGACTTTGTAACTCGTTGGCTGAAAGAACTGTCACATAAACCTGATCCAGTGGTTGATAAGTTCAAAGAACATACATGGGGTGCAATACAGAACCTTTATGAAAGGCTGTTGAAGGTAGATGCTGAAAAATTACTGGCCGGTGATATGGTTACAAAAATAACTCAGCACTTTGAAAGAATACGAATTGCCCGAAGCTGCGCGTAAGTATATGCATATATTAAATAAAGAAAGAAATTATTGATATTAAAAAATAAAAAATTTTACTTGTTCACAATGAAAGCACAAGTGCGGGTGTGCTATGTGGGTGGGATATTTTCATGAACATTAACTGTGTATGTTAATAGTAGCATTAAGATAGTAGCATACCTGAAGTCTTAAATAATAATCATCATCATCATCATCATCATCAGCTCATTTTATGTCCCTACTGCTGGGGCACGAGCCCATGATGGATGGATAGGGAGAAAAATAATCATATTTATCCTACAGTAAAACAAATCTATACTATGCTATATCTATAAAAAAATCCTATTGATAGTAATTCGAATAAATAAATCATAAACATCGCTGGAGTACCATCCTGTATAATAAAACTCGCAACCATCAACAATTCAGCCGTTTTTTTATAAAAATATATATATATACATCACTTGTGTGCTACTGCCTCGAGATCCTTTAGTACAAGCTCGTATTTATTTTTTGTAGACCTTTCGGAGTCTAATTAAGCATTATGCATGAAAGCACGCAATTCTATACACTGAAATTGTGAGAATAAACTGCAAGTTATAAGGAACATCATGGAGGAACTCGACGGCGCAGTGGTTAACGCGCCCGGTCTGCGAGTACTGACGTTCTTATCTTATCTTATCTTAGTGGGACCTGCTGAGGTTTCCCTCTTCCAGTAACACTTTGACCAATTGGGATCTTTTGTGCAACCCCATCCTTTTACTCTTCCTCCTCTGTAAGGATAGATGCCATAAGTTTGGCAACATCCTTAAGAGCGAAGAGCCTGAAGTCCTCTGGTTCTTTCTTTTCCTAGCCAGAGAGTCGCAGTCACACAGTAGGTGCTGCATTGACTCCGTTTCCTCTCCACATGCCCTACACAAACTATTTGTTGAAAGGTGCATTTTGTGAAGCATTTGTTTTGTGGCATAGTGCCCTGTCAAGGCACCGATGGTTAATCGGGCCTGCCTTCTGCTGCCTCCGCATATGAACTTACTCTGTCCTAAGGCGTTTTCGCCTTGGAAGGATTTGGAGTGTTTCATACCCGGTTGCTCGTTCCATTCGATGCCGTGCCTGTTTTAGATGTAATCTTTTAAGGCCTTGCTAATGGTACTTTGTGCAAGTGCCACGAACAGCTCATGACCAATAAGCTGGGTCTCTGAGCCCTCCCTGGCAAGTGCATCCGCCATTTCGTTGCCGTGGACTATGGCAGATGGCCTGACATATGGCCTGGGACCCAGATCAATTGCACCTTGTTATGCCCACCTAGCTTGTTTAGAGCTTTTGTGGTTTCCAGAACAAGGTCAGAGTAGATTAGGGGCGACATGAGTGACTTGAGCGCGGCTTGGCTGTCACTCAGGATTAATATATTGCGCTTTTTCATAGCTAACTCTATATTCTGCTTTGCGCATAGAAGTGAGAATTGCGAAAGTTTCTGCTTGGTAAAGAGTGACAAATTTTCCCATGCTTTGACTATGCTTGAAGTCGTTATTATAGACGCCTGCCCCTGTGCCCGACTTCATTTTTGTTCCGTCGGTATACCAGATTAGGCTGTATTTTTCCGGAGTCGGTGGCCCTCGTTTCCATTCGTCCCTGGTTGGAACATAAACTTTTAATTTCTTTTCGAACATGAATGTGGGGGATATTTTATCGCACCCCATTTCCATGATCCTTTCAAGAATGTCACTTGGTTCCCATTTTGTGTGTCTGGTCAGAGGTTTAGATGCGTCCCATAGTCCGGCCACCTTTAGTCTATGTAACGCTTTCTTTGCCTCTGTTTCTATTACAATGTGCAGGGGTGGAAGGTCTGTGAGGACCTCCAGCGCTGCCGTTGCGGTACTAAAGGCACCAGTGATTGCCAAACAAGCTGTTCTCTGAAGTTTGCTATGAGCATTCTTACAGATCTTCGGCCTGGTTCTGAGCCACCAGACGATGCTGCCATATGTGAGGATCGGTCTCACCATCGTCATATAGATCCACCTAATGGTTTTGGGGTTGAGTTTATCTTGCCATATGTAGACCGACACAGAGCGGCCAAAGACTCTGTAAGCCTTGGCTACGGTTGTGTCCACATGCTGTTTCCAAGTAAGTTCCCTATCCAGCGTTAAGCCTAGATATTTCACTTCTTTGGACTAAGAGAGCCGGGTGCCATAGAGTGTTAGCTTACCCAGTCCCGTAGTGTTTCTCATTCTTGTAAAGGGGATGGCTGTTGTTTTCCCCGGGTTTACAGAGAGGTAGGTCATTGCACCATCCCTCCAACAGACCCAGGGCACGAAGCATTAACCCCGGAGAGGGAAATTTTCCACTGACTGAGATGACCAGATCATCCGCATAGCCGTCCGTATAGAATGGTCCTTTATTCAGACTTACTACAATTGAATCAACCACAAGGCTCCACAGAAGAGGCGAGAGAACCCCTCCTCGCAGGCATCCTTTGGTTGTTCGTGCAATTAGACTGTCACCTAGCAGTTCAGAGTTGATAATTCTACCCTTTAACATGCATTCAATCCAATTACAGATCGGTTGTGGCACACCATGGTTCTTGGCTGCAACCTTCAATATCTACGAATGTGCAGACGCAAATCTCTTTGTTTTTCAGCGCAAATTCCGCTCGACTTACCACATGATGAAGCAGTTTCGGTTGACTTCCCCGCCTGATATGCACATTGAAGTCCATGGAGTGGGAATCTTTTCAGAGATCCCGCTCTGATATATTTCTCTACCATCTTTTAGGGTCTTCAGGAGAAAGGATTGTAGACTTATAGGCCTAAAGGCTTTGGGTTCTTCGTAATCTGGTTTTTCCGTTTTGGGTATGACGATTACCTTAACAGTCCTCCTTGTTTTGGAAATGTGTCGAAAAGCTATGCAAGCTTTATACAGCCTGTAGAGATGGGGTCCCAACACGGAGGCGCCCTGTTGTAGTAGAATGGAATAAATGTTGTCAGGTCCTGGCGCCTTAAACGGTTGAAAACTCCCCAGAGCCCATTTAACTTTACATTCATCCACTACCCTTTTCGCTGTTATCCAGTCATATTTGGAAGTTCTTCTCTGCTGTTCCTTTCAGCTGATTGGATCATGATCGTCTTAGATGACTTCTGATCCAGGGAAATGAGTGTCGAACATGACCTTCAATGTCTCACTCTCTGTCTCTGTACGTACTCCATCTTCCTTCCTTAACATGGTTAATGGAATCGCCTTTGTTGTAGAGATAGCCTTGGTTAGTCTCATTGCTTCTGGAACAGATTGTATCTGGTCACAAGCAGATCTCTTTGCCTTACGTACCGCACTACTGTAAAGTAGTACTGAGGTTAAACAACTTTCGCAAAGGCCGGTCATCGAATAGGTGACCAAAAATGTATCATCTCGAGCTTCTCCGTGCTTCGGAAGGCACGTAAAGCCGTTGGTCCCGGCTGCATTAGCAGTCGTTTACAACCACCAATCCGCACTGGGCCCGCGTGGTGGTTTCCATCCAAAAGGAAGGCTCGTGCTCCAGCAGTGGGGGACATAAAATGAGCTGATGATGGTGATGATTACGGAACATACTAATATGATCGTCTCCATCCTTTTATCCTACAGTTTGGAACTAAACCAACCGCCAGTATTTGCTTTGGCTCCACACTTGATGTCTTGTGAAACGGAACTGCATTATTTACGGCAAATCAGTGAGCTGATCATTATGTTCCTGTTGCCTCGGTCCTACTCCCTATCGCCTGCCTCTCATCTCATGAGAGAGATACTGACATGCAAAGGTATGGTAGTTATAAATCTCACAAGCTGTTTAAATTTTGTTAGAAATATGTTACACTATTTTGGGCACAAAATAAAGAGGCTGTAGAAGGTAAGCTTCATACTAGCGCGCTCGAGCAACGCACACATAGACCCTTTAACGGATACGGATTTCGGAACAGCTCTGAACAGTCCGAGCGCAGCTGTTGCGAGGTTCTGTGTCCGTGAGAGGTTGTATATATGTGCGTTGCTCGAGATTATGGTTTTCAGTCTCAAGTTTTAGTTTGTTGTACCTTCTTTTGTTTTTAATTTAAAAAGTTTTTAATCTATGTACAAACAAACAAACTTTCCATCAAACCTTTACCAAAAATGTTTATCCTACAGGGATTTCTTATAAGGAAAATGTAACCCGTTTAGATTACCCATCCTTGTTTATGTTATACTAATAACGCCAGATAACTAAAGCGGTTTGTTTAAAAGTATGCGTACGTACTGCTAAAAAGGTTACCACAGATGCAATGATATCTGACTTTTTCAGTTTTACAACCGGCCATAGATCTTATAACCGAACCAGATTACATAAATCAGAAGATAATACAGTATTTAGAAGCCCAGAAGGAAGTGAATGCCATGCACGTCAGGACCCACGAATACGCGAAAACGTTCGAGGATTACATAAGGCTTATAACCAACTGCAATAATGTCGACACTCTGAAACGGTTACGGTGGGTAGTTGTTAGTAATGCCACTTTCGCATTGTTTTGCTCAAGTATACTAGTTGAGGTTCACTGCGTCGCTAATAAACGAGTTCATTCAGTATTTTAATTTGCTAAAATAAATACATTATTTTATTATTCTGAAGCTTGAACTTGAAATCAACTTCAACACAACTTGAACAAGCAAAAATGTCCTAAATATTTATTCATTTTTTTATATCAACTGTATTTGTTAGTAGTCCAAATATTACTTCTTAGAGTTCAGAGCATGATGACGCAACTGCTATCTTGTTCGCGTTTGCAATGTTTAATAATGCAAATCACGAGATTTTTGATAAAGTTGAATAAGTCAAACAGTGTGCTTTGAATAAAAAAAGCAGTTAACCCCGTTAAATATTATGTTAAAATAGGTATAGCATGAATGATTAAAAGTGCTTTATCTTGTAAAATGGTTATCAACAGCTTCGTAAGTAATTGTTGTTATTGCTCTTTATGTATATGTGGGTAGGCCTATGGCTAACAGTAGCATTTGTTCAGGCTGATAAATGATGAATATTTATCTTACCTACATAATAACACCTTTATTTACATTAAAGGTACGACATTGTGACTCAAATAATGCAAGCAACAACCCTACAAAATGTGAAACGAGCAAAAGGTATAGATATAGATATAATTGAAAAGAGTGGCGTCCAACAGAACGTGAGCAGACAACATATCAACGATGCTAAGAAACTCAAAAGGTACATCAGCCAGTTGACGATAGCTAAAGCAGAATGTGAAACCGCACTTCGGAAGTTGGGATGGGATGGGGCGTTCCCAACTGTGGAGTCAAACAGTAAGGTATATATTTTTCTTATATAATACTCATTGGTGTTTTTTTTTATACGTAGCTCGACAAATGACTCCACTCCACCTGATGTTAAATGGAAATGGAGTCCAGACGCAAGGACAACTGGTGCAGCGTGAAAACAACGCAGCATCAGTCACCCTCACCCTGCCGGCCCACAAGGTGCCTCTTCACGCCTCGTTTGAAGGATCCCATGTCATAGGAAGGAGGGAAAACGTGTGCTGGTAGACTATTCCATCTTTTAGAAGTGCGACAAAGAAACGAGTCACCAAATTTCTTTGTATTGTCAAAATAAGGGTGTTATAATAGGGTTTAAAGTATGAAATTGCCGTTTTATTGTATTAGGTACTTCGAATTGACATAGAACCGTCATGATTTGAGATTTTTGAGTGAAACTTTTTTCACATGGTACCTATGAAGTTCTTCTTTAAAAAAATGTGCAACATTCGATTATCGACTTTCAGTTGTTTTTTTATTCAGCTTAGACAAGAAAGATGGATACTTCGAAAATTAGAGTTATTTTTGAATACGATTCGAGTTCCGACGCGGAACTAACGCGGCAGAAACATCTCGCAATATCAATGTTGCGTTTGGAGAGGGACTGCTAATGAACGCACCGTGCGATTTTGGTTTAAACGCTTTCGTGATGGAAACTTTGATTTGAAGAACGAACCACGTGGAAGACCGCCCACACAGGTGAGTAACAATGAATTGAAAGAGATGGTGGAAGCCGATCTGAGCCAAAATACCTAGGAATTAGCGGCATGGTTTAACGTTACCTTACCAACAATATTGACTCATTTGCGTCAAATTAATAAAATAAAAAAATATGGGTGATAAGAAATGGGTGCCTTATGATTTGACTGATCTGCAGAAAGAAACGCGTGTTGAAACTTGTGTTGCCTCTTTGAATCGATACAGAAATGAAGGAATATTGGATCAAATTGTGACATGTGATGAAAAGTGGATTCTTTACGATAACCGTAAGCGAAAAATGCAATGGCTGACCCCAGGTCAAACGCCGCAACAGTGTCCTAAAGCAAAGCTTATCAATAAAAAGGTAATAGTAACTGTTTGGTGGTCTCAGCATGGTGTTATTCACTATAGCTTTCTCCGATCTGGTCAAGCAATAACGGCAAATGTCTACTGTGCCGAACTTCGAACAATGATAGCAAAACTAGCAGTGAAACAGCCCCGACTCATGAATCGATCTTCACCATTATTGCTCCATGATAACGCGAGACCTCATACAGCACGAGAAACCATTTTAACTCTACGGGAACTGCAATTAGAAACCATTCGTCACCCTCCGTATTCGCCAGACCTTGCTCCAACGGACTACCATTTTTTTCGTGATTTGGAGAATTTTCTACGTGATAAAAAGTTTTCTTCTCAGGAGGCAGTACAAAATGCTTTCACACAGTTTGTCGAATCTAGATCACGAGAGTTCTATCGCAAAGGCATAAATGACCTTCCTATCAGATGGCAGCAATGTATCGATAATAATGGTAATTATTTTGATTAAATAAATATAAATAAAAAAAAACGAATTTCAATTTTTTAGTACAAATCGGCAATTTCATACTTTAACCCCTAATATTTAGCCAGTGGTAGGGTCCCAGCGTAGAATCCATCAATTCCCACCCTAGGTATTCCTGTCACCGTACAGCAGTATTTTGCGTGTTATACGTAGTTATATATTATGTTTCAATTTAAAGGATATGAGACGCAGTAACATTACTAGACAATGATGGGCATAAAGCATAATAAGTATTAGCTATCTCTTCTATGGGGTAATTGAACCGGTAACGCGCGAATACCATGGTGTGTATGACACTCTAACAGTTGCGAGTTTCTCTCCTAATAACAGACGCGAGGCCGCGTCCGCACGTTCATTGTGAATATTTTTGCCATCCTTACTACAGCTGTAAATATTCTTCCTCGCTCTCTTTGCCCTCCAATCGCGTCCATGGTTATAATTGAAAATGCGCACAGTGGAATACCCATGACTACAATGCCTTAAAACGACGCAATACCATTACGTGATTTAATAGATAAGATTTAGATAGGCTCTTACTTTATTATTAATAACAGTATGATGGGAATAGTAGAAGCTGATAATGAAATATATTATTGTCTTTATTTCAGACCCTGCCTCTACACAAAATAATGGAAAGCGTTAACGGACGTCGGTACTTATCCATGTTTCTTGAAACTATGTGTTCACAAGGGCTGGTGGGTTTCTGGACGGCGGTCGAGGAGTTGAGGCACAGCCCTCGGAGTAGTTGGCACCAGCTAGGCGCAGAAATATTTTACACTTACATAAGATCTCCTAGCGCTGAGCTTAAAGTTGATAAGGTGGGTGCATTTTATAATTTTATTAATTTGGAGGGTAATCACTTTTTGTATTTACATACACTGATGTTTAAAATTAAATATGATTTCCTTCACATCCTTACATTATATTACGTTTTATATTTTTAGGATACTAGAAAGCGAATGGAAGCATTTTTGTTAGGCGATAAAGGACCAGAAGTTTTCTATGAAGTCCAAGACACTGTTGTAGATACAATACAAGAAAAATATTATTCATCATTCCTGCTCAGTGATCAATATACGGCCTTAATAGCGGAATTAGCCACGGAAGAAGCTAATAAAGGTGAGTTTTTCGTTATGTACATACCACAACCTGTAAAATTTTCTCAATAGACTTTGAACTTTATGTCTATGGCATATGGTTGAACATTTATTGAAGAAATTTGACAGTTTTAGATAGTCTGATGTGCAGGCATGTGTAACATGTATAATAACCTGCAAACAATTCTATTGTTTTCGATTTGGTCTTAGAGATCTTGGTTTTGGAGGAGCTCGATGGCGCAGTGGTTAACGCGCCCGGTCTGCGAGTGCTGAGCTTAGGCAACTTTCGCAAAGGCCGGTCATCGGATGAGTGACAAAAAATTTATCATCTCGAGTTCCTCCGTGCTTCGGAAGGCACGTAAAACCATTGGTCCCGGCTGCAATAGCAGTCGTTAACAACCACCAATCCGCACTGGGCCCGCGTGGTGGTTTACGGCCCGTTCTCCCTATCCATCTATAGGGAAGGTTTGTACCCCAGTAGTGGGGACATAAAATGAGCGGATGATGAACTTTATTGTTTTTGATTTGGTAGTAGTAGTGTTATTTAATATGAGAGTCGGATATTGATAATTTATCATTATTATTGTGTTTAATTTATCATACCTATAAAACGAAGATAACGTTGTTTATATCCGTTGATAGTTAGCCGTCCGTTCGATAAGGTAAAATTACGATTATTTCAACCGTTTAGGCGGCAACACCAGTAATTTAGAATAAATGAATTTCTTTTTGCATTTTGTTTCTTACTCTCGGATCCGAGAGCTTCAGGTTAGAGAGTTTAAAACGAAATGTAAAATGAACACTAAGACCTCGGCCGTGAGCGAATTTCTCGTTTATTGCGCGTTATACTCTTAGTCAACGGTCATAGTATAACGTACTGTACAGAGAAGTCGCGCGACACGCCGCAAACCGCCAGTAGTCGTGGCCGAGCGGCTTTAAGAATCCTGTGTAGTTTAACTATTTTTCTTCTTCTAGAAATTAGTTCAGATAGGTCTCCTATAGAAGACCGTCAGCTGTCAAATGAGTCGGTGTCGTCAGCAGAGAGCGTCGCCGGCGCGTTGCATCTTACAGAGCATTCCACGTACGCGCGAAGGAAACTAGACCAGTTGCAAGAGAGGCATAATAACAAAATACAGGTATTTTATGGAAAAGTGTTGAAAAAAATTCCACGAGCTGCATTCGAACCCGCACCCTCTGCCAAACCGGCTCATGTGCACTACCAGCAATTTACATGTAATTTAACAGCCTATGTGCCTATGTTTTCACTACTTTTCTTTACCAATTTACAATATTACTTATTTTACTACCTATATTTTTTTTATTTTTCTAACTTTACATTTCTATAACTTTACGGATCTACTCGCGTTTATCATACTAATATTATAAAGAGGAAAGCTTTGTATTTTTGTATATTTGTAACGAATAAACTCAATAACTATTGAACCGATTTAAAAAATTATTTCACCAGTAGAATGCTACATTAGCGCTGAGTAACATAGGCTATGTTAAAAAAAATGTCCACCCGTGCTAAGCCGGGACGGGCCGCTAGTATTTTATACAGTAGTTTTATTTAATGTAGATCCGTAAAAGTTGTTTCATTTCAATGCGTTGTGTTCGCGTAAACTTTAGAAAACAATATGCAAACTAAATTATCTTTCTCAGGCTTGTCAGTTTCTATGAAATAGTAGAGCATCCGCACAAGAAACGACCTTCACCCATCTGTTTAATTGATGAAAATTGTTTTATATCAAATTTAATATATTATATATACTTGTGATCTTAGACTAAAAGTTAAGAAAGATAGTGACTAAAGTGCTATTGGTATTAAATTATCCTTTTCAACTGGTTACCTCAGGCCTTAGCAGCACTTCGCGCTTCCCTCAAACCCGACTCGCCAGCCCTATCAATGTTGGCGAACGAGGTGGAGCGACTAGCAGGAGAGCAGATGCGGTTGGAGTCACACCTAGCTAGAACAGATACCTGGGCCGAGCACTTAGGCAGTTGGCGGGCCACAGTGCATAGCGCTGAGGTAAGAATTAAACCATTGATCAGAATAGAATATTTAGTAAGCTGTAAATGTAGGTAATCTACCTATACCAATCACTGGAAATAACTCTTACGTCTTTGTTTTAGTTTTTTTCCTTATTTAATAGCTTTGTGCAGTTTACACATTTAGCCAAGTCAACTAATAAGATATTGTATAGAATGGCAATGAGGAATATTTACCCCAAACCACTTGATTACAGCATAAAGATTTTACTTACTTTACAGAGATTTCACGTGGATTTTTTGAAATCATTCGAAAAGTGATGTTTGTTTTGTTTCATTTGACATGGGTGTCATTTGGATACTAGATATTAGGAATCGAAAACTTATTTTTATGTCTCCCTACGTGTTGGTCAATGATATTAAAACGATGTTTAAACTAATAAAACAATTCAGGTAATAGACGAATCGAAGCCCCCCCAGTTTGTGATAGTAGTCCACATGGCTGAACAAGAAATGGAGGCGTGTGAAGGGAGACCAGAGCAAATATCCACCGGGTGGGTTCTTTTAAGAACTCTTAATGAATTTCAAGTAAGGAACATATTTATTTTCATGTAACTTAACCTACTTTGTTGCTGGCAACACAATGCTAAACTTTAAAAAAAAAAAGTTTGTTTTGTGTCTTGTTATTGCTTAAATGAGATGTTTAAATAAAATTGGTGTTTTCTGTAAGTTACATTGGACCATGCTTCATAAACAAACATTTTAAATATCAACTATCATTGGCCTTTAAAATATGTCCTACAGCTAAGTATGGCATTGTTTTGAAACAAAGTAATTGAAAAAGCGTACGTCTTAAAAGCCCAAATATTTATCTATAACTTCCTTATCTTTTTGCAGGATTTACATCGAAAATTAAGACCCTTATGTTCGGAACTGAAAAATCTGGAGCTACCCACAAATTCATTTAAATTTCTATTTGGAAAAAATGATAGAACCTCACTAGAAAAAGCGAAGATTTTAATTCAGAAGTACTTGGAAGTATGTCATTAACAAATTATATTTTTCATGTCGTCTTGTATGTGTGTTTTTTTTACTCATAAAAATTCTATAGAAAGTTTATATTACTTTCAGTTTGTTTTAGAAGACGAAAGACTCAACCAAAGTGAAGCTTTATACACATTTCTGAATCCAAGCTCAGAATACCTAAAACAAGGAGATTTACCAAAGAAAAACAAGTTCTCATTCTCAACTCTGTTCAAAAGGTATTGTAAATAAATATTGCTTACTTCATTTAAATCATACAATAAGATCCGAATAAAGAATATGTTTGTTTTCAAATAGATTTCTTGAATTATATTAAAGAGTTTATTAAAGATTTTTCTTATATTGATTTTAAACCTCATTTTTTTTGCGTTTTGGAGGTTAAATATCGCCGTTGTTCATCATAAATTAAGTCTATAAAAGTTCTACTACTAGGCACAGGTTTTATAAGTGGAGATAACTCCATAAACCACCAAGCTAGTTTGTCTTCGTGTTCTTACAAAACCTTACTTTTTATCCTAGATAAACATTGTTTTAATTAGTAAGTTGGCATTTTGTGTCTTATTTCAAGCAGACAAAGCCAAAGGCGAAAGCTAGTAATTATAAGTGTATATTTTGTAATATAAACTTTCGTTTTTATTAGTACAAGTAGCGAAGTGACAAGCAGATCGTCTCAAGACAGGGAAGCGTTCGCGCATCTGTCGGCGGACGAAGACGAGATATCACTGTACCTGGACGGCAATGGAGGGGATGCTGCCAACAAGAATAACGCCGCTGCAATGCGCGGTGAGTATAGTACTTACTATGGGGAATGTCGTCATTCTGTAGTACAGTCAGCGACTAAATTATAAGACACTCTGAAGAAGTCTACAAGGGCCTCGATTCCGCTATTTTGAAACGTCTACGGTAATCGGTCTGATTTAGAAATGTTTCCCATAGACTTAATGTCAATGTAAAGCTACCGACACATTATTCATCATCATTTAAAGCCATCTTTAAGCTGAAGTTTGGAGATCAGTATACAAAATTTTCTGCGATCCCATGTAGCTTGTTTTAACTGGTCAAAGTTCCACCAGGGTCTTAACTTTCCTATTTTCCTCCTAATTAGTTAATTGAGTTAGGACTGTGAAAATCGTATCTCAGTGACCTGATTCTGACATTTGTCCCATAGTCCACATGACAATATCAGGCTATTGAATTAAAATAACAAATTCGAGGCCCTTTAAGTGTATTTAAAAAACAAATACGATAGCAACTTTTTCTGACCTTATCTTGGGAATCCGTTGAGTTGAGTATCTAAAATGACTTGGCTAATATATTAATTTAATGTACCAACATAATATGATATGATCGTTAATTAATGAAAGTGTCATGTTAATAACCAGTGAGTGAGCAGAGACAGCGTAACGAAACCATTAGACGTGTTGCTTCTAATGTTCAACATCCGTAACGTGTTCCGTTAGAAAATAATTACTATTAGAAGATCTTGTCACACTTTGAACCGTATAATTAATTACTTAAGGCGACACTTGAAAAATTTTTTTTCAAGCTAAAATTGCACAAACGTGTTTTTGAGCAAGAGTTGAGTTGAGAGACAAAGATTGTATATGTTGGTCATACTCTTACAACTTTCGAAGAAAGTTGATGTATTTTTTTCAAGTGTCGCCTTAAGAGCCATTTCACTTTTGGGTATGCCAAACACAAATACAAAGCACTTATTCTTCCATACTAATAATAACCGGATCGTAATGAAACTTGCTATGCTCAAGGGTAATACGGAGATGTTGATACTCAACAAAAAACATATAAAAAAACATTAATTGTGCATTTGATTTTATGCGATTTGAATCTTTCCATAGTCAGAGTTATAAGTTGTCGAAAATATGTTTGCGTTAAAGAAAAACACACCTTAATAGTAAGATCATAAGGCTATGGTTTTGTCTAGCACTCATGATCTTTGTTTCAAGCAAAATAAGATTTACCACTTACACATTTAAGCTTATTTTATTTAAATGCGAAGGTCTTGAATGTTTATCGAATAGTTTAATGGTGTCTTTATAATATTTTTTGAACTCTATTCTGAAAGTTATAAGGTCTGTTTCGATAGGTGCCGGCATGGTTGGTGAGGAAAGAGACAGTATAGCGGAGCCGCTTTACGCGTTGCTGAGTGAAGTTTTCGACATGCGAGGCGTGTTCCGATGGCTGAGGAAAACGCTCGTTACGTTCGTCCAGATCACGTATGGCAGAACTATAAATAGGTATGACAGATGGGTGATACATCTTAATATTTTAATGATTTTGTAAATCGAACCAGAGACCTCTTAGTCTTAGACCGGTAATCTAACCACTATCGTCGCATAGGCGGTTATTTAATGCAAACCTTACTCAAATGTGATTAAACAACGCTGTCAATATTTTCTATTCAAGCAAAATTAGACTCAACTTTACGTCTTATGTATTTTTTATTTATTGTTAAGTTTACCTTAGAAAAAAGCTTACAACTTATAAAAGGTTGTAAGCTTTTTTCTGCATAGAATAACAAGAATGCGGTAATAGCACATTAATAATAATAAAAAAATATTATTATAATAATCTTAAAAAAATAATAAGATATAAAACCTACACTTTGTGGTTTTATTTTATTAATTTCAATTTTGTCCAGGCAAATCAAAGACACTGTATCCTGGCTGTTCTCTGAGCAAATGCTGCATTACTATATCGGCGTGGTGTTGAAGTCGTGGTGGCCGGGCGGCGTGCTCAGCGAAAATACAACGAACAGGAACTTCCAAGACAAAGGTGAGACGTTATAAGCTATAGAGTAAAGCCACCAAAGAGTACGCACTACCAAAGAGGATGTATTCATATACGCAATTCTGTTTCTCCTATTTCGCAATTACACATTCATGTGATTAAAAAATACTACGTACTGTATTGACTCCATGCACACATTATGTCAAAGGCAAGTAGTTGTTGACAGAATTATTACTACTAGTGGTCGCCCAGAAGTCGATATTCGACCGTAATTTTTATTAAAAGATATTAAGGCTGCACGGATTGTATCCTAAGCAATACACAATATACAACATGTATAAAAAGAAAGAAATCAAAGGAAATTTAAACGAGGTCTGAAAAAGCAACTTGCGGGTAGGCAAGGTGAGGACGGCTACTGGGGCACAATCATGCTTCACTTACTGTCCTCGCTTCTGCTTAACATCAGGCAGAGCAGAGAAATTTGCCAACTCACCTAAAAAATAAACTTTACAATTTACAAAAAATTGAAGCTGTCAATCCTAGCGCTACGACTGAACATAGGTTATTAAAATAGCTATACTCGTATATAAACATCAAGATGTTTTTAGAGCACACGCGCACGCTAGCGCTGCAGCAGCTAAACGAGAGCGTGGTGCTAGCGCTGTCGTCGCTGGTGGGTGCGCAGACGGCGGCGCGCGGCGCTCACAAACTGTTTTACACGCTGCAGAACACAACGCACAACAAGCAACTGTTTTACGTAAGTACCTACCTACCTACTTGTTTTTTTTAGTAACGTCCGCTTTACAGAATCGGTAAGGAGATAAAATATATTGGACCTTACGACGTCATTTGTCATTTGTTTTACGAATTGGCGGCAAATTGAAAATTGTCTGTGTTACGTCACGTTAGCATGAATTCAACGCGAGAAAATTTTCGTGCAATGATTAGACTTTCGATGTCATTTAAGTCAACAAAAAAGTTATAATAGACTTCGATTGGCCTTTTACGATGAAGCCCCATCTCGTGCCACTGTTTGCAACTGGTTTAATGAGTTTAAACGTGGTCGCACTAATCTCACCGATCATCTGCGTGAGGGACGGCCTTCTACGGCGAGGACTGCAGATAATATCAGTGTTGTGCGGCGTATGATAGAGACTGACAAAAGAGTGACCTATCAGCAGATTAAAAAAAAATCAAAAATCCACATATCCTCCATGAACATTTAGCGGTCAGGAAGCTTTGTGCCCGGTAGATACTTCATAATTTGACAGAGGCCCAAAAACTCCGTCGTGTAGATTGGTGCCGTGAAATGGTTCAAAGATTTAACGGAGGTGACTCAAATGCTGTGTTCGACATACTTACGGGTGACGAAAGCTGGATTTACTGTTATGATTCTGAAACTAAAAGACAGTCTGCTGAGTGGGTGTTTCCTTCCGAGGAGTTGCCAACTAAAGTGAAGAGAGGTCGAAGCGTGGGAAAAAAGATGGTGGCATCGTTCTTCGGAAGGACAGGTCATTACACAACAATTGTTTTAGAGGATAGAAAAACAGTTATTGCAGAATGGTACACTAGCAATTGTTTGCCACTTCCGACCCGATTCCACCTTTTCAATTATACTCGGGTTGTGGAATGAGTACTCTGCCGAGATGTTGTCAAAGGAGTACAGTAACGAGCATTAACATTTATATATATACTTTTGATTAGTTTTGACTCTTATTCCGTTATATTAAGAGTTACAGTGTTTACATGTTAATGCTCGTGACTACAGCATGGGGTTCTTCAAATAGAGTCAGCAACGTGCAAGCTGTACAGTTGAAGACTCAAATTAAAAAATGTGCTAAATTATAAATAGAAATGTAAGAAAGAAAACATTATAAACTTCTCTCTTTTAATATCTGATTTTACTTTCTCTTTTTTATTTGATTTAATATCTGATTTACTGTCAATGAATAGAAACATAAACATAAGTGGGCAGAAAGTGACAAAACTTTTGGCAGTGGCAACATTTTATTGTTTTATGTTAACATTGGTGTTCTTATTCATCATTACTTGTTTTTTCTATGTATTTACGAATGTGTGGTAAAGGGAAACCAGTAGAACACCTATCAGAATTAAGCAAGACATAGGGCTAAAAATACAGATTGCTATTCCTAATGCTAAAACTAATATCACAATAACAGAACCATTTGTTCTGGATTCCTTAAAAGACACTTCTATTGGCTCTGGACTCTTTCCGACGTATGTTATGGTCTGAAAAAAAAAACCTTCAATTAATAAAATAACATTTTAACAGGAAGATGTTTGCTTACTTATTATTTAAAAAACACTTACGCTATATGTTAGGTTATCTGTATTGCTTACAAATAATATCTTCTCGCCTAGTATACTTTCTGAAAATATAAAATATTGTTATTAAAATAAGCTATTGCTTGAGTTCCATAATGGTGTGGCCTGACCGGAGCATTTTGCCGCAACGTAACATGTTCGATGCGAGCATTCTCATAGTCAGTACCGCGAGCCGAGCCGCTCGCCGCGAGCTCCTGAATCGGAACGTTACGATTATACGCTCCGGTCAGTCGCCACCAAAGCAATCAGAAACAATTTGTTGATTAATCACTTAACCTAACTAAAGTACTATACTAAAGAGATGTTAATGACGGTAGTTGTTGACATTGAATTGGCGCCTTTGGCTTTCAAAGTAAAAAAGTAAATAGTGTTGAATAATTTTGGCGGGCTAGTTAGAACCACGATAGCTCAATTGGAAGAGCACCTGACTCGGTATGTCAGAAGGGTACAGGTTCAAATCCTGCTCGTGGAAATTTTTTCAACATTGTGTTTTTGTAATTTGTATCGCAACAAAATTTGCGTTAAAATTATATAATTTTATTTTATTTATATAAACAAAAACAAAAAACATTTTCTAACTAAAGTACTTTTATGGTACAAATATTCGTCATTAATTTTAAAATTATTTATTTTGATTTTATGACAGTTTTGAGAAAATTTAGAGTATGTCGCATGTGCGTCATACATTACTGCTTTACTTAGCTCTATACATGTGGGTGGTGTACTGTATAAACGGGCAATGAACATCAAACTATCGTTTCATACGTACTTCGCATCAGTTTCGAGGCACAGTCGCTATTGTTATTTTTCTGTCAAATTTTCTAATTTGTGCCGTTTACTCTATAAAACGGATTCCAATCACTTTCGAAATTATGATGAGGAAAGAAATTTTATTTTGAAAGTAATTCAAAATCTCTAGGAGATGTCTTTTTTTAACCTCCACAAAATGATATCCAAAAATTCTAGCGACTTTTTTTACGAGCCAATGTTTTTTAATTATTTAGGTAAAAAATTTAAATAAAAATAAGGTACGTTACGTATCAAAACTTTTTTATTTCCGCAAGAAATATACAGTTAAAATCTGAAAGTTATCTGGCATCGACGTTATAATTTGTCGGTCGTTGACCTAACGTACCATGTGTGTATTCCATACGATCCTATATTTTAAGGGCAGTTAGATAAGACCCTAATTAACGTAAATTGGTACATTAAGTTAACATAAGAAAACATTTTTTTTCATACAAATTAATTCGGCACGCAATGTATAACATTTTTTTTCATACAAATTAATTCGGCACGCAATGTATTCAAATAACCAAGTCGTCTACGTAAGCACTTAAACCGGCCTTTAAAAATTGTCAACTCAATATTTGCATTACATTGCTGGCCGGGAAAACTTAAAAAAAAAAATCATTACGCTTAATTATTGAAAGTATTTGTTAAAATTAATTACTGTACCTCTTAATACTGCTTTAATCTATCATATTTTAAAATTTAGGATCGTATGGAATACATACGCTGTATATTTTCGTTGAACACGTTGTTTACACCGGAATGTCTATAATTGTTATATTTGGTACTGGGGGGCGGGCGATTTTTAATCTCACTGGTGATCTCGAATTATTTAAGTAAAATTAAAAACATTTATAAAATGTAGTGAAAACTGACCATAATGCTACCGGGAAGGCTTACGGAATAAGGCCGCCCGGATTACGGAAGACCCAGATTCAATTCCTGGCTGGGTCTGGAAGGTTTTGAATTTTTTCATTATATTTTATAAATCTTCAATTTAGCTTAAGTGCAGCAAATTAGCACTTAAAAATAAAAAATAAAATGAAATACATTATGAAATATCACCATTTTTTCCATTATATACAATGTGATTACTAAATCAAATTGTATATAATGGAAAAATTTTGATATTTCATAATGTATTTCATATATTATCTTAGTAGATACATACCGTTCAAGAATTTTCGGTGTCTAAGATAAGTTACCAGTGACCTTGAATAAGAGAAAAAGGAGCACTCGTTCGTAATTGATATCATAGCGTGCGTGAGAATTGGTCACTGGTTCAAAATCAACCGCTGCGCTGGTCTTTCTTTTTATTGAACGACCTGACGGCATTTGCTTTGCAAGAATCTAGGTATCGTTTCCATTCAACAATTTCTTCAATCACCACACATTAATAAATTTATGAAGAAATAATTCATGGCACAAATAAAAAAATAAAACATTTTATTATATTTGCTTTGCTTTCGATATAAATTGATGACAAAATCGATGAACGAAGTTATTTATTAAAAATAGTTCGTAACGCGGCATTTTTAAATCGATTTTACGCGTAAGGTGGTTTTCATCACTAAATAGCGCGTGTCAAATCATAGTATTGCAAAAAAATGTGGCACGCTTGGTTTTCCTACAAATCGTGACACACGCGTCGTCTATCTAGATATTTGGTCTGTGTATGGATGTATGTTTTATTTGTTTTTTCTCCTTTGTGTTTAAATACTACACACATACATACGCCATGCATACATACATATCCCCTCTGGGTGCGAGACCGGTGGTCTTAACTACTAGACTACAGAGGCGGTTGAGAAGTAAAGAAGTTAGAATACATACCACTGCATCCGACACTAATTTTGTTTAGTTCATCTAGCTCTCCTTTTCTTATCGTTATAGTGTTGTAGTCTTCACTATATCGATACATTTCATCCGCTAAAACAGTTGTGAATTCATTCTTCTCTTTACATAGAAACCTTCTTTGGATTTCGTTTAGGAACAGGAATGCTCTTGATCGCTGACACATCTGTTTATGAGAAAATAACTTCAGGCAAATCACAAATGTAGGCATTTGTAAGTATAAGTTAAAGGCATTACCTATGCATATTTTTGATAAATCTAGTTTAAACTTGACTTATTGTAATTATGTTAATTGTCATAGTTTATCTCTGGTTACAAGGCAAATCTTGCCTATAGTCTGGCAAAAAAGAGTTCAAATGGTGGTAGTATAAACAATTAACTAAAAACCACGTTATAAAATCAAAGTTCAAAGAAATATTTGCAAAAAATATTGTTAATAGGATAATAACATTTTTTTATTTTTTATGATTACTTTGAATATTTTTTATGATTACTTTAATTAATTTTCGATTGGATGCCTATCGGATCCTCTAACACTCAAAAACAATTTAAAACAATATAATAATAATACTGTTGTTAATATATTTTTTTAACAATTATCTCTATAAACTTGAATTTATATGTATAAAATAGGTAACGTGATGTTCGAATTTTTAATTCTCTAACAGACACATACAGGGAAACATAGCAATTTACTTTATTTTGTTGTTTGTATAGTGATAAAGTTTGCAAGAACTTGAATATTATATTTCAAGAATTGCTATCATCACTCTTATTTGAATACTATTTTATATTCGTTTTATTATAAATTAGTAGGTACTTAAGGTTTCCGTGAGTGACAGGTGTCATATATTTTATTTGAAATATCTTCGTCCATATTAATTTGATGCCGCGCGGCCATACTAATTTTATATGGGGAATTTAACGTTGTTAATTTGAAAAATGATAATTTAAAAAACCGCTCGATAAATGAAAAATATGAGACAGACGATTTGTAGTTAAGACATTGGTGAGGGTGTTATTGCTGATTCATCATTGTGCAAAAAGCACCGAACTTTTTTGAGGGCGAGGAGAAACCTTAAAGGGTTCCTCAAACACCGTCAGAGAGTCTTTAGAGGGAATGGCATCAAGCAATCGTGTCCTCTTTCCTTACTCTCGATTTTTATTTTTTTTTATTTTAAGAAAAATATCAAACTCCATAGCAGTTTGTCGGCAGTAGTTCTCATCTAGGTTTTTAAACTATTTTACATTTAAACTTATACTTAACTTCTAATTATATCGATCTATGTTATGTTATGATATTTTACTTAACTATGACATAAAAGGAAAAAAAACTGTACTATAATACCACAACATAAAGGGATTGTATAACAATAATTATATAATAATAATAATAGATTCTCCGAGGGGTTCGGACCAGATCGGGGGTAATAGTAAACTGTGTTCTTATTAATTTGAAAGAAATGTCTTTAGCCTACATAATATATAAAAACTGATCACGGCTATAGCTCTAGGGGCAGTCAGAAGTTAGGCAAGATTGTTACATGAATTATACATGTGAAAATGTTGACATAACACATAAATAAATAAAATCAAAATTCTGTGTTACAATTTACAAATACAATGTGTCTTTGAAAGTGTTATAAATAATTAAAACTTTTTTGTATAAAAAGAGTAAAAGTAAAATAAATTAGATTCTAAAGCTATTATATTATATGGATCTACTTGCGTTTACTGTCTTCCATTCGGCTTCCCTGAAACCATGATCGCTGTAAAAGGTCTGAAGCGTATGGTTGAAGAGGCTAAAATAGTATGAAAAGCAAACGCGATTAGTTCCGTATAAAATGTTATACGAGGTCACTACTTACTTTGTCAGTTATACAGAAATAGCAATACTGATCGGCCACAATGTAATGGAACAAGTGGTGGCCATGCGAGTATGTCATCTTGTCATTGTTAGCCGGAATCTTGGACAGCACCTGCTCCAATATCTCAGTGAAGTTGCCGTCGCAAGAAGCAAATTTCGACACAACAATGCCATCACACGCCACTGCACTGAATAAAATAGGCATTTTTTTAAATGTAAATATAGTCAACAAACTTTTAATTCACCATTAAAACGTTGTGTATCTCTTAATGTGTTGTGTTATTATTTTGAATATCACGATTTATAGCATTTCTTATTTAACGACCGCTTTAGAAACACTCCGCGTTTTTAAAATAACGAATAGCAACTGAGTCGTTCTCGGGCAATGTGTCTTTCGCCCACGCGCCCGCTATGCTTACACGTTATAGTATCACGCAAATATCGTGGGATCATCTAAAATTATTTACCTTGTCGGCCGCCGAATGCGATCCGACACGCTAAAAATGTCAACGCCGATTGTCGATCAATGCGAAACGCCGCGACACATGTCCGGTAGACGGCCGCTCGCAATTATTATTAGTTTTGTGGTCCTTCGAACCGGATAATTGTTTAGATATTTCTAACAAGTGCTGTTGGAAACTTAAACTATATACGTATAAATATACGTACAATATAGTAATATACGTAATGTCTAGTTTTTTGTTTTTGAGACAATTGTGAAGTAAAATAAATTTTATTCAATAGACTTACTTGGCAAACAAGCAAACGGTCTGTCCGATAGTAAGCGGTCACCGCAGTCTATTGACGTTTGCGATACCATTGGTGTAACTCGTGTGTTGCGCTCTTATTTATAATGCCTCTGTGTCTAGTAATTTTTCTGGACTTATATCCCTCAAACCCGAACATACTGCAGCTTGGCGACTGAAATGAATGAGGTTGGTAGCCATCCAGTCATGTTCCTTACGGCCACCCTATGGCCGTATGTAGTTTGATAATTTACCTTTTTACTTTGTTTATTATCATCTTTTGAAACGTGCTTTGTCTCTTTGTTACAGGAACTCTTCGAATTAGTATTACTAGAGGTGTTCCCTGAACTCAAGCGTTACCACTAATTTTCAACTTGCATAGGTAAGATGCGCCCATGACAATAGAATAATCAAATTTTTATATATTGATCTTACAGGGATTTTATCCAAAACTTTCTCTTTATATTTTGATACTCTATGAGAGGCATTCCGTTTTATATTTTTTTAACTTCGACTGAAAGTTTTTTTATTGATAGTCTATTAAAGTTTATATGTTGAATAATAAATTGTATTATACATATAATTATTATTACAAGCATACGTATGTTATTAATTTTGCTAAATAGGATTGATCTCATTTGTGTTCGTTCGCGTTGTAGATATAATATTGTAATCAATGTGTACCTCATTGTATGTACCTATAGTTACTTTTTATAAGTATAAGTGCCAAAGAATGCACATTTTTTATTTCACTGTGGGGAAGCGGCTTCATCTAAACTATTGGTAAGTGAGTAAAGTGTAATACCAGTGAGAAATTTTCCACGCCTAAAACTTGTTATTACACAGTAGTTTTGAAAATTATTGTTCGTTTTAAGTGACTGTCTATAAGAAAATGACAATGTTTGCGTTTAATGTGTACCTGAAATTGTAATGAAGTTCAGTGATTCCTTCTGTTAGGTATCTGTGTCTAGAAATGCGTATATATTATGAGTGGGCCATTTTGTGCGCCTTTGGCTGTGCTTTAATTGTGGTACGCTGAGCATTTGTTACGTAACAGCACTATTATCTGTTTTCTACTAGATGTACGTTGATTGAGTATGTTGGAAACCAAGATACTTTATACGGATCAATTTGAGTTTATTATAAGAAGTTAAATATATTAATTATTTTATTTAACCTATTTTGTCTCACCGCTGTCAAGTAAAAGTATACACCAAGTCTCTCTATGAATCACGCGCGCTTGCAAAGTTGCACCAATCAATATGTAGTTGTCCAGGTAGCTAATAGCCGGTAGCTGAAATTCTGCTAAATGTAGTTCAAAATTCCATCAGATTTCCGTCACAACTCACATAGTGGCAATTTTCATAGTAAGTAACTTAGTTGGCGCTGCACAAATTTCAGCCAAAATATTTAAGGTTATTTGTCCGTTTTTACCTCATCCCAATCTGGTCAAGACAAGGCCGCACGGACCGGCTCCGCGGCCACGGAAGAGGCGCGCGGGGGAACGCGGGCTTAACGCTACGCCGCGCCTCCACCGCAACGGCGCACAGATCCATTCGGCCCCCACGACTTCAACGACGCACCAGCCACTCGGGCGCACGTCACACCGCGGTCGCTTTGATTTGTCGGGTCGAATTGTACGTTTGCGAAATAAACCAGCGCTTTAATATACAGTCCACTTGCCTGTTACTGGTTAATTATCCCAAGCTTCAGAGTTAGGGCCTTGGCCAGTACACAATCCGTCAAGTTGGCAACACTGGTCAAACCAGCGGCATTTAAGCCTGTCTCGGTGTCGTCGCCTATCCTCAGTGAGGGTACCGGGGCGACCTACCACGTAGCAAAACGAACTCATCTCTTTGAATGTATGCGGCATACCGGCCAATTTAAATTAAAAATTAAAAAAATGTTTAACTAAATAGTTATACAGAAAATTGCTTGCTTGCTTTTTAGAGCTGTTTTTTGTGATTAACTAAATCGAAATACGAATTACTTTGTACTAAGTAAATGATTTTTTTCCTTTTTGAAGTCGGCAGGGGACCTATTTACTAATGAGAAAAAACGGCAAGAATCTCAGCAAGTCCCATTCAAATCTGTATAAAATATTAACATAAGCGAGTCGATCCGTATAAAGTGTTTCGTTTCCATGTTAAGTGACTTAATTGTGTTGAACCTAAAAGCGTTACTAGCATCGTTAAACGTGGAGTTAACCTACAATTAAGAATGTTATTATAATAACATTTACGTACTTTTTTGTACAGACAGCATCTATTTGATCGGAACATCATAAGCTTGAGATTCGACAGAAACGAATCTTTTTTTCCACTGATAAGTTTATTTTTTTTAATAATAGTTTGTTTTAACAGTTACTGGAAATATTATTCAAGTTGTATGAAATAATTTTAGATTATTATTTATGATAATTGAATATGATGCGTCGATCAATATGACACCTTATTAATCTCTTAAAACTATCATTGTGATTTCTTTAATATTTTTAAATAGACATAAATATTAGTAAGTATTTTATTTTTAAATCCCACCAAAAAGAGTATGTATATCGAAAGCACAAACAAAATTGTTGTATGGTATGTCAGAAGGGTGCAGGTTCAAATCCTGCTCGTGGAAATTTTTTCAACATTTGTGTTTTTGTAATTTGTTTCGCAACAAAATTTGCGTTAAAAATTATATAAACGAAACAAAAACATTTTTAAACAATATTGTGTTAATATGTGTTGTATTTCTCATAAATATCTATTTAAATTATATTTGAAAACGATGTTAAATCAAATGGAACTGGGTACTAATTAACTAATAATGAAAATGATATCACCCTAATTTATTTTGTATTTAACGTCTTTGGATCTATCTACCAGGTTATGACATATAAGCGATTGTTGACTAGATTAAGCATTGGACACGTAAATATCTGTAATAAAATTAAAAATAAAGTGCAATTATGTATTTTAGTATCTGTTTTCCTTCAAGTAATACACCAAGTTTAAATACTGTGTTACTAGTATACTTTTAAACTTTCACGTTCCATTATACAAAATAATTTAACGAGGATGAAAGCAAGTTAATTAGTAAGTATAGGATTTATAGGCATATCTTTTCTTACCCGACGTTTCGACCGAGTTGTACCGGCCGCGGCCGATGATTACGGGCTGACATCAGCATATAAAAAGGGGCAACGGGTCTAAAAAAAGTAAGCCTTTTTCGCTGTAACTCTTGGAATGGTCGTAGTCATCAACAAAGATTCTACAATTGGCGGCATGGTATAATATGGTATAATAACAATCCGCCGCCATTTCTCTCTTTGCTGCCTGTCTAGTGCACTGGTGAAGGGAATTGCCAAGTGTAGCCTTTATTTGGTCGGTCCAGCTTAAACATAAGGTGTATGCACGATGAAATAAAACCACCAATATTTTATTCGAATAATTTCTATTTAAATTTTCAGTACAATAATAAATCAGACAACAGTTTCAACACCCGCATGGAGGCCACAAGGTGTAAAAGCTGTTTAATTCATTATCTAATTTCCCACTATAATTTAATAATAATATCCAAAGTAATAAAACTAAAATAGTATTCAATTAATAAATTTGGCACGCATCAATATAATTTAAATTTAGAATTTCTCATGTCAAAATGAAAGAGATGAAGACTTGCATTTCAAAATTGGTTTCAAACATCAATAATTGTGCGTTAATGTGATGTAATGCAGGTAGATACATAATTTGTGCATATTTTACAGCAATGCGCGATTGCTGGGCAACGTGTCCGGGCACAATGACGTCATAGTTCATCAAATAAATATGATGTGGCAACGTTCACGCGACTGCCACCGGCGGTGATCAACACGAACTCTCCAAGCGTCTGGTATCACAGCACTCGCATACTTTTAACTTTTCTTCCCTTAAAACCTATTTAACAAACCAATTTACATAAAATCGCCTTAAAACTAATATTAAAAAACATTGTAAGCTTGAAGTTGTTATTGTTTCGTAACAATCTTTTTTTTTTAGGATAATCGGACTTTATAAGAACTGGACATTTAATTATTAATAATAGGAAGTTTTCTGACCTCACTGCGACATGTTAGTTCATAAATAATTTGAATTTATAAGAATTGAAGGCAATCAACAAAAACGTTGCGATGGGGCGGAATAATTAGTTATCATTTAAATAATAGCATTACAAAAATATTAATACCTATTTTTAAATAATTTTAGTACTCTGCTGAATTAACTATAAAGACAGTGCATAATAAAATTTTTATTTTATTTTACGTAACGGTATTGTAGAATCTACATCAATGTTTTAATTAGATTTTTGGTAATGATTCAAATAATATGTGAATCATCAAATGTCACATCGATTTCATCAAATGAACTTACTTAAATAATTATAACACATTTTATTGCCTTTAATAGTACGAAGGAGCTAAACTTTACGTGAACAATTTTTAATGACTATCATACCTTTCTTCAATAATAATTACCATTGGCGTATGTGTACCAGAAAGTAATCTAAAAACTAATAAGGTTTAATACAAATCAATGCCCATATTAAGGTTCGGTTACACCGTTGACTCCCGCCCTAACTCTACCTTAGATTAAAACACCCTGTGTAACGTCATGTACGTCCAAACGTGTTTGTGTTGTAATAAACCCACAAACAAAAGATATATGTACAATCAAAATTCTCGTAACAAGAAGGTGTTCATTGTGTTAGTCTAAACTTTCTTAAAGTTCTTCAAGAAAAACCTTATTTAGGCTTTTTAGTTAATAATAAAAATTAAAGCATTATCGTCTTTAATTCTAGATAAGTTACTAAGAAATTATCTGATATGAAATGTAATGTAGACCTACATTCAGATGTAGTTGCAACAGTTGATAAAATCAAAACGCCATAACGTATGAAATAAATAAACTATTATTTACAATGCAATATTATTTGTTTGACAAGAAATGTCGTAATTAAAACTAACTATTTACATTGATATTTTTATTGTCACCATTTTAAAGGTGAATTACTTCTAAGAGTGAATTCGTTTATTTACTTCGGCAAACACAGGACTTCACAATATGTTTTAACTCGTTAAATTCAATTTGTTTTGTTGGATCTGCGAGGTTGGGACATCACTTAACTCTTCCAAATGAAACAAAATACATATGATCCCAAACCTCTACGTACTTAGAAGTTTTATTCTATAATTTATGTAATAATAAATATATAAATATTTATAATTACTGACATGACCCCCTCAGTGAGCCGCTGGGTGGACATGACAGATGTACCTTTACAAAAATAATAAATATTATACACTTAGATACTTATTCGTTTCCACTTTCATTCATATTTTTGATAATTTTATATTTTGTTTGTACTACGGTACCATGCCAGTCTTCAATTGTTTAACAATCGTGAGGGCTCACAGTAAGTAGCCATTTCATGACAATCCTCCCTTGATAAAAACGGACCAGTGTACACATGTACCTACAGGTCTTTAGCATTAAGCATGGTACCGTAGTCATTTAACTTGAATCTTATACCTATTTTTTTTTCAAAATTCATTTGATTATTTATTCGCTGTTAGTTAGTAAACACATTTATTTACACAAAGGATGTTTCCGTATTTATTTTAAAATTTCTAAAAGTATTTATCTATGGCTAATAAATAACAATACTCAGTATTAGTACCAGTATAATTAAATATGTCTTATTTTTAATATAACACATATTTAATATTTTATCAGATGAGATTAGATGAATAAAGTGATTCCTATAAATAATTTATTTGTCGTTAATCTTATAAACTGTAACGAAGTCAAGAACTTGATTAAAACATAAAGTATTTTTTATTATTGTTTTTAAATTTCTAACAGTGTGTGATCTTAAGATTACGTATCGTTCAGGATACTTTCTCAAACCTGCAATTGACAATAATAATTATAGAATTAGTAAGCATTGAATTCCGATCACAAAAATAAACAATGTAATCGATGACTATACAATAATCTTTATGCTTTGTCATTTAAATCGTGTAATTTATTAGGCTGCGTTCAAGAGCGCTACAGATACATTGAAAGTTAAAATGTATTCCAAAATGCCATCTAGCACTTAGTATTGCATTATAATTTAAGTGCATTCTTATAAATATAACACAGAATAATGAATTCCCACCGCATGGATCGATGTATGAGGTAGACAACATTATAAAAAAATATGATTTGTGTATCATTAAGTTAACGGTCGAATCCACTTACACAGAAGCTTATTCAACGCTATTGAACACAACCTACTTTTGTGTTTAGGCACAATTCCACTGGCGACTGTCTCACATTCCGTTTCCATAGTCATAAATACAATTCTAAATGTACTATGCACTGAACATAAAGGTAAGTGTATTGTTTATCTTGACACAGATATTAATGTTTGTACTTATACTGTAGGTACATTTAGTGAGTCTAACTACGTCATTACGAACGGAGGTTCGGGTCGCTGCTCGTATCGGCAATATGTCGATGCAGGGAGTGGTGAGCAGGCACCCTCCGCCGGACTCCGCGGTCGCATCTAATCTACGCAGATACTCCCGTTTCGGCTACTACTATAGCTACTCTCAGGCTTTCGTCGTTCAATCCGTTGCACATTTGTGTTGGGTTAGGTTCAGGCGAACGAATGCAGTGTCACCGGTTCGAAGTCGTCGTGAGTCGCGGGGCGCGCGGGGGGCTGCCTGTGCGGGGGCGGCGGCGGCGGCGGCAGCAGGCTGGTGCCCTCTGGGATGTACACGTTGGTTACCCGCTCCTGAAAAAGATAGTCGTGAGTAAATAAATATAATTCAAATATTTCTCATTCGTAAATGCTAAGTCATTAAAACAGTATTTAAAAAAATCTTAGGTGCTACGTTCCTTAAATACAATTTTAATTATTAATTTTAATTTCTTTTTTAATTTTTAAAATTTTTAAAATTTAATTTAAAAGAATTTTAGCCAAATTCTAGTTAAATAGGTAAACCATGAAAATAGCTTCTGGCTACTCAAGATCTGGTACTGATAATTATAAATTTGAAAACTTACTTGGCTCTTGTCATATTTAAATATCCCTTGAAACCGGTTGGGCCGACGTTCAACATGT
The DNA here is from genome assembly GCA_949315975.1 of Eudonia truncicolella. Classification (NCBI taxonomy): domain Eukaryota; kingdom Metazoa; phylum Arthropoda; class Insecta; order Lepidoptera; family Crambidae; genus Eudonia; species Eudonia truncicolella. The sequence continues at coordinate 13,536,584 of OX438829.1, read as the reverse complement.
TCCCCGCCATTACCACCAGTCGTGCAGTTGTAATTCGGATTATGGAATGAGATATGGCCGCTGGAGGACTCGCGATAATCCTCCTTCAACTCCCCTCCGCGATCGCTGTTGATCTTGACTGTAAAATAAGATGGTATTGTTAATAAGTGGTAGACATACTCTTGGGCTGGAATTTAAGGCCATACACTGGATGAAAGAGGCGCTGGCCGGCGGTGGGGTTTGACGTGTTAAGTATGACGTCACTGCCCGCGTCGCTGCTCCATCTCATCAGCTCAATACAAAACTGTGCATTTGTACGCTGCCACCAGCCGTACAAGCTGTCATAAAGTTTATGGCCCAAAAGATTTTAACAGGACTTACCACAAACAAAAGCAATAATCACAACTCCAAGGATAATAAAGGTCATGATCGCGACCACGATCAAGATGGCGCCAACACTTGTCTCCGGCGCTGAAGTAGGCGGAGGCATGAGTTTGTCACCCGCTTCAATGTCCGCGTAATCATAGTATGATGGATAGTGTGATGGCATCTTGCTGTCGATGCGAGACTTGGGATCTACAACAAATTATATATCGTACATCTCTCCAGAAGTAGAAATAATACTAGATACGAAACGAAACAAAGTTGACGATGAACATTTACCTGTTGAGCAAGGATGATCATCTGCATCGTCAGGACAAGCACAAATATAGTCATGTGCCCTAAAGAAGCAGAGATGTGAACAACCCCCGTTGTCTTCCTTACACGGGTTCCAGCCATGTTGCTTTTCGGCTGACACGGCCTTTATTTCCATAGTCATTTCTAGATCCGTTCTAATTGCTGTGACATTTTTGCCCGTCCTCTTGTCAGCTCTCATTACCGACTTTTTGTACCAATCAGTCCAATAAATGTAGTCATTGAACTGAAAATTAAAACACAATTACATATAAGATTAAAAACAAAGCTGATTTTGTTATGGAAGTTCTGAAAGAAATTAACGTGAACCATACTTGAGTCATTCCAAATGGATTCTTAGCATCTGGGACTAATTGGACGCGATGATGCCCGTTCAAGTCCGCAGTATCGATTCTGTCTTTCAGAGCATCAGTCCAGTACAACCGTCTTTCTCTATAATCAATCGTTATGCCGTTAGGGAAACCCAAGTCTTGGTTTATTATGACTTTTCTTTGGCCCCCGTCTAGGAATGCTCTTTCGATGCGTGGATGTTCACCCCAATCGCTCCAATAAAGATATCTGCAAGATCAGTTTATATTTATAATAATCTCTTAAAACAACACAAGGTGAAAAATTCGCATCTTTAAGTATAATTGTTGTAGTTTGCATTTCTTACCCTTTAGCTGGGAACAAAGCCAAAGCTCTTGGCTCACTTAGACCTGTCACTATCGATTTCCTCGATGATCCATCTAGTTTCGCCACTTCAACAACCTGTAATGAAGGGCCATCTTTCAACAAAAAATATCTAATTGAAATTTTAATTGTCTACTGTTGTAATATGACCATCTTCACATACCTTGTATTCGTTATCAGTCCAATAAATATTATTAGCAATCCAATCGACACCTAGGCCGTTAGGCGTATCAAGTCTTCCTTTTATGAGAACTTTACTTTCCGACATATTTAACATGTTAATAACGCTAAAACAAAAGTAAAAGAAAGTTTTAGTTTTGAATCGAAAGTTATAGAGTTTGTCAAAATATAAGTATTGTTTTCTAAAGTTTACGCGAACACTACACATTGAAATGAAACAACTTTTACGGATCTACTCGCGTTTATTTTACACAACTACTACTAATTAAAACTAATGTGTAAAATAAACGCGAGTAGATCCGTAAAAGTTGTTTCATTTCAAAATATAAGTAATTCGTAACATACCTGATACAATCTCTGTTGACGTCTGTGTAGAATATCTGTTTTCGTTCCCAATGGAAATCTACGGCAATAGAATTCTCAACTTCTTTCAGCGGCAGATTGACATCCCACTGTTCAGGTGTGTCGAGTGATATGGTTGCTATGCTGCCCCTTGTTGCGAAAACTAAGAAGTTCTCGGGATATGTTCTACATATTTTGGTTTCGGTTTTGTTTACGAAGTATAATCCCGTGGGACATGCACACGTAAAGCCACGAGGTGATCGGAGGCATAAGTGGGAACATCCACCATTGTTTGTGCCGCAGACATCTTCTAGTACACGTTCACCCTGCGTTATACAAATATACTTTGACGATGTAGTTCCTCCTAATAGGTCTAACTAAGCTGTCAAGTCTAATCAACACAAATGTTTAATTATAATCACTCACTGAATGATTTTTGTAAAGCTACGTTATAATTTGTAGAATATCTTGCAATATATAAAAAACTACATGACAATTTACCTGTACAGCTCGAATATCCATGAGACCTTCCAATTTCTCCCTTATTATTATGCTGTTCCCTGCATCAGCTTTGTCAGCTCTGTGGAGCGCGCTCGTCTTCCAGTCGGTCCAGTAAATGTGTTGCCCGACTATAACAATCCCGTAAGGGTAGGGGACGTCGTTTATAACAGCGCGCCGATCATTGCCATCGAAGTCGGAGCATTCAATAGTGAGGCGTTTCGCGTCATTCCAGTAAAGTCGGCCGTCTATTCTGTCAATCGCGAGGCCGTTGGGCCACTTGATGTTGTTGTCCACGATGATACGTCTAAATAAATGGAAACAGCATTAAATACAGTCAACAGCTTTATAATAATAATAAAAAATGTGTAGGTACTTTTTGTTAACCACATTATCGTACCTGTTTTTACCATCCATGTCCGCCCTTTCAATTTTCGCTGATTGACCCCAGTCTGACCAAAACATTAATCCTTCCTCGTAATGAAGAGCAATTGCTCGGGGTGAATCTGTTAAATAGTAATAATATAATATATATCATATTATATTATATAAATTACAAAGATAGGTGAAACAAATATTGGCATTAAAGAAAAGTTACAATTTAATTACCTAAGCCGGTCCATACTAGAACTTTTCTATTGCTTCCATCTAATTCGGCTACCTCGATACTGTTGCGCCCGCCATCCGTCCAATAAATCTGTAAAAATACAAATTTAGATTTGCTACCGGGTTCGATTTTATTTTTAGCTACTTAAAGCTTTCATTGCAGTCATTGAAACTGACCTTGCGTCCTGCCGAGTCGATCACGATACCGTCTACTGTATGGAGACCACTACCTATTACCGTTTCATTATTTTTTCCATCTTTGTTAGCTCGTTGAATTTTTCTTTCTCCAGTGTCCGTCCAATATACAAGACCTGTAACCGAATATTGTTATTTTGTGTAGCTATTCTCTCCTAGTAGTGTAAAGTGCTGTATAGTTGTTAAGTGCTGTCGCTATAATACCAGTTCTTTGATCCACATCTACTCCAAGCGCATTCTTGAGTTGCGGCAGTGGAAGTACTACATCAACCAGATACGGAACATCTAGTGAGACAATTCTGATGTCAACGCGATGGGCGAATATCAAGTAATTGATTGGACCGTTGACGCAGGTTTTTCCGTCCTTCTGTAACATGAAAAGTTGTAACGTAGTCAGCGTCAAATAGTTAGTGACACTCAGGGTACTCAATTAAATAGACGCAGCCAAAAAGTCAATAATATCGGTACAAACAAAGCTTATTGTTGTCAACAATATAGTCGCTCAAAAGGTCGAGACATTTAAAATGTCATATAGATCGGTTCAGTCAAACCACAATAAATATGGTTACAGTCATCCCATCATTTTAGTAAAAAAAATAAAGATAATTCGATGCCTTGAACAGATTGCAGCGTCGCGCTGTACGCATTATCGACAATGCAGAAGTGGCAAATACTCTTGAATCTCTGCAATTGCGTAGAGAAATTGCGTCACTCAGCGTGTTTTACCGCTTATACCAGGCGAGTGCTCTGAAGAGCTCTTTGACCTCATCCCACTTTCTCCCTTCCTTCATAGGAGTACACACGTGCTGCTCTTTGGAGTCACCGCTTCACTGCCTCAAATATCCCATCGCGCACAAAGAAATTTGGTGACTCGTTTCTTTGTTGCATCTCCAAAAGATGAAATAGTCTACCAGCACACGTTTTTACTCCTTCCTATGATATGGGGTCCTTCAAAAGAGGCGTGAAGAAGCACCTTGTGGGCCGGCAGAGTGAGGTTAACTGATGCTACGTTTGTTTTCACGCTGCACCAGTTTTCTTCGCGTCTGAACTCCCTTTCCACTTAATATCAGATGGGATTTACCGAGCTATCTATAAAAAAAATTTAAACTGTTTTAAACAAATACTAATAACTTACGCTTAGCTTTATTCCAATAGGACAGGAACAAGATCGTCCATTAGGTTTCAAGAGGCAAAGATGTGAGCAACCTCCATTGTTCTTACCGCATCTAAAATAGTTCCAAAGTTGAGAAATAAATTGTTTCAAATTATATATAGAATCACAACACAAGTTAAAAAAGTAATAACAGTGTTATGGTAATGTACCTGTTTGCACCACCAATACGTTCCTTATGGAATACTCGAACATCCATCAAGCCTGCGACGCCAGCACCTAGGGTCCGACGGTTCTTGCCAGTGTATTTATTAGCGGCTTGGATTGATTGTGTATCCCAATCAGTCCAGAAAATCTCATCTCCATACAAGTCTAAACCAAACGGATGAGGTAGATGTTGCATCAGACCTGAGAAGTAGGCAAAGTAAATATTATTAAAGCTCTTAAATTTAAAAATGCTAGTTTGGGTATGATTAATAATTTTTCATTCGCACCGATTAAAACGCCTCGTCCAGTTCCATCGAGATTTGCGTATTCAATTGTGCGGTTGCCACCATCAGTCCAATAAATGCGATTGTTTCCGAAATCCAGAGCCAAACCATTAGGCCATGTCATATCACCATATATCAACCTGTGTCGATTCCCACCATCCATGTCGGCGCGTTCAATGCAAGGAGTAGCACCCCAATCTGACCAATACATTACTCCTCCTAAAATATACAAAGATATCAGAAATTTCTACAATAACAATATTGATAAACCTTTTCATAAATTATTAACAAAAGCATTCGTCGTAATCCTGTCAAGTAGCTTACCTTTTGGATCTACGACAATGTCTCTTGGCTTATCAATTTTATCCCAAGCCAGTAAGGTCCTCATGCTTCCATCGGCGTTTGCCACTTCAATCCTGTTAGTTCCAGCGTCAGTCCAGTATATTTTGTCAGTTATCCAGTCATAGGCTAGACCGGCTGGAGAAACTAAAGTACATGAAAAACAACAGAGTCAGTATCAGAATTGTACTTAGAGTTATTAATTAGTTAATTAAGTAATTGAACTTACTTAGATTTGAGCCCACAATTACAGTTTGATGGGAACCATTGAGGAAAGCTCGATTAATCGTATCCTTCTCCACGTCCGTCCAGAATATGGAATTGCTGTTATGATCCCAGTCTAACGCCACTGCCGATTTTATGTTGTCCACAGGGATGACCTGATCGGCAGCCAATATTATGAGATTTTAATTAGTACGGTAGCATTAAGACAAAACTTTAAAGAAAATAAAGGTCGGTTTTAATGACATTTGTTATCTAAATTTTAAGAACTCACCATATCCAAGGAGTCTGTTTGTTTTCTTGGATTCAATTGCTTCAATCTTATGTCTTTACGTCGTGCGTAAAGTAATAATTTCTCTGGTGTCTCTTCACATGTTCGACTGCAAAGAGAATGTTAGTGTAATGTAATAACACGTAAAATGATGGTGCCACATCCATATTTCTATAAAAATTAAATTAAATTCCGATTGATTAAGCTAGAAGCTGCGTCATAATGCAAAAGGAAATATATATTTTGGAGATACAGCTTTCTGCAATTCCTATTTAGTATTATTTTTAAAACCAGAAAAATCATGAACGTACCCATCAGAATTGAGATTAAAACCAACAGGACAGCGGCAAGAGCGGTCATTGCTGTTAGGAAGACAAAGATGTGAGCATCCACCATTGTTGCCGCCACAGCGGTTCTTGTAAGTTTTGAGTTGCCTTAGAGGGTGATAGCTAGAAAAAATATACCATTATTACCAATATTTCCATTGAACACTAATTTTAAGGGTGTAAATACAAATGTGTGTTAATCATACCTGTGAATGTCCATAGGGACGTTCAATCCTGCGTGAACGGTCTGTATTCCCATTCCCGTTTTCTTATTGACTGTTGATATGCTTTTGGTATGCCAATCAGTCCAATAAATAGCATCTTCGAATAACGTTATTGCAAAAGGATGAGGTAGACCCTTATTAGTTATCTATAAAGAAAATGCCATTATTTATCAAGTATGTTTGCTTATTTTTAAAATTTTAGGTTTATTTTGGTCGGATCCTCTTACCCGTTTCCTCTGACGTCCATCAAACGTTGCCTTTTCAATGACATGGTGCTTAGCATCAGCCCAGTAAATCTTAGATTCCATGTAGTCGATAGTAAGTCCATTAGGCCAAAATATTTGATCTACTATAACACTCTTCCGTCGGCTACCATCCATGTCAGCCCGTTCTATTTTGGGATTGGGACCTGTGAAATATTTTAATATAAGTTTTTGATTTCCCAGATATTATTATTTACTATTTATTTTTATTCATTTATTCATTTTTATTTATTTTTATTTTACACTTGGAAGAATAAACTGTCAATATTAATTTCTGCTGCTATTTTTTATTTGCTCGATGTTTTTTTAAAACCTATAAACCAGTTCCTTAGGCTTACTATTAAAACATGATAAAATGTATGTGACTTGTCTACATTATGATTGATTACTTTAAGTGTTTCTGGCTCGTAAATGCACTTATGTACTAACCCCAATCAGTCCAAAATACCAAAGCATCTCCTGGATGGACAGCAATCGCACGTGGCTTATCTAAATCGTTTGCGGCAAGCACTGCTCTCTGGGTACCATCGAGGGTGGCTACTTCAACACGCCTGGTCCCCGAGTCCGTCCAAAACAACAAATTGTGTATCCAATCGACAGCTACACCGCCTGGTGTTTCCAGTCCCCATTTGATAACATCTGCAAATAGACGGAATTCAGAAATCATTAATTTAACATTGGAAATTAATGGCACTTGTTCTTCTTATCCCTTTTTTCTATGCATACCTGTCATGTTATTATTATCCATAGTAGCAACCCGTATAACTCGCAAATTGTTTTCGGACCAAAATATCAACTTCTTTTCGTAATGGAAATCTAGGGCAACAGCGTTATGCAATCCTTTTACCACCGACATGTAGTTGTCACCGGTAAGCCAAACCTGTAATGACAAAAATTTTGTCCAAAAAATACTAACTTAGCAGAGTTATATATAATACAAAAGTTAAGTGACACATACTGAGGATTAACGTAAAAGCTATCAATGTACATGATGAATTCCTTCCTACCTGACGTATTCCAATACGGTTTGAAAACAGAAGCGATGGTGATTCTCCCGTAGGTTTGCATGATCTACCATCAGGCCGCAGAACGTAGCCGGTCATGCAACCACATTGGAAACTTCCTACTGTGTTGGAACAGGTTTGTGAGCACACCGGGTCTTGTTCATACATACACTCGTCGATGTCACGGCAACTGCAAAATAATTATAAATATTGTTTACCACATCAGCGTCTATTTGTTCAAGTACCTATAGGTTTTATTTTTAACACAAAAGATTGATCTGAAGTAGTCCAAGAAAGTGATACATGGTAGCTTAAAATGGTATCTATCTAGTTTAACTGCACATTTAAAGCTTTTACCTGTAGCCATCGTCCGCTAACAAGAATCCTATTGGGCAAGTGCAGGCAGGCCAACCATCATGTGTTGTTATACATTGTTTTTCGCATTTATCATCAGCAGTGCATTTCCTCTTTGTAGGACAGTTCTCCTCATCGTCACCTCGAGGGCAATCTTTCATGCCGTCGCAAACGTGCTTCCTATTTACACAGTTTCTGAATGCATTGCTCAAAAGATGCTCCTGAGTCTTGCACATGTATTGATCCTCTTCGCAAAACACTTGACAATTCATTTCGTCTTCACCGTTCGTGCAGTCGCGCACACCGTCGCAAAGCCATGTTTTCTGTAAAAATAAAAAGTATCGTCTGAATTCTAGAAGTTCTGGTCCTTTTTCAAAGTCCTTCTTTACCTAATTCGGAGAAAAAGGGCTAAACCATCTTATGGACATATTATAGATAGTGTTATGGAAGATAGTGCTTACCAGAATACAGCGTTTGTCAGCGCACGTATATTCGTCGTTGGTGCAATTGCGCATGACATTGGGTGCACAATTTAATTCATCACCCCCATCAGCGCAATCCCTTTCGAAGTCACAGCGCCAACGTTCCGGAATGCATTTACCATCACTGCACCTTAAAGGGAGAACAAAAATATTTAAATTTATATCTAATAATATCTGCAGATAACATTATCTGCATTATCAATCTACATAGATTGAACGAGAATGAAGAATGATATCAGAAATGAATGTAATTGTTGAGGTCTTCCGCAACACAAAAGAAAATATTTTTTTAAAGTACGGTTTGGCAATATGCAACATGCAACTATCTAACTTGACTGTAAGTGACGATAAAGCCGAAGATGGTGGTGCACTACTCCGAAATCCTCAACCACTGAGGAACCATAGGCTACTTACGTTTAATGACGTAACGTTTGTGTGTACCTAGGTAAGGTAATAGCGTATCAGCAGACTAAGGACAATCCCGACCACAAACGGAGCATAACATGTCATTACCCACCCTAAGTCTGAGATCAGTGGTTTTAAAAAAGTAGCGGTATCAGCTATTTACTTAAACTCCCCCGCATTGCAGCTACCAGGCATCATGGGACAGGAGTCCTCATCAGTCCAGTCGCCGCAATCGTTGTCACCATCGCACTGGAACTCTCTTCGGATGCATTTCTTGTTGTCGCATTGGAATTCGGTCTCTCCGCAGCGTAGAAGATCCACGGCTGAAATTGAACGAAGCATTTAGTCCTACGAGGTCTCCTTAATGGTTGTGATGTAAGTTATTGACAACTGAGTATCTTAAGGCTGGCACTCCATTGAAGCGGAGAGAATTTGATGCGGAGTAGTGTGAAAATCAATCAATAGAGTTCCTTAGTGGAGAATATAAGTTAATATAAAGGCACTGTATTGATCTATTTTCACACAGCTCTACTCCGCTCCTCTCAGTTCCTCTTGTCTCTTTGTTAAAAAGTTGGAAAATTTTATAAAAAAGGAGTCGAAAATTTACTATACTTACGACATTCAGCTTCGTCAGAGTTGTCGGGACAGTCAGCCTCTTTGTCACAACGCCAGTGCAGCGATATGCATTCACCGATGGCGCACATGAACTGATTCTCACGGCATCTGTTGAGAACAATATAAATAATTATTTCTAACAAGTCCATAAAAAAGCATTCAAAACAAGTGACAGCAGAAAGGGATGAATGAAGATAATTTTGTAAGATTATGGTTATGTATAATTTTACGGAAATTTTTTCAACACTTTTTCAAATTGCAATTAGTTCCAAACCATAATTTTAAAAATCAAATCAAACCATAATCATAAATATAGCTTACCTAATTCTTAACTGATTATTAAGAAATATTGATGGCGTATTTGTTGACATTGAATAAGGCTCCTTTGGCTTACAAAGTAAGATGGTAGTATTGATTAAATTGGCGGGTTGGACAGAGCCACGATATTTTAGTTGGTAGTGCACCTGACCCGATATGTCATGAGGTGCGGGTTCGAAATCGAACCCCGCTCGTGGAAACATTTTCAATACTTTCAAATTGTAATGTTGTATACAAATCTGCCAATCTTCCTTTGTCACGATAAACAGCAGAGGTAACCTAATTGCAAGTGCATCCATTATGCCTCTAATCAGTGACATTCTGCTCTTGTTATAACGATTGCCTACTACGACTAGCAACTGGAACCACAATATAATGCCTTCCAAAAGAAAACCGAGGAGAAAGTTTTGTTTACCCATCCGAATGCCGACCGAGCTCGATGTAGCTTAACTTTTGCGACTCGAGCTCATTGTAGATATGCTATAGTAATGTGAAAAGATAATTTCTCGATATTGTATTTCTTAAATGGTGACTATTGGGGACTATTTTGAGGAATCGTCTAATTCTCATATTTATTCATATTTTTAAAGTCAGGTTAAGTTAAATTAAAGGAGAAAGTTATATTCACGATAGCTCAATTGGAAGAGCACCTGACCCGGTATGTCAGAAGGGTGTAGGTTCAAATCCTGCTCGTGGAAATTTTTTCAACATTGTGTTTTTGTAATTTGTTTCGCAACAAAATTTGCGTTAAAATTATATAAACAAATCAAAAACATTTTATAAATAGCTAGCCTACTTCTTTACTGATCTTTAGTATTTGTAAAAATATTATGATCAGATGTTAATGAAGGTAGTTGTTGACATTGAATTGGCGCCTTTGGCTTACAAAGTAAAAAAGTAAATAGTGTTGAGTAATTTCGGCGGGCTGGTTAGAACCACGATAGCTCAATTGGAAGAGCATCTGACCCGGTATGTCAGAAGGGTGCAGGTTCAAATCCTGCTCGTGGAAATTTTTTCAACATTGTGTTTTTGTAATATTTCATTCAATTAATTTTTACTAGTTTAGTCTCCATCTGTTGTTGTTATTTTAATGTTAATTATATAAAGAGGTAGGTACGTGTCCACCTATACCGTATACAATAAAATGTCTAAGCAACACACCAAATCCATATTGCTGTTGTGTGTTGCATGAGCAAAAATTTTACTAGATTCTTGTTTTCTTATTTATTTTTACATAGGGCATTGACTTCGAGTTACTTTATTTTTAAAACCGATTATGTTGCCAGAGCTATTAAAAAGTAGAACATGTAAAGTAATTAACAATAAATAATCATAAATTAATATATCTTTTCGCCGAGTTTCGATCACTACTACAAATCCCAACTGATGCAGTCGTTTTATTAAATATAACACAAATATAGCGTTATGAATATAAAAAGAACAATTTAAAATAATGTTAATCATATTGACGGTTTGTTCTATAATGAGTCCGCCCACGGAAGCGGGATATATCGGGCGTCTCTTCGGAAAGCAGGCTGCGCGTAGGCGCGTTGCCATGGCGACCGCCCATCCCCAAACCACCCGCCGTGGCACCCCCGCAGCATCGTATTGATCTACCGACCATTACAAGACGCCCAGTATACGCCAATTACAGAAAAATAATGCCCAAGTAGGGAAGCAGGTGAAAATGTGGCGACAAAATATACGATTTTTTCGTTTTGTTTTGTTATTTAAACTGTTTTTTTTTCGTCTTTTTTTATTTTAGTTATTCTACTATACTACTTTATCTGCTGTTTAAAGTTAAATAATAAAATAATGCTGTGATTAGAGACATAGTTATAAAAAATCGCCCTAGTGCGACATGCCTACACACGTCATCGATTCAAAGTCAATTGTTTTTATAATTTTGACAAATATTTTTTAAACAAAAGTTTAAACATATTTTTTTCAAAATAATTTAAATGCAATAAATGCTTCAGATGCTTTATTTGCCTTGCTAACTTTGCATGCATCGGGACCTAATCAGCGTAAGGGTGAGTAGAGCATGCAAGGTGTTCACTTTACTATCACTACCTAGTATAAAACAAAGTCGCTTCCCGCTGTCTGTCTGTCCCTATGTATGCTTAGATCTTTGAAACTACGCAACGGATATTGATGAGGTTTTTTTAATAGATAGAGTGATTCAAGAGGAAGGTTTATATGTATAATACATGCATATAATTGGACCCGGTAGGTGGCGCTGCTTTAGGGTTCTATAGGATACGGGTATTCACTTAAGCGGACGAAGTCGCGAGCGGGCCACTAGTTTCTTAATATACTATTAACTTTAAAGGCTTTGTTTCAGCAACTTTTTTAACTTAAGCCAAAATTGAATACAGGCTACCTACTTCCCAGCGGTCGTCTAGTATAATTTAAATATATCTAATTCTATATATTTTTTTGGCGACGAAAACTAGTAGGTACCAAACACTGGTTTACCGTGTCGAACACTAGTGACACTCATCATCATTTAGTACCATCTTCATACTGAAGTTAGGAGATCAGTATACAAAATTTTATGCGATCCCATATAGCTTGTTTTAGCTGGCTATAACTAAGTCCAGTCCACTTTTTGATGTCGTCCAGCTATTTGCGTCGCGGACGTCCCGGAGCTCTCTTTCCCGGAATTTCGCCTTCGAGGATTAGCCTTGGGAGCTCTTATAAGAATCCTCTCTGCATGTGTCCGAAAAAGGCGATCTTGCGTCTCATGACTGTAGACATCCGCTCTCTTCTGCAGTTGGCTTTCTCAAGTACTTAGCGTTCGAGGTGAAACTAGTCCATGGTATCTTGAACGTCTTGCGTAGAGTCCACATCTCAAACGCTTGCAACCGGTCACATTATATTTCTTTTAGCAAGACCCATGTTTCGCAGCCATATAAGAGCGTAGACCAAACGTAGCATCTCATAATGTAGTGTCTTTTACAACAAAATATTTTGGGATCGCACTGGACTTTGGACATTTTGTGAAAAACAGCCTTAGCTTGACCAATTCTACATTTCACCTCTTCTAGGTGGTTCAGGTCAGATGTGAAGTAACGACCGAGAAATTTAAATTTGGTAACAGTTTCCAGTACATTGCCTTTTAGTTTTATAGTAGGTTGGGCTTGCGAAGATTTGGAGATCACCAACATCTTTGTTTTGTTGGCGTTAATGGAGAGTCCCATAACTTCACTTGCAGCGGATACATTTGTTAGGTATCGTCGGCATAGCGGATGTTATTGACCCGAAATCAGTTTACGGAAATACCCTCTGGGATAGTATAGTAGACTAGTGTCACTACGATATTTTAAATTCTTTTGGTAAAATTTCAAGCAATTTTGTGTATGTGTGTGTATGTCTTCTGTAAATAACGTTATATTTGCTCATTGTTTGTCGACCAGTACCTACGATGAAAAATTCCGTTGTTAATCAATTAAATAAATTTTCGCATTAAAAGCACTAAACAATGTGGTGATGGATTAAATATTTAAATGATTAAATGTTAACGTACACCTCTATTTTTGCATTATTTTTTGTCTAAACAGACAGTATAAAAATTCAGGCTTTGCTTGTTATTAGTATGATAATAAACAGCTGATAACAAGTTTAGAGATGTTAATTCGTAACAGTCTTCATAAGCAACACGTTGATCATAACAGAGGTAATCCACATATTTATAAGCACAAAGAAGGACTTAGTGCCTATCAATGTTTTTCAAAAAGTCTGGATAATGTTTCTATTTTAATAAATTAATATAAATAGTTGTAATTTCCTCCACATCAAAATTACTATTTCTTTTTAATTAAAATAGGCGATCAGTAGTAACGCTCTATTTAAAATGGTATACTCATAAATAGTCAACGTCAAAGAGCTAAAATATTATGTTGTGCCTCAATCAACGTTGAGTTATTCAATCGAGTACCGAGTGTATTCTATTAAGCATTGTATACACGGAACAATGCGATCACAACAACCCTATTTTTAAAATTAGAATGAATCAATGAGCGACTTCGCAGATTATTATACCGCCCACTGTGCATCAACCTTGAGATTATATAACTTGTGATACTACGGATGACGTCTTAACCTAATAGATAAGGTCCTACGATTGACGTCATCGATTTGACGTGAGAATTTAGGGTGGAGGGTTGCAAATATAATAGGCACTGAAGTAGCTATCAGCCAGCGAATCTTTTAATATAGAGAGAGATCTTAATGTGCTGTGGCACAAAATAAGGAGACTGCAGACGGTATGTATTGAGCTTACTTTCTGTAGTCTACTTATTTTGTGGTTGATGCTGATTTTTCAATCATCGTATAAAAATGTTTCATATTTTATTGTACAGCCATTCTAAAATTCTGTTTGCATTTCCTGTTTTTGTAATAATTTACAGATGAAATTTTCTTTTTATTGAGTAGGTACTAACTTTTAATATTTCCCAACAAAGTTTCATCTGACATCTGACGGTTGAAAATTTTAATCAGTTTCAAATATTTTCATTTTAGACCTCAATAAATATTATGAGTATCCAATTGTTATCGTTAATGTAATTACAGTCTCATTACATATATAACAGGTACCCCACCTGTGTTCTGGCACTCTTGTCAGTTTTATTATGTAGATTAATGTACAAATACGACGACGACCTCCGTAGCCGAGTGGCTTGCACGCCGGACTTTGAGCGGTGCTAACTGAGGTCCCGAGTTCGATTCCCGGTCGGGTCAATGTCGAAAACGAACTTTTCGATATTGCGTCGGGTCTGGGTGGTTGTGGTACCGTCGTTGTTTCTGATTTCCATGAAACGAGTGCTTTGGCTATTTTACCTTGGGATCAGAACAATGTATGTGATGTTGTCTAATAAGTACATATATTTTATTTTAAATAAAAAAAATATCATGAATAACTGACAACGTATCAATTTCTTTCTACATTTATGTTTTACATTGACAAAAACACATCAATGAACCTTATTTTGTTTATCATCTTATCTAAGAATAAGATAAGGACCAATTATATTATTAAGTCTATTTTATGTGATTTGCTTATAAAGACACCGTTGTGAAAATAATACTCCGTTATGTATACATGGATCAATTAGGGTAGTATTGAAGATTAAAATTATTTGCGCGAATCGGTTGCGGTAGGGCAGGACAATTTGTCAAGGCCTATGGAGTAGGGTGGTAGCAAATTATGGCAAGATCTATAGGCAAATAACATAACCGTTATCGGAACCAAATCTACTTTGGTTGTTTATGTTATTCTTAGCCAAAAGATTTCTTAAGATGGCGAAAATCGATGTAACGACTTCATGGTTTGATGTCTGTCTCTACTACTCTTGCGGTGGTTTAGGTATATCCGCAAGCAAGTGTACATCAAATCTCCAGCTCTGTAACTTTACTGGTACTTATATCCTGTTAAGACGGAACTAAGCCTAACAGCGGATATTGCACCGATTAGGTGCGGGAGCCCTGCCCTACCACTGCAAAATTCCATTAGCTGACATTTGCTTTTTGTTGAAGCTATGAGGCTTCTAAAAACACTTACCACATTGAAGTACTCTTTTATTTAGAAGAGTAACTTACCTACCTTCTTTATTCAAAAGTTGTGTCGTGGTTGGTTGTTTGAAACATTTTACAATGCACGTGTGCGTGCCATTTTAAGAATTTTGAAACTTGTCAAACAGATGAATTGCAAAATACGACGTGGACAACAAATAACTTTATTATACGTTTAGAAAAATACATTGTTTTTATTAATAAGTCTAGAATTTGTTTTTTTTTTATTTCCTCGTCGAAATGACAAAAAAATCTATTCGAAGCTAGTTACACAAAGGTTTTGAACAATGAATTGCAGTAACCACAGTTAGAAGAAATGTGAAATTCAGTTAAGTCTATCGCAATATTAAAGTTTTATTAAAATGTGATTTGGCGCGCAGATCTCAACCCCTCAACAGCTACGTGGATAGGCCAAACACGTGTCAGGTTATCAGTTTGGTGTGCATGTTTGCTTTCATTTAGCTCCTTCTGCATTTGCATAATAATTTTCAATTGGTTGGTAGGGCGGTGCCTACGTGCTACATCAAAGCTCAATAAATGAATAAGTAAGCGGAAAAAACACTACATTTTACCTAACGCCTCGGTGGGCGAATGGCAAAGATCGCCCAAGAGGCCCAATACCCGAAGGTCCTGGGTTTAGGGGCAGTGTGTTCCGGACTTTTTGATGCATAGTCTGAGATTGTGAACACCAACTCGCATTTGACAAGCGCGGTGATTAAACCACTACCAATCAATTGCGTAATAGCGATGACTTGATTTCAATGATGGAGTCATTTGCCCAGCAAAGGGACACTATTTTATTTATTTATTTATTTATAGAATTTATAAATGTATGCTTTATAACTTAGTTTTTGGTTTAATTGTAGGCATTGTTAGAAGGTATTCTCTTCTTACCTATATGGGTCCTTCCGAGATTTTTCTCTCCAGTAGCACTTCGACCTATCGGGATCTTAAATGTGTGATCTTTTGTTTATTGAGGTACCTATATGTCACTGCAAGGACTTATAGACAAACACGAGCTTCTTGCGACGCGGCGTGCTGATTTATATTTCATTGCACGTTATAGTACACACACAACAACAACACACACACAGTCACAGTCAACGGTGATAGAAAGAACGCAACGTGTCGCACGACACTAGGGTGCCAAGTGTGAGTTCTGATCACTATTCGTATTCATTCGATTATACGTATACTAAAACGAAAATGAATAGTATGGCATTGAAGCAACGCCTCCTGGCGACATACGAGAAGAGTCAAAATTTTGCAATCCAAATTCTCGTATTCGTTAACGAAATCGAATGTCAAAAATAACTCACACTGAGCCTTCAGTAATCGTATTATACAAAAGTAAGGGCATAAACTAAGGAGAACCTGAGGGTAAGCTTAATATATACCGCGTTCAAGCAACGCACCCATAGGACATAGTAGCACCCTCACGCACACGGATTTCTAGTAGGGCACGGAGACGCGCACAGAGCGCGATGCCGTTCCCTCTAGAAAACCACCGAAGGTGATTCGTTTCACACGGCTTGAGGGACCCTTTACGTTCCTCGCCGCCCCAAAACAAGCCCGGTGAAGCTGAAAATGCCGTCGGAGGCAATCAGCAAACTCTCCAAAAAAAAAACAACGGATTTCGGAACAGCTGGAAACAGTCTGAGCGCAACTGTTGCGAGGTTCCGTGTCCGTGAGAGGTAGACTATGTGTTCGTAGCTCGAACGCGTTTGTATGAAGCTTATTACCTTCTGCAGTCTGTTTATTTTGTGGTAAGGGCGTGTACTCACTTGCCCTTGGTGCAGTTGGTCTCGTCGGAGTTGTCGCGGCAGTCGTTGTCGCCGTCGCAGACCCAGTCCTTGTGGATGCACAGCCCGTTGCCGCACTGGTACTGTTCCGACGTGCAGTTTACAGCGCCACCTGAAAACAACCAGCTACTTCAAGATCTGCGTACTGAGTAACACGTTACATAACGTTTAACAAGAATTTTAGCGCATTAGAGTAGCGCCTTCTGGTAACTAACGAGGTGACATGCAATTTTGCCATACAAATTCTTGTTTTCTGATTAAATTTTTAGGTTAAGTTATTACAACTCAAATCTGCAATGCCCACTTACATTAAAGTTATTAACAGATGTTATGAGTATCCGGTATTTCAGCACAGTTACATTGCATTATGTACTGCTTAAATTACAGATACTCAAAAACAGTAAAAACGTTGCTAAGCTCAATTGGCAGTGGGCAGAGCACTTCACTTGTACGTAGAACTGATGACCGACTGATGACGGACTGATGTAGGCAGGCCTCCAAAAAGGTAGACCGACGACGATCTGTGAATGTCGCGGGTAGCCGCTGGATGCGAGTAGGAGAAATTCGATCGTTGTGTAGATCCTTAGGGGAGGCCTTTGCCCAGCAGTGGATGTCTTTCAGCCGAGATGATGAATTATATTAATTGATTGTTGTCGTGTTTGCAAAGCGTCTCGTCGGAGAAGTCGCCGCAGTCTTTGTCGTCGTCGCAGAACCAGTCGAGTGCGTCGGCACACGTTCGTGCTGTGGCAGTACTATGTCGTACGAGTGCGACTGCGCTTGCGACTGCGCTTGCGACTGCGCTTGCGACTGCGCTTGCGACTGCGCTTGCGACTGCGCTTGCGACTGCGCTTGCGACTACGCTTGCGACTGCGATTGCGACTGCGCTTGCTTGGGCAGAATAGTTCTCGAGTGATAACCACGCACCGGAAGAAATAATGTAGTCAAACCTCCAATGAGTTGGACCGACGATCTGGTGAATGTCGTGAATTGCCGCTGGATGCGATTAGCAAAAATTAGGCGTTGTGAAGATTCTTGGGGGAGGCCTTTGTCCAGCAGTTGTTTTTCGGCTGAGATGATGGTGATAGATTAGTTGATTGTTGTTGTGTTTACCGCAATGCGTCTCGTCTGAGAAGTCGCCACAGTCGTTGTCGCCGTCGCAGAGCCAGTCGAGCGCGATGCACACGTTCGTGCTGTGGCAGATGGTACGGTTCTCGTGCTCGTCGCACGAGCGTGCGCAGCCCGCTTCGTCTTCCGCTTCCGCGCAGTCGGCGACGCCGTCGCAACGCTTCTCCATCGCGATGCATGTGCAAGATATCTGTACACAAAAGTAGGTATTAGTAAATAGCCTTTATATACCGTTCAATATAGAACTGGACGAAGGCCTTCAGCATTAAAACCAAGTAATCGCCACAATTAATAAGTCAAACATGAAAC
The DNA here is from genome assembly GCA_949315975.1 of Eudonia truncicolella. NCBI lineage: Eukaryota > Metazoa > Arthropoda > Insecta > Lepidoptera > Crambidae > Eudonia > Eudonia truncicolella. The sequence continues at coordinate 13,518,181 of OX438829.1, read as the reverse complement.
ATAACAAATCTATTTAATACCACATAAGAGCAGTCTGTAAAAACCATGTGGCATCTTTCACACAATTTTACAGGAAGACGAAAACTGTGAATACTCGTATCTTGGATGGCCAAGATATTCACTTTTTTCAAATATATTTTTCCGACTGAACTTGTTTCCCCAAAGAAGAAGGAAACAAGTTCAGTCGGAAAATTGTGTAAAAGATGGTTACGTACGCGGTTTTTACAAACCGCTCTCCTTTCTTATCGCGCTTATTTTTTGTTTGTTTGTGTCATTAAATGTTTCTCTTTCTCTCTCTCTCTTACGCGGTCTCGTACGCTTACTGGCGGTGGCTTGATTTAAGTCCTCCTGTCTGTCTACCAACATCTTACCTAAGTCGTAATGTAGGTAAGTGATTGTTGTGTTAGCTGCTAGTTAGAGATATCCACGAGTATTCGAATACGATTCTCGATTGTTTATAGTTTTGGATGAAGTGCGTTTCTTCCATCATTGGCCTTATCTCCACATATGGTTATGGTACGTTATGGCCCGATCTCGGTCTGAGCTGAACGTGTTCATGTGGGACGTTTAGTTTAACAGGCAGAACATGTTTGAATATTTAATTGGTTTTTTATCTTATCTCAATCACAAAAACTTAAAAATGTGGTGGTCATAGTGGTTATAAGCTAATGTAAATGATGATATACAACCCCCTTGTTTATGATGTTCTAAACAGTTAATATTTTATCTAATTAAATAGGTGCTTTAATAGTAAATCTTTAACTTACTTGGCACGAGAAATGCTGTTTGAGACACGGTTGGTTGCAACCGCCATCGTCGTCACTGCCCTCGATGGCTTCGGAAATAACGTCGAATGGGTGTTTCTCAAACATCGGATGTGCTATAAAAATAATAATCATACTGAGATTTGCGTTCGGTATATTTATAGAAAAAAAATGAGAAATACGCAATTAAATCTAAAAGGGGTTTGATTTTAGATCTTCAGATTAAAAGTGAAAAAATGATCTAGTATCTACTCATAAGACTAATGTCTCAAAGGAGTTACCGCCATGGACACGTATAGTCCACTTTTCTGATAGGTAACCGGAGCTGCCAAAGTACTTTTGGTTGTACGAAGAACACAACTAGCAGTTACCACACTTTGGTTTGATAAGGCATTGGTCCTACTGCTGGGGTGAACAACGACGGCCTGAATGCCTGACGCTGTTCACCCACGGCTGATATTTGCAACAATATTTAGACAAAGTATAGTGGTTTTTTAAGGGTATGCCCTTCTCCCGAACCGGGGTAAAAAAGGGTAAATACGTGTCCCAACAGTGGTGACATCAAAATGGGCTGGTGATGATGATACATGATGATGCTCCTAATACGTACGGTTCCAAGGTTCGATGCGCGTGCCGTGGGGCCGGAACATGGGCGGGCCCTGCATAGATATGGGCCCCGCGCCCATGTTGGATGGCTGGTAGGGAGGCACGCGGCCCATCACCGACCGGGGGTCAGCGGGGCCAACGGTGCCGTTGGCGGGCCGGGTGCCGGCCATTGGCGATTGATCGTCCGCACTCACTGCTAAAAAAAACACTTATTTTAGATACATACAATTTTACTAGAAAAAATCAACCAGCAAGCTTGAGTGGGCTCAAGTGGAGTTCGATTACTCGAGCCCACACCCACCCGGGCTTCCTAGGATTGGTTGATTTTTTGTAGTAAAATTTTATATTATGCTTATAGCATTATAAATGGAAAAATTTACCTAATGAAAATACTAATTTTAGATGTATTTTTTTAATGTTTATAAGATAAGTATAATCTGTGGAACTCAATCGCGCAGACGATTGAGTGTTCTTGTTGTGACTTGCAAGCTAAGCGACTCGAAATATCAAGTCAACGGGATGTCAACCAAATCAAAATGCTTCGAGCTCCTACGTGCTTCGTAAAGTGGCAGTCGTTTAAACCTATCAACCCAACATATTAGCCTAAAAATGTTCATTATTATTTAATGAGAAACAGGCGAACAAATAAATTTAAAAAAAAACCATCAACCTGCTTTAGGTCAGCGTAGTGGGCTATGGTACGATCTGTACATGCACTATTGTTCATGTGGGAAGACCTCTCAGCAGTAATGCAGGCCGATGATGACGTTCTACACGATGACGATGTTCTGAGGTTACAGCAACTCGTTGTTTGACTTATACATGGTGTTTGGTAATACCTGTATAATCCCGAATATGGCAGATAGGGTACCGTACATAGAACTCTGGAAAATTATAAACATAACTGAAAAGAACCATATGGCCGAGATATCGAGTTTCTTTGGTACTAAGTAAAACTGTAAAGTGACAACTCTAGGTCAAGCTGATACGTTGTTCTTGGTCGTCAACATCATGGTCAAACATAAACAAAAGTATAATGAACAAAAAAATTGTAACAAAACAAATTTGAGTTTTCTTATGGAAAAGTATATCTACGTAAGTATCTCTTTGCATGCTATCACAGTGTTCTTTTGCATGGCTTGTTTCGGGAATATACAAATAATAATAATACCAAACATCCTGTATAAACTTACCGCATAGCCAAAAAAGATGACACATAATATGTATAATGCTTATGGTCACCGCTATAAACTTACCGCATAGCCAAAAGAAGGTGACAGATATGATGTACAAGGCGACGGGCGCAGGCATGGCGGCGCACGCGCACAGCCGCGGGGCGAGGGCGCGCATTCCTAGGTATTGGGCGCGGAGGGCGCGCGGCCTCTCACCCGCATCAGGCGCACCATGACTCGTCTCCAGACTTCACCGCACCCTGCAAGTGAAGTAGCCAATTCAGCAAGAGGGACTTAAGCTTGGGATGGAGTTTTGCAGTGGGTAAGTGCACCATCTTGATACTTCAATACGTTTTTCTGCCCAAATAACATAAAAATCGTAAAACCAATTATTATGTGCCGTATGACTGTGGTCATACATATCCGCACTGGGCGCGCGTGGTAGTTTATGGACCGTTCTTCTTGTTTAGGTCATAAGGAAGGCTTGTGCCTCAGCAGTGGGGACATAAGTTAACTGTTAACTGATGATGATGATGATGATGATGATATGAACATTGTCGCATGAACAGGTTGCGCATACTTATGCGCAACTTTTACGAAGTTTTAACCTCCCCTGAACTTCCACAAATATTTCAAAATCGAAATTAGCCAAATCGGTCCAGTCATTCTCGAGTTTTAGCGAGACAAACGGACAGCAATTGATTTATATATATATATATATATATATATATATATATAGATAGAACGCACACTTTTAGGTTGACTGTACTTTTTAGACTTTAAGGTTTGTCTATGGAGCGACCCGCGTAAGTGCTGTGTCTCATTCGCAACAGCTGTAGCACGCCAGCTTACTGCGTCACGGATCAACAGATGCTTCGGCACGAATGACGTCATTCAAGTCAGTCAGAATGAGTTTACGCATTTGTATTATCTGCCTGTGAATGTGTGTATACCTACATACTTTTACGAAGTTTTAAGAATTTTTACTTTTTAAGAAGTACTTACTTCTCCTGGGTATACGGTATTGGACTGCAATAGAGAAACTGGCATTTTTTTCATAATCGTTAAAGCCGATTTTCCAATAGGCAGAAAAAATATTATCAATCTACTAGTAGTAAGTATTGAATGATAATGCTTTATAGTTGTGTCTATAACTAGGTATATGAGTGACAAAACCTTCGGTCCGATATCCGGAGATCCTAAGTTCGGTTAGGTCTAGGCAGGGTCTAGGTCGGGCAAAGTGTGTTTCGGATTTTCAATGCATAGCCCGGTTTGGTATGTGAAATGAAAACATCTAACCTTCTATAAAGCTATGGAACTGCAAAAACATTTAATGAAACAAATTTGACAAAACAAGTTTTGAAGAATTATTTTTTCTACAAGTTTACAATGTTTAGCATTATACAAAAAAGACAATAGAATGAATAATCTTGAGAAAACCATTAAACTTTTCTATTCTTGTCATATTAAAATTTATTGTAATATTTTCGAGCAGCGTCAATTAGTACTAGTTCGTACTAGTTCAGTGTATGATGATTGTGAACCGGTGATATTGATTCTCAAACCAATCACAATTACGAATGCCATCCCACTCGATTGGAATTGGAAGTCACCAGTCACTATTAAACCACTGACAATTTCGAATGGTATGTAGTCTGTCAAGCGAGTCGTGACCACGAACCCTTTAGCTGATTTCTACTAATGATTGCTAATAATCTTTATTATCATTATATAATATATATCTAATATATAAAATTCTCGTGTCACAGTTTTCGTTGCCATACTCCTCCGAAACGGCTTGACCGATTTTGATGAAATTTTTTGTGCTTATCCGGTATCTATGAGAATCGGCCAACATCTCTTTTTCATCCTCCTAAATGTTAAGGGTGGACCACCCCTAAATTTTTTTTGATTTTTGAAATTTTTCCAATACAAAATGATTTGTTTGTAGTGTTGTCATGGAAACTGTCAAAGCGGTACGAAGTCCGCCGGGGGCAGCTAGTATTATATAAAAATCAATTGCTGTTCAATTGAGTGGCTAAAGCTCGAGAATGGCTGTACCTATTTGGCTAATTTTAATTTTGAAATATTTGTGGAAGTTCAGGGAAGGTTTAAACGGTGAGAAACATAAATAATAAGTAACGGTACATACTAAAAACGACAATTTAATTTTCCAATACAAAATGATTTGTTTGTTTTGTTGTCATGGAAACTGTCAATGCGGTACGAAGTCCGCCGGGTCAGCTAGTACAATAACAAAACACAATATTTCAATCAAAAAACTTCGTATTTTACAAAAATAAAATAAAAATTCTAGTATCAAACATACGTTTTCAGCGTACCTACTATCGGTGTTGACACCTGTAAGATTTTTGAATTTGCCGCCTTTTTCATGGGACACGACTCGATTGACAGACTCTATTACCTACCGAAATAAACTAATTGTAAATAAATCCCAAATTATTAGGTACCTACACTTCATAACCTCTTTTGTTTTTTAATAATAGTTTAAATTGATTTAATAATAGTACTCATGTCCTTGAAGATTTAAGATGCAGTTATCCACTGGATCTAAAAATTGTTCGGCGAAGAATAACTACCATTAATTTAGTTTTAATTTGTACGAAAAAGACTTTACATTTAGTACACTAGTAGTAGTGGTTTTTTAACACTGCGGAGTTTTTCGGAGTTCTTTTACACAAACTACATCTACCAACAATCACGTATAATTTAAGGTTCTCACTTTAATTCACTTCTTTATAAAAATATATCATTACGCTCTATGTATGAAGAAACGGAATGGTAAACTATCACTTTTGCCACTAGCAATTCACATTTGCACTTTACGCACTAATATCATAATCCCAGCGAGCACCAATCTCTGTCTGCAACGTTATGTATGACGCAAAACGTCTATTTAGTTAATTAAAACAACGTACCGCTCGAATTAAGAGCGAGAGTTGGCGGCCATGTTTCTCCCAAAGAACAGCGCTGCGCATGCGCGCTCGATAATTTACTAGGTACTTGTTGATCCAAGTCCATTCAGCCGGCCGCGCACTCTACGCAGTACAGGCTCCAGCAGATTCAAACTGGGCTGGTTTTATTTTTATCGCGATGTTTCTTTCAGAAGCGTCGGGACCGTTATACAGACGGCAGATCGATGGTTTTATTTTCATATCGATGAGAACTGCGTCAAACATAGCGATTTCAATCTATGACTTAAGATTATTTTTGTTTATCCAACTTTTAGTTCTATATTTAGTTAACAAAATTATAACAATTGAGATGTATTTGAATCGCCTTCATTGCCTAGTGGTGAGACTGTCGGTTTCAGACCCGAAGGTCCCTGTTTGTAGCGAGCGACGAACTAGGTACTCGGTTTAGCTGGTGAAAGCGCTTGTGCTAAGTCCGCCTGGTTAGCTACTACAAATGTATATTTGTCATCATGACACCAGCAATGTTGGCAGCATTGTTACGTCCCAACGATTAGAATATTGCTGTAATGTGGCTTACAGCCCATTCTTACTGGACCAACAAGAGCTGGTTGGGTGTTTTCGACCACCATTTTGCGGCAACATACCATTCGAAAGTAGATGTTGCTATTGCTTATATTACTGTGTCCGTTCTAATCTGGTATTAAGACCTGACAGATATAGTCCCATGCGTGGGTTAGTTAGCATGCGCAGAGTTATTCAGCCATGTCCTGATGGTAGACTGGGGTTTCTAGTTATTGCAATTAAGAGGTCAGATAATGTGATAAGTACTTCTGTTTTAGGGTACAGGGCTTGCCTTAGCTAGTTGTTGCAATAGGGCTGTCATGGGTGAAAGCAGTTTAGCGGCGAAGTATTTGAGTGGTTACTCTTGGGATTAACTAATAAAGTTTTTTTAACCTCTAACTAATCTCATTTCATTATTGTCTCATTTTTAAATTACCAAAAGTTAAACAGATTTGCATCTATTGCCAGTAGCAGAAAGACTAGTTGACACAACACGGCCATATTATCTGTGTTTGTAATATGAATTTCAAATCTATATTTATCGCTATTGCAGCTTAAAAACATCCTTAAATACTGAATCCTATATTTAGCTAATGTTGATTAAAACGACGCGACTTTGTGCTGTCCCTTCTGGAACATGTTCATGGTCACTGGTCGGTGATGTCATAAATACTTAACATCATGCATACAGGTAAACTCCTAAACTCCTGTAACTCCATGTAAACTCCTAGGGCGGTTACATGTGCACGTGCAGACTGGAACGATGTACACGTGGTTCATGATATCTTTATGTTGTACCTGGCTATATAAAGATATTCTTAGTAATTATTTATATCATTGCTGGAAGCATGCGAATTTTTTCGATGAATGTATTTATAAATTTAAATCAATAGATCAAACTCGTGATCAATCCGGCTCTACCTTCTACGTTGTTGTAGCGAAAGGCTGCCGTGGTTTCCACTCCCTATATTTATAAATTGAGATCGATTAACTGTATTCCAATTGCACAACCAACTATAAAAGAACCTATGATAAACTAAAAAAAGAAAGTTATTTATTGTAACAATACTTTGCGATTGTGTATGAAAATTGAGCGATCAATACGGGAGTAGGTTGCGCGGCGGCTTGCCCACGCCCGCCCCCGCACTCCGCCCCCACGGCACTCGACAGCCTGAAACTCTAAACCTTCAACTGCCCACGGATTTTCTCATGGCTGTATGTAATATAAGAGGAAATTCCTACCATTCTTGAATGATAAATACTGTTTCATCTATGTACCTACTTTTAGTACGTGCGTCATTAGTTTTATCAACAAAAGATTTATTAGACTTACCTCAAAGCCGCGCTGTGAGCATTTTTCGCCAATCCTCAAATTCCACTTAATATTCCAACTGTTTCAATAACGATTAATTACACTTTAATTCACTATAAGCACAGGGTGAGTCTGTTGTTTGTGGCGGCCCTAAGCCGCCGTGTGCTCTCGCCACAAGGCCAGAGTAAGTACTAGGTGAGCTGGCCTGGAGCCCGAAAGATGCGCGCGTCGCGCCCCGCACCGCGCACCCGGCCCCTCGTCGATGAATGGAGCCAGCCGACCCTGCCCGGCTCCCTATATAAATCCCTTTCAATACTAGACATTTATTGTAACGACCACTGAATACTCGATGGAAATAGATGTAGTGATTACAAATATAGTCAAATCGGTTAGGTGTTATCATTTTTAAACGTCTTTTTATTCAGTTTGGGTTTTTGTTTCATGATTTTTATTCAAAAAATATTGAATATAGCAAAAAATATATTATATTGCTGTACGTATTTTTACGTAATTCGTATGTGTAAAAAAATATTTATTAAAAAAAAACAAAAAGAAAATTACCTACATTTATTATAAGATATAATTTAAATGTTACTCTAGGTCTAACAACTAACAATAGCAACAAAATTATTAAATGTAACGATCAGAAAGGCAGAGAAATAATATGACTTTACGGCTTGTAACTTGCTTATACGGCTTTCTTGTTAACTGTTAACTTGTTACGTAACAAAACTGATATTTATAGGTTTAAAATATTTTGAAAATACTAAATTGTTTGTTAAATGCACGCCATAGATATTATCTAATTATAATAACGACATCTTCAGAAAGTAGGAAATTATTTCACGTAGCAGTTGCGTGGTTCGCGTAGCACGTGTTCCTACACGTGCTCGTAGCACTGCAACAGTCGTAGCTTTGGAAGCTTGCGTTAGATGGCAATGATTGTTGCGCAATATTTTAGCATTTTAGCTTTGCTACAATTTGATTTATTTGATAATGATAAAAGATGTCGTTGGTTTTATCCTTCCAACAAATAATCTAAGTTTCAACATCTATCTCTCAAACTCTGACTGACTTGGACAGTGCAGTAAAAATGTTTCTGTGGTTAAAAAACACTAGGTAAATTACATTTGTTGACATAATATATCATTTTCAGTAATTATTTAGCCCAATAAAGTAAATATTTTACACATTTTCATTCTTCTTAGACAATATAACAATAAATGTCTAAATATACGCAAACAAAATAATACAAGAATTTACTTTCCACTAATGTAATTAACAGTTGTTTTAGTTTAACAAAATTCAAGACTTTTCTGACGTTTCTTGTTTTTATACTCGTAAATAGAATGCACAAGAAGATAGGCGATTATTGACTTTCAGCGCCCTCTCATGGATCGTTTTGGAAATAACGTGCCACGGTTTTTGTTTTCTTCTAAAATCTCTCTCTCTCTACGGACCTGTGTGCCAATTACGTACACAAATGAAACGAGTGAAATACAGCTTCATGGAAATGAGAATATCTCAGGTGTAGAAATGTAGTTTCCTGGCTTTGTCTATGACGCTCGATAGGTGCCTATTTGACGTTAGAAGCATCAGAAACGTGTCGTTCTATCGCTCTATCATAACATAATAGCTGTGCCGGTCTTGGAGAGCGAGATAAGTACTCGATTCCGATCCGAACATTTTGCAGAATCTTATAGAAGACGGGGTCACGCTTGTGTGAAACCATCCCCTTTAGAAACTCTCTGAGGATGTTTGGTCACCACTGCTTGAGGAATCGCTTCTGTGGTCTAGTGACTAAGACCACCGGTTTAGACCCAGAGGTCCCGGGTTCGATTCCCAGCGGGGAGTACATGTTTGTGTACTCGGTTTGGTTGGTGTTAGGGCTTGTTTGTCCGCCTGGCTAGCTACAAACATATCTAAATATGTCGCCATAACATCAATGTTTGTAGCATTGTTGTGTTCCGGCAGCTAAAGATAAGATAGCCAGTACCTCACTAGTTGAGGATACCGGGTGAAGTGCGCTTCCATCATTAGCCTTATCATCACTTAACATCAGGTGAAATCAAGGCACTGTGCGTACCTGTTAATATTTAAAAAAAAACATTTAATATCTTGCTGCCTACAAAAGTCCAGCAACGCTGTAAAAGCCAACAACGGATAACAGCAAATTATTTCCAAAATAAAGAAAGAAAAGCAGACGAGTCCACTGACTCCTACACTTTCCTCTCCCCATATTGGTGACGGAACGTAAACGAGAAGGTTCAGTCCCATATTATAACCCTACCCCGAATCCAATGGTAATAATAATTAAGACAACACACCACACCCTGTAATTACGTGGTTTGTACCCGTAATTAAAGAAAAAACCGGCTTCTAGTTGAGAAAAAGAACACACTTACAAATAATAATAATAATAATAGTGTGCGTAACGCATTTCAAAAAAGGTTGTATAATCAATTAAACAAAACACGTTCGATAATAAACTTTTATTTTACAATGTCTCTTTTATTAAAACTATTGGCTTGCAATCTTTTTCTAATATTAATATCCAATTCAACTATAATTTGGGTTATCACTTATAACGTTCATTACTAAAAAATTATTTACATCGAATTCAGTAACTACAAGATGGCCTAAATAGTCACCAACGAAAATTCTAGACTCTGTGTTTTACCGTAGAAACCACTTCGTTATCGAGAAAATAAAAAAGTAGCATACATTTGAATATTTCATTTATTTTGTAAAAAACAGCTTTTTTCTCCAATGATATAGGTAAGTTACTGATTTTTAGATTTTTGCCATAATACCATTATTCTTACCGGTCTGTAGAGACTCCAGTCTCCGGTTTCTACATAAAATATCCTAATGTCCGTGAGTTTTTAAGTTTTCAAAACTTACTTAAGAATCGTAAATGTTTTTGGTACCAATTTTGTTTTGGAGGAAAGCTTTTTTTCTAATATTTCTTTAACATTTCACATAAAGCTGAATCTGAGCATTAAAAAAAATATATAAAAGAAGAGATTCAGAATCGCATTAAATCTGCACTTTTAGTATAAAAAAACTCATATCTTCTAACGCAAACTACAAATATTATATATGGTATATATTGGTGTCATTACACGAAGGGCTCGATAATGTGGTGAGGACTGTGAATTCTAGAATTTTATCATCGACATCACTTTTTGGACCATCTTGTAAATTTAGCTCATTTTCAAAATGTTTTTTCCTTCGTTCTGCTAATTAATAATTTAAATGAAACGCATAGTTAACTAAAGTTTTAAAAGTATACACTAACCAAACTTATCAATAGTTTCAAAGGAATTTGCACTCTCTTGACCCTCATGTCACAAGTAAATTGACATGCATATTCCTATAATATATAATAAAAGAACAATTGAATAAAACAAAATACAAATAAGACAGTTGAAGTTCGTATTTTCCTTTATCATGGTCGATTTTGTTTCTTTCTGTAACATTGATATTAGAATTTCTCAAAACATATCGCACTATATCAACATTTAATTACTTTATATAATTTATATTACATTAATATTATTCGAAGATCAATATTGTTCCTAATAGGACAGTTAGCACAAGAAAAAGTAAGCATTATTTCTGGTTTTTTTTTGTTATTGTTGCGTTTAATCGCTCTTAAGTTTGGCAGTTTTGTTATGTAGTGTGCTCTAACTACTGATTTCCAAACTACAATAAATAATTGCTTACTTACATCTGGTATGTTAATGCTGAAATGATAGTTATGACGTAAGACCTAATAAACGTTGACGATTATCTTTTATTGCTCATTCTTACACTCTCGTACCTTAATTCACTTTTCACTTCCTGGATTGTGATAGGAGTCTGACCCTAAATGTATAGAAGAAATAATAATTTCTTTTCAAATCAGATAGGGTCATACAACTTGTCGCCTGCCTCTTAAATAACCAAAACAGTTATCACTAAACCCTCTTATTCGATAATCTTAGGTGATGAAAATAGTTCAGTCAAAGATGTAGAAGACCCAGTAGACTGCGTTGAAGACGAGGAAGCACACCGGGAATATCACGCGGGAGTAGGTGTCGATGACGTTGACATCTCGGATCTTGGGCATAGACTCCTTGATGACTGTGGCGCCTCGGCGGAGCGCGTGGATCATCTTAGGCTTCGCGTTGGAACCATCTGAAACATTATAATCATATTATTATTGTTTTTTTTACAACGGCGAAGTGTTTCGCAAATTGGGTTACGATAAGACGAACTGAATATTTTTTCTAATTGTCAGAACTTTAAACACCACGATGTAATTTATTTGGTTGTTATAGCGGCAAACTTAGATGGTGGTAGCTAGCCCGGCGGATTTGAAGCAAGCCTTACTACCAACCAAATTATTTTTTTGTAGTGTATCTACTACCTACGGCAATATATTTGTATACCACTGTCACTAAAATGTGATCGCTTGCAGCGATAAGATGACCTTTGCAATACTAGTTTTAAAATTATTTGTAGCAGTTTTTTGTGTGAGCAATAAAGTATCTACCTACATAGTGACAAAGATAAAAACAAAATGTGCATTACTTCTGGAGTTCCTTGAGTGCGGTCTTGTGCGGTAGCGCAGGTTGGTGTGGTCGCGCTGCAGCCGCAGGGAAGGGGGCGCGCCCGCCGCCGTGGGCAGCGGCTTCGACCGCAGACCTAGCAGCGGAGACACGCGTCCGGTGCTGGCTGGACATTCGCGGAGCGCTATGATCTCCTCGGGAGACCGAGAACCTGGGAAAGATACAGTCACTGTATATTTTATAGGAGAGTTGAAACGTACGGGCAGGAGTATTGGTAATTGATGGAGGGCTATGATTTCTTCGGGAGACGGAGAACCTGGAGAAGGTGTCCCAGTCGATTTAAAAAGAGAGCCGTAAGAAGTTTTTCAGATATATCATTCGTGGAGAACTACATTCTCTCAGATATACCAAAATCTAGAAGACGATAAAATAAGTCAGCTATTCGGGAATTGGACAAGTTGATTTTTTTTTGTGTAAGTAAAACATTTTTAGAGAGGAGTAAAAAGGAGCTTGGTGGTTAACGCGCCCGGTCTGCTAGTGCTGAGGTTAAGCAACTTTCGCAAAAGACCGGTCATCGGATGGATGACCAAAAATTTATTATCTCGAGCTCCGCCGTGTTTCGGAAGACTTGCCTTCCGTAACACGGAGTAAGCCGTTGATTCTGGCTACATTAGCAGTCGTTTACAACCACCAATGGACCCGCGTGGTGGTTTATGGCCCGTTCTCCCTATCCATCTATAGGGATGGCTCGTGCCCTAGCAGTGGGCACATAAAAATGAGCTCATGATGAATACATTTTTTGGGTTTACCGTTATTTTGGTCACCAAAGCCAACTTGTCCTTGATAGTTTTTATTCAATCCAGTCTTAATAGTTAGTCATTAAGAGCACCCGTGGCTGTTATTCCTCTATTTAAAAACCCACAAGGCCAATTCCTTAGTTCAATAAACCCTTTTTATGTTTTTTAAAATTAAGTCTATGTATATTTTGTAGATAAAATCTTCGCTTAAAGAGAGAAGCACCTACCAAGGGAACATTTTAAATCCTTTTCAACACTAGTGCTGGTCGATAATTGGTCGCGGTTCTTTAACTTGGCCCTCTTCCGCGCTCTGGCGCCCCAGTACGTGTAGTTGACCGCGGCGTACTCCAGCAAAGCAGCGAACACAAACACGAAGCACATCACCAGGTAGATGTCGATGGCTTTCACGTAGGATATGCGGGGGAGACTGCTCCGCACACCGGTGCTGATCGTGGTCATGGTCAGTACCGTTGTTATTCCTGGGATGGAGAAAAAAACTGTCATTTCAATGCTGGACACACATTTTATGTGTTTATTGAAACCTGTAGCCAAAGATAATGACAGCTAACAGAAAATAAATAAAGCACACAATTCAAGTGGAATAGCGTTAAAAACACTAAGTGAATGATATGGTAATGGTATAAATTAAGTATTAGATAAAAATGTTTTTAATTTGTTTATATAATTTTAACGCAAATTATGTTGCGAAACAAATTACAAAAACACAATGTTGAAAAAATTTCCACGAGCAGGATTTGAACCTGCACCCTTCTGACATACCGGGTCAGGTGCTCTTGCAATTGAGCTATCGTGGTTCTAATCAGCCCGCCGAAATTATTCAACACTATTTACTTTTTACTTTGAAAGCCAAAGGCGCCAATTCAATGTCAACAACTACCGTCATTAACATCTGATCATAATATTTTTACCTGACAGAAGGGTATGTCAGAAGGGTGCAGGTTCAAATCCTGCTCGTGGCAATTTTTTCAACATTGTGTTTTTGTAATAAGTATTAGATATTAAAGTAACATAAATATAAACTGGGCACTTTATCGAATGGAAATAATGGATCATTTGAGTTACCTAAAGCAACCCTCGCAGAAGTGGCTTCGTGGTTGATCCAGAATGAAACCCAGGAGAGCATGACAATGAGGATGCTCGGCAGGTAGGTCTGGAACACGAAGTAACCGATGTTTCGGCGCAACTTGAAACTCAGCGACAGCCGTTGGTACACGCCCGTCGCTAGTTTCTCCTGGAATGAGAAATGAATTGAGATTTATTTCTTTGAAATATCAATGCTAACGCTTTATTTGATTTATTAACAACTGATTCGTAATAGTCATAGGCTGTGGTCGAAGCAGTATTAATGAGGTAGATTCGTACTCTTACTATAACCGTAAGTGTAAAAATTTTCGATATTACGAATGTAAAACTGTTGCGGAGTGTAATGACACTTTGTTAAAGGATATTTGTGGTCTTTGAGAGGACTTTGTTAAAGGATATTTGTGGTCGTTGGAAATGTGTTGGAGTCCCAAAAACATTGGGTTAAATACAAGATCACTTAAGATTAATTTGCGGCAAAAACATGTTTTTGCCATCCAGACTGGCAAGAATCCTCATCATCTCCAGCCTAATTTATATTTTTTGACGACCTCCGTCGCCGAGTGGCTTGCACGCCGGACTTTGGGTGGCGCTAACACTGAGGTCCCGGGTTCGATTCCTGGTCGGGTCAATGTCGAAAACGATCTTTTCGATATTGTGTCGGGTCTGGGTGGTTGTGGTACCGTCGTTGTTTCTGATTTCTATAAAACGAGTGCTTTAGCTACTTGCCTTGGGATCGAAACAATGTATGTGATGTTGTCTAGCCTTCCCTCCGGATGGAAACACCACAGGTTGGTTCCTTCCAATTGGTCAATCCACTTGCTCTCAAGTCAACTATCAAGAATCCGACAACAACGCAAAAACGAGACCGTTTCTCACCTTCCTGTCATTGGTCTCGTGCCCTAGTATGGTGAACTGTGGCAGCTCGGCGTTCTCCACGCCCCGCACCGGCGTCTCCTTCCAGTACATCACCACGTCCGACACGGTGTACCCATCTGTAGCAGGCGGAACGTTAGCATGCTGCCCACACGTTGTGGCCTGCAGACTGACATTGCCAAGTAAAACTACGAAAATAATCAGAAATATTTTAAAGAACTCAAGAGGTTTTTTCAATATATATTTTTATAAAAACTGACAAAGGTATCATGGCAATGCCGTTAGCAGATCACAAATGTGTATTGTTGTTTACAGTGTGTTTGATCGTCATGTGTAGTGTTCAAGTTACTATTATTTTCTCAAGACTATAAAGTGAAGTGTCTCCTATGGTATACTATTTATAAGGATTCAAAGAAAATACAACATTAAATTAGCAAATAAAGAAGAATGTTTGGCTAAAGTAAAACAAAGCCGCGCACGCAAGGGTATATATATGGTTCCTAATGGAAGTATATGGGTCGGATAGACGACAAAATTCGTAAAAGTGGCAAATCGAACTTTGCTTTGCAATTATGTCGTCCAAAGTAGTGTGAGACTTGTCGAAATGGTCCAAAAATGTGTTGGAAAGTACAGGTGACATTATCGGATGAGTGTCAATGGAGAGCTTAGTGTTGCTGAGTGCAATGTCGTGTCCGGGAACCGTTCGGCGTTCAGCGCTCAAAGCGTAATAGCCGTACTGTCCACTCGTAGTTTTCGCTGCAAATAGCTTAATTCGGACGAACGTAAATATGTTTTCGATGTTACAAGGAAATGTTCTGTTTATGAAGTAAATGTGGAATCCGTGCCCACACTCGAAGCATATCTGTAAAACAAGTCAGGTATGCGTGTGAGATATGTTTATGAGCCATCTAGCGCCAGAAGCAAAGCGACCGAAGCGCGCCCTGTTAAAAGTATTAGAGTCACACAGCTTTCAATCTCGACGGTGCAGTTCTGGCTGTCGAGGGGGTAGTAGTGGAGGTCCATCATGCAGGCCAGCGTGGCGGTGAACCGCATGCCGTAGGTGATGCTGCCGTCGCCGCCAAGCCGCACCAGCTTGTTACGCTCCGTCACGTCGTGGAGGAAGCTGTCACAAACCAGTAAAAATAAGTCTTTAATCACGGATCGATTTTACGGATCGCCTTATGGTGACGATAATACTTGAAGTGGAAGCGCGATGCACCCGGAATCTTCAACAACTGAGGAACTGCATATCTCAGGCACTTCTTTCTACTAACAAAACAAATAATGCTGTTCACATTAATGTGGGGCGGCATACTTAGCTACCTATATAGTGATAACCTGCCAAATCGATTTAGAACAAGGAATTGAACCTCGTAAAAATGAGTTTGAGAGAGATCTTACCACTGGAATATAGAGGCGAAATTTATATATCTCTATATATATTTATATATTCAACAACAAATATTTAAATGAAAACTTCTTAAAGCAAGTCATCTTTCTTTAATTGCTATTTTCAGTTCAGATTTCTGTGAACAAAAACGGAGTTCACATAAAAGCGTACCTGTTTTTGTCGTTAGCGAAGAATGTGTCTGGGACCCAAATCTTATCGGCGAAGTCCCCCGATAAGGTGAGTACCTCGTCTGGCAAGCCGAAGGCCAGCCTTTCGTCCTTCCAGTACTGGTTCAGATAAAGCGTTATTGTGTAATCCTGAAAGAAGTTGTCATCTTATTTATGCAAATCAAAAGTAACTAGGTAAGTCTGTCTAAAAAAACAATCAAAATACTCATAATAATCGTAATGCAAAACGAGGAAATAAAACCTATTACTTATTATTTTGATATTTTCTACAGGTAGCAAGTATTCTAATAGGTATGATATTATAGAACCATCTTCAATATTATGACATCTCACTTATAAAGTATTGATTATAGGTATTGATGCTTATATAGCGTTTTTGTACTTTAATCACGGCTTAACTAATTTGACGGATAAAGATCTACGAATAATACATACATTAAATACCGACCACTTGTGAGCGTCAAGTTAGCAGCCTCACCACGGAATTAGATGGTTTTGACTGCGTCAAAATTTGTGTATTAATAGTGATAAATAGTGACGTATAGAATATAAATACTGATAGTATGGTTCAAAAGATTGAGTATCTTGGTGAGGCTGCTAACTTGACGTCAAGCTACCAGGCACCTTAAGAAATATAGTTCGGATCAATGCGATTTATATGTCAAAAAAACTGTGCATAAATAGTGAATCGTGTACAAAAAATTTCAATAATAGTGCTTCAATACAAGCCAAGATATTACGGTCTCTAAGTGGGCTACTAACTTGACGTTTCTTGCGATGGCGATTCCAGAGAAACGGTTACAAGTTTTAAACAAATAAATACATGATTTTTTTTGCGTGAAATTGTGAATCATACGATATAAATAAAAAAAGAATTATTTTTTGCTATTTTCCAAAAATCTAATGTAAACTGAGGCTGCTACCTTTACGTCAAGACCACAAGTTAGCAGCCTCACCAAGATAGTCAAATATCTTTTGAACCATAGTATTACTATTTATATGCTATTATTATACTCTTTATTTATTTTCTTTCTTAAAACTAGATTTTTACAATATTTTAATATAAAAACAATAAAACATTATAAAAACCTAATTCTAGAGTACCACCAGCAGCGGGGCAGGGCCCAAGCTACCGGTGGTCAAAGTTGCAGAGTGAGGGACCTCTTGACAATACGTGCCGTGTCAAGGAGTACTGCTTTCTGAATCTGACCCTTGATCCAACCATCAAGCGAAAGCCTCTTAAGATGTTGGTCGAGGCTCTTCGCTATCAGACCGTTCGCTGAAACGACTATCGGGACAATAATGGTTGAATCAACATCCCACATGGCGGTCACCTCGTGAGCTAAGTCAAGGTACTTACTGAGCTTGTCCTTCTCGGCTTTCACGAGGTTCTCATCATGAGGTATGGTGATATCAACCAGTATTGCCCGGCGCTGGGATCGGTCAACCACCACGATATCAGGCTTATTGGCGACAATAGTCCTGTCCGTAATGATAGAGCGATCCCAGTAGAGCGTTGCATGACCATTATTATTATTACTAATTATACACAATTATTTGACGTAGTCAAAACCATCTAATTCCGTGGTGAGGCTGCTAACTTGACGCTCACGACCACCTGCTTACTATTCCTAGCTGTCATCCCGTTCAATTTCAATGAGGGCCAATATTATATTTTGGCGATGAAAAATATGTCGCACCGTGGTCTTGAAGTTTTACCTTATGTATTCATAGTGCCCAACACTACATACAGGTATATAACGAGTAAATAGCGAAGTGGGCGGTGACCTTACCGCCGCCGGCTGCCCAGAGGCGGCGTGGCGTAATGCCTGCCATCGATTGGCGAGTCAGCACACCGCCCCTCGGTCACCGGCGGCGGCGGCGATGTGTGTCAAGTGGCGCCCTTGCTCTCTTTCCGATGCTATTAAAAGCTTAATGAATTACGATGGACGCCGCTCGAGAGGTCCTTGATATGACCCGAAAACATCCGCAGCGGAACTTGAGCACAGTGGCACATCCAAGGTCGACGATTTGGGACGCCCCAGCCCCATCGCCGTATCTGTCAACCTTTGATCTCGTCTCGCGCGATTTTCTAAGGCGTTTGCTGTGTTGGCTACGGTAAATAATGTACTCTAGTTTCCTGATTTTTTGTTGTGCGATGAAAAATGTGAATTCTGTAGCATGTAGTGCTCACATAAAAGTTTTATGTGAACTGATGGGCGTCGTTACTCTAATGTCAGTGGCTACAATGTATGCCCATAAAACCCTAACCTCGTATCGTACCCACTTCCAGTTAATGATTTTGATGTACCTACCTGATATTCGTGATAGAATACTAACTAAGTATCAGATTACGTCCAGATTTCAATAACTCTTTTCATGATTCTTTTTCCTCTGCGAATATCACAATTCTAAAATAATGATACACGTGGGTCTAATAAGGCCACATCAAGTAATTCTACGAATATTTATTTATATTGATCTCAGTAATCAAACTTTTGTAAAATGGTATAATTTTTTTCTGAATCTCTTTCAAATCATTCGTAAATGATTAAAATTTCATATTGATATTACCCTACGGAAATATTATGAACCGAAGTAATATAATTTTAGTTACTCTTGTGTGGAGTACTGAATGAATCGACAGACGACTTATCTCTCCCTCTTAAATCGGAAAGGGTCTTAGATTATTTAAAAAATGTATTTATAAAACTGAATTTAAATGTAACGATACCTTTTTATCATACATAGAAATTGTTGTCATTGATTTCATTATAGATATTTGTTTTCTTTGTAAATCGGCCATAAGAATATTTTATGTACCTATAGTCCTAATTATGCTATAACATGCTATTATTTGTTAATAATTAGATTATTAACAAATAATAACAAAATTTCCAAAAAAATAGAACTGTTTTTTACCATATTTACTTACCATATTTACTTCCGAAATCGCATCGAAGCTCGCGATAGTTAAATCCATGCCCACGTAAAGCGGGTCTCCTGAAAAGCAATAACATTTTATGCAAACAAGGAAACATAGCATTGCTGACGACGCTCCCACTAAATCCGATACAATATTGCATATTTATGGTTGAGGGGTTGCAATAACATGCAGCGAATCACGTCTCCCAGCCGAAATGTCTCCGTTAGCAGTCATATTTGTGTGGGAACTGAATGCATGAGCGTTTACAATTTGGTGACCCGTACAAACTTTGAAGTTCCAATTTTATCAAAATAATACGGCAATACATATGGCAATACTAATACTATCTCTGCCAGCGTATTAGTTGGGCAATCCAGAGGGGTCATGTTGCCAACATTCTTGGGACCGTTCCCATGAGCCCACAGTTGGAGAACACTTTTTATATTAAAGTTAAGTATTTCATTTTTTTTTTTAATTTGTTTTTTTCTTGTTTCTTTTTGTTGGGTATAAAATGGCAATTTTAGTGAAACTTTCTATGCTATAGGAAAATACAGAGATATTAATAGTATAGTTAGTAGAAAACATTTAAAGAACGTTTAGTCAACTGAGTTTATGTGATTTAAAGCTGTAGTGATATATTATTTTTTTTCTTCTTTTTTAATGTCTTGAAGCGGCTTGCACATTTCGTCATAATCAAATAAGGGTAATATTGTAAATTAGCACTGCTGACGAAGGTCCCACAAAATCTGATACAACATTGGATATGGATATTGGATATTGGATATTGGATATTGGATATTGGATTATGGTTGAGGAGTTGCATTAACGTGCAGGGATGATTGCTACTGACTGAACTGAGGGAATTCCCTTAGATCATGTTTCTCAGCCGAAATGTCTCCGTTAGCAGTCATATGTGTGTGGGAAGTGAATGCATAATATTAAGTTTAAAAGCGTTTATACAATTTGATAGCCCGTAAAAACTTAGAAGGTCAACATTTTTGTTGGTCACCCTATTTATTGGCATTATTGGACATTATTGGCCAAGTTCAATGTGTCTAAACTTTTGCGATCTTTACAAAGTACGCATGACCTTGGCGGCCAGCGCTACCGACATCAGTACAAAGGTTTTATAAATGATATGTTACATTTCAAATACGCATGACATAGTAGGAACTGATTTTTTTTACTAATGGTTTTCATGACATGTATTCAAGTCCTCCAGTCGGATAAATTGTTAGATTACATTACTTACATTGATGATTAATGAATGATATTTGATGGATAATTAATGATGAATGGTATTCCCAAACCCTCGGATATCAGTCAAGATATATTGCTTTATTGGGTTCTTACGCTGACTTCTTGAGAAAATCTAAATAGTGAAGTTGCACTGCACTTTTTGATGTG
Source organism: Eudonia truncicolella (assembly GCA_949315975.1). Lineage (NCBI taxonomy): Eukaryota > Metazoa > Arthropoda > Insecta > Lepidoptera > Crambidae > Eudonia > Eudonia truncicolella. The sequence goes on along the minus strand of OX438829.1, from coordinate 13,497,589 downwards.
TAAAATCTTTCCACTCGCTTTCTGTATATACAATTTATGGGAGTGATTTCGTGAAATGTGACGGAAGTAGGTGTAACAGTGTCACAGGAAGCCGAGAGAGCGCGCAAGCGCGCACCATTTTGTAAATTTAAAATCGATAGAACATGACATATTATTATTATATGTGACATAATTGTCATTTGCCTATCAAAGGTCATTTTGATATGTCAAATGTCTACTAATGAGTATTTACTACATTTATTTATAAAATGATGTAACACCTGACCCATTTTTTTCAGATTATAATGTTAAAATTGCTTATTACTAAAGTGAGATATCAAATGTTACACATCATATGCGACTACTGTAAGGCTCGCTCGTTTTCTTTTACTCGCGAACACTCATTGCTAGTCTACAAGCTCTCATCAATTACTACTACTAATGACCGTTGTATCATATTAATATTCGGCTTGGGTTCATCTTGCATCTGAGAGTCTCAAGATCGAGGACAGAAACTAAAGCTGAGGGAAGCATATACTCATTGGTACGTCTTGGCTTTTGATGATAATGATGACTTATTTATATTGCTGAGCCGGCAAATAAGGCCGTCCCGCCTGAACGAAAGCGCGGACTGTCGACCGTGACATTATAATATTGTAAGAGCTATGTACAGACGCCAGCACATCAACCTATCCAAAACTGTCAAATTCCTTCAATACATTTTCATACACTTATCTTAGTTCAAAGTCTATTGAGGATATTTGACAGTTTGTGATAGGTTGATGTGCAGGCGTGTGTACCATACCAACATGATGCAATAAATATAGTATCTATGACTTTTTTTATTACACCATTTCACCTGATATTAAGTGAATATGGAATCCAGTTGGGACGAAAACTGGTGCGGCGTGAAAACAACGCAGCATCAGTTACCCTCACTTTGCCGGCACACAAGGTGCCTCTTCACGCCACGTTTGAAGGACCTCATATCATAGAAAAGAGACTAACTACAAACTATTCCATGTTTTGGAGGTGCGACAAAGAAACGAGTACCAAATTTCTTAGTGCACGATGGAATATTTGAGAAAAATTCCACCAGAATTTTTCCAGACTATGACTATGATAGGATCGTTCTCAGTAGCGTGCACTTGGAGAAGCCTATGTCGAGCAGTAGACTAGTATAGGCTGATGTGATGATACTGATGGTGATTATGATGACTATGACCCTGAAGCTTCGTTGTTCTGAAGTTTCAGTTATGCCTCTATGCCCCATAATTTTTTGGATCTGGTTCCCTAGCAAAAATAATGCTGCTTAAAGACACAAAAATGTTTCAAGTGAGTCATTATTCCGTCGGTTTCTGAGCAGGATCCCACTAGGGAACTGATGATGATGATAATGAGGTTATATGTGCCAAGACTTATAGCCTTATGACCATATGTCGATACCTCAACCCATTTTTGTATCTGTGAAATCTAATTAGTAATTAGTAATAGCTGCCATTGGCCCTATTTGTCACCTATGTTAGACATTTAACAATATTAATATTTGTAATGACGGCTGTTGTTGTCAACCTTAATATGATGAGGATGATGATACAGGGACTCACCACCGAAGTTGGGCCGCAACCGTATGTCGTACCCGTCCAGGATCCTGGACACGGTATGCGTCACGTTCTCCAGCCGGTCCACCGCTGACGCGCGGTCGCTCCTACACATTACGAGAAATCATTTATATATTTACAAGCTTAAAACTTATATAACATGACACACCTAAATTTAAAAAGACAACTACAATAAAAAGGAACAAGACAAGCATCACCTTCAAGGTCCGAAACGCCAGGATAAAATTATTACTTGTGTAATTAAACTCATTTTAATTGTAAAAAGTGTCTTAATTGTGTAGTGTTCGTGTATATTTTGAGAATACAATAGGTATATAATTAAACAACTGCTTTAACAATCGTTTGAAATAACTTCTTCCGTTCGGAACTTAGATCTTTTTTACACTCTAAAACTTTCACGTTCCATTACAAATGAATAGAAGGCTTTAACCAGGTCTTATAGTGAAAGCACACTTCGAAAAAATATAGAGCATTTTTATTTTATTCCATTTATATATAATGTTGTTCTCTACAACTCAACTTCTGCTGCAAACTCGGCCGAAACGAAGGGTACCGTTTTTTTCTTGTTTTCTGTAAGACCAAGGTTACACTATTTTATTAATAATTTAGCTACCTATGTATTTATGAATTAGTTTAATTTACTTAATTTCATTTCATTTATTTTAAGCATTCAAATAATTAAATCGTGAATTTTTATTTTGTTTTTATTAATGTTTAAATTTTGTCAATATTTTAATTATTTTATTCAAACGTGTCTTTTTAATATTTAATTTTAATTTTTAGTTTAGTTTTATAATTTGTCAATGTTGTACGCGCCTGTAATTGGAGCAGATATCTGCTATATTTTTGCTACTTTTATTACCAATGTATAATCTCTGTTCTGTTGGTGTGTCTAAATAAATAAATAAATAAATAAATAAATAAATAAATAACCATATAATCTTAGCTTATAAAATGTTTTTTTTTGTTTTGTTTATATAATTTTAACGCAAATTTTGATGCGAAACAGCAGATTGGAAGAGCACCTGACCCGGTATGTCCGAAGGGTGCAGGTTCTGCCTGCCTGCTCGTGGAAATTTTTTCAACATTGTGTTTTTGTAATCTTAGCTTATTTTAATTTTTACATGAGGTTCATCAAAATATTTATTTTATTTTATTCATAAACCTTAACTACTACCAATCGTTTATATCAATTGAGGTACAAAATGATTTAATACATTCATGGCTAGCTAGATTCAACGACTAAAGGATTGTACTCAATCAGCATTACACGATTATTGATTAAGATTTCCGGATCCAGATGCGTGTTGTAAAAAATTAGTGTCATTTCATATAACATAACTAGTAACATACAATATATAAATATACATTGTTCTTCGATCGATAAAATAACATGCAAACGAGTAATCTTGTTTTTTTTCAGATTTTTCAGTTTAAACCTTAAAACAGGATTAGCAAACCGATGATGATGATATGATACAAAATGATAAGTTGTCAGTTTGATATAACTGTAAATATTTGCCGAAAAGTGTATAGGTATTTGATTCTGTATTTCTTATACAGGATACTTCTTCTTGGATTTTATTTCTTTTTTTAAACATAGGTCAAACTGTTTGACCTGATAAATGGTTCGAAACGTGGGTCAGAGATTCAAATTAAGGAGCAAATTCTAATAAAAAAATTATAGCTACATAATGTATGGTTTAAAATTACCACCCTTCATTTCCTCTCAATTTCTAACGTCGTTCCGCCTAACACCCTGTGTTTTTATTACTAGAGACATAAATGTACACATGATTGTAACAACTATTATTATAATTTTATTTGTTATATTTTGTTATCCATTATACTTATAAATTATTTTATCAACTGGTTTTGGAAATGTTATGAAAATAGCAGCTCGCCGTCGGAATGTCTTTGCGTACACCGCAAAGGCTCGCCGCTAGCCAAAACTTTATCCAACTTGTCGAAAAATTATCTCAACTTCAGTACCGTACGTAATTTTCGGCCAAAGGTTAGTTTTAAATTTTTTAATAAATTATTGCATAATTGTTTTATTTTTATTTGATTATCGTTAGCATTACTTAATTGGAATAATTGTTTAAAACAACCACTCTAGTAAAAGTTATTGATTGTTTATTTATTGTGTGTTAACTTCAAGTAGTTTTTACCACTAGAAGCTTCGAAAGCCCAGTATAAGTAGATAATATTATAACATTATTTTTATAACCGGTAGGTTGTAATTTCAAATCTCAACGTAAGCCGTCCTTTTAAGTTGAAATCATTGCAAAAAACCAGCAAAAGGTGGACTTAATGCCCTGAGGCATTTATTTTAACACTTTCAAAAGTTTTTCTATCAGTAAAGTATTAGAAAGGCTCGCTACTCACTGTGCTTGCGCAAAGGTTAGTACTAGAGGCAGGAGCGCTCGCGCGAGGCGTTGCGCGTGCAGGCGGGGGGCGCGCGCGGGCTTCGTGCGACGCGCGCTCATCGCGCGGCGGCCGGCGGCACGCGGCGCATCGCCCCCTCACCTCGACCGCGCTAAAACAGAACCGCCTACTGCTGCCATAACTCCAAACTCCATTCTTTACCACACGAACACAGTACAGTTCTAAAGCTGTTTATAACTTCGATAGCATCTCCGCAATCGCGCGGGCGTGCGTCGCGGGCGTGAGCGGCCGCGGTGGCGGCGAAGTGCGAAGTGGCGTCGCGCGTGCGCCGCGCGTCGCCTCTTCACGCGACTCGCAACTTGCAACTCGAACTCTCGAAGTCTTGAACACATGTTACGTTCTGCACGTTTCTTGTTTCACATCAACGTTTAGATGATTTCAGGTCTTTTTGAATTATGTTACTTTAAAAGGAAATGAACAGTGTTATACATTTATAAATGTTATCGTTTGTTCAGCGAGATCAACTTAAGTTATTCTCCGAAAATGTTCATTTAGTAGTTACCTAGACTTTCAAAAACCGGGTTTCATCTATTTAACCTGTAGCTCATTAACATAAATGCAAGATAGGTAAGGTGGTAGTTGCTTGGAATAAAATAATGAAACTGTTTATTGAATTATCAATTAGCCGCTCAACTGTATAACGTATAACAATGGTTAAATCAATTGTTAGCGACCAGTGCCCGGTCGTTCGACGCTGGAGGGGCTATGGCTTACTAACCAAACACTGCAAAATTTACTTATTTACGTGATAACATGCGTATCGTAAAAAAATAATTATTATGTATTTTTCTTTTAATTAACTACGGTTTTTCATAAATAACAATGGGGAAGCGATTAACATTCATTCTTCATCTCACCTCATGTTAAGTGATGATAACACCGAAGACGGAAGCGGGCTTTGGCCCGGAGTCCTCAACCACTGAGGTAGTTGTTCAATGTCGAAACACATAATGTTACTTACATTGTTGTTATGGCGATAGACAAAAATTTGATAATTAGATTTAGAACAACCAAACCAATCATCATTAACGGCCTATAAAAGTCCTTCACTCCTTGGATATTGAATGAATGATCATAAAAACCACCTTGCGATACAAACCAAACGGTTTCAGGTGTGTTCCGAAGCAAGACGGATATTTTTCAATGTTGACAGTAGGCATTGCGAAAGTAGTACAATCCCAACCAAAAGGCTCTTTCTTGCTTGAAGGACGGGGAGACAGTCCCAAATAACCATCTGCGTCTTCTCGAGCGCTGTGCTATGACTTGTGCATTTTATCCTGTATTAAATAAAGTACCTATTGCGGGTTTTATTTGACATTCGGCAACGTTAACAAAAACGAGATTTGGTATGGAGAACTCTCCTCGTTTACCATCAGAAGGTGGTACTTTAACGCCATACAGATTCTTGTTTTCGTTAACGTGATCGAATGGCAAATAAAACCCGCGCTAAGCATTCATGAGACGCTGCTTAAATGCCATACAAATCTCGGATGATGAATAAAACTGGCAGCAGGTGCGGTAATGGCACCAGTGTCCGACAAGAACCAGTGACCGACGTACTTTTTTAGGGTTCCGTACCCAAAGGGTAAAACGGGAACCCTGTTACTAAGACTCCGCTGTCCGTCCGTCCGTCTGGCTGTCCGTCTATCACCAGGCTGTATCTCATGAACCGTGATAGTTAGACAGTTGAAATTTTATTTCTGTTGCCGCTATAACAACAAATACTAAAAAACAGAATAAAATAAATATGATGACATAAATAGACATGATTTTTTTACCGTTTTTAAAGATAATGTACCTACCATGTTATCTTTGCACCACCCTATGGTTGACTGGTAGAGAATGCCTCAGGCATTAAGTCCGCCATGTAATTTATGTTGCAAAAGTTTTTAAATATAAAAAAAAATGGTTCGGAACCCTTTGTGCGCTTGTCCGAATCGCACTTGGGCGGGTTATTTTCTTATCTATAAAAATAGGGGTCAGCAACAGACTTTAGTCTTAAGCAACAATTGGACCGCCAGCTCCCTAGCTGTCATCCCGTAAAATCACAATGAAAATAAATGTTATATTTTGGTGAACTGGATGAGAATAGCCCGATCTATTCTTAACCACTTCCATCCAGTTCTACAGTGTAGGAGACTAAAAGCTCGCACTGCTCTAGCACTTCCACAATTTCAACCATGATCCGTGCAATAGAATGAGTGTGGTATGAAAGTGGCACACGGTTGCCGGTGCCGGGCCGGCAGCGCGGAAGTTATTTGCCGGCGGCACACGGCAGCGACGTCCGCCCTCGATTACAGCCGACGCGCACGCCGGCGCCCGCCGCCCGCCCCAGCTTACACGATAAACACAATATTCCAACATAATTTTTAGTGAGGCAAAATAGAATAAACTATGATATTACTATAACTATTTTACACGTACACCTAAGTTAAGTACTAAGTAAGGACTAATTCTACTTCAACGTTATTTTTTGTAAGCTATCAGTTTTGAGTCAGAGTGTTATAACTTCAATCTACGAAGAATATCAATGTACTTTCTTGGACCATAATAATAATAACTAAATAAAAATAATCCATATTAGATTTTAGCCTGATGTCTGATCAGGATTGTCATTTTAAAAAGGTTTTGAAAATATATGTTTCTGTGTAATTTCTCCTCTATTCATAAATACATTACACGTTGCATTCGTCTGAATTGGCGCGAAGTCTTGTCCCTAGAAATGCAGAGCAATGGACACATGCCACGTGTCACTGAGCGTCCAATTCCTGATTGAAATTTCGTCTCATAAGTCAGGAATGCGATGTGCTGTGGCAGTTGAAAATGCAGACTGGAACTAGCTTTAGTTATTGTTCGGAGGCTGGAACGTAGTAAACGCATCATCACATCTGACAGCAACTGTCTACTGGCATATGTTACCCATGAAGCTGTAGATCTAAACTAGCTTCATGATGTTACCTATCTGTAATAATTTGGGCTAAAGTTTTGATGCCAGAGGAACTTAAAGCTCGAATGTCATAACAGTTTACAAAAGTATTACAAGAATTTGCTCGGAGCTTGCCTAACTTTTACGAGGAGGGTATTCTATCATATCACAGCCGTTTAAAAAAACCTAAAACGAAGCTTGGTTGTCTAAAAAAGCCGTTTTTTTATTTCCTTGCAGATCCATAGAAATACCCCCAATGTGTCCGACACCGACAGCAGGACCTCTGGTTTAAGATCGGTGGCTTAACCACAATCCCATAGAGGCGGTTGAATTGAGGCGATTATAATAGTGTGGCTGCGTTCGGTGTGTAGTCCGCCTCGCCAGTTTTTTATTTGTGTATGGTTTTTTTTTTTTTTTTTGTTCATTGTGTACGATGTTTTTATTTTTTTATTTTGTATACTTTTATTTTTTTTTTATTTTTTTTTTATGTATGTGCAATTTTAATATATATATATTTAGGAGTATATAGGTTTATTTATATAAGTACAATTATATACACATATATATATTTTATTCATTTATTAGTCTGAATAGGATGGATATATAGGAAACGTCACCTCGTACAGGCCCTGCCAGAATACCAGCGTCGTTGCGATGTGGCTTTGTCACACCGTAGCGACATATGCTGAGGTGGGGTCCTGATTGGCTCCTCACACTTGTGTTCTTTTATTTGTTAATTATTTATTTATTTTTATTTTTTATTTTGTTTTTTGTGTCTTGTATTTCATGTCATTGTGTCTGTGTATGTGAGAGCCAATAAATGTTTTTCTTTCTTTCTTTCTTTCTTTCTTTCAATTAGGTACAAAAATTCTCTAAATATCGTATTTAATGAATAACATACCTAATTGGTATTTGCCATACTACGATAGCTGGAACCATAATAGGAAAATAATGTGAATGGTCCCAAAGTGGCTTCTTTAGATATGATTTACTAGAATAGCGGGTTAGAGATGAGATTAAGAAATGCTTTTGTTATTTGTTGATTGGGCTTTTAGCCATGTTACAACTAATAACTTTTTGTTTTTTTTTATGTTAAAAGGAGACAAACGAGTACTAACCAGAGGAATCGCAGATGTGTTGCCGGCCTTTATATGTGACATATTGTGTCATTTGATTATCAAAGGATGATCAATAGTCATTTTGATATGTCAAATGTCTTCTAATGAATATTTACTGCATTATCTTTATGATTTGTAAAAAAATTACGTCATTATTAATCTCAGAACAATAACTAATATTATACTGAGTTGTTAATTATTTTCTATATCTACACGAAATGGTTGAAATGAGTGATTTCGTAGAAATGCGACGGAAGTACCGTAACATCTAGAAATGTGACGGAAGTAGCGTAACAGTGTGATCCGCTCATATATATACGAAGACTTTTTATCGGTGATCAGGACCTACTGATTCCGACTAAGTAAATGATGCCTATTGCAATAATAATAATAGTTACATGTTTTCTTTTTATAAATTTTATTTTGTATTTTTAATGTAACCAAAATTAATTAGAATGAATGGCCTTCCTACATTTTTATGAAGTGTAGATAAAAGTTATTTTTTTTAAGTTGTCTGTCAATTGATAGTTTAGTCGGAATCAGTAGGTCCTGATCACCGATAAAGTCTTCGTGTATAATCATATCATCATATATAATAATAGGTTGGGGGAAAAGTTTCTTCGCATTTTTTAAGAAAATTCAAAACATTATTTAATAAAGTTTATTTACATTTAACTAAAGTATGTAGGTGCCATTTTGTTCGATAACTTTTTGCCATTTTGTAGGTAGGGACATGATCTCATTGCTATAGAAATTTTGGGGCTTCTGATCAAAATACCGCGACAAGTGGTTTTAGCAGTCCTCTCGTGATGTTAACCTGACACTGGCTAAAGAATTCTGAAGAGACCGAAACAGGTGGAAATCTGAAGGTGCTATACCGCGGATGCATTAACACCTCCCAGCCAAACTCTCTTAATTTTTGCTGAGTGGCTAAAGATGTGTGAGGTCTAGCGTTATCATGATGAAAAACTACACCTCTTCTGTTGATTAATTACGGCCGCTTTCTCTCAACTTCTTGCTTTAATCTCATCAGTTTTTCACAATAGAGTTCAGAATCGATGGTCCTACCTGGTGGTAACAGCTCATAATGAATGCCCTTCCAATCCCACCACACACACAGCATCACCTTGTTGCGAGTAAACCCGGGTTTCGCCACAGTCTGTGAAGCCGGCCTTTGACCACGACCTTTTTAGCACGTTCTTGTCGTACGTGATCCACTTTTCATCACCAGTTATCAACTTCTTCAAAAATGATTCGGTTTCATTACGTCGTAATAAAGAATCACAAATGAGTACACGGTTCATTAGATTTCTTTCAGTGAGCTCGTGAGGTACCTAAATATCGAGCTTTTTTGTGTACCCAGTATATTTCAAATGCGCCAAAACTGTTTTGTGATCAATTCCCAGTTCTCAAGCTACGTCGTAACTACTGATATGCCGATCTTGCTCCACTATTTCAAAAATGGCATCCATTTTATCCGTAATAGGGCGACCAGAGCGACGTGCATCTTGAATGATTAAAAACGCTTAAACCAAATTTTTGCTATTCTCACAGACACTGAACTAGGTCCATAAACATCGCAAATTTTTTTCGCGGTTTGCGGTGCATTCTTTCTTCATTCTTTTTTGTAGTAATTTTTTAAAAAGTATCGAATTTCTTAATTTTTATTTTTTGTTTATTGTTTTACGGCTCCGGATGAAATCCATCAAGCCTATTCATTCGTTTTATCTTCATATTATTATGTAATACATAAATAAACAATATTGTTGATGATGAATGATAATAGAAATGGGAAGTGAGAAATGATATTACCCCTCGAATATCTCAGTAAAGATGTGGGGCTTTACTAAGTCCTCACGCAGACTTCTTGTGAGAATTTGAAAAGTAATGTTGCACTGTTTTGTTTTGTTTCATTTGCCAACACTTATGTACACTCACGAACACTTAACGGTTAATATTCCACCATTATTTCACATTAATATTCGACATAACACAAATTTTTGAAAATAAAACAAAACCGCACACATGGCTCTTCACTTTCCCGCCAAGAAGTCAATTTCTTCATTAGATTCATCTTGACAGTAAGAAAAACAAATTAAAATCACACATTTTCCTAACTTGAATTTGGAATTATCTTCTTTAAAATTTAAACTTTTAATGATACCAAAATCAGTCAGATACAAATATATAGCCAAAGAGGTTTTATTACAAGTTCATACATACTATATGCGAAAAGTATTTTTCCCCAATCTAATATATCATATGATATACAGTGGTGGATTTATAATTAAAAAGAATAAGATATTAAAAGAATTATGAAAGTTTGAAGTCCACATACAATATTCGTGAAAATTTATAGATTCAATATTAAATAATCATGCAACAATATAGCCACTCAATTAGAATATTCATAAAATACATTAAAAAAACAAAACTATTTAAACTTCAATCATAAAAAGAGTTTAAAGCATACATAGCTTATTTTCTGTTACTGGCCGCTTGGACGCCTAATTAGAAACACTTTAGAAAAGCATGCATTGCATTTTTGAAATTGAAAAAATAGAACTTCTTTCTTAGCTATTTCTATCGTTTTGGCGGCAATTGAACATCAAATTGTAATTTCGTTTACGATTATTTGTTCAAAATAGGCAAAAATAAAAGTTGTGACGCGTCAACATGGCAAATAATTGTTAATTTGTACATCGACCAAAAAAGGACGTACATTAGAATAGCTGATCATTTAAAATGTTCCGTAAAGAAAGTTTTTAATGCTATTGACCATTATAAAAGACACAAAACTATTGAAAATGTTCTTAGAAAGGCTCGACCGAGGAAAACTTCGACCAGAGAAGATAATATATGCTAATCGTACGTATTTCTAAACAAGACTCATTTAAAGGCTCCAACCAGATTAAAAATGAAGTTTTTTCGCCTGATGACCCTAGAAACGTCTCGTCAAGACTGTTACGCCGTAGATAAGTGGGAGCAAAATTGTTTGGGAGGGTTTCTCGAAAGTTACCGCTTCTTACCAAGCAACATCGAGAGAAGCAATTATTGTTCGCTAAAAAGTATGTCAATTGGACGGTGTGAGATGGGAAAAGTTTTAACCTCAGATGAAACTAAATTAAACATGGTAAATTCAGACGGCAAGCGCTACGTTACACGTCCAATAAACCATGATTTTAATCATAAATACACTAGAAGCATAGTCAAGCACGGAGGCGGCAATATCAAGGTATGGGGATGTTTTTCCGGATGTGGAGTTGGGCCCGTTCGAAAGATTGAAGGTACAATGGATCAACTGCAGTACAAAAACATCTTAGATGTGACAATGATTCCCTACTCTGACGACAATTTGCCTGTAACCTGGATCTTTCAGCATGATAATGACTATAAACACACCGCCAACAATGTAAAATATTTTCTAAGGGAACAGCGTATTTCCGCCTTAGACTGGCCTGCAAATAGCCCTGATTTAAATCCCATAGAAAATCTGTGGCATGTCGTAAAAAAGAAAGTCTCAAACAAACGTAACTCCAGTCACAACGAACTCTACGAAGCTTTTGTCGAAGCATGGAATTCAATTCCACTAGAAAAATGTATGAAATTGCTTGAATCAATGCCACGTGACCACGTCGTTGTAGAGCTGTGATTGATAATAAAGGATACGCATCAAAATATTAATTATAAGTTTTAGTAGCCTATACACAGTATCTATTACCTAAATTATTTAATGCTCAATAATAATATCTATAAATTATTTATCTTTTATTTTTTTTGTATTGTCTCTAATTAGTTGTCCTTTATTGCTGGTACTTTAAAACTCATTTAGTTGTTTGTATGAAATTTAATATTGAATCGATACTTGTTTAGTTGATATTTTGTTGTTTTTTCTAATAAATGATAAGTTATTGACAATATTTTATGGTATTTGTTGTTTCATTTCCAAATCAAAAGTATTAGGGTCAATATCTTGTATAATGTTAAGTTCTGTTGGTAGTGTTTCTAACTAATGTCCAACACTGTATATGTTAAGATGCATTTGTATGAAGCTTACCTTCAGCTGTCTCCATATTACAATTAGTGGGAGTGATTTCGAAGAAAAAGTAACAGTGAGACTGAACTCAGCATTCTCCTTATTTTTGAAGTAAGCCAGTGCATTAAATATATATATATAAATATATATATCTCAGTCAGTAGTTCATTTGCAAGTTTGCTAGCAAAATAAAAGAAAATAAAAAAAAATAAGAAAAAAGAAAGGAAAAAAAGTCAAAAAAATATACGTCATTGTTAATTCAATATACTATTTTCTATTGTAATATTAATTTCAAAAGGTGAGATGTCAAATGTTACACATCATATGCGATGCGACTACTGTAAAGATCGTTAATTTTTTTATTCGTTCCTTATTCATCCCATAAGTATTCCTTACTCAACCCACATCGAAAAAGAAAAACCCTAGTAGTGGGTGGTACGGTTTATTATTTGGATTTAAATACCTCAATCCTGAGCTGGAGGAGCTCTATGGCGCAGTGGTTAACGCGCCCGGTCTGCGAATGCTGAGGTTAAGCAACTTTCAAGGCCGGTCATTGGATGGGTGACCAAAAATTTATCATCTCGAGCTTCTCCGTGTTTCGGAAGGCACGTAAAGCCGTTGGTCCCGGCTGCGTTAGCAGTCGTTAACAACCACCAATCTGCACTGGGCCCGCGTGGTAGTTTATGGCCCGTTCTCCCTATCCATCCATAGGGAAGGCTCGTGCCCCAGCAGTGGGGACATAAAAATGAGCTGATGATGATGACATCAATCCTTATATTTTCGATCTGGGTCGAGTAAGGAATACTTATAGGATAAATAAGGAATTAATAATATAAATATTGCTTTGGGTTGAGTAAGGAATAACAATGGGATGAGTAAGGAAAAATGTATTCGTGGAATGAGTTCTCGTGGGATGAATACGAAACAACCCGAATACGGGTATTATAGTTAGAAACAAAAATTTATCCTGTCGATACTAAAACATCGACTTAGTGGCATCCCGAGTCAAAATGAGCTTTGGCACCTACCTAAACCTGCAAAGAAAGAGAGTGGTTGATCATTGTGTCGCGTTGCCAAATGACAATAAAAGCGAGTGCCGTTTGCCGCCCGCGACCTGCCGGCCGCAATTAGTATGAGTGTCTTTGGCAATCGGGTCAGAGAACCACGTTACTCACCACATACTCAGAAAAAAGGACCCCTTTTACGCAGCTGGCTTACCTCTCTGCCACGACTACAGGCGGTTTTTTTTCGGAGAAAGTTTGCTGTGGCATCACCTAAACGTGTTCTCTTTCATCATCAGCATCATCATCCTTATCATCAACAGCAATTCATTATGTCCACACTATTGATACACGAGCCTTCCATAGGATATTCCATCCGTTTGATTTCGTCCATAATGATGGAATCACCACAGGGAGAGCCAGTGCGGATTGATTAGTGGTTGTTTGTTTGTTTATTAATTAAGGCGCATACAGGATGTGGAAACAACAAAATGACTAACTTTTTATTTCTTTTAGTTTCATAAACTAATTAAGATATCATTCTTGCCATTAAAACAATAGGCATAAAACTTTTGAGCAAAATAAGTTAGTTTATGCAAAAGTGCTCTCCAAATGTAATTAATTATGCTAGTCAACACTTCGACTTGGTTAGCTAACTTGAGGAAACCATTAATACAATAAACAACAAGTTTCAATTTGAATTGAGGTTCAAGTACTTTGTTATATTTACAACTTTCTGCTGCCCACTTTAGGAAATAAACGATTTATATAAAATTATAGATAGTTTTGTTTCTGTCCTGAAAAACGAACAAGTATTGTGGTGTAACTTAGTTAGCGATTAATTATTTTAATTCAAATGCATATTACAGGAAAACCTACTAGTATTTATCATTAGTAAAAACTAAACCTTTAATATTTGATGATTGGACTAATTATTAGGTTAGTTCGTTGGTTAGGTCACTTTAACTGTTTCGTTGTCATATTTGTGGAATGTCGTTTGCGTGTACTAAGATTGTAGTAAAAAAAAATTAAAAATGCTTATTTGTTTTAATTACAATGTACTTACGCCTACCCATCCGACTACCGCTAACTGTCAAATTTCCTCAATATAATTTGAACTTTATGAATATGGAATACGGTTAAAAATATGGTTAATGTGCACTACTGTTATGTTCTCCCAAAAAACAAATAAAAACATATCTAACAGCACAATAATTTATTTAATATGTTTCTATTCTGTAGATCTAATCAATGCAATGTGCATGTAAAGACAACTGAAGTATCTCTGTCCCGATGCAGAGATTTGCTATATTTGTTGTACATTAAGTATTGGTCACGTCGCTAGCCCTCACGCGAACATTTCACACAATGCATTCGAATTATCTGAAAATATGCTTTCATTCTTGGAATTAAGCGATACATATTAAACTTTATTGAAGTAAGCTTTAAGGTACTGCGCGGCCAAGGCTGCAGACCACGACCCACGACGGAAGGCTGCGACAGTGTCGCTCCTCTCGGTCGCATACCTCAACCTTTTGAATGCCTTGTTAATTCTCTTTGGTTTTCATTAGTTACCATGTAAAGTTGCGTGGGACGGATTATACCTTTGCCTTGCAATGAGTGGAAGTTAGCTGATGCTTTGTTTAATGTTCAATATTTTTCGGCTAACCTTGTTTCACCTGGGCCTTGTTACGTCACGGCACGGGACAATACCTTCAATACGCTTCAATACGCCCTAGTAGCCCCCAAAAACGATCGTTCAATCCTACATGCCACCTAATGTTAGCCCGAACTTACGCGAACTCGATATATCCACAAACCAACTCGGACCGACCGAACTCGAGCGAATTTGCGCAAAACCATTCCTCTCCACAATCGACAGTTGGATATTGGCAGGTCGGACGATCGTGTGGAGCCGGCATCGAACCAACAAACACTGTTGATCTCACAGTCAAATCGAATTAATCGGTTTTGTGGGACCTTACCTAATGTAAGTTTATAATGTTTGTTATAAAAAATAAATTAAAATAAAACAAACACTACACATCGATATTCATCACTTTATGTATACGGATCTACTCGCATTTTACCAAAGCATTCCGTTATTTTTCAGCAACACATTTTTTAAATTTTTAATCTGTCTCTGAGCACAGCGGCGTTCAGTAGAACGTTTTGTCTTTGGCTCCTGTTATAAAAAATATATACACTAATAGAGTAAAAATCACTGATTTAAAAATAAAATTACGATCTAGCATTTATATTTTTAGCATAAGTGTAAGTATAAATAAATTTACCAATTGAAATTAAACAACTTTTACGGACCTACTCGCGTTTATTTTACACATCACTTTGAATTAATGTTTATCCTGACGTTTCGAACCCTTTGCAGTGAACTAAAAATCTTTTGAGAGTTTCCACTACCTTATATCGACAAGGTAATTGCTCAAAATCTAACATTCCTTCCCAGCTGCGGTGAATTAGGATAATAAGTGTAGATCTCTATAAATAAATTCATATTACCTACACCGGGCACAGCCGAGCCGCTCTGAAACAACGTGCAAAGGGCCTCAGGAGCCCACAATGGAATTTACATACGCAAGCACATTACGGCGAAACGTCTTAGCGTTCCTGAAACCCGCCGATGCCAATGTGGGGCTATTACAAATATATATAAAGTGATACTTCGATATGCAAACCTACTAAGTATGTTTGACGAAATCACACTCATTATTCTTAACACTATTTTCTCGGTCTTCATTTATATATAAGTTAGTAAGATAGGATATTCTATATACTGTATCCCTTCCCGGCAAAGGCCTCCAACATTGAAATTGAGTAAATAAATCAATCCATATAGCCAGTACAAAAAAGTATTAATATTTTTATAAAGAGACTAGCTGACCCGGCGGACTTCGTACCGCTTTGACAGTTTCCATGACAACAAAACAAACAAATCATTTTGTATTGGAAAATTAAATCGTTTTTAGTATTTTCCGTAACTTATTATTTATGTTTCTCGTTATCGTTTAAATCTTTCCTGAACTTCCACAAATATTTCAAAATCAAAATTAGCCAAATCAGTCCAGCCATTCTCGAGTTTTAGCGAGACAAACAAACAGTTTTATTTAAATTCATTCTCATTTGAAGGTTTTTAGGCTTAATCCGATAAGAAAGGATTTTCCGAAATTCTATCATTACCATTTCAAATTTTGAACTCTACGTCCCTATGAGGCCGTGTCCACTGAGCAAGTAATCACTACGTTACCTAAAAGAAGTGTATAACCCACATAACCTCTTTAAGCTTAGAAACCTTCAAATTAGGTACTATTACGGTGACTTTCGAGCTTAGACTTTGAGGTTTAATGCTATGCTTTCGAGACATTCCAATTTTAAAGAGTATTTGCATTTTTAAGTAAGTTCAACCTTTTTTGAATAAAATCGGATTGAGTTTTCAAACATGTGTCAAAATAAAATGTAATTTAAATCAAAAGCAGTAAGGCGTATTGATATCAACTTCGAAGCAAATCACCACCAAAATAACTTTCTACCCCTTTTTAACCCATCCATCCTACGAAACACAGCTTCCATCAATTTTGTTGAAAAAGGTTTATGCAAAATTTGAAGTACATTGGACCAAGGAATCACGTTGTCCCATACAAACTTTGCCCCCCTTTTTCACCCCCTTAGGGGTAGAATTTCGTAAAATCCTTTCTTATCGGATGCCTACGTCATACAAAGAACACACCCTCCAAGTTGCAGGTCTCTACGATCAGCGGTTTAGGCTGTGCGTTGATCCGTCAGTCATTCAGGACAAAGCATTTTATATGTATAGATTTTAAGTAGAAACCTTTTACTGTTTTAATGGTAAGCTAGATTGGCTTTCATTATTTTACACAGAAAGTAGCTTCAGTGACAGACTGAAAATAAACTTCCGTCTTGCTTAACATGCTATGCTAACATTGCTGACCACAGAGTAGATGACAGTATTATGGTTATATGTAATTTTACGCTGTTGCGAACAAATAACAATTTGAAAAGAATGTTAAAAACTAGGTATGCTGTCGTCGCTCGTGGACATCTTTCTAACACTTTTTTGAAGATGACAGTATGTATGTGAGGAAAGGAAGAAAGAAGAAAAGATGGATAGCCTCCGTGAAAGGAATAACAAAGAAATGAATAAATGATGGGATGACGAAAGAAGAGGAAAACGGAGAAACTAGGCAGGTGAATGATTATACTATTAATAACGCAGCATAACAATCAACCTTTTGTCTGCCTTTGTGGTATAGTGGTTAAGACAACTGATCCCAGACCCAGATATGCCGGTTTCGATTCCCAGCAGGGGTAAATGTTTGAATTTGGTCTGGATAGTGGTAAGGCTTGCCTTCAATCCGCTACCATCTTATCTAATACTATACCATCAATGTAAGTAGCATTGTTCTGGCAGTTAGTAGAGATATGATAGCCAGTTTCCTCAGTAGTCAAGGATTCCTGGTGAAGTAGTTTCCACATAGAAACTATAGGTACGAAACTTAAAGTAAGTATATAGATGTATTCGCGTTTCGCTTTAAATGCTTTTGACAACTTATACGTTTGATTTCATTCCTTCCTAATATTTTCTTTTTCTAGATAACTCTAGCCTATTTTTTGGAGGGTTCAGTTAAAGTACTCTGTGGGAAAGTCGTTGATGAGTGTCCATCTACTGGTAGGTAGCGAGTGTGCGTGAGATGTGCGCGTTATGAATCTGCCATTTGTAAAATAGCCCGCACAATGGCTCCGGCCTTGTCTACGTGACACATGCTTTAGCTATATAGTTATTTTTGTAATAAACTCTCAGCTGCCAAGACATCTGAAGGCGTTACTATTTGGACTACTTACTTCTTTATATATACCAAAAGGTTACAATCTTTTTCATATTATCAAAACTTAAAAACTTTATGCTAGTTTTGTGTTATATTTGTTTAGATATTGTTGACGCGTTTTACATATTATTTTAAAACAATACGTTATATAAAAATACCGATATAAAAAAATAGGCGTTAATAAGTGCAACGCAGTTAACACTAAAAAAACAGCCTGTAGGCGTTCAAGCCTGTCACATACTCGTATGTATCTTTCAATGTTTTCATTTTTCAAAAATGCTTGATTTATTTATTTAGTTAGGTCCACTTACAGTTTATGTATTACATTTCATCTTGCAAAACTATAATTAATTATAATATATATAATTTTAAAAAAAATATTCAAAAAAATCTGAAGCCTTCCATCACCTTAACTTTTTTTTTAAATGCAACTCAAAGTTGAGCGTTAAATTTTATTTCAACTTTTTTTAGGTTTCAGAGACCACAATTACTTAGTTTTTAGCAATGACCTGTAACAAAAACCATTTTTTTAGGATCTAATATTATCCCCTAAGATTCTATAAATATAGAACTATAAATAAGAAAAAGTTATAGGGGTTTACAGGCACGACAGTGGCGAAATTAAAAAAATCAAATAAAAAAATTTTATGACCAGGATTTTTTTTAAACGCCTGAATGGTTAGGAAATTACCCCACCTACCCCCATTTTCGTATGTTTAACGATCTGCCGAACACCCTGTATAATCTTAATACACAAACTACTTACAAGTAGACACATCTTGTTTTTATGGTGTCTTATAAGGTATTTAGCTTTATTCTAATTATTTTTGAGTCGACTTTTTGGCATTAGGTAATCAATAGATAGATAATACTTTTATACTAATACCTGCCATAAAGTTTATATGAAAAAAAAATGAATCAAGCTTAATTTGTTAGTCTTATGGCTTAAAAGCGATTTCTGCCAGACTTGTTGTGACAAGTGCTGAGTGAACTGCGAACATAATAACTGTCTCAAAATAACGGCAATATAATTGGTCAATTAGTACTCGGGCTCGTGTTCAATAAAAAGTTAAAGTGTAATATCGTAATATTGTTTTTAACTAATTATAAAATAATACAGTGTTGTCAGACGGAAATTACAGCAAACATTTTGAACTTTTAAAGAAGGATAACATTATAAAATTTCCATTTTGATCAATCTTTCTGAAATGTTTGAAGTAGGTAAATAAATCTCAAAAGTGGATTTTTGCGAAATATTAATTTGCATTAATTGCCTTATGACCTTGTTCCTTTGATCCTTTTTGGCATCACACTTTTATCTTGACTAACATTATAAATGCGAAAGTGTTTGTTTGATGTCCATTTTTATAGTCACAACGAAGCAACGGATTGAAGTGTTTTTTGCACAGATAGGCCGAGTTTTATCACAGTCAAATAAAATGTTCCAGTGGCGCCACACACTGACTTATTATGAAATTTCAGTAAACTCAGGCGTCTTTGCCACAGCTTTTCTATATAATGTAAACGTCACTGAGAAACGATTTTCTAAATTCCCTTATGATCACGGGACACTGGTATTTCTGCGTATGAAGTCGACTAGGTCTGCTAGCAACAGCTACTAAGGGCCAATTTCACCGGTGAAATTAAACGCGATCAATTCGAGTTAAACTGAGTTTACGCGCTAAACTGAGTTCCGCTCTCAAGGTTGCGTTTCACCGGCATAAACTAAACGTCGTTCAAGTTGAACTTGGTTCAGTTTCTGAACGGCCGATTTTCGACGTTTAGCTTAGCTAAACGCGTTTAAAGCTGTTTGCCTGTCATTGTCACGATTGTGCGGAGTACGGGAGATTGGTTTGTTTATTTATTTTTAAAGAATGAAATAATCATTTTGTTAGCCATATAAAACAAAGATGAAAAGAGCCCTGGCACTAGCTTTTGACGAAAATTTTAATGAGGATGAGTTTATTGTATGTCGCTCCAGATGGATACGCGAGAGAGAAGAACACTTCGACACTCTTGATGCATTGCAAGATACACTTTGTTTTGTTGTGTGGTGAATTTCGCTATTGTTATGTGTTTATTAGAACTACATTTTCTTTGATAAAATCTTGGTATGATATCTAGTTTATAGTTACATCTGTAAACAGGCCTCATGTTTTGTGGAGCTGAATAAAACTTGTATTATTTACTAAAAAAAAGAGCTTACGCTTAGTTAAATTCCCTTTTTTTGGTGTCTGTCAGTACATATTAAAATCAAACTAATAAATAAATAGTAGTACCTAAGTAATATTAAACAGTAGGTAAGTACTACAATACCAAAATGTTGTAAAGCACACCACTAGCATTATTTGCTTAACATAGGTACCTATATAAATGCCTAATCTAAGAAGAAGGATTATTCCTTCTTCTGGCTTGGAACTAAACGAATTGCCTTAAATGAAATTATTTTCATTTAAGGCAATTCGTTTAGTTCCAAGCCAGAACAAAAATAAAAAATAAAAAACGTTTAGTCGATGACATGTCATTCATTCATTTATTCTTTGTCAAAGCTAAACTAAGTTTTAAAAAACGGGATCAAAACGAAGCCGGTGAAATCGGTGCGACGTGAACCGCGATCAAGACTAAGCTTTGAACTCGATTAGTCGAAACCAGGTTTTATTAAACTCGGTTTCTATTCGGGACGGTGAAATTGGCCCTAAGTCTAGTTACGTTCTAGGTTAGCATTCACCTGATATTAAGTGATGATATTGCCGAAGGTATGTACCTACACATCTCTGTGTCAAACCTGATGTTAATTTGTTAACTTATTACAAAAACACAAATGTTGAAAAAATTTCCACGGGCAGGATTTGAACCTGCACCCTTGTGACATACCGGGTCAGGTGCTCTTCCAATTGAGCTATCGTGGTTCTAACCAGCCCGCCGAAATTATTCAACACTATTTATTTTTTACTTTGGAAGCCAAAGGCGCCAATTCAATGTCAACAACTATCAACAGCTACCGTCATTAACACCTGATGTTACCATGTTATCTTAATTACCATACATTTCAATAAGGTGACGCTTAGACACGCCGCGGACAATTTCGTTAGGGTATCCTAGTACGGCGCTGTAGCTGCCTGTAGTGCGAGCGTGGCCTGTGGGACCGTTGCATTTGCCTGCCATTGTTTTGGAGACGTGTATATGCGACCGCCGTCTAAAGGCGTTGCAACGCTGACGGTATGGCTTGCACGATTTGATTAACGCAAAAATATGGCGATAAATGTCATGTTGAGAAGGGGCGTAATAATAAAAGCGTTTTAATCCTTTTGTTGGAATTAAATGTTGGAGACACCATGATACAATAATATTTTAAACAAAGACACAATTCTGCTTTTCTAAGTTTTTATTTGCATCGACATTATAAAAATCCGAAACACACTGCCGGATCTGGGAATTGAAGCCAGGACTTCCGAATATCGGGCTGAGTACTTTGCCACTTAGCCGCCGAAGCGCTTTGATTAGTTTTTTTTTCTTAAAAAATCCAAAAGCTAATGAAAATGTGAAAACTTGGTTACTTAAAGTTACAGTTAAGCTAAGAAACGACAATATTTTGTATAAGATACGTTGACCCAATATCAAAGGTAGAATAGTCAAAGGGGAATTCGGGTGAATACGCCTACGAGGAATACATGGTCGGCAAGAAGTTTGTGCGTAGACGTATGCCTCGTCTCGCCCTAAAACTCGCTTTGACGACTACCGAAGTTTTCCTTAGCACTGCTCATTTAATTTAAATACGTTATTTATTGCCCTTTTACGCTATCAAACGATGATACAGGTACTCGACAACCCTTGTACTACAAAACAGTGTTTAATGTTAAACAATGGCTAAATACGTGTTTAAAATATCGTGACTGTCTAAAAATATTACTTAAAAAATGACAGCATTCTGTAACTTTCGCCATAGTGTGGTTAAGCTGTATACTTTTTTCATACTGTACGTTCTTTACGACCAAACGGAGCAATGGATCAACGTGATTTTTGTACAGTAAAGATGATAAATATGGATAAACCCATTTGTATAATTTTCTTTACCGAACTTAAACTGTAAACTTAACGACAACGTAAATGGTTAGAAAAATTCGTAGATATTACTAGATAGAAAAGGGCTGATGCGAGTACTATAGGCTATATTTTGTTATCCCCGGGTATCCATCGCATTCCCTTTCAATTTATCAAAATGGAAATTGAATGGAAATAAAAATACCAAACTTTTTATGAGGTTTTTTTAAAAGCTTGTTAAGATCACAGAATACTCTACAAATAAAAGTCATTAAAAATCATTGAGGTGTCCAGCATTTTAGAAAACTGGAGAATTTCGTAGCCATAACCCACGAAAAAAATGCAAAAGATCTAGTTGTTCAGAGATCGAGATATGCGCATTGGAGCGGTATTTCACACCTTTATGCGCCTTAACAGGTTCGCTGTCCAAGAATTATAACAATTGGTTTTCAATTGTTATGTATCATATGTGATTCATGGGACAGGGAATGGGTTAAGACTGAATCGGTCCATAAAAATGGATTCATCATAACTATAGGTTGTACCAGTAGAATATGGATTTTTTTTATAAGATTATGAAGTGAAATTAATCTTGACGTAATATCTTTATAATACAATTCAGCGGCTCATTTTAAACGTCAGAATAAACAATTTCGTTAGTAACAATGTATTTTAATTCGTATAGTCATCAAATACCTAATGTATGCATAACTGGAAATTGGATCTTATCTGCCACATTTGATTGTTAGACGAATTAACAACTGACAACTGACAGGACTAAGTAATAATAACACGTGTCTTTCAAAAGAGTTCAAGGTTCGCCTTTGTAGTCTAGTGGTTGGATCATCAGTGCCAGACCCACGTTCATTTTCCGCATAAGGTTTTGTAAGTATATTACTTGGTTGGTGGTAATAAGTATAATGATATTCCCAACTTTTTAAATAAATGACTATTTGCATCGCTTGTATTTCCAGTAATCAGAAGAATCTTTATTATTTCAAACCATTTGCGACTAAACCTTACGTATTCAATACGTACACCTAAGCCTATCTAAATTCAAAACATTAATACAAGTAAGTATCAAGATTTCGTGAGTTTACCGGTTACGATTTACTATAAAATATTATTAGGTAAGCAAACCTTTATTCGAGCCACAAACGTTATAGCACTAAACGCTGTATAAAGGTTACATTTAGCGTCGTACGTGGAAAGTTAAGTGTTGGTTTTCCTACTCCGCGGATTTCGGGGTTCCACAGCGCACGCGCGAACACTTGTGTGAAGCGAGCCTTCGCGCCTTCGCTACGTGGCAACGTCTGTAGCGCGTATCAAAACGCCTCCGCTGTGCGCACCGCGCCTCCACAGACGCAGAACTAGCCGCGTTCGCCGGTGACACTTTTAAAAAGTAAATAAAAAGTTTATAAACCCTGCTTGGGGACGAAGATGGCCGCTATCTCGTTAGGTGCACTCTTCACGGTCGTCGCTTGGTAAGTTTTTATAGTTGATAACTTAATTGAACCTTTGTTTTCATCAATGTCAACATGTCAGGAATTTAATGAAAATTAAAAAAAAATGCAACTATTTATTTTGAGAAATGTTTTAATTCATAAATAACCTTATTCTATTGTTTACTTCGGTTGTTAATTCATAAATCAACCTAGTTATATTGGACTTTCATGTTTATGAAGTACTTATACATTGTACCAGAATAATGTGTTAACAATCGTTCTATAATGACAATTTTCGACGGCAATTTTTTAATCTTCATTAAATCAATGACCTTTATCAGCTGATGGAAGAGCTTTAATAACAAATGACACTGCCATTTTGTAATTGGTGAATAGGCACAAAACAAATTGCCTCGATTTAATAAATGCAAATGACTTGGAAACTCTTTTAACGAAGGACCCTCGTCAGACGTCTTTTCTACACGCCTCAAAATACGACTCAAATGTCTAAATGTTTGAAAACATGGAACAGATTAAAGATTGAAACATTTCAGATAAATTTACTGATGCTCACGCTTGCACAGTTGTTAATAGCCGTTTTATTGATAGTAAAGGAGTTTTCCTATTGTAGTTACATAGAATATGTTAAAAAAATCACTTTAGATTTCCAAGTCATCGTCTGCCTAAATCGCTATCATACTTTACATATGTCAATAACATTTAACAGCTATATTCCTTAGCTAAAACATTTAGCACGTTAGAAAGGCTATTGTGTGCGTTTTTTTCCGTTATTAAGAAAGTTCTTACGTAATTTCCTACCACAGCGAATACAAATAAAACAATTGTGTAGTTGATTGGTTAGTCAATAGATAAACTTTTTAGCAACTGTCAAAACAATTGATTTCAATAAATATTGTATGGGAATGGCAAACTATGACGTCACCATTGTATTCCGTTACGTCAAATAAGTATTTATTAAAAAATAATAATGTTTAGGTCAAATAAAAATAGGTTAACGTTTTAAATAATTGTTACGTAATGTCATTTATACGTATAATGTTTTGGAATTATTGTTGTTGTCAACTTCCCTATTGTATAGTTAGTGTTGGCCCAGAGATGGGAAGCGGCTTCGAGTCCGACCACCAGCCAGATGGTCAGACGATATCGTTGGGGTGGCCCGAGGGCAGAGGATGAGGCTCGCACGAGACCGGTTACGTTGGCGTGTGAAAGCCACCACAAAAATTAAGGAGACCCACAAATGGTAAGCTTCATACAAACGTGCTCGAGCAACGCACACTTAGACAACCTATCACGGACACGGAAACCCGCAGCAGTGCACGGATTGTTCCGAGCTGTTCCGAGATTCGCGTTCGTGGGAGAATGTGCGTTGTTCGAGCGCGGTATGTTGTTAAGCTTACTTTCTGTGAGTCCTTACGGGCTGAAATAATAAGGTTATAATTTAAACGCTCATCAGAAATATTTTTTTAACCCTAAGCCTAAGTACTAAATAAATTAAATGACTCCAAAAAAAATCAAATGTTTTTATAAAAAGGGTCCTAAAATACACCAAGTTATGGTTCAAAATAAATAAACACACATCACAATAATTTCATATATTGTGCAAATATTCTTTTTGCTCCCAAAATGGATAAATGATCACCAAATATTTACACTATTATTCAAATGATTGAGATTATTAAATATTTTTTTTATTAGACAACAGGAAGCAAAAACTACCAAATTGAAACTCGAGGCATAAAATATTGGTACTATCTATTTGGTCACAATCCTACTACTATTATAAAGGCGAAAGTTTGTAAGTATGGATGTATGGATGTTTGTTACTCTTTCACGTAAAAACTACTGAATGGATTTGAATGAAACTTTACCACAATATAGCTTATACATCAGAATAACACATAGGCTACAATTTTTGAGGTTTCTAATGTGAGGTCGTAAAAAAAACACATTTTTTGCGCTTACATTGCAAACGCTGACTGAATCCTACAAGATAGATCAAAACAATTTACTACAGTATTGTAAAACTTAAAAAGGTCTACAAAAAAGTCCGTGATGGTATATGTTTATCTCTTAGGAATAACCCACAATAACCATTATTTATCCTTTACTTTGTACGAGAAATAATGGCTTATTTACGAAGCGATTTTAAGCAATACAGTATTAATCCTTATCTAATTAAGTATCTTAAATACATTGTGCATTTAATAAAGATCAATATGGCTTTTTACAGCATGTAAATTAAATAAATATTTTTGAAGATATCACAGATTTAAAATGCAGAGTCATAGCAATTTCGGCGATAAATACCGTTTCGGTGATAAATACCGGCAGCGGTGCCAGGCGAACGGGGCGTGGGGGGAGCGGGGTAGGTGCGGTGGGGAAGAAGTGGCTCATCGCTGAGTGCGCGACCCGAACGCGGGCAGACGCGTGAGGGCAGACGTCGTTGACGGTTGTGTCCGTTTTGCGAATTTTCAAGGCACTAGCGATTTGATAAAAACGTATGGTCGCCTACTTTAAGTAATATAGGCCTAAGGTTAGTTATTGCCAGGTTTCTTTTTGGTTAGGAGTTACGTTACCGTATTTCTTACTTATTACTAGACTAGACGGGACGAACCTGAAGTCCACGCGAACGAAGTCGCGGGCAAAAGCTAGTATATTATAAACGCGAAAGTTTGTAAGTATGCATGGATGTTTGTTACTCTTACACGTAAAAACTACTGAATGGATTTCAATGAAAGTTTCCTCATATATAGACCATGACCCAGACCAGCATATAGGATACCTTTTTTTTTTTTTGCTGTAGTCTCCGCGAACGAAGTCGCAGGCAACAACTAGTATAACATATTTGGTCTGAAATGCAGTTAAAAGGTATTCATATATTTTAAAGGCATTTTAATAAAAATATAAATTTTATCCTTTTTATAATATTTTAGGAAACACAATTTGGTGATCATTTATCCGTTTTTGTAAGCGTTTCGAATTTTGTTGGTAATAAAATTGATACATTTTTGGTAGGCGTTTAAACACAACCCAAATAATAATGATGATGGTTAGTAAAACGTAAGCCGCTTGCACAGATTTATCGATTGTTTTTTTTTTTTTTTTTTTTTTTACTTTATTTAATAATATTACAATGAGATTACACTATAAAGCAAACCATAAATCACGGAGATTTGTCCGGTATGCTACAAATAAGTTGAGCTCAACATCTACACATAACATCAAATACAATAAAAGTTAACATAAAAGTTAAAGTTAACACTTAACATTAAATAAAATGTGATACAAACGAATCGCGTCAGCAGGCCACCTACACTACAGAAAGAGATAATAATATAAGCTAGCTAGAATGTTCGCTATAGTTATACCGTGCTATAGTGAAGTCTGCCCGACCGAGCGACAAAACATAAGATATGTGTGCATAATAGAAACTTTTTTTTTTTGCGTTGGCTACAGGCTGTTCAAAAAATGCAATTTAATTTTTTCCTTTATATTATTTTTTGTTATGCTATTCAAGAATGAAGGATCAATGTCATTTAATAAACGAGGAACCAAACAAGGAGGAACAATGGTGTTTTACTAAATTATCCTTTTGTTGTGTTGTAATGTATCGT
This sequence comes from Eudonia truncicolella, assembly GCA_949315975.1. Classification (NCBI taxonomy): domain Eukaryota; kingdom Metazoa; phylum Arthropoda; class Insecta; order Lepidoptera; family Crambidae; genus Eudonia; species Eudonia truncicolella. Next base: position 13,470,476 of record OX438829.1, on the reverse strand, counting down.
TATGAGTAAAAGTAGCTTCCGCCCCCGGCTTGCCAGCGTACTGTTCGATCAGTCACAAAAGTCTTTATACCGCGTGCCTCCAGGACACTGCATTTGACCAGGATAAAATGTATACTATAAAACTCTCTGCATGCATGCCTACTTACAATATTTTATTATACTACTAAATTTAACTTTCTCTCTTTGGACAGAATATTACTCGTATAATGAAGATAAACTATTTAACACAAGAAGTATTTCGAAACAGTTCCATCGGCCTCCGTTTCATGTTTTACTAGGGAATTGTGTGGAACTCCGGAGTTATTTCAACCAGGTGACGACCTGCTAACCGCTTCGTTGACTTGGATTCGGGACAAACTTTTAATTGCTATCTTCCAAACTATTAAGAGATACAAGGCTTTACCAGTTAATACTTTAATTGCGATGCGAAGCAGGGATAGATGAAACGGAGGTGAGTTCGTTTATATGTAATTAAGCTGGTAGGTTTTTTCAAGTGTGCATTCGGACAGCCAAATCCGAAAGTATATAAGAAATAGCAAAAGAGTCTCGATGACGATGTGTTCCTGAAGATATGCCTATAATATATGTAGATACCTGTTTAAAATTATGTAACTAATTATGTCAGATATCACGTTATACGGGTAAGAATTTCTATAATTCTTGAGGATGATCCCATACTGTTCACTTGTTTCATACCCAGGTATCATAGGTTCGATTCCCAACGGGGAGTAACTATGTCTGTTTGCATGAAAATATATTTTTTATTTATTTATATACATAGAACCTACAGCAATTTATAAACTAAGTTATTACATTGTATACTTAAACCTACTGCCAATTACAGATCCCTACTTTGTAAAACTATACATTTAATATGTCGCTAAAGCGAATTAGAAAACAAAATAGACAGATAACACAATAATTTAGAAATGGCAAAAACAATTTAAAAAGCAAATAAATTAAAAGGGCAGGATTCAATACAAAAAAATAAAATAAAATAAATAACAATAATAATTAAACAGTAAAAACGCACCGAGCAGTGTTTGAGCGTGTGAGTGTGTGAGTATGTGGTATGTGTGTGTGTGTTTGTGCGAGGGTGTGTGAGTGTGTGTGTGTGTGTGTGAGTGTGAGTGTGTGTGTGTGTGTGTGTGAGGGAGGGGGTGTGTGTGTGTGTGTTTAACAAGAAAGTTTTGATATAACAGTGTGTTTTAAAGACACGTTATCAAGACTGTACTGGTGAATTAGTATGTTTTTAAAGCTTCATAGCGTCTTCAATAGTTTTTATATATGCGTCAATCTTTGTATCATCCACATACATCAAGAATTCAGCAAATCGAAAACAGTTTCCCAAATCATATAAATACGATGCGTACAACAAAGGCCCCAGGATTCAGGCCTGAGGGACTCCAGATGGGGCTTGCACGAAGTCAGAGCGATGTCCAGCCACAACTACAGCCTGTGAACGATTCCGTAGATACGATTCAACCCAACGAAGAAGACTTCCACGAATTCCCAACTCTTTCCCATATCTACGTCAAACGCCTTTTCAAAATCTGTGTATTCATATACACTTTTGATAGTATATTTGATAGCCACTATCCATCCCGTAGAGTACATCATTAACAAAAATTTATAGATTTGTGTTTGTCGAGCGGCCACGTACAAAACCATGTTGCTGCGAAGGAATGTGTCGAATGATAAACGGATATATGCGAAGGTGAAACACTCTCTCCATCAACTTACTGAGCACATTGAGGATTGGTAATAGGCCTGAAGTTTTCGATAGCAGTTTTGGTTCCTTTTTTATGAACTGGCACAATGTTAGCCGTTTTCCAGATTTTAGGAAAGTATCCTTCATTAAAACACCTATTAAATAATATAGTGTTATCACTATATTCCGTTCCGTCCGTTCCGTGTTTTGTTCCTGTCATGTAAACGTCAATTCAAATTAGAGTGAAAGACACAAAACACGGAATAACTATTCGGACCTTATTCTTTGTTTATTTGTAAGACACTAAAAGTGACACTAATACGTTTTATGACGTTGTGCGTTCACGCACAAAATTGAAATGTTAAAACTATTCCAATAATTGTAATAGCAAGTACTAATACATATTATTATCGGTTTCATATGAGTATTATAGCTATTTTAAAATAAGCTATTATTACTGTTAGTTGGGTGTTTGTTTGTATGGGCTTAATGCGACTCCGCGTCGATATAAGTATGTGTTTAGTCCCTAATAATGGAATCATGGCCTCTGTGGTAAAAGGCCCCCAGTGTGCCACTTTCCGTACAACGCCATACGGCGTTGTGTCGTGACGCACTTCTAATCTAAGCCACATTAAGACACTACGTTAATAGGCGGGGGAGTATTTTTAATGGAATTTTGTAATGTAATTTTACAAACTCGCCACGTGGTTCTTGTGTCCGCGAAAGTGTTAAAGTGTTAAACACTGGTTCCACTTCCCTACTGTGTGTAATCTACATCTCTATGTTTCATAGCAAATAGTTTCTTGCTGCCGTTAGTAACGTAGGCAGTTATCTGATACAAACCGACGGACGTGTCTGTCATTTCCGGCGTAGCGTAAAGTTCGCGCTAACCTCGGGGTTTGGACGCGAGAACACGTCAGGTTGAATTCCAGTTGCCCCGTGACATAACTGCTCGTCAACACTCGGCAACGCAGGTTGGCCAGGGCAAATAGTTAATAAACCGTTCTACATTTTCAAATAAAAAGTTACGAAACAGTGATGTACTCGTATACAATACGAGTATATTTGTGTCTAGTAAAAAAATAAAAGAAAAAACAAGCTTTTATTACTTGTTAATAAAAAATAGGAATTAAAAAGTATATCTATCCTATTTTTTATTAAGAAGTAATAAAAGCTTGTTTTTAAAAAGATCTTTTTAATTTTATTTTTAACTTTTTAGTATTTTTGAATGACATGTTTATACTCCCTCATACCATTCAGCCCTTGGCACGTGCTCACCTTGGCATTGGGTCATCCATCTAATCCATCTAATCAAAGACAAAATCCACATTCATAACAAACGGAACGAACGAACGAACGAACATATTTTCCCGAGTTCCTATGGCCATCTTCTAGCTCCATCATCAGACCCTGGTTACCGTCTAGCACCAAAGTACTCGTCAAGACGGATAAAACGAGTCCAAACTCGATGGGGTTTAACTACCGAGTTCCTATGGCCACCTTCCGGTTCCATCATCAGATCAGCTGTCATAATAATTTTGCATTGTCATCCGATTTACACATGCACGCAAAATTTCAGCTCAATCCGTCAACAGGAAGGGGTCAAATTTCAATTACTAGATTTGACCCAAACAAACAAATAAATAAATAGGTGAAACTAAATAAAAGTTGAGTATGAAGTATACTTAGTATGAAATGTTTTGTAATGTAAAAAAAAAACTGCGTTTTTTTAATTAGCTTACACAAAGGTTTTACTAAAACTTTGTCCTATCCTTAAAGGTGTTATTAGGTATCGAGATTCAGTTCTATTTACGTAATCATTTTAAAAAAATAAGTCAAAAAAATTTACCCCGATAAAAATTTTGTTAAATGACAAAACTTACTTCTGTCGGCACTACGGTAGGTAGGACCTTTGGCGCCCCGCCCGCCGCCACCATTGATGGAAAGTGTGGTCACATTTATAATATTAGCTTGATTTAGGGGTAATTTGAGCAACGCCGGTAAAAATAACTTGCGTTTTAAATTACGACAACTCTTTTATTTTCATGAATAACATTTGTTTATATTTCTTTTTAGCTATCAAATTGTCCTCAGGTCGATGGGGCAAAAAGTACCGATGACAAAAAAAAAATATTTTTTAAAGAAAAGTGGGTCACGCTACTTTAAAGTGGATTTAAAAATGAACTTACGTATTTAATGGTTGTTTTTGGTGTTTTTAGTTTGCTAATACGTAATAATAATACAAAAAAGAACAGAAAAAAAAACCAAGTAAAAATTTTTTTTCGAAGTCGTACAGTTTTGCTCCATCTACCCGAGGGCAATTTCATAGCTAATGATCTTTACTATCACCCCTTAAAGAGATCGCTACGTATTTCCAGTAACCCTGTATATCGACTAGCTGACCGGCGGACTTCGTACCGCTTTGACAGTTTCCATGACAACAAAACAAACAAATCATTCGTCCACTTAAGAACACCCGTATCTCATGATGGACCCCTATAGGAGCGCCACCTACCGCGTCCAATTGTAAATCTAAACCATTCGCGAATCCACTTGAACACACACAAAAAATTTCATCCAAATCGGTCCGGCCGTTTAGAAGGAGTTCAGTAACATACACACGCACAGAAGATTTATAGATATACTAGCTGCCCCCGGCGGACTTCGTACCGCTTTGACAGTTTCCATGACAACACTACAAACAAATCATTTTGTATAGGAAAAATTTCAAAAATCAAAAAAAATTTACCACCACCCTTAACATTTAGGGGGATGAAAAATAGATGTTGGCCGATTCTCATAGATACCGGATAAGCACAAAAAATTTCATCAAAATCGGTCAAGCCGTTTCGGAGGAGTATGGCAACGAAAACTGTGACACGAGAATTTTATATATTAGATATCGATATATTTGTTATCAAGTAAGGGTAATGGCACCAATGTTCGACAGGAACCAGTGATCGACATTTGTCTCCTTAAATCATTAAAAGAAGGGGTCCGTAAGGGGGGAGTTTATTCTTTAGCAACAATTGGATACATACTATCTGCTGCCTAGCTGTCATCCCGCAAAATGTCAATGAAAATCTATGTAATTTTTTGGCGACAGTAAGTATTTACAGTTACGAGTAAATATGTAAACAATGTAACTCTTAATACAATAAAATAAGAGTCAAAACTAGTCATAAGTGAAAGCATTTTAATGCTCCTGACTGTATTCATATGATTTTTATTCTTTACATGGATTTGACGTTAATTTGCGCATTGAATAAAGCGCTTTTCATTTTGCATTTAAAGCACGATCATGATGTTAATAAATATAATAGCACAGTAGTTTTAAATAATGTATAATTTCACTTAGCCAGCATAAAGTTTCCGCACTAAACAAAATGATAAAACATTAAACACATAGAAAAAGAGTAAACTTGAACCCTCTCAGTGAACTAGCCGGCAGCGCGCCGCTGTGTGAACCTCAAACATCAATAACTGCCCACAAATGCCTCACGTGCCTTCCCCAGTCTTGCGACTCCACTCCAGGTATTCCCTTTTATCCCATTTCTTAGAATTCCAATTATTCATTATGAACCAGATGCTTATCCGAGTACGTCACAACGAGACAAAGCGATTCCATCTATGTTATTATACTCGTATTTGAGAATGAACTGGATTTTGTATGCCCTCATCTACTCAGGGAGTTTAGGGACTGGCAAAGGTATAATGCGCTCTTATCTGCTACTTACCCTGAGAGAATGTGTTGAGACACAAAGGATCAATCACATTCACAATATCATTTTGTAGGATTTTATTTTACTTTTATTACTATTCGGCAACAGAAATCTGATTTATACGAGTGTTTTCGGATTAAACGTAACAAGATATTGGGATCGCTGAGGGATATTATTATTGACGTCTGGAGAATATATAGAAATGTGATTTAGGTATTTTTATACTATGTCTGCTGTGTCTAAATATATAATTTTTTGGTTGTTGTAACTAGTCGGCGGGCGACTTTTTGGACTGGTTGTCTTCTATCTCCCATAGGCGTCTCTCGTATATTCTGTTCTATCCTATACTATCCGTCACAAACCGTCAAAAAACTTCCATATACTTTTTAATGATCGATAACAGGCATACAAGAATTTTACGCAATTATACGCAGTTTCCAACAGTTTAACCCGTTTTCCATGAACTTTTACAATCGCGGTTAAACTTATTTGTAAATAATATCCAACTTGTCTGTCCGTTTCAACATCATCCGATACATTAATTTCAATGATCAGCCGTTCGCTGTTTACAATATTTCACCCCATGTTCGACTCGAGCTTGGTATTGTGTAACTTTTAAGTTGTGTGTACTTTGCGGTTTAGGATTTCATTACATAACCCTTTAGCGGCTCTGAGTAGCTAAGTCAGTATTTACCTGAAATCAATAGACAACGCAGCAGAATGTATGATTAAGCTTTACTTTTATATCATCTCCATTTTTAGGGTTCCGTAGTCAACAAGGAACCCTTATAGTTTCGCCATGTCTGTCTGTCTGTCTGTCCCCAGCCTAGCTCATAGACTCTTAGTACTAGAAAGCTGTAATTTGGCATGGATATGCATATCAATGACGTCGACAAAGTGGTGAAGTAGAATTTTGAAAAAATATTTTTTTTTTAGTTGAAGTGAGGATGATTTTTTTTTCTTGTCTACCCCATAGTGTAGGTTGTTGAAACATAGCAATTTTAAAAATATTGCGGGTTTGTGAAAACAGATTTTTGATTGAGGCATCCGTTTGTTAACTATTAAGCTTTAAAGTGCAAAATTTTGTTAGAGTCAAGTGACCTTAGTTACCTTAGTTAGGGGGAAGGGGGGGGGGGCCCTTCCCCCCTATTCCAGCCAAATGGTTGTTTTTAGATACGTGGGAAAATTCATGGTAGTTGTATATATGACGAAGTTAAAAGGAAAAGTATCACAGCTAAGTAGGCTTTATGAGTTTACGAGTAACAGTCGACCAACTTATAAAATGTACTTGGCGCAGTATAAATTCCTCATTGGGAACTACTTCAATAACGTTGTCAGGTGTGTAAAACCGGTAGTATCTACATTTAAGTATATGAGCCATCGTTAAATAAATGTTCATTAAAGCCCTCTTCTCAGAGTCCTCAATATTGACATTTTTTTTTTTGTAGAGAGATTGCTGATTGCCTCAGGCGGCATTTTCAGCTTCACCGGGCTTGTTTGGGGGCGGCGAGGAACGTAAGGGGTCCCTCAAGCCGTGTGAAACGAATCACCTTCGGAAGTTTTCTAGAGGGAACGGCAACGCGCACTAGTGCGTGTCCCCGTGCCCTACTAGATTCTCCGAAGGGTTCGGATCGGATCGGGAGTTCGGATCTGATCGGGAATTATTGAGATGGGCTACGGAACCCTACACTGCGCGTGGCCAGACACGCACTTGGGCGGTTTTTATATTATTATTTTTGGTGGCATTTAATAAGTTTGTAAGGCTATCAAATCAAATTTGTTTTTCTTTGTTATAATCAAGTATCCATTTAAACGCTTTTTTAATTTCGATAAAAAATTTTTAATAAATAAGTACTGAATTTAGATGTAATTCTCTCATAATAAAAATATGTATGACGAAATGAAATCAATCAAGTATACTGTCCTATAAACCTTAGAACAAAGGAATAGGAGGTAGGGTAAATAACTTCAACGTCGCATTTGCAAAATCTGTCAAATACGTATTTGAGTAATATAATTTCGTTTGTAACAAATGGGTCTCGGTGGGATCCTGGGACAAGGTAACTTCGTTTAGGATGTTACGTTTGAATTAATTAAATAAATTACACTCACATTACTTTAAAAATGGGATTATTTTATAAAACCTTTTAAGTCGCTTCATACCGCCCCTTATTCGTGTACCTAAATTATTTTCTCCTAGTAAATAAAACAAGGGTTATTGGTTTTGTTTTTTGGTAACTACTAAGTAGACCACGTAGGGAAGAGTCACCACAGCTAATGTTCTCAGGATCATCATTTAGTGCCATCTTCATACTGAAGTTTGGAGATCAGCATACAAAATTTTCTGCGATCCCATTATAGTTCAGCATCATGTACTACTAGTATAACTTCAGCATTGTCGAACTGGGTGTGGGCACTTAATATTACTGCATTACATGTGTAACTGTGACTGCCTCTATGTTCACTCATTTGGATCTGGGATTAATTTTACTGAACTGGTGCAGGGGAACTAGTGCTGATTTTTTTCCTATTCGATCGCGCGAACGAAACGTTTAGTAATTACTCTCCTCGTTTGTCACCGGAGGAGCTGCATTAATGGCCATACAAACTCTCGCTTTCGTTATCGTGATAGCATGGGAAATAACTCTCGCACTAATTGGCACTTAAATGACATTTACAGCCAAATATAATAATGTACCTTACTATTAAATGCAACAATGTAGGTGTACTTTTATGTAAAAATATTTTTGATGACAGAATTAGTAAGCTTTTGTGTTTGTTAGCTATAAGCGAAACCATATTCTGTTATTCTTTTTGTTCCAAATAAACAAAACATAACAAAGCAGGACACCTGCTGCTTGTCGGCAAATAGATAAATATGAGGACTACTCTCATTGAATGGTCCTATCCTAAAGGGCCTATTCTAAATTGATAAGACCGTTGAAGAGTTAAATGGTACAGGTACCTTTACCTACACCTTTCAGGGTACAAAAAAGCTTACATTAGTAATTCCATATATTTTTCATGTCACATGTTAAAACGAAAAGTAAACTATTTGTTTCGGTAGAGGCCATCTCCTTAGTTAAACACAATTAATCTTCCGTGACATAGGTAGGTGTTCCGTGGATGTCGGCGTCAAAAAACATGCTTATCTCATCCATCGCTCATTGGGCGGGCAGACGCCGAACTTCCTGCCCTCCACCACAATACATTTGATAGATTGGAAAATAACATTATCTCTGCATACACATTGTCATGTCACGTACCGTAACTGCCGCCTAGCGGATCTCGGGATCATAATATATTTTTATTAATATTATTTATTTTATATATTTGCAGTTTTTAAAGCCTCTGGATGCGAGCAACACAAAACCGGTCGTTATGGAGATCCTTGGGATGGGGGCCTTTGTCCAGCAGCGTACGTCTTTTGGCTGAGGTGATGATAATGAGGTTTTTAAGGGATTCTCGGATAATCAATCGTCATTTACATATTTGATTTATCTGCACTGGAGAAGCCTATGCCCAGAAGTGGCCTTATGTAGGCTGATGATGATGATGAATCGTATTTATGTTTGGTTTACGTGCATCATGAAAAATTGCTTGCTTGACAGACTTCAACGAGTTTTCGTTTTGCATTTCGTATTCTTAACGCATATACGCAACTTAAAGGCCTACCCATTTGGTTTCTGCACTGATCGTAGTCTCTGCCACCAAGCAGCAGTATTCCACATGTCCTAAGGATTTGAGATTAAGTAGAGTAATGGCACCAGTGGTAACAGGAACCAGAGATCGTCATTTTTTTCCTTTAATTATCAAAAATAGGGGTCAGAAACTATGATTTTAGTCTTTAGAAACAATTTAATACAGACCATCTGAGTGGTAGATCCATGCTGCGTTGCAGCACGAAATGGGCCGGCTCGCCTGGCGTAAAACCACCCTCTCACAGAATATCGGCGTGAAACAATGGCACTCGTTGCTGTTGTGTTTCGTCCGGTGAGTGAAAGTACCGGAGGCCCACCTCTCACCCCTCCCCCTCCCAAATCCTCTCCTCAAGATCCAACTCCTTCCTCAAGGCCGGCAACGCATCTACGATTACTTTCGTTTTGCGGGTGTCCATGGGCGGCGGTGATTACTTTCTATCAAGTGACCCGCCTGCTCGTTTGCCTACTTCTAACATAAAAAAAATCTGCTTCTTAGCTGTGATGCCGTAAAACTTTTTGTCGATGAAAAATTGGTCGAATTCTGGGCTTAAAGTGTCGAGAGCTAGCGCCTACCCTAAGTGACATTACTGGGCATGACAACTATAAGACCTCAGCAGGGTCGACAACGAGTAAGTTATAGCCAGTGCGTATCTACACGGTACAGGTAGGTACAAGTATTTAAAAGTTTAAAATAACAACACATATCATTTATTTCGATCTGTCAATAAATAATAAAAAATAATAAATAAATTAAATGCGTTTATTTCGACCAACTTAGAATCATAGGTATACAGTATCAAATAATTCGAAATAAAAATAAAAATTTAAATTACAAAATTTAAACTCAACAGTTAAAAAATTATAAGTACTGAGATAAAATTTCAAAATTTACAGCAATTACATAAATAAAATAGTAAAATTAATATATCCTATTAATATTATAAACGCGAAAGTTTGTAAGTATGGATGGATGTTTGTTACTCTTTCACGTAAAAACTACTGAATGGATTTTAATGAAACTTTCCTCATATACAGACCATGACCCAGACCAGCATATAGGATACTTTTTCTTAACTTTTTTTTTTACTGTAGTCTTCGCGAACGATGTCGCGGGCAACAACTAGTTACATATAAATCAGCAGATCAGAATCAGCATATAAAGCAGCAATGTATCGGACGAGATAAAGTACGTACCTAATGTACAGTCACGAGCACCGATATGTATACACTTTGACTCTTATTCCATTTTATTAAGAGCTACAATTGTTTACACATTTTTGCTCGTGACTGTACACACGCCTGCACATCAACCTATCCAAAACTGTCAAATTTCTTCAATACATTTTCAACCATATCATAAGGTTTAGTCTATCCACCTAATACAGTCTTCGATATCTTTTTTGGTTTCGTTATTCATAAGAGTAGGATTTCATGATCTGATACGTACGTACAAACGGAGCGGGATTCTTAGGAATTCTTGGATCATTTTATTGATGGCCCAATTACACAAAGCTTTGGTCTCGAGCCGGGCGGGACGCGCTTTTATTCCTGTGGTGTGGCACGTGACTGCCACCGAGATGTTTGTTACGGAGTACACAATCGGCGAAGTCCGTAGCCGAATAAAAGATACAAGGTAAAAAAGTGAACTTATTGTTATGAAATCAGAGTATGTTTTCGCAATAATTGTTAAACTTTTTGAGTCGCGCAATAATAGTGTTAACTCTTACGTGTTGTGATTTACTTTACCTAAATGCTTCTAGAAGTTTATGATGTGCGCAGTTTCGAATACATCTATACTGTCTATGATAATGATAATTATGACCTAGATGACGGTGTTTATATTGTAGGTGTTCATCTTGTTAAGGAACCCTTCTGTTTTATGTAGATTCTTTAAGACACACATGAACATACCTACCTATATGTTTGATTTTTATTGTTAACAGCACTCTTATTCAGCCCCACCTGAAAATCAGGTACTTACTGATCATATTGTATTGCTTTAGGAAAGATTATGATTTCTGTCGCATTTACTTTTGAACTGTGGTTCTTTAAGTTTTCTGGAAGAGACGGAAAGAGCATGCGATCCACAAAAGCGTGCCCACAGCTATAATGTGCCCTAGATTCTCCAAGAGAATAGAATTAGCGGATTTCAGATGTAAAAAGATCATTAAATTTTATTAAATTATCTGTATTAAAATGTATTCTATGGAAAATAAGAAGCCACTGCCTCTCGTTAGCCTTCATTGAACGTGGAAATATCAAACTCAATTCTACGCTAAAAGAAGTTATTTTTACTTCTTATAGAGTATTTAAGCTTGTTGTTTGTTACGAATAAATTTGTACGTTGTATACCGAAACAAATTCCATTATTCCCAATTCATTCAAGCTGTTGAAACAACAGTTCTTTATTCTACCCTAATGGGTATCGTCGGGGATAGTTAAAAACCGCGTAAGTAACATTGGTTTTATACCAATTTTTTCGTAGCAATTGGTACATAGCAATTGTTTTGGCTCCTGTAATATAATAATGAAGTGATTTTCTATATATAGTACTTTAACGATATCATACGCCGGTCCCTTGCCACCGTCAACGTGCCGAGTCTACTTGAACCGACTAGTATTGCAAGAGACGATGGCAAAAGACCGGACGGTATGAGTTTGATTCCATGGAAGATGGGCCGGGTGCTGGTATGGGATGCAACCTGTTCAGACACGCTGGCCCCTTCCCATCTACATGGAACCAACAATAGAGCTGGTGCGGCTTGTGAAGCGGCTGAAAAAGCTAAAACATGTAAATACGGGGGTCTGGGCTCCGAATATGACTTTATCCCATTCGGTGTCGAGACCCTTGGTCCGTGGGGTCCTAGCGCTATAAAGCTTTTTAAAGAAAAAGCAAAAAGGTTAGTCTACATCACAGGAGACCGAAGAGCTGGCAGCTACCTCGGACAAAGAATTAGTCTAGCTATTCAAAGGGGGAACGCTGCCAGTATCTTCGGAACCTTGCCTAAAGGGACTCCTTTTAATAATATATTTTAATATTTTTTTAAGAAATAGCTTATTAGATTCAATATTATCATTAATGTTTTCAATTATAACGTACGTCAATCATGCTTAATATTGGTACATGCTGTGGATACCTTGAAGTAAGATTTGTGTTTAGTTACAAGTTTCTGGTTATATTTCTTGTTGTATGTGTTGATACAGATTTTATTAGTAATGAAAAATGGAGTAACTTAATAAAGCCACAAAACCTGTTTTACTTTTTCCATCTTAACTTAGGTAGGTATATGCAGTATTTACTAATGCTGCTTACGTGGTTTTGAATTTCGCCAATCGGTATCGACTATAGATTTACCGTGTAATTCATTACGCGCATGTACCTGTAAGTTCCGTTAGGGAAATTCGAATGTTTTCACACTGACGTTTATTGCGTTTTCGTCCGACGAGCACGTAACTCATATGTGTACGTACAGCCAGTATGTTGGGAATATTGTAAAGAGTACCGATTGAGTACGGGGGCGTCCGTTTGTCGCGTTGCATACGAATTCTATAAAGTGCCCAAAAGCGCTATCTGCGTTGCGAAGAGAATATCGTCCCATCCCCTACGTGCTTATCTCACCAACGACGACGTCAATAGAAAGGTCCTTTCAAGAGCTCCGACCCTGTACACTTTTAAGAGTATTGGAATTTATGAGTGTCACTTTGTCGTTTGTTCGACACCGATGGCGGTCTGTTGACAAATCTCACCAGATTTGGGCTCCTAAAATAGACGATGGTTTCGTTGTTATTCGTTTGTCATTCGCTTTGTAGCTTTTAGGTGTTGTGGGTAAACGAAACTTTAGAACAGCTGAATATTAACTTGGATAATTATACATTTTATGTTATCTTTGTTGCAAACAATTTAACTACGATTCGTAAGTATTGAAAAATGTTCAATCATACCTGTACCTAGTGTTAGCATACCTGGCCCAGTATAAGTTAGAGTTGCGGGTTCGCATCCCGCTCCTAGAATTTTTTTAATACTTTTTCCAAGAAGAATATAGTAGTTCTGTTTTAATTAATGTTTCCTGTTATATACTAATTATCCGATAAATGTATTTAAACATTACCGAGAATTGAAAAGGGGGCCACGGTATGTAGGCAGATCATGCGTTTATCCGAAAATCTGACATTAGGTTTGTGACTGCACCAGACGGCCGCCAAAGCAAAATCTGTTCTAATTAAACTGTACTGTAGGCAGTGTATCGAACTAGCCGCCAAGGCTACATGCTGGGTCATGATGAGCAGCAGGCAGCCCGTCGACTTGCCAAGGGCAGTCCCTTGGCAAGTTGACGGGCTGCCAACTATTGACCCTCCACCCAATGTCAACAACTCCTCACTCATTATCATTGGCAGATTAGTAGCTTAGCTGTTTATAGCGTGGTGAATGGTGATTTTATTATAATAATGTTGTTACTATTATAAGTTAGTAAGGTTTAATTTCGTATTCGAAAATAAATCACTTCTTGAAATTAAGATATAATATTATGCACGTACTAGCTTTATCGAAACAACTATATTCATACAGACATTTCTACTCACATATTGCTGTAAAAAAAACACAATTACTTAAATGGCTTATGAGCACATAACTTAGCCAATCCATTTTACACTGCTTAATAATATTTATTATTATTATTATACTCGTATTAGTTTTTCTGTGTTTGTTAGACATACATCTGAGAAAAATATGATTACAAATAAAAAATAATGTAATGTACAAGTAGATATCTATAAAATGTATTTCCGGAAGGTCGGAAAGGAATCATCACTTCGTTTTTTTTTGTATATAATTCTGGGGTAATCTAATAACTTAGTACAGAATTGCCCAGAACTGGACTAAAGGGCGACCACCGTAACACTTTATTTCTGTTTACTGGCTCAGTCATACAAAAAAGTTAAAAGTATGCTTACAACCTACAATCTCTCTCTTTAAGAAAAAATACAAATCACCTAACAAATGTTTTTTTTTAGTACCTAAATAGTAAATTTATTTAAAACACTTGTTATGATACATCATACTTATTCTAGGATATGAACATTAATACGTGCAGCTAGTACTTAAACTGGGAAAACCCATGCCAAAAGTACTAGCTCCTTCCTGTGACACTATTAAACTAAGTAGATATAACTAATAGGTACCATCGATAAAATCTAAATAATTAAAATTTAAATATTTATAAAATTTATAAAATACAGTGAAAAAATTAAACGCCCTCCCGACCCAGCCAGGAATCGAACCTGGGTCTTCCGCAATTTGGGCGGCTGCACTGACCGCTATGCTACCGGGAAGGCTGACGTAAGCGCTGAATTTTGTCACTGCTTTTTAATTTTTGAGTGCTAATAGCGGCACAGTGCCATCTATCCAACGGTCGTTGCAACCGATGGCCATGCAAATTTAAATCAAGTAGTACTTAAGCACTTGCAAAGCGTACACTTTACAACATATATGCTCCATGTATACCCAATATGTATGCAACATGTATGCCCAAAGTATGGACTTTGGTCTATTAATTATCAAATAGCATAAGTAAAATGTATTACCTATATGTATGTAATTATGTTTGTTTATTCTGTATAATAATGTTTATTAAGAATGTAAGTGTATGATTTGTCTATCCAACTAACGGGTGTAATAGATTTTCAGTCTCATCATAGCTTAGAGTACAAGTCCATTTCATTACGTTATTTTTGCATTCATATTTGGTCATTGGAGATAATGTCAACAAGTTTAATTATGGTTGACAGTTAAGCGGTAACAATTATTCATAAGGTACAAATCCATTTCATTACGCTCTTTTTGCATTCATATTTCGTCATTGGAGATAATGTCAACAAGTTTAATTATGGTTGACAGTTAAGCGGTAACAATTATTCATAAGGTAAAAATCCATTTCATTACGCACTTTTTGCATTCATATTTCGTCATTGGAGATAATGTCAACAAGTGTAATTATGGTTGACAGTTAAGCGGTAACAATTATTCATAAGGTAAAAATCCATTTCATTACGCTCTTTTTGCATTCATATTTCGTCATTGGAGATAATGACAACAAGTTTAATTATGGTTGACAGTTAGCAACGATTATTCATATGACTTTGATTATGCAATAAAAAAATGCAAGCAACCTCTTTTCCAAGATCCAAAATCCAAGCGCTTCTATCTGACTAGTTATACTAAATCATTCACCTCACTAAAACGTAGCTCTCAGCAATGGTACCACAAAGACAATACTGCGCAGTACACATTGTACAGGGGTCTTCGCTCCTTTTGACAAACCTAAGCTCATACAGAGCCCCTGCCTGGGACCTGTTGGCAAATGCATAACGTTATAGAGAGGAAATAAGACTGTTAGCTCGGCGACGGCGAAGTGCGATGCATCCGTTAACCTAGATGACGTTGATCGCCTTCGCAACGAGAGTGTGTAACGTGCTTGTTTATTTCTTTACTAGCGGCCTGTCCTGGCTTCGCACGGGTGGGCATTTCTATTTTATATAGCCTATGTTACTCAGCGCTAATGTAGCATTCTAATGGTGAAAGAATTTTTTAAATCGGTCCAGTAGTTTTTGAGTTTATTCGTTACAAACAAAAATAAAAAGCTTTCCTCTTTATAATATTAGTATGATTTATGAAAATGTATATCAAAAGACGCGATGTTGTTTCCATCCATAGGGAACGCTTCCACCAGCAGTGTTATAACAATAAGCTGGCGATAGTGGTGAGATCAAAGCGTAAAGACAATTCTTAGCCAAATACGACTCAAATACTAGTGCTACAGAGGCAAAAAAGAGGAACTAGTATGAAAGAGAAATAGTGTACAATAGCTCCGATCATGTTGGAAAAGGGAGTATTTTAATATTATATTTATTAAAATTTTAAACACTGAAAAAAGACGACAACCTCAGGCGGGAATCGAACCACGCACCTTCCGCATTCCGGGCGGCTGCCTTAACCACTTGGCTACCGAGGTCTGGCTTTCACCCGTCGAAATTTTTCAGTGCTTGATGCTTATGTTTTTTAGTCAACATTGCTTCATCAATCTTAGAAGTTTTCACCTCTGAGATCCGAAAGAAATATTTTTACAAATATTTGAACATTCGGTTAAGATGAAGCTGCGTTATAGATAAGTGTTTTTTACTTAAGTATATTTAAGCGTTAATAAAACGCTAAAATATATAAAAAACACTTATTATATTTATTTATTTATTTATATTTTCATGTTGTTACCCTATTTCCTTAATAATAACTTTAAATTATATAAGTACTTCTTAAATGTTTTGTATTGTGAATGTAGTCGCATTATGACAAACCTTAGTGGTTTAACAATGCGACTAAAAACATAATTACTTTAATAGACATGCATAATAACATACATGTTTTACACGATTAGATTATGTAATATATTATAACTATACGCTTTTCTTAAACGCCCATCAATCCTCTCCACCCCTGGGTTGCCTGGAAGATATTGATTTTAGTGATAAGGATAAGGCCGCCCTTTGTACGACTCCTATTTTTTTATTTCTTTGTTATGTGTACAATAAAGTATTTTATTCTATTCTATTTATTCTGTTATTCTAAAGATATAATTGCGGCCCAAGTTCCTAGTGCGAGTTAAATTTGACATTGTTCACATCACGTTAACGTCAATGAAAAGAATTATATAGCATTCATTGAAGCAGCGCTTTCTGGTGACAAATGATGAGAGTTAAAAAAATTCCATACAAAATTTCGTTTTCGCTAAACTTAGCACTAAGCACCCAGAAGCCTAGTAGCAACTCGATAGTTTTTAGTTTAGCATAACCGTGATGAGCCGGAAGGCAGCTTCGCAAACATTATTGTGTTCCGTTAATTAGCTGCCCGTCAAATGATGTTTGCTAAGCAAATACCAATGATTATGAAATAGCCCGGTAATCATTTCACGATACAAATGGGGTAGCCGCATGATTGTAAGTACCTTTGATATGTAGACACGCGCACACATGAACGCTTTGATTTTGAGCATGAATTCAATATTCAATATTCAATGGGAAGATAAGGTACTCTGTACTCAGTTTAGTTGTTGCTAGAGCTCGTTCTTAATTCGCCTGGCTAGCTACTCACCATCTTATCTAATGTAAGTAGCGTTATTCTGGTCCGACAGTTTGATATAAGAGAGCCATCTTTCTCAGAAGTTGATTTCGGATGGATTGCGATTACATATCAGCCTTATCGTGACTTACTATGAGAAGTGAGTTTTCATTTTGTTGATTTATTATACCTACAATAAAATGTACATTATAATGTTTAACTGCAAATCTGAGGAGCTCGATAGCTTTGTTTAAAAGTTAAGCAACTTTCGCAGAGGCCGGTCATCGGATGGGTGACCAAAGCTTTATCAACTCAAGATTCTCTGTCCTTTGGAATGCCCGTAAAGCTGTTGGTCCCGGCTGCATTAGCAGTCGTTAACAACCAACCTATCCGCACTGGGTCTGCGTGAATTTACGGCCCGTTCGCCCTGTGGTGTTTCCATCCATAAGGAAGGCTCGTACCCCAACAGTGGGGACATAAAAGTGAGCTAGTAATGTGATGAACTGCAAACCCTTTACAGTTTACCACAGATCTGGGGTACTATGCAAAACATATTATAATTTGCAAGCCTAGCTGGCTTGCGGAAACTAAAAAAACTACATCAATGAATTTGTTAACATTTTTTTAAGTCATTACCATAGACGACTGAGATGAGATCCAAGCCTACATTTGCAATTCAGCTGTGCAATTATATTCGTCAGAGGAATAACGGCTATCTACTTGAAAATGTAATAAAATGGTACGACATAGTACGAGGGGACTCTTGAATATAACATACTCGTAGTTGGTTGCTTTAACGTAATACACATTTTTATTTTCAACTAGTTGTTGCCCGCGAGTTCGTTCGCGAAGAATACATTAAAAAAAACCTATATGCTGGTCTGCGTTATGGTCTGTATATGAGGAAAGTTTCATTAAAATCCATTTAGTTGTTTTTACGTGAAAGACGCTCTGATGATGTGATTTTCAAAGACGACCACCTCCCTCCGATGCGTTGGAAGCTGGGACGAGTCCACCAATTCTACCCAGGCAAGGACGGTGTCAACAGGGTCGCTGACTTCATAACGTCTAAAGGCATCGAGAGACGCCCACTAAACAAAGTGTGTCCACTCATTTATGATGAAGACCAGGAAGGGACTTCATCATCTTCACCAGCTCCTGTGGGTTCTGCTGCTCCTGCCCCGGGCCCCCCAGGATGTCTACGCCAATTTCATCTATGGACGAGCGGGGACGCGGGGAAGACGGCTGCCGCTCCCGCCCCTCCCGCAGCGGCCGCTGGCGCCGCCGGGCCGCGGATCGTCTGAGCCTCGTCATCGCCACTTGCCCTCCGCCGACTACGACTGAGCGCACGCGCGCGCGTGCGCTCCCTTAGTACATAAGAAACCTTTGTAGAACATCAAAGTAAATTTCATTATAAATTTTAACTCTCTATTATTGCATCAAACACCCAGTTAGTCTCCGTAATAGACAAGTAACAAACATCCATCCATACTTACAAATTTTCGCGTTTATAATATTAGTAGGACTAATATTGAAAACTGATTTAATCAACAATACTCAAGACTTAAATATTATAATTAAGAGAAATTAAAAAAGGAAATCGAAAAATACACATAATTTTTACAAATAAAAAAGGGACTCCAAATCGCTGCCAAGCGGGAGAGTGCCCAGGACGCTGGCGGCGTTGACTCTTTGGATAACCAAAATTAGACTTTGGCCAAAATACGCGCCAGCTCGAGGGTCACCAGTGGTCTCTAATATTTATTTCAATATATTGTCATATCGATAGCTCGAAGACGCAGTGGTTAGCGCGCCCGGTCTACGAGTGCCGAGGTTAAGCAACTTTCGCAAAGGTGGGTCACCGGATGGGTGACCAAAAATGTATCATCTCGAGCTCCACCGTGCTTCGGAAGGCACGTAAAGCCGTTGGTGCCGGCTGCATTAGCAGTCGTTAGCAACCACCAATCCGCAGTGGGCCCGCGTGGTGGTTTATGCCCCGTTCTCCCTATCCATCCATAAGCATCCATAAGCATCCATATACAGGCTCGTGCATAAAATGAGCCGATGATTATGATGATGATTGTCAAATAATGTAAAAGGACTAACGTAATTAAATCAGTAAGAACTAAAAAAGACAACTAGTGTTTTTAATTTATAAAATGTTTTTGTTTTGTTTATATAATTTTAACGCAAATCCCTTTCATATTTAATTTTAACTTGAAAATATTAATATTTAAATATTTTTATAAAGAATTAACTTACAAGAAACATAACATAACTAACTACATTGAAGAAAAAAAACGAAAAACGCAAATTATGTTGCGAAACAAATTACAAAAATTTCCACGAGCAGGATTTGAACCTGCACCCTTCTGACATACCGGGTCACGTGCTCTTCTAATTGAGCTATCGTGGTTCTAACCAGCCCGCCGAAATTATTCAACACTATTTACTTTTTACTTTGAAAGCCAAAGGCACCCATTCAATGTAAAAATATTATGATCGGGTGTTAATGTTTTTGTGTTTTTGTTTTTAATTTGGCATTTTTCTAACGTAATTTAAACCTAAATGTGACAATTTGTAACCGAAACTGTCATCTGACTCAGTTGTTTGTCTCCTTCTACGAGAGCGATGGAGGACAAAAGGATACGTTTGCCTTCTTTTGTTCGGAGCGTCTTCGGGACGCTAGCAACGTATCTAGCTAATTTTACTTGTTTGACGACCTCTCTAGCCGAGTGGCTTGCACGCCGGACTTTGGGCGGCGTTACACCTGAGGTTAGTTTTCCGGTCGGGTTAATGGCAAAAACGAACTTTTCGTTATTGTGTCGTGTCTGGGTATTTGTGGTAGGTACCGTTGTTGTTTCTGATCCATAAAACGAGTGCTTTATCTTACCTTGGGATCAGAACAATGTATGTGATGTTGTATCATATTATTTTACTTATACAACTTGTAAAAAATGCTCTGTCCGATCGGAAAGAGGTACATAGGTATACAATACAACTTTAAAAAAATATTATTCATGAAAATAAAAGAGTCATCGTAATTTAAAACGCAAGTTTTTTGTACCGAAATTGCTCAAATTACCCCAAAGTAATGCTAATTTTATGAATGTGACCACACTTTCCATCAATGGTGGCGGCGCCAAAGGTCCTACCTACAGAAGTGCCGACAAAAATATTGCTATGTAAATTTTGTCATTTAACAATTTTTTATGGGGGTAAATTTTTTTCACTTATTATTTTAAAATAATTACGTAAATAGAACTGAATCTCTATACTAATAACACCTTAACGGATCGGACAGGGTTTTTTTTACATATTGTATAATATCATTGACTAATAGTATTTTAAGTTGTATCATGGGCGAGACTGACATGAGATTCAAGCCTACATTTGCATTTCAGCTGTTCAATCATATTCTTCAGTGGTATAACGGGTACATACATAGTTGGTTCCTATGACGTTTTAAACATTGAGATTGAGACCCATTATGAAAGCTCTAACTTTTGGTCTCCTTAATAAAACAAATATTTCACATTTAAGATTTTCTTTACATACTTTTTTAATTAAATTAAGTTAAGTTAATTATTAAATTGACTCACAAGATTCTAGTCCCAGTCAATAAAAAGTCATGTATAAAAAATATTTAAACCTTAATTAAAACAACAGTTACTTTATATAGTTACAATAATATTATGTATACAAGATTTTGATTTGTTATACCTTATAATAATTAATTATTCCTTCACTTATGTCAGGACTACTAAGAAAATTATCTTGAATTTGAAATATTTCATTTTAAATACAATTCTTACAAAGAACTCCACTTAGCTATAATAGCTCCATTCGCAGACATGCCTAATTACTTTGGTCGGTGTCCCACAGATGCGCATCTCGTTTCACGAGCGAACGTCCCGGGCTCCTGGGACGACAGTGCCCCTCCGGAATTTACCCTTTTCTTTGCCGAAAACAAATACCTTTGCCCGACCACCCCCTCTTGCGGCTGCACTGTATAATACCCTCATATTCACTTCAGTTGGATTTTCTGAAATAAAATTACTTTTAGGCGAAAAGAGCAAGCTGGTACAGTTTTTGGCACGATTTTTATCAACCACGTGAATTTTATGTAATATTGTATATGCGAAAGTATGTTTGGAATGGAATAGGGAGTGAATCCATGACCAACTCACATAAAAAGTAATAATGAGCCTGAATGAGGCCACCCTCCCCCCCCCCCCCCCCCCTCCCCACGTCCGATAATCGGTGACCAATTTTTGAATCGGTGAAAATGAATCGGTCGCGGGCGGGAGCCGTAAAGATAACATTTATGAAAGACTTTTTTTTTATTGTTTTACGGCTCCGGATGAAATCCATCAAGCCTATTCGTTCGCTCTATCTTCATAAGTTATACATAAATAAACAATATTGATGATGATGAATGATAATAGAAATGGGAAGTGAGAAATGATATTACCCCCCAACCCCTCGAGTATCTCAGTAAAGATGTGGGGCTTTACTAATTCCTCACGCAGACTTCTTGAGAGAATTTGAAAAGTGACGTTGCACTGTTTTGTTTAATTTGCCAACACTCATGCACACTCACGAACACTTAACGGTTAATAATCCACCATTATTTCACATTAATATTCGACATAAAACAAATTTTAGAAAATAAAACAAAACCGCAGACTTGACTCTTCACTTTCCCGCCAAGAAGTCCTGAAAGACGTTCATTTTGTTCTGACGTTGATACCTGTCACAAGACTGCTTTTCTCAGAACAATAAATAAAGCTATTAGTTATTTACACCTCGTTTGTCATCAGGACTTTAAATTTCTTGTTTTCGTTAACGTGATTGAATGGTAACTAACTTTAGCTCATGGGTGAATTTCCCGGGACCAAAAATTGCGTGGCATCGATGAAATCGGTACTAAAAAACATAGTTATAATGTTCAAACATTTTTTCTGGTTAGGTAAAATAATAATCTATGTGTAGCACTAAATATTGTATTAATAGGATTAATAGGTACTCCAAAAAAATAAATTAAACCTCGAAATATTTCATTGCCGTGTTTGTTCACACGTCAATTTGATGTGTATTATAACCTCATTGATAAAAATCTACTGGTTATTTTATATTAAAATCTAGTTTTATTTGATACGTGAATAGTTAAAATATTGTTACGGAATACATTTATTCAAATATTTAAACAATGCAACGAATGCTAAATATCATTTGTCCCAGAACTACCTTTCATCGCCGTGTCCTAAACATGTTTAAGAATATTGTTTTATCTAACGACTCGCGTCCCCCTGTGCGCTAAACGTTGCATATCAATGCCGCCTAAGTGCTCGACGTGGAAAGACGTACACACGTACTTGCGATTTCGCGCCATAAATGTAAGTATTCCATTTATTTGTTACTGGACATTTTATCCTTGGATAAGTATAACTTTTAATTAAATAAGTTTGTCCTCTTGATTAAGCATTCGATAGAACGCCATTTATCTTATGTTTGTTTGTGAAGTTTTTGTTACTACGAATAATCAATAGATTTTTTGTTATTTTATATTTTTGCCTTGATTGTCATCGCCGTGCGTTCATTGCCGTGGTTTCCGTGGCCAAAATTTGCTATGGCATTGAAAAAAAGACAGCAATGAAAAAATGTAATTACAATTCATTGTAAAAAAGTTTAGTTTTATTGCCGTGGACAGGTGTTTCATTTCCGTGACTTATGTTTTCATCGCCATGGTATGATTAGGCAAAGAAAACATCTTTACCTGTAATACAGAGGTAGTACCGAATAGAGTGCACTTGCTTCTTATAAAAACAGTTTTTTCATTGCCGTGGACGCTTGTTTCATTGCCGTGCACGCATGTTTCATCGCCGTGGCACGAAATGTTTAATCTTGTAAGTATATCTCGTTAGATTTTTAAGTTATCTGCCAGATATTAAGTAAGAATACATACATTATCAAACACTTTAATAAACGCGTTTTTTTTTGTAAAAAAAACTAAAAAAGATAAAAAAATCCACGGAAATGAAGATTTTAATGGACCTGTTGAAATTCACCCTTTTATTAACTTTTGCCATAGAGACCGCTAAAACTGCTAAAATCTTTTTGTATTCTGTGTTAATCTTTCATAATTTATTTGACATTTGTCGCGCTGTCGACATTGAATGAATAAGTATTTCGCAATCAAAATGCAGCGGTCAAATTTGTATTACGTTTTATTCTTTAAAATCCAATTTATAACTAAGTTAATAGAGAAATTTGCTAAATCCCAGTTTAGTTTCTCCAATAAAAATGCCAGTAAAAATTGATTAGGAAATGACAATAGCCATCAACTAATAACCTCACCATGACCATGTTCAAAAAGACTTCATTTATAATTATAATAAGTGATAAATACGATAAAAAACATGGTCATCAGTTGGACAACAGTTTAAAATGATGACCTGTATCCCAACCGCTATTCCACTATATCACCCGGCAGATGGATCAAACAGCCAAGTTTTGGCTTTGCAGGTTTGTAAGTCCGCTCTGGACTTCTACTTGTCGTTGTTCAGTAACGGCTTTCTGATCCTCGGCTATCTGTTCACAAAGAGCATCGACAACGAGTGGATTATAAATATTACCGGAAACATATGTCTTCTGCTCGGCCACTTGTTGGCGCTAATATCTGACACGTTCACCGTGATCGAGGATCTTCTGTACTTGAACCGGCACAAACGCAGCTTGAATATTAACAAATACTTTGTGGTGGCAAACCTTTTGACCGCTATAGGACAATATAAGGAGCTGAAGTCCACACTGTGTCGTCGGTGACATGAGAAGTCAATGCTGGATTTACGAACGTTTCTGGACGTGTACTTGCCATACGTGGGACATTTTATAATGGCCATGGGATACATATTGGAGCAGCTGGAAGGAGTGCAGCCGCCGGTGCCCAGCGCGGTAGTTCTCGTTGGTCACCTCTGTGTGCTCTCAGACCCGCGCACTCTATCACCCGAACAGCCCAACGTACAAGTCATCAACCTTATCTTCTTGATCAGCAACATCCTTGTATTCATTTACGACTTTATGGTATCTCTGGAATATGATGTACCAAATATAAACGAGCTAAATCACTTTATGGGATAGAAAGACATTGAAACGATGTTCCCGCAAACAAAACGTTTGGATTGGATTTGAAACATATATTTTCATTTTACATGAAGAAGAAAAATAAAAGAATTTCAAACTAATTGTGGCCTAGTTTTCTTTTTATCTTTGTACCTTGTGTAGACGTACACTAAGGTTTTTGTTAAACTAATACAATTAGGATAAAAGAGAAAACGCTAGACGGCGGGTGGACCACAAATTAACTGCCTAATATAATAATGAAATAAACCCTTACAACACATAATTAATGCGGAACGGTTTTATAAATAAGAAAATTTTAATTGGCTACGTGATAATGTTTCCACAAGCAAAATTAAAACTCGTCTCCTTGACTGACTCTGCAAACTCGTGGAGTAAAAAATATTAGCTACTTCATCTATAGAAGGTAGTTAACACAAAACCATTAATTGTGTTTAAATTATTTTACCCATGTCGGACACTTTATTGTCATGTAACAAAATCTTTAACTTCACTTGCCCTGACTGATTCATCATCGCCAAGCCGAAACCGCTGAAGCTAACGAGTGACGTAACCAGCCACTAAGAAAGGATTTTACAGAAATCATACCCTAAGGGGGTCAAACAGAGGGTGAAAGTTTATATGAAAGTCCGGCAGTTTTGAAGTAAAATACATGAAAATTGGTATTTGGCTTTTTGAAAAGAAATAAAAACTGACATGTCTCATTTATTTTCCATTAAAGGAGTAAAAAATGGACGAAGGTTTTTTTGGGGAAATCGTTAATTTCAAAGTAATAACTATAAAATTTAAACTTAACCGATCATCTTAACCGATAACCGAAATTTAACCGATCTATAGATCGGTTAAATTTAATTAATTATTTCAATTAAAAAAATGAGTGTTTAAGCATTTTTAGAAAAACCTCCCCTAGAGAGGTGAAATGAGGGTGGAAAGTTTGTATGGAAACCTGTCAAAAAAACAGTTAAACCCTTCGGTATTTGGCATGATTAGAATTTAAGAATTTACATTTAAAAAGTTTGGCTTTTATTACAAACAATCACAAGTCGTGTAGCCCACGTGAGCAAAGCCGCGAGCAAAAGCTAGTATGTTATATACGTGCAACATATATACACGTCGAAAATTATATAAGAATACATAATGAACCGCCTCTGTGGTCTAGTGGTTATGACCACCGGTTTAGACCCAGAGGTCCAAGTTGCCAGTGGGAGGTACATGTTTGTGTGCTCAGATTGGTTGGTGGTAGGACTTGTTTGTCCGCCTAGTTAGCCCACCATCCCATCTAAATATGTCGCCATAACAACAATGTTTTTAGCATTGTTGTGTTCCGGCAGCTAGAGATAAGATAGCCAGTGCCTCAGTAGTTGAGGATTCCGGGTGAAGTGGGCTCGCACCTTCGGCCATATCATCACTTAACCCTACAGTAGTCGCGCTATAGAAAGTACCGCAAGTGGTCGCGTGGATTACATGGGTATGCCATTTTTAATAATTAAAAAATATATATGAAAAAGTTTTTTTTAATTTTTTTTTATTAAGACCAAGTATTAAATTATTTTAATAATCAACTAAACATAACATTTTGTACTTTGCATTAATAAAATTAAAACAAAAACATAATCTTGCCATTTTTTTTAACTAAAATCACGTTTCAAAAAAATTCTAATAAGTTCTTATCTATTCATTATTTTTTGAGCAGGACATACAGATGATTTTGGAATGATCTGGAGAAATAAACTTCTGGCACGCGTTACACATTTTTCGCGTACTTCTATACGCGCTCTTCCTCAGTGATAGTAGTTCTTCTCTGGCACACCAGATGAAAGTTATTCTGGACCTGATGAACCACAGTTCATCAGGTCCAGAATAACTTTAAAGTGCTTCACCTGGAATTTCTTCCTCTTGCTCAGACTCAGACTGATGATTCTGTTCTTCAAGCACTTCGTCAGTACTTGAAGAATCATCATAAGAATGCTCTGGTCAGTATTTTCCTCCAGCTACGCTATTATTTGTGTTTCCTGCAGTCTCTCCATGGTGTTTCAATAATTAAATAAATTTAACCATTATTTTACAAGCATATACCAATATAATCAATATTTTAATTGTATTACACAACAAATAATAAAGAAAAAACAATTTTAACATAGTAACGGTGCCAGCCAACAAACGACCGGGCATGAGTCAGTTTAGCACATTGTATCAGGAGAACTGTCGAGGGCCATCGGCGCTCCCACACAAAGACAACGTGTCCCGAAGGTCGCTGATAAAGAAGTTCTTTATTCCATCCTATCACAGAATAAATAGGTACAGAATGCGGCTCTGTCCTATAGTAATTTTAACTACCTACACTTGGTCATAGCGGTAGGATCGTCGCCTACAATATGTTGTGTTTGTATTGCCTTACAAATAAACAGAGTATAAGCTTCGAATGGTTATTCCGTGTTTTGTCTCTATTACTCTGATTTGAATGAAGTTCACATGATGACGGGAACGAAACACGAAATAAGTATTTGCAGCTTATTTTCTGTTAATTTGTAAGATTACTGATCTTACAAATTAAGTTTTTAGAATTTAGAACAAAAAACGTCATATCATTTCCATTATTTTTTGTATTTAAACATTTAAATACATATACCTAGGACAGGTCATTCAAATAGGTGGAAACAACTTCGACAAGGAAGCTGAAGAATACGGCTGGGTTAGGCAGCGTTTGTGATGTTGAGTCAGATCATTGAGGCACCTAAACTGTAGTGCTTAAAAGCGCGAGTTTTTGAGCAGTGCGTTCTGCTCTGTTCTGCGTTTCTCACATATGGCGCTGAGACGTTAACATAGACTAAAAGCCTCGTTCATAGATTCCAAGTCACACAGCGAGCTATGGAGAGAGCTATGCTCGGAGTCTCTCTAAGGGATAGGATCCGACTCCGAATCCGATGAAGAGATTCGACAAAACCACCGACATAGCAGATAAAATTAGCAAGTTGAAGTGGCAATGGACAGGTCATATTTGTCGTGCAGCCGATGGCCGTTGGGGCAGACGTGGTCTCGAATGGAGACCACGCTTAAAGCGTCGTATGGGCCGGCCACCCGCTCGCTTGACCGACGATCTGAAGACGGCGGCGGGAAATGGTTGGATACGAAAGGTGGAGGACCGAGTGTGGTGGCGATCCATTGGGAAGGCCTATGTTATCCGTGCGGTGACGGAGAAAGAATACAATTCGCCGCTCCTCTCCTCCGGTGGGTGTCGTAAGAGGCGTCTTACGGATTTTCCAGCTTCCATATGCTCCACTGCGTGGTAGGGCTTGGCCCGTCTGGTTAGTGACCACCGTACGCATGGTGTAAAACCCGTCAAGTGACCGTTTGTCGGTCGCGTTTCGGGATCAGCCAGCGTATAACCAGAGCTCGAGTAAATGTTGCTGCGATGCATTTGGTCTGCGGAGGCTTCCGTCAAACCAGTGCCAGGAGGACTTCATTAACCCGCCGACCAGGGAGACCCGAAGAAACGGCTGTCCCGCTGGCCGCCCGTGGCACAGTACAGGGGCCCAAGCAAGCCTAACCAGCTCGTGAGGCTGCCTCACCATGCCACGCATAATCTCGAGGTGGCCCGTCGTGCCGGTTGGAGACCGGAAGGTGGGGTCCCGGCGGCCATTCCCGGGGGGGTTCGGGGGCCCTTCCGTTCGGCGGGTTAGTGAAACTCTTTTGTAGGCAGTTTCCTGGTGAAACATGCCGCCACACTTTGACCATTCGCATCGCAGCAGCATTTCTTCGATTCACGCCTCCCTCCTTTCTTACACCATGACAGCGAATAACATTAGAACTGGTACTTCAGCGGTGCACACCCCCACCACAACCTTACCGTTTGAGGTCGAGTACGCTAACATCCGCGGACTCCATGCAAACCTCAATGCCGTTCATCACCATCTTGAGACGGCACAGCCAGCAATGTTATTCTTGACGGAGACGCAAATAATCTGTCCGGCTGACACCACCTACCTGCACTATCCGGGCTTTGTGCTTGAAACCAAAGCCGGTGTTTGCTTATTCGTTCAGGCGGATGTTTGCTGTCGCCGTCTGCACTGTCTGGAGGACCCTTCCTTTTCCCTTCTTGTGGTACACGTCGACTTGGAATCTCATAGCCGTGTCTACGTCTGCATCTACCGATCCCATAATGGCGACATGGAGACAACTCGACTCATGGAACACCTTAGTCGGGTGGCAGATGAAGCGCAGGAGCGGTTTCCATCGGTGGAATTGGTGTTTTTGGGAGACTTCAATGCTCACCACGAGTTGTGGTTGAGTTCCTCCAAAACTGACCATGCTGGTAGAACTGCCCACGCGTTCGCTCTCACGCACGACCTGACTCAACTGGTGAACCAGCCTACCAGTATCCCAGATATAGTCGGTCACGCGCCCTCTTTGTTGGACCTTCCGCTGACGAGTCGCCCAGCTAGTTACCTGGTGGAGGTTCGAGCTCCTTTAGGATCTTCGGATCACTGCTTGGTATCCAGTAAGGTGCCTCTGGCCCCGCTACCGCCTTCAGCGGTATCGAAACGCCAGATTTGGCACTACTCGTCGGAAGATTGGGATGGTATGCGGGACTATTTCGCATCCGTTCCTTGGGGGCAACGTTGCTTCAGTGGGAAAGACCCATCAGCTAGTGCGACTGCAGTTGCTGATGAGATAGTTTTAGGGATGGAATACTATATTTCGCACTCCTATCTCATCAGCAAAGGCAGGCGCAACCGATGGTTCAACCGCGAGTGTACCAACGCTGGTGATAAAAAGCAGGCGGCATACCGCGCTTGGATCAGAGGTAGAGCTCTTGGGGATCCCGAAACCCGCACGCTGAAAGCAGCTTATAATAATGCCACCAAGTCCTGCAAAAGAGCCTACATCAGAGCGGATGCCCAGCGCGTTGCACGGGTCGGCCAAGAACTGCTGACGCATCCTACGGGCAGCCGTAGCTACTGGCGTCTGGCCAAAGCCGTGCAATCAAACTTCTGCCAACCCTCGCTGCCACCACTGAGATGTCCTGACGGAACTTTAGCTCACAAGCCGCAAGATAAGGTCAATCTCCTGGTCAAACTTTTTGCGGCTAACTCCCGAATCGATGACTGCAATGCACAGCCACCTACAATTTCTCACTGTGGCCACACAATGCCCGATTTTAAAATCAGGCAGTGTGATGTCCGTGCGGAGTTGCAGTCAATGGATGTCCGGAAAGCTAATGGCCCTGATGGCATCCCAGCAATAGTCCTAAAAATGTGTGCAGCGGAGTTGTCCCCCGTGTTAACGCGCCTATACCGTCTCTCGCTCTCTTCAGGTTGTGTGCCGGAATCTTGGAGAGATGCCAATGTGCAACCGGTCCCTAAAAAAGGAGATCGGTCAGATCCTTTGAATTTGGGCCCCATAGCCGTAACATCAGTTTTGTGCAAAGTCATGGAGCGCATTTTAAATAAACAACTTGTGCAATGCCTAGAAGAACACCATCCATCATTCACGATCGCCAATACGGGTTTCGGCCGAAGCGGTCAACGGGTGATCTTCTAGCGTACGTTGCACATCTCTGGGGTGAGGCTATTGACAAGCGTGGTGAGTCGGTGGCTGTTAGCCTCGACATAGCCAAGGCATTTGATCGGGTCTAGCACAAAGCTCTTCTCTCTAAGCTTCCAGCATACGGTCTGCCTGCTCAGTTCTGCAACTGGGTCGCTGGCTTCCTGCATGAGCATAGACTCCGTGTCCTGTCTGATGGATGCGCTTCACGGCTCATGTCAGTGAATGCTGGTGTCCCTCAGGGTTCCGTTCTGTCCCCCACGCTGTTTCTTCTGCATATCAATGATATGCTTCCACTTGGAAATATTCATTGCTATGCAGATGATAGTACAGTGCACGGTGGGTATAACGGTCACCCTGCGGCTGGGCGAGACGAGACTGAAGAGAAACGAGTGAATCTTGTCATTGAGCTCAATCGGGTATTGGACCTCATATCTAATTGGGGCTCCAATAATCTGGTTGAGTTCAATGCCAAGAAAACACAGGTGTGTGCGTTTACGGCCAAAAAGTCACCATTCTTTCCTCTTCCAACTCTTCAGGGCACATCTCTAAGCCTGCAGAACAATATCAAAATGCTCGGTATGACTATTCTTTGACCTTATCCCACCTTCTCCCTTCCTCCATAGGAATACACGTGCTGCTCTCCGGTGTCATGGCTTCACTGTCAAACATATCATACAAACATCACATCACGCACAAAGAAATTTGGTGACTCATTTCTTTGTCGCACCTCCAAAAGATGGAATAGTCTACCAGCACACGTTTTCCCTCTTTCCTATCATATGGGGTCCTTCAAACGAGGCGTGAAGAAGCACCTTGTGGGCCGGCAGAGTGAAGTTGACTGATGCTGCGTTGTTTTCACGCTGCACCAGTTGTCTTCGCGTCTGGACTCCATTTCCACTTAGCATCAGGTGGTGTGGAGTCATTTGCTGTGCTAAGTTAAAAAAAAAATGTTTAGCAGTCCTCCAGTATCCAGACCTCTGCAGGCTGAGGATGGTGATGATGATGATAAAACAGTTAAATACGCAGCAATTTTTATATGAACTTTGTCGACTCATTGTAACAAAGCGCGTGTGGCGCCCCGGCTGACTCACGCACCAGTCGCACCACTGGCGTTTATCCGATTATAAGTTACAAGCTGCCCCCCGACCGCCTAACTATATCGCCATCGCTCTCGCTATCGCGATCTATAGTTTATTGCGTTATCTTGTCATTTCGAAAGCGATATGAAAGCAATATCGAAAGCTATAGCCTATAGCTTACGATATTGCTTTTGTATCGCATTCGAAATGACAAGATTACGCCATAAATTATAGAGCGCGATAGCGATAGAGTTAGGCGGTAGGCCCCCTGGTCGTGCGTGTACCTAGTGTGCAAGGTACCATAGTAGACGGAGGATCGAGATGTACCGTACGTGTTCGTACGAGTCAAATTCGTATGAAAACACATCCAAAGTACAGTCAGCTTAACCGAGATTACCGTACGAATGTGTGCGTGCGCCTGTATCGCTCGTTTATATCAAAGACAGAGTCAACGTCAAATAATTTATTCAATATAAGCCTTCACAGGCAGTTATTGACGTCAAAACTATAAAATCCAAATAATAATAAAAAAATACTTATTTGGATTTTGGGAGAACCTTCGGCCGAGAAGAGCGGGCAGGAAACATAGGAGGCTTATATCTGGCTTATATATAGAATCCTAATACTAATATAGAATATCCTCTGAAGCGCTGGTTTTTCTGATAACATTTTTTTCTAAAAATTTTTTTTTTAAATAAAAATAAATAAAATACTTAAGTTTCTAAAAATATATAGCATGTCTAAGTTTTAATAATAATAAATAAATATTTTTAAAAACCAAATTCAATTCGCGCAGAATACCGCGAACTGCCCTTCTATACATATTTATTTTGTGATCCCGTGACGCTTGTTAGCGCGATGGAAGTTTACGAGTGCGCCCTCCAAATGCACTCGAACTCTAGCGGTGTTTCTCTTCATTAGTTCGTTATGTGTCGCTGTTCGGACTCCCAACTTTAGAACTGATACGATGGGTAGAGTATTTTATCTACACCTACGTAGTGTTGTAGATAAAATACTTAATGTTTTCATGGCTCAATATTTCCGTTCCAGTTACGCTCTAAAAACAAAGCAATCCTTTATGATTTTTGTCCTGGAT
This sequence comes from Eudonia truncicolella, assembly GCA_949315975.1. Lineage (NCBI taxonomy): Eukaryota > Metazoa > Arthropoda > Insecta > Lepidoptera > Crambidae > Eudonia > Eudonia truncicolella. The sequence goes on along the minus strand of OX438829.1, from coordinate 13,438,367 downwards.
TTAATTTCCAGGTTGATCAAAATGTGTTTTGTATTTTTCGGTGCATAGAATAGAATAGAATACCTTTATTTCAGGCAACTATGGCCTATACAATTGATGCCTTAAATATTAACTTAATTGTTAGAAAATAACTTAAAAGCTATGTTATTATTTTAATTATTTGGACACATTTAGTGTCGTATGATGTAATGCTGAAACCAATACCCATCGAATTTGTCCAGCATGCAGTGGGACAGGATACAGTATATTACTTTTTTATTTTATTCATTTGCCACGCATTACTATAGACAGAAGGTATGTATACTTAGTAGTGGCTGTTACACTTTAAGTTCAGTGATCGACACAGTTTTCGTCAACAACTTTTCCGTATGTAGTTATATGTATTATATTTATATATACCTACTTATGTGTATACTTAAATAATTAATATTTTTATCATTATTTTGCTTTATACTAGTGCACTACTGCCTTTTATTTTCCTTTCAGTTGTCCTATACCTCAAAGGTTGTCTGGAAGAGATCGCTTTTATCGATAAGACCGCCTTTGCCCACCCCGATATAAAAATACGTTGTTTGTTTTTACTTTTCTGTGTGTGTGTGTGCAATAAAGAGTTTTATCTATCTATCTTTATCTAAAGTCACAAATAACCAATATTTTTAAATTTAAAGGAAAAAAGTGGCGATAGCTGGTTCCTGACGAACACCCTACCCAGTACCCTACGTAGACCCTAAACAATCTAAATGCTGTCAACAGACAACTGTAGGGTCATCGAGTTTCCTTACGACATTGTAGCATTACATTACCTTTGGTATCCTAATGGATTACATAATTGTAATGGATAATATAATGTATTATGTAAGTACGCCGTTATCATAATAATGTCAGAATTAGTTAATATAGTATGCATATTATTTTAAACATGTGCGTAAAAACCAATGACATAAATCTTAAATAAAAAAGTTATTTTATTAGATTTTCTCTGAACAGCCATCGGCAAACTGATTAATATATGTGATAGGATACCTGAAAAGGTGACCTTGTATTGTTATCTAAAATTTTTCAAAGTTTATACATTCTTAATACGGTTGCTCTTGTTCTTGGCTGTTTCCATAAAATGACAGTCAAAACCCACTTGCTTGCCTGAACGGAGGGTCATACCTCGACCTATGTGTGTGTTTATAGGAAGGCCTAGATTCCTTAACTGCCCCAAATAGCTCTCTACATTCTAAAGTCGCCTAAGGTTGGTTTGTGTACCTACCTATACTTACTAGTATTACAATATTTCTATAAAACACAATTATCTAGAATCTAGACTAGTCTACACAAACATCTGCCCTAAGGATAAGAGATAAGATAAGATGTCTAAAGTCTAGACAAACAAAGAAACGGTTTCATAGATCTGCCCTAAAGCTTACCATGAGCAGTGTATTAAACACAATAAAAAACATACAAAATAACAATAAAGCTTAGCAAATCAGTTATAATATGAGCTACAATATGAGACATGTGCGTTATAATATGAGCATGTGCAATTCAATTCAACTTCGACTGATAGTTTTTTCGACTATGTCTACATCCGAAACGCTACTATCGTAGGGGAAACATTGCTCGACACTTTAAACCCAGCGTTTGACATAGTTTTAGTTTACAAAAATCACGACTGCCATGACAAAAAAAAGGCAAAAAAACAAGATGTCATGTTTTTATTTAACTGTATTGTAACTGAAATTTTCATGGCAGTCGGGGAACCGCTCTTCGGAATACTTTCTTATATACATATAAGGTCCCCCGACTGCCATGAAAATTTCAGTTAAAATACAGATAAATAAATCTCTCATATCATGACATCTCGTTCTTTGCCTTTTGTTTTTTGTCATGGCAGTCGTGTTTTTTAATTTTTTAAATTATTTATTTTTATTTTGTACTTACCTTTTAGTGATAAGTTTAATTTTAATAAAATATGTCATGCTAGGTAATTTAATTTGTAAGCATTTATTATACAAGAAGAAACAAAAATTAACCTCTACAGATAAAATGCTAAACATCAAGTTAAATTTAGTTAATCATTGTTTTGTCTCTTTTTCTCAAATTCGAAATGACGTTTGTGTGACGTTGACAAAACAATGTTTAACTAAATAATGCTTAAATAGTTTTTATGAAGGGGGTTAGTCTCTAACTTCAATAATGATGATTTTTCATCATACAAAATTACATCCCCTATTTTACCCACATAGGGGTTGAATTTCCAAATTTTTACTAACCTATGTTAGTCGGCACGATGCAAGGATTGTAACGATACCTCATATATCTAAATCGGTTCAGGCGTTTAGAAGTTATAGTGGAATAAAGAAACATCACATACATACCTGAAAACATAACACTCCTCTTTTTGGCAGTCGTGTAAAAATAACATAGATTTTCTTCGAAATTTTACAGGATGACAGATATGAACTAAAGACTTAAATAAGTTACTGCCCTATTTTCAATGTCGAAGCAATTTTTTTTATTCATATAAACATAGGAAAAGTGCTTTTGATTCGTCCATACTTCTTTTGCCTACTACCCATTCGAGACGTCCATTTTTTATCTGTGGAGAAGAATGGGCGCAAGAAACTCCACAGCTCTAATAGAAGTGTCGTTACTTCTATTACGATTTTATTTCTTTTGACGACCTCCGTAGCCGAGTGGCTTGCACGCCGGACTTTGGGCGGCGCTAACTCTGAGGTCCCGGGTTCGATTCCCGGTCGGGCCAATGTCGAAAACGAACTTTTCGATATTGTGTCTGGTCTGGGTGGTTGTGGTACCGTCGTTGTGTCTGATTTCCATGAAACGAGTGCTTTAGCTACTTACCTTGGGATCAGAACAATGTATGTGATGTTGTCTCATATTTATTTATTTTCAAAGTTCAATTGAGGAAATTTGTCAAAATGTATTGAAGAAATCTGTACTTGACCTGTTAATTCTATTAAAGATATTTACAAATTTAATACATTTACAACTAAACACTTTCAAGAGCCCAGAATTACTAACAATGTTTAAAGGGGGAAAATGCGATCACTAGTATAATTCGTAGCACAACAAAAATAACATTAATCATCGACGCAATTAATACAAGGTTCAATATGGGAATGAGAAAAAGGCTTTCATCACCTATACGCAACGAATGGGGGCCGAACATAGCGCACAATAACTCATTGTTGGGAGGCGCGGGTTCGTAATGCCGGCGAGGTTACAGACATTTCACTCTGCCGCTTTTATTACGGGTTCCTGATAAAATGGGAAACACTAATAGCTATTAATTCGGAGCACTTTGATACCTGTATATCTGATTTGTCTTGACCATAGTGAATATGGGGATCTTTGTAACTTTTATTGATGGTAAGGATCTAAGGATCTTGGACGTCAATTTTAAATATATAAGAAAAACTGCATTCGATTAGAAAAGGGTTCTAAATTCCAAAGAGGACCGTCGAATTTGGGGGGAGGGGGGGGGGTATACCCCTACCCCTCCCCCAAAGCTCAAAACTCGGAACTTAATACTTTTTTTTAAATTAACTTTTTAATTTTTTCGAAAAAAAAAATAAAAAATAATTATTTTACCAAGTTACCATAACCGTACCCCCAATTTAGCAGTGCTGCCAACATTCTTTTGGTTGCTTTCAAAGCGTTTTTACGTTGAAAAGTTGGCAGCAGGGTCCGGGTGTCGCAAAGGGGGTGCACCAAAAATACACTCTAACTTTTTTTCACTAAATGACGAAAATCATAGGTTTCAAAAAAAGATAGACAAATTTTAAAAAAAAAAGTAAAAAAAAAGTTGTAAAAAAGACTTAGAAAATTTTCCGATGATTTTGTATGAAGCCGACACTTAGAAAAATTTTAGATGTTTTAGTATGGGAGCTGGACAAGTGTGAAACGTCGCACGTACAAAAAAGTTGTTTCTGGGGCTTCGCCGGCCGCTGCCGCGGCACGCTCGCTCCGCTCGCTCGGCTCGCCCGTTTTTGGTCACCATACTAACCTAACCTAACCTAATGAACTCTTTAGCCTTTTTTCATGACGGGGGGGCTTCGCCCCCCGAGCCCCCCTTACGGGGAGGGCTCCCCCCGTCCTCCCGCTTCCCCGCCCCACTTCGATTTCCTCACTGCGCTGAGCTGTCACTTCACTATCCGAATAAATGTTAGCCATAAAATTTATTATTTTCAATAATTTATTGTGAGAGTCCTAATCAATTCCGAGCAGTAAAAATTCGTGTACGTATTCCTAATTATGAGTTCTTTACGCAAAAAAAAAATCACCTCAAAATTCAGCGGTCCTCTTTGGAATACAGAGCCAATAGGCGTCTGTGCTGGACAAAAGCCTCCCCCAAGGACTTGCCAACTGGCGAACCCGCCTGCCAAGCGTGGCAATTACGGCAACTACCCCTCATGATGCAAATAAAAATGTGTATAATATATTATTATATAAGTATGTTATTATCTGCAACAAACATGTTTTCAGAACAAACAAAAATTATAATTTGTGTACCTTATCTTTCTGAACTACTCAATTAACAAGGAAATAATAAAATGCTCGCTTATGTGATTGCGAAGAATGCAAAGCCAAATGAATAAAGTTACGGAAGTATGGGAAATATTCTACATGACATGTGAGTGTGAGTCATTAGGTGCGTGCTCCCAGTGGCGATGATTATTATGAAAGTATTCTATGTCGAATAATAAATCTATGAATGTTTTAGTATGAGAGCGAAACCTGCATTACTGCAGAGCGATACCTGCATATCTACATATACGTTGGCTTCACTATAAATAAAGGCGATATTTTGAAATGTGAAAGATTTTTTTCACATCAATCAAATCAAATCGCTTATTATTGCATTATCACATGTAATGATACAGGTTGTTCTACGCTTTAGATAGTGCCTCCATGATACACCTTACGACATACAACATAATATTAATTTAAGATTTAAAAAAAAACGTAGCTTTACGTAGGTACAATTCAGTTTTATAGTTACTTGGGACGCCGTTACTACCAAATTTGATCAGTGAAAACTCCCCGAGTGTTCTATTTGTATCGTCGTCGTAGCCAAATTGTTATATGTCGTAGCCATAGTAGCTGAAATCGTAGCACATAGTTTCTCGTAGCAGCCCTGTAGTAACGGCGTAGCGCAATTTTTTGTTTACATTGATGTTAGTGTTCTGATCAGATTTATGAAACAATAAATTTAATTTAACTACTGTCTTTTAAATTATAAATACATAACCGAATCCGAAGAAAGACAGCGGGTGAGACCTGCGCAGGACCAACTAATTTAAAGTATTTTTGGTGTGTAACATCTTTCCGCTCGCCTTCTATATACACAATTTGTGGCAGTGTAGAAAAGGGACGGAAGTAGAATCGTAACAGTGTGTTCCTGTAACTGTTATGTGTTAGTCGGGGAAGCCACCAGTGATCGATATTTTAAGCCCAATGTCCGTTGTAGGTCGTAATATTTGTGGGAGTGATTTCGTGGAAATGTGATCGTAACAGTGTGACATGTCTTCGAATGAGTATTTACTGCATTCTCTTTATGATTTGTAAATCTATATTCTATTTTCTATTGTAATATTGATTTCAACCATTTCGTGTGTAATAGACTTTTAAACAAAACTTCCGAAAAAAAAGAGAAAAAATATAAGTCATTGTTAATTCTATATTCTGTTTTCTATTATAATATTGATTTAAAAATTTTAAAATGTCAAATGTTACACATCATATGCGACTACTGTAAGGCTGGTTGGTTTTTTTTTAATGTTGCCTACTAAATCCTTAGATCTTGGATTTTCTTAATCACAGAAAGATTCATTAGAATTAGTTTAATTATTCTGAATTTTGTTTGGGATACCAAAATGTGTAAAGGCTCTTTCTTATGTTAGTTGTTTAAATTGCAATTTAGAAGCTAGAAGTCTAGACTTTCGATAATAGCTAAGCATCCATAATAAACAGGAACCCTAAAGTATCGGGTTGTCCGTCAGCTTGGCCGAAAAAGAAACAATCATAAAAGGTGGTGCTATGTTGAGGGGTTTTAAGGCTTAAGTTTGACTGATGACCGTAATGGGCGCGAGTTCCAACTACGAAGAAAACTGTAGAGATTGAACTATTGTAGAGCTTTAAGGATTTAGAACATATCCTTTTTATACTATATATTTAATATTAAATAGCTTATAGGTTTGATGCAAAATATGTAATATAATTCGAACCAATAATTGAAAGAAAATTTTAATTCAGCTTCAAATGTTTAAAGTTTACGTTAAAAAAAACTAGTAATTTATATATTTCTATTAAGAAAACATATTTTTTACAATACAACTGTTTAACCATATATGTACTTATATTTGGAACAGATGTTACTTGATGTGATTCCAGCTTAGTCAAATAGAGTAAAAAATATCAAGCACTAACAACAATTATTGTAATAACATTTAAAGTAAGTTAAGGCTACGCATATATTTAACGATTGCGTTTTGTACTTGGTAAGAAGTGTCGACAGCTATCGATTATTGAAACTTGGACTTGACCGCTTTTGTGATGTAGTTAGTGGTTAAATCAACGGTCACAGACCCAGAGGTCTCGTATTCGAGGTTTACATATTAATGTGCGCGGTTTGGTTAGTGGTAAGGCTTGTTTTGAGTCCATCTGCTAGCTATTACCATCCCGTCGTCGTAACAACGATATTGGTAGCATTTTTGTGCTTAATTTTTTTATATAGCGTGCTCCTCATTGTTTGAAGATTTCAGGTGAAGTTCTATCATCGGTTTTATCATCACTTACCAATATATATCTGATAGTTATCAAAACAAAACGCTTACCGATTGTAGAAAAAAACCTTTGGTTTATAGAGTAGAGCCTCCAAACTATCGACGATTGTGTAACAACCGAGATATTGTGATGTTTAAGACCCTTCACGGCCCTTGCGACCCGATGCCCATTGATAAGATACTTTCTTTGAAAGTCTACCTTCTTAACGTTTGATATTGGACGTTATGTGATCGTCAACTGTGTGTGAAGTTCACATATTACGAGTATATCTTTAGAAGTTTTATAAAACCACTAGTGGTTTAAGAGTCCCGTAATACTTTATTTATAATATATAGAAAAAAAAATGGCAATGGCTATCAGAAACCTGGGCTAGAAATCTATATAAATTTCGATCTATTAAAATGGAAAAATAATAACGTTATCAAAATCGTGATCAAAATCGTAGTCTTAGCTCACTCCGGTCACCCGAGCCAAGGTAGCCCTTTAGGGCGCCCTCGGGTTGTTCCGCTCCCTATTCAATCCGAACCCCTCGAAGAACCTAGTAGGGAGTGGGGATGCGCTAGCGTGATGCTATTCCCTCTAGAAACCCTCTGACGGTGTTTTGATTACACGACTTGAGGAACCTTATAAGTTTCTCGCCGCCTCCAAAATGTACGGTGACGATGTAAATATCTACTGGGACCAACAGCAAACTCTCCCCAAAGAAAACATAGCTCACTTTATCAGCCAGCCAGCTAGCCATTCAGCCTATTTGCTATTAGTTTGAGTTGCTAAGCGACAAGCAATATGCAGCGCCAAAATGCTAAATTCGAATACAGTTGCGAACAAAAAATATTTGTTTAATGTTTTGAGATGAATGAGTGAGTACCTAATGCTTTGTTTTATTTATCGCTGTACCCTATCGCTCTGCTCTATCGGTAAAGGTCTGACAATATGGACTGACAACATCATTGTTCTTTACAATGACTGAGTAGGAAGATATTAAAACTTTTCAAAAGATAGTCCCATTACCTACTCCTGTCGCGGCAGTGAAAATGTGCTCAAGACTGCACGCTACGTTCCATTACACTCCCACAACTTTCGCTAACTTGCTGGACTCGCGAAACTATTTGGTCGCGATGCACAAGATTCACTTTACGACAAAACTGTTATTATTATGTTATATCATCTAAAAATAGTCTATGTTTTTTGTTAAACATAAAATGTGTTATTAGAATTGTTATCTATTTTAAAAAGATCAAACATAATAGTATGTATGGCATAAATTTGGATTTTTATAATTTATCTTTAAAATCTAAAACAGCCTTATCTTATTTTAATCATCATAAATCAAGTTCAAAGTCAAATTGCTTTTTTTTTTGTTCCAATAAGCAATGTCTTTGAATCGTCTAAACATTTTTTACCTACTAAATGCATGTGATCTCCCAAAAAACGCTTGAAAGCCTTACGTAGTTTCATAACTTTCATACAAGCAACTCATTGAAATCGTGTATTTAGCCAGTCAATTAACAGGCGACAACTAATTTTCATTAACGCCAACGGCAGCGACACTGCCGCTGAATACGCTGTTCAAAGAGCATCACGTCAAATCTGGCGCGCCAAATGGCTTTGTATGTTCACCAACTCGCTTAACCATTTCGAATATTAGACTTCAACAGAGGTGGAGGAAAACTCTAACGATTCTCTCGAAAATATTTTCAAACTAGGTTTTTGGGTAAGAAAACATCGTTCAAAGTTAATAGTATCGTTTGCGAGGTATTATTATTCTGCGTCAGTTACTTCCAGTATTCAGTTTAAAACTATAAGGGCCCGTTTCACGATCTACAAGTAAGTTCCCATTAGCGTTTACTTGACAGATAGTCCATACAAAACTGTCACTTTATCTGCCAAGTATCTCCTAATCAGACATTGTGAAACAGGCCCTAAATTAATTAATTATTATTATTGTACGTCGCAACTACGCCGACGCTTCGCATACCCTACGTCGTTCGTAGACCTTACACCGAGTAGAAAAAAACTAGAACTAGTGAACTAGATCTAAATGGTGACCTAAATCAACTGAGCACGGGTGAGCTGCAATCCAATCACTCCATACACAGGCGCAATCATCGGATCTGACATCCGATTGCAATTAGGACCGCATACATCCATGCGTCAAAGATCCGCACGCTGATTGGTAGCTCAGTGCATAAGTTGACGCCAGCTGAGCCCGTCAAACTCATATCAGAGAAGATCAACATTTCTAATTCGAAAAGTTACTTACTATTAACTTATTAACTTATTAGTGTTACAGGTTCTATGACAACCTGTAACACTAATAAGACCCACATTGTTAAGGAATTAGGTCATATGTACTACAAAATATTAAAATAACTCGCGAACCTTCAAACGCATATAAGGCACTGATGGTTTTTAGACAACTGAATATTTATCGTCCATACCACTTATGATTATATAAATTTTTGATGTGTAACAACTTTCCGCTCGCTTTCTATGTATACAATTTGTGGGAGTGATTTGGAAAATTGTGACGGAAGTAGGTGTAACAGTGTGACAGGAAGACGGGGAAGCGCACAAGCGTACATGACATAATATATTATTATTATATGTGACATATTGTGTCATTTGAATATCAAAGGTCTTTTTGATATGTCAAATATAGAAGATATGAGTAATACTAGCATTTACTGCATTTATCTGAGATAATGAATAGATAATGAGTATTTACTGCATTTATTTTATATTTATGAAAAGGTGTGACCCATTTTTTTCAGAATATAATGTTAAAATTGCTTATTACGTAGTATCGTATGCGACTACTGTAAGGCTCGCTCGTTTTTTTTTTACTAACTACCCTCGTTTATCTAATGTTGGTCACAAGCCATAGACCAAGACAAGGCTGAATTTTATTAGATAAGCTATCAAGAGGACTGCAACACTAAAGACGTCGACAAATAGCTATCCACAGACCTATATTTTGTCTGTGTAGCTATCCGTATATTAAACTTTCATATTATTTTAATAAAGCGCTTTTTTTGTATTGTAAGAGAAAAATCTGTTTCAATAATCATTTTTTGTTAACTAATAATTTACTATTCATCCTTTTCCATCCCATTTAATGGACGAACAAATAAAACGAAATGGCAGTACTTATATCCGTAGAGGAACTAAAGACTTTTTGTTTATATTTTTTTATTTAAAAATGTATACTTGTATATAACTAGAACCTATTTGCTAGCCTGTCTTTCATAATAAAATCTCGTAAGATAGAAAGAGAACGCCTATTATTTTTTCTAAGGTCACGCTCCAGGGGATTTGTCTCGACCTACGATATTTAAATTGACTTATGTATCTGAATTCTTTATGATACCTCTCTATAGCGATGAAAATTGCGAAGCGATTCAAACTAGCGCTTTAGCACCCTAATAATCTGCTGATAACCATAGTACGTGTGTATGTTCACCGTTCTAGAACCATCCACAAACATAGGAAATGAAACCAATTATGGGGACGGGCCGAGGCATTAACCCAAATATTGGAATCTAAAGCAACTGATCCGCAAAGCTTTAACATGAGCGGTCGGGTCTGCGATGAATAAAAATGACGTATTCAGAAACATAGCCCATTAAGGAACCCTTTTTATCATAAACTAAAAACAAAAACGTCAGCCGGGCACCGTGCCAAGGTGTATGTAACTATTTCAAATCGAATATTTATAGGAACGTAATGTGAACCGGCAGTTTACATTATTCAAGCAATCGTAGAGGTTTGTTCAATTCAATTCAAAGCAACTGATGCTAAAGAAGCTATTAAATTGATATATTTTATTTTAATTAAATATTCGATGGAGCTCATTGGCGCCAAGTGACGCTTTTGGGTAACAATCATAGTAGTTAAGCATACTTCGCAATGCGGGTTCCTGAAAGGTTTGCCCAAATTGTTTAAAATGTCTTAAGCTCCTCCATTTTTCAGAAGGCACATTAAGCTGTTGGTTCTGGAACCCGGTTCCAGTAACACCCACCAACCCACATAGGCTCAGCTTGATGGGCTATCTAGAAAAACATAAAATTCCTAATGTGTTTCCCCAATATCTTTTCTCATATCTTACAAATGTATACACCCACAACCCTAAGCGTCCTTTCAACATCAAAAGCAGTTTAATAAGATTTCCAAACATTCCACAGCATTTTAGAAGCGGACGCGAAAGGAGCAATCTACTTGACGACTAAAAATGAAACGTTTCCAATAACGCTGACATCCCTGAAATCCCGGGACGGCACTATAGCGCACGGCACTCCGCACATTTTATCCACCGCTAAAAACCTCTCGCAGAGCGCCGATGACTACTGGGATGACAGTTCCGAGGAGATTCTCCTCTCCAATTACATGAACGACACGTATGACGCACTTGACGCAGACGTATGGAAGAGAAATAATAAGAGGAGCATCAACGACGCCGTATCGAAGAACATCACTTCAGTGCTCGAGAACCTTTTGAAGAATTATGAGAATTCGCAGCTGCCGACGCACGGTAAAGGTGGGATACCTTTTTTCTGTTGGATTTTATGGGTATTTGAATAATAATGTGTACCTATCTATAGTTACTTAACACGTTAATGTTGCAGGCTATCCAACGGTAGTACAAACTAATATTCTTATAAGAAGTATGGGGCCAGTTTCGGAACTTGACATGGTAAGTAAAATAACTCTGCTTCATTCCTACTTATTTTGTTCAAGTTTATTTGCAGTATAACAACACTTTTTTAAACTTAATAAAAATAGTAATTGTCCTATTTACTGTCATCGCTACAATGAATGGGTATTGGTTTTAATCACCACGCTTGCCAAATGCGTGGTGATCACAAACACCGTGCTATGTATCAAAATTTAAAACACACCTTATGCCGGACCCGAAGGTGCCGAGAGTGAAAGTGAGCGCTTTTTTACTCCACCATCGCGGCGCTTAACTTGATAATAGCTATATAAAAGTTATAAACCCCTCTAACTCTTAGGTAGGGTAGTGGTCCAGGGTTCGACTCATTTTTTTTAATTTACGGTATGACAGCTAAAGTGCAGGTGGGCTGTATTCAAATGTTGCTAAAGACTAAAATCAGTTTCTGACGATTTCTAATGATTAAGAATAAAAATGACAATCACTTCTTCCTGACTGGCGTCACTACCCTATATATTTGTTGTCATCAAAACTGCTTGTTTTCTCGTCAGGACTACTCCATGGACTGCTACTTCAGGCAGTACTGGCGCGACACTCGGCTCTCGTTCATGGGCCCTATCCGTTCACTGTCACTCTCCATCAAGATGCTGGAGCGCATCTGGCGGCCCGACACTTACTTCTACAACGGGAAGCACTCCTATGTCCACACCATAACCGTGCCTAATAAGCTGCTTAGGATCAGCCAGCATGGAGACATACTTTACTCAATGAGGTAATGTAAAAGTAGGCATCGTTGTAGACTGATTACAAGATACAATTCGTTCCTCATCAGCGATCGATTCAGGGTATAGTGAGCTTCCTATGAAAATGCTAGAACGCGTCTGACGGTATGTTATTAATACTATAAAAGAGGCTAAGTTGTTGAGCAAAAAATATAAAACCATATTTTGTAAAAAAAAGATTGCTATTATCCTTGCCTTCGGCTTTTACAGCATGATCAGATTCATTCAGCAGTAAAAAAACATGACGGTACCTCAAGCCATTCATAGGTACTTAAAAAACTCAGAAGCTTTTATAAAAAAAAGGTCGATACATAATATATCTATACTTTTTTTAAGGAAAAATAAAAGGAAAATGTTCTTTCATATTTCCCGTCGTGTCACAAGTACGCATTTGACTCGAGGCTAAACGCAGAGACAAAAGGGTACTGTGTCAGTAGGATAACAACGTGTTGGGCTATCGGGCGTGAAGAAGGAAGTTAGGGTAATCATAGTGTAACTACCGGCTTGCTAGTCTTTATCTGTCTTGTACTAGTTACGTATTCAAATCGTGAATGTGCAGAAATGTGTCGAAAAATTCCACGAACGGGATTTGAACCCGCAACTTCTGATATACTTGCACAGGTGCACTTACACACTATCCTCCCAACAAAATTTGTGAAAAATTTAAACACGCTAAAATCAAATATTTATAAAATTCATAAAATACAGTGAAAAAATTAAACGCCAATTTTATGAATTTTATAAATATTTAATTTAGCTTCAGTGCAGCAATTAGCACTTGAAAATAAAAAAGTAAAATTCACGCTAAAATCCTTGTATGTAATGTTCTTTGAATACTGCCGACTATCTGTAGCCGCCTCTTCGAAGTATAGCAAAAAACTGAGATAGTTTATAAGATAGACATTATACCTAATACCTGGGTTTACAGACTAGGCTTCTTTGAAGGTCACGTAATAAGTTCCCAACAGATGTTATGCGGCTCAGTTCATTATTTTCATAGTCTATGAACAAACACAGCGTCCCCCATTTTTAATTGGCAGAGTGAAAAACGCGCGCTCCGATTACTTACCCCGAGATATTCATAGAACGCAAATTGCCATGGCTATTCTAAAATTAATAACCAACTTACTTGCACAACGATAAATTGTTGAGATCTATCAAACGTTATGTTATAAAAAAAACACAGTATTTTAATTGAATCTCGAGGCTACCAGTGTAGTCTAAGCAATTTCATTTTTAATGCTTCTTTCACCCAAATCAGTAATAGTACTGAGGTATGTGATGACGGCCTTAGTCCCTATTTATTATTCAAAGTCCCTTGAAACTTAATGGGAGATCTTTGCGAAAGGGAGAATCCATAGGGTCAAGTGGAATCCTGAAAGGATTAGCTTGCGTTTCAATAAAATAATTGTAGCAAACCTATCGATACGGTGTATGGCGAAGCCCTTTTCTTTGTACCTTAATAATAAATTATGACATAGTTAAAGATGTAGGTAGTTAAACCGAATATTATTCACTCACGTAACTAGTAACTGTTTGATTTTTACGAAATAAAGTTTCTCTATAACTTAATATCTATAGCTTTAAACCCGATGACAACGACGAACACCACCGGAGAAAGAAACAGCTCTTGCCGAGTTTCTTGCGGCTTCTTCTCGGTACAAGGGTACCGCAGGGTTTACGAAGTCAAGGCTTTGAATGGACGTTCTAAATATACTTGTTAAAGTACATTCTAAATAAAAGGAGAACGCGTATTCGCGTACAACCCCACAATGTTTATGTTTTGGTACCATATTTGCATAGTTTGTTCCTTAATTTTTTCTCATTATTTTCCAGTAAATGTTATATTTTTAGATGTCCGGGGTAAAGAAAAATCATAAAGCGAAATAATAATACTAAAACTAATAACGAAACGCATTTTAACTAGCAGAAACTATACGCAAAACGCATATCTGCTGTCAGTTGCCTCGCTTAAAAATATCGATATATCGATTAGGAAATGAATTCTCAAATGGCTATTAAGTCATAATATCGTTAATCTAGTTTCGATTAAAAGCTTAATTGTGCAACTATTTTAGAGCATTATATACTCGCCATGAAGGCATGACTAGACCTGCTCCATTCTTGGATAATGTTATTTTAAGAGTGCCTTAAATTACTTTTTATTTTATTAAATATGTGACCAAACTAAATTATTGTTTTATTTCTACTGAGCAAATACTAGTATGGAAAAACATTATTCGTCTGTTTGTATGTACAAATCGTGAAACTTCCCAGTAGAAAGACCAGTAGTTTTTGATTTATTAAAAATGTTTTTTACATCATAGAGCATTAACAGGTACTATTTTTTTTGGATTATATATTGTTTCCCTTTGATGATGATTCCCAAATAACAGTAATTTATTAGTAGTATCGACCGGGAAGATCCTCGATTGTACTCTAAAAAATAAGTAAGTATGCATTCTGAGCAGTAGTAGGTAGACTAGTATTCCTGTCTCAGATATAATAATTATAACCACTACCTTCTGCCCGCATTTACACACGCGTGATTCGCGTTCCCATAGGAATATTGGCATAAAAAGTAGCTTATGATACTCTCCGTTCTTTCAGATATCTCTCTGCCAAAGATCAAGTCAATTGGTTGCTTAGTTAAGGCGTGAAGGAAGGACAAACAAACTAAATTCGCATTTATAATATTATATATAAATATGTAAGATAGGAGATGATTTCAAGCTCAATGTTGGTATAACTTTTTGTGTTTTAAATAACCAAGCAAACAGATCTGAATAATCACAGTCACAGAAGTTCCTGATAGGTATCAATTTTCTAGAATCTATAACTCGGGCATAACAATACATAATTAATATTAAAATGCACTAGGTACCTACCTATTTTAGTTCGATTGATTTATCAAGACGAACGTACCTACATTTTCAGATTATTTAATTGTCACTGTCAATGTCCGTCCCTGCTGTCACTCAACTGTCAAATACAGGGAAAGCCTTACCTTAAAAAAATATCGAAATACAAGTATAACTTTTAAACCCCAACATTTAGAATTCTGTTAATTTATGTAGTAATTCTCAATAATATAATCTACCAAAAATGTGTAATCTCATTGCCAAACATGAAAATTGTAGGCCTGTACAAAATGTCCATAGTACCCTGCCATTCTCCTTTTTCGATTCGAACGATTGCTTATGACACGGGCTGACTTGACAACGGCCATTGAAACTAGAATAGCTTTTTTGTAAACCCCATTAATTAACTAACTTTATATATACGAAATATCAGGAACTAACTGGAAATGTAGCAAGTAGATTCCTTAAACGTTGTAAGGGGGATTGACGACAGACAGTCGAAATACAAGAATGATGATATTAGTGTTAATGGCGCAGTTTTTATTTGACGATGAAATTAAATGGCGTTACCTAATAGGTTGGACTCAAATAAGCTTAACCACCAACCAAACTGTAGAACTTGTACCCTTTGGTTGCTGCTTAACCTCAACACTCGCAGACCGGGCGCGTTAACCGCTGCGGCATCGAGCTCCTCCGAAAAGGCTTCAATGAAATGGTGTTATTAGGCGACCTCTCTCGGTTCTATTCCAAGTTCGAAACGTGACAAGAGACAGAACGAGTGCTCTCAAGTCTCAAATGACTACGCAGAGGGCGCTCAGCGGCGTGCGGCAATTTATTTATTCGATTGAGTTTTTTTTATATGTAATAGGTACTATATTTCTTTTAAATTCTTTTTTTACTTTTATTTACCGCCTAGCGATTTCGAGCTCCTTAACAGCCACATCCCGAGAACCCGACAAATTTAAAAAAAAACAGCTCTTTATTCCTTCTCTACATTAACAAAGGAACCTCTGTAAAAAAAAACAGCTTTCTATGTCTAAGAGTTTTTTTGTTTTGTATTTTTTTTTACTGTTTCTATTTGACTAACAACTACCATAACACACACATACTGAGATACTAATTACTAATTCGTAATTGTTTTTTTTATATTTACAATGGATGAGCTCCCTGTTTCATCGTATTTATACAAGATCTTCATTATTTTTGATATTTCGACAATACCAAGTGTTGATATAGTTACAATCATTATTAACGGGATTATTACCATGTTAATTTGTATTTAATTCGTTACAGTGATTGATTGTTTAAAAATATATAATTTTTTTCATTAAACTTTAAATAGTGTTCTTTCCATATACCTACATAGTGCAAGATTGATCGAGCTGAACTGAATTCGGCATCAATTGAGATTAGCTTGGGCACCAGGCCGGTACGTGCCGCCATTTAGCAGAGCCAGACTGTCGGCCGAGCAGCCCCGCTTAAACTAAACCGATTAGCAGTTGATTGAAACTTGCTATTTGAATGCTACTCTTAGCGAATGCACGGTTTGAGGACGGCTTGTAGCAGATCTTTATATACACGGTGACTTTTTATCGGTGATCAGGACTAACTGATTCCGACTAAGTTAATGATAGCCATTGCAATAATAATAAAACTTACATGTCAGCATTACAATTTTTATTTTTTTGTCCGGGAAGTAAAGTTAATAACTATGAATATTAAAATCATGGTCATCCTACTCCTCCTTGTTACAAATAAAACCTCCAATCTTCACTTCCTAAAAATGTAGGAAGACCATACATTCTAATTCATATTGATTACCTAATTAAAAATACAAATTAAATTTATAAAAAGACAACATGTAACTACTATTATTATTGCAATGGGCATAATTTACTTAGTCAGAATCAGTAGGTCCTGATCACCGATAAAAAGTCACCGTGTATATACAGAACCTATGTAACAGAAACCTAAAGAGATGAAAACTTGACCGATTATCAATCAGCCGATTGAAAATTGCTATTTGAATGCTGCTTTATGCGTATGCACGGTTTGGGGACGGTTTGTAGTTGTGTAGATCTTTATAGCACAACCTATGTTACAAAAACCCAAACGGATGGAAACTCGACCGACTATCAGCTGATCGAAACTTGCTATTATGCTGCTGCTATGCGAATGCACGGTTTGAGGACGATACAGAACCTATGTAACAAATACCTAGAGGGATGGAAACTCGATTATCAGCTGATTGAAACTTGATATATGAATGGTGCTCAAGCGAATGCACGGTTTGAGGACGATTTGTAGATCTTTATATACAGAACCTATGTGACAAAAACCTAGAGGGATGTAGAATCAACCGGTTACTTGATTGAAACTTGCTATTTAGATGCTGCTTCTAAGTGAATACATACATATATACATACATACCTTATAAATAGTTATAACAATTGTATGTAACAAAAACCCAAAAGAATGCTAAAAAATATTTGACAAAATCCTGTAGCGTAGAAAAGTAGTAGGCACTGCTAAAAGTACGATGAAAATCGCCAATTAACCCAAAAATTTTCAAAATATTTGTAGAAGACTTCATATAGTATTAAATAAAAACCCTGAAGGATCGGTTGATGTAGAAGATTCAGAAATATTTTGAAAACAGCTGTATAAATACGTAGAAACGAAATAAACGGCACTGCAAAATGTAAGAGAAATGTTTAGAACCCCAGTATTCGACGTCATCGCTGACACTGCTCACACAGTGCATCTTGGCGGAAAATAATCATTTCATGTTTGCAGTTTTGTTTTGCGTTTTGTCGAGTAGGTACTAATATGAAAAATAGATACTGGTGCGTAAGTGAATATCAAATAACATGTATATCATTATCATTTTTTTTTATTATTTAATTTAAAACAATCCTCACAGCCCTTTTGCCGCTCTGAGATCTTACTTGTTATTACGTAGGTATCAGTGTCAGTTATTTAATATTTTACTGTATCTCAAATAATGTTAGGTATCTATACGAATACTCTGTAGCACTATTTCGTTAAACTATAACCTATATCTAATCTAATTTCCTTTCCACAGATTAACTATAAAAGCGAAATGTCCCATGGAACTACGCAACTTTCCTA
This sequence comes from Eudonia truncicolella, assembly GCA_949315975.1. Lineage (NCBI taxonomy): Eukaryota > Metazoa > Arthropoda > Insecta > Lepidoptera > Crambidae > Eudonia > Eudonia truncicolella. The sequence goes on along the minus strand of OX438829.1, from coordinate 13,420,125 downwards.
TGGATCGACAATCCTGCCCTCTGATTCTAGGAAGCTGTAAGTGAGCTACTCAAATAATGATTACTTTAAAACCTTGCCTGTTCAATTTCGATGTAACTTTATAACATAAGTACTACTTACAGTAGATATCCACCACAGTGGACATGCCAATTTGCAGAAGCTTCATTAATTTTTTTTTTATTTATTTATTAAACAAAACTTATCAATATATTACAAATTATTAGTGCGACAAAACCTAGAAAGGTTTATTCGTACACTAAGATCGTCATTACAGAATTCGTACGCAAAAACTTAATTGGTAGGTAATTACAGTATTGTCTTGAAGGCGGTAAGCACAGAAAAATCATAAAAACAACTAGGCATACACAAACCGAAATCTCACGCGCATCTAGCTAGACGAACATTGCCGACAGTGTCCGAGCCGCCCGTCGTGCGATCACAAACAAATATATAAGCCGTAGGTTAGGTCACCCAATCAAAAGCGAGTACCTATACAGTATGTTAAAAATTACAATGTAAAGAAAAATGTAATGCACTTTTATTTTCGAAGAGATAATTTTAGAGAAACAAAAAAGTAATGGACCAAATATTAAGCAATTATACAGCTTCATGGTTCCGCCAACCAATGAGTGTTGAAAATAGAAACAAAACAGTGCATTGTCACTTTTCTTATTTTCTCAAAAAGTCCGCGTGAGATCTAAATAAAATCCTAAAATCCACATATCTCAAGAGGTTTGGGGGGATTTCATGTTATCATTTAGCATCCATCATCGCTCATTATCATCTAGAGGAAATTTTATTTTACAATTTCTTTTGCATTGGCTAGTTGTGAACAATATCATACCAATCAAACAATTCATAAAAATGTGGTTTTCCCCATAGACGCCTACTCCAACCAGCAGCTGGTATACCAATGGCAGAACTCTCAGAGCGTCAACTTCGTGCCTGGCATGACGCTCTCCCAGTTCGACCTCATCAGCTTCCCCTACAGGAACTTCACATTCACTAGGAGAGAAGGTAAGTCTTGATGAGGTTATAGTTTATTATCGTTTTATATTATTTATGGTCACTAGGAAAAGATTGTTGATTGTCAGATTGATGTACTGATTGAGAGAGAAATAACAGATTATAGTGATCGGATCGTTTTGCTGACTTCCTTGTGCAATGAATAAAATAGGATTTTAACAGATTATGTGCCGCCCCATATTCCTTGTTTATTATAAGCCCTACATACATACATACATTGGCGCCTTTGGCTTTCAAAGTAAAAAAGTAAATAGTGTTGAATAATTTCAACGGGCTGGTTAGAACCTCGATAGCTCAATTGGAAGAGCACCTGACCCGGTATGTCAGAAGGGTGCAGGTTCAAATCCTGCTCGTGGAAATTTTTTCAACATTGTGTTTTTGTAATTTCTATCGCAACAAAATTTGCGTTAAAATTATATAAACAAAACAAAAACATTTTAACGTACATCTCGTTATTATTTTATGTTGTCTTGTCATTCTTAAATATGTAAGAAAATCTTCATTTGACTACGTTGAATAGTTTAAACTCGTGAACTCTGAAATAATTAATATTTTGCATCAAAATTCTTCTTTTCAAAATATTTATTTTTAGGGTTCCGTAGTCAACAAGGAACCCTTATAGTTTCGCCATGTCCGTCTGTCTGTATGTCTGTATGTCTGTCTGTCCCCAGCCTAGCTCATAGACTCTTAGAACTAGAAAGCTGTAATTTGGCATGGATATACATATTAACCACGCCGCCAAAGTGCCAAAGCGCCAAAGCGCCAAAAAAATAAAATTTTGAAAAATATTTTTTTTCTTGTCTACCCCATAGTTGAGGTGTCGTTGGATAGCAATTTCAAAAATATTGCGTGTTTGTGGAAACAATTGATTGAGGCACCCGTTTGTGAACTATTAAGCTTTAAAGTGCAAAATTTTGTTAGAGTCAAGTATCCCTCCCCCCTGCCAGCCAAATGGTTGTTTTTGGATACGTGAAAAAATTCACGGTAGTTGTATATATGACGAACTTAAAAGGAAAACTATATCAGCTAAGTAGGCTTTACAAGTTACAAAAACACAATGTTGAAAGAATTTCCACGAGCAGGATTTGAACCTGCACCCTTCTGACATACCGGGTCAGGTGCTCTTCCAATTGAGCTATCGTGGTTCTAACCAGCCCGCCGAAATTATTCAACACTATTTACTTTTTACTTTGAAAGCCAGAGGCACCCATTCAATGTCAACAACTATCGTCATTAACACCCGATCATAACATTTTTACAAATACTAAAGATCAGTTAAAAAGTAGGCAAGCTATTTATAAAATGTTTTTGTTTTGTTTATATAATTTTAACTCAAATTTTGTTGCGAAAAAAGTTACAAAAACACAATGTTGAAAAAATTTCCACGAGCAGGATTTGAACCTGCACCCTTCTGACATACCGGGTCAGGTGCTCTTCCGATTGAGCTATCGTGGTTCTAACCAACCCGCTGAAATTATTCAACACTATTTACTTTTTACTTTGAAAGCCAAAGGCACCCATTCAATGTCAACAGCTACCGTCATTAACACCCGATCATAATATTTTTACAAATACTAAAGATCAGTTAAGAAGTAGGCAAGCTAGCATGGAGGAATTCGGTAGGGCAGCGACTAGGTATAACGCCATCAGGTTGCGATCTTGTAAGTTAAGCAACTTTCGCAATGCCAAGTCACGAGATAGGTGACCAATACAAAATATATCGCGTTTTTGGTACTGTTACAATTTAATTAGGTACTAAATTAACAATAAAGCATTTGTTTAATTTCTCAGTAAAATGATACAAAAAAAATATAATTACAATGTAAGTAGTTACTTAGACAATTTTGAATAACAAGAAACCGCTCTGTCTGTTTACTGTCTCAAATAATTTCGTGCGACACTCAACTTCTTTTCCCAAAGAAAAAAAATGCATTATCACGCCACATTAATTACGAAGAAGTGTCCATAATTGAGCAAGAAAGTTTGCTTAGTACAAACAAGACGACCATTATTACTCCGCCTGAGCAAACAAAGTTTTTTTCGTCTCGTACTTTGTCTTTGGGATGTCTTGGTAACTAAGTAGTACTGCATTACCTACCCTTACTAATATTTTTGATGTTATTATTAGTAAACAGCCTATAACTGTCCCACTGCTGGGCAAAGGCCTCCATCATTGAAATCAGTCATCGCTACAATTGATGGGTAACGACTTAATCACCACCCTTGCCAAATGCGGATTGGTGATCACAATTCCGGGCTATGCGTTGAAAAATCCGAAATACATTTTGCCCGACCCGGGACCTTCGGGTATCGGGCCGAGCGCTCTGCCACTCGGCCACTGCGGCGTTATTATTATGTTACTAGTTGTCGCCCGCGACTTCATTCGTGAAGACTACACTATCCCACAGGAACCTGTTACCGGGATAAAAAGTATCATTTGTCCTTGTCCGGGTCATGGTCTGTCTATGTGAAAAGTTTCATTCGAATCCGTTTACTTTATCCGTTTACACGGGATAACTATTCGAAGCTTATTCTTTGTTTATTTGTAAGAACCTTAGTATTTTTTGTTGTCATTGTAATCAAAATAAACAGAAGATAAACTCCATAAAATGATTTTCCCTTTCTATCACCGTTGAAAACATTATTATCAGCACGCACCTTTAGTACTTGTGTGGTACTTCGCAACGGGGACATTTTTTTCTTAATTATATTCTAAGAAATCTTGAAAAATGTGTTAACGTTATCAATATTGAAGGTAGCGGGGAAAAGCCCTCCAGTGCCGATCCCCAGCTCTCATAACAGCTTTCATCTCGACTAATAACTAGCTGCAGGGCTGTCGAAACACCGTTATAAAACATCTTTGCTAAAACAAAGACTCTTGATCCCTTTGTTACGGGATTTGAAAGACTATATAAAATACGTTATAAATCCGGCTGCTATTGCAGTATCCTGAAGCGGTACAGAAATAGATTCGGGCTGAGTAATTCGAGCGCCGCCAACCCTATCACTATCCCGAACAGAGGTTTTATCCGCTTACCGCTTAATGTGATTTCCTACATATGGGCTCAGATATGGAAAATATAACCGAAATGTGTTTGTTTATTGGAGGGCAGCGTTATGTTATTATGATGCGTGAATTACGAGGAAGAAGACAGAAGAAGTGCCCATTAATTCTCCACTGATGGTTCTGTCCTACTAACTATTCCTATTATTATACAACTACAAAGCATTACTTGACTGTGTGTTGAGTTATAGTAGTATAAATGAATCGAATCAAAAATGAGGCCACTGGGACTGGGTTAATAGATTTTAATCCTCTCGACATCAACCGTGACGAGAGGATGGCAGTCTTTCATCGGCTTTCGAATTTCATTCCTATAGCCTCTCTTCTTTCAATTGTTTTCATCATCATCATCATCATCAGCCCCTCTCAATCCACCGCTGGGGATAAGCCTCTCTTTGCTTATGCCATTCGCCTCGATCCTGCGCTAGTCTGGGCTAATTGTTTTCGTCATAGTTTAATTGTGTCAAGTCTATGGTGATTAGTAGTAGCTAGTCCGTCTGTCAGACAGCCACCCTGGACGCTGCGACAATCCCAAAATCCCAATGTATGCCAGCTTATCATTATAAACCTACACCCTGTTTTGATATCCCTCCTTTATGCGACAGTTTCATAAATGACTAATAGAATACACGCCACCCAAAAACATAATGGAACTTTAACGTTACCCGTTTATCGGAGATTCCTCCGTCACATTTATCGTGCTTATCATGAAAAATCCTTACAGAGTAAAGTAGGTAGGCGACGCTTTACATATATGATTGGCTTTCTCGCGCCGAAGACATATATAAAATATTATAGGCGCGCGGGAAACAGCAATGCTCCCAGCTCTGTTGACACGAATCGGCTTTTACGATTGACGTATTTACTATTTACATTTACTGAGTTTGTTGTATGTCTCGCAAATGGTCATCTCAGTGTTAGAACTCTTTGTGTACTAGGTATGTGTTTATATCGAAACCTATAGCTTGACCGCTTAACTGCGGCAAACGGATTTCTAGTTAACCAAAAATGTATCATCTCGAGCACCTCCGTGTTTCAGAAGGCACGTAAAGTCGTTGGTCCCGGCTGCATTAGTCGTCGTTAATAACCACCAATCCGCACTGAGCCCGCGTGGTGGTTTGTGGCCCGTTCTCCCTATCCATCTATAGGGAAGGCTGGTGCCCCAGCAGTGGGGTCATAAAATTAGCTGATGATGATTGCTTTAGACACCAGTCTAAAAACTAGCTACTACCAAGTGGCTCTATTATTGTTATCGTTTCTAATTTTTAATAAGTGCAGTTTGCCAAGTAAAGTATGAAAAGAACATTTTGTACACACGAACACTACAATATCCCGTGTCTAAGTATATAATAAGTCTGCAGCATAAATAATTAATGGAATCAGGCGTTACTTTTCGGAAATCAATAGTACAAAAAAAATTGATATAATATGTAGCGGAATTAACACAACATAATTTTTTTTTTGTCTACCTACAGCATAGCTTACGATTACAATCATGGTAAAATTTACTGAGCTACGTGAGCTTTACGAAACATTCAACATAACATTCAACATAACTTAGCGGATAAAGAAACTTCTTAAGTGTTTTTTATATATTTTAGCGTTTTATTAACGCTTAAATATACTTAAGTAAAATTTAAACACTGAAAAAAGACGACAACCTCAGGCGGGAATCGAACCACGCACCTTCCGCATTCCGGGCGGCTGCCTTAACCACTTGGCTACCGAGGTCTGGCTTTCACCCGTCGAAATTTTTCAGTGCTTGATGCTTATGTTTTTTAGTCAACATTGCTTCATCAATCTTAGAAGTTTTCACCTCTGAGATCCGAAAGAAATATTTTTACAAATATTTGAACATTCGGTTAAGATGAAGCTGCGTTATAGATAAGTGTTTTTTATATATTTTAGCGTTTTATTAACGCTTAAATATACTTAAGTAAAATTTAAACACTGAATGTTGACTAAAAACATAAGCATCAAGCACTGAAAAATTTCGACGGGTGAAAGCCAGACCTCGGTAGCCAAGTGGTTAAGGCAGCCGCCCGGAATGTGAAACTTCTTAATTTTATTCGTATAGGAAAGCAATGCGTGTAGGATTTCCTCAGACTAGTATATTGATTGAACTACCTACTCATAACAGGTTTTTCAAGACTATCAGCTTTCACAGGGTCTCGAGTAAACGCGAAGCACCACGTGCGAGCTTTATTTGTCATTCGACCGCAGACGAAAACGAGAATTTTAATGGCATAATTTAAACTCTCCTTTATATTGTATATCGCATATCGCTGTTTGTTATGAACGCAAAACCGAGGCTTGTTTTAAAATGCCACAACATTTTGCTTCGCTTTGCTATCTACTGTTACATCGCTTTTTCTTTTGATTTTATTGTACATATACACATTGTACATAACTAATTGCAAAATGTCCAGAAATGATCGACGTAGTTGAATAACGCTCGCTCACTTTGGTATGTACTTAAACTTTGTATAGGTATGCAAGAATATAGTATAGATACTTAGTATTATAGGATCGGTGTTTCGGATAAGATTAGGTATATTTAATAGTAGGTCATTGACTAAGTTTGCACAGGTAGGATGTAATAAAATAGATTTATTTATTTCAGGCAATAAACCGGGTACAATATGGTAAAATACAAAGAGGTCCATATAATTACCTTCCAAACTACCTATCATACAAATAATAACGACACTCTCTCATTGGTTGATACCTACACCTGGCCCTTGCTTGTCAGACGGTGCAGGTAGCGACTTGTAAAAAAAACACTTTTGACAGAGCTTGGTAAATCACTGGTCAACACTGTGCCACTGCCGGATCTGATATGTGGTTTCGAATGCCGTCGCTGCGACGCACGCTGTTGCGAAAAAATATTTCAAGTGGTACGCCCTTGCGAAAAGCCGTTGTATCGAAAAAAATCGCTAAATCGAAACACAGACATTTCAAGTGCCGGCGTCGCAACGACGGCATTCGAAACTACATACCAGACCCGGCACTGCTTACTCTGTATTTTGCAGGTGACTACTCGGTGCTGCAGGTGTCGTTCAACCTGCAGCGGCACACGGGCTACTTCCTCATCCAGGTGTACGTGCCGTGCATCCTCATCGTAGTTCTGTCCTGGGTGTCCTTCTGGATACACCGAGAGGTAACCTAAACAGAAGCATAATGTCCACACTAATATTATAAAGAGGTAAATTAAGTATTTTATTTAGGGAGTATCTCTGGAACTGCAGATGAAACAAAAAAGTTTATGCCCATAGAAAATTTTGGTTGTAAGTAAACTTCACTTATTTTATTTTCTTTTATGGATCAAGAAGGTATAAAATAAAAATACCTATTTCCTTTTTTTATTTTACTAAGAACTTCATAGACTACTAGAACTACATAGATATTTTACACTTGAACGCAAACTCAATCTCAATACAATTCCAATGCGGTTAATATGTATCGATATTGGGTATAAGTTTCACAATTTCGGAACGCCCGATCACGATAATATTTTGTTCACTCAATTTCCACGCAATTGTCGAGATGAAGCGTTCCGAAATTGCGAAACTATCCCATTATCGATAAATATTAATAGCATTGGAATTGTATTGAGATTGAGTTTGCGTTCAAGAGTAAGCCTACAGGCGTGTTTATTTTTCTACTGCTCTGTGTTATTACCCACACATAACACGTTTGCATTGTTTTTTTTTTTACTTTGTTTATTTTCTGTATTTTTTTAAATTAATATTTGTTGTTGTTAATGTTTGTACCTGTTTAATATTTAATCATGCTGTGTACAATATTTAAGAATTCCTGTCTAGAGTAGACTAAAGGTATGATTCCGAACTCCGCTGCACGCAGCAGTGCTGCCGCAGCAGTGCTGCCGCGACATTGCTACGCAGCTCGGAATGTAATCTCATATAAACTTATAGAGAATACGAGGACCAGTAGTGCTGCCGCTGCATTGCTGCCGCTGCATTGCTGCCGCGACATTGCGCGTAGCTCGGAATGTAATCTCATATAACTTATACATAATGTATGGGGACCAGTAGTGTTGCGGCAGCACTGCTGCGAGCAGCGCAGTTCGGAATATTACATACCTTATTTTATAAGCAATAACTATTTAAATGTGTATTGACTATAATCTGTAAGTGTGCCTACCTTAAAATAAATAAATAAATGAAGCGGAATTGACGTATAGATTTATTCAAGGCTACTTCAGACCGCGTAGGCCTGGGCATCACTACTGTCCTGACGCTGTCTACCATCAGCCTGGACTCGCGCACCGACCTGCCCAAAGTGCGGTACGCCACTGCCCTCGACTGGTTCCTTCTGATGAGCTTCTTCTACTGCATAGCTACTTTGCTTGAGTTCGCTGGAGTGCATTATTTCACCAAGGTTTGTATTTTAGCTTATGGTTATAGGTAGGTACAATCGCTGAACAGTAGTTTTATATTCCCTTTTTTTAGGTTTGTATCTCGTCTTTAAGCAAACTGTAAAGTTTTATGAGAAATAATTCTTCTACAAACCGAACACTTAAGTTACTTTAGCAATGCAAGTAGGTAATTAATCTATAGTGTTATTATTATGATATGGTTCGTACCTTAGAATAGTGTTCAATGACTTTCGTGTACCAGTCTCTATATCATAATTGTATTTAAAAGAAATAAAGCATACCTTTGATAACTAAATGTATTTTTTTGCTAAATCTATCTAGAAATGCAACAGCCAACACAATAAACCGCGGAGTTGCTTTTGAATCCATTGTAACATTAACAACATCTCGGAGCTAGTAAAAAGAATATGTAGCTTATAAAAACACAATGTTGAAAAAATTTCCACGAGCAGGATTTGAACCTGTACCCTTCTGACATACCGGGTCAGGTGCTCTTCCAATTGAGCTATCGTGGTTCTAACCAGCCCGCCGAAATTATTCAACACTATTTACTATAATAATAATAATAGAATATGTAGCTACCTTCAATAAGTATTACTCTGTACACTTTTATTACTCCTAATAAAACTCCGTTTAACAGCAACTATTTCGCAATAAGATTATATCAGTTGGTGACAGACACAATTTGAGCAGTAGGTAAGTAATTAATGATAAATATATTTTAACTAATATTTTTAGGTTGGCTCCGGAGAAATAGTAATCGATGACGCGGAATGGGAGGAACTGATAGAAGAGGTTGGGGGCGACGCGTTTGCAGCGCACCAACTGGCTGTGCGCCGGCGCAGCTCCGTGCGCTCTTCTGCCAATAACTATGTGCGTATAAACATAATTAATCATTAACAGTCTCGAAAGAAAGGAACGCTCCGGAATCCACATATGTGGAGATGGGTGTAGAAGAGGTGATGCGTAAAAAACGACCATAAAGCAGAATATAAATCGAGTAGAAAACTCAACCAGAGCCGCAACGGGTTAATTAAACATGACGGCTTTTCCCTTTGTTCGCACACAATGGCAAACTTGCGAGTTTCTGTTTTTACTTCTCAAATTGATCTTTACTTATTTTAACATAGAGTCCGCTTACTCAGACAGTGGAATGAAAGGTGACAGTGACCAGATGTAGCAGTATGTACAGACGCCAGCACATCAACCTATCCAAAACTGTCAAATTTCTTCAATACATTTTCAACCATATCCTTAAGGCATAAAGTTCAGTCTATTGAGGAAATTTGACAGTTTGTGGTAAGTTGATGTGCAGGCGTGTGTACTCAACGCTTTTTGGTTATTTAAAACACATGTCTCGCCTCTCTACCCTCAGCTTTGGTGAATATTGTGCTACTGCCTGACTCAACCCTGTATTAATGGAGATTGATCCATACATATACCATATATTGTATATCATGGTACAGATCACGTAACTGAGATAGGTAGAAGAAAGAACCGTAGAGCACTGATGTTTTCTATTGTGGGTGGACCACATTCTAGACCTCTAAACCACAGATACGATTACATATACTGTAGCTGCACATTCGATATGGTTCTACACTACTCCAAACTGTATAAATATTCCACACAACTTTCAGAACTTCTCCCTACCAGCGAACAGTAACCCGAGCGATGGGAATGGTCATCCTTCTGGGCCAGAGCAGACGGTGGTGCGCTTGACCATGGAGCGAACCACACAGACGGAGCGCCGCGTGCCGCGCTGGCGGCAGCTGTTGTACTGCCTCGCGGGCGACGACAGGTACCGGCGCCGGCGGCAAGTTGAGGCCGGTAAGTTAAATATGATGACACAGAGACAATATGTATAGAGCGCACTACTTTTGATTTCGAAATCACCAGCGAGATAAGTAAGTTAAATATGATGACACAGAGACAATATGTATAGAGCGCACTACTTTTGATTTCGAAATCACCAGCGAGATTCAGAAGTCGCCCCCCAGTTATCTGTAAATCGGAGCCCCAAAAGTGGACTTAGGGCTTTTTCAATTCAGGGGTTTGGTATCAGACGAACGCCGCATGGTTGCATTGCGTACCAGCCGGTTGCGTTTAATATGGCAACCAAATGAGAACGGACAGCTGCAGTCCGACACAAAACGGCTAAATGCAAAGCGCCCTTAGTAGGCATGGCAACGATGAATGAAATAATACAAAAAATTATCTAAACTATGCTATGATTACAGGATGCCATGGCCACATCAACAGCGTCTCTCTCATCGACAGGGGTGCTCGAGTGCTGTTCCCGGCTTCTTTCGCCCTTCTGAACCTCTTCTACTGGTTGATTTACGCATTCTCTAACGACGACTTTGCGTGGAGCGACAACCCTATGAACAGTCTGTCCCATTGAAAATAAGTTAGGTACCTTCAATTGTTTCTAATTGTTCTTGTAGAACTAGAATCTACTACTAAAAAAAATAATTCGGTAGGTCCTAGGCTAGGTACAGATATAGGTAAAAAATAAAATCGTTTGGCGCACGTAACCTGCGTAAATATGTAAATAGCATTTTTTATTATGATATTGTGGTCGACTTAATAGAAATTCACTTTTAGATTTGACCCAAACAAATAAATAAACAGGGCAAGCTAAATAAAACCGACTAAAAAACATAAGCATCAAGCACTGAAAAATTTCGACGGGTGAAAGCCAGACCTCGGTAGCCAAGTGGTTAAGGCAGCCGCCCGGAATGCGGAAGGTGCGTGGTTCGATTCCCGCCTGAGGTTGTCGTCTTTTTTCAGTGTTTAAATTTTACTTAAGTATATTTAAGCGTTAATAAAACGCTAAAATATATAAAAAACACTTATAAATAAAACCGTTTAAAAAAAAGTAACAACTCGTACCTAATTAAAATAAAGAAGTATGTAGGTTAAGTTGGTAGTATCTAATTTATTTCTATGTATACACAGACATAATAATTATACGCGGTCATCAAATAAATAGCAGCAGCTGCAATAGATCGTCCATATCGTTTCAATGTACAGACGCCTGCACATCAATCTATCCAAAACTGTCAAATTTCTTCAATGCATTTTCAACCATAAAACATAAGTCTATTGAGGAAAGTTGACAGTTTGTGGTAGGTTGATGTGCAGGCGTGTGTACAATCAAAACTGACGGCGCACAACGTGTGGCCAGCTCCACAAAATTTGCCTACATTGGCAATGTGCGCTGGTCTTCTTCGAACTTGCCAAATGTGTGGATCTAAGGACTTGCCTTGTAACAATTTGTCTACGCTCGCGGTGGCTAAGGCTCGGCCAACGTGTATTCCTAGCTTTAGATTGAGTAGATAGTGTTTATAATTTTCGGTGGGCAGGACAGTCACGCACGACAGCATTGTTAGTAGTGCACCTGACCCGATATGTCATGGGGTGCACGTTCGAACCCGCTCATATACATTTTTTCAACACTTTTAAATAAAAGATCTTTTTTACAAGTCTGGAAGTTTATTTATGGGATCCAGATATGAACAAAGGCTCATAATTAAACCTATTAAACCACATCAAGCCATTGACGCAGCCATAACGTTGGCAAAATCCAAATTGTATTCTGAAAAAACTATTAATTCTTTATTGCACACAGAAATTACATTAAAATATTAATATAAATTTTACTTTTTTATTTTTAAGTGCTAATTACTGCACTGATGCCGAATTAAATATTAATAAAATACAGTGAAAAAATTAAATGCCTACCCGACCCAGCCAGGAGTCGTACCTGGGTCTTCCGCAATCCGGGCGGCTGCTCTGACCATTATGCTACAGGCTAACGTAAGCACTGAATTTTTCCACTGCTTTTTGATTTTTTCACTGCTTTTTAGCGGCTAGATCGGGTAGGCATTTAATTTTTTCATTGTATTTTAAAAATATATTAATATAAGTTTAAAAATATGTATGTAGAAATTTGTTTTGATTAAATAAAAGTAAATTTTACTTTTTATTTTAAAGTGTATGTGTATATGTTATAAAATTTATAAATTACAGTGAAAAAAAAATTAAACGCCCACCCGACCCAGTCAGGAATCAAACCTGGGTCTTCCGCAATCCGGGCGGCTGCACTGACCGCTATGCTACCGGGAAGGCTGACGTAAGCGCTGAATTTTGTCACTGCTTTTTAATTTTTGAGTGCTTATAGCGGCACAGTGTCATCTATCCAACGGTCGTTGCAACCGATGGCCAATAATTATATATATATATATATATATATATATATATATATATATATATATATATATATATATAATTACCGACCGATTGACCGCTTAGTGATTCTAAAATACGTTTAAAACCATATAAGTAGATTTATCGGTATAAGAGATCAGATTTATAATTAATAATTATTAATAATATTTAATAGGAAACAGGAAAAAGTTAAATAAAAATCATTACTTATGAAAATCATTCAGTAATATATATTTCATTTAAGGTGAAAGTGAAAAATCAAGTAAGACAGTTTATTTGAGCAAGGTAGGTAGTAAAAGAGCTACTAAGTAAATATAATGAAATTCTAACTTCAAGTACAAAGCAGTCTATTCAGGTAAATACAAGGCAAAGTGACAGAGGATAAGTATATAGTTTCAGAAGGTTACAGACAACATTAACTGCTCACTTGGAATATCATTTACAAAGTCATGTGTTTTGTTTGATTCATGTAGGTACTGTTTTATATACAACTTATTTTTTTCCTTTTGCTACGAAACTCAAAGAAGTTCTCAACAATATACAGGGTGTTTGGAAGGTGGGTGAAAAACCTTAAGGGGATGTTAGTATGAACCATCTAGAACACTTTGAGCCACACTTGTCCAAGACCAAGTCTGTTATTATAATTTTTTTTTGTTGACCTGCGATTTTAGTACTAAATATCCAAAATTTGCTAATTAATTACAAACAACATTCAGTTTAAGTTGAAATGTTTATTTTTTACAATTAATTTTAAAAGTGTAATGTGTCTTTAATCGTATCGAAGCATTTTTGAAGCACCATTGTTGTTGTTACCAAAAAATAAAGTTACAGGCCATTCAAATGCGATAGAAAATTTGGAAAAAATAATTTTCTACTTTTAATGTCAATTTAAAAAATAAAGAAAATAGCTCCTCAAACACATTAACAAACATGCTTGGTTATTGCCTTTTCTTTTGAGGTATCATTTACGCAGATATCTTACCATTTCGGTGCCTAAACCAGTTAAGGGTGATAATATCGATTTTTAAGGAGATTAAAAAACATCATTTTTGGTGATCTAACTTTAATTTTCATGTTCAAAATGTCGTCCACCATTACAAATACATGCTCGAGCACGTTTTCTTACTTCAGTCGTGCTGATATTTAGCATCATTTCTTGTTTCATCCGTTCAAACACAGAATGAATTCTCTCCAATAATTCCTCCTTCGTAGAAATTTCCGTCGTGTAAACAAGTTCCTTTGCCCGTCCCCATACAAAAAATCTACCGGGGTTAAGTCAGGCGATCCTGCGGGTCAAGGAATGGGCCCGTCTCTGCCAATCCAACTCTCTGGAAAAACAATTATTGAGGTGTGCTCGTACAGTTAAGGTCCAATGCGCTGGGCACCCATCTTGCTGGAACATGATTCCAGTATCCAGTATGGTTGGTACGACGTTTTGTAAAAAGTTTAAATAATTCTCCCCATTTAAATTGTCGGGTAAAATGTGTGGCCCAATCAAGTTTCGCCCGATTACACCAGCCCACATTTAACCGAAAATCTTCTTTGGAAAGATACTTAAAACAAAATCAAGCTCTGATTAAAGTGTTGTGTAACAGTGTTGAACATTTGTAAATAAATAAATAATAAACATTTATTTATTAATACCTGTTTTCCATAGAGCTGGATCGGCAGAGACGGGCCCATTCCTTGGCCCGCAAGATCGCCTAACTTAACCCCGGTGGTCTGAGACAAGAGTGGCTCAAAATGTTCTAGATGGTCCATACTAACATCCTCTTAATGTTTTGCACCCACCCTCCAAACACCCTGTACAAAACACTTGTTTAATTGAAAAAAACATTAATCATGTTTATGTTCTGGAACATAATAGATATTATTTTGCTACTGTTAAAGGTTTAATAATGTTGAAATATTTTTATATACAAGGCAATATATAAATATAGTACAGACGGCAACATATCAAAGGTCACACTTTAATTGTAAAAAGGACTTTCCATTATTATCAACTACAAAGGGAATGAATATTACATATAATTAATTACTCACGCAATAAACAGTCATATTAACTAAACCAGATTAACTATTTCAGCTATGCGTGTCAAAGTCGTTCAATGAAGAGTTATAATGGACATTGATAACAAACAAAATAAACACGCCGTCGTTTCTGGCCTGACTGACTGTACTTTGACTTTACTTGAATTTACTTACAAACAACACATTTTATATAAATACAGATTTCTACAAAACTTCATATTTCCCGGGTGTATTTCTCGTAGCATGCCGACAACAACTTTATTATGTATTATTATTTATTATGTTCGCCATTATAGGATTTTTTTTGTTACAAAATGGTTGCGCTTGTCCATAGAAAACATCAATCGTTATATTACTGTAATTTTTCTACTGCATTGAAGAGAAAGAATGTGTAAAAAGCGATTTATATAAATATTTAATAAAAGACTGTTTAGAACAATGGTTACCTACTATAACCGTCAGTTATTCTTTTTAGATTATTTTTTACTAAATTTTTAAATTTTCTTTTATTCCATTAGTTTATAACACAATCAAACAATATTGGTTCCAATAACAAAACCCACCACTATTTAACGGCTAAATTGTGTTGTTGCTTTCATTGCATTTAAACCTTATTCCAATTGTGTAAAAGTCAACTTTTGGCGATAACCTTTTTAATGAAACATGAAAAGTTGTATTACGCAATGTTATCAAGCGGGGCGGTATCAATATACTTTGCGGATTACGTTTTCAGTTTTACTTAAAATTATTAAGTTTTACTGTTACGATTCTGAAATTGCTTTCATAAACCCGTAAAATGTATCATGTATGTAAAACGTGTTTTGACACTTCTTACAATGCTTCTTACGAAATGAAGAACTGACTATTTATAATATTGTTTTCTAGAGTTTACACAAACATTATGAAACACTTTATACGAATTTACTAGCTTCATTATTGAATACTAATAGTTTGACCCATTCCGGTTAAAAAATCAGAATAAAATAATATATTATTGTAACCACGAGTAATTTCGTAAAAACATTTCATTTATATTCAATTATATATGTTAAATATAAGTCGGTACGGTCAGAAAAAAAAACAACTGTACACCTTAATTTTGTTTTAAAAAAATTGACATACTGTACATAAAGATCATCAAACAGGTGGGAAAAATAGAATGACTGCCACTTAAGAAAGCTTTAGGGCATATAGCAATTTCCGTTTCTGACCGCACAAAGGTAGGTCGGAAGGTTAATTCTAAATAAAACATAATCATTCATAAATAAATTATCATACATATCACATGACAAATAATATTTACACCATAATATTGATGTGTATAAAAAAGTACAAGGTGTTAAAAGTCCAGAGAGCTAATTTAAACAGTACAGTCAAACACCAGATTTGGTCCAATTTTCGGTAAATATTAAAATTCCATTTTATTATTTAAAAATCTCAAGCTCCTATATTCTTCATCTATAAATAGAAAATAGACAATACGAAGGCAATAGTTTAAATACAAGTGGAATGTAAGGCTTTTCTCATAAGTTCGAAAATCACTATTACGTCAGAGAATTATGTAAGTCTAAACATATATACTTTAGAATATATCACTTGGACTTTCTAGTCGGTTAGTAAAATACATTAATTTTCATGGTATATATTATTAACAATATATTTCGCCTATCTACTACGGAAATCTTTTAGTAGTTCATTTTATAACTTGTATTTTCTAATACAAGCGACGTTCCAGATCATTAATTATATTTAAAATTTTATATTGGACACGCAATGTATGATCACGAAAACTACAGACATATTATATTCTTACATAGACAAACATTACAGAAACAAAATACACATAATTCTTTTACTAGGTACCATTGGGTATACAATGCATACAGATTGTTACATATTACTATTATGTATTGTATTAGTCGAAACTACAACACTACAAATATTTAGTACCGTGTTTTCGTTTATTCATATAGAATAATGTTAATTCATAAAAATATAAGGAGAATATTTTCACTTTCCACAAATAGGTAAACAATAATAATTTTATATACAAAATATATTTTTTTAAGAAATACAAATCACGGTGGTCTTTTATCTAAACTTTTTTCTAATATACACTTTCTATAAACTCTTAACCTTCATAAAATCAGAGAAAGTTTGCCTCTAAACTTAATTATATTAATTACTTTATTCAAATATAGGGAACACGAGACCACCCCACGGAAAATTTGATTGGACTAGAGCACTGCACGGGCGCAGACATAATCTTATTTTACAACGTAGGCAAGGCGATTATCAACACTTCATGTCAATATCACTATTTTTCAGTAGGTAGCTACAAACTGCTGCCTATGTATAACACTAAAACTACAAATAAATTAATAGTAGCCTTACAACACGGAGTATTTCTTCAAGCATCTATACTACATCTTATATAATGCACTGCACACAATAAATAGGTACTACATTAATATTCAGTATATAAAATATAAATCACAGATTCTATGTTTCATACAAACATTTCTCATTACGTCTCTTTCTTACCAACCACGAGGTACACATTCATGTTGTCTTTGCCTTTCACATAGACGCTACCCCGTGGTTCAAAATCATACCTATTAGACAACACCGATATACAAGACTCCCCAACTTGGATTCGCTTCACAACACCCGTCGAATCCATTCTCGAAGCTATATTAACAGCGTCCCCCCAAATATCATAATACAACTTACTAGTTCCAATAACGCCCGCCGTTACATCACCAAAATTATAGCCGATACGAAGTATGAAATCAAACTCTAACAAATCCTGGTTGAAATTATCGACAACCTTTTGCATTTCTAGTGCGAAATTCAGCAGCTGGTACAGATGATCGTGGGGATCGTGCGAAACGTGTCTCAGGTCGGGGTTAAGCCCGCTAGCTGCCATAAAAGTACTGCCGATAGTTTTAATTTTCTCGACATGTTGAAACTCTGGTTTCTCTAACAGCTCATCAAAGTCCGCTATCAATTCGTTGAGCACTCTCAAATACTCTTTCCCTTTCAAATACGATTCGTCATACATTTCGTTGAAGTTAACTATGCTCGCGAATATAATGCCAACGTCTTTATAGTTCTCAGAATACTTTGCAGTGTTCTTGAGCTGGTCGGCGACGTGGCGCGGTATGATGTTGTGCAGAAGCCAATCCGCCTGGTTCCTCATGATCTGCACCCTCTGCTTGTCGCGATTGGCTACTACGTTGCTATAGAAACTCAATCTATAACTAATCTCAAATTCTCTGTTCAAAAACCAAACCAGCATTAACAATAACGCGACATCTAAGTAGAGTTCTGTAAGATGCAACTCGTGCTGCACACCCATTACAAATTCAGTCCCGTTTTTTCGTAACCAATCCTCGGCGGAAACATTCGTCATATTATGTATCAATTCTACGTTGTTAATAAATAATCTAGGGATGTTAATATCACCTATTACTTGAGTATTCGATTCGTGACAGCCCAATATGGCTAGGAACAGGAACAACGCGGCATAAATTGTCACTAGAGTATTCTTGACGAGCCAGTTCATCTGTGTGAAGTTACAAAAGTGTACGATGCTAACACACAGAAGATACACGTAGAAGGACTGGTCGCCTCGAAGAATGACCATAGTGGTGTTCTCGCACGAGAAATTGATCATGACCGCCAAAATAGGCAGACTTATCAACACACTCCCCGACAAGTGCCACGGGAACCAATTGGAAAGTTTCCTGAATATCCTGACGGACCTCCTTAAAGTATCTGTCACGTGAGGTGCATTTTTCGTCTTCCATTTCAAATAATGTCTATAAATACAAAAGGACATGGCCACGACTTGTATTAAAGCTAATGTCGCGAACCAGGCAATAGAATGCCGCCACTCCCTGTACAAGATGAATACTGAAACAGTTACGGCGACGAAAATGATTGCCGACACGAGTATGTCCAGGGCGGTGTTGAAGCGAGATGTGGTGAGGGTCGGGGGGAAGTCTTCGCTGTCGTCGCTCCTGTGCGCTTTGTCCCTATAGTGCTTCTCCATTTCGTCCGTCTTGAAGAACAGCGTGAATCTGTTGAGCGGTGGTTGGACGAAGTAGTTGATGCCTGACCTGGCGTTGTCTTGCACGCAACGGATGAGTTGCAAGTCGGATTGCTTCCTCAGCTTCTGCAGCGACTGCACTTGTTCTTCGTTGAGGGGCGCTGGGAGCCGGCTCTTGGAAGTGTGCTCGTTGAGCGATGATTGGCTGGACGTATAGTAGCCGGATACTCGATGCTGCATCATGTCAGCTTGTGACGTCGCGAGACCAGTGTGATTCAGTGCGAAGATCTGAAACACAATATTAATTATTTTATTTACGAGGAAGACTCATAAATATTTGCTTATTTCATAATTATTAACAGATGGTTAATAACAGGTCCGCACGATTGGTACTTAATTATATTAAACTGCATTTCAAAATTTTAGAGTAATACTAAAATCGGCAATAGCTACTAAACGGAACTAATACACGATTAATTACGTTAATTACATGGTGTAACTATAAAACAATCAATAAACACGATTGCAAATATAATAAAGCGATATTAAATTTACTCGTAGTGCTACTTATCCTACCTAATCTTTCGATAATGTACAAAATTTAGTTTCATACAAAATGTAATTTAATCAATCATAAAAATTTAAAGGAATAACAATTTAACAACATAATTCTGCATTAAAGAAAGAGCTAGTTGAGTGTGAGAATATTCCATTGTTTACTTAAACTTTGACCCGCACTCATCCTTGCGCAATTATTATTACATAACTGGTACACTCAATCAGTACATAGCATTCCATTGATACTCATTAATTCTAAGAGCATTGATGCAAACGAAAAACATACGTTGAATAACAGATGCTCCACAAACTGCATGCAAACCTTATGAAAAGGATGGTAAAATATGTTTAACAATTGGCGGGCGTGTGCCTCGATAAATCAGTCATTTGAATAGACTCTTAAGAATCTTGCGAGTTTACGGTTTTCCCATCACATGATGTTTACAACAAATTTCTTTCTACACATGGAAGATAATTGGATCTGAATCATTAACCTAATTGTTGGTGGGTGTTAACGACTCCTGTTTTATGACAGCGGCACGGACGCAATCGAGATCGGGAAGAATCGAACTTTTGATTTAAATCGGACTGACGCAGACTTTATAAGTCTGCGTCAGTCCAGATGTTTTACTATGATTCAAGGTGACTTCCATTAGAGTAAGAAGCGTGCGTTAACATTACGATCTATACAACTAAATAGTAAAATGTCCAAATATGCAAAAGCTATAATTAGCAGAACTATAAAGTATCAAAAAGTCAGATTCTCTAGTTTATTGTATGCAGTGGTCGCTCTATTACTGAATAGGCCTTGTGGGCCGGCAGAGTGAGGTTGACTGATGCTGCGTTGTTTTCACGCTGCACCAGTTGTCTTCGCGTCTGGACTCCATTTCCACTTAACATCAGGTAGTGTGGAGTCATTTGCCGTGCTAAGTATAAAAAAAAAAAATAGAATCTTATGGAAGTTTAATAGCACTTTGTCAATAAAGTAATCAAATTATTATGGTGGGTACAATGCCAATGACATCCTCATTAGTCGAGTAGAAAAATACTATTGGCATCAAGTTCATCTCCGAATCACGATATATAATTAAATAAATATAAGCGTAAAAAATTAAATTTACACTACCTTCAAATTATTACTTGAGAAAACAAGCTGATTTCACTTTGTCTTTTTGTCTTATAATAAAAACTGCATAATTTTATTGATGTACATAATAATATTTAGTATGTTAAATCCTTTTCTAAATAACATGTGGAATTAAAAAAATAATAATAAAAAGAAACAAAAAAAGATATGTTAACATCTAGTGTATCCATACCTGGTGTTGAATACTGGAGCGTCTGCTGGTACTCCTGATGCCAGAGTCCTTACGGCTGTTGACTGAGGGGCAAAGGCTGACGGCGTCCTCTTGCGGACGCGCAAGCGTCGACGCGTGCGGCGGCGCGGGCAGCGGCAAGTTCAACCGACGCTCCTTAGGCCGGATTAGTTCGCCTTGCGTGGTTATAGTGGAACTTCTAGCGCGGCAAACTGGTACCTGTACGTTTATTATTATCATTATTAATTTTGAACCACAATTATCACATTATGCCCCATACTTTACTAGATTCTTCGATTCCGATCCGAACGCATCGGAGAATCTAGTAGGGGACTTGCACTCGCTTATTGCGTGATGCTATATCCTCTAGAAACCCTCCGATTTTTCGATCAACGGGTTAAGGAATCTTTAGTTGCTCGCCGCTACGTAGAGAGCAACTTAAGTTGAAGAAACTATAAAGTTTTTTGCCAGTTGCAGCAAGTTTTATTCAACAGTAAGTTATATCCAGTTGGGGAAACCAGCAACTTGACACAACTAGTACCTACACTTGATAGTTTCTAGTTGCGGCAACTGAAAACTGGTGTCAATCATCAATCTTGCAATTAGAGTTGCTATGTCTGCAAACTTTCTTTAGGTTATATTATGGAAACAGCTAGTTGCGAGTTGTCGTCTGTTGCCGCAACATGGAACACAAAGTTGCTCTGTCTGCGAAGCGCCTAAAAGTTACGATGGGAAAAGCGACAAGCGGACTAAAGCAACCACTTTTTTTTAAACTCTGAAGCGTTCGTGACGTATGACGAGAGCGGAAAAGCCGAGGCTTTAAACAAATGAAATCGCAAGTCAACAGTGAACCTTACTAGCATTAGGATTAGGTTGATTTTATATTAAATTTTCAGATTCAGCAAAACGTGAACTTTAAACTTGTTTTAAAAGAATTAGATTGCATACATTTTTAACCAGGTTTAAGTTTAGTCCATGATTTGAGTTAATAGGGTCAAAGTTTTTAAGATATAAGATAGCATGACATGGTTTAGTAACAAAAAAATACTATCTTTAACTTTTATAGGTACTATATTCCAAAATTGTCAGCAGTCTACTTCGTGAGGAATGCGAGAATGATATCTATTCAAATAATATAATGATGATTACGGCACTCAGTTACAGCGATAAACTACGAGTCTATCTCTGCTAGAAAAAGATTAAATGAGTTTATATTTGTTAACGTGACAAAAAAGGATCTAATTAAATATTTACCTCAATATTATTGTGCGGTCTACCATACTGTGATCTATAGCTACTACTCCTAGCGAAAGGCGACATGTTACTTCTGGACTGGCTCAGATACGAGCGGATGTCAATGATCTCCCGCTCGAACAATCCAATGTCATGGCTCTGCGGTATGTTCAGCTTACTGCTACTCTGTATCGGTCTGGCGCATTTACTATTTTGAGATTCAATCACTATAGGCACTTGTTGATACCCATTACTGGATTGCATAACAACGTCTCCCCTATCCAAGAAATGTATGGCCTTATCACCAAAGTCTTGTTTCTTCATCATATGTAGCGGTGTATCCGAATGCTTCCTCAAAAACCTGGGCACTTTCCAATTTTTCAATTTATTAGTATACTTGCCATAGCTCCCTGAAAAGAGAATTTAATGGCGATTTTTATCGATAGTAAAAATAGCGTACCGAGCCAGATTACCCGGGCTCCACAAACTACGAGTTACCGCTTCCAAAACAGTTTAATAATAGCTACGTCATCATCGTGGCATGATAAAATCGTGTAGGAAAACAATTAAACTACTTCTAGAAACAATAAAGGATACCTGACATACAAACTACGTAATAACTTTAAGTTAGCAACAGTTTGCTCAAATAATAGTTAACTACGAGTAGGTAGTAGGTACAACAATTTTCTATGTTGAAGTTATAATTTGGATGCCTTTGTGCATTTTGTTCCAACTATGTTTACAGTAAACGTACCGCCCCGCGCTGCATAATAAAAACTGTCTGTAAAGAACTATGTAACGGCATACTAGGAAACGATTAATGTGTTTATGACGACAATGATTTCATGTTGGCATTATTTGAAACCGAAAACGTATTTTTTTTTAAGTGTGCTGGGTATTAGATTAAGTAGATCATTATGAAACTCGTGCTTTATACGGCACGTTAAGTCGCAGGCAACGTCCTTTTGTGCCATGTCGGACGGATCGGATCTGACATTTTTAGGCTACTACCTATAGGGGATATTTAAAAGAAATGCGATGATGATGATCGCATCTATAAATCAATATAAAATGCTTTGATAGAGAGCATCACCTTCAAGTATTAAAGAACCACATTATATCTTATCAAACTAGTGTTTTCAACGGCCGATAATATGACTTTTCCACGGTTCAATTTATAATATCAGTATGGTTAAGTAAACATACGAAACAGATATAGACTTTACATCAACACACAAATCTTCTAACACATATACGAGATGAGTTATTGCCGACCGTACGTTATCAGGCGATCGCGCTCGTCTGAATCATTTTATCAATCTTTCCTCTATTTTCTGGCACATGTCAGGGAAATCCCTAAGCCGGTATCGGTGTCCAATTACAAGGAAAGATACCACTTATCGATATCTTTTGCAATTCGTAGACAATAACAAGAAAAATAAAAAACTTACCGACGGAAGTTGGACTTTTCGAAGAGTTATCATTTTCATCTGGAAAACTTTTCTCCCTTTTATCGTCCAATTCAGCATCAGAGTCTAATATGCTCGGCAGCGAACTGGCTTTGTTACGAAAATTGAACTGGTGCGGTGATAAGAAGTTGTTGACATCATGTATCCTTGGACTGGTCTTATCATTCCTAGTGTCATTGATTCTTGCTGAGAACGGGGGTGAGTTATTGAAGGACAGTGCGGATTGGGGAGAGATGGCGGGAGAGATGATGAGACGTAAGTTGATGGGATTGGAGGGGGTGAGACACTGGTCATTGTCATACGGAGAGTACAGCTGGCGACCTTCTATAAAGTAGGTTTTGTGACCTAAACACATATACAACACATTAATGCAAAAGTAAGGGGTGTGGCATGCTACGTCAGATTCTGAAATTTAATCACACTTACCAAACACTTCTTCCCCTTCTTCCAATACGTAAGATCCGCCAAGGAATTTGGCAGTTTCCTCTGATATATGGACGCGGCCTGGCTTTCCAGAGGACTCCATTTTATTGGCGAACGTAACGTCATTGCTCCACACGTCGAACTTGAACCGGCGGGTGCCCACGATGCCGCACAGCACCGTGCCGGTGTGCACGCCCACTCTCATGCTGATACCTTCGCCGCGCTCTCTATCGAAATCCTGAATGGCATCAATCATACCTAAAAAAAAGTACAGGCTTCAGTAAAAAGTAAATATATTTTTTATTAATAGATTGTGAAAGCAACAAGTTCGCCACAATAAAACGGAGACAAAGTAATAAATCACTAATTCAACATTAGGTTTACAACACACATTTAAGCATAAGTACACCTATGTAGGTATATTGTTTAGATAAACTAATTAATCAAGTTTATCGACCATAGTCTACACACTACTTTACGCCATGCATAACTTATAGTCTTACCTAATCCCATTTCAACACAACACGTTGCATGATCTGGTCTGGGTTCCGGGCAGCCAGAGACACAGTAATAGCAATCGCCTAAAGTAGATATCTTTTCGCAGCCGTGAATTTGACACAGCTCATCAAACTTCTCAAATAGATCATTTAATATATTTACTAATTCATCGGCACCTTTGTTACTGGACATTCTTGTAAAGCCAACAATATCAGCAAATAGAATACTGACATTATCCATCGAACTCATGTTAAATGGTCTAAATAAAGATTTAATATCTGAAGCTCCAGGGTTTGAATTTCTTTGATGTAGTGAATCGTGAGTCTTGAGGTTAGTCTCTGATTCTAGAACTTGCTCCTCCATCAACCAACTGGCTAGTTTTGGAGGCATCACTGAGTGGATCATCTTCTCTTTTAACTGTTTCTCCATCTCCAACTGTCTTCTGACCAATAAACTTTGTCCTACTTTCATAAATGTGCCACGCATTCTTACAAAAGTCATTAAATATATATGTACACCTATAATATGCACACACAGTTGCAATAAAATCCTCACAAACATTCCTGGACACTGCCATTGCTGTTCGGTTAAGTGCAACACAATATTCAACACTTCAAACACAATTGAATACAAAATTCCAATTATGACACAGGCATACAGTGGCAATGGGGTAAGTGTATATATAATCAGTAGGATCTCAATACACATAGTAAAGTGTCCTGACTGGCTTATGTCTGCAGCCTGAGCGGAGGCTACATCTAATTGTGTGGTCAGGGTCACTAGTGACAGGCTAAGGGTACACAGAGCAAGTGCCATGATCAGTGAAAGTTTAAATGTGTACACCTTATATATATTTGTAAATGTGACAAATAACATGACAGAAGTAATTAGGAGCACCCCACCGAACATTGAACATAGGAATGGCCATTTTACTGTTACACCATTCAAGCCAAGACCCACAAAGTAGGCAAACCATGATATAGAAAATATCAAAATGTACAAAAGTGCAAATCTGAAAAGGAGAAAAATAAAAACATCAATGCTTTAAAATAATTATATAAAAAAATTACTCATGCTAATACAATATTTACAAAGTGGTACAATAACATACCTGAACCGTAGCCTTATTTGCCTGAAGGAGCTGCTTCGGTATTGACCTTCAAGTATTTCAGAGTCAAACCTGGGGTTCCACCAAATGCCAGGAGCAGCCCTTTCGAATGCAATGGGTATAGCTAGCCCGCAACAGTTGGTGGTGGGATTATTATGTGCCAAATACGCCTGCACGTGAGGGGCCAAACGGATCTGTGCATCTTCACCCTCAGAGCATTCCGTGTCATGCTTGATGTCGAACTGTTGCGAGCCATCGCTGCAGCTTACACACCCACTTGGAGCACTCATTGTTAGCTAAAGTAATTCTTGATACCATCCATTTTAAGCATAATACAGTGCTGGTTTACATGATGAGTCTGTTAAAATGAAGGTATTTCTATTTATAAGTTTAAAATTGATATTTCTATTAGATAAAATTTATTTTAACTTATATTTATTAAAAGTTAACTGTATTCAGGCCCTAGACCAACATTTTAATCTTGAGTAGGTACTGTAGGCTATATATTTTGAAATAAAATATTTTTGAATTGATAATAATTTGAAACAAAGTTTGAGATATTAGGGTTCCAAAACCAAAAATAGAAAAGCCAATTTTCAGAGTATTTAAAAGTATTTTCTTAAATATGCGTCTGAGCATATTTAAAAAAATACTTTAAATATTAGAGGGAGTGCACAATGAAGAAAAACATCAAGTAGTTTATTATTGTGTCTGTAAAAAATAAGACCTGGCTTATTAACTTATATGTGGCAACTTAGAACTATGTGATTATAGCACACAATTACACAGCAAAACAGATTTTTTACGGAAACAATAAGTACAATAAACTACTTGATATTTTTCTTCATAGTGTAGCCCTATTCTATTTTATTTTTAGTCCACAATATTATGGCATTGTGGACATATTATGGCATTGATGGTTACATTATCGAGTTTTTTTTTTGTAATTGCAGGTTCCTTCAATAACCAATGATTTAACAAGAACCAATTTGGGAATTGTGAGGCAATGTTTTACGAAATTTTAGAGATGTAAGGATTTTGTACCGTTTCAATAGAAAGATGAAATTTATGATACTAATGATGAATAAATTTGGTAACTATTTCTAATTAATTTACTTCTATGAACTATCATTACAATAAATTTCTACTTACCAAAGATTTTCCTGGAACGTTGATTTTCTCTGATCACTTAGCAGTCATCTGAATATCTGATAAATGCAAAACCCAAACGATTAGTTCACTCAGGCTTACTAAAAATAAGTATAGGACACAAGGCAAAGGCAATCTCCTATAGTTTCTTTGCGAAAAACCATAATTTCAAGTAGGTAGGTACCAAAGTAAATGACTGACATGACATATAGTAGCTAGATATTACATATACTACTGACTGTGGCGACTGTGACAGCTGTTGATCATCATGACTGGACCACAGAACACAATTACTAACTCTGACTGAACCGTACTGACTGAAACTGAACCTAAAGACAAGCCATGAAGCCAAACATGCATGACAGGCATGACAGCAGACTGACTGACCAATATGACCATAGGGAAGTGCAAAAATAATCGATTACGGAAAGAAACGACTTTTTTAATAAAATAAAAAAAAATAGAAAGAAAAATAAAAAAATATAGAACTTTCCTGTTAATGCTAGAATCACAATACAACGAGTGTCACGAAAAGTACTTACGTATAATAATATATAGTAGTTATCGTACGGTTTCGGGCGGAAACCGGCAAACGGCATAAATAGAAATTATCCTGAACCATTTAAAAATGTTTGGTTAAACCGGGCGCTTGCCCATCTGTTGTTGTATCTCTAATAGGCTTAAAAGAATATACCTTGGAGATTGTAAGAGCTGTGCTGTGAGGGAACATACATGACAATAAAATTGGCGTGTAGTATAATATTATAGTTTAATCTTAATGAAATGTTTGCTGATAAAGCGTAAATAAAACCTAAATTAACTATTTAAAGCTACTAACTTACTAATAATTAATATTGATTTGGTTTGGTATGAGTACCTATATTGTTTTGAGAACAGTGTTGAAAATTTTTCCTCGACCGGGACTCGAATCCATACCCCATGACATACCGGGTCAGATGCACACTATATGCTATCGTGGTTCTGGCAAACCCTTTTAAAATTTATCAACACTATCTACTCTTACATTGTAAGCCAAAGGAGCCCTATTCAATGTCGACAACAACAATCCTAATATTTACTCTTTCTTGAAATCTTCTGCGTTCTTATTCATAACGTAGATTGCTGTCGATGGTGATGATGTTGCTCCAAATACAACCGAAGCCATTTGGTATTCTTCTGGTCTTCCGCTTCTTTTGTCACCTCGCCACAGAAACCTGAAACTGTTTCGATCAGCTTCTCTTATCTGTATTCTGAGAAACATATCCTTGATCCGACGTTGGCAACTGGTCTCTCACGGAATCTTATTAACACCCCAAAGAGGGATTGAAGGAGATCGGGGCCCGCCAACAGGGCATCGTTCAGACTTTTCCCTTCAAATTTTGCTGCAGCATCGAAAACTATTCGCGGCTTCCTTTTGATTGGATGTATTACAGCGAAGTGTGGCAAATAGAAGATTCTCCCCGTAGTAGTTCTTAAGGGTGCCTTTTCTGCATATTTATTTTCGATCATATTTTTCATTTGATTTTCATAGGATTCTTTGAGCATTTCATCTCTATCCAATTTTTTCTCAATATTGACTAGGCGGCGATACGCTTGGTTGTAGTTATTAGGAAACGTTTCGTTTTCACCTTTCCGCAGCAGCCCAGACTCGAATTTCCCGCTTGGTAACCTCTTGGTGGTTTGTTCCAAAACATCTAAAGCACTCGGTAGGCGTCATTGCTTGGACAGCGTGGCTATACTGCGATAGCCTCTATCTCAAAATGGCGTGTAACTAAAGCTTCCGTGTCGTCTTCTAACAGCCTGCTGTGGTTGACGAATTCCACTGGAAAGGTATTACTGGTGTCACAGCCATGAAGAACCCAGCCTAGCCCAGTAAACGAGGCGACGGGCTTGGAGACTTTACCCTTCTTCAATTTTCGAGTAACGATAAGTCCCCAGTTTTCTTGCCCAATCAGTAGTTGTGACTCTTCTTTTTCATAGACTAGCTGGTTTTGCATCTTTTCAAGATGTTTGCTTCTCCTAATTATATCGCTCACTATGTACCCCTTGTTTAGACAGCTGCAAGTTGTCAATGGTTCTTACTACAATCGGCATTTGGTCATGCCGGTGAGCGCCCCTTATTTTAATGTGCACCTTCTGTTAGTCGCTCATTCGTATACCTTTGCCTCCAACTGTCTCGATGGTAAGTGCTTCGGTTTTTCCCAGCAATCCGATCTTCTTGGCGACGGACAAGTCAAGTAGCGATATGGTTGACGCCTCATCTAATTAGGCCAGTACTCGGGTAGAGGCCTTTGAACCATATATCTCCACTGGTACCATCTTCAGATAGGCATTTCCGTCGCTGTTGGTGTGCACAGAGGTGACCACTTTTTCTGTTTGTTCCGCATCTGTGCAGAGTGAGTGACATTTTGACTTGTTACCTTCGTTAATTATCGGTGGAGGTATATCAGAGTGGAGGCTTGTGTGATCTTGAACACTTTTTACATGTTGACGCCCTGCAAGTTCGTCTTGCATGTCTTCATTGTTTCGGGTGAACTTAAATATTGTACCTTTCCAAGCGCCTTGACGGTGGCAACGGAGTTCCGAACGTGACTGGCGAATGTAATGTCATTAGGATTCTCAGTGACCCTCTGAAGTTCTTTTAGTTTCTGCAGCTCGGACAGTGCCAGCGCTCCCGGTCGTCCAAAACGCGCAGCTAGCCCCTTCATAACTTCCGCTGGATCCTCGGCAGTAAACAAGAGGCTTTTTACCGCTCCTCTGGCTCTCCCTTGGAGCGATCTTCTTAGACGAGCCAGATTCTGTGCGGCGGTGAACGCGTGTGACGTGTCTTCATACGACCGCCGGAATGCTAATCACTCTTGCACTCTGCAACGGTGCCAGCGAAGACGCTGGCACCGTTGAAATACGGAAGTTCGATAATCTGTTTTGAAACTGAAGATTCCGACGTCTTCAAAGAAAGCTTAGTTATTGCTTCAGCCAGTTCCTTCATGTCACTTTTCTCCTTCTGAGGTGGTATTCGATCTTCGTTTGACTGGTCGAGCCAAGTTTCGACTTGTTTTTGACGGAGTTCTTCTTCATTGTGTACCTTCACATCTGAATCCACCTTCAGAAGCTCCAGTTCCGCTTGAACCAATCTGGCTTTAGCTTTGGCGACTTCTAACTCCCTCTTGGCGAGTTGCATCTTTGCTTCGACCTCAGCTCCGCATTCTCGAATAATTAACTGAGCGCGTATCGAACATTCCCTGCTGCACATTTTTGTGACGCGGCGCTGCGTTTGGCTCGACTAAAGAGAAAGACGCCACATATGCGTCTTCGAGCATGCGAGCAATACGCTTCTTCTCCATTTCTTCGATACGTGCCATCATCTCCTCATGTTGCTGTATCTGGCCAGCTGAGAAAGTGCCTGGGCGGGGCGTAAGGCAATCCCCTTCGGGTATGACAATGTTGGAGCAAGCTGAATCCCCTCTACCGGCTTGCACGGTGACAGGTACGGTGTGATCTCCCATAAGGCGAGCGGGTGATATGATGTGGTCCCCTCCAGGGGGTTAAGAGGATACTCCTCCAGTGGTGATGACTTCCAATCTGGTGATGGGCATCCTGTTTTCCAAGATCTGGCTCGAAAGACCAAAAATTGTAACGGGCGGCGACGTATTATAATGGTGGCAACAGTGCTATGACGCATTCTGTCAAAGCAAGCAGAGCAGGAGCCAGGCTAAACGGTGGCCGTCTGTCAATATTGGACTGTATGTAGCAGTTGACTCTTCTATGCTGGCTGGGATAAGGATGCCGTGATGCCAGACAGATCCAAAATCCGCTAGAAACTAGCCGAAGAATCTTCCAGCACTTTATTTTCTTTTAAATAAAACTCTTTAATAAAAATATTTGGTTTTATTGCTATCGAGCGATTCCAGTATAATGCATATCGGCGTGGATTCTACCGATTTTAGTATCGCGAATAAAACTATACTGCCGGTCGCAGAAAAGTCCCGTGTATTTATAGGCTCGCGAACCTCTCTCTCTCTTACCGATTGCCGTCTCTTTCACTCTGAGAGTCTACGCGTTTCTCGAAAGTTCGATGCCGTGTTTGGACTTATCAATGATCGGTTGTCCTTACTAAGATTTTTTCTATACAATTCTACAACTTTTTAGAAACTCCCAAGGAAAGTTTCATTATTTTTACAGTTCGAACTCATTTTAAAGAATAATAAGAATAATAAGAGTAATAATAAATGTATCTAACGTACAATAACCCCTATTCTAAACATAAAATAGGTAATATAAAATTTAATTATGCGTCGCCAACATCTATTAATATTAGTCATAGTATTAAAGTCATAGTAGAATGTATGCATGCACCTTACAATCTTTAAGAATGGCTCGAACTATATGGCTGTTAAAGTGTACAACATCTGCCAAGTTACAAGTAAGGCCTCCCAGACAGTAAACCTAAGAATGAGCTGAAACAAATTTGAATTGCTGAAGCTATTATAATACAAAAGAATATTTTGGGAAAAATAATTTAAAAATTTACCTATTGACAATTTGGCACAACTATGTGTATTTATAATCTTTAATTGTATTTTAGATTTTTTTAACTTAATTTTATTAGTAATTTAAAAATGAAAGTAATGTAATATTTAATTTAATGCATCTATCTGCCGTAAATTTTTTTGACACATTCTCTACAATTATCTAGTCCCAAATTAGCGCCTAAGCGGAACTAGAACTTATGATTATTAGATAACGTATAAACATACTTTAAATACATTATTAACATCTATGACAGGTAAGTAAATGCGCGTGTAATTTGTTAAAATTTGTTGATATTGCAACCAAAACGCTTATGACTTAAGTCATCATCTTCACTAAGATCATTGTATCATTCTTTAATTGCGTGACTGAATTCAAGTAAGTGTAAAAACTAAATCAAACTAAAATAATGACAATTGAGACCAAAATAATTTTAAATCATCGCATACTTATAGAGCAAAGGGATATTTACGATAGTTTTAATTAGTTATGTTAATTTTTACTTTTTTATTTTTTTTATTTTTCAAGTGCTAATTGCTGCACTGAAGCTAAATTGCCATCGGTTGCAACAACCGTTTGGATAGATGGCGCTAGTGCTGCTTAAAAGCACTCAAAAATATTAAAATAGCAGTGACAAAATTCAGCGCTTACGTCAGCCTTCCCGGTAGCATAGCGGTCAGTGCAGCCGCCCGGATTGCGGAAGACCCAGGTTCGATTCCTGGCTGGGTCGGGTGGGCGTTTAATTAATAATTTTTTCACTGTATTTTATAAAATTTTATGAATATTTAATTTAGCTTCAGTGCAGCAATTAGCACTTGAAAAATAAAAAAAAAAAGTTAAAATTTACTATAGCGTTGTGTTATCAAATTTGTGGTATTTCATCTACAAAGATGAATCTGCATGGCCATCGGTTGCAACAACCGTTTGGATAGATGGCGCTAGTGCCGCTTAAAAGCACTCAAAAATATTAAAATAGCAGTGACAAAATTCACCGCTTACGTCAGCCTTCCCGGTAGCATAGCGGTCAGTGCAGCCGCCCGGATTGCGGAAGACCTAGGTTCGATTCCAGGCTGGGTCGGGTGGGCGTTTAACTTTTTCACTGTATTTTATAAAATTTTATGAATATTTAGTTATGTTAACCTATTTAAATAATTAGAATGTATAACTGTGATTTAAAAGTGATTGTGATTTATTAAAATTGTTTGATGTTGCAACCAAAAAGCTTGTCGCAACGTCGCAAATTCATCATTTTCACTAAGATCAAGGTATCATTCTTTAATTGCGTGACTGAATTCATGTAGGTGTAAAAATTTAAATTTAACCAAAATAATAATAATTATTTTAAACCAAAATAACTTCAAATCATCGCATATAGATAGATATTTACGAAAGTTTTTTTAATGTTATATTTACCTTTTCAAATATTTAGAATTTAAAACTGTGATTTTTAAAGTGACTGTTATTTTTATAAGAAAATATTATTTGATTAAAGTTGATTTATAAACTACCGACATTAGTTTTATTTTGATGATAAGCTACTGTTTTTTTTAACGAAAATAGACTGATTTTTGTTTCCGCCCAGTGATTGGGCATTTATTTGGGCGTAAACTCGTTTATGCCCAATGCGCCCGTTAATGCCCGATTTATGCCATTCTGTTTATGCCCTCGACCCATCACCATGACACATTGCTTGAAAAAAATTAATTCTGAAAAATCCTAACCTAAAAGCATGTGGATACTTGGTGGGCCCTCAGAATAATAACTGGTTCAGTCTCTGAGGGTGGGCCACTGAAATTCACCAATCCTTCTGCCACTGAAATCGGCTATAATAAAGGTTTTTCATCTCCGGCACAATGGCTTGCAGGTAGATAAACCCACAGACGTAAACCACAGCGTTCGGTGAGGTTTGTTCTGTGGTGAGTGGTGACACTTCAAAATAATAACTAATAACTTTAGTTATTGTTCTGAGGGTGACACGGTTACCATCATGAGGCTGTAGATATATAAGGTTACCATACGGTTACACGGACATTCACAAAACAAACAAAAAAACATAAAAAAGACTGTGCTGTATGGACAACTAGATCCCTTTACTTTTCCTAACATGAAAAAATCAACTAAAAAAAAAGAAAAGTGTCGAAAAGACAAAAACTCAAAATATATTGGTTTAGTTCATTCATTTCATTATTTTCATTCATTGGTTCGATTGTGTGTGTATTATTGCTAAGTTTTCATTTCTCTTTAGTTAATTTCGTTCCTAGCTATTATTTTTTTATGAACATTTTCAAACATTTATACCAAAATGCTAGCGTGTTACCTTATTTGTATTTATTTGGTTATTCCTTTAATAAATGGTAATAACACGTCAACAGCAAATAACATTGCGATCGCCACTAAATCTGTGTCTACTTCTGTAGAATCTCATTCAAACGATTCCAATAAAACAAAATTAGAAATATCTAGTGAAAAAGATTTGATTTCAACAAAACTTCCATTATTATCTTTACCAAAGGAGGATTCCAATAATACAACAGTAGTAATACCAAGTGAAGGTGGCTCAACTTTACCAAAAGTTACATTATCAACTTTACCAAACAGTTCTGACATATCTAAATTGGATATTCTTAGTGAAGGTGGATCAATTTTATCAAAACTTCCATTATTATCTTTACCTAAAGAGAATCATACTAATCTTATTGGCTTGGACAAGGAAATCGGAAAAACTAAAGAGAAATCAATTGTCCCACGTAAAGGTGTTATTTACAATTCGTTAGAGGAAAACGTTTCATCAACTGATTTCCGGAAAGACAGAATAGACACTACTATGCCTAAATCTGGAGCCAATAAACTTAATACTAAAACAGAGCACCAATTAAATTCTTCAGCTCCTAGCATCTCTCAAGGAAGTGTACACAATGTATCTGTTCCAACTACTGCAAAACCACTGGAACATAAAAAGCCTTTGGTTGTGTCATTTGAAGCTCTGAGTGAAATCGGCAAGAAGGCAGAACATATAGAAAGTACAAAAATTGAAACTTCATCAAAAAGCATAGTCACCAATCAACTTCCATCTCCTAATGTTAAAATACAATCTATGAATTCAAATCGTCATCCAGGTATGGTAATGCCAGTTGTCATAACAATGCTAGTAGTACCAATGTTTGCAGCCCTTGGATATATGGCATTACGCAAAGGTCAAGAGGCATGGAAGAATAGACATTATAAAAGAATGGACTTTCTCTTAGACGGTATGTATAATGATTGAGTTCCATTTACTCAATTAATTCAGTTACATAGTTGTTGTGATAAAGTTATTATAGCTTGTAGCTTTTAAGTGTGTACAACATAAAATCATATACTATATTTTGTACTTGTTTGATTAATAATTAATAAAAAATAAAACTTTTATTACTGTTAAAGCAATAACTTGGTGCTTGCACTGTGCCTTATTAATATGTATATTAGATATTATTAAACATTGTAAATTTGTCTGTGAACAAAATATTTTGTAGATGTATCTACTCATTGCGAAATTGTATGAATATAAAGTGTCTTCCTTTAACTATTTAAGTATAAATAGTACTTGAACTTGGCTTGTCACGCTACCGCGTGTCTAGATTAGAGTGATATTATAAAGTTATTGTGATATTTTAAGAATTTATTAAAAAATATAAGGTGTTAATGATATATAATGGATATTTCAAAGTAATATTTCAATAATGTTGAATCGCACATCTATGGCCTATAAAATGTTTTCAATATTTTACTATTTCTAATTGTTTAGAAAATATAAAGGGAAATCTTAAATTTACTATACTTCTTTGCATTTTCAAGTAGAGAAGGCATTTCTGTTTTTTTCTGGGTTACACATTGTCTGAAAAGCATTTCATTTTGTGGTACTACTTATATAACATTTTGAAACTATGTTTTTTAGTGGTTACCAGATTTGTAATTATCAATATTTAATTTATTTAATTATTATTTATTGTAATATGTGAGCACATGCACAATAGGTGAGAAAATCTAGATCAAAGGACCAAGTAATTGGTTCTATCTAGCTCAGGGGTGCTTATTAGTATTTAAAAGTATAAAAACACAGAATGTAAAATTTGTATGTCTCTGAAAGACTTATAAAAATAGAGACTGCTCCTGGTCTGTCATCTGATCATGCTCCAGTCCTTACTTATTGGTGAAAGCTCAAAAAATATTGGTGCTTCTGTCTGATGTTGTTGTTTTCTATGCAGTGAACAAATATTTAATAAAGTTTACTTTACTTATCTAATGTCAAAATGCTGTATCATTCCTTTTAACTTCTTGAGAATGTCTAGGCATATAACATTTTAGTACAGTAAAAAAAATTTGTTTTGAGCTTTAATAAAAATGTGTGTGTGTACTATTGAGTGCACCTACTGTATATTTTAAAATATGTTGTTGAAGCTCTTTTGAATCGACCAATCTCATTATTGCTGCTTGAGAAATTTTGGACATCTATTGCTCCAGGAAATTACTGGCAGAAATGAGGTGCTGATTCAAATTCTTTCTGTATAAGATCATATTCGCAATAAAATAGCTAATATTTATACCTACATATTTTCAATTAAAATTATTAAAATAAACTTGTTGTTTTAATTCTTTAGAACATTTGCTCATGCATGAATCATGGTTATTGCATTTTTGTGTACCGTCAGTTA
Organism: Eudonia truncicolella; assembly: GCA_949315975.1. Taxonomy (NCBI): domain Eukaryota; kingdom Metazoa; phylum Arthropoda; class Insecta; order Lepidoptera; family Crambidae; genus Eudonia; species Eudonia truncicolella. The sequence goes on along the minus strand of OX438829.1, from coordinate 13,384,343 downwards.
AAGATTAGGATTCGCAGTTTCTCAGAGGAGTCCTCACTCCGGGTGAAATGCGCTTTCTTCTTTGGCCTTATCATCACTGGCATCACTTATCATCAGGTGAGATGAAGGCCAAGGGCTTACCCAGGAATAAAGCACAGTTAGTATTAAGCCGGGGATACACATGCCCGTAGCTTGCACACTAGCATACCAGCTCCTTGCACGTGCCAGCTATTGTCATGTGTATACGCTAACTGTGTAACCTTCGACTACACTGTTCGACCGCCACCCTCCATGGCGTTTTAGTTTCAATAAGTCGGCACCTAAATCGGCGAGCAATGGCAATGTAGCCAAGGACCTTCTGAAACTGTGGCCTGTTGGATGATCCACATGGATCATCCACATGAATGATGGATGGATGGATGGATCCACATGATTGGATGATCCACATGAATACTCATGTGGATCATCCAAATTTTAGAAAGTGCCAATTTGTTTCGGCATTGCTCCAAATTTATTTATGCCAATGGGTTGGCTAGTGCATTTTCCATTTTGGTGATTTTGAAAAATCTGTTAGACATCGCTTTTGTTGAACGAAGCACTTCGTATTTCTTCATTATGTCGTAAAAAGGCCTATTCAGTATTGTGAACGATCTTGAAATTTTATTTTTTGTGTTTTTGACCTGGACAAGAAGAACCCGCCCATGGTTCTCGACATCATTAGTTGTGATGTTTGCCAACTCTCGACGTCTACATGCACCATTTATATCGAATATTAATACAACCTGAAAAGAGATAAAAACAGCAACCATTGAGCTATTATTGTAGTAATAATAGCTCAATGTACAAAACACCTATATTGTAAAGAAATACGAAAGTGAAAGAAGTTAATACATACATACATACATATAATCACGCCTCTATCCCGTAGGGGTAGGCAGAGACCACTTCTTTCTACTTGCTACGATCCTTACATACTTGTTTCGCTTCGTCCACTTTCATTATTCCCTTCATACATACTCTTCGGTTTAGGGTACTCTTGACCTGGCCTTTTTTCAAGACGTCCCTGATTTGGTCTCGAAACGTACGCCTAGGTCTACCCCTACATGGCCAAACCATCTCAGCATACCTTTCTCAATTTTTGTCACTACATCTTCTTTCAGACCACAACGTTTCCTTATCTCACTATTTCTTATCCTGTCACTCAGTTTAACTCCTATCATACTTCTTAACGCTCTCATCTCTACTGCATTTATTCTGCTTTCATGTTTCTTCTGCCATACCCAACTTTCACTTCCGTACATGAGTGTCGGAACCAACACCCCCTCATGCACAGCCAAACGAGCCTTGTTAGACACCTTCCAACTGTTCATAAAGGAGTGCAAAGCTCCATTCACCATGTTTCCTGCATTCACTCTTCTTTCAATATCACTCTCACACTTTCCATCTCTTGTAAACTTTGAACCCAGATACACAAACTCATTCACCTATTAAATTTGTTCATCCCCAATCACGATATTGTAGTCTGTCACTGCCTCATCTGTTTAAAACACCTTCACTTTCGTCTTCTTTACATTCATCTTCATTCCCTTTCTAACAAAAGCTCCACCCATAGCAGTTACCATCTCCTGCAACTCCTCGGCCGAAGACGCAAGTAGTACTTGGTCGTCGGCATAGAAAACATTTGACGAGTAACTCATTCATTCTCAACCCACTTTCATTCTCTTTTAAATCTGTCAAGCAATTGTTCATGAACAGATTAAACAGCCACGGTGACGCTACACATCCCTGTCTAACACCTTTTTCGATATTAAACCATTCAGTGTATGCCCCGTTTATCCCTACACAAGCACTAGAATCCCTATAAAGAAATTGCAATGCTCGTATAAGGACACTGCTCACACCGTTCACGGACAATGCTGACCACAATTCCTTCCTCACCACTCTATCATAGGCCTTTTCTAGATCCACGAACGCGCAATAGACCTTCTTGTTTTTAGCCAAACACTTTTCGGCTATGCACCGCAAGGAAAAGACCTGATCCGTACATCCCATTCCTTTTCTAAATCCCGCTTAATAACAATAATTTAGTTTCAACTGACGTTTGTTGCCAAATATCGGCAATCCGGAGCTTCTATTAGGAACTTCTTGACATTGTCAGCCGAAATCGAGTTTTCGACTTTTTACTAACATGGCTACTTGAGCGTATTTTTAGAAATGCCAGGAAGTTGGAGTATGACTTGATCACATAAATTTGCATCTTTGCTTGTATTCCATATGATGAAATTTTGATACGCTTGTAAGTATCTATCGGTCGATTTTTCGGGCAAGAGGCTTACAGTAGCCTTTTTCGCTGCCACTGAGACTTCTGGCGGTGTCGAATTAATAAATTCAATCAAATTCATCCCTACTCTACGACATTTTCAAATAAAAACAATACAGCGAAAAGAAAAAGCGCGCGGAATAATTTTTACTTGTTCACAAATTAGCGATGCGCGCGCATCAACGCTTTTTTTTAAGGCAAAGGCATAAAAACAGCTAGTATTACTAATAAAGTAAATTAATATTTTTGTGTTTTTGTTACAAATAAATTGTTGTCATTTATTGTCAAAATTAATAAAATTAAAGAATTAAATGTTTATTTATTATATTTTATCTCCCAAAGTTTATGTTATTCATAAAATGTTGAGCACTTTTCTGATATACAAACTCTGCTAAGATTTTAAAAAGTATCGTTCGTTTTAGACGGAGCATCTCGATAAACCGTGCGTTTTACATTATAATATCGTACAAGTATGTAATTTTATTTTTATTTTTATTTTATTATTAAGGTTCACCAGCGTTTGTTTACAATAATTCTACAATACAAAAAAAATATACAGAATTATTTAACTAAATGTAACAATCTTTTAAGGCGAACACAACATGCAAAGATATAAAAAAAAAGACTTACCACTAAATATTTCTTACTACTAAATACTAATTATTTTAAAACTTACAATATATTTCAATTATCAACCTCAAGCCAGGATCGGCTTAAGGTTGTTTTGAGTTTGAACTTAATGAACTTACTGGCAGGAAAGTGAAGAGTCATGTCTGCGGTTTTGTTTTATTTTCTAAAATTTGTGTTATGTCGAATATTAATGTGAAATAATGATGAATTATTAACCGTTAAGTGTTCGTGAGTGTGCAAAACTGTTGGCAAATGAAACAAAACAGTGCAACGTCACTTTTCAAATTCTCTCAAGAAGTCTGCGTGAGGACTTAGTAAAGCCTTCATCTTTAGTGAGATACTCGAGGGGTTGGGGGGTAATATCATTTCTCACTTCCCATTTCTATTATCATTCATCATCATCATCATACTGGAAGGAAATATTGTATATTTATGTATTACTTGTAAGAAAAATTACTTTGACAATGGTTAAATGTGTTAATCGCACGAAGCCATAAACTAAAGCAAAAAAAAACAAAAGTATGTAGTGGGGACTTCTTGGCGGGAAAGTAAAGAGTCATGTCTGCGGTTTTGTTTTATTTTCTAAAATTTGTGTTTTATCGATTATTAATGTGAAATAATGGTGGATTATTAACCGTTAAGTGTTCGTAAGTGCGCATGAGTGCAAAAAACAGTGAAACTTCACTTTTCAAATTCTCTCAAGAAGTCCACCCGAGGAATTAATAAAGCCCCACATCTTTACTGAGAAGTATCTTCATTTCATCATCATCATCATACGGGAAGGAGATATTGTATATTTATGTATTACTTGTAAGAAAAATTACTTTGACACTGACTAAATGTGCTAATCGCACTAAGCCATAAACTAAAGGAAAAAAAAAATACGTAGTGATGAACAAAGGCAGAAATAAAATAAAATTTATATTAATAATTCATCCGATATTGAAGAGTAACATTACTATTGTCAAGACGCGCGCGCGGCATGTTTTTTGTAAAGTCTCTCTACGTCAATGTCGGCAGTTCACGTCGACGAGGCGCGCGCGGGCGACGGGAAGCTTCAGATAGTGTTCCATTTTAGCATAGTGATTTCTTGTGAACCGGATTTTATGGGTGTTTTTCAGTTAAAATACACAGTTATTGTTGTGAATTGTAATTTTGTACGAATAATAATTAGTGAATAAAATTTAATGGAGTAAAAAGCATAAAATATGGGAAGGAGGGGGGAAAAAGAGATTATCGATTGTTGTCATTGGGCATCACTACTTTTGGAACCCGTTTTTGTCAAATATTGGGACAATACATTTTTGTCTACTATGTGTGGCGGTGAAAAGTTGTAAGTAAGTGTAAGTTTTTTTTTAACTGTGAGAATATTACGTGGAAAAAAGACAACATAACAGTTTAAAAGCTTCTCGTAAAAGGAAATATCAAAAGAAAGTCACAAGTTATAATTTTTTTTTAAATTATGTTTATGCCGATTTGCTGCAGTTTTTGTCTCATCCTCACCATCATGTATTTTTTTTCCGGCCACGTCACGAAAACGAAAATATGGGTTTGAAGTAGCGCCTCTTGGCGAATTGGCCATACAAATACTAGTTTGTGGCCGAAAGGCGAATAAAACCAAATAGGCTCGTGCCTTCCGGAGCACAGTAAACACTAAAAAGTTAACAGACTCCGGCAGACGGAAGTTAACTATTCAGTTATTGCAGAAAATGGACCTTGTTTAGCACAGTCTGCGTTGTTTAGTGTATAAAAAAAGTTTGCCTGCCATTTTCAAAGACTATTTAAATATCATAATGTTAATAGAAAAGTGTTAATGTTACAAGAACTCTTCGTAATATATCACAATAATATTATTATTATCATAATGGTAATATATATATATATACCTAAATAATACATAATTTATAAAAAAAATACATAATTTATCTCAAGATTGGGCTGCATGATTTAGATCCGTTGTCTTGCTGTTTACTTAGACACTGAAAAAAATAATGTAGTTTGACATGAGTTTGACACACGTTTGACACCAGAGAACACACAGCACATACCTCTACTACAGAGTACATATACCCCCCGAGGCCCCGAACAGAGTAAAAGCTTCCTTAGAGCTCACTGCGAACAGGTAGGTACAGACGGCAGCAGATCAACCTACCACAAAATGTCAAATTTCTTTAATAAATTTTGAACCTTAGCGTTTGGGTATAAAGATCAATATCGATTAGAGAAATTTGACAGTTTTGGATAGGTTGATGTGCAGGCGTGTGTACAATAATACTAACACGGTTATATACGTTCCCTAAAATATGGTTGAGCGAAGCGATGGCTGATTCATATGTCATACTCGTGTCTCGTGTCATACTTCGTGTCGTGAACGGGTGCCGCCTGTGGAGGCTGGTCTGCTCTTGCATACTTATCTTATTTTTAATATTACTTACTATAATTTAACTTTGTTTTTCTTAAACAATTTTTGACTTTTATTAGAGTACTGTAGTGGTACTGTATGACATTGTGGAAATTGGAACTTTTACCTGAGGTAAATTTGTTAATTTAGATTTTTAATTTTGTTTTTTTACATGTGGTCTTCTATATTTTTTTTTATTTTTATGTGTTTATTTGTGATGGAAAGTGTCCTGCTAAAATAGGGCATTTTCCAATATTTTTGACGCTGTAAGGGAGAAAAGAGCTGGACACTTGCTGAGTTTCTTGCCGGTTCTTCTCAGTACAAGATCTCCCGCCCAGAGTAGACTTACGAACCGATGGCATAGTGACATTCATAAGAGCTACTTGTAGCCTAAACTGAATAAATGATTTTTGAATTTGAATTTGAATTTGTGGTGTACGTGACCTCTCACCGAGCGACGACGGGTTCACGTTTACACTGGCACGGCCAGCGGACAATCTCAGTGAGTGTCAAACGCGTTGTTTTGTGTTGTGAACTGTTATCGCTCGTAAAATGTTGTAATTATTTGGTTTTGTTATGTTTGATTTAAATAAGAGTGGTTTACTGTAAAATATTAATTATTGTACAGTGTGTATGAACAATACCAGAATTATAAAAATATTGCCTATTTCACGTAGTTTCACTAATAATTCGATCTAAAAGCAAACATTATAAATATTGGCACTGAAATCTTAGAATGTGTATAATGAATGACTATACTTTTGTTCGGACATGTGAGTGTTTTCCAATAGGTATTTAGTATTTAAAAAAACTATGTGTCAGATTAGAATTTATCTCAATCTGAAAAATAAAAAACAAGATTTTGTAAAACAAAAATAAGGCTCAGTATTCCAAGGAGAGCCGCTGAATATTAAGGTATTTTTTTTGCGTAATGAACTCCTAATTAGGAACATGTAACACGATTTTATCGCTAGGAATCAATTAGGACTCTCACAATAAATTATTGTCATTATACTGCCATTTCTCCAGTTGGTGCAACTGTGTCCTCAGGTTATTATAATTTGTTTATTAATAATTTAATAGTAGTAGTATAATATATACTATAGTAAAAAGTGTGTTTCATACCCGACGATGAGGTAACATTAGGTTAAACATTAACATTAGTCACAGAACCAAATTAGTCTACCCCGATTCCACGTTGTACTAGTCTGCCCTACGCTAGAGTGTTTTTATGAGCCCGGAGGCGCGGAGGGAGAGCAGCCCTCACCCGCTGCTTTTTCGGCTTCTTCGGCAGCTTCGGCTTTTTGGTCGCCTGTGGCGACCAGCCTCAGCTGCAGCGGCAAGCTTGATACCTGCGTATCGTTACAGCAAGGGGTGAGGGCTGCTCTTTCCGCAGCACCGGAGATGTTTAAAACCTATATTTGTCACATATCTGAGCAGTTTGGTTAAGCTCTTCTAAATAAAAATAGCTTTCAAAAAAACCTTGTTTTATTTTCAACTAACCTTGTACATTCTTATAAACTCATATTAAAGGGCCACAATGAAGGAATAGTCCTCCTCATCCCTCTTCCCCTAAAGGAGGGGGTCAGGTAATGACTTGGTTAGAATTTTTTTTTTCCTTAATTGAAAATTCCTTTAAAAAAAGTATGTTACTCCGAGTTTTGAGCTTTTGTGGAGGGGTACCCCCTTCCCACCCCTCCCCAAATTCGACGGCTCCCTTTGGTATTTAGAACCCAAAAAAAAATATTTAGAGTACCTACGTAATTTATAAATTCATGAAAAATAAAATAAAATATTTTATTTCATTTATCATAAGTTAACGTTATGGGACAACCCTACCAAAGTTTGATCCGTGCGGTGACGGAGAAAGAATACAATTCGCCGCCCCTCTCCTCCGGTGGGTGTCGTAAGAGGCGACTAACGGATTTTCGAGCTTCCATATGCTCCACTGCGTGGTAGGGCTTGGCCCGTCTGGTTAGTGACCACCGTACGCACGGTGTAAAGCCCGTCAAGTGACCGCTTGTCGGTCGCGTTTCGGGATCAGCCAGCGTATAACCAGAACTCGAGTAAATGTTGCTGCGATGCATTTGGTCTGCGGAGGCTTCCGTCAAACCAGTGCCAGGAGGACTTCATTAACCCGCCGACCAGGGAGACCCGTAGAAACGGCTGTCCCGCTGGCCGCCCGTGGCACAGTACGGCTCAACTCATGGATCACCTTAGTCGGGTGGCAGATGAAGCGCAGGAGCGGTTTCCATCGGTGGAATTGGTGTTTTTGGGGGACTTCAATGCTCACCACGAGTTGTGGTTAAGTTCCTCCAAAACTGACCATGCTGGTAGAACTGCCCACGCGTTCGCTCTCACGCACGACCTGACTCAACTGGTGAACCAGCCCACCAGGATCCCAGATATAGTCGGTCACGCGCCCTCTTTGTTGGACCTTCTGCTGACGAGTCGCCCTGCTGGTTACCTGGTGGAGGTTCGAGCTCCTTTAGGATCTTCGGATCACTGCTTGGTATCCAGTAAGGTGCCTCTGGCCCCGCTACCGCCTTCAGCGGTATCGAAACGCCAGATTTGGCACTACTCGTCGGCAGATTGGGATGGTATGCGGGACTATTTCGCATCCGTTCCTTGGGGGCAACGCTGCTTCAGTGGGAAGGACCCATCAGCTAGTGCGACTGCAGTTGCTGATGAGATAGTTTTAGGGATGGAATACTATATTCCGCACTCCTATCTCATCAGCAAAGGCAGGCGCAACCGATGGTTCAACCGCGAGTGTGCCAACGCTGTTGATAAAAAGCAGGCGGCATACCGCGCTTGGATCAGAGGTAGAGCTCTTGGGGATCCCGAAACCCGCACGCTGAAAGCAGCCTTTAATAATGCCACCAAGTCCTGCAAAAGAGCCTACATCAGAGCGGATGCCCAGCGCGTTGCACGGGTCGGCCATGAACTGCTGACGCATCCTACGGGCAGCCGTAGCTACTGGCGTCTGGCCAAAGCCGTGCAGTCAAACTTCTGCCAACCCTCGCTGCCACCACTGAGATGTCCTGACGGAACTTTAGCTCACAAGCCGCAAGAGAAGGTCGATCTCCTGGCCAAACTTTTTGCGGCTAACTCCCGAATCGATGACTGCAATGCACAGCCACCTACAATTTCTCACTGTGGCCACACAATGCCCAATTTTAAAATCAGGCAGTGTGATGTCCGTGCGGAGTTGCAGTCAATCGATGTCCGGAAAGCTAATGGCCCTGATGGCATCCCACCAATAGTCCTAAAAATGTGTGCAGCGGAGTTGTCCCCCGTGTTAACGCGCCTATACCGTCTCTCGCTCTCTTTAGGTTGTGTGCCGGAATCTTGGAGAGAGGCCAATGTGCAACCGGTCCCCAAAAAAGGAGATCGGTCAGATCCTTCGAATTACCGCCCCATAGCCGTAACTTCAGTTTTGTGCAAAGTCATGGAGCGCATTTTAAATAAACAACTTGTCCACTACCTAGAAGAACACTCCATAATTCACGATCGCCAATACGGGTTTCGGCCGAAGCGGTCAACGGGTGATCTTCTAGCGTACGTTGCACATCTCTGGGGTGAGGCTATTGACAAGCGTGGTGAGTCGGTGGCTGTTAGCCTCGACATAGCCAAGGCATTTGATCGGGTCTGGCATAAAGCACTTCTCTCCAAGCTTCCGGCATACGGTCTGCCTGCTCAGTTCTGCAACTGGGTCGCTGGCTTCCTGCATGAGCGTAGAATCCGTGTCCTGTCTGATGGATGCGCATCACGGCTCATGTCAGTAAATGCTGGTGTCCCTCAAGGTTCCGTTCTGTCCCCCACGCTGTTTCTTCTGCATATCAATGATATGCTTCCACTTGGAAATATTCATTGCTATGCAGATGATAGTACAGTGCACGGTGGGTATAACGGTCACCCTGCGGCTGGGCGAGTCGAGACTGAAGAGAAACGAGTGAATCTTGTCATTGAGCTCAATCGGGTATTGGACCTCATATCTAATTGGGGCTCCAATAATCTGGTTGAGTTCAATGCCAAGAAAACACAGGTGTGTGCGTTTACGGCCAAAAAGTCACCATTCCTTCCTCTTCCAACTCTTCAGGGCACATCTCTAAGCCTGCAGAACAATATCAACATGCTCGGTATGACGATTCGCTGCGATCTGAATCAAAAGGACTATATCGAAGCCGTGATCAAAACAGCCTCACGAAAACTCGGTGTCCTGAACAGAGTGCGGCGATTCTTTACGCCTGACCAGTTGTGTCTTTTGTACAAGACACAGGTACGGTCTTGCGTGGAGTATTGCTCGCACATCTGGGACGGTTCCGCAAAGTATCTTCTCGATGCCTTAGACGGATTGCAGGATTGCAGCGTCGCGCTGTACGTATTATCGGCAATGCAGAGGTAACTAATACTCTCGAACACCTGCAATTGCGTAGAGATATAGCGTCACTCAGCGTCTTCTATCGCTTATATCACGGCGAGTGCTCTGAAGAACTCTTTGACCTTATCCCACCTTCTCCCTTCCTCCATAGGAGTACACGTGCTGCTCTCCGGTGTCACCGCTTCACTGTCACACATATCCCATCGCGCACAAAAAAATTTGGTGACTCGTTTCTTTGTTGCACCTCCAAAAGATGGAATAGTCTACCAGCACATGTTTTCCCTCTTTCCTATGATATGGAGTCCTTCAAACGAGGCGTGAAGAAGCACCTTGTGGGCCGGCAGAGTGAGGTTGACTGATGCTGCGTTGTTTTCACGCTGCACCTGTCTTCGCGTCTGGACTCCATTTCCACTTAACATCAGGTGGTGTGGAGTCATTTGCCGTGCTAAGTATAAAAAAAAAAAAAAGTAAGTGTTAGTGTAAATTTTGCGCGCTCTAAGTTTTTTTTTTTTTTTTTAAGTTTAGTTTGTTCCTTAAGGAACCGGCTAAGGTCATAGACCATGCTGCCATGTAATTAGTTTCTTAATTTCATTGTAATACATAAATAAACAATATTATATTGATGATGATGAATGATAATAGAAATGGGAAGTGAGAAATGATATTACCCCCCAACCCCTCGAGTATCTCAGTAAAGATGTGGGGCTTTACTAAGTCCTCACGCAGACTTCTTGAGAGAATTTGAAAAGTAACATTGCACTGTTTTGTTAACGCGCTCTAAGGAAGCTTGCACTCTGTCTACTACTCTGTGCCTCTACTAGGTTTGTTTGACATTTGCGACTTTCAAATGACATGTAACAATGTAATATTAAAATCATTAATTAAAAACCCTAAAATAACAAATATGTATTGAGTTTACATTGTGTTATAAACAAAATGAGAACCCGTAGCAACTCTGGAGTTCGTTTGGACTATTATCAAAGAGTTGTGCACAAGTTAATTTTAGATCACCAGCAACCTGTTACTGGACTTTTCCCTGCAAGTCCGCACAACGATCATGCCTGGATTAGGGATAACTTGTACTGCATATTGGCAGTCTGGGGGCTTTCTATGGCCTTCAAGAAGATTGCCGATCAAGATGAGGATAGAGCGAAAACGTACGAGTTGGAACAAAGTTGTGTGAAACTTATGAGAGGTATCAAAGCGGATAATGTTTTTAAAAGTGTTAACCTTACCATTAATTTTATAAAAATAAATAAACGTGTAATTTTAGTTTTGATTGAGTTTATTAAAAATTTCAGGTCTTCTTATGGCTATGATGCAACAGAAAGACAAAGTAGAGAAATTCAAAACCACCCAACATTCCTTAGATTCGCTCCACGCCAAATATTCTTCAACTACTGGTCGCTCTGTGGTCAAAGATAATGAATGGGGACACTTGCAAATTGATGCTATATCTCTGTATTTGCTGGAACTTGCACAGATGACAGCTTCGGGTTTACAAATAGTATTTTCTCTTGATGAAGTAGCTTTTATTCAGAATCTAGTATTTTATATTGAGTCTGCTTATTGCACACCTGACTATGGAATATGGGAAAGAGGTGATAAAACAAACCATGGTCTCCCTGAACTGAATGCTAGCTCAATTGGTATGGCCAAAGCAGCCCTTGAAGCCATGAATGAATTAGATTTGTTTGGAGCCAGAGGAGGGCCCTCCAGCGTTATTCATGTTCTGGCAGATGAAGCACAAAAATGTCAAGCTGTGTTGCAGTCTATGCTGCCCAGAGAATCTAACAGCAAGGAACTTGATTCAGGACTATTGTCCATTATAAGCTACCCTGCATTTGCAGTAGATGACCCCCAGCTAATAGCTAAAACAAGAGATACAATTGTCACAAAGTTACAAGGAAAATATGGTTGTAAGAGATTTCTGAGAGATGGCCATAAAACTCCTAGAGAGGATCCAAACAGATTGTATTATGAGCCATGGGAATTGAGAATGTTTGAGAATATAGAATGTGAATGGCCTTTATTCTTTTGTTACCTTATTCTTGACTATTGCTTTCAATGTGACAAAGGTAATGTAAATGAATATATGCAGACATTAGAGAAAATTATGATAAGAAAAGATGATGGTATTAAACTGGTGCCAGAGCTGTACTCTGTGCCTGCCGACAAGGCTACTCAAGAACAGAGTGATCCAGGCAGCCAAGAAAGGATACCTCTTGGTAGATGCCCTTTTCTATGGGCTCAGTCTTTGTATATACTGGGAAAACTATTACAAGAGGTATTGTTCTATAAAAGCAATATATTGAACTACTGTTTCAAAAGGTAAATAAACTAAATAATATTTTGTTTTTAGGGTTTTCTGGCTGTGGGAGAGTTAGACCCTCTGAACAGAAGACTGTGCTCAGAAAAGAAGCCAGATGTAGTTGTTCAAATTGTAATACTGGCTGAAGATAATGAGATAAGGGATAAACTTCTTGAATATGACCTACATGTTCAGACTATTAGTGAAGTAGCACCCATAGAGGTCCAACCTGCAAGAGTATTAAGTCATCTTTACACTTATTTAGGTAAGATCCTTTAGAATCTAAAGTTTAGATCCTAATGCCTAGTAATGTTTTTTGTGTTTAAATATAAAATAGTCAAATACATTTCTATTTTTAATATAGGCAGGAATAAGAAACTAGGATTGTCTGGCAGAAAGTCACGTGATGTCGGTATACTAAGTACAAGCAAGTTGTACTCCTTAAATGACCGCATATTTGCATTCACGCCTCAGGTATTGTAGTAACCTTTTTATAAGCTAGGTTGAACTAGGCTACCTAGGTTGGTTTATCAAAATTGCGTTTTGGAAATCTCTTTATTCAACAATGATTTAAAGTCAACTGTTGTTATGATTGCAAATAGTTTTCATGGTAATATGATGTGAAATAATTTAAAGATAATTGCATGTTAATAAAAATTAAAAAATTCTTTGCTTATGACCTAAGTCTAAAATCATTAAAAAATAGTAAATGATTTAGTAATGGGCTAGTCTTCTATTTATATATAAAAAAGTTATAATTATATTCATTCAGTGCTTCTTCAATTGCGTGCTCTTGCTTTGTAATAATTAAAAAAACTAATTTACTATTATCTTGTTTACCATTAAATGAATGGAAGTCTACTTTGTTAACATTCTAGCTACTAATTATTATTTTCTTTATTTTTATATAGTTTTCTGATAGGAAACGTTTCTACATTGCTTCTGACTATGAGTTGATGGTTGATACACTCAAAGCTGAAATTAATTTTTTGAAGTCTTCTTGGCAAAATCTACTTGGGAGACCGCTTATTGTATTGACTTTGAATCAAACATATCTAGGTATTCTTTTAAAAATATTTTCATGGTTTCCTGCTTGCTGGTTTTGACCCAATCATTTATCATGTGATATTTCTTGAGTTTCTATTCTTCAATCTCGATAGTATATGTTGGTGATATATATTGTAGTTGTATATATATATTATCTGTGTTTCATTGTTTAATATTATAAGTATATAACAATATTTTTTGAACGCTTAGAATATGTATATCTTTGAAGGACTAACATGGTATAACTATCGACCTTAAATAACTAACAAATAAAGATTGTATTAGGAATGATGCCCTGATTGGTGTGTTAACCTTCCGCATGGGTGTGCTATAGAACTTCGACTATGAAGAGTACTACATGTCGCGGGACCCGGCTCTGCTCGCGAGCACGTTTATGGCGAACGTCGCCTTTCTCGGCATGAGCTGGAAGCAGATGCTAGGCCGGCCCACCATCACGTTGCTTGCCACGCAATACTTGCTAGGTAAACATTACATGTAGCTCCTACTAATATGACTTAGCAACGAATTTGAATTGCCTTGGCTTATTCTTTTTTATTAAACTATGCAACATCGCGAACCATACGACATGTAAATCTTTGTGACCTCTATAGACATAGTCGTACGTCACTCTAACGTGGTGACTAGATGTACGTCGCTTTTAACAAATAAATCGCATAGAATAGTCTAACCAGTGCTGGGGCAATATGTATACTTTTACCGTTAAGCCCTGTACATAACATAGCTATGCCTGGTGTGGTTGTGGCTTGGCCCGATAGTCCTTGCCAACAGGCAGCTGGCTTTGGTATGTAGAGCTCTGTAGACTAAAGATAGATAGGTGTCTCCAAACATTTAAATCTTAGGTACCACTGTTTCTTCCACTTAGCCACAATCGCAATGGCCAATAGATACCCAGTTACTAGATCACCATATTAATGGTTTGATGTCTAGTGAATTTTATGTATATGTCACCAGAATGTTTCCTTAACACATCAACAGTCCAATTGAGCCACATGTGGCTTATTATAACAAATGAAATTACATTGTTTTAATCTATGGACTGTAATGTGTCCATTAGTCATTATTAAAGACATCTGCTTATTATATTATATGTTTTTACTTACATTGTAAACTTATTGTTAGTTAAATAAACTATTGTGGGCCGAAAAGGATGTGCTTATTTACCATTGGCCAGGTCGTAGTTTGGAGACCCCTGATTTAAAGTAAGTAAGTAAAGTCGATATCTTACTCATCCGTTTGTATTGAAGTAAAATTAAGCGATATCTCGACTTCACTTACCCGCGCTACTTTTTGCATCCGCAATAACTTTAATAATAACTACATTAATTTAGATTAGTTTATCTGTAGGAATAACATTGCTTACCTTTTTAACGAACCGAAGTCTGTTAGTCTAATCGTATTAATAGTGTAATCATCACCATTATTTATGTATTTGTGTATAGTATAGGATGAAAAAGATGAACGCCATATGGAGGCGGGAGAAGTTAATTGAAATTTGACTGAACTTTTCTTTTTATTGTTGTTACATAACATAAGATTAAAAGAATTTTAAAGATTATATAGGTCCCCTTGTTCTCGTCTTATCATCCCATTAAAAATAAAGTTTTCTTTAATTAATTGTTATTTTCTGTGTGGTGGTGTTACGTGGTGGTAGTTCTACCCCTCCATGTGGTGTCTGTTTTTTCATTATGTATATACACTGGTTTTTGTAGCTAGAAATGTTTGGGGAAATCCAAAAACATTATTTTATTTCAGTATTTTTGTATCCCAAAGCCAATTTCTCCAGTAGAGATAATTTTTACTACTCCGAATACAATAATACAGACGATTTGTTCGATTCCCTGCGTATCGACTTCCCCCGGTATCGACTCCCGCCATATCGGCTTCCCTCGGTTTACATGAAATTGTGTTGTTCCAAAGAAAGGTTTTGACTAGACGTATAAATATATTTTACTGTACACCACTCAAAACTGACAATTCTTTGCAATAAAGAAATAACTATTGGTACCTCTAAGACAGTTTCTCGATATCTGCTTTGTTTTTGGAATTCCACAGACAGGACAGTGTTGTGTTAGTGAAAAAAATACTTTTGTTTATACAAGATTGGTGATTGTGTAAATATGATGCAGCTGTGCAAAGCTATACACATAATTTAATGTATATTGAACGCATATTATTATGCACCACCCCACATAATAAATACTACATGTTTTAAATTATTCATTCTCATTACATTACCACACTTTGTCACATGTAAAAATTGCACGCAAAAATATATTATAACTCCTATGTTATCCTTGTGTTGCTTAGCTGCTATTTATTTCAGAAGTTCCATTTCAGCAGTTACTTACTAATAAAGTTTACATATTTCAGATCAGGGAAAGATCCCTATGGCAATGATAACAACAATGAAGAAATTAAAGTCTGGGTACATTAACGGGACCAGGGTGACGCTGGGAAACCTCGGCGATTTCCTTAGCACCTCTGCGATCACCAACTTGAGTTTTCTAGGTAGTCAGGAAGATGGATATCCTGATAGTAAGTATACTCGTTGTGCAGACACATAATAAAAAAACGGATTAGGTATTCATATAAAATTCTTAATTCTAGAAGCACAAATAGCAAATATCAGTAAGTTGAATCTTTGAAATCTTTATAAAAAGTTAAAATGTGTCCTATAACATCAGAAGCGTTTTTCCAAAGTTAAAAAAAAAGTTTGAACACTATTGAATTAATATAAACCATTCATGCATAACATTAGTTGGTTATTCCAATTTCCAACGACAACATAGTGCAATTAATAGATTATAATAACATCTGCAATCTTCCTAGAACTGAATCCCCAAGTGCAGAGCTACCTTGAGGAGCACCTATTAAAGTCGTTCAGCAACAAGCTGAGTTTCATATCGCGGCCGGCGGGCGGCCGGAACGCGCGCACCCTGCGCCGCCGTATGTCCGTGCGTGGCGCTATCAAGAAGACGCGCTCCATCAATGTTGACTGTACGTAGGTATTTCTTTATTCCTTACAGGTTAGCACTTGGCCTTCATCTCACCAGGGTGCCCTGATCCGATCAGAACCCCTCGAAGAATCTAGTAGACGGGGACACGCGCTTATTGCGTGATGCCGTTCCCTCTAGAAAACCTCTGACGGTGCTTCGTTTCACACGGCTTGCCTTCTTAGTTTTTCGCCGCCCCCAAAAAATCCCGGTGAAGCTGAAAAAGGCCAGTGGCAATCAGCAAATTCTCTCAAAAAAACAGGGTACCTAGTGTGAGTTTCAATTGACATTTGATCACGTTAACGAAAACGAAAATTAGAGTGGCGTTACAGCAGCGCCTCTGGTGGAATACGAGAAAAGTTGAAAATTTTGGCATGCAAATTTTCGTTTTCGTAAACGTGTTCGAATGAATACGGATAGTCAACAAAGCTCACAGAGTAGGCACTTCAGTGATAAGGCCGAAGTGGAAAGCGCACTTCACCCGGAGTCCGCATTTACTGAAGCATTAGCTACCTTATCTCTAGCTGCCGGAATGCAACGATGCTGCAAACATTGGTTATGGCGACATATTTCGAAAAGCAGGTGGTAACTAGCCAAGCGGACAAGCAAGCCAACCACCCACCAAATCAAGTAATTAACAAGAACCCCCCGCTGGCAATCGATCCGGGACCCTCTGAGTCTAACACCGGTGGCCTTAACCAATAGTGGAGGCTGAATTAAAAGCTTGATTAATTAATTGAGTTTGTTAGACATGATAATTTTAACTTTATTTCCTTAGTATAAGGCAGAAATTATGCGCTCGCTAATCGTTATTGCTCTCGCACGTGTTTTAATATATTCACTAACGAGTGTTTCGAATATAACACAATAATATGAAGGAAATAATTTTGAGTAAAATATTTAATGTTACATAATTTAACTTTTTAAGTGACGAATGTTATGTGGCCTGTTAGTATTAAAGACTGAATGTAAATTTGAGAAACTAATCAAACCTTATGTATCCTACTGAGTCAGTAGTGCTGACTTAGTTGTAAGGGTAATAGTTATAGATGATAATGGTGTATCTACATCTATAGCTATACTATATGTATACAATTTATTAAGAGTAAAATAAAGTTCAGAATTAAGTTAATAGAGTTAAGTAGGTAAAGTTTGTGACTTTTGTTTGTTTGTTTGAGGAGAAACTGTGGAACTATTGGTCCAATTCCTTGCGGGTAACATATGCTGTTTAATGTTCTAACTTGTTAAAAAAAAAAAAAATTTTTAAAGTTTCAAATCCACGCTTACAAAGACGAAAGTGTTAGTTATGGTATATTTTCTCAGCTGAAACACTCGGCATGGAAGGGGAGTACGTCGGCCCCCCTCTTGAGCGCAAACCGTCGTGGCTCGACGTAGACACGCCGTTCGGCCGCAGCCCATCGCCTGAAGAAACACGAAAGAGAGCTTTTACCAAGTGAGCTTACTATTCAGTTATTACTTTAATTATTTGTACTATGTATTTACATCTTTTAATAATATCCCTCCCGCCTCTCTAGTTTCAAAAAGTCTATCAAGACTTTACAAATCTCTATCAAGACTGTCTATTGTCTACTATCTCTATAGTCTATCAAGACATTAATATTTTAATGTGATACAGTATGAAGGTGTAAAATCTAGTATTTGTGACAAAGTAAAAGTTTCTGTTTTATGTCTAATGAAGAAATTAATAGAACCGACCATAATTGTTTCTAAATATAACCACCTCTGATATAAAATTGACTTTTTTATTTAAGGGGAACATCTACGACTAACCTAGGAGTTGCTACACCGACCATTGAAATAACTAAAGAGCAAACACCACCTCCATCCAAAGAAGAAAGTGATAAAGGTATAAACCGCTTAGCAGTTGTTCTTATTATATACTGCGCGCGACTTTTTTTTACTAAGAACCTTGCATGTTGATGATTTACTCATGAATCGTCGTCGGCGCAAAAATAATGATCGTTCGAATTGTACAAATAATCGTGTATATACACGTAATACTATACAGTGTGCCCGTAGAATTGATTATGTGGTCCTTCGAGCCAGATTAAATTTTATGATGATATAACATTCTCTAGCACTTTCGTGATCGAGATACAAATATTTTGAATAATGACGTCTTGGCGTGATCGAGATACAAACATTTTGAATAATGACATTAGTAGTTTTAAGCGCGAGTTCATCAGCTCATTTTATGTCGCCGCTACTAGGCCACGAGCATTCCCTCGATGATATGTGATAGAAACACATCAGGTGGGTTGTAAACGACTGCTAATGCAGCTAGGACCAACGGCATTGCGTGCCTTCCGAAGCACGGGGGAACTAGATATGAACATTTTTTGGTCAACAATTTGATGACAGACCTTTGCGAAAGTTGTTGAACTGCAGATACCACAGACCGAATGCGTTTTCGCCGTCAAGCTGCTCAATGAATTAAATATCGTTGTAATTTAGCATGTGTCGTAATAAATACAAAGAAAAACTTAACTTGCAGCGGCCGTGGTGAACAAGCACATCGCGTCCATAGTACGCAGCCGCACGACGTCCGAATCCGCGACAATGTATGCGGAACAGGAGACCGACGAGCTGGTCGCCATGCTGCGCGAGACTGAGAGCCTGGATGAGCAGGGAGACATCCTGCAGTACCTGGTCGACACGCACGGGCTGGACTTCAGCACTGGTATGTAGGGACGAATAGGAGACATCCTGCAGTATGTTATCCTGAAATTCATCAGAATCGGTAGCCGAACGGATAGATGCTCGAATTGAATGCGTAAAATTGTGATTATGTGGGCTAGAATTGTGGGCTACAACCATAGCTAGTAGATCTCTTTCTTTTCGCGTCGGCGACACCCTTATATTCTTTCCTATCTGAAAGCTGCCACGTCAGCAGCTCTCTGGTCAGCTTAAGACTCTAAAAAGAAGAAGCTTTTCATTGTTAACAACAGTGTTACCTGAATTAGAATTGTTTCTACAAACTTAATTAGTCTTTGAACACTTTGGTGATAAACGCATCTAAGTAATGTTAACACCTACAGGTATGCTGGAGAACGGTAAAAACGTGACCGTAAAGGATCTCCTAAAAATCCTATACGAGAAGGCTTGCACCCAAAAGCTTTGGGGCCTAGTGCGACACACCGCCGGCATGCTGGGCAAGCGTGTTGAAGACCTGGCTAAAGCGGTTACCGATCTGCTGGTTAGGCAGAAGCAAATCACCGTTGGAATGCCGCCTAAAAACGAGCATACTATTACCGCACCACTGCCGGAGAATGAGCTGAGGCAGCTGATACACTTGGTGAGTCGAGGTTTTAATAATAAAGTGATCGAAATTCGATCGTATTTCAAAAAATTAAACCTTATCTACTAACGTAAGAAAAAAAATTTTTATAAATAAAAGCGTGTTACGTTTTTAATGGAACATTAAAGAGCATTTAGCATATTACACCTTCATTAATTTTCGTTTGCAATCGAAATGTAACACGCTATTTATAAAAAAAAAATCTTACTATCGGGTTTAAATAATTTTTAACTTTTTAGTTTTTTTTTATTAACAAGTAATAAAAGCTTGTTTTTAAAAAGTTTTTTTTTTTGTTTTAATTTTATTTTTAACTTTTTAGTATTTGTGTAGGGGAATAAGGGCTTCAGTACAACAGAGTTCGCCCTGGTACCCTGAGGTGCAACGTTAACGATATGACATATCTAGCAACAAAGTACTCGTCAAGACGAATCATACGAGCCCAAACTCGATGGGGTTGTGTCGTTTAATTTCCGAGTTCCTATGGCCATCTTCCAGCTCCATCATCAGACCCTGGTTATCATCTAGCACTAAAGTATTCGTCAAGACGAATCATACGAGCCCAAACTCGATGGGGTTGTGTCGTTTAATTACCAAGTACCTGTGGCCATCTTCTAGCTTCATCACCAGATCCTGGTTACCATCTAGTACCAAAGTACTCGTCAAGACGGATCATACGAGCCCAAACTCGATGGGGTTGTGTCGTTTAATTACCGAGTTCCTATAGCCATCTTTCAGCTCCATCATCAGACCCTGATTACCATCTAGCACCAAAGTACTCGTGAAGACGGATCAAACGAGTCCAAACTCGATGGGGTTGTGTCGTTTAACTACCGAGTTCTTATGGCCACCTTCCGGTTTCATCATCAGATCAGCTCCATGCCATAATAATTTTGCATTATCATCAGATTTACACATGCATGCAAAGTTTCAGTTCAATCGGTAACCGGGAAGTGGATCAAATTTAACTTGCAAGATTTGATTATAGACAATCACCGGAACAGGTGAAAGTAAATAAAAGCTTGTAATATACAATGTAATATAAGACATTTTACGTAAATTTTATCTATCTCCAGTCCTTTATATGAACTTTAACTGTGCCAAAGTTCACACTCTTTCGTGAGCGTGAGAAGGGGGAACAAAGCTTTTTCGCCACGTATCACTACATAGTATTAACGCTTCCCGCTGTCTGTCTGTCTCTATGTATGCTTAGATCTTCAAAACTACGCAACGGATTTTGAAAAGGTTTTTTTTTAATAGATAGAGAGGATCAAGTGGAAGGTTTACATGTATAATACATGCATTTAATTGGACCCGGTAGGTGGCGCTGCTTTAGGGTTCTAAAGCGGGCCGCTAGTTAATATTATATAATAATAATGAACTCCGGGTGAAATGCGCTCCCATCTACGGCCTTATCATCATTGAAATGAAATTAAATAAAAGGAAATTAAATGAAATATATTTAATTTGCGCTTGAGAAAGGTACATTTTTGGTCTTAATCTATTTTTCTTCTCTATCTCAGCTGACAATGTAGCATGCAAATATCTTTTACCTTTTTGATATCTTTTACCATATCATAATAATATCTTATACCATTTAAACATCAGGGTGAAATGAATGCCAAGTGCTTAACCATGAGGAAAATTAAAAAAATATTTTCAGACCTCAGTACAATTTTTATTGTTGGTAACATTGCTTTTATTAAAAGCTGCTTAATGTTAGTACGAAATTGGTAAGCGGGACTTTATTATTGTGAAATTCATTAGAAATAATTTATGTAATTAAACTCAATGTTTTATGTAACTCTAGTAACGGTTACATAACCGTGTTGGCTGTTGTACATGACTGTAAGTTTTTATTGTTATCTATAAATTAACATGACAAATATAAGAAAGACCAACAGATTATATTGTAAAACTGTGGTTGATATATAAAACATTATCAGTTTCTTATAAACTAGTCTACTAGTTAGACTACCGGTCTCAAACCTAGAGGTCCCGGCTTCAATTCGCTGCGCTTCGGGTCTTCACGTAACTTACCATCAAAATGAGCTAAGGGCTAAATGCAACTATAATCAAATAAAAAACACAGTATCTTTATCCTTGTCTAACGTGGTTGTTGACAAAATTTATAGTTTTATTTTAAGCGTATTTTTATATCAAATAACATATTTTGATCATACAAATAGTTCATACAAAAATATATTTTTTTCACGCAGACATTTCGTCACGAAAAGGACGATCCCAGACAGGTACAATTCAGTGTGTATAAATATAACTTTAAAATAGCACTTGAAAAAGAAAACTTGTTTCAAATAGGACTTGAAACCAATGACCAATGGCAATTCGGGCTAAGCTACTAACGTCATATTGGCTTCCTTGTTAAAGTCAAAGTATCTTTATTTAAAAAAAACTTATAAATTTAGTAAGTACAAATGAATCATCAAAAAAAATTGTTTTTTCAATTGTGTCAGACCTGATTTTGTCAGAAAATTACCGAATCAGACCACTGAGATATGAATATTTTACTATTTTTTAAACGGTTTTATTTATATATTATATAAATAGTAAAATGTAGACCCTGGTTTTCAATAAAATTTTAAAATATCGCCTTGATGGCCGAGTGACAAAGCTGTCGGGCACTATTCGTAAGTCCTGTGTGCAAATCAAATATGTTTCTAATTTTTTGATGCATAGCCCGGATTTGCGAACGATTATCAACCCGCATTGGGTAAGCGTAGTGAATAAGCCCATACCTATCGATTAAAGCGATTGATTGAGCTTGATTTCCATGATGAGGTTGTGCCTAGCAGTGATTTAGTGTATTTAGTCTATAACTTACTTAAGTTTCTATGGCTCACCGACCTAAAGAGAATCTTGGCGTCTGACACCAAAAGACGCCACTCAAAACAAAGTAGTTATAAACTGTTATTACGAATGAGTGTATCTAGAATGTTATTTCAATGGCGAATCAAAACCAATCACTAACTGGTTTAGCAGTATTGTACTGTGACACTCAAAATACACCTTGGTAATTACAGTTTGTAACTAGTTTGTTTTGAGTATCATCATCATCTCAGCCAAAGGACGTCAACTGCTGAACAAAAGCCTCCCCCAAGGATCGGTCGGTCACAACGACCGGTTTTGTGCTGCTCACATCCAGCGGCTACCCGCGACCTTCGCTAGATCGTCCCTACACTGTTTTGCGTTTTTACTTAGGCTTACGTAGTAACTATTATTTCATCTGTGCTTAGACGCCAATATTTTTGGAGGTTATTATGGTTATTATTATAGATACTTACTTGCTAAATTACAATATCCGATTATCCGAATGTGCAGGCGTACGGCGACGACGAGAGCACGGCCATGCTGACCCAAGAGCTGCTGGTGTACCTCGCCATGTTCATCCGCACGGAGCCGCAGCTGTTCCTAGAGATGTTGCGCCTGCGCGTCGGCCTCATCATACAGGTTCTTATAATATGCTAACTACTAATGTGTTAACTACTATGCTTTTACCCTATGCTTATTAGCAAACTACGTATTACCTAGTTGTCAATCGTTTTTTGTTTCCGTAGTAAACGACTGTGTTTGACTGTGTCTTTTGCTACTGTCTTTTGAATTTGTTATTTATTGTTATTGTATAACGCATTTTTATAGTAGTATAAACCAGCGCCTATTATTCCGACTTGCAGCAAAGTGGAACATAACACGGGAGGACATGGCATGGCAAATAAAGAGGTCGGGCCAAAAGCCCCCGCGTTGACCCGATGTTAGTGGGTGGGTTTTAACAATTCAACGACGACGACCGGAACCTACAATATACCGATACTAAACTTTAATTAATTGAATCTATACAACAATGACAATGTGTGCGAACATGCGCGCTTAACGTACATACGAGCGTGTGTGAGTTTTATTTACTCTGCAGGTTCCGTGGTCACAGAAATGCTGAGCGTCAAATATGAAAAGTGTTTCATTTCATTTCCTTTATTATAGGTGATGGCGACAGAGCTATCGCGCACTCTGTCTTGCAACGGCGAGGAAGCGTCCGAACATTTGCTCAACTTGTCACCGTTTGAAATGAAGAATCTGCTTTACCACATCCTCAGTGGCAAAGAGTTTGCTATCAACAGTGGTTAGTATTATTAATTTATCATTGTCTGATAGGCATATAACGATATATAATATTTATTACATTCAAGGTATAATCTTTAAATACTTAGAAAATATATTACACAGGTATTATCCTTAAATATCTTATTGCGAGATTTTATTCAGGGCCAATTTTTGAATACTCCAAAAAATAGGTTTTGTATTAGGATATAATAATTTGCTCTTAATCAAATCTAATATCTGTTCAGTTTAATGTCATTTATTTATAATGTCATCGCATTTCGTGCAACTACTATAGATAAAATTAAATACACTTATTTACTACGACATATTTGTTTGCAGCGAATTCCTTGTACATAATAAGGGATAAAATCAGCAAAAGTAAAGGCGAGTCACCCGGATCTTACAATAAAATGTTTGCTTTCGTGTTTGAACGCACCCTGTGGCGACCTCTGTGATATAATATCAAACATATGCAAACATAACATAAGCAATTGAAATATGTTGTTTTAATGAGTTTTTATGTTTAGATATTTACCTTTGTGGATGAAATTTTGCCATTTTACATTGCCCTTATGTTTTTACGTTCACCGGAGCCTCGATTCTGACATTTTTATCATAGACCAAAATAAAAAAAATCAGGCCACTAATCAAACATCAAAAAATCAAAACATCTTTATTAAGTAATTCCTACAAGTAGTTTTTACAAAGTAATTCCTTTTAAGTTTGAAATAAACCTGTTTTATTAGAGCCCCCTAACTAATACACTATTGTGGATGTTTTAAAATAGCCGAGTCTTTGTCCTGCACACGATATCTAATTAAATAATATATACGTCCCGTGTGAATATTATTTACAAATAACTGGATACCCTCTTATTCCAAAACGTTGACTTAAGTCATAAACACGGTCAAAAATTAATGCTGTTTGCATCGACATTCATGAAGATAACAAGGCAGCATAAGTTCCTAAGCATGTCTTACTTCAGTTCGCGTTTTGGATTAATAGAGATTGTGTTTATAGTGTTTAGATAGCCTACTACGCGATCATTATTGTAAATATTGTTCCACCATCAACGTTTGTATTCAATTCAATATGTATATTGGTTCATCATTTGTTTGGCATGCCTTGAGATCTTTGTGGCAGAAGTGCTATAGTATGTATCTTTATTTTCAGTAGGACGCGGCAATTTCTCAATTGTGAGCAACAAGTCCAATCGTTATGGCAAGAAGTCCCAGATTGTGTTAGAGGGCCAATCTCTTCAAGGCACTATTGATGACAGTGAGTATTTTGTTGCCAATTTCGTTTCAACCTATGAAAACATTCCACGACACACCAGAAAAATTAATTTGGCTTCACAATTTTAATTTCATATCATATCTTCCTAAGCATGTAACGCGTGGAACGCGTGGAACGCTATCCACCAAAGAGTATATTTGCAGAGTCGAGATTGTCGTCAGTAACCATAATACGCGGGGAGAGATGATCAAAATATACAACGTGTTAGTTTGTACAGAATCGAGAGTAGAATCGATTCCATTAATAATAAATATGGGTCAGTTAATGGCTTATCAGTACACGAATGTACAATATTGTGAAATGGTTCGGATTTTAGCTCGGTGCAATGCCAATATAAATACTTTGACTTTTATTCGGTCGGCGTTTATGACTGTGAAAAATGACGCTGAAGTGCTAAGTTCACTCACAAATCATCTGAGGAGGCGTACTGTGCTATGTGTTCGACGTGGTGGCAGACATTTGGAATCATTGCTAAACGAAAGTAATGAAAATAATCTGAACTTGTAAGTAGAATGTTAGTTGTAATTTCTGTGTAAATAAGTTGGTTTTGTGACAATCTGTAGATAGTGTGATTCAAATCTTTTAAACACGCCATATTCCGTAAGCCCGCTCCAAAATAGCCTATGTCATTTATGACATCACGATAAAATGCATGGCACACGGTCGGAAAAGTTGTGCTAAGCTAGGATCAGAAGATTATCGCACCTAAAATTGGCCGGAAGTTTGAGAAAATCTTTCAATTATCTATTTGTTTGTGATCGCACGACGGGCGGCTCGGACACTATCGGCAATGTTCGTCTAGATGCGCGTGAGATCTCGCATCATCTTTACCATAGTTTGTAATTTTCAAGAAATGCAAGAAAACAAATAGTAAACAGTACTAAACAAAACAGTACTAAGTATCTTCTTAAATAATCCGCGAATATTTTATTTAATAATTTATGTAATTCTTATAAAGTAAAATTAAGTTGGAGTGTCTGTGGTTTTGCGCTATTTCATTAATACATTGTATATGTTATTGGTTATTTTTGAGACCTTTCTCCGTTCATCTCTCCGCTATGGTGGATAGCGGGTTTTATATTTGGTCCCTATCTAGGGAACGCCCTTTTCCATGGTTGTAAGTGCACGAACTAATAAATAACATATTAATTAATGATGTGATTACAGCGCCTATAGCGGAGCCGGACCGGCAAGGGCAGTGGCTGCGCAGACGCAGGTTGGACGGCGCACTCAACCGTGTGCCGCGCGATTTCTATCCACGAGTATGGGGCGTTTTAGAAAAGGTAAACACATCCTGTATTATGCCGTTCGATATAAATGTTTTATTTCTTTTGAAGAAGTAATAAAATTTATTAGACCACTATGACTTGCACCTTCTTTTAGACTCACAAAAGTCTGTATTAGAAAGAACTTTTTCTTTCATAGATTGTTATGTTTATCTCAGATACAATAACACTTACTCATTTACTAAAAAAAAAGTTGCACCCACTAACAACCGCTTCATTTCAAGATAAACGAGAAGACAAGTACTGACGTCCGTCGCTGCGCCCTTAATTTTTTTTGTGAGAGTAGAGTGAATGGCATCCCCTCTCTCTACTAGATTATCCGAGTGGTGGAGATCGGGTCGGGGTATAAAACTGGCACTGGGGACTAGCAACGTCAGCTCATAATGCCAGATTCGAACCCGCCGAAGCGTATTATGCGTCCAGTTCTCATAAACAAATAGGATTAATGCCTGATTTCACCATTTACCCCTAAGTTTTAGGTAAGCCATGTTAGGTGACAGTTATTAGAGCAAAACCGTCACCTAAAATGGCTTAGGAGTCAATGGTGAAAATGGGCATAGATGTCCCAAAAAGTCAATATTATGTCGTCTATTTTGTTACAGTGTCAAGGCTTGATAATACAAGGAAAAATCCTCCAACCGAATCTGACCCAAGAGATGACGTCCGGAGAGTTGAAATTCGCTCTCGCCGTGGAGACAGTGCTGAACTCGATCCCGCAGCCCGAGTATAGGCAGTTGGTGGTGGAGGCGCTGATGGTGTTGACCCTCGTAGTGGAGTACAAGGCTGTGGACAATCTGGGCGCCACTATTGGAGTGGAGACCTTAGTGCACAAAGCTAACCAGATATTTCTGGAAGACCAGGTTATTAAATTTTATCTTCTATACATATAATAAAGCTAAAGAGGGTCGAAACTCTGTACATGAAAGATATTCGAAAAAAATTAGGGATACTTAGAATCGATAACAGAACACTTTCCAACGGTTTTTAGAAATTTTGTCTGTTTGTGTGTTATCTGTTCATTTGACCGCGCATCACGTGAAAATGGCTGAACGGATTTTTATGCAAACTTTACACAAACTAGTATCTTGTATATTTGAAATTTTTGCACCCTCGACTCTAGTGTTTAACTTCTCTCCATCCGACTGTTTAAGAAATTTAGAACGACTTTCTTTTTTTTTTTTTAAACAAAACATTTTTTTTTAAATTAAACATTACCGCGTTCCTTGGAAGTCTAAAAGAGATAAAACCGTGTTAAAGAGAAGCTTATACCCAACAGTGGGTAAAATGATGATGATGATCCATTTAATACTTCACTTCAGCGCTTCGCCATTCGGCCACCGAATAGAGTTAAGCCATACAGTGTGTGCGTGCGTGCGTGCGTGCATGCATACGTGCGTGCATCATACGTGCATGTGTCTACTAGCGATTAGCCCGCGATATCATCCGCGTGCACACCCGTATCTCGTGATAACTTTACAATCTCAAAAACTTTTTTTAAAATAAAAATCTTGTCTTGGCAATTACTAGAAAAACAAAAAATAAATCAGCCAAATCGGTCGGGCACTCGGGCCGTTCTCAAATGATGCTCCATCTTAAATGTGGCAATTGATTTTTATTAATAAGTATAGATATTGTCACAGATGCGTTGCAACGGCGACGCGACGCTGTGCTGCGCTAAAGGCGGCGGCGTAGGCGTGGGCGTGGGCGTGGGCGCGGGGGCGGGCGGCGCGCTCGTGTGCGGCGGCGCGGCCGGCGTGTGCCAGCACCTGTACGACAGCGCGCCTAGCGGCAGCTACGGCACCATGACGTACCTGGCGCGCGCCGTCGCCGCGCTGCTGGCCGACCGCCTGCCGCCCAGCGACCCCATCCAGTGCGCGGTCACCTAGCCGGCCAGCGGCGCCCGCGGCAGCTACGGCACCACGACGTACCTGGCGCGCGCCGTCGCCGCGCTGCTGGCCGACCGCCTGCCGCCCAGCGACCCCATCCAGTGCGCGGTCACCTAGCCGGCCAGCGGCGCCCGCGGCAGCTACGGCACCACGACGTACCTGGCGCGCGCCGTCGCCGCGCTGCTGGCCGACCGCCTGCCGCCCAGCGACCCCATCCAGTGCGCGGTCACCTAGCCGGCCAGCGGCGCCCGCGGCAGCTACGGCACCACGACGTACCTGGCGCGCGCCGTCGCCGCGCTGCTGGCCGACCGCCTGCCGCCCAGCGACCCCATCCAGTGCGCGGTCACCTAGCCGGCCAGCGGCGCCCGCGGCAGCTACGGCACCACGACGTACCTGGCGCGCGCCGTCGCCGCGCTGCTGGCCGACCGCCTGCCGCCCAGCGACCCCATCCAGTGCGCGGTCACCTAGCCGGCCAGCGGCGCCCGCGGCAGCTACGGCACCACGACGTACCTGGCGCGCGCCGTCGCCGCGCTGCTGGCCGACCGCCTGCCGCCCAGCGACCCCATCCAGTGCGCGGTCACCTAGCCGGCCAGCGGCGCCCGCGGCAGCTACGGCACCACGACGTACCTGGCGCGCGCCGTCGCCGCGCTGCTGGCCGACCGCCTGCCGCCCAGCGACCCCATCCAGTGCGCGGTCACCTAGCCGGCCAGCGGCGCCCGCGGCAGCTACGGCACCATGACGTACACACGCCTGCATGTCAGACTACCACAAACTGACATAAATATCATGTCACTATGCTATTCATGGCTCACACATTAATTTGTACAAAAAAAAGTTTAATTACCACTTTTCATTTTAATTTTAAATACCACTAAATTCAACAAATTTGCCTCAAATGTTCTTAAATCTACTATTAAATCTCAGCAACATGATTATTTTCATTTGAAATGGCGAAATTTAACAAAAAATATAAGTAATTCTCAGCATGAAAAAAAATATCTATATCAGTATCTGAATCTGATAGAGAACCCGAATCACTTGGAATATATTCTCTCTCAGGTAATAAATAGCTCTTCGATCTGTCCCATATCATCATCGTTCGATAAAATATCAAGGTCTGAATCTCTAAGGGCTTCGGTGATATCAACATCTTTTAAAGCTGAAATAAAAAACATCTAAATAGGAAAACTTGCTTAAGTTGTATACAGGTATTACCTATAGGTAATAAATACACCGGGATTTCAAACAACTGTATAACTGTGTAACTCAAATTGATCACCAATAACTTTCGCAATCAGTAAAATATACTTTGTGTTTTGAAGGAAACCATTTAGATTGTATTTGTATAGCAAAACAATAATAAACAATAAACAGTGTAGCGATCAGACTATGGTTTGGTAATGAATTATATTCATTAGATGGGATTTTTTTGTTTTCTATGTTGTATATACACTACTGTAAGCTTCAGGAGGCACGCATAATAAAACTATCAGTTTTCGTTTTTGATCAGATATAGTTTCACGCGCGGGTCTTAGTGACAATAACATTTGACAGCTGACTAGCATTCAAAACGACGGTTTCAGAATAATTAGCTGTCCGAAAAAATATTATATTAGGGCTAAAAGTATACTTTTACTTTAGGCACCCAAGAGACCAATTTGCGAAGCAATTTAACATCTCTAGTTTTTTTAACAAAAAATGTGTACAGATTCCACCATGACCCTTTCCTCAATAGACTTTGTACTTTATGACTGTGGTATATGGTTGAATATTGATTAAATACATTTGTCAGTTTTGGTTAATCAGATGTGCAGGCATCTGTAAACATTCAGTGTGCTGGATCACTGTGGTTGTTTGCACTTATTGTCTATTAATCTTGTACATTTTTAGTGACTGTTACGTGCCAGAATAAAAAAAAATGTTGCTTTAATTTCGTCTGCTGTGAATACAGAAATAATAGAATTTTAATTTAGGGCACTGCAGCGCTCGTCGCATATGACCGGTTAATGAAACTATAAACTGAAATGAGCGCTTTTAATCATTCTTCTAAGACATAATCAGCTAAAGCAACTTTCCAATCCACATAATTTTGCAAAAATGAGTCATCAAAATACCTTTAAAAATGTAAACAATGTCAATGTTGAGATTTCTTAGTGTAATTTTATTATGCATTCATCATGCAAGGTCATTAAATATTTCATAATAAATATAAATTGTTATCATTTCTAAAAAAACATTATTTTTCGACAATAGGTTCCATAACTTTTTTTATGCACGCAGACTAGTTAATATGTAGTTTTTATGGATATATATTTAGTAGACAATTTAGGTAATATCTTGTTATGTTTTTGTGTATTCCACTCTTAATATTGTAGCCGTTTATTCTGTGAGTTTAAATAAATATACTTATTGTTTTACAAAACATTATTTTGAAGGTGGAATAGTTATAAATCATAATAAAATCAACAAAAATAATGCTTAAGAAAAAGTAAACCTTTACCTTTTTATTACAATAGAATTTTTATTTTTGAAATATAATAATTTTTAAATATACTTTTTGTGTTGCCTTTACTGTTTTGTATAATTTATGTTTTATTATAGCTGTGCCAAACAGTTACTATGTAATATTTATTAATGCCTTTATGTATTCAGAAAAATAAAATATAAAATTCGTGATTAATTTACTCTTTTTATTTCCTATTCTAAAAAACATAACAGAATTGGGGATAGTCAATTACAAAAACAACAAAATGACAATAAACATCTACTTCAATTATTACATCTCTTCTATAACGCAACAATTTATAATTTTTCGACCACTGCCCTTTATTGTTCACTAAGCTTCATCCTTTTTACCAAATGGATTTATTTTCGATAGCCACGATGTTGTGTTCCTAAAACAAAACAAAAAACATTTAGATCTCCATTTTTGTCTAAGAAGTAATTGATTCTTGAATCTTAGAGGTTTCCATAAAAGTGGATAATTGGACTTGCTGTTAAAGTGGCTCAATATTCAAACAAGACAAGTGTTGATGTTTTAAGGTGGGTCACCAATCCTCGACTTAAAATCGAGTGGCAAATGCATCTTAAAAACCCAACGGTAGTAGGTAGCAAAGTTAGTTGTGTGCACATATTATTTTTTGTTGTTAAGTGCTAGTAAAAACATAAATTGCAATTAAGTGAATATATAAATTTTTTAGGAGCTCTTTATTAGGAAGGTCCGCAACAAAAATATGCTATTTTTTTTAAATAAAAAATATTTCTTAATTTTGGCATTTAAGATATTTACAATAATGCCAATTGCGCCTCGTACTGACAAATTGGTTGTAACACAGAACATATAAGTAAGTTCTCAAATTACTAACACACCTACAAAATAATCAAAGAAATACTTACGACATGTCTTCAGCTGAACTCGGATTACCGTCTATTTCTGCTTTCAATTTTTCTACAAGGTTTTTTCTATACACATTCTTCAAAGGAGTTGGCCTACTGGCTGCCTCTTTTTGTATTGCTACTTTGCATAGAGCCTCATACCATGACAATCCATACCATTCTATTTCTTCTGGTGTATACTAAAAAGGTACACAATAATTTTTTTTTATTTAAAACTATAACTGCTAATAGACAATAAATCAATAAAGTGAATGAATTTACATAATTAAAGCAATATTGAAATTTCTCTTGATAAGGATCTATAAATCTAATTTTGTAAAAAAAACACTAATTTGCAAGTGTTTAGTGATACGACTGCAATAACACTAAAAATAAAAACTACATTCAATGTCCTCGAATTTTAGAAAAAGGTCAATTGTG
Organism: Eudonia truncicolella; assembly: GCA_949315975.1. NCBI lineage: Eukaryota > Metazoa > Arthropoda > Insecta > Lepidoptera > Crambidae > Eudonia > Eudonia truncicolella. Next base: position 13,352,541 of record OX438829.1, on the reverse strand, counting down.
AATACTGGTTTCCCTAACATTTGCATACTATTCTCATAATAGTATTAATAAAAACTTACTGATGACAAATAAGTTTTATATTCTTCATAAACTTCTTTTTGCTTCTCAGGATCATATGAATGTCTAGGACATCCATTCATCAGTTCATTCAGTATTTGTTGTTTTAATTTCAATGCTAACATTGACACAAGGTCACACGCTGGAGTCTTCAATAAATAATGATCAAAGCCATAGTGATCATTAATAAGACGAATTGTTCGGTCAGTGACAGTAACAGATAGATGGGTGTTTAGAACCTCGGACCGGACAACAGTCCTCTTGAGAACTGGCACCCAGTAATGAGGCACTCTACGCCTACGTAGATCACGTTTCTGGAAACCTAGGAAAACCAGAAAAAGATTTGTTAAAATCAAAATCTAAACAAATCTTGTATATAAAGATGAATAACGAAACCATCATTGTTATGAATAAATAAAGAAGCCATGGATAGACCATGCTATTATATTAATAACTAGCTGTTGCCCGCGACTTCGTCCGCGTGAGCTAAAGGCTGTAGTCTGTACAGCTTAATTTTTATGTAGGTATCTATTTAAGCTTATTAGGGTATAACAAAATTATATGCATCGGAAATTTTGAAAATTGACATTGTATTTACCGACATACGTACATCCACTCACTCTTTAATATCCTTTCAGCTGAGAATGCTATGATAGACAAAGACATTCAGGTACCCCTTAGTATAAAGCATCAATTTTTTTTCTTTGGACGCCTATCAACTGGCCACTATGTATATGCTTAAGGTACAGATTAGGTAAAGCCATAGAAACTGTGTAGGAAGAACCCCAAGAACACTAACTGGAGGAGCTGGATGGTCCTAGCTGTAAACTAAACTCAGCCTTGGACATAAGAGTTTGAAGCTGACAGAATTACAGAAGCACTGATGATGGCCTGGCAAAATAACTGTCCAGAGACGAAATCAGTGGCAAGGAGGGTACCATGGTGGACCCGAAACTGGCTAGCCTAGCTTTTGGACACATTCGCAGAACATGGAGGCGTGTTAGGGTAATCTTCATACCCGAAAACCAGATTACAAAGAATCCAAAGCCTTTAGGCCTATAAGTCTACTTTCTCCTGAAGACCCGGAGAAGATAGTAGCCACATATAACAGAGCGGGACCTTCAATGTGCATATCAGGCAGGGTGAACAGAAACTGCTCTTCATCATTGGTGAGTCAAATGGAATTTGCGCTGGAAAACAAGAGATTTGCGTCTGCACATTTATAGATATTGAAGGTCCATTTGATCACACTACTTTTGACTCCATCAAGGTTGCAGCAAAGAACCACAACCAATCTGTAATTTGATTGAATGCATGTTAAAAGGTAGAATTATCAACTCTGAACTGTGACAGTGACAGTTGGTTGCACGAACAACCAGAGGATGCCCGCAACGAGGGGTTCTCTCGCCTCTTCTGTGGAGCCTTGTGGTTGATTCAATCGTAGTAAGGCTGAATAAAGGACCAATTTATATGGTTGGTTATGTGGATGATCTGGTCATATCAATCAGTGGGAAGTTTCCCTCAACGGTATCGGGGTTAATGCAACATGCCCTGGGTTTGCTGGAGGAATGGTGCAATGCCCATCACCTCTCTGTAAACCTAGGGAAAACAACAGCCATCCCTTTTACAAGAATGAGAAACACTACAGGACTGGGTACCTAACACTTTATAGCTCTCTTGGTCCAAGTGAAATATCTAGGTTTAACGCTGGATAGGGAACTTACTTGGAAACAGCATGTGTACACAACCATAGCCAAGGCTTACAGAGTCTTTGGCATGTTTCGGTCTACCTATGGCAAGATGTGGGGGCTCAAGCCCAAAATTCATTAGATGGATCTACATGATGATGATGGGACCGATCCTCACATATGGCAGCATCCTTTGATGGCCCACAACCAGACTGAAGATCTGCAAGAATGCTCTTAGCAAACTTCAGAGAGCAGCTTGTCTGAAAATCACTGGTGCCTTGAGAATCACTCCAACGGCAGCGCTGGAGGTCCTCACAGAGCTTTCACCCCTGCACAATGTAATAGAAACAGAGGCAAAGAAAGCGTTACATAGACTGAAGGTGGGCGGATTGTGGGACGCATCTAAACCTCTGACTAAACACACAAAATGGGAACTAAGTGACATTCCTGACAGGATCATGGAAATGGGGTGCGATAAAATATTCTCTATATTCATCTTCAAAATGAAGTTTAAAGTTTATGTTCCAACCAGGGACAAATGGAAACAAGGGCCACTGTCTCCGGAAAAAGACAGCCTAATCAGGTATACCGACAGATCTAAAATGAAAATGAATGGGCACAGGGGCAGGCGTCTTTAATAATGACTATGACTACGACGACAAAGCAGAATATAGAGTTTGTTATACCCTAATAAGCTTAGAGAAAAAGCGTAATATATTCATTCTGAGTGACAACCAAGCTGCGCTCAAGTCACTCATATAGCCCCGGATCGACTCTAGCCTTGTTCTAGAAAACATCAAGGCTCTAAACAAGCTAGGTGGACATAACAAGGTGAGATTGCTCTGACCATATGGGAATCCATGGCAACGAGATGGCGGATGCACTTGCCAGGGAGGGCGCGGAGACCCAGCTCATTGATCCTGAACTGTTTGTGGCACTTGCACCGAGCACCATTAACAAAGTCTTAAAAGATTACATCACGTAAACAGGCACAGCAGCAAATGGGAAGAGAAGCGGGGTGTGAAACACTCCAAATCCTTCCCAGGCGAAAACACCATAGGAGCAAGTTCGTATGCGGAGGCAGTAGAAGGCCGGCCCGATTAACCATTGGTGCCTTGACAGGACACTATGCCACAAAACAAATGCTTCACAGAATGCATCTATCAACAAATAGCTTGTGTAGGGAATGTGGAGAGGAAACGGATTCAATGCAGCACTTACTGTGTGACTGCGATTCTCTGGCTATGAAAAGAATGGGACTCCTGGGGTCGGCCTATCCGAAACCGGAGGACTTCAGGCTCTTCGCTCTTAAAGACGTTGCCAAACTTATGGCAACTATCTTTCCAGAGGCAGAAGAGTGAAAGGATGGGGTTGCACAAAAGATCCCAATGGGTCGAAGTGTTGCTGTAAGAGGGAAACCTCAGCAGGCCCCACTAAGTTAAGATAAGATGAGATAACCATTCATCAAATTGCACAGCTTTACTAGACTCCTGGAAGCACCTAAACTTTCCTTGGCTATTTGAAGAACCGTTTTGCATGATGATGAAGGTGGACTTCTGTGCTTGCCATCGGTGATCTTGAGAATATATGGGTCAGATGGTATGAGTATGTTTAGCGGCTAGATGTTTACTACCTCTAACATGCTTTTCACAGCAAGGCTGCTGAAGAGAAGTTTTATATAACTCAGGGTAACCCTTGTCCCCGGCGTTTTTGTCACGCATTTTACCTAGTATACCCATCTCTTGATCATGATGAGCTGAGCTACGACACTCTGACCTAAATTTTACTTTTGTTGTTTTCTGCATACCTATGGTCAATGTAAAAATAAAACTAGAGGTATTAAAAATAACCTTTGATTATTGCTTCTCCACCCCATATTCCTTCATGAAGTTCAGCCGGATGTTTCAATGGTATAGGGATGTTTTGTATCGGCAGCGTCTCGCCAGTCAGATCGTCGCGCTTCCATTTGCCTTCTTGAGGCACAAAGTGGACAGCTGCTGGTTTTAATATTTTCCATTCGCGCCAAAACTTTTTATAGGCAGCAGGCAACTCAGAAGCTATACCAATATCAAATCTACTTTTTTTCTTATACGCTTTAGATAGCTGACGTACAGTAGCCTGAAAGAAATTAGGTACGCGTTTCAATGTCGTGTGACGTGCAAGCTCACAAAGATAAAGCTTCGATATGCTTATACGTACCTGGATACGAGATGATGCCATTTAATTTATTTGTAATTTTGAAGCATATGAAATAAATATTAGACTGAAACACTGAAATTAATTTCAGTAAAATTAAATTGCAAATATGACCTGACCTACAGAACAGAATGATGAAACTGTCAATTTTCTTTTGACATTTTTTTTTCTTGTGGACCTTTCTTCATTTGAGTAGGCAAAGAAGTATACATAAACCTTATGACCATAACACTTAATCTGATGGTAATCGATGATGATTAGCGAGTAATTTTTTATATTTTGTGGTTGTCATCTATATTTTTTGTGTTTATTTCTAATGGAAAGTGTCCTGGCTATGATAGGGCATTTTCCAATATTTTTGACGCTGTAAGGGAGAAAAGAGCTTGCTGAGTTTCTTGCCGGTTCTTCTCAGTACAATATCTCCCGCCCAGAGTAGACTTACGAACCGATGGCATAGTGACATTCATAAGAGCTACTTGTAGCCTAAACTGAATAAATGGTTTTGAATTTTGAATTTTGAATTTTGAGTGATAATCAAACCACAGTTGAATAATATTTACTCTTACATTTTCAGTTTGGATTTGGACGTGGACTTCTTTAGCGTACACATGTGCCTTGATCCCGGTAACTGGGAACGACATTCAACTAAAAGCAGGGCCTCGATCGCCACCACCACTACTATAACGGACACAAATCCCCTTATTCATAAAATCTATTTATGCATAATTTAGTTAAATATTGTTTTGTCAACGTCACACAAACGTCATTTTGAATTTGAGAAAAAGGGACAGGTTTTTTTGAATATGAAGGTAGATATCTAACAATATCATTAGAATTTTTAAAATATAAGCGAGAAACCTGTGAGTTTCTGTGCTATTTGCTAATATAGTATAGATGGTATCACCTCAGATGACGTGTCAAAAAATGTCAATATGGCAATCTTGGCAAGTCAGTGCCAAATAGAATAGTGGTGGTGGCAAAATATTTTGATTAAATGTGGATTATTTACAATACAAATTACTTTAATATATAATTATTCCTTCTCTTTTATAATTTGTCTCACAAAGTTTCAAACCCGATACGCGTTATCCTCAACATTCATGTCCGCAGAGTGTAGTAAGCTATGGCGGATCCAAAATATGTCGATAAATCCCAAGAAGGAGAACCACTGGATGATGTTGAGCCAAATATAGCGATAGGTACAACTGAAACCTCTATCATAGCAGAGAGTGTTAAATCTAATAAGGTAAATTGCATACGTCGTATTTAGTTATAATTTTTTTCTAATCAAAGTAGAACTAATGAGTTTCGTAACTTGTAAGATATTTTGCGCATTACCCCTCAAAGTACCTCTTAACACCGTAACCTTGTGTAACTGTTATTTGGTTTTAACACCAAACGAAATGAAAAATATAATTAATTGTAAATATTGAATTTCTTTTTGTGCTTGAATAAGTCACAGGTATCTAATTACGGTTCTTGTTTGATTGTTGTTGACATAATTTGCTGGCATTAAGTACAGCCACTGTAAACCTAATTGGCAGGACACCAGGCGGTTCTCGTTTTTGTCTCATAATTTTTTTATCCATAATCTAATGTGTAATAATGTTTTGTGACATAATCATCATGTGTCCGAATGATGAGTAGCCCACCGTCGCAGATTCGGCTTGCCGTAGCGGTGGTCGTCAAAACCACCTGCTCCTCAACTAGCGGGCGCCTTGCCCCTCCGCGCCTATGCAGGCTTAAATTACATCTAAGGGCACACAAAGTCTTGTGTGCCCTACCCCTATAGTGTAAAGGTGGTAACGATTTTACAGCATTATATTTCTGTCACTGATTTTTGAAACACAACAGTTGTTTAGCTTTATAAGACAACATTTTAGTTCAATTTAAGGTAAAAACTACTAAAGAAATTACATTATTCCCACAGACAATATATTATGCGCAATGAAATTATTCCAAATGAAATTGAAATTGTCTCTGGATAAAATGATTTTCTTGATAATTAGGCTTATAATAACTAAAATATATGATAACATTCGGACTAACATACACTATACAAAGTTTGTATGCAGTAATGCAGACGGCGGCGCGGGGCGGCTAGCTCAGTCAAGCCTATTATTATCTATGGAACTGCCTCCGTCCCTCGTGTGCTTTGTGTTCGCGGCGAGGGTAGCCGCGGGCATCGACGAATAGACGCGGTCTTTATTGCTTTGCGGTCAAAAAGACTGCCCCGCCCCGCCGTCTGCAAAGCGCCATAGGACGTGACTTTATAGCAAGAACAATTAGGATATATAATTATCATAGCACCCGATATTATGACACAAAAGCATTACAATTAAAGACGATTAGGTAAAATAAAATTTCGTATACGTGAACATTATAGATAGTGATGATAATAGCAAAAGCGTTAGGGATTTTGATTTTCGGAGAAGAAAGGGAAAACTACCACACCAGGCCCATAGACAGGTTCAACAACTTTTGATTGAAATAATTTCTGAAATATATCACTACCATTGCAATGAACAAAACAAGTCAAAACAAATTTGTCAAAAAATATTATATTTTTACAGTCTCACCACGTCTCAACTTCATCAGAAAGGCAAGTGAAGTTTGAAAGAGCACAAAAAGCTTTAGAAAATGCTGCACTTGTATCTAAGAGAATAAAGGAACATCGAAAAGCAACTGCTGAACTACTGGGACGACCTTTTGGTAATAAATTTGTAAAGTACACATCCTAAGGCATAAAATATTGTGTATAGAACTTTATTAAAACACATGGTGTTCTTGAAGTATATATTTAGTTATTTTATTTTATAGAGGATGATGACATTGGAGAAACTGCTGAAATGGCATCCACTGTGAGTGAGCGAACTGGGTACTCCGTAGCGACAGACACTTCAACCACTCTATCTGTGCAAGATGCCTTGAACAGTAATACTATATTATAATTTTTGCTAATTTTAACAGTGATTAGAATTAACTTACATTTATAACAATTTATTGTTTTTCAGTTCCTGGTATTAGTGAAAGTTTAGCGAACACCTTAAAACAAAAAGAATTATTGATGGAAAGAATAAAGCAATACAAGGAAATTAGTAAAAGGCCAATGAAATCATCTGTAATAAAAAAAGACTCTGTAACAAACCCAAAAGTAGATATTAGAAAAGTAAGTACCTGTCAATATTTACCTGATATAATGTTTATGTACTATGTACACCTTTTCTTAATATAATGTTTGAGACGCTATTTTCCTACACAAACTATTTGTTGAAATGTGCATTCTGTGAAGCATTTGTTTTGTGCATAGTGCCCTGTCAAGGCACTAATGGTTAGTTGGGCCTACCTTCTACTGCTTCCGCATATGAACTTACTCCGTCCTAAGGCGTTTTCGCCAAGGAAGGATTTAGAGTGTTTCATACCTGGCTGCTCTTTCCATTTGATGCCACGCCTGGTTTCGATGTAATCGTTTAAGGCCTTGTGAATGGTACTTGGTGCAAGTGCCACAAACGGCTCAGGACCAATGAACTGGATCTCCGAGCCCTCCCTGGCAAGTGCATCCGCCATCTCGTTGCCGTGGATTCCCATATGGCCTGGGACCCAGATCAATTGCACCTTGTTATGTCGACCTAGCTTGTTTAGAGCTTTTGTTGTTGTGGTTTTTAACAAGGCCAGAGTCGATTCGGGGCGATATGAGTGACTTGAGCGCGGCTTGGTTGTGACTCAGGATGAATATATTTCGCTTTTTCATAGCTAACTATATTATTTGTACTTGCTTCGTCAGTACATATACTAAATTACACGGGATTCTAAACTTATAAGCCTAAGGGTACTACTCTACTGTAGACCACAGCCGAAACCATGACCTGTTTAGTTTGTTTTTTTCAACATCTTTGAATTGTGTGTATTATTTATAGCAGATATCTATGCTGCAGTATCACATTATTTGTACCAGCTATTCTGTTTCTCAATTGGTTGTCAAATGAAGATATTAGATTAACAATTTGTTTTATTATGTTAGGTACTTTGGAAATGTAATAATGGAATCATAATAACACATTTTGTGATACTTGTGGTTTTGCGGGCCATAGTTTGATTACCCCTGCTGCATTGCATTAAAACTATATAAAAATACTTTGTAAAAAAAATATGAAACCGTTGCAAAAATAAACTAAACATAATATTTTTTCTTCCAGAGTTCATTGAGCAGTAGTAATACAACACAACTTTTGAATACTATAAAGGAAAAAGAAAATTTTCTAAGTATTTTGCAAGTAAAAATGAAAGCCATGGAAAACACAATTCTTGACTTACAAGAAAAGATCAATGAAAAAGACCAAATAATTGATGCTAAAAATATGGCTACCACATTGATGTCTGACAGTTTGAGTAAAAAAGGTAGATAATTAAACCTGTTTTTAATTTGTTTATATAATTTTAACGCAAATTTTGTTGCGAAACAAATTACAAAAACACAATGTTGAAAAAATTTCCACGAGCAGGATTTGAACCTGCACCCTTCTGACATACCGGGTCAGGTGCTCTTCCAATTGAGCTATCGTGGTTGTAACCAGCCCGCCGAAATTATTCAACACTATTTACTTTTTTACTTTTAAAGCCAAAGGCGCCAATTCAATGTCAACAACTACCGTCATTAACATCTGATCATAATATTTTCGCAACAAAATTTGCGTTAAAATTATATAAACAAATTAAAAACATTTTATAAATAGCTAGCCTATTTCTTAACTGATCTTTGGTATTTGTAAAAATATTATGATCAGATGTTAATGACGGTAGTTGTTGACATTGAATTGGCGCCTTTGGCTTTCAAAGTAAAAAAGTAAATAGTGTTGAATAATTTCGGCGGGCTGGTTAGAACCACGATAGCTCAATTGGAAGAGCACCTAACCCGGTATGTCAGAAGGGTGCAGGTTCAAATCCTGCTTGTGGAAATTTTTTCAACATTGTGTTTTTGTAATAATTAAACCTGTTAAGTGTAATGGGTGACCTTATAATACCTATGTGCATGTCTTGTCTAGGCTTCGGTAAATTTTCACATGTCTGGGTAGAATTTGTGAAATTTTCTACACATACACAAGGCTAAAAATGGTTTCAAAATTTTCGCATCCTACATTTGCATAGTTTTATTTGAACGTGTGTGATTTGAACAGACACCTGCCCAGTTATATCATAGCCTCTTGCTTAATGCATGTATTTTAAGTAGAATGCTATTATTATTGTGTATGCAAATTCTAAATGTATGACAGTTTTTACTCATAAATAGATAAATAAATGTATGTGATTACTGTATACTTAAAAGTTAGGTAAATAAAATGTTAAAACACCCTCCATATTATGTGTATATTAATAGGTTAACCATTAAATTACCTTATGTATTAAATTATTCTAGTTACAAGCCAGTATTTAAAGTTTGATTGTGTATAAAAAAGTAATAGGTGTCAATATAAAGTTTTCCAAGAACAACAAACAAGTATGCATGATTGAACAGTTTCTTGAATTTTGTTTAAGCAAACTTGTGATATCTGTTGTTACTGTAAACTTTAAGAATACTTGTACTTAAAGGAAGGTAGCAAATAAAAGACAATTAATTATATATTTTTTTGTTTATAGAAAAAGACTCATTTTTGCTGTTAGAAGACACCAAGCATCAAATGACAAAAATGCAAGAAAATTTTATCAGTATGGAGACTGAGTGGAAGGAAGAAAGACAGAGATTGGTAAAGGAAATTGAAACAAGAGAAGAAAAAATCAAAAATTTAGAGGAAGCTAATACAATTTTGGAAAATTCAAGATTTGAAGTCAGTGTGGCCAATTCTAAGTTAATTGAAGAGATAAAACTTAAAAACCAAGAAATTTTAAATTTACGAGAAGCTATACAATTATTATCTCAAGAAAATATTGAAAAAGAAGAATCAATAAAAGATAAAGAAAATCTTGAAGGAGAAGAAAAAGGATCTCTTGAAATTTCCCATATGGTTGAATTGACGAAAAAGATCGAATTACTTGAGCAATTAAATTGTCAAATTAGACAAACAAATATAGAGCTGGAAAATAAACTTGTGAATATTAATACTGAGTCAAAATCTCCCGCTACTAGCTCTCCTAGTAAAAAGGCAAGCCCTCTCCCAATCCGTAAAGGTGGTAGAAATACAGCTTCAAAGATGAAGTCACCATGGAGTAATTTAACGTCTGAATCTCCACAGCAAGATACAGAGAAAAAAACAAATAAAAATGAAGTTGCTAAATTAGAGATGATTGTACAATCATTAAACAAAGACATTTTGGAAAAAGAATATGCTTTGTCTCATAAGGATGACTTAATAGCTGAACTCCAATCATCAAAAACTCTTATGGAAACCACAATAGCTGACTTAAAATCGTTACAAGAAAAGTCTAATGAAAAGGTAGAAATTGGTACAGATATGGTAGACTTTGGTGCTGATAAAAAGAAGATACCAATTACATCCAATGAAAACACAATGCAAATGCCAGTTTCATCAGATGATATTTTGGAATCAAATATTGATAACCAAAACAATGCTGATTCTAATAATCTAACAGTACTGGAAGAAAAGCTAAATGCTGCTTTACAACAAATAAACTCACTAAATGAAGAAATTGATTTGGGCAATAAAAATATGATAAAAATTAAATCAAGTCACAAGTTGAAGTTAAAACAAATGCAAAAAACAATTGATAATTTTAGTAAAACTTCTGATGCCAATGCTGAAATTATAAAACTCAATGAAGAACTACATCAATTGTCACAGAAAGTAGCTGAACTGGAGGAAGAGAAAGGCAATTTACAGCTGCACCTGGTAGACTATGATAGTGGACGATGTAAGTGTTAATATTAACTTTATGATAATGAAAAATAATTATGATTGATTAATTATAAGTTATTGTCACATTTTTGGTAGAATGCGATTGTATTCTAAAAATAAATCTACAATATTAGTCATAATAGTAACTTACATACCAATGGTAAGCTTTCTACAATAAATGTACTCGTAATTACAAAATTGTAACTTTAATATTACAGTGACAGAATCTGATGTTTACAAGAAAATGATGGAAATGGAAAACTTGGCAGAGACAAGATTAAAAGTGATAAGTGTATTGGAGACACAGAAATTTGAATTAGTGCAAGGTATAATACAATATTAACTAATATGCTAAGGGTGCGCAAACCAAAAAATGCCAAAAATGCAGTCACGGTTAAGTTGATATAATTGAAAATACTATCGTATTAAATAAACAAAATATATATTTAGTATCAAAGGGAACATGTTTACAATTAGTCCTAGCCATAAATTCATAACACACTATACTTTTTTCTACAATATAATTTAAAATTGGGCAAAAATCATGAAAACGAGTGATGGTGTTTAGTTGATATCTTATAGTTTATCTAAATTATTGTACCTCTGATTTTGTCTAAACTACAAATCGTCCGTCTCACATTTTCGATTTATCAAGCGGATATTTAAATTATTATTCTTCATTAAGCACCTTAAATTCCCCATACGTACATAAGTAAATAAATATGGACGATCACATTTCAAATAAAATATATGACACTTGTCGCTTACAGACGGCGCACCCTTAAACATAATGTGGAAATTATAAATTATCGCCATGAAAGTTATTATTATTATTAAATTGTTTGATTTTAATAATTTTATTTATTATTTCAGATTTACACATGTTGCAACAAAAGAATGTTGAAATGGAAGATAAATTGGCTGATATGTCTCAACTTCAAAATGAACAAGTTTGTACAGAAATAAAATCTGTGCAATTAGAAGAACAGATTGATGAACTAACTGCTTCCCGGAAGGAATTAGAACTTATAATAGAAAACCTAAAGTTAGACAAAGAACAACTTCATAGTACTATTAAAGTGATGCAAGAAGAAAAAGAAGAAATGATACACAAGTTGGAAAATTACATTCAAGAAAACATGGATCTTACTGATAAACTTGAAAAACTGAGTGCTGAAAAAGTAAGTTCAGCTGAGTCTATAGAAATTGTAGAATCTTTAACAACACAAGAAAAGCTGGAGCTGGAAGAATACAACAAAGGCATGATGGATTGTAAAGAAGAGCCAACTGTCCAAAATGATTCTCATAATAATGAAATCAATATAGAAAATATGATGTATCAAGTTTCAGAATTAAATAAAAAAATAGAGTTGTTCTCACAAGAGAGACAAGAAGTCATGGATAAAATGAATACAATTAATATTGAAAATGAAAATCTACACGAGGAGGTAAACCGATTGAACGGTCAGTGTCTTAATTATCAAAATAATATTGATGTATTAAACCAACAAAAACAAGAGTTGCAGTCGTTGAATGAAGATCTAAGCCGTCAAATTGAGGAGTTAAAACGTGAGAAATTGGAAATAATTAAAGAAACAGCAGAAGTTGCAAGACCAATGTCAGTTGAAGAATCTTTAGAAGGTTCAATTGAAATGCAACAAGATGATAAAAGCTTAGGTGAAAAGGGAGTAAATAGAAACAAATCAGTGAAACAGTTAACTAAGGAAATTCTTAAATTGAAAAATACAATTAAGGAAAGGGAAGCAGAAATTGGTGATTGCCAAATGAAAATATTATCACTAGAAGAACACCAGCAAAAGCAAAATGAATTAATACAAACCAACGCGTCTTATGAAGCTAAACATAAATTATTAACTGATGAAAATCAATTACTGAAAGATAAATTAGAAAAAGATAAAGAATCTGACGATAATTTAGAGCAGCTTAAACAAGTAAATGAGTCAGTAGAGGATGAACTCCGTAAAACACGTCAAGAATATACAAATATAGTCTCAGTCCGAGATACTCGAATACAGGAGCTAGAAAATATATTATTAGAGTATGAAAAGCAAATATTTAACTATGGCGATACCTTACAAAAAAAAGATAAAGAAATGGTGGAATACATGAACCAAATTACTAAACTGAATGATGTTTCACAAAAGTTAAAATCAACGATTGAAGTCCTCGAAGAGGAAAAAGCAAAAGATCAAAATACAGAAACCATAAAATCTCTTAATAAACAAATATCGGCTTACCAAAAGAAACTGTCAGAGTGCGAAGAGAAGCTTAAAACTTTGGATGAAGAGAAAAGTCAACTCATGTCTATTAAACTTGCTTTAGAAAATAAAAACTTAAACATTGAAGCGGATTTGAAAAAAATTCAAGACCAATTCATTGAGAAACAAAATCTTATTAAAGAACTTCAATCACTTCAACAAAAACATTCCGAAGAAGTATCTGACGTTAAGCTACAAGCTAAAGAACGTGACGAAGAAATACACGAAATCAAATTGCAATTAAGAAAAGAATCAATAGAGAATGAGAAATTGCGTACGCTTTTATCAGAAAAAGACAAAAGTATACAAGATTATTTACTCTTGGTTGAAGAAACAAAAGAAAAAATAACTTCAGTTTCGAATGATAAGATACAATTATCAGAGCAATTCGCAACAGCTGAAACTAAAAATAAAGAATTAATGGAAAAGTTGAAGAAGTTTGCTGCATCTATAAAAAAGAAGTCTTCTCTGTATGCAGAATTAGAAAATCAATATCATGAAGTCCAAAAGCAACTGCAATCTAAAATTGAACATTGGGAACAGCTATCCATTCAAGTTGAAACCCTTCCGACACTACAAGAAAAATTAAAACACGCTGAAGAAGAAATTAATCGATTGCAAACTCAAAAAGTAGCTACCGAACAAAAAGCTTACCAAGAGGTAGTGCATCTCCACGAAGATATAAAATCATATGAACACAAATTAGTTTCTGCATTGGAGGAAATAACAAAGTTGAATGACTCATTAAATATAGCGCGCAAAGAACTGCATTTCGCTCAAGAAGATAATGCCAAGCTAAAAATGCAAGTTGACTTACTAAACAATAAGTTAGTTGAACATGAAATAGAACAGAAAAATAATATCAATTTTACTACTAAAATTTCCACATTGGAAGCTGATTTAGGTCAAAAGCAAGCGCACATAGCGGATTTATCACAAAAAATAGAAAATCAAGAACAACTGCTCAGCCAATTGCAATTCGGACACGAAGCAAAGGTACAAGAACGTGATTTATATATTGAAACTTTAGAAACGGAAATAAACAAATATAAAGGCCGCATCTGTCGTCTTGAAGATAGTGTATCCATCATGGAGGATCGAAGACATTCCCTTGAGCGTAAGGCCGATCAGTTAGACAGCCAACTGCAAGAAAAGCAAAAAGCATATTCTGAGTATACCAGTCAAGAAGATGAACTAATTAATAGATTAGCTGTTCTTATAGATCATGATAGGGTGGTAGAAAAACAACTTCATGAAATAGAAATTGAAAATAGGCAGTTGCAAGACAAAACACATCACATCACAGAAGAAAATCAACGCTTACGTAAATCTATTTCCGATATGCAAGAACATTACACTAATCTAATCGATAAAGCCAATAAAGCAGAAGCGGCTGAATCTGAGATCTTAAAGTTTCAGACTCAACTTCGAGACTTAGAAAACTTATATAAACGAAACACTCAAGAACACCAAACAATGATAGCAAAAAAGAAACAAGATATTGAAGAATTAGAATCGGAATTTAATACACAAATAGAAAATGCTTTTAAGGAAAAGAAAATTTTGAGTGAAAAGTACGAAAAAATAATTGAGCATGTGAATCAATTGGAAAATAAGCTCCACGAATACAGATACGAAAATGAACGAGTTAAAGTTAACATGGAAGAACTCAATAGATTAAATCAAGAATTACTCGACAAGTCTGTATCTAATGAGCAATGCATTGCACCAGATTACACTGACCAATACATTAGTGAAATTAATAAGCTAAATTCAGTTATAACAAGTAAAAACCAAGAAGTCAACGATCTTAATGAAAAATTACACACGCTTCATGGGAATGGTGTTGCCAATGTATTTAATTTAGAAAGCAAAATAAATGAATTAACTAGCAAATTGCAACAATCCACAAATGACGTAGATCAACTTATTAAAGAATTAAACAGACTAAAAGAAGACAATAATCAACTACAAGACCTGTTACTTCACAAAGATGAACAGATCAGAGAATTAAAAGATAAGAAAAAAGTAATTTTTGAAATGAATATTCCTAAGACGGAAGGCATGATTATTTCATCTACTATCGAAGCATTAAACTTTGACGCACCGACTAAATGCGATGTTTCTGATTTAGAGTCTCAAATAGTAACCGAAGATCCATCAACAAATCCAGGAAGTCAACAAACTTGTGGTGTGATTTCCGAATCCGTACAAAAATCTTCAAATGTATCACATCCTGATGTCATTGAGGAAATAATTGTTCCTAAAAAAGCCTATCTTTGTTACAAAGAGGATGATGTTGATGCTGTTACAGATCCGTTTAATTCAGACGAAGGGTGGGGATTGGGAGAGTCGGAAGAGACCAGTGAAGAGGTACCAGGGATGTCTCAACTACATGAACAGATAGGTCAGCTCCAGAAACGAAATGAGTCATTAAAGAATGATCTCGATGTAACAAACATGAAACTATTGAAAGTTATGAAGAAATTCAAAGAAATTAAGTCACATAATGAACGACTTACAAATGAATTGAAATTATCAAAACAGTTATCAGAGTCATCCTTTTTAGACAGTGCTATCGAGGATGAATTACGTAGTAATATTCAATCTTTAGAAAAGAAGATAGAAGAGCTAAGTTCTGATATATTAAAAGAAAAACGTGAAAAAGAATCAATCAAAAAACAAAATGAAGTTTTTAATTCTGCAAACGAAAAATTGACAGAAATAAAAGAAAAAATGGACAATGAAATAGAATTATGGAAATTTAAATTTAAGGAGGTTAATAATAAAATATCCACGTTACAATGGAGTGAAGAAAATAAAGATTCACCAGATCACAAAGCTATTTCAAACTACCCAAATGTAAAAGATAAGCTAGCGGAAGAGGAAATGGTTAAGCTTGAAAAAGAAAATGATGAACTACAAATAATGGTTGATGAATTAACAACCAAAAACAACGAATTGTCAACTCTACAGGTAAACCTTCGAAACGAAATAAATAATCTCAATCAACAGATACAACAACCACAACAAAACTGTAAAAACTGCGAAAGCTTAAACAGTAGTACTAAGGAGTTACAAAAGAAGAACACAAGTTTGTTAAATGACATCGAAGTTTTGAAAGAAAAGTCGAATGTCATAGAATCGCAGTATAATCAAGCTGTACAAAACTACGAGAACCTGAAAGCTGTTAGTGATAAATTGTATAGTGAGTTTCAGACTGAAAAAAGGGAGTTGACAGAGAAATGTTGTAACCTAGAAAGTTTATTACAAAATGCACATGAATTGGAAAATCAAGCTAAATTTAAAATAGAATCGCTTATTTATGAGATCAATACTTTAAAGGATCAAACAAATTTGTCAAGTATGCAGCAAATAAACAATCAAAATAAAAATATAATTTTAATAGAGAAATATTCAGAATTGGAATCGCATTGTTTACAATTAAAACAACATTTAGACGAATCAACTTCAAAGTTAGAAGAGGTTCAAACTCTAAATCAAGAATTACAAGGTAAAATAATAGAATACGAACAGCAGTTTATTGAGTTGAATTCTAAATTGCAAAGTCTCAGCACTGAAAATAACCAGTTACTTTCAACTGTAGCGGAATTACGTTTTTCTATACCAAATCAAGAACAAGAACGTACAATAATGGATCACAACCAGCAAATAGTTGAGCTTAAATCTCAAATTCAACATCTAAACACTGAAAAAGACAGATTACTTTCAACATTAGCTGAACGTTCACCAGAAGGGACAAATCAGGAATCAGAACAAAAAATAATTGATTATGAACAGCAAATAGTTGAACTCAGTTCTAAAATTGAACATCTTGATACCGAAAATGATCAGTTACTTTCAACTGTGGCCGAGTTACGATCTTCTGTTTCAAGTGCAGTTGATCAACGAGGATTTGAAATAGCAGAGCTTTGGAAGCAGCATCTGGCACAACGAGAAGCTGATTTCCTCAAAACTGAACAAGAACTCAGAGAAGAATTGAGCGCGTCAGAAGCTAAGTATGAGCAGCTTCTTGACAATATTCAATCGTCTAGCCAAGAAGAAACAGAAAAATTTATAATGATGGAGCAAGTAAACTCCTTGCAAAATAAATTGCAAGACAAAGAAGATCACTTACGAAACCTTCAAGATAAATATAGTGAAGTTATAAATCAATTAGACATCATGCGTTCAGAATTAGAAGACGAAAAGGTTATGTACGAAAATAAATTACTCGCCCAACAAGATGAATATGAAAAATTAATACAAGAAATAAATCTTCAGAATCAAGAACTTACAGAAAACTATCAATCGGACTACAAAAATATTCAGAATGAGCTCATAACCGCTAAAGCAAGAAACGAAGAATTAATTAAACAAGTTGAAGAGTTAAATAAAAATATTGAACAACTTGAAGTAACAATCATAGATTTAAATAATCAATTGAGAGTAAAAGAAAATGAAGTTTATCAAAAATCAAATGAATTTACTATAGCACTTGCGCAACGTAACGAAGAATTTGAAAATGTAAGAAAGCACCTGCTTGAGTACGAAAAAAGAATTGAGGACTTAAGTTACGAAAAAGAAGCTGAATTAGCTGTGCTAAGGTTGAAAATGCATGAACATACAGACAGATATGAGAACTCCCAAACTGAACTGAATGTTGAAATATCTAATTTAACTGAAACTTTAAATTCGAAGATAATAGAATGTACAAATCTCAACAAAAATATTGCAGAATTGAACAAAACTCTTGAGGAATACGCTTTTGAATCTACAGAAAAGCAAACAGCTCTCGAAAATCAAGAACTAGAAATAGTGACGTTGAAGGATGAGATATTCAGTTTGCAACAAATGATAAAAAAATCCGCCAGTAAAATAGAAAAGCACGTTACTTTCGCGTCTGACACCAAAGTGAGTGCCGATGGCGAACCAACAGAAGCATTAATGAATAAAGAATTATTAGATGCAGTCCCTAGAGCTGAACTTGATTTGGCTTTGTATATGTTGCACCAGAGAGATGTAAGGTGTGAAGAGCTCACTATGGAACTCACGCATTTGTTGGAAGAAAGAGACACTCTTCAACTACGGCTGTCTGATAGCTTACGTTCGAACGAAGAAATGAAATCGAAGTTGAAGTCGTCTGAATTAGATATGTCTTCTGATAGTCAAGAAATCGTGCCGGAGCTACCGAGTTTCAGTGTAGAAAGGGAGTCGCTTTTTGTGGATACCCACCGGGGTCAGTCTTCCCGCAGCAGTAGCATAAGTGATTTTGATCCAGATAAACCAAAGCTGCAAGCTAAGTAAGAGAAACCTTGTTACTATATTAAATAAAATAAATATTTTTAAAAATAATCAATAAGGTCAAACAGTTTATTTTTAATAAGAACATAGATAATTTATTTTCTAAAACATTCAAAATATTCAATATAATACATTTTTGTATGCCTTGGGTGTCCTTAAAGTAACATCTGCTTCCATAAATTAATATTTTCTGCAATATAAGCTGCAATTTTCAACAACTTTTCTTCTGTTTCCCGTATTTTACTTTTTTTTCTACTACATATACTTTTCCCGCTAGGTTGACAGAATTGCGTAGCGTGAGACACAGTCGTGACGTCCGGTTCCGTCAAGAGAGTGAGCAGCGACAGATGGACTTGCGGCTTCTGCAGCGCGACGTTGCCAACCTTCCACCCGAGGCGGTCGAGCAGCTCGCGCAGGCCCACCATACTCTCTGTAAGTCCTGCGTCATGATACTTTTAGTACAGCCACAATGTAAGATCCTTCCAATAGAGAAGAGTGAAGTAAGCAGCGACAGATGGACTTGCGGCTACTGTAGCGCGACGTTGCCAACCTTCCTCCCGAGGCTGTCGAGCGCTCGCGCAGGCCGCCACACTATCTCTCATGATACTTTTGGTACAGTCACAATGTTAGTTCCTTGCAATAGAGAGAGTGAGCAGTGATAGAAGGACTTGCGACTTCAGCAGCGCGACGTTGCTATCCTTTAAACCGAAACAGTATCTGTTAGCTACAATACTTTCTCATCGCTGTCGGATAGTCGCAACGTTCATTACAACAGAGAGCAGCGGCAGATAAAACCGCAGCTTCTGCAACTCGCCGTTACGAACAAGGCGGCCTGTGAGTAAAACATTATTTTGACTACAATGGTATTTTGATGTGCAGTGAATCGAAGGGCTACTAATGTTTTTTTTTTTTTTTTTTGAGAGAGATTGCTGATTGCCGCTGCGGCATTTTCAGCTTCACCGGGCTTTTTGGGGGCGGCGAGGAACGTAAAGGGTCCCTCAAGCCGTGTGAAACGAATCACCTTCAGAGGTTATCTAGAGGGAACGGCATCGCGCACAAGTGCGCGTCCCCGTGCCCTACTAGATTCTCCGAAGGGTTCGGATCGGATCGGAATGTTTTTACTGCTGGGCACGTCTCTCTCTCATAATAGGAAATAGCTAACTATACCACTCTGACCTGTCATTCAAGTTAGTATACAGTTTATTTTAAGCTTTTCCATCTCTGGCATTGGCATTTGTTTTTTGTTACCGCCCGCGCCCGTGAAGACGCAAGTGGTTATGTGAGACTTCTCTCAACCCCCTTAAGGGATGGAAGGGGTACCCACTAACATCTCCTGCACTTCCCTTCCGTGAAAAGTTGTATTCTTACTATGTCACTACACAGGTTATTCAAGTAAAAAAAGAAATAAAGAGTATTTTTGTGGTAGTTGAGCCGAGTCACTATTAAACTAGGCGGCTGACACTAATAGCCCACCCATAAATAATATTTATAATGTATAAAATGTTACAATAAAATATTTTTTTGTTTCCAGCACGGGATTCACAGAGTACATCAACGGTGCTTCTAAATTGGCTAAGAGGAAAGAGTACGCCTAAAGTTGTGCATATGTGAGTAGCCGTTATTATAAGGCGATATACATGTTATATTAGTAACCGACCATGGCTTAGAATACTGGATATAAACAATTAACAATAGTATTATAATGTGTAATGTTTATTTAATGTTAGTGGTGTTTATTTATACCTACTGTTTTAGACTGTTTTGCATTTTTGTGATCAAAATTTTCCACCACCCTTCAACGACGCAATTATAAAATGTTTGCAGAAACATTCTTTTATAAATTGTGCACATATACGAACTTGCCAATCATAATATCAATCACCGGGATTAGTATAATTTTAGTGCGGTTTAGATAAACCTTTACATGAGGTGTGCTTTGTTAGTTACTGCACTGTTGCTGAATAAGTTGTCAAAATAACTTGTAAATAGCGAAATGCAACGATTGTTAGCTAATAATCCTGTCCTGCCAAGAATCGATACACTAAAACGACTTGAAAAATGTTTTCCTCCCATGATCACTTCCTCTAGATTACATTTACAATTTCTTGTTCTTCCTTTTATTATTTCTCAAACCTACTATAATATATTTGTATAAGCGGCCAAGACTAAAGGCAAGTGGACTTTTAGTGTTCATTTATTTCTAGACCATATAAAAGAGCCGCCGATAGTGCACAGTTAATGATAATTGCTGGTATTCCATTGGTATTATTTGGCAAGTACGATCGATACGAATCCATATACGATGCATTCCTTCCATTTTAACGTCTCTATAACTTAATTCACAATTTTTTTTATATTATATCATCTTTTAATAATTTCATTAGTAATAATATAGATATACCTACTTCCTTTGTTTGAATAATTTTGAATGTTTGATGGTAAGTACTATTTGAATGCGTTCATAGTAAAATTATTAGGAACTTTTTTGAAATGTGCCTTCTCATTCATAAATTGATAAATATTACCAGATTCGATGTTAAACACATACATTGGTATAATTGAACTTGTATAATTTATGTATATAATAAATAACTGATCCTGAGCGGGCAAGGATCATTTGTAAATGACATTGTAAATTTGTTTTAAATAAAAGTTATTTCATCATGTTAATATTGTTTCTGTTGTCACACCTAACTCCATAACAAGCACCGCATGACAACTTCAAGTCGGGAAAGCTCAGCGTATCATATTGGAAGTTGGTGCTGGTCTACCCTACAACGGTGTAAAGGCCGTTTGAGGCCAAAACTATTAATAAAAGTCTATTGTTATTTTGTTTTGACAATATGCTAAAAAAGAGTGGTGGAGATTGCTAAGACTTAAGATTCAAGTCTAAGGCAAGTCATCTTCTTCAATTATCAGACTATCCAAAACTAGCAAGTTTCTTCAATTAATGTTCAGCCATAATGCCGTAGACATAAAAAGTTCAAAGTTTATTGAATAAAATTAACAGTTAATTACGATTATTTATTTATTGAATCTTTATTGCACAATACAATAAAATAAAGTACAAAAGGCGGACTAAATGTCAAATGGCATTCTCTACCAGTCGACCTAAGGGCTAGACAGAAAAATTGGTAAGCGGTGCGACAAAGACCGTAAATGAAACATATACTACATAAATTTATAAGAACTGAAATATACATATTACGTTTATTAAATTAAGTGATAATAATATAATATACTACATAACCATAAAAAAACTTAAATACAAATAGACTACATGAACATAACATAAGAAAAGATGATGGGAATCTCTGGGGATGACTTTTCCGGGGAGAGCGTTCCATAATTGAATGGCCTGAACCGTGAAGGAATTTGCAACGAATCCTTTTTTTTTTGGAGAGATTGCAGGTTTTCTTCAGACGGCATTTTCAGCTTCACCGGGCTTTACAACGATTCTGAATGATGCAAAGGAGTGGCGAGAAGGTGATTATTTGATGAGCGAAGGTGGCGGGCATGAGTAGAGCTAAGGAAACCGAAACTACATTTTAAGTAAGAAGGAGAATTAGGATCATTCAGAATAGAAAATATAGTTGTTAGAAATTCTGGACTTACGACGTTGCGGGATGGTCAGCCATTTAAGCTGAAGACGATAGGAAGATATATGGTCGTATTTGCGTAAACCAAAAATAAAGCGTATCGAGTTATTGACAAGACGATCCAATTTTTTAAGAAGGTCCTTATTTAAATCGGAATAGCGAACATCAGTATTATCAATAATTGGGAGAATAGAGGCTTGTACGAGTGAAACTTTGGTTTTGTGAGATTAGTATTATTTACTAGGATTTGTTATTTTGTATTAATTGTTTGTTTCTCAAATAAATAGAAAATAAAAATAAAATAAAAAATTAATAAAATTATATTATTGTTACATAATTATGTTTGTTTTATTTTTGGTTTAAATCGAACTTAGAACATACTGCTGCCAGCTCGTAGGGCCCTGATGGCCTGAAATGCTGCAATACAAGTGCATAACTAAGTTGTACCTCAGGCACCTGTTTGCCTTAATGTGTATTGTTCAATGTTTAATCAACTTGAAACATGAACAACAATCACCTTTTGTAGTAGAATGATTATTTATAATAGGTATTATGGATGCAACAGTTAAAACAAGTGTTCATTTTGTAAGTTTTTTTATTGTTTCTGTTTAAGTATTTACATCTCAACTTCTCAACCGTCTTACAATTCAAAGATACTTAAATTAGTTAGCTTATCATCACATATAAAATCAAACTTACGCATTTTTGCTTGTCATAACATAATTAGAATCTTGCTTCTTATCATTAATTTTATATACTTAGTACAGTGCAATGGATAGCAAAGATCACTTATTTTTTGCAATATTACTCTTACTATTTACATCACAGGAAAACACCTTCCCGACGCTTCTAGAAAACTATCTCATAACAAAAGTAATTAAATTTCTTATTAAACTATATAGAAAAAGCCAGTCCAAAGCCAAATAAGAAGCATTAATTAATAAGACTAACTTTGTAATGCGTATATTTTCCCACATAATTTTACATACAAACTTAATTATAATAAAAATGTTTATTCTCTTTAATGTCAAGGGTTTATACCCAACATAACTAGATGCAGGTATATTCCACAACCAAAACAATATTAGCTTAAAAAATAAAGGATCTATAAACAAATATATTCAGAATATATATTTACTGTTTTTAAAGGTTTAATTACAAAATATACCTTGCATGCAAATTAGCTACATAATTTTATTGCTAACGTTATACAAAATAATGTTTTTATAAATATAATAGTGTTACTTATGGCACCACATGCTTAAAGCATATTTATATTTAGTTGTTACAATATGTACACCATATATCTAACTACATACATCGCAGATCGCAATAGTTAGGATATGCTGGCTTTTTGGAGAAAATAACATATCAGTACGTAATGTTCTCCCACATTTTCTTTGCCTGCTTTCCTAACATTAATGGAAGACATCGGAGTGATTCCTTGTTTAACTTATTTATAATATAAATGAACTAGTAACTAAAATCGGTGTAATAATGAACAAAATAATTATATACAATGCGTAGATATCGTTGTACCTACTCCACCCGTACCTACTTATAGATATAAAAGGATTACATATACCTGACGAATTTATCACAATATCAATAGTATATCATGAATTTGAATTTAATCGTTGAAACATTAAGTACAAGTTATAGCACTGTTAGCATCATGACTATTGCATATGATTTATTTCCAATGTTTGCATAAATAGGAACGATATTCTGATTTAAACAACTAAATGCAGCTCTATTCTATACACTTACCAATGATCCCTAAATCACATTTTTTTAATTTTCCTATAAGATATTTTAAAAACTTTACATAGTAACTCCTAAGTTAACATATTATGACTGGAAGTGACTACGATATGAAGTTTGATAACTTTTCAATTCTATCACAATTAAAGTTAAACTATCATTGTTGGTATTTCTCATCAAACAGGAACAAGATTATAATTATTTCCCTTATAACTAATTAAGAGAATCCTCTAAATTGAAAATATACAGCCCTTTGCCTTCGTAAATCCTATTAAATTATGGTTATTAAAAAGATAGATATAGATTCGAAAAGACATGTGTAGTAAATGTGAATGTATTTATTTATAATCGACTGTAGTGGTTTATAAATATAATAACAAGTGAAATAATATTAGGTTATTACAACATTAAAAAGCGTAATTTATTGCCTTCCCCCGAAATAGATGGAATCTGTTCGAAATTTTGTATTTATAAATACTAATAAAAAAATAGGATGGCCAATCAATGCGTGGATCTTTAAAAAATATATATGTAAGGTTCGCAACTGAATTTCCAATTTATCATTATCCATTAACAATTACAGATATAATTGAACTTTATAAATTCATCATTATTCGTACTCGCTAACTTATATATAATTAGGAATTTATATATAATAAACAATACTATTCTACTATGATAGGTTTTATCATAATTACTATATTTATTAATAATGACAAGCATCTGAAGTAGTGGATCAGTTCATCATTGAAATCAAGATATTGCGAAGAGCTTACTTTGGTCCCATTCGATTACAATGCTTTATGTAATGACTATGTCTAACAGCTAATTTTATTTATAAAAAAATGGATAGCGCTAAGTGAAACTGAAGCTTATGCCTTAAAAATATAGAGGTAGATTGTAATTTCTAGAACCATTTTACCATATCCGAAAGATGTACATTGAACTCGTCCAGAGCGTCGGCAGTGGGGTACGGTCCAGCAGTCGGTCGAGATGAGCTTGTATGATAGTGGGTGCCTTCAGAATGGCGTAAGATAGCATATTGTCTAATATCTTAAGCTGTCTTAGTAGTCGAGTCTGACGCGCAGAACTCAAGGCTCACGTTGAAAACGCGCACTTAACCTATACAACAAACAGTAAGTAGGTACCTACGTTAGACACATGCCATTGTCAGTCTTGCTATTAGTGCTTCATCGCGGATGCACGCTTAACGTTCATAGTTTAAAGTATTCTCGTACTAACGCACCGTAATTAAAGCAATAGTTCCGTGGGCACAGCCGCCTCAGAAGTGCACGTCTCTGACGTCGGTGGGCGTCGCGGCGTTACTGTGCCCCTTGTCCTGGCTGGGAGGGGGGGTCCACCCCGCCGCCTCCCGGCTGTGGCCGTTTGGGACCGAGATGGACCGCTCCTCGATCATGTTGTCGACCATCGCTTCGATTTGCTCCAAACATGTTTGCAGGCAGTCCTGTGACAAAAGAACGCCCATTGTATTACACTTGAAGTACGGGTACACCTAAAGCCCGGTGAAGCTGAAAATGCCGCAGCGGCAATCAGCAATCTCACAAAAAAAAAAACGGGTACACCTAGTATGCCTATATGTATTTTAATACGCTGGCACACGATGCTACACATGCTTTGTTGGGACAATTGCAATCAATTTACTGATTGCTCAAGTAAGATAATTGTATTAAAAACAAACGAAATTATTTAAATAAGGCCCGATTTATTAACCCTCAGATAAGTTTTATCCAACGAATAACATTGCCACTGTGACATATTTTGTAAAGAGATTCTGTCATTATGTCAAAATTATACTTTGAACTGACGATTGAAAAATCAGCCCTTACTGCCGTACGCAGAGACGTCAATTAAGTTTCAATGACAATTAAGTCTCTTGCTGTCACTTTCTTATGTATAGTGCTAAATAGAGAAGGAAAGACATTTGATTGTCATTAAACTTAATTGACGTCTCTGAGTACGGCAGTAAGTCTACCACATGTTCCAAGTCTTCATGTAAATTAACAACAATATAACAAAAAAAATTGTTTGCTTTCCATTTGTCTTTAACGCTGACCCATATCAGATTTTGTTGGTGGTGGTCACCAACCGTGGTGAGTTAATGGCCCATAGAAAGCTTATGCCATACGATTCGGATGTACAATACAATGTGTATAACTGACCAAGTCAATGCGAGTGAGTTCTTGCAAGATCGGCAAATGACCGTCCAAGCCGAGACCGCGTAAGGCCGCTGCGATGCTGCAAGCAGCCAGCGTGCTCGCGGAGTACAGAGTGAATTGATAATCTGTAACAAAGGAAACAAAATTATGAAAACTACAGCAACAAAGTAAAACACTAAAATACTAGATTGCAAGATTATGATCTAGATACCTATCTACACGCTCTCGATTCACACGACGCCTATTGTCTTGTTATTCCTATACGAGTGTTACCGTAATGATGTTAAAATTCAAAATATTTATCATCAGCTCAGAAAAACCAGCTCGTTTATCAAGCGGAAAATATAGATGTTAATTAAAGTGGTAGGTAGTGGTAGGTACCTACAGATATAGGGAGATAAAATATAATTCTATTTTCCTGAATACCTATATGTAGCAGATATAATAATTCATTACTTCTAGGTACCTATTGTTTATATTACTATGTACGTACATAAGACCTAGCTCCAGCATTCCGAAAACGTATAGGTAGTTCGTAGATTGTGTCAATACGTTAAGGCTGCGAATGTAGATATTAGAAGAGAGGCACATCCGGCAAAGGAACGTTGCTTTCTCCCTCGCGCAGATTGTCAGGCCCTCTCTGAAGAGTTTAGCCTCAAAGGAGCCGGCAACCGCCCTCACGACCGCATTCCACAACCCGCGCCCGCGCAGCCGATTCACTCGAATATTTCTCACGGGCTTACTTTGGCGAAACCATTATGTGTAGTATGTTATGCGGTCGTACGTACCTACCATGAACCAATTTGGGCTTGTCTCATGTTAAGATAATATGTTTTTCAAGTGAAAACTGTTTTTATGGTAATTAAATTGGAATTGGAAATTACACAGCAAAATTAACGAGTAATGGTTTCATGAATATCGATTATAACAATTAATGGTTACGACTATTTGTTTATTGTTTTCCGAAACTGTTGATTTGTAACGTGAGGGTTTGTTTAATTTTGTAAAACTATAGAATACCTAATCATTTGTTTACTGAACATGCGATAGGAACAGGAAAATCAGCGGATTGTCCTTGGTGACAATCTAATACCCAAGCTGATTCCTGTACATCATATTTATTAAGCAGCAGCAAATAAATCTAAATACCTTTATACTAACAGTACAGTGTGTAGGTAAGGCAAGTACGACTACGACAGGATTGAGGCTTGCCTGTTCCCACGATTACTTACATGAATAATTACCGACAGACTGGAAAATCACAAATACCCAACGGACATGAGGTCTCGCACAATGCGAATGGGTTTTCGAGGGCCTTCTATTCATCATTAAGTAGACTCCATTATACCGGTCCAACGTATGGATATCGAACACTCTTTCAGCTCATTTAAAAGATTTATTTTAATTTTTTTGCATGTCGGCATACCCGAGATAAAGGGAATGGGCAGAGGAGCAAAAAGAATGAGACGATACAATGAGAGCGGCCGGCGGCCGCTCAGTCGGAGCATTTGCATAATCTGATGCTAATCAAACAGCGGACCGCCTCGGCAGTCGGCAGGCAGCGCCCGGCTGACCCGCGCCCGCGCCGCTCCCAGACGTGCTTTCCGCATTGATATAGCTTCTCGCACTCTTATCAGGAACGTGGCTACACGAACAGCGCTTATAAACTATACCACACACACACACATGTGGCGGACGCGATGCCCGTACAAGCCCATAACTGAATTATTGATTTAAACATAAGCAAGTCTAGACTCTATAAATTATACAGGAACTAATTTTATTATAGAGTAATGTTAGGATAATTCTATCAACAGGAAACGCACACCGTTTAAGATTAGAAGAACCCAAGAATACAGAGTTCGACCCATCACGCCACTGATATACCTACTGACGACGCCGACGACGTCATTATCTTTGACAAACGAACCCTGACACTGAACAGAAACAAAGACCCACTTAATGGTAGTAGCCTCAAGTTGGCGTTGGCTCACCAGCAGCGGTGACATAATAGTTGTGTTGCCCTTGAACATGGAGCAGATGCCGTAACAGCCGTCGATGCGGGCGTCCGCGTTGCTCACGTCTATTCGCGAGGTGAACGCTCCGGCGAGGCCGCACCGCCGCCGCCGCCTAACGCCGCGCGCGCACCGGAACAAACACCCGCGTGGCCCCCGCGCAACACCGCTCACATGTGGAAACGGCCCGATAAGATACCTGCCCTCACGCAACGCCACTGCTCGCCGACCACATCTTACACTACTCGTGCTAAAGGTGTAAAAGCGCCAAGCGGAGGGCTTTGCTCTTTATTTGAGGCACCAGCTACGACTGTCGGCGAGCACAGCGACTATAAAACTTTATTAAAAAAATAGCAAAATTTATATGCCCGGCCAAGCTTTCAGAGACATGTCTTAGCTTTAAAATAACCATAACGAATTTAATATCCAGACGAGTTATTATTCCAGATCCAGAGTAAATTGTGCCATTCAAATAATGACACATAATGCGGGCTCGCTCGACACCGTGAAACGTAGGCATATCGTCTACGAGTCGGTCGCTTTAGGGCAGTCGTTAGCAACCTCTTTACTTTAAATAGAAAAGTGACATTCGAGTATAATTTATTGAATTAATTGGATACTTGATAAAATTCAGAATCTTTTATGGTCATAAATGGAGCTTTCATCGGCAGCGAACAACTAGCGAGACGATATCAGAGGAGCGAGTGAAAAGAGTTGGAGCGTGAACCTCTCGAGTAAAAAACAAGACAGCGGCGGCGAACAACAAAAACCGTTGCACAAAAACATATGATCCCATGAGGGTTGAGGGGGGCGCGGGCGCGCGGGGGAGTCCCGAGGCGTGCTGGAATGCGCTCGGGCGAGCGGCGTGGGAGGCGCTGCCGCCCGCCTCCAGGGTTGTCAGGTGCCATATTCTAATTATTACCCAATTTTAAATTTCACTTCCAAACACAAATAATACTTTCGAAAATGTTTCATCATAGTCAAATGAAAAAGTAATCGCAAATGGCTTTTTACGAGGTTTTTACTAGAGACTCTTTACTTGCTTTTTCTTACAAGAAGTATTTTATATACAAATTCCCGTTTAACAAAGAAATGTAAAAATAGTATGTGAGCTTTTAACAAAGGTTAGTTCCGTTTTTAATCATCATTTTCCATAAATACCCAGTCGCACCACACACACACACCGCCAAGTCCTCTCTACCCTCGCTGTAAACTCTCGATTCTCGACCCGAGCTGACATTACGCGATTCCGAGAATGCTAATCTCCACTAAACACAGTGCGTCTTTTGTTATTAACAAGGTCTAGCTTAAATCTTTGTCTTCATATTAAGACATCTGACAAAATATCTGCCTTCCCTAAAATATTTTTTGACATGGAAGAGGCTAGGAATTCACCTTTTCTCACAGAATTTCCAGATGATTAAGAAATGTTAAGGTTCAGTGACATGACGGAGACGACAGTCGCACGAGACACCGTTCGTGACACGGCCTGGTATCTAGATGCTAATTACTGTCTGCCGCAAACAAAACCGCTTGGTATTAATTCAACCTATGGACGAAAATACCGCGTAGAATGAGTAAATACTGCGTAGAATAATAAACCACACACTCAAAGCGATACTCAGGTATTTTTTAGGACGAAATCATCTAAATATATGATAGATTTGCAGACGTGACGCTTAGTAATTTTACAATCAATTTTACAATTTTACAATAATGTTTGCTATCGTGTTTTAATTGCCTGATTTGACATTTCGACTAAGTATAGGGAAAATGTCAGAAACATGCTTTTGAGACGGAGATAAGTTTTGACTTTTTAAAACACAGCGGAATCGATTCCAATCTTCGACAGCAGTAGATAGTAGCAACCATTTGTAGACTTGTGTTGGAACTCACCTCTAGCCGCTAGCGCGATGAAGGTCTGCGCATGCCGCTGGACCATCTCCGTGTTGACGAGCCCCCGCAGCGGCAGCCGCGACAGCAGCAGTGGCAGGAAGTCGTGCGCCGTCACACCAGCCACGTCCCACTTCAGCTTGGACAACACAAGCAGCTCCCAGCTCTGTTGGCAACCAAAGAGATTGGGTTACGAACTGAGTTTGAGATTTACATTTAAAACCATTTACAAAAAATATTTTTAAGAAAAAAAATTAACCTTATTTTATATACAAAAACACAAATGTTGAAAAAATTTCCACGAGCAGGATTTGAACCTGCACCCGTCTGACATACCAGCAAAATTTTGCATTAAAATTATATAAACAAAACAAAAACATCTTATTTTAATTTTTATTTGGCAGCATTAACATTGGCTGTTTTGTTGCAACCAAACGATTGCCAGATTAGGATACAAATACCTATTTGCTTCCTATAAGCGTTATTATAGGCGTGATTATATGTATGTATGTATGTATAAGCGTTATAATCACAGATATGGTCTGTGGTTATTATAGTATATCGATGGCGAACAAAGAGGTCATTTAGACGTTTTTAAACTGTTAAGGAGAAATATTAAAACCAAAATAGATTCTAAAACTACCTAAGTTGATTTTAACAGCTA
Organism: Eudonia truncicolella; assembly: GCA_949315975.1. Lineage (NCBI taxonomy): Eukaryota > Metazoa > Arthropoda > Insecta > Lepidoptera > Crambidae > Eudonia > Eudonia truncicolella. Next base: position 13,322,057 of record OX438829.1, on the reverse strand, counting down.
CATATACTACCTAGCAGTACTTTATTTAAAAGGGCATCGTGTATTTCCTTGAATGCAAGATGTTGGTGACTCATCTGGGAACCAGAGCTCGACAATAAGAGAACAACGGATTAGAGCTGTCACAAGAAAGTGTTGAGACTCTAGGACAATAAAGTGGCATCCCGCTGGTACATCCGCGTCCTATAATCGTAAACATTCCAAGTTTGACTTCCCGGAACGGCGCGTAGGTACAACCCACAGTATTGTGCAATCAGACGCACAAACGAAGTAGGTATGCACTATTTGCTATAAGTGGACGAATTACTCGCATATCCATAAAGTCATGTCAAAGGCATTCCGAAAAACACAATCATTCATAACCATTGTAACGCAGCTGATTAATTAACGATCACTAAAGAAGAAACATTGTTTGGAATAGGTATCATCTGTATTTCTAAATAATCAACTTTTTGCAACTTATCAGTTTGTTATTCCGTTGACATCACGAATAAAGCTGACCTAGATTAAATTAATTAACGCTTCAAACTTAAGCGAATGTGCCTACGTTACTGTTGCTGACATCGGGTCGGTTAATTTTATGAATAACTCGATTATTGAGTGTACACATACACACATACACGTAAGCGATGCATGTCCGTTGACAGATAATACTCATGTTTACTTAACTCAATCGGCGGGGTCGACAGCGCGCTACTCGCCTCTCCATCCTACCCACGCGGCTTTGTGTCTCGCACCGAGGAATTAGAGTCGGTTGTCGTTTAGCAAGGGAGTGTGCTTAGGGCATCTCGCTTTTTGTGTCGACTAGCTTGTGAATGAATGAAGTCTCATCACTGGAAGTCGAAATAACTCCGTGTGTCCGTAGTGTCAGTGTGAGACTTTACTTTGTAGCGTCGACATTCTTTTTGAGGAATGGCTCGTAGATCATTACGTTTTCTCGGATATCGCGGCAATAAATCGGTTGAATAGATATTAGATGAGCAAAAGCTGTTAACCGTGCGGTGGTATGCGGGTCGACCGCGAAACGAAACTGCCTTTCGGAGAAGCTACGACCGGTCGAGGAACGCGAAAACAATGCGCTCATAAAGCATTCACCGCAGATGGCGTTGCACGACGCCAGACGGATACGTGAAGTGTACGCGTATCTGCCCGGGCGGGTTGTTATTCAATATAATATGCCGCACAAGTATATATATATATATATGACATCACCCCGTATGCGAGCGAGGCATCAGCTGGGTCGGCTGGCCGTGTAACTGGTGCAGCGTGCAGGCGCGGAACCCGACCCGGAATGCGGCGGGCATGTTTACGGGCTGGTAATCATTAGAGGAGGCGGAGCGCGGCAGCGGCCACCGAGCCGCGTTACAGCCAATAAAGCGAGCTATGCAAACAGCCCGCGCCGCCCGCGCCGCCCGCGACGCACTCGCTGAATTCCACGCTCGGTTCCCATGCTTTATCCAATTTCATCGAACGGTCAACGGTGTGACTGCGCTGCTGTTAAAATCGAACAATGAGGCCGGTGTCGCGTGGCCACTACACTCCTGAGACTAAACAACTTCGGAATTTTCCAGATGCGGATAAGAACACGCATAACCGGCCGGGCAGTCGTTATTAAAACCGAGCACACATTCGAGAAACGAGACTTCGATTAACTTAGCTCAATGACTCCGTGCCAGCTCTTTGCGAACGCGCACAGCTCCCTACCTAGAAGGTTTGTGATTGCTCGTGACTCCCTTTCATTACTACATCCTGAGGGATTTTTCTCTCGTAACTTTGATACTTATCTGTCGGAAGCCTGGTCTGGTCAGGCGTTGAATACTAAGCAACGCATGAAACGTGTACGCCATGCAAAATTATTATGAAGCTTACGCAAGACACACAATCAGAGAATATTTTTGAAATAGCGATTCTATAACTTATGTTATAGTGGCCGTTTGATGTGAACGGTATATTACTGAAGAATGCGTACGGCGGGCGGCCGTCTGCGGCAATGGCGGGCCGTCGCGATTCACTTGACCACAAAATTTAATTTTTTTCTCTCGCGAGGAGGCAGCTTTCGTCGCCCGCATAGGCCGACTTGTCCGACTGGTATAGTTGGAATTTTATTACCATCAGTGGTAATTTTACTCGTCATTCTGTTATGATGGTTAATCGAATAAAATAAACTTTAGTCGTGCATCGTTATTTACATTCAAATGGAATGCGAAGGGTTATATGAAGAGAGCTAAGCTAGAACGCCAGTTGATCAAAATGATTGTGTATCGCTGGTTCCTGTGGGAGCACGGCTTTGCGCCGGAAACCGCGCCGGTCGTGCCGTGAGATCTGCAAATAACCGCTCGTGCTAATATGCTCATTCCTTACATTATAAACAATAGGTTTCACTTCCTTTTACCCATACTCATGAGTTAAAGCGAAGTTGACGTAGGTGTGAACATAAAGCGCTCATATTTTAACATGCTTGTTTTATAGCTATTGTGTTTCGATGCTGTCGCCAAAGAATCATCCACTTCTATGTGAATTAGTACCTATTTAGTTTGAAACATATTACTAATATTATGACTTTTATGAGTAATATAATATAATATTACTTATTGTTTTAACAAATTTAGCTGTACTTATGTAATTAATGATTTGATTTCTTAGAGAAACATTTTTCCAGTTTATGTGTAAGTTTGGTTTCAGCGGTCTGATTAATTTAATGATATATCACAATTTAGCTGTACACTACATCATATAGCTAATAGCAAAAAGGTGCTATCTTGGGGAATGCGCAGACGACGGACATTCTTATCCGTCAAAATAGATAGCTTACAACTTCATCGACTGACGCACACGAGGGACTGAAACTAATAAAGCAAGCGGACAAAAATCCTCAGACAAAAGTCCGATGTCTGCGCAGACCCTTATTAGAACACTAACCATCGACACTTGATGAAAAACATCTCGTGTGGGTCCCATTAAACGTGCGAGTGAGCCATCGATATTGAATTTTCTCTTTTGACAATGTGCACCGCGCTCGTAAACTTATGCTTCAATTATAATGAACGTTTACGGAGCGGCGGCGGCGGCGCGGCGGAGTGTATGTGAGAGCTCGTTTATGGCCCCGAGCGCGGGAACTGCCCTTCCAGCCGGGATGCCGAGCCTTCTCTTTTTGCCGAGAACCAGTGTGGCCGAGCGACGACGACGTTCTAAAGGTTGAGACTGACCCGAGCGATCATCGTAACGTACCATTCGCGGCGAGCTTGATACGTCATTGCTGACTGACCGATAACAGGGTACCAAGTGCGAGTTTCATTCGCCATTCGATAACGAAAACGAGTATTTGTATGGAATATTTTTAACTCTTTAACTAGGGCGGAGAGCGGCGAGCGGCTCGTCGACGCACTGTACTGACCAAGCGATTGCTCGCATCGACCATGTTACGTTACGGTGATACGCTTCGGTCAGCCGCCACCATAAGAATATTCGCTATGCGACTGCCCCCTAAAGTTCAACGCATATACGTATACCATCATCAGTAATACCTATATATTCATTCTGTGCTTTGCGATATCTCCTAACTGGTGGTATCAGAAGGCATGTAGAAATAGATAGTACATAAACATCTAATATACGTGCTTGAAATCAAAGTATGGGATTAAGAACTGTGCCCTCTCAGTCGGGATGCCTTCTATTTTTGGTCAGAACCAGTATACCCAAGCGAGGACGACGACGACGTTCTATTTCTAAGAATATTCGCTTTGCGACTGCCCCTATAGTTCAACGCATAAACGTATACCATCGTCATCACTAGGTACTATATATCCCAAGTCTTGAAGTGGAGCAAATTGTAGAAATGCATGTAGAAATATTATATTAAAATGTTATGTACACACGCCTGCACATCGATCTACCACAAACTGTCAAATATCCTCAATAGACTTTAAACTTTATTACTAAGTTATATGGCTGAAAATGTTTTGAAGAAATTTGACAGTTTTGGATAGGTTGATGTGCAGGCGTCTGTATGTTCGCATTCTCTACACACAATATACTACTTCTACACAATATGTGACCAGGGTAGGGTGGGAAACGAACTCGGTATCTCTGAAAACGGTGGTTTTGCCACAGAGGCAATTATTAATCTTTATAGTAGTTTGATTCTATATCGATGCGTCGTTGGAGCCGACAGGCAGGCCAACCGACTTTTAACGGTTACTTAAACAAAAATAATTGTACCTATTATAAGTTAAAAAAAACTTTAATCGATTGCTTTGGGCCAGATCATTATTGGTTTCGATACACATGACTGAGCGATTACTAAACGAGCATAAACTTAGCATGCATGGATCTGTGGCGATGCCGTTATTAGATGCTATTTAAAACGCTGCGCCGACTTGTCTGAATCTATTTCAAAAAATATTTGTTGCTTTCGCAGTGCCAGATTTATATCGTAAATGACATAACACTTGCAACTACGTTCCAGTTTATTTATCAGTGGAAATGAAATAAAATATTCAATTAAAAAAAAAGGATTTTAATTACTAACCTTCCACCCCTCAATATATATTTATATAACAGGTTTTAGGTAATTAAAACTAACAATAACTAATAAATAACTTTAAAATAAACTGTAGTTTAAAATAATAATAGAACTAGTTGACGGAGACACACAACAGGCTACGGTTTTCGTAGCGCCCCGTGCTACGACGCTGCTACGAGACACAGTCGTGTCGTGTTGCTGTTGTATTTTAAATTGTAGTTTCAAGTTTTTGTTATTGAAAACTAATCAGTTAGTGTAACAATAACAATCATATTCGTACTATTTTGAATTAACTTGTTGAAAATATATTTAGCTAGTTAGCTAGAATACATTTTTTATCAAGCTTTTTGGCTTGATAAAAACAACGTGATAGGACACCAACCAATAAACAGATTGTAGTGAATAACTATAGAATTCCAACGGGATAGACCTGTACTGTACGTCCAAGTGGTGTTATATCGCGTGACTCAGCAATTACAAGGCTAATCACATCGCACCACGGAATACACCTAACACACGTTCTATATGACATTAATAAAAAACGGTCGGTCGTGAAAAATTATAAATAATAGGATATGAGGTGCGATCTTATTTTTATTGGTTTGTGTAGACACAAAATAAGAAGACTGCAGAAGGCAAGCTTCATACAAATGCTCTCGGGCAACGCACACGCCACCTCTCACGGGCACGGAATCACGCAACAGTCTGCTGCGAGCTCTGGTTCGGGCTGTTCCGAGCTGTTATTATTATTATTCTCTTTATTTCTTTTCTTTCTTAAGATTTTTACAACATTTTAATATAAAAACAATAAAACATTATAAAAACCTAATCCTAGAGTACCGCCAGCAGCGGGGCAGGGCCCAAGCTACCGATGGTCAGGGCTGCAGAGTGAGGAATCTCCTGACAATACGTGCCGTGTCAAAGAGTACTGCTTTCTGAATCTGACCCTTGATCCAACCATCAAGCGAGAGCCTCTTAAGGTGTTGGTCGAAGCTCTTCGCTATCAGATCGTTCGCTGAAACGACTATCGGGACAATCGTCGAATCAACATTCATGGCGGTCACCTCGTGAGCCAAGTCAAGGTACTTGCTGAGTTTTAATTTTTTTTACAATATTTTATATAAAAACATATTTACAATATAAAATATTATAAAAAAACTTAACCTAGGTTGCCACCGGCAGCGGGGATAGACCCAAGCTATCGGTGGTTAAATTATTATTATATTTATTATTACCATATAAATACAAGCGTCCCAGATACACAGGATACTTAAAACTAGTTAGTTTAGTGCTAATTAGAAAGAACTAATTTTACGTCTTGATACAGGTTCATAGGGAACCGTTATAGAATTTTACAGCGGCCGCTGCACAAGACTCTGGGTCCGAGATCAGTGTCCGTGCAAGGGGTCTGTGATTTGCTCAAGCGCGGTATGTATGCATTAAGCTTACTTTCTGGGTCCTGCTTATTTTGTGGTGTAGATTTGCGCGTGAGGGTCGCCGGCGGCGGCGCGTGAGAAAAAATAAGCGGCATGCCTCGTCTGTAATTGGGCTGATTGAAACGCGGGCCTCGCTGGCCTGTTCCAAGAAGGCGGCTCGTTAGGGGACACTGTCCGGCCCGTCCGCGGGGTAGCCGGCCGCGAGCCTGCGCCGGCGCATACCGCGCCCGAAATCACGTAACCGACAAATTCGCGAGTAAGATTGCATTAAATATAATTTAAGGTACCTAGTCTATTGAAACAAAAAGGAATTTACGAGAATATGTAATAGTTGGACAGAAAATAAGTTGAAATTTGAAAGTATGTTAGCGACCAGCCCCCCAACCGCCTAACTCTATCGACATCGCTCTCGCTATCGCGCTCTATAGTTTATGGCGTCATTTTGTAGTTTCTAAAGCGATATGAAAGCATTAAGAAAGCAATATCGAAAGCTATAGCCTATAGCTTTCGATATTGCTTTTATATAGCTTTCGAAATGGCAAGATTACGCCATAAACTATAGAGCGCGATAGCGAGAGCGATATCAATAGAGTTAGGCGGTAGGCCCCCGGATTGTTAAAAATATAATATAAAAAGTAGCCAAGTGCTTATTTTAAAACTAAGATTGCTACGTGTTTCTATATTTTTTGTTTTGGGGCTGTTATTCCGAATTATTTTTTGAATTAATTGTTGTTTACCCAGTCGCATCTAAAAGAAAATTACAACTCGTATTTCAAGGTCTGGCATACGATATCAGACTGATAAGACATTTTTATCAAGTATTGAAGAATCGCCCCTTAATCATGTATATTTTTTATTTTTAATTACATGCCTACCTAGGCAGCGCGATAATTATTTGCGTGATTAGTACCAGAGTGCAGAAACACTACGTTGTTACACTAAACGTAATGCGCGGTTCCTATCATCATAGGTTTTTTTTTGATTGATTGCCACATAGGGCATTTCCCCCTTGTTTGGGGTCGGCGAGAAACTTAAAGGGTTCTGCAAGCCGTGTGAAACGAATCACCTTAGGAGGTTTTCTAGAGGGAACGGCATCACGCACTAGTTCGTGTCCCCTTGCCCTACTAGTTTCTCCGAAGGGTTCGGATCGGATTGGCTGTCATATGTGATCCCACAGAACAGTGAATTGTTCTGTGGGTGATCCCATAAAATACTATGCGCATAGACGTAGTTGGAATGAAAACAAAGACTAATAGGACTGTTCTTTTGTTGAAAACTACGAACCGTTGTCCAGGTCGTCACTATAGTGACGACTTGGACGACGGCAAGCAATAGCTCATACGAGCTAATTAATGTTTTTGCTGTCTTTGTAAATAGATCTATGGATTACAATGTCACAGAAAATGGTTTTACGATAATATTATGATCATAGAAGAGTGCATACGTGTAAAAAAAAGGATATTGCGTACAGGCCTAACTTTTTTTTTAAACTTTTTACTGGGATACGAGAGCCCCAAAGTGGGCCTAAGTTATGTAGCGGTTTTCCTATCCCTCTTTCTAGCCCGGAGGCTAAAACCTAACCTAGAAAAACATATGTTAACACATGTGCATTCTTGCCATGGTAGCTAACTACTAGCCGAACCGCTCGGACGACGAGTTTTCCACTGTATAAAAGGCATGCATAAGTATTATCAACTACTTACAAAAGTACTTAGTACTTGTTGCCTCCATAATTGTTGCACTTGCGGCTTTAGGCACAAAACAGGTCGGACGTAACACAAGTGCGTTCACGGTGCACTCATTATCTGACGGGGCCCCGGCGGGTGCCCGCTGCAGACGGTGCGTGCACAAAATAAGTAGACCCAGAAGGTAAGCTTAATAATACATACCATGCTCGAGCAACGCACACGTAGACCCCTGCACGGACACGGATCTCGGATCAGTCAGAGTCCGAGCCACAGAATACACACAGAGACAGACAGAGTTACTTTCTCATTTATAATCTATATATATAAAAATCAATTGCTGTTTGTTTGTCTCGCTAAAAATCGAGAATGGCTGGACCGATTTGGCTAATTTTGATTTTGAAATATTTGTGAAAGTTCAGGGAAGGTTTAAGCTGTGAGAAATATAAATAATAAGTAACGGAAAATACTAAAAACGACAATTTTCCAATACAAAATGTTCCTAGCTGTGAAACAGGCTTATGTCTTTTTAGAAACAAAAAATTGTCACTAGGTTGTCAAATATTTATAGGTCCGTTCAGAAATTTGTTTCGCAGCAGTAGTATGAGGTCCGATCTCTATGGTATGGAGTTTGTTTGTTTGTTTGTTTGTTTGATACGCTTTCACGCGTAAACTATTTGCCGATTTGTTTGTTTTGTTGTCATAGAAACTGTCAAAGCAAATATAAATATTATTTTCATATAATACAGCGGAATTATACAAAAAAAGCAGATTATACGAGTAGTGGTATTTGGTTGTAAATATACGACCTTGGCGAAATGATCCCGAAAAAATATGTTGAATTAATCCGACCTTGGCGGTTAAAGGGTAGTCCGAGCCACAGAATGGTCTGTGGTCCGAGCGCAATTGTTGCGAGATTCCACGCCGTGTGCGTTGCTCGAGCGCTTTTGTATGAAGCTTACCTTCTGTAGTGTTATTTTGTGGTACGTTGCGGCCGATGCAAATACCTACCCGAGCCACCGAGCCGAAAGCCGAATATGTTACGAAAACCGATCGACCAATTAGTGAACAATCTGCGCCAATTAATGCCAATTAATGCGGCACAGGGCAGATTTCTGTACCTTCCCAACGGTTGGGACTGCACATCAGACTAACACCACAAATTGTCAAATTTCCTCAATAAACTTTAAACTTTATGTAGGTACAGACGCCTGCACATCAACCTATCCAAAACTGTCAAATTTCTTCAATAAATACCATATGTCCCAGTATTGAGGAAATTTGACAGTTTTGGATAGGTTGATGTGCAGGCGTTTGTATAATCGAGAGGTTACGTGATAAGTACGTCCTATTTCAAATAAATCCTATTTTAGATTTCTATCAGTTGTTGTTGCATTGTTATTCCAGTTACCTATGTGGGTCGTCGGAACTCGGAATATTGTTTTCATGCAGATTCCAAGATGCTTACGTCTGTGCGGCAGGCTAGTTCATGATAGTAGGTAAGGTAGATTATTTCAGGCCAGGCGCATCGAGTTGAGTCACTTTGGTTGTGACGAAGCATTTTGGCAGAGTTTAGATTGTATCAAATTTTACATTTTATTAGGTTATTTTGTGTAAGTTTTAGATAGTTTTAAAGTACTATGAAGCTGAATAAGTCAGTTTAAAGTTGTTTACTGAGAAAGCCTTTAAAATTCAATTTCAGATGAGCAATACGCGCCGTTACAAACTATTCTTAGAAAAGCACAGAGCTATATTTAATACCGATTTATAAATAACTAACTATGTGACTGTGTTCTCAGTGAAACAAAAATAAACAACATCTATTGGCCTAGCGTTACGCATAGATCATAAGTGTACAAATTCAGAAAAGCACAAACTAAACTTGTCGAGGAAGACAGTCAAATTGAAGTCATACGTAGGTAACGTACTTATAACACAAACTACTTATTGTAGGCACGTGAAAACGACATAACTATCTAAGATTCATTGTTGATCATCATTCATATCAAATTACAATCGCACACGGATATTGTGATCTAGAAACCAGTGAAGTGAACGCCACGAAAGCGCTCAGCAGATGCAGTGCACAGCTCGATGCATGCGCGTGCGCAAAAGGCGGCCGCAAGAAACGCATGGCTAACAAGATCAGCTGTTCGGCTAGACGGCTAGACGAAGAAAGTTCATTAAATCTTCTCAATATCAATTGGAATCCGGAGCACCTGTATACTCTATGGTCGTGGGTAGTAACATGGCATTACAGTACTTAGTACATACAATTTATAGTACCATACTGTACACGTACAGTCAGTTATAAAAGCGTTTTTTTTTTAAATAATAGTTTACGGTTTTTTTTAAAATCCGTGGTTTGGACGGTTATTGTTACAATGTACCAATCCTCATTGAGCCCACATGGTGGGTTAAGGCCATATCTCCTCATGTTAAATTGTGGAATACCTATATCTACGGGCTATTTATGATGATATTTCATTAAATATCTAAAAAGGTCTACTTACACAAAGGTCTGCTAGCGTGATGCTGTTAGCGGTGTAGAAAATAAGCAGCTCAGCGGGCAAGCATCTCGAGCTGGGCTCGCGCAGCTTGGAGGCCAGCAGCAGGCACGTGGTGCCCAACAGCTGCACCTGACTCTTCCGCACCGCGCACACGCTCAGAAACCGATCCAGGTACGACACCGACAATGGGAACACCTCCTCCTGACAACCTTGGTCTTCGCATACCTGAAAAAAACAACACCGGTTAGCTTTCAAGCACATTTACAATTCATTTTCGTAGAACTAACAAGTCGTTCACGCCGCCGCCGCACCCAGCAGGCCGTGTTGGAGTTTATCTTACGGAATTCCCGATAACCTATATATATAAAATTGAAATACACGCAGTGCGATAATACGACGCGCATGCTTTCCTGCAGTAACATTTTCTTATCAGCAGGAATTGTGCTATACGCAACGTAGGTAGCTAATTTGAGTGTCGGAAATGACCCTAATACTCGTTCCTATGCATGCTTTGTACGACACGCTACGACTCGAGAGTTATAGCAGTACTGTGTAACAATGTACTAGTGTAATAAGTGATTATTTAGCTTTCTAAGTAGCACACGTTTCCTATGACAACTACCTACCTAGCGTAAAGGGATTGTTGTGAGAAGGAAAGCGGAGAAAACGGAACGTTAATGATGCAGACGAATAAGGTATTTTATGGTGGCGAATGGCATGAGACTGGCCATGCCATGTCATGTCATGAATGGCGACGATTCGCACGGTCGTCAGGCGGTGTAACGCGATGCGGCGGATGTCATTCGCATCGTGTAGGCACACCGAGAAATCGCCTACGCGACATACTTGCGCTCAGCTGACTGTCTCACGGTCCAGTCAGCTGATTCAAGCACAATACCTGCGGGTAATCCGCTGCATTGTTCTTGCGAACGTTCACAGAGCTAGGTAGCTAGCTATAAACGTTTTGCGGTATCTTTAGTTAGAATAACTACCTAGGTGCCTTATCTAACGAAGTGCAGTGCAATCGTTACTTATTTTTCACTTTTATCTTGCTTTTAGGTGATAAAATTTAAGCTTTGTTATTTGGAAAAGAACCGCGAAACCGTTGTTGGCATGTTGACAGACGCAAATTTTTTTTATATAGGAGTATATAAATTATACTTTCGAATAGGTAGATAGTTTTGAAAAACACTAATAATTATTTGATTTGACCTTTACTCCATAATTAACTGGCTGGAGCTTGATGACTTCATACCTAGTTCTTTCCATGCATGTAAGAAATACGTTTTCGAAAGACTAAGCAAACCGAACTACCCCTAGGTAGGTAGGTATACCTACCTATGTAAGTGACGGTATGGTAGGTTCGAGTTACATATTAGGTATTCATCGGTAATATCAATAATTAAATACCTAAATAGGTACCTACTTAGGTAGGTATATTTTTTCAATATTGCGTCACTCTGTCGTATTGAATAAAATGTTGGTTAAAATAAAGATCTTAATAGATATTTCTACGTACGTGCGTAATACAATAAATGGACTGTCTATCTAGGTATATAATAAACCTGACAATAATACATATTAGCATTATCCAACAGTACGTAGGTAAGTACCTAAATATGACTAATTAATGAATGACACAAGCACTAAGATTAGGTCTTGTTATGAAAACATTCATTATCACGGCCAATTGGGCAAGGTAGACCTACGTAGGTATGTAGGTACTTTTTTTATCTAACAACATATTGACCAGTCGGATGCGCTATATAGGTATGGTAAACGTAAGGTAACGTCTGGAGGTGTCATTGACCGTGCAGCCGTAGAGCGTTTCGGTCTGTTTGTGCTGAACCGTGGTATGCGACTGGTTTAGATGTAGGGAGCAGTTAGCTAGCACTCCGCAGCAGAGCAGTGCCGGCGCAGCCGCGGCGTGACGTCACCCGCGCCGGCGCCGGCTCCACGTGGCTTCAACACGACACAGCTGATTTACTTTTAAAACATTTTCTGCCTACCTACTTGCAAATCTTATGAAATATCTACATACCTAGGTAGCTGCTAAACTATCTGTGTGTGAATGGCAGTTACGGCATATCATTACTCATCCCTGAACTCGTTGCAACCCCACATTACACTAGATTACTGTGCTCGTAATGACGATAGTACATTCGCGAGCAATTAAATGCACGAAGTATTATCTATCTATGCTTAGGGTACAAGATAATAGTGCGCGTCCGGCCGGCGTCAGCTGAGTATGTCAAAATCAGCTGATTATTCAAATAGAACGAGCGAGCATCGCTTCGGTCGCCGACCGCGATCCGCCGTGGGGCCCCTCGCGGGCCGACTCATCAGATAGGTAGGTAGGTACTACACCAACAGCTCGCTGCCTACTGCATGCCAATGCCGTCACGGAAACTATATTACATTGGTAATAAACTTCATACATTTAATTTAAAATTGTTACAAATAAGTACTTATCAGCTTTTATCATAATATTAATAAAAACATACTATATGAATCATAATCATATCATATAATATGATAAGATTCAAATGGTTGTTTCAATTCAGAAAGTTAATCAGCTGATCGTGTAAACAAAGTCGCAGCGGCTTATTACTTTAATATATACCCGGCCACTTACCATCGCTGGACATCACAGTTAAGAGAGACACTAACACATCATCACGTCTTTCAAGCTTCAGGTCTGGGCTTCATAAGGTCACTGTATATCCTTTTCAAGGGATTGTCTGGCAAACGGGCGGTGGCTACATAGCATACGAGGGCCACCGTCGTCGCCTGCGCCGAGGAGTACCTACACGTGGCCGGAAAACGCGACAAAATGGCGATCGGGCAGCGCGGGTGGTGCGGGCGGAGTGGGTGCGGCATGCGCGGGTGCGCTCACCTCTAGCATCCACTCGGCGACGAGGCGGCGCATGTGGGTGGTGACCTCGGCCTGCACGGTGCCGAAGTAGTTGGCGGTGACGGCGTAGCGCTCCTCGGTGCGCAGCAGGTTGTCGAGCACGCGCCGCCGCAGCAGCACGGGGTCCAGGCGCGCGGCGGCGGCTGTGGCAGGCCCGCTCGCGCCCGCGCCCTCGCTGCCGGGGCTCACCCGCTCTGCGCACAGCAGCTCCATGTCACACCGCACTGCGGCTTATTGATGGCTCGCTCGCTCGGCGACGTGTGTTTATGCAGACAGCTGATCGTGCGCAGGCGAGCGGCGTGCGTCAGAGGTTACGTTGTGTTGCGACGGCGGACGCCCGAGTCGCAGTGAGAGGACGCCTCGCGCCCGGCCGCCGAACATATGATCGGCGGGGCGCGGGGCGGGGGCGGGCGGGGCCGTTGAGGCCCGCACGCAGGTTTCTCCCGATTCGACGTTCAAATAATAATACATAACACATTCGCTTGCTCGCTCGCTCGGTGTACTCTTCCTTCCTTTTCTAAATAGTATTTACAAAATGAAGGATTCCATCGATTTAACAGGTAGATAAAAAAGTAGGGATAATGTCGGTTTAAAGTGATAAAGGTAAGTAGGCATTGTTTATAGAGTAGGTAGCTACTACTGGGTACAAAACTATACAAGCCGGTAGGTAACTATAAATATGAGAAGTTTATACCGGCGGCGGCAGTACCGGCACAAAACATGCCTCAAAAGGTATGGTAACCCACACACACATGTAGTTTTCTTAGCTATACAAACCTAGCTTTTATATTAATGTTCATTGTTTATTTATAGTTTCGATATGTTGTAGTCCTACAAAGAGATTTAATGTAAGTAGTTAATTGTCTTTGTAGTCCTGTAATAAAGTAAGTACGTACCCTATATACTATTTATTTATGGTGTAGGTATAATTGTGTACACACATCTGCCTGCACATCAACCTATCCAAAACTGTAAAATTACTTCAATACAATGTCAACCATAATGTCTGAGGAATAAAGTTCAAAGTCTATTGAGGATATTTGACAGTTTGTAGTAGGTTGATGTGCAGGCGTGTGTACATAAAATTTATATAACTTTAAAATACCTATACATAAGATTGGGCTTTAGCTGCTTTATCGTAGACTGACATTAATAGAAGTAGATAACACAAGCTAGGTACCTATGTACCTACAACCTCTTAATGTGGGTTACTAGCTAAACAGTCCAGCGCTATTTTATGTGTGGTCCCAAGTTTGATTCCAAAAGGGTTAATTTTGTTCAAAATTGTCTTTAGTCGGGATGTAGTTTATTAAGTATCCCTCCCTTTGGCCAAATTATTTTTCGTCAAATTTGACTTCCCAAAAAACTTATCGCCTAAGTTTTATTTTCCAAATGAACCGTATGCAACTATACATTTCCATGTTATGCATGTATGTTATTACATGTTAATATAGCAAATGTTTTATTTTGGAAAATATTATATCCCAAAAAAATATTTGCTCAAATTGTCACCAGTTAAATCATCTGGGTTAGGTTAGGTTAGAACAGTTAGGGGTGCGAGTCAGATACCTCCACGTGGTGCATCCTGGGCAACGAGTGGTTCCAACGGTCTCCGTGGAGAAAGTTGGACCCAGTCGGCTAACATCTGGCAAGGCAGGAGCCCCCTTTTGGGGCCCTGCCTCTCCTGTGTGCGTGCCTACTCTGGGCCGCTCAACTCGCTGCACCTTCTGAGCACCTTTGAGAGGAGTCTCGGCTGAGTCGGGGTCCGGGTCACCAAAGAAGGGCAGGCGGGCTTCGCGATTTGTTGTGTCTTTTCGTCTACCAGCGAAAGCAGCGGCAGAGAGCGGAGAAGGGGGCCGGCGGTGGTCGCCTGGCCCCCAAGGGAGGCGCTCTGCTCTTGAGGGAGCACGAGAGGAGACGTTCCGCCTATAGTTTGGGGGTCTGGGCAAGGGGTCTCGGCTGCGCGAATGCGTGGTCTGGAGGCCTTGCGTCCCGTCCTCCGGGCATGGGCGGAGCGGCGCCATGGGTCGCTCGCGTACCATCTGATGCGGATACTGTCTGGACATGGTTTGTTCGGACGCTGTTTGCACCGGATCGGGAGAGGGCTGACCCCGCGGTGCCACCGTTGCGGGGCGGCGGGGGACGCGGCACAGCGCGCCCTAGTGGTGTGCTCTGCGTTCGATGTCCCGCGCTCCGCATTAGTCGCTGTGATTGGCGCGGACCTCTCTCTGCCGACCGTGGTTCTGTCCATGCTCGGTGGCGAGGGGTCCTGGGGAGGTGGTCAGCGGAGGGCGCGGAGCGGGCCGGGGGGCATGGCCCTCTGGCAGGTCCGTGCCGCCGCAGACGCCTCCTGTGGGGAACCAGCGTGGTCCGAGCTCTAGGGGGGGCTTTGACCGTGCATTGCACGGGTCCCCACTGAGGGCCGACGCTCCGTATGTCCCGGCGCGTCGGCGACCCGTCTGTAAGGACGGGTCAGGTGTGTCCGCCCATCGTTTTCGAGGGTGGTCACCCGCCCCCCACCAGGGGCGGGAGAGAGGCTCGCCCATCTGGGCGAGCAAACCGACGGGGTTGTGGAAGTGTCCGAAAGGGTTCCCATGACCTCGTCAGGATCCGGCATGACGGCGTTCGATGCGTCCTCCTCAGATGAGGACGACGCGATGATCGCTGGTTTGCTGGTTCCAAGGTGACGAGAGGACATCGGAGTGGTTTTACCGAGTCGGCCTATACTCGCTTTCTCTAGGGCTGCGGCCCTGGAACAGAGTCTTAGCAAGAGCCTCGTACAGCCAGCGGGACAGCGGGACCCCTTTTGCCCGCTGATGCGTCTGTTAGCAGATTTCCACTCCGTCAAAAAAAAAAAAAAAAACCTCACCTACCTAGGTAGATATTTGGTCTGGATAAAACTATTTTCGTGTCGATATTTACAATCCTAAGACTGTCTACAGGACAGACATTTAATTCGCATAAAAATTAAGTTGATTTCAAAGCTTTTCATTTATTTGTTGGGTAAACCAAAGACATAAAAAACATATTAAAATTATAGTACCAACTGGTAGCAAGGGTAGCCTTCACTGGTCGGACTAATCCCCAGACCTATGACAAGTATGACAACTCTAACCAAATAAATAAAAGCGCCTTCAACTCCGAATGCGAATAAAGAAAAACAACTTACCTATTGTAAATGTACTAATTGAATAAAATATCAACAAAATTAATTAATTAATTTATTTATAATTGAATTACCAACATAATAACAGTAATTACAATAATATATAAAAAGTACAATAGATAATTAGCTAACTGTTCTTACAACAATTTAATCCCATCATGTATATACTCGTAGATAATATGTTATTTTGAACAATATTGGAAATACAAAAGGTGGTTGTAACCTACTAGGGGAGCGATTTTTGAATTTCAGCGACGATCTCGAAGTTAAAAATGTCATGAAATTCACTATAAAACATTAGGATTTTTGCATTATTTACAATTTCATTTAAGTAGGTAAGTAGTAGTAAATAGCTGTCCCACTAGTGGGCAAAGGCCTTCATCATTGATTATTAAGATAATAAAAATAATTGTATTAATAATAAAAAACATTAAGTAACCAGTGACCTTGAACAAAGGAAACGGGAGCACTCGTGACCAATATGATAGCGAGATAATTAAGCACCGCACCGGTTCAAAAATCGCCCCCCAGGTTCTAAAATTCAAAAGCCGGACTCGGCGCAACATTTATAGCTGTACTTTTGGTCCTGAAAGCTGGACATACAATTTTTTAAAGCGTAAATAAACTTTCATTGGTAAAAAAGGCATAAATACTAATTTGGCATTTACTTATAGCAGTTAGCCCGTCCAGTCGCAAGCTTATACAGGCACGAAGGCTAAGGCCTGGCGGAAGGAAGGAAAATAATGTATGTTTTCAAAATAAATAGTTATAACGCAAAATTATTATTTGGTCAGCAGAATTATACAATCGGTCAGCATAAGAAATCCTTGTTTTTATTCCCGAGCGAAGCGCAGCATAGCGAGGGCCAGTCACGGAAGGGGGGAGCGGCATAAGACTGCTGTTCAGAATGATATAAGTTGCAGACTGATTTAGAAATATTTGCTGACCATAAGTTGCTGCCCAACTAGCTGTTTTAGCTAACCGATTACATTTTTATGCAAACAAAAATACGAATACTTTGCTAACCGTTTAAATAACACCTTTTTCAATAGGTCCCTATTCTAATTTTTTTTTTATAAATGTTTTTATGAAGTGTTCCAGTTGCAGTCTATCTGTTATTTTTGCAGAGAAATGAACTTTTGCATTATTGAGTTTTGCTCCTCGAGAAAGTTCTGGCCTAAATCACAGAAGAGAGAATATTTAAATCATGTAAATTCATTGTTGCACTTTTAATATTATTTCGGCTAAGGTTGTATATAGTTTCTTTTTTAATTCTGGATTTGTTATAAATACTTACTATAGTCCTAATTTGTTTTCCTTTTATTATAAAAAAATATATATTAAAAAATTTGAATATATCTATTATAAATATGTAAGTACGTGCAGCGTTGCAAGATGAAATCAACTGAATTGAGAATGAATACCTTACCTTCAAATAACTAAAGCGAATTTCCATATTTTTATAATTAAAATGTGGTCTAGGCTAGGCACCACATTTAAATTACGAGTTTTAGCCATTAATTACGACTGTAGTCACGACTTGTGCCAGAAAAACGAGTTTATAAGAAAGGAAAGGCCTCTCCACAAAAGAGTCTTGAACTTTATAACCAACTAAGTAACCAACTATTAGTACAATTACTAAACTAACTAGGTAGGTAGGTATAGGTAATCCTAATTAGTTAACCTGACTAAGTAAAAAAAATTAACCTTTAGTTTATTATATTGCATTGCAAATAGCACTTGTATAAATGCCTAAGTTTAAAAAATATTTTATAAATATTTTCAAACGCGAAAAGCTCGCCAAAAGCACAGTGTAACTATACAATTTCAACGACCAATATTTTTACAAATACTGAACCCCATATTGAATTGATACGGGAACATAACATACATAGGTTAATTTTACAAGAAGCTTTTAGTATTTTTTAAAGTAACTGCAATTAATTAAATGATAACATCATTATAATATTTATGTGAATAGGTAGATAGAAATTGCTTTGACGCGTTTCGTTGCACCCCGTCAATAAATTCTCTTTTCTGAATTTGTCACTGCTAGTGTGATAACTGATAATATAAACTTTGAAGTATTTTAATCGATGTCAAAGTGTCTTGTAACAATTTCAATGCGATGCTCAGTAACAATTACGGACAGTAAAATGTACCTATTTGGTCGTCATGAGAACTGAACGTTTCGTGATTCGTTGAAATAAAGGTTCAGGTTTTTGACCCGTATAAGCAACGACTCTCGTATCAGAATTTGGGGCAAAAAAGCTTTTAAATGCTTTATAGGTAGGTACCTACGCCTGGTGTGCACAATCTAATTCATGGACACTTCCTAAACAAATGCGAAGCCGCCAGTAAATTACGTTTTTTTATGTGTTATTAGCTTTTGTTTTTATTTAAGCTTGTAATTTCTGTTCTGTCTTCGTTCAGCTTTTGTAACATTAGGTAGGTAAACTACCTTACCTACCTACCTACCATTCATTCATGATTTTAATTATATTATTATTTAAAAATTGGTAACCTTTTCTGATGTTGTGTCACTAGGTATCGAGTAACATAATATAAAAAAGAACCATAGACCAGTGGTCTTAAAACAATTGAGGAACTAAAACAATTCTTATTTTAAAAACATTGACTTGATGAACTGAAAGAGGTGGCCCTTCCTGTAGTAACTTTTATGATTCTGCTATTCTATAATAAGTAGTATTCTGTAATCGTACCTATGTACAATTTCAAATTATATTTTTTATAGAAACAGATGATTGATTGAATGAAAATATTAATTAAATTTATCATTAAGTGAGTTTTACGATTAGAAATTAAACAATTTGTCTCAGAATAATTTGTATTATACAAAGTGGCCTGTTTAGAACTACAGGCTAATAGCGAAGAACCACGTTATTTCATTCTTAGATTTAGCATAGTAACCACCAACTTTGTCCGCTTACAGATAAAAAGCCGCAGACGAAGTCTGATTGCTTTGTCACGGTTTTTAAAGGAGAGCAAGAAAAGTGACCAACTGGCTTAACGTTCATCAACCTTCTTTTTACGCGGGAGAAATCATGGATACTTGGCCTCCTACGACGGCCTAGGTAACTTAGTGGCAAAGCGCTTGGGTCATTATCCAAATGTCCTAGGTTCATTCCCTGGTCGGGATTGTGATTATAAATCCGCATTAAGAAACCGTGGTGATTAAGCCTGTAGGTAGCATACTGACTTAATCACCACCTATTAATTTTAGCGACGACTTTATTTAAATGATGGACGCTTTTGCCCAGCTGTGGGATAGCATTAGGCTAATATTACTTACTAGGCGGCGGCGGGCGGCGGATAGGTTTTACACGTCGCTGTGGTCTTGCCACAGGTCTCTGATCAGAGATTGGGATCTCTGGTCAGTCTGGTTGGAATCCTTGCCCTCCCCCACCTCTACTACATATTTTGGTTAGGCTGATGGGTGACGGTAAGGCTTGTTCTAAGTATCTTGTCCGAAATGTGCTTACAATTATAGCTGTTCTTGCCCTATTAAATAGATATTTATTTCCCATACTAACAATATCTTGGGCTAATTACTTCTCTAAATAATTCAATTACCACAGGAGAACATTGCATCCACCAGGCAGTTGTAAGCTTAATGGTGTTGCAGCTTAAAATTATTAGAGAAAAATAATTAAATGAAGTTAAATGAAAACAGAAGCGATTCGTGTTCCCGTTCCCGTGTAATAATGTAAGTCATCACTACGGTTGTTGTGTATTGGTTTTATCCCTCACTGCTAAATACGGGTTGGTGATCATACACCCGGGTTTTGAAACCGAAAGACAGTTGTCCGATCTGGGAATCGAAACAGAGGCACTCTGTGGGCCGGCATCAGCACCCAGGTAGCAATTTTACGTCATGAAGACGTCCATTCACGGTCAATTTCGGCGTAAATGACGTTGTAAAAGACGTACCGCAGACGTACAAAATGACGGCCTAATGTCAGGTCCTAGCGACGTCTCTGAAGACGTTTAAAGGACGTCTTAAGATGACATTTAAGAAACGTTATATTAACGTCTCCAGATAACGTCATGTTAACGTCTCCAGATAACGTCATATTAACGTCTCCAGATAACGTCATATTAACGTATCCAGACACCGTCATATTAACGTCTTCAGATAACGTCATATTAACGTCTCCAGATAACGTCATTTTGACGTATCCAGATACCGTCATATTAACGTCTACAGAAAACGTCATATTAACGTCTCAAGATAACGTTACATTAACGTCTCCAGATAACGTCATGTTAACGTCTCCACATAAAGTCATATTAACGTCTTCAGAAGATATTAATATTACGTATTCTGAAGACGTCGTAAAGTAACGTCTATTAACGTCTTCAGAAAACGCCATATTAACATCAGGTAAAAGTCCTCAGAGTTACTACTCTGAAAAGTCACAATTAAAAATCACAAATTTGCATTGTAGTATTATTTATTGAAACAAGGTAATTATCTTAATTAAATGAAACATTTTAATCATTATAGGCATGGAGCATAGGAAAACATATAAAATTATTATTGGCCTGTTGAGGAATAAGCACACATTTTGAAATAATGTCATAAACAGGTATAATTTTATAACCTGAACAGAGTCCTGAAACTTTAAAAATATCAATAACAGCAGAATCATATGGATACTAATCTATGGATAATCATAATTTACAAACTCTTTTCCATAGATGAACAAGGAAACCTCTTCATTAATCTTACATCTCAAAATATTATATATCTCAACAACTTTGCCGTATGCATAACAGTAACAATTATTAGGTATACCTGATTTTGTATACATTGCAAAGCCCTTATACACAAGTTTATTAAAGCATTAATAAGAATTGTTATCAACAGGCGTTGGTCCTAAACTATTGCAATAAAAAACAGCTGGTACCTCGTCAATCGGTTTTGGAGGCAATGAAGATTCCATTTCTTTTAATCGCTTATAAATTTGCTGCAATGGTTTGTTAGGAGACCTAAAAGCACAAAACACCAACACACTTAATATCCAAACCACATGCAAGTTAAAGGATCCGGTCACCTAGGGCCACATTCCTTAATAAAGTTAGTCATGCCGTACAACACACCCATGCCATACATACAATCTTGGTAGTCCAGCACTTACTAATCCATTAGTACTACCTAATTACTAGTAGTTATTAGTACTGTCATCATAATTATGCTTATTTCTGTTACCCAAGCAGTAATGCTTGCATTGCTGGGTTTCTGTTTTGAAAGTATGATAAGGTGGTGAGATTACAGGTACACAATACTTTACAATGGACACAACACAATGCTATGTAGGACACATCCTAGGTGGATGTGGGTACAGGCCTACCGCACATACAGTACGGACAATTAACATGGCGAGTCGGAAGGCTGCACAGTAAGATTTTTTAGGAATCATATGGCGACATGAGGCTATGTTGGGACTCGCCAAGATAAATCGTGCGTTATGTAACCCTGGTGGTATAGTGGCCACCTTACTACTAAATGTATGATATATCATATGAATGAGTATAAAACCAGAGCACCAAATATTTGTGAGGTCAGTGGGTTGTCTGAAAATAATTAACAAAACCAAACACCTGTGAACACCCTTTCTTAGCAATGTGTTTACACAGTGCTATAACCTAAAAATTGCTAGTCTTCTAATCTTAACCAAGCTGAATATTTTTCAATGGGAATCAAAACGGGCAACGTCAGCTCGGCCGAGAACTATCGATTTTTAGGTTATGGGACCGGCAGCGCGTTTTTTTATAGTTAGGTATTATGCACAAGTAGGTACTAGATTTCAATTGTGAGCCAGCCTGTCTGTACCTACCGTAAAGTAAACTGTCCTCAATAGCCTCCAGCTGTCAAATAGGTAGTTGTGGTAGTACTTTTAATAATTTAGCCAATAGAAAAAACTTACTTACCAGTCTGATGGAAAACTCTGTCAATCTCATAAAGTTTCCACTGTTCATTTGGAGACGAACACCTGTGCAGCAATTTGTCAAACGCTTTTGCCTCCTTTACGGGAGGCCAATAAATTTCTCTTTTTTTAGGTGTAAACCATTTATTGACGACCACAGCCACAATGCCACCCTCACTCGCCGCGACGAACTGAACGACACCATACATATTTCAACTGGTGATCTGAGATATCGGTTTACCTAACCTAATTCAGACACCAGTCTCTGTTTTAGTTAGATATAGCCTAAGGATATAGCAGACTGAAAAAGTCAAAGAGAGAAACTAAATGAATTATTAATATTAATATATATTTATTATGTGCTGTGATTATGGACTTAGCGAGAACGAGAAAAAAAAGCGCGGGAGTCGTGACAATTGTCATTTTTTTTTTATTAATGGCTTCTGTTGGGTTTCCAACACCAATAATTTCGCCAATGTCGTGTGATTAACGAGACACGTTATAATTTGGAAAATGGCCAGTAGAAGTTACAAATATTGGCCGGTAGAAGATATATCTTTTTAAAAACTTTGTGAATTGAGTATCTATCTACGTAATAATCTTATATTATTTGACTGAATAAACTTAAATAAATAATTTAATATGGAAGGATGAGGGAAAGACAGAAGAAATTGTAGGACTGGAGTGCATGAGTGGCCAATACGCAAGCGACAAATTGTGGAGATGGATTGTCTATTCATGGTTTTTTGGTTAAAAAACCATGGTCTCCGGGGAATAATGGGTTGAATACTAGCATATTGGCGACCCTTACACTGTGAAGACTCAAGACATCGACCCGCGGACCCATCAACGCACATCCCGCGCGCAGTGCCGTAGACGTTACAGAAGTACCTAAATTTTAAGTGTTTTGAAGATAAGTAACATTTTGTTACTTTTACACGGTAATTTTAAATTGGAATGGAATAATATATCTAAATGACCTACCGAAATACCCTATTGCATGTCCGTAGATATTGTATAAATGGCCTAAGCAGCTAGTTCATTAAATGTTGTATTAGTGACGTATCGGCTGTATATCATTGAAGCCGTTGATTGAATGCCGGCGGCGTCGGCGAAATGGCTAGGCGGCTAAATCAACCAGTTGGCTGCGACCTATGCAACAACACAGGACGTAACATAATTCATCCTAAATAGACGTAAAGCGTCTCAATAATAATAACTCACAAAGGACGTTACAGAATTGATCCTAAATGGACGTTACTACAGCGTCATAATAATAACCAAAAAGGACGTCACAGAAATGATCCTAAATGGACGTTACCATGGCGTCTTAATATTAACCAACTAAAGGACGTCTCAGAATTGACCCTAAATAGACGTTGCTACGGCGTCTTATTAAGACCACCATAGGATGTCTCATAATTTACCCAAAATGGACGTTGCTAGGGCGTGTTATTAATGACCAACACAGGACGTCACAGAATTTACCCTAAATAGACGTTGCTAGGACGTGTAATGCATGATTAACATAAGACGTCACAGTAGTGACCCTAAATGTACGTTGCTACGGTGTCTTTTTAATGACCAACACAGGACGTCACAGAATTGACCCCAAATGGACGTTGCTAGGGCGTCTTATTAATGACCAACACAGGACGTCGCAGAATTGACCCTTAGTGGACGTTGCTGGGACGTAAAATGCATGACCAACACAGGACGTCACAGAATTGACCTTTTATGGACGTTGCTACATCGTCATAATCATGATCAAAACGAGACGTCAGTGAATTGACACTAAATTGACGTCACCAGGGCGTCCCGTTAAGTACCAGACGTTGAAATGACGTCAGCGAGACGTACATATTCAACGAATAAAGTACTGACCCTAAAATGACCTTGAGGAGACGTCATTTTTTTGGCGCCGACGTCATTTTGCTACCTGGGCAGGGAGATGGTGACTGATACTACTTTCGTTTTCACGCCGCATCAGTTCTTCTGCGCTTGGACTCCATTTCCACTTAACATCAGGTGGACGCGAGTCATTTGCCCATATAATTATTTAAAAAAGAAACCTCTGTATATGGGTCCGACCATGGCGGTTCCGTGTAAATTAAAACCTTTTTGTCTATTGTAAAATCTGCTTTTCTTGAATTTAGTATTTGGTTATTCAAGCCGGGGTCCCCGTGCAGGCCGCTGGTGACTGGTCGCAGGAAGTGCGCTATAACCGCGCACCATTAACCGCCGACTGGCCGGCTTCCTCCACCGCCAGAGCATGAGGGCGACACTTTTATTGTTTCGCATATTTCACTTTTTATATCGACTTCGGACGGCGATCTTTCTCGATTGCGGTGCGGTATGTATGCAGCTATGCAGGCTGGGGTAGATTTACGTAAACACCGTTACGAATCATTATAATTAATACGATGTTGAACTTAATAAGTATATCAATTTTAAGCAAATTTTGTTGCAAACTCTTGACCGGATACGTTAGAAGTTGCGTTTGAAACATGCTCATGGAAATTTTATTCAACGTTTATTCCGTAATCGTTAGCGTTTAATTAATTCAACCACTGAATCAAAATTAATTAATATTCAAATATATTTTTGAAATAATTTAATAATAATAATAAGCCAGACGTACTTACAGACTTAATTGCCAACACAACTAATCAACTAATGTATGCCAAAGTGACTTCTCAAGACCTTTGACCGGATACGAGCTTAACATAACCTTACGTGTATTGAAATAAGCTTGCCCGCAAACAATGAACAGAATTCCGAAACACAGCAATAACACGACCGCTTGGTGCGAGTGGGACATCACTCGTTCTTGGAACCGCGAGGCTGCCTTAAGGAACGCGGCTCCGAATGGAATGCAACGGCACAGCTCCAACACAGTTCACGGCGGCACAGTATCCCAAATGCTATACATAACAAACGTGAAAAAAACGCGGAAAGAAAATTTAAGTAGACTAGAAAGAAAAGCAGAATAAAACGTATAATGAATAAAAGGATAAACACATTGAAGAAAGCATACTAAGAAAATGAACAGCTGAGGGGATGCTAAAACCACGAAGCTGGCTAAAACAGCTGACTGAACTACGGCAGGATTCGAGGAGAAAAACAAAAAAACGTTGACAGTTTAAGGATTAAATAAAGAAGTCTGAACTTTCTAAAAAGTATTTACTCTGTGTGAAGTGAAGCGTTAGAGCGCTGCGCATTTTGCTAAACATGTGATAAAAACGTACACTGTTTTAAAAGCGAAGGACTATAGACAAATGGCGACATCATTCAAGAAAAAGATGGCACTATAAAAGAAAACAGTACCTATGCAGATGCTTCAATTTCTAGCAGATTTTTGAAGGCTAGGTAAAAATAGTTGCATTAATGTGGCTCTGCGTTCATTATGACATACCACTTGCATACCGTGTAAAAACTAATAGCTGTCGTCAGACATTTCAACATTTAGTATCTACCCGTTCCAGTAGTTTTTCATGATTCCGACAGTCTACTAATACCTGATATGTTTTAACTCTTTCATAATTTATATCGTATACCTAACAGAGAAAAAACTCATGGACAGGCTATGGTAAGAAGCAATCAGTCAGACAGTATGATATGGTAAGAAATGGTAGACTGACCCCTTATTTTGTAAAAGTTAACAAAAAATTTAAACAGGGATTAACGCAAACTAATTAGTAAAAGGTTTTATACCTTCTTTATACCCGACGTTTCTATCCTTTTGTAAAAGTTGTCTACTGTCTCTGTAGAATTTACTGTCTTACAGAACAACTCAGTATCGACAGTCTGTCTGAGCCCGAACCACCCTGAACTCAAAATAAAGGCAAGTTTTCTGTTTTCAAATCAATTACCTGTAAATATCTATCCGTTGCAAAAGTTGCTTAAGAGATGAAAGTAATCGATTTTGTGTCTTCTTGAAAATCTTATTGAATATAAGTAAGTATTTAATGTCAATTATCAGTGTGTATATACACTGTTATATTATTGTTGGGTAAAAAACGAATGCTACCTAAAAGATTCACATACGTTGCCTCAATTTGGACCTAGTTGTTTATCATCTAACGAAATGTTTATTTTATATCAGCGTAGACACAACACTGTGTGTCGTGACGAATTTATGATTCAGGTAATTTTGGAATTGGAACTTTGAAGTTAATGAGGCACGGAGCATTATGCAATAGTTAAGCTAAACAGAACCACACGCAAATACAACACCAAGAAGGCAAACTGGAGTGAGTTTGATGAGAAACTCACCCAGCTAGCAGATAATATGAACACTCAAAACATAAACAAAATTACCAACACTATACAAATAGAAGAAATACTACACAAGTACACAGAATCAATCACACAAACATGTACACTACACATTCCAGCGAAGAGGACACAACAAAAACTTACCATACCATGGTGGACCAACGAGCTGTACCGCTTGAAGAGGAGAGTCTCGACGATGAAGCGAAGAATCCGCGGCGCTGCTCCAATCCGAAAAGCGAGAGTGGTGCAGGAGTACCTGAAAGAAAAGGAGAATTACCAGAAAGCTGCCAGGGATGCCCAGACTTCCAGTTGGAAGGACTTCTGCCAGAGACAGGAGAAGGAAACTGTGTGGGATGGGGTGTACCGGGTGATCAAGAAGACGGAGAGGAGAAAAGAGGACCTGCCTCTGAGGAGGAACGGGAGAACTCTGGGATTGGATGAGTCGGTTGTATATATCGCAGAGAGGTTTTACCCCGAAGATAGGGGACACTGACGAACACCGAAGAATAAGGGAGCTGGCGCAGGTAGTTAATAAAAATAGTCACGACGAAACACACGACCCAGGCTTCACGCTGCAGGAGCTGATGAGCACACTCAAGACATTTGACCCCAGGAAGGCCCCGGGTGAAGATGGCTTCACTTTAGATATCTGCAGCAGAGTAATTGCTAGCCACCCCCAGGTCTTCTCGTCTATAGCTAATAAGTGTCTTGAGCTCAGGTACTTTCCGAAGAGCTGGAAAAAACGCTAGTAGTCATCCGGGAAGAAAGATTACACAGAGGTGAAATCGTATAGACCTATCAAGCTTCTCCCGGTGCTTGGGAAGGTATACGAAAAACTCCTCATGGGTAGGATAAGGTATTATTTGGTTCCCAGGTTCAGTCCCTGGCAGTACGGGTTCGTGCCTCAGAAGAGCACCGAAGACTCCTGAACTCCGAAGATGTCCTGATGAACTATATTAAAAACAACCAAAAAGAAAAAGATTATCACAATTGTATCACTGGACATAGATGATGCGGCCTTTGATGCGGCCTGATGGCCTAAAATCAAAGCAAAGCAAAACTAGCTAAGGATGCGTGCAGGGGTCGATCGAAGGACCAATCCTCTGGAACTTGCTGCTTGCTGCTGGACCCATTATTGTGGCTATTGGCCGGAAAAGGGCACCATGTGCAGGCATTCGCTGACGACGTAGTGATGGCGTTTGTGGGAGACTCGGGACTGGAAGTCTCGATGAAGGCTAACGGGGCGCTCTCGGATGTCTGGAATTGGGGTGTCGGTAATAAAATTAGGTTCGCAACCAATAAAACGGTTGCCATGACAGTAACCAGGAAATTTAAGTACGACACACCTAAACATGGGGGGCGCGATATCGTTATGCAAAGAGAGATGAAGGTCCTGGGTTTAACCATAGACGAGAAACTCACGCTTAACACCAGTCGCGGATGTATGCAGGAAGGCCCTTAACATCTACACACAACTGAGGACAGCAGCAAGAGTTAGCTGCGGTCTGAACCCCGAGGTAACCAGGCACATCTACACCATGGCTGTAGAGCCTATTATAACATATGCAGCAGCGGCATGGGCCCCCGCGGCCCAAAAGATAGGGACACGGAAGGAGTTGGCAGCGGTACAGCGAGGGTTCGTGCAGAAGCTCTGTGGCGCGTACCGTACAGTCTCCGTTAATTCGGCCCTATTGCTGGCCGGGATACTGCCCCTAGACCTCCGCATTTTTGAGGCTTCGGCTTTGTATGACGCGAGGAGGGGCAGATCTCGGGCATAGGCGCAGGACAGGGAGATGGAGGCGCCTGTTGGCTTCGCGGAAATCCCGCACCCAGCCATGAATGTAGGGAGTGAGTTCGTGGCCCTCGGGGACCAAGAGGCCCTCGATAGGTACGCCGTGCAGGAGGTCCAAATTTACACCGACGGGAGTAAGATCGACGGAGGCGTCCCTCTCCATGTAGAAGGGGGGAGCCGAAGTTAAGTCGATCAAACTACCCCTCGCCGACTACTGCACGGTCTACCAAGTTGAGCTCCTCGCCATATTCAGGGCGACTGCAGAGATCCTCAGGAGGGGTGAAGCGAGCTACGGTATCTACAGCGACTCCAGATCTGCTCTGGAAACTGTAACAAACCGTAGCTCGCTCCACCGCTTAGCCCTCGATTCGCGGGCAACCGGGAACGAGCGTGCTGATGAGCTCGCGAAGGAGGCTGTAACTTTGTTGCGGAGGAAGCCGGACTACGATCGGTGTCCGGTCTCATTCGCCAAGCGATACATTCGAGATGAGTCGATCGGATCGAATGGGCCCGGAGATACGATGGGGACGACGGCCTCCGTGTCGAAGGTGTTCTTCCCATACGCTGTAGGGGCTTATAAGCTCATAAGGAAGATACTACTTGAACCGCTTCAAGTGCAAGGACAGCCCATCGTGCATCTGCGACCCCGAGCAGGAGGAGACCGCGATCCATGTAATAACAGAATGCCCAGTCCATGAGTATAAAAGAATGAAGTATGAAAGAAAGATAGGTATAAATGTAAACATTGCGAAAATAATAAATAACAAATACATGATAAATTCATTTTTAGAATTTTGTACAAGCATTGCCAAAAAAGTAATTATAAGAAATAACACTTAGCCTAAAACTTGTGTTTTCACCAGTATAAAGTATTAACTTAATTAGTATACTAGGATTAACAAAGTTGAAAAAGCAAATAGGTCTTATGAAAATGGTCAGAATTACTGATAAAATGTATATAAATAAGTAAGCGTATTAAGTGTAATGTTAGCAAATATAATTTATAATGAATGTATGTTACTGAGTGGAATTTAATTTAAATTTTTAAGAAATAGAAAATAAGAGATAGGGCATTCTAAATGCATTTAAAATGAATCAGATAAATCTGAAAGAAAAGGCTAGGAAATAGGGTATATGCAATATTAATGTAATAGATATAAGTAGGAATAAAATAAGGACAGAGTAGATAGGGCACCGAGCGTGCAAAAATGGAAAGCTTTTTAAGATAATTATATAATATTAGCATAGGACAGTATAATCTACAATCGTGGCAAGGAAATGGAGGCATAAAGCCACAAGTAGAAAAATAGGATATATTACATCTCCGACATGACCCACGTCGGGAGACAATAAAAAAAAAAAAATAGTTAAGCTAAAGTCATCTTAGAGATTTCGTATAATATTTTAGCTGGTTTTTCAAGTTTCACAACATCGTTCTCCGGATGTTTTATTTAGCCACAACACTTTTATTGTGTCGATATGTAATCGCTGACTCAAGTTGAAATCAGCTGATCCAACACAACCGTATCTATGTACTTTGTACGCTAGTAAATGAATCGTTTGCGCAGTACATTATTTTTATTAATTCGCGAACAATAAACTTTTATAGCAAATGTAATTATAGTTATAGTTAGTGCACATAACAGTTGTAGACCTGACACACATACGCACCGCGACGCTAAATACTATTACAGTATTATATACAGTTCTTCCAGTAATAGGGAAAGTATAACTAGTGCAACTTTATCTTAACAATAGTAATTTAACTTGCGAGTCTTTTTGCTTTTTTATTTTTTATTTTTTTGGTAGATATTGTTAAAGAGAATGACAATGACATAAGATTAAGAAAAAACAGTTTGTCTATTTTTTTTCAAATTCAGTCAATTCAAATTTTACTAGAAAAAATTAACCACCCTCAGGAAGTTTGAGTGGGCATCCAAATTTCGTGGGTTTGATTCCCACTTTAGCTTCCTGAAGCTGTTTGATTTTTTCTAGTAAAATTTTATCTTATAACTATATATAGAGCTGTGAATGCAAAATTTAAAAATAATAAAATAGTATTATCTGTCTAAGAGACAACCTCTGAAATGTAAGCGTAAGAAGAGCTTAAGAAGAATAAGTAGTTTGCCGTGTAATACTTAGAAAATGCTGAAAATAATAGTAAAACTTACAGCGAACATTAAACCTTACAACCATTTATTTGTTTATTACCATTAAACCTATGCTATAACTTATATACCTTTTAAATTCACAACAAGGAAGCGTTTGGCCTACATCCCACCTGGTGATATGGATGATAAAACCAAAGGTGGAAAACACACTTTACCCTAAATCCTCCACTACTGATGAACTATCTTATATGTAACTGACGGAATACAACAATGCTACAAACATTGCTTAGATAAGATGATTTTAGTTACCCGGGCCTATATAAAAGCCAAGTATATCGTGTCTCTGAGTTTTTTTACATGTTTTTTTTTTTTTTTTGTTTTTATTTGTATGTGTGTCTGTGTGTATGTATGTATGTATGCTTAGAAACGTTGGCTGAACACTACGAGATAGATCAAAATAATGTACTGCAGTATTATACACCTTAAAAAGGTCTACAAAAAAGTTCGCGATGGTATATGTCTATCTCTTAGGGATAACCCACTATAATATTTTTTAATCTTTTACTTTTTACGTGAAATAATGGCTTATTTACGAAGCGATTTTAAGCAATACAGCATTAATCCTTATCCAATTAAATACCTTGAATACATTGTGCATTTAATATAGATCAATGTGGCCCTTTACAGCATGTAATTTAAATGAATGTTTTCGAAGATATTACAGATTTAAAATGCAGGGACATAGCGGTTGCGTGTATCAGCATTGCACCCGAGCGAAGCCGGGGCGGGTCGCTAGTATCACTATAAAAACGAACTTTTGTTGGGACATTATAAAGTAACAAAAAGGTTTCTCTAAAACAATTACATTTATTTATTTTTTTATTATTACAGTATTTTACCTTTTGACTATTGTATTAGCAATAATTGAGTGCCTAATTATGACGCGTTGACAAGACAATACTGTATTATTCAACTTGTGGTAAAGCAGACAGTTATTAAAGCATATCCGTGACGAAATGCATTCCATGCAACATTAGAATATTTGTGTAAGCTCGCGACGGAACAATGAGCCGTCCGTCACATTCATTGGGAGGCTGCGGAGACAATGGCCGCAGTGGTTGCAGTGGAAACGCTCGGGAACAGAGGAATTTTAAATTTTGTACTTCGCCTGTTGTACCGTTGAACCGAAAATAAATAGACAATGCTGAGTTTCGTGCGGCTTCTTCTCGGTTTAAGGTATTTCAAATTCATATACTGCATAGTCTCGATAACGTATATCAAAACATGATAGCGATTACTAATATAATATGAGCATGATACTTACACTCTGCAAGGGTGTTAAAATGTATGGTGCTAAACCTGATACATTTGCAGATTATCTTAACATTAAATTAAAAACCAGACAAGTGTGAGTCGGAGTCGCCCACCGAGGGCTCCGTAAAAATTTATAGGTACATATTATATAGTTCAGTAACTTTTCCCGACTGTTAGGTACTACATATACAGTTATTTATTTATTTAATCTATATTGCACAATACAATAAACTAAAGTACAAAAGGCGGACTTAATGCCAAATGACATTCTCTACCACTCGACCTAAGGGCTGGCAGTAAAATTGGTAAGCGGTGCAACAAAGAACGTAAATGAAACATATACTACATAATAAGAACTGAAATATACATATTAAGTTTATTAAATATACATATTATAAAAATACTTAAAGAAAAATAGACTACATGAACATACTTAAACATAACAGAAGAAAAGATGATGGGAATCTCTTACGTGGGTAGTTGATTCCTGTAGAAACCGTTTTTACACCATTGTTTTAAAGACCATTTTACTTAGAGCTGGTCTGACTTTTTCGGGGAGAGCGTTCTATAATTGAATGGCCTGAACCGTGAAGGAATTTGCAACGAATCCTGAATAATGCAAAGGAGTGGCGAGAAGGTGATTATTTGATGAGCGAAGTTGGCGGGTATGAGTAGAGCTAGAGTTATTAGGTACCTATACATACAAAAGAGGGAAAAGGTATTTCTTTTTTCATGCTTCGTCATAAATCGAAAATTATACATCATAAAAATAATTAAAATTCTGTTTAAGCTTGTGCAATTGAAGGCCTTTCATACGATACCCCACATGATACGGTTAACTTACTTCAAAATTTGGACCCGTTCCTTGCATAAAGACCCTGTTTTTTTGTGTTTTAATTAAATATATACAGTTTTCAGACTTTTCCCTTTATTTGTAGTATAAGACGATATTACTTGCCAAACTTCATAGTTCTAGGTCAACGGCAAGTACCCTATGAATTTTGGTTCCGTTCAGAGTGTCAAAATATACGTTTTTTGCGACATAAACGGCCGTATCTTTTTTTTTCGTTAACTTAGAAGTATAACTTTTTTCACGGCTTCAAGGGACCGCAGACCTGAGTATATGGTTTTAATTGTTATGGTTTTCAACTCGATACCTCCACGCGTTCCCGAGATACAAGGTCTTGACACACAGACAGACAGTCGGACAACAAAGTGATCCTATAAGGGTTCCGTTTTCCTTTTGAGGTACGGAACCCTAAAAACAAGAGAAACAAGGGTAACGTAACTAGCTACCTTACCTAGGTCATAGTCATAGTCGTAGTCATAGATATTTATTGCATCACCATCATCATCATCATCATCATCATCTGCCTTTACTAGTCCACTGCTGGACATAGGCCTTTCTAAGTGCACGCCACCGAGCACGATCCGCGGCTACTCTCATCAATTACACTTCGAGTATACAAAATTTTGATTTGATTTTGTTTTATTAGCAATGTTCTCTATCTTATCGAGACAGACTTATTGATAGAAACTAGAGCTATCTTAAAAGTTCTCTATATTGGAATTTGCAGATTCTTTCAATTTGTATAGTTTTCTTTTACTAACAGTAATAATAAGCGAGTAACTAAAAGCTGACTCTTATATAGGTAGTCAGTTAGTTGACATTCAATCCCGTTAAACATTTTATACTATACTTAGTTAAAGTTTTCGTTCCTACCACCATTCACACATTCAGCTCTAACATTTCTTTTCAAATTATCAATTACATATTGTTCTTAAGTCCTTGTTGATTGTCTAATTACCGGCTCATCTAGATTAACTGCGTTCGCTGCTCCCTTAACTATGCGGGTTAGTGTGCTTCATAATTACGGCGCTGGTTTCTCCGACGATCTCACTTACCGGTATATGATTGTTTCGCGATACAGAGAGCTTTTATTGCAGGCATTAGCTAGCTTCTTGCTGTACAGTCGCTAACATACATAATGTTATCATATGGACATCGATCAATAAGGTATTACACCGTTTTACGAAAAGTGTTTTAAAAGACTCCTAGAGTGATAATAAACCACTATAATTTTTACCTGATTTTTATAAAACCGATTATTGCCATAAAAACTACTTTTAATTTATCATTTTAAATTTTTGCGCGGAAACGCTAGCCGCCATGCCATAAATATCGCTTACGAACATTGTTTTAGAAATAAAATACAATAGACTATTTTTCGAAATTAATAATGCATTGGTGTATGTATTGTGCCTGAATGCAAGAATACGAGCATAAAAAGGCCGCGAAAGTTGTGGATTCAAGTGCCAACTAATATAAATATGCTAAATACTAGGTTACAATTGGCAAGAAGAAATCCAAAGTCATTTATCCACAAATACTAGACTGTATTTCTGTGAAGATCACTTTGATGTAAGTAAGTTTTATTATAATTAATTAATATTAAAATTAACGTGACCGAATGGCAAATAAATCTCGATATTTTCGATACTGTCAGTCAATCAAAAAGTTACGATTACAATTAATTGCTTGTAAAAAAAAGTATTATTTCAATGTTGAATACTTTAAACGATAATTTAATAACTAATAATAACATAATACTTTGTTGCATAGGTATTTGCACACATCTTATCATACCTAGGTAAGTACGTATTATTTTAGCTAGCGATTATTTTTTAGGTACAGTTATTTATCACATTATCATTACAATTGTATATTAATATGTTTTTCGTTCTTTGCTCAGCACTCAACGCACCTAGCAACAGTTTCATATTGCTTTTATACAAGTAACTATAATATATTGTATATATGTTTTGAGCTTTTGTCTTGCATATAGCAGCTGCAGCCATGTGGATTAAATACCATGCAGACACTAATGGTCCCCATTCACTGGCACTCCACTCTATCGCTCCAAATACTGGCCCCTATTCAAGGGCACTGCACAGCATCACTTCAAATTTAGTCATATAACTACTTGGATTGCGTGGCATCGCTCCGAGTGTTGGATTACCAAACATTCCATAATACATCTCCAATTTTGAGTGATGGGTGGCGCGAATGGAGTGCCCGTGAAACGCCTTTATGAACTAAGTTTAGCATGCTTTTATGATACGGAAAGGTTAGCCCGTTATCGTTAGTGACATATTACAGGCTTTTTAACTTTTTTTATATCTTACAGGCAGGTGGAAGCGCACTTCAGCCGGTCTCCTCAGATACTGAGGCTAGTGGTCAATAAACCAGGCGCTGATTGCGAGCAATCTCTTGTAGTAACAAAAGCACAGGTTGTACAGGTCAGGTGACGATATAGCTTGAATAACAAAGAATTTCGATTTCATCTATGACGTGCACCGAGCGGCCGGTAAATATTCCATAATATAAGAGCTATTTGAAATTTAAAAAAAAATACTTTATCTTCAGCTGTCATATGAATAAAATATGTGTCTGAAATGTTTATCATGTGGCAATAAGCGACTGAAAAAATTGTGGCGCGGACGCCGGCGCCGCCGCCGCCGGCTTCAACCCGCCGATGCCTCATGCGCATGCGTTAACTGAACCATATAAGAATAAATATTACAACTCCTGCTGATACTTACTTGTTGTGTTGAAGCAAATTAGGTTTCAATCATCGTCATTATGGAGGCCTCTTCATAAATCATGACCCATTCTTGACTATAGCCTCTACCCTTCTTCTTCAATTCGTGTCGTCTGTCTGATGTAATTCACCCAGCGCTGCAGAGGTTTAAAATTTCAACTATTTGATGTTATTTGTAATGATGAGTAGTGGGCTGTATCTTCTTTGTATTGTGTGGTGGTTAGGCACTATTTAAATAAAACAGTCCAATTATTGAACACGGGTAGAGTTACTATTAATCTTAGTAAATGGCTTCGTGTTTAGCATTACCTAAGCCAGTATCAAGTAGTATTATTATTATAAACTTAGAAATACGGTTGATTGAGTTAAAAATGGAACCTCACATTACGAAAAGAAATCGGGTGCACGTAGATAAAGTTCGGGAGCGGAAGAACCGACAAAAGTTGCCGTACTTATATAAAAATAAAATTTCAATGTTGGTGTTGCCAATAGATGTTAAATAAAGAAACTGTTTCGAGAAATAAAATCAAGTTTTTTTATGCCTATGCGGAGATGTGTTTGGCCTTGGCCTTCATTAGATGATAAATTCCGATAAATCATTAACTATATACATAATCGACTACCTAATCATTGGAAAAAGCTTCGGGATTTTTATTATCAAATAATAAAAAAAAATATTCTCCTCTTCTCTGTAAACTGCGTGCCCGTCAGGGACTATTTATCTTTATATTTTGTGAATGGATACAAAATATAAATATACGTTTTCCCTCCTTCCTATGACTTAGGGTCCTTTAAACGAGGCGTGAAGAGGCACATTGTGGGCCGGCAGGGTGAGGGTGACAGATGCCGAGATAGGTATACAAAATAAAAAATATTGTCCTTGTCGGGTGACGTAAGGATGGCAGTTGGCTAACTACCATCCTTACCTCACCCTTACCTTACCTCAAGCTAAGGCTTTAGCTTAGTATTTAAACAAAAATATTAAGTAATTTTATCACAGTCAAAAATACTCTACTAACGCGTTTGGATCTATCGCGTTCTAAGGGGGTCAAATAGGGGATGAAAGATTGTATGAAAGTCCGTCACTTTTGAAGTTAAATACATGAAAATTGGAATTTGGGTTCTTGCAAGGAATGAAATAATGACGTAAAAAAGGGAAAAGGGTTTTATTGGGGAAATCGTTATTCGTTATTTTTAAAGCAATAACTATCAAAATGAATATTTTAATCGATCTTTAGATTTTTCAACAAAAATAAAGAGTGGAGTGTTTTAGAATTTTTCGAAAAACCTGCCCTAGAGAGGTAATATAGGGGTGGAAAGTTTGTATGGAAATCTGTCATTCCTTAAATTTCGGTATTTGGTCTGGTTAGAAATTACGAAGAGTTTCAGGATTTTTGGAAAACGATCCCATAAATAGGGATGACAATTTGTACAAGAGATTTCGGAACGGACCAAAATTAGTTAAACTCATCACATCACTCTGATCTTTATTACGCGGTTGTGTTTGTGTTACACTTTTTTTAAACGTCTTCAAAAAAAGGAGGAGGTTTCTCAATTCGACCGTATATAGTAGGAACCCGTGTTAAAGAACATATAGCCGACGTCAAGCATAGGCGCGAAAATAAGTCTGCAGTATGTGAACATTCCCTAGAGGGGCCCAACTATTACATCAGATTTGATAAACCACAAATACTCGCTAGAGAACAACGATTCATCCCTAGGATGATACGCGAGGCTATTGAAATTAAAAAACATCCTAATTTTAATAGAGAAGATGGTTGGAATCTACCACCAGCCTGGGATCCCATCATACAAAATATTAAATCCCAGCCCCAACACCATACTGCCAGACCAAAAGATACTGTAAGCTCTTTCTGCGTAAAACGGAACGCCTGACGAAATTTAAATGAGCTTGTATACCAGCTACTAACTAATTATGAGACGACCAACACCTCAGTCTCCCTGTGACCACGGACCCTGCAAAGGGTTCGAAACGTCAGGATAAACATAAAGAAATTAATTAAAACTAATGTGTTAAATAAACGCGAGTAGATCCGTAAAAGTTGTTTCATTTCAATGTTCGCGTAAACTTTAGAAAACAATATGTCGACCGTATATGTTTTTTTATGCCTGTTCGCGGATAACTTTTATTCGCGGATAAAGGTTTTATTCGCCATTCGATCAAGTTTGCAAAAACCAGAATTTGTAAATCAGTTGATTTTGCCATACTAATTCGTTCGGCACCAAGAGCTTGCACCCTACTTTATTTTCGTGAATGAACTAGCATTTACCTACCATTTGGATTGCCTAATGCGAGTTTTATTTGACATTTGAATACAACTCGCATTCAGCACTATCGCCACAGAATAAATAATAGTCTATCGCTTATAAAAAGCGTGGGCAACGAACGTTAACACACTATGCGCCTCTCTGCCTTCGCTCAGTGAATCATGATCATGATTATAAACTGGAGTAAAGTATATGGAGCTATAAAAATCGGCAATAAATGTGTTTGTTATGCTAACGATTGCAATCATATAGTATATTATTAGGTTTTGATACTGCAGGATAGAAAAAAAATAATATAAGCTTATTCTCAAACTTTTAATCACTAAAATAGATTTGATTAAAGATATCTTGTATTGCCTTTAAAAACATACAACAGAGAATGTACAAAAAATAGTTTTTACTCGTATATATTATTAGGTCCATGACTGCATTTATATTTTCGTTTGCGAAATATTCCAGATAATAATTTTTAATTTTTAATATAAAAACGTAATTAAAATATTATTGTCTAAAAATATAATACATTTTGTGTAGTATTGAAGAGTGGTAGAAGTTATATTTAATTTGTTGCAAACGTCTAAATAAAACTAGAGTAAAGAAGAACATAGCTGGTAAGTACAGTCTGCCCTTGAATAAGTGAGGCACCTACATCCAGGGGGCCTCTCAGAACGGGGGCCTATTACGACAACCGAAGTATCGCACATCGAACGCGCTCTAGGTACACAGTGGCGATGGCGTGCGCAACAGCCAAAACACATTCCTGCGTACACGCATCATGACATTGCTCATCACTATTTTGCTTATGTATTGCGTAAAGTACATTTTAACGACTGCTTTTATTCGACAGAAGCTCGGAGGCTCGAACTTGGTAATTTCAATATTTCAATATACCTGTAGAGACAGCCATTAGGCATGTTGTTTTACTTAGAAACAATCATTACACGTACCGTACCACACGCCATGTCATGTGTCTTCGGGCTTATTTATTTGAATTAATGACATTGTCGTAATAATAAAGTAGAATCTATGCAAGTTTACTGAATGGAGTAGCTGCGTTGTCTCGCCCTATGACTTTTTTTGGAGAGAGTTTGCTGATGACCTCAGACGGTCTTTTCAGTGTCACTGGACTTTTTTGTGGGCGGCGAGAAACTTAAAGGGTTCCCTAAGGAGTCCAAACGTCAAAGGGATTCTAGAAGGAATGGTCGACCTTGCTGTTGTTTTTACGGTTCGATGCTTCGTTTGTGGTATTTGTCCCCCTGGCTTGTTCAGCCAGCAGCGGCGAGACCGCCGCGCCGCGCCGGACGCCGCGCGGCACGCCGAGCGAAACGCGCTAGAGACGTGCGCGAGCGTTGACCCGCGAATGTTTACTGTCCTTGGGCGGCGCGTCCGGAGTGACGTCATCGCGGAGGTGCCGATGGGTTTCAGGAGGCCACCGACTGTGCGCTTTGAAATTTTTTCTTAACTTTTTTAGCGCACTGCACAGATAAAAAACTGGCGAGCAGCAAAAAGAATTAAAACCGTTTAAGAATAAAAATATTTTTTGCGTGTAGTACCTAAGTGTACAATTTCCTTGTGCTTTTAAACAACTGACTAACTATGAATGAAAGGAAATTATAGTGTCGGACTAATAAGCTCTTACATTGTTACTCTTTACAAATATTTTGCCAATTATTAATAAATAATGTAATTCAAAATGTTTTATACAATAGAATTATATTATTATTATTTTTATAAAGCAATTTGGAAAATCTAAGTTCATAAGTAGGTAAGTATAATAAAAAAATCTCGCTATTGATATCTAATCTCGTAATGTAATGTCGTAATAAGAGCTACATTGTAGTAAATGAAGTCTAATTTATGTACAAAACTGTGCGCTGCGTTAGTAACAAAAATCATATCGCATATACTTAGCAATAAATAAATGCGGTCATTGACCCTGATAATACATGGTATAATCTCACACGTTCTATATCTAATATCTGTAGGTAAAACCGTACCTATAATGATATTTGACAAAACTGTTCGCAGAGCTGACAAAAAATATACAACAATTCGGACGTTTGATACTGCAATATAATCATATTTTGATAGATACTTATTCTAAGTACTAGGTGACCAAGTGGTAAAACGCTCTGTCCGATATTCTGGGTCCCAGCTCCCTGGTCGGGAATAGTGTTTCAGATTTTTCGATGCATAGCCTGAGTTTGTGATCACTGATCACCAACCCGCATATGGCAGGAGTGGCGATCAAGCCAATGCCCATAATAATAGCGCAGACTTGATATCAATGATGGAGGCCTTTGTGCAGCAGTGGGACGTGCGTGGGACATCGGACAGTAGATATGCTAATTGCTTACTTAAGTACTGTGGTCAAGTCTATGGTCTTTGACATAGGGTTCTGGGTTTGAATCGCAAGCGCAGCCCAGTATAGAAGGTTAACGCACACGACCACACGACGGACTTTGTGGGTACCGCGTTTAGGTCTTACTGATCTGTTTTGACGGACAGAAGGACGCCAAGGACTGTCCCTCTTCTGCACTGGCCTTTAAAATATCTGTCTTCTGGTAGTGCTTTTTAAGGTACATTCCGTGCAATACCCTCGCGGCCTCCCGGCTCGCCCGACATCGAGACCGCCTGATTTGAATTCTGTTGCCGAATAAACTCAATTAACTTGTAAATGGTGGCTATGACACTATAGTGTATTTAGCAGCAGCTGCGAAATTTCCGCAAAGGTTCCGTAGTATACCATGAATCAAGAACACTTTTCTTAAAAATAAAATAGAATTTTTAGGTAGGTATTATAATCTGCAATGGATGTTGGGAATAACACAATTAAAAACGAAGACAATTAAGTATCAGTTTGAGGGCTGTGACCTGAAGTAACAGAAGTAGTCGCCAGCAGTCATTGTTCCCTAAAGGATAATGGTCGCTGCACAGATGGGAACGGGCTGGCGCGGCCGCATTGCAGAGCGCTCGCGGCTGCCGGCCGACTCGAGTCGCACAGTTTTTGCCGGCAGGCGAAGGTCGACCCAGCCCCAGCCACGAGCGGTCTAGCATTCCAATCGCTATGAATGAATAGTCGCTCGACTGGTACCGTGGCGCATACTAAATAACTTCAGATTAATTTGACAACAAACATTTAAGTTGGCTAAAACCGGATAGGTGCCACCGCCTCGTGGGAAATGCGGACTGTATGCCTCCGATGACTGTTCGATCGATAAGTACCTGGCCGGTTGGTGTTCTTTTGCTTTACGTTTAGTAACATGATGTGCGGCCAATTTGGGCCGAAATTCGTTTTGACACGACACCGTGTTGCGGACACGCGAGCCTGTCTGTAGTGTTTGAAGGGCAAATTAGTCGGCGTCTGAAAGAGGTTGCTTTGATTGCAGATTCGCGAGTGACTTCTGAGATAACGAGGATGTAGTATACATTTTTAATTAGACCTCACTGTTTGTACTTGCTTCAGCCACAAATCTTTTTAACGTGAATCGAACATAGTATTGACCAAGATTAAACGCACTTACTTAAAAATATATTTCACTGTTTAGTTGTAATTTTTCTGAAAGTGTCTGCTTCCACGTGTCATTGACACTCACCTTGATAAGTTATAATTTCATCATAATGTTAATTATCTTTAAAGGTAAGATGGAAATAACATTTAGGTATTTATCAAAATATCTAACGGCCGGAAGCAAGAGGCTATAAATTCTTCATACAAGCAGCGGCGTCACGGCGATCGACCTTCGAATCTATGGTAAGTATTCTGGAGGAGTAACTATAGCATTGTTAGACGGTCAAGACAAAGATCTTGTCTTCCTGGCTGGTAAACAAGCAGGTAAAACGTGTCATGCAAAATTTTCTATATAAAAATGCATTGGAAATGTAAAAAGTAACAGTATAAATGAATTCGTTAGTGCAGGTAATAAAGTACTTTGTAAAATAGCCTCTGGGGGTTACCCCAAACGTATTTCACAAAAGAGAGAAAAAAAATACAATTGAGATTCTATCTTAACTGAGTCTAAGTAAGTAATTGGTATGTTATCTACAAATAACAAAGCGATTTCTGAATTCTCTGGACAGTAATATAAATTAATATATATGCTTGAGCAATAAATGAAAAAACTGACAAAGAAATAAATAGATTATTATGTTGCGAATAAAATATAACAGCCAATCAAAAGTTTGTGGGGAAGTATGGATTGTAAAGACGGGCGTTGGCACGCTCACGGCGGGCGCGGCGCGGCGCGGCGAGGCCAAGGAGTACAGTCAAAACCGATAATATGTAAGCACTTTTGTACCTTGTCAAATCAACGTCTGTCATCTTATATTTCATGGCAACTATTAATACAATAAAGCGACAGGGTTCTATACTGTTAAGATATTACTAAAACTAAATTTAATACCTATATGCCAGTGTGTACAGCATATGTTCACGTATGGTAATACGATATTGACAATAATGTAATATCATTAACTTGATTTGATTCATAACACTTTTAGGTTTAATATCCCTATTTTAATTCAATATTTGAATATGTTTGTTGCATGTAACTTGCACAGTGTTTACAGTGTTCTAGGTATTTGTACCAAACTTGACGATTCCGAATTTTCCGTTTTCTTTCCTGAAAAATTTCCTGAAAAACTTCAATATTTAATAATGTGTAAAAAAACCCGACTAGATGCGAATGTTGTTTCAATTTATTATTTAATAAAAACTTAGTAAGTATAAGAGAACAATTATTTTTTCTAGTAGATTTCTGGTTTTAGTGGAAAAACAACTACACTTAGTAAGATTTACTGATGATATTTTGCCCATCCTAATTTTTCAATATACGCACCACAATCAGCACAATGTTTAAATACGAGCAAAAATCGAGAGGTGGCATAGTGGTTATCCAAATAACCAAATGATTAATTGACATCAGAGCTACCTCACCAAGTACACGTATTCTAATTTTCAATTATGTGCCGATGTTTTCTTTGATCTGTTTAATTTTGGCGATCGGTTTCTTACCAATTATAATTTTTCTTATCATAGTGAACATAAAGTTTAAAATGGCCCAACTTTTTTTGATACGGCCTATTCTATTTCAACTTACGTGTGTCAATGTGTGGGGTGATGATCTTTAATAGGAGCCCAATCACACAAAAGCGAGTGACGCGCTATAACCTATTATAAGCGGCGGTTCTAACATGGTGGGAAAAAATAGCACGCTTTTTGAACTTTTAATTGCTATTGGGTTTTAATAAATTCCATTAACGTTTATAAAGCCTGTTGCTGATTGATGTAAAGCCACGATCTCGGCCTATACGTTTCAAGCATATTTTTTATTTTGTAGGAGTTCGATGGCATGTCGTTCGGTTCGGGTAATGATCGCAAAGCCTTACAATATTCGTAAGTGGTAACCCCTGATTGTATACCATATACTATTAATATAAGGCTCCTTGGTATTTCTGTAATCTTATTATTCTATAAAAAATATAAATAAATGAGAGTGAAAAGAGGATATATGCTAGATTATCTAAAGAAATATAGACGATTTAAAAAAAAACGATTTATGACATGATGAACAATGATTGGCATGGTAGTAGGATTCTGCCCAGAATCAGAGTGGATAATGACCACCTCAGGATAGGCCTCAGTAGTATAGGACTCCAAGTAAAGTGCTTCCACCTTCACCCTTATCATCACTGAACATCA
The DNA here is from genome assembly GCA_949315975.1 of Eudonia truncicolella. Classification (NCBI taxonomy): domain Eukaryota; kingdom Metazoa; phylum Arthropoda; class Insecta; order Lepidoptera; family Crambidae; genus Eudonia; species Eudonia truncicolella. The sequence continues at coordinate 13,278,789 of OX438829.1, read as the reverse complement.
GGTCAGATGAAGGTCAATTGCTTACCCGTACATTAAAAAAATAACCATAATACCTATTTCTGTAGCATTGTTTTGCAATGCCGTAATACGGTTTGTAGGTTACTAGATCCCTTTGATCAATAATGTACTGATCGAAGCTAGATCCAGTGATATGATGGAGCATAGAACCATAAAGAACTGGAAGTGTGATACTCCTGGTGCCGAAAGCGTCCAAGGACAGACGGTGGCCGTTTTCCATCTGACGGACAGTATGAGTGTTTGCCGAATTAGTAAGATAAAAAACCGGACAAGTGCGAGTCGGACTCGCCCACCGAGGGTTCCGTACAAATTTATGGGTACATATTCTATAGTTCAGGAATCGAGTCTCGAACTTTTCCTGACTGTTAGGTACACACGACTGCACATCGACCTACCGCAAACTGTCTAATTTTATCTTTATTTATGAATATGATAGTACTATCATATTCATTCATATATCATCTTCATTCCTCGTCATAAATCGAAAACTATACATCATAAAAATAATTAAAAATCTGTTTAAGCTTGTGCAAATGCAGCCCTTTCATACGATACCCCACATGACTCGGTTAACTTACTTCAAAATGTTAACCCCCGTTCCTTGCATGTTTTTTTTGTGATTTAATTAAATATGTATAGTTTTCAGACTTTTCCCTGTATTTGTAGTATACGACGATATTACTTACCAAACTTCATAATTCTAGGTCAACGGCAAGTACCCTATGAATTTTGATTCCCTTGAGAGTGTCGAAATAAACGTTTTTTGCGACAGAAACGGCCGTATCTTTTTTTTTCGTTAACTTAGAAATTAGATTTTTTTACAGCTTCAAGGAACCGCAGATCTGAGTATATAGTTTCAATTTCAACTCGATACCTTTACGCGTTCCCGAGATAAAGGGTCTTGACAGGCAGACAGGCAGACAGGCAGACAGACAGACAGACAGACAGACAGACAGAAAGACAGACAGACGGACAACAAAGTGATGCTATAAGGGTTCCGTTTTTTCCTTTTGATGTACGGAACCCTAAAAAGGAAGATTTTATTATACTATAAATAATGTAAGAAGTTGAAAATCCCTCAGTTTTTAACCAGTCCCACATAATATATGTAACAAAATTCATGATAAGGTGTCCACATGTTGAGATCCAGATAATGTTTAAGCAGATGATCGTTTTACTGTGAACTTGCCCCCTCAGAGCGACCGTGAACCGCGCGCCGGCCGCCCGCCGCCCGCCGCCGAACCATATCCATCCACATCACGCCGATGTTGTTTAACTTACTGCTAATATTTATTGCGTGATGTGCTTGATTAGTTTGGGCGTTTATAAAGAGACCAAAATACAGCCTAAATCTATGTAGTGGCATCAATGTTCGATGTGCACTTTAAGGCCGTTATTTGACAGTTTTCGTCGCCAAAAAATTACATTGATTTTCATTCAAATTGGTATGACAGCCAAGAAGCAGGTGGTTTGCATTCAATTGTTTCTAAACAATGAAATCATTTGCTGACCCCTACTCTTAGTGCCTTACAAATAAACAAAGAATAAGGTCCGAATAGTTATTCCGTGTTTTGTTCCTGTCATGTTAACGTCATTTCAAATTAGAGTAAAAGAGACAAAACACAGAATAGCTATTCCGACCTAATTCTTTATTTATTTGTAAGACCCTTACCCCCTTACGAATAAACAAAGTATAAGGTCCGAATAGTTATTCCGTGTTTTGTTTCTGTCACGTAAACGTCATTTCAAATTAGAGTATAAGAGACAAATCACGGAATAGCTATTCGGACCTTATTCTTTGTTTATTTGTAAGACCATTAATGGTTAAAGGAAACAAATGACAATCACTGGTTCCTGTCGAACACTACTATAATTCATTCATTGTTCCAAGTCCACAAAGCCAGTAAAATTCTATAAGATTAAGCGCTGACAAGAAAATGGTATTTAACACAAAAACTTGATAAGTTGGCGGACTGTAATAACGAAACGTTACTGGACAGAAATGTTTAGTCGTTTCTCGGGGAATTCTTTATCAACGGCTAGGTATCAAAGCCACAGTTTCGGCAGATGCGCGCTAAAACGATGTTGATAACTTTGTGCGACTGCTTTACTTAGTACAAAAAAAAATTAAGACGTTCACCCACAACAGATGTTTGTCGGAATCTAGACCTTATTGCTACGCGCAAAGGAGATAGAGCGACTGCCGCCGTTAAACTTTACGATCATGTAATTTTCTGACTTGGGATTATGTTATGTTTGTCACTGTTGTAGCAGTTTTTGCTAAGATGCTGAATAGAACAAAAAATTGCATTTAAAATTAATAATTTAACTGCCTTAAAACTGTCTAGCTAGATAGCTATGAAACCTATTATTGCTGTGTTCTAATTTGAAGGGGACGAGATCCAGTACAGATACTAGGCATAGAGGCATAGCAACTGTAAGACTATGCGAATAGTTTTCAAAAAATAGTTTACAGTTTTAGAAAAATAATTATTAAAATTACCAGATAATTGCAGCATAGCAAGTTATCTGTTATTTAATAGGTTGCACGAAAAATAATAATAATAATAATAATGAAGAAGAATATTTTATCGAGTCACTGTCATCAACTAAACATCAGGATGCCTAGTGAGAGTTTCATTCGCCATTCGAAAACGAGAATTTGAACGGCCGAACTGCAAGAAACGTCGGCAGCCAACCAACATATATGATTGTCCGTACTGACTGACTGAGCAAGAAAAGAGCTGGATAAGAGTAGCCGCGGATCGTGCTCAATGGCGTGCACTTGGAGAGGCCTATGTCCAGCAATGGACGTGTATAGGCTGATGATGATGATGATGATGATTGACTGACTGACTCCTGGATACAAGCGTATAAAGGGATAATAGGACTATAAGTAATGTGGTATGTATCGTAGTGCCACCAGTCTATAAGTAATTTGGTATGTATCGTAGTGCCACCAGTGTTACACAGTTTTCGTCACAAAAAATTCAAAATTCAAAATCATTTATTCAGCTTAGGCTACAAGTAGCTCTGCTCTATGAATGTCACTATGCCATCGGTTCTTAAGTCTACTTAAAGATAGGTGCCTAGATTTTTTAAATATATTGTTAAAGTATCGTTTTACTACATAGGATTTCTCACAAAAGAAACGCCTTGTACATATTTAAGAACACGTGGCTAAATAAAAACCTCGTTACGCGCTCAGGGCAATCCCAAAGCATTTCGATTGACCTAGAAGTGGCAACAGCTTGGTAACCTTCCCTCCCCAACTCCTAACAGAGCGGCGTGTATTCCCGAAATAAAGACTGTTTTTATTGTTCGTCGAACTGATTTGAACCGGTTTTATGGCCGCTGGGGCGCCTAAAACGAAATAAGGCGTTAACATTTCTCCTAAAATAGCTCCTTGTGGCGAAAATAGTGGAATGAATTTTGTTATATTTTTGTGTATTCTTATAGGCGTAAGAAAACTTTATAATGCGATTATAGAGTATTTGTTTATCATTTATTTAGGTAGGTAGTTATATGCTTTACAAAAGTATTACCACTCGGAGGTACCTAGTCTAGCGGCGGCATAAGTGTTCGTCGGGAACCAGTGATCGACACTTTTTTTTATTCATTAGTTAATCATTACTGTCATTATTTAATTTTATCATTATTTAATCATTATCGCTGGATGCGAGCAGCACAAAACCGGTCGATGTGGGGATCCTTGGTCCTCCAAAGGCCAAACTTTTGAGTGGACGTCTTTTGGCTGAGATGATGATGATGATGATGAATCATTATAGGGGTCAGGAACTGATTTGTGACTTTAGCGACTATTAAATACAGACCACCTGCTTCGTAGTTGCCATCCAGTAAAATTTCAATAAATTTCTACACTATTTTTAGATGATGCTGCTGCTATGATTGGGCATTTTCCAATTTAGTTAACGCTGTAAGGGAGAAAAGGAACGCCCTTGCTGAGTTACAAGGTCTCCCGCCCTTTTTAATTTAAAAAAAAACATCAGTTACCTTTGACGTGCTAATGTTCAGCTGATTGGGAGATTTGTGTATCAAACTTTTAAAATTTTCAATAGGTATACCTAGGTACAACATCTACAAGGTACAATGTACAGAGCGGGTGTTTGAAATATCGAACAGGCTGCCAACAAAAGTAATGAATATCATCTCAATTCACAAACAAGCTTTTGTAAATGAGTATTTTTAAGAGTGTTTTATAATAGCTATAAATAGGTAACTTGATAAGTATATATATATTATATTGATATTTCTATAGTCAACTCAGTGAGAAACCATCTCGAGTCTCTACATTTAATTTTGTGAAACACGAGGCACAATTTAAGGATACCACCAGAAGGTTAGCTTGATACCAACTAGGGCATGCGCCCGGGAAATCCCGATCTCGAAAATACCGGGAAATCCCGGGACTTTTTAAACAACCCGGTACCGGGTACTCTGCGAACGAATCCCGGTTCTTTCGATACTTTCGGTACTTTATACGTGCATATAATTTTGTCACTATCTGTCTTTCAATATACGATAAAATCCTATAAATAAACTATTTTTTTATGTAATCATCAATTCATAAAGAACATTTTTAATCGTAATAAATGCTGAGAATATTACAATGACAAAAGCATAGATAGATACCAAAGCCGAAACTCTTTTAACCCTTTCTGTACGGAAGGCGACATATGATGCCAAGAGCAATGTAGCCTTTAAATTCGGAAGGCATCATATGATATTTTGGCATAGGCAATAAAGAATCACGAATTTCGTTTACAATAACTATGGATAGGCGCCATTTTATCGACACAGTATGAGACGTGATTGGTTGGCCTCCATTAAGTAATTCAAAATAAACTCGTTAAATGTCTTCCTATTGAAAAAAAAATCACAAAGTAGAGCAACTGACGTTGGCATCATAAGTTGCCACCCTAATTGTGCAGGTGTTCTTTAAAAAAACAAAATGGTGGATTTTTAGTAGTGATCGCTATGAAAATGGAGATATCGATATATTTTTATTAAATTTTTATTTTTTAGCAATATGAAGGTATTACGAATGAAAAAATATTATTATCATTACAAAGCATTTTTCAATTAGTCTATACGTAATCATTCGTTTCTCAGGTTTAGTCGTTTTTGTCTACTCTCAAATATATAATAAAATTATTATCTCTGGTGCGGGGCCAAGCAGACGTCCTCTTGGAGATGAAGAGATCGAGGATATTTTACTCGTAGAACACTAAAAATACTATCTAATCAACCTGTACTAAATAGTAAAAATATAAAATCAAATTTTAATAAATATGTTTTACGGATTCTTTTTACTTTATTTTGCATCTATTTGAAATTAATAGTTCCTATTTCCTTCCTTGCCCGGGTTTTGTGACTTTATTTAAATTTTTAACGTTTTTATTACTCAAAACTGTTAAGTTTATGAAAAAACAGTATCTGGTGAGTGTTTGTATAAAATTTCGTTACTCTAGCATTTATAGTGTTGGTAATTTAATTTTTTAAAGTCGACCTTAATTTTGCGTTACTTTTCGACACGTCGAAAAAATCCCCGGATTGAGAGGTTGCCTGCCTCAAGCGCCCCGTACAAAGGGTTAACAGAAAAGTTGAAACGTCATATTTTGTTGCGTGCTTGTGCTTTTAACTTTAAATTTTATTTACTTCAAATACTTTTATTTTAAAAAGAATAATGTTTGTTATTATAATATTATTTATAACTTAGAGTGTACTTAACTCTAATTTTGTTGATTTTTTATATTTTCAGCTATTTTGATCTCGAAGAAGCGTTTTAGTTTTGCTTTGCTCAATTTGTGTAGTGATGTATAGTGGAAAGAACAAAGACTTTTCTAATTCAAAATGTAACTCCAATGTAGTTCTATTTGATTATTTGTTGCTATTCTGATCTCAAAAAAACATGTTTAATTATACTGATTGTGTTCTAATGATTAATGTCAATAATAGACACAGAATAGAAAAATAAAACATAGTTTTATTAACGACACCAACCCATATTTGTAATGAGCCCGTTTTCTATAGTTTACTTAGTTGTATGCTCACTGCATGCACTCGTGCCCTTTACACAATAAATTAATAGCAAGCAACATTGAAATAATTACCGAAAGTGCCGAATTTCCCGGTAAATCCCGGTTCCAAGTTCCGGTTCCAAAATCCAGTCCCGGTTCTTAAGAGGGAACCGGTACTGCATCCCCTAATACCTACATATCGCGCTCGAGCAGCGCACACACACAGACACGGATCTTCGGAATAGCTCGGAGCAGCCCGAGCGCAGCTGCTGCGAGACTCCGTGTCCGTTAAGTTGGTTGTATAAAGCTTACCTTCTGTGAGTCTCCTTATTTTGTATACAAGGCCTCTCGCCTGTCCGCCAGCTAGCCCGCGAGCTCGGTCCAGTGATACGATTTACAATTTTTTTAAACTATTTTTAGATTATTTTGTCTGGCCACGTTTAAGGTTTCTATGAAATAGTATTAGGAGGAAGCCAAGGGCCATCCCAGACATTTATATAATATTGTAACGTTAGCCACTGTAGTAACTATAATTTACATTAAATTTGATTTTAGTCTACCACTTAACTAGCCTCTTCTCAATCTCTCGAAAGCTTCAAAGTGTAAGTAAATATATGTGGGAGATCCTTTTTTCTTAGTGACTTTCCTTTTATGGTTTCGTCTAGGACTCTTGACTAGACCGGAACACTGAAAAACTCTTCCAAAGAAACAAGACTCAGAAAGACATACAAAAAAAAAATAAATAACTAAATAAATAAACATACATAACAGTTCTCCATCCATACAAAACCATGCATTGATGCGCTTTTTTAGTATGTGTTTCGCATTTTCCTGTAAAAAGTTATTCAGTATCACAGTTTGAAGAAAAAACCTTATGCCTACCTATATTCATTTTTGCAACAAAACTTTAAGTACAAATTGTGGTGTAAGTCGTAATTGTTATTAGGTAGGTAGGTCGCCATTTTGCAGTAACGTGAACATACTATTACGCGTTATCACAATAAATATGAAAGGTGTATTTATCGGTAATGCGAGGCCCTACAGCGTGTCATTTGGCGGTCGGGCCGCGCAGACGGGCTTCGGGCATGCCAATGACTCGTGCGCGGGCCTTGAGTCGATGCTAGATTGACTCGGAGTTGCAAGTCGACGGTGTTGTTTACCCTACATTTGTAGAAAAGTATGTAAAAACCATATATAATTTATTTATACATAATTCGAAACGTTTCATCCGCAGACATATTTGTGTTGATAGTTTCGATATAGGTGTACTTGATTCTTGAATTTCGTACGATGAATAAACTAAGAAACCTTTCGAGGAATGGCCGAAATTGTAGTCCAGCACAAGTAAATGAAGTCATAGAGTTTTTCCGTATTTTTTTAAGTTGAATTAAACTCAGTTTTCTTCCTGGTTTTTACTACGACTTTCTACTTTGTTTGAGTTGGGCAGGATACATGCATGTTTTTACAAGCTATTAGCTTGTTTGTTTGGTCAAATCTAGACGGATTGAGCTGAAATTTTGCATGCATGTGTAAATCGGATGATAATGCAGAATTATTATGATATGGAGCTGATCTGATGATGGAACCGGAAGGTGGCCATAAGAACTAGATAGTTAAACGACACAACCCCGCCGAGTTTGAACTCGTTTGATCCGTCTTGACGAGTACTTTGGTGCTAGATGGTAACCAGGGTCTGATGATGGAGCTGGAAGATGGCCATAGGAACTTGGGAAAACAAGTTAAGTCATTCAAAAATACTTAAAAGTTAAAAATAAAATGAAAAGAAAAAAAAAACTTTTTCTAAACAAGCTATTATTACTTGTTAATAAAAAAAAATAAAAAGTTAAAAATAATTTAATTTAAAAATCTTCGCATTTTTATCACAGACCGAATTATTTTTTTATAAGTAAAAGCGTGTTACATTGTGATTGCAAAAGAAAAATAATGAAGGTGTAATATGCTAAATGTTCTTTAATGTTCCATCAAAACTAATTTTACTTTTTAGTTCATTTTTATTTACAAGTAATAAAAGCTTGTTTTTAAAAAGTTTTTTTAGTATTTGTTAAAGAACTTCTTATCTTACTTATAAAATACAGTGACAAAAATAAATTTACCTGTCTATCCGACCCAGCCAGGAATCGAACCTGGGTCTTCCGCAATCTGGGCGGCTGCACTGACCATTATGCTACCGGGAAGGCTGACGTAAGCACTGAATTTTTTCACTGCTTTTTGATTTCTGACTGCATTTGATTTTTGACTGTATTTTATAAATATTTAATTCACCTTCACTGCACTAATTAGCACTTAAAAATAAAAAAAGTAAAATTCTTATCTTACGTCTTGCTGATGGAACACAAGTAAGATGGTGGTAGCTAGATGGGTGTGCTCAACACGCTCTGCCATCCCACAAATCGAGCAGCATCGCCTCTGGAAGTTGGAATCACCTCTAAGTCTAAGACTGGTGATCTAACTTCTAGACCCTACGCCCTACACTGAGGCGAGTCTTAGCCTACCTTAGTTTTCCCACATTAATAGCTTGTATCCAAAGTTGGCAACACCATATAGAATTTTGCGGGCCTCTCTCCGGCTACACCCTGTCGCAGTGAAGGCGCCGTAGCCCACCTCTAATCGTACTTTCAGTACGTGGCGCTAACGCGTCGCCTGCCGCGCTGCCTATGTCAGCTGATTTATTTACATCCATTTTCTGTTTCAAAATATTTCAATGTATTCCATAATCAATTCCGTAGTGTCCACAGTCTAGCTTAATGTAGTTCATAGTGAGATATTTTTATCTTAAATAGATAAAAATATCTCACTATGTATCTCACTTTAGTTCAGGATTTCACATTCTACTCGTATGTTGGCATTAAAACAGTACTGAATTCGAGTCAAAAATACCAAAGTCGCTTATCAGACAATGTCGGTCATACACTCAGACAAGCATAGGGGCGTTATCGTGGCCCTACCTATTAATAAACTTGCGCGATTGGTCACATAACGAAACCACATAACTGAATAATAATATATGAATGATTAGTGATGAACTAACATATCGGATTGCAATTTGAAACTTTCGTAGCGCATGAACTGTTGCAAATGACTTATTCGCATATCACAACTGCGGAATGTAAACGACGACGTTTGCTATATTGGGCAGTGGATGCATTTGGACAGCGCTACGGAGGGCCGCAAAAAGTTATAGCAGCGATAAACGGAATGCGTGCTGGGCAATTAATTAAGAGCTATTTAATCGTCGATTCTCCTTAAACATGAGCGTGGAAGAGCCTCGACGAAGGGCATTCTTCTCTCAAGGACGATCCGATCAAACCATATCGATATCAGTAATGACATTTTATGCCTGAGGGAATTCTACGGATACTTTGCGTGTCTCAAATTATTTGAACACGGTAATTATACATTTTGTTCACGGTTTTTAATTGCAGACAACGAACGATAAGTAAGTACCGACTTAATTAATATACTACAAGGAATTTGCTTAGGTTGAAACTGTAAGAAAAGCTTTGTGAACGTGACTTCATAATGTTAGCACCTTGATTCGATTGATAACTACACTAATACATATAGGTCCTACTTGCAAACTGCAATTCAAGCGACTATTTATAACTTTCAAAATAAAAGTAAAACCTCTTTCGCATTTCTCGACTCATACACCTTTGTATTATAAATTACCTGAATAGTTTTAAAATAGTTATTAAATGCTAACGCTAACGCCAAACGAATAACGACAAACAAGTGGACGGGAATAGCGAGTGCCACTGAACTCTATCGCCTTGCCTTAACAGGGTGTCTAGTGCGAGTTTCATTTCGTTTTCGTAAACGTATTCGAATGAATACAGATAGTAAACAAAACTCACACTTACTAGGCACTCAGGACCAAATATGTAGAGCCAAATATGAGTGCCAACCTTCACTAGTTAGAGAGGCACCCTAAGAAGAATAATAAGAAGAAACGCGAACACTACGCTGATGCTTTTAATTTACTCTCCAAGCTATAGACGCTAGCGATTTATCCGTTACTCTGTGACCTACCTTTTTAGATCGTTTGAAATAGATAGTATAAGTGTTTATATATTGGTCAAAGGGAAATCATAACTAGTGCGAATGTCGAGTGTATTGACCGAAAATGCGGAGACAGGCGGACAAGAACTATATCCTGTGGGGTCAGGCCGATTAGGCGCCGCTGCCGGGACTCAGGGCTCCATGCTCTCTCCGCTAAGTGGGATAAAAGCTTTAATTTCGATTTAGTTCAATTCTCAGCGTGTGGTACATGTTTGTGTTCTCCGTTTGGCTAGCTAAATCCATCTTATCTAAATATGCCGCTATAACCACAAAATAAAGCTATAATATCAATGTTTGTAGCAGACAGCTTACGGTTTAGTTCAGCTATATGACTTTTCCGACTGAGATGTGAATCAATGGTGAAGCCAATTCTGGTACTTCATCTATTTTCAGGTTATTTTTTATGGTTGTGAAGCTTATTGGTTGTTTAAATAGGGTCGAAACTGTTTGATCTTAGTCTTTTCGAATTTATATCCAAATTGAGATTTAAAAGCCATTCATTTATTGTTGTATAAGTTAATTGATACTTATGAATATTACTGGGGCATTTAAATAATATGGAAACATCGTCGGCGAAAATTATACACTTTGTGTGTGTCTAGAAACAGGATACACCCCAACACACTTCCTTGTGGAGTGGTTTAATGTGATCGCTTCAGACCGGATAGTTTGCAGAGCGCCTTTTTTCGTCTAATATGTATTCTATCCGAACACAATGTTTTCTATTAAATAAGTAAGATCGTAACCATTCGAGTGCGCCATCGCCACTGACGCTCATTTCTATAATATAATAAAATTGACTGCGATACTAATAGTAGTAACTGGTCGCTATAGATTTTCAATCAACAAAGCGTTTTATTTCACCAATAAACAAACATGTATTTGCTCAGTGTATTTGTATGTACCTAAATATATTAAGTGCCATAAACTTTGATATATTAAGTGCCATACAACTTCTATATGACCTTTTTTACATTATACTTGACGGGTAAGCACAGTGCCTTGATCTCACCTGCTGTTAAGTGATGATAAGGCTAATGATGGAAGCGCACTTCACCCGGTATCTATTGAGACACTGGCTATCTTATTTCTAGCTACCGGAACGCAACAATTCTACAAAAAATTATGTTATGGCGACATATTTAGATAAGATGGTGGTAGCTAGCCAGGCGGGCAAACAAGCCCTACCACCAACCAAACCGAGTACACAAACATGTACCTTGGAATCGAACCTCTGGGTCTAAACCGGTGGTTAACCACTAGACCACGGAGGCCTTTAAATCTTAAGAAATCCTTACACATAATGCAAAGCGATAAGATGTAACACATTAGTATTCTGTGCACCATTATGCAAATATGTAATACAAACTATAATCCGTAAAGTTCACGTCACGTTCAGAAAAAAATATAAGGCTTGGCCGTTACGCGGAATTTCCTGCCGTAATCGCTATAATACGGATCGCGCGCTCGTTAGACGGCTTAGTTATATTTAGACTACTCTCGTATTAGTTAACTATTCAGTGTGTTCATACCATTAAAAATATTTTTTAATGGTATGAAGATAGACAATACGCTGAATAACTATGCCAAATTTGTACTCAGTTTATAGTAGGAGGGTTAGAGTATATTAACATAGTTTCTCATTCCTAGCTGGGATGAACATGCATGGCGTTCGTAGCCGAGCGGTCACTTCGCACGCTCCCGCGATGGCAGGATTTTAATTGAGTCCGCAGGATACAACGGCACACAACGGCTAGACACGCCAACGGCACCGACGACCGCCTCTGTGGTCAATGGGACTATAGGCACATAATAATGACACCCACAGTAGGTAAGCTTCATACAAACGCGCTCAAGCTACGCCCACATATTAGACAACCTATTATTAATTATTGTTATTATTTTATTATTAACCTTTCACGGACACGGAATCTCGCAACAACTGCGCTCTGACTGTCCCGAGTTGTGAGAGGGTCTTTGTGTGCGTGTGCTGTGGTTATGAATTTAGGAGTTTATCGAAATTCATTTCACCATTTGACATAAGGTCGACAAAACATTTGCCCTTTTTGTTACTGATCGAACAAACAACTGACTAAAATATATTTTGTCGATACAACCATTGACATTTCTATAATTGATCGAATAAACGTTTGGTCGAATGGACGTTTGGTAAGAAGAACTGTTAACTCCTCTTTAAGAGAAAGCTAAGAAAATACTGAGTTGCATTGTAAATATTTAGTTGTAATACTGCTTTACACATTATAAACAACTACCCACAATTTCATAATTATCTCCATTAAGCAAGTATGTACCTACTATGAAAAAATTGAAAATACTGAGGTGCATTGTAAATATTTAGTTGTAATACTGCTTTACACATTATAAACAACTACCCACAATTTCATAATTATCTCCATTAAGCAAGTATGTACCTACTATGAAAAAAATTGAAAATACTGAGGTGCATTGTAAATATTTAGTTGTAATACTGCTTTACACATTATAAACAACTACCCACAATTTCATAATTATCTCCATTAAACAAGTATGTACCTACTATGAAAAAATTGAAAATACTGAGGTGCATTGTAAATATTTAGTTGTAATACTGCTTTACACATTATAAACAACTACCCACAATTTCATAATTATCTCCATTAAGCAAGTATGTACCTACTATGAAAAATTTAAAATACTGAGGTGCATTGTAAATATTTAGTTGTAATACTGCTTTACACATTATAAACAACTACCCACAATTTCATAATTATCTCCATTAAGCAAGTATGTACCTACTATGAAAAAATTGAAAATACTGAGGTGCATTGTAAATATTTAGTTGTAATACTGCTTTACACATTATAAACAACTACCCACAATTTCATAATTATCTTCATTAAGCAAGTATGTACCTACTATGAAAAAATTGAAAATACTGAGTTGCATTGTAAATATTTAGTTGTAATACTGCTTTACACATTATAAACAATTACCCACAATTTCATAATTATCTCCATTAAGTATGTATGTACCTACTATGAAAAAATTGAAAATACTTAGGTGCATTGTAAATATTTAGTTGTAATACTGCTTTACACATTATAAACAACTACCCACAATTTCATAATTATCTCCATTAAGCAAGTATGTACCTACTATGAAAAAAATTATAAGTAAGCACAATATTTTCAATCCCATCAAGATCTAGAGGCCTTAGATCTATTTAACAAGTGATATAGAAAAGCTTACAGTCTAAAGTCCATTCGATCAAACTTTATTCGACCACACGTTCATTCGATCAATTATAGAAATGTCAAAGGTTTTTACGACGGTTTTAACGACAAAATGTATTTTAGTTAGTTGTTTGTTCGATCAGTGACAAAACGGCCATATGTAAAGTCGACCTTATGTCAAACGGCGAAGTGTATTTCGATAAACCGTGGTACACTCATTATTTAGTGCTTTGGGTTAGACCAGGCATGTCAAACTCATAGTTATTGACAACAGCTTAGTAGTGGTATATTTAGGCTTGAAGTGTTCTATTCTCATAGATTCTCATTTATAACTCAGTCCGCAAGATGCAGAGGCCACGACACGCCTGCGGCACTAACCGCCCCTGCCGTCTATCACCAGGCACGTCCAAATTGGCGGGCTAATTGCTAATAAAAATCGTAGAACCAGTGGGCCGAAAAAGATGTCCACTGCTGGACAAAGGCTCCACTCCCCCAAGGATCTCCACAACAACCGGTTTTGTAGGTACTGCTTGCATCAAAAGCCCGGAAAGCTCACAAAGTACTAACTCATTGCATTTGTAGAAAAATAGTTCTATCTTCTCCCACAATTATGGTATTTATAGTTTTTACTTAACTTATCTATTTGGTAATGTAATCTGCGTTAATTAACTTTGAAACCTAACATTATATCCTACTAACATTTGTAGGATATTCATTTATAAGATTGGGCCGCCAAGTAAGATATGCATTGGTTAGACCATGAGGCTCCGACTCTAGTTAGGTTATTCTAAAGTGTGGACTAAGGTCAAAGCTGATTTAACAAAATTTAACTGCTTTTTTCTGACCTCAATAACGTCAGTGAAAATCTCAAACAAAGTTAACCACTATTTGAAATAAGACGCTAGAGGTATTGGTTGTTTCCCTGTTTGGGGGTAAGGCCCAAGCCCGGTGAAGCTGAAAATGCCTTTTGAAGCTATCAGCAAACTCTCCAAAAAAAGGGGGTGAGGCTTATTTTAAGTCCAATTGGCTAGTTACCACCAAGTTATCTAAGTCCGTCGAATGAAGTGCGCTCTCTCCTTCGCCCTTATTTTCACCCAGCATCAGATGAAGGCCAAACAATATTAATGGCTTTTAAAGTAAAAAAGTAAATAGTGTTGAATAATTTCGGCGGGCTGGTTAGAACCACGATAGCTCAAGATAGGTGCCTTGGAAGAGCACCTGACCCGGTATGTCAGAAGGGTGCAGGTTCAAATCCAGCTCGTGGAAATTTTTTCAACATTTGTGTTTTTGTAATAATATTAATGTTAGCTAATAAAAAATCAACGCTGAAGTTAAATAAACTATAATATTACTGCTATTTTAAAATGGGAAAACTTCTATTTTTATAGTAAAGAGGGCAGAAATTACTGTCTGCATCATTATTACAGACAGACTTCTATGACAAATTAACCTTTAGGGTATTCTAAGTATAGTACAAATTAAACATTTATATGTATTATCTGTGCCAATAACTGAATATATCCTAAATACATTATCAGGAGCAGACGTTTTATGAACAAGTTTTATGTTGTTGTAGCGATTTTAATTAATTTGATAAAATCCAAATTCACCATTAAAAGTCGAATGTTTGCGGCCACATCTGGCATAGGTATGTTATTTACGCCGGACTACATAGTTTGAGGTCCCAGAGGACAATGAACTTATTAGCAGATGGTGAACATGATTAGACCAGAGCAGTACTTGTATTTCATCCATATTCGCGAATTGCCTTCGAGATATTTTTATGTACACGTGCCTTGAAAAAAATATTTTAAACGCTATACGCTGATACGTTAACTACTTTAAATTAATGAGTTCCTTTATTTCTGCTCGTAAGAGACGAATCTCCTTTTAACTAATAATTGCGATTCGTACAATGTAAGTTCTTGTGTTCCATTATATAATGGTTGCTTAGAACTTCCAATTAATAAGTTATTAGTTCTACGACCTGTATTTGTGAAACAGGAAAAGATATAGGCTCGTTAAATTGTTAATCGCTGCTATGCAATCTCTCACGGTAATGCAAAGTGGTATTTTCTTTATATTTTTGTTTATATTGTGTGTCTATCTTTTTAACTGTGTTTTATGTTGCTCGTGTTCATAACTATTAACCTTAGCATAAGACTGATATTGTTACTTAGGTACATATTGATAATATATAAATAAAGGAAGTGGTTATACGGGTGTTCTTTGTTGTATCGTGAAGTTCAGAATGTCACCACAGAAGAAAGGTATGTCGTCACAAATTGCATACTCTTGGAGCCTGGGGGACTAATATGCTTTCCCGGAATAGCAAGTGTCTTATGTACATGCCCAGGATTTGCTTTCCCTTTATGTACCGATACCAACCAAAAATTATTTAAGTACCTACATCAAATATCATCTAAATCCATTTAGCTGTTACAGCGAGCATGCATTAAGGACAAACAAACAACTAAACAAAAATCAGGGGAAGGCACAATCTTCCGACATTGAGGAAATATGCGTTAATTTGTTTGGCCTGTTCTTGCTAAAAATGTATACTTACTCGAGTTCTTGAGTACGTGTTAAAAAAAACTTTTTGAATTGTTTGCCGAATAGTTGGAAAAACATAGGATAGAAGGATGACTATAGAAATCTTATAATCAACATTTTCTCATTAGCTGGCAAAAAAACTTATCATGCACAAAAATAAAAAGAGCATCGACAATATCAATCCGGACTGACAGATAGAGCCCGGGGCGGCACGTAATGGAAAATGGTGATCATTATTACAAGCCGCCACGAGGTATGTGTGGCTCGGGAATCGGGACTCTAATACCTACCCACGACGACGGGCCGAGCCGCGGGGCCCTATAAACACGTTAGAATGTTGACGTCTTTGACGGCATTATTTCTGTGTTATTTTAATTTACTCTTCTTCGACCGCTGCGCTGTTTTCATGTAAACAAATTAACCGAACTGAACTTTGGTTTTTGCTCGCGCTCGCACAGACCAGAAAAAAAATAAAAGCTCGAAGATTGTGTTAAGAAAGTGACTGAATTGTTTTGGTTATTATTTAATTCGCGCATTGCTGACTCTACTATGCCCTGATATTGGCTGTTATGCAGGACATTGGTGTTTGGTAGCAGAATTAACAGATCTAAGGGTGATCCAGATGGGCTCCGCATATTTTCAAAGTCAAATTATTTATTTATTTATTCATTCAAGTAAACAATAATGAAAAACGGATAACAATAATGCTCCACAGAAGAGACATTAATGTCACATTGTTGTTATAGCGACATACTTAAATAAGCTTTGAATCGAACCCAGAACTTCTGGGTTGAGACCGATAAAATCTAACCACTAAACCACATAGGCTTTTTCATATCTCTAAATGTAGATCCTTTAAAAAAATTTGTGAAATTGTTATAGCAGCAGTATTTCGCTCTACTTGTTGCGCACTGTAAGTTAGTCCGCGCGTCGTCGGTAAACCAATGACTTTGCGTGTGCGCAGCTCCCCTGGCCGCGGCCCCAAGTCGTGACGGCCGTTTGTTAAACTAATGACGAACAAAAAGGAAACTATACCTTCCATTCTTCCATTAACTTTGTCCAAGCGACTGTTGACTCGGGCATTTTTGCACGCGTCAATAGAATTTGTCTTAAGTACCTAACTACTTCTATTGTAACGTTTTTATTTCCGTCTGGATACAGCAAAATACAAAATAGGGAGAACCCAGAAGGTAAGCCCAATACATAATGCACTCGAGCAACGCACTCATAAACCCTCTCACGGACACGGAATCTCAGACCACTCCAAGCGCAGCTGTTACGTGGTTCCGTGTCCGCGAGAGGTTGTCTATGTGTCCGTTGCTCGAGCGCTTTTGTATAAAACTTACTTTCTGCAGTCCCATATTTTGTGATACAGCGCCGTCTCGCAATCGCCTGATGCCGCTATTCAATACGCTCGCTTGTATAGCGACGGGTCCTCTTTGTAGGAGCGATTATTTTCGGACCAAGTTCTATTAGTAGATAATTGGTTTAGTGATGTGGTTACAAATAAAGCAATGGGTAGGGGCCGTGTGGGTTACAAAATACGCACACGTTTGTACTGATCAAGTTTATATAGATTTAATTAGGTGATCGATCATTGATCAAATTTACAGCGGGTAATATTTTTTATGATTATTGAAGAAATGAAGATTTAGACTTAAGAAGAGAGAGCTTATTGAACATTATTTCTTGTTTAGGTTGTTGGTTAAAAGGCTGCGTACACATAAATCTGCTTTCTTCGTGATATATTTAATTTTATAAATCACTCTCTCTATTTATGCTAAACTCATGTGTTTACGTTTTAAAGATTTAGTAATTATATGATTGGACGATGAACTTGTCAACATATTGCGTATGTGACATATCACTGGAGTTGTGTTGTCACTTTATTTCTAACATGGAATACCTATACTTACTTCAAAACCTGTACATCCGGTTTGATATTTGGCAGTCTCGCCGTAACCTAAAGATCTTAAGATAAGGCCCCCTTATTTCTATAATCATCCTTGCTAATCTATGTTTCCATGGGTAACAACAGCCTAGCAACTGTGTGATGGCATGTTAAAGTGGGCACGTGTCGCGACTCGCGGCACTGCGGTTTACCATTTTCAAGATTTATAACTGTTTTCCTGTCCTAAGTATTAAGTGTGTCTATTGAGCTGATAGCATCTTTTATAATTGTAAGTTGTATGTTGGATTGTGTTCCATCTATGAGTATGATGAAAGGGCATTTTTCATAAACACTGACGCTGTAAAAAAAGAGAGAAATAAATATAGAGATGCCCTTGCTAAGTTTCTTGTCAGTCTAGTTTTACGTAGTTCAATGTTTCCGGCCGTAGCTCTACGAAATGATGGTGTAGTGATTTTCATAAGAACTTAATTTTCGAAGTATGATTGACAAATAAATAAATAAATAAAGTGAATACAAATAATATATTTTATTTTATTGTATACCTTAAAATTAATGATATAGCTTAAGTTTTTTTGTATCTAGGATAAGTGTTATACAGCAATATTTTTTATCTTATCTTATCTATATTATATTATCTTAATATATGGAATTTGAATTTTCATCTCTCCCGGAAGATTATACGACGTAACCACTAGAAGCTGTATTCGTCCTTGCCAGTCACCTGTAGCCATAGTAACAACGGCATAGTAACTAGGTGGTTGCATGATGAAGTAATTAGCGGAGGGGTCGCATGTGGCGCGTCGCGGGGGCCGCGCCTGCACATGTTGCGCGATTCTAGTGTTGCCATTATCAATTTTGAAATTCCGTTAAACAAAATCAAAAATTCCGTCGAAATTTCGTAAGAACTGCGTCATACCACAAAATAACGTGGTCACACTAATGAAACATGAATTGAAAGTATAGTAATGGTCACACAAATTGAAAGTACCTATTGGTCGAAAACTAAACATAGTGACAATTTCATAGTAAGTACCTACCTAATACAATATTATTTAGAATTTTGTCATTCCGCTAGAAAATCAGATAGCCGTTCGACGACCAATTTTCCCGTTTTCCCTCTTCCCAATCTGCTAGATGTCTGACGGGTATGGTGGGAAATCCGTCAAGCTGGCAACACTGCGTGACACCGCTCTTCAGCCCCGTCGTCGCGCCCGCGCCCGCGCCCGCTTTGCACACGCCCGCCGCCCGCCCGCGGCAAAAACGCGCGGCGCGGCCGGATGCGTGAGAATGCGCGCGCGCCCATTCATGCGTTTGATTCATAAGTTTGTGCTAGGGCAATAGTGTACGCTTACACGGATCATGGATAACACGCTGCACAAGACTGCTTGCATTGACCAAGTATGTTTGTCGTTTGAGATTTTCATAAGTACCTACCTATTTTGGATCTATAAAATAAAATTAAATAATAAACTTTCCTACACTCACACCAATTATCTAGCCCAAGAGAAGCTTCGCTATGAAACTCGTTAAATGGTTACTAGACAACGGATAAACACACTTAAAATACTTAAACTTATTATACATAGAAAACACCCAGACCCGAGACAATTTAGAAAAACAATAATTTCTAATATGTTTTTGTTTTTGTTTATATAATTTTAACGCAAATTTTGTTGCGAAACAAATTATAAAAACGCAAATGTTGAAAAAATTTCCACGAGCAGGATTTGAACCTGCACCCTTCTGACATACCGGGTCAGGTGCTCTTCCAATTGAGCTATCGTGGTTCTAACCAGCCCGCCGAAATTATTCAACACTATTTACTTTTTACTTTGAAAGCCAAAGGCACCCATTCAATGTCAACAACTACCGTCATTAACACCCGATCATAATAATTTTACAAATATTAAAGATCAGTTAAGAAGTAGGCAAGCTATTTATAAAATGTTTTTGTTTTTGTTTATATAATTTTAACGCAAATTTTGTTGCGAAACCAATTACAAAAACACAAATGTTGAAAAAAATTTTTTTCAAAGTAAAAAGTAAATAGAGTTGAATAATTTCGGCGGGCTGGTTAGAACCACGATAGCTCAATTGGAAGAGCACCTGACCCGGTATGTCAGAAGGGTGCAGGTTCAAATCCTGCTCGTGGAAATTTTTTCAACATTTGTGTTTTTTGTAATAATTTCTAAATTGACCCGACCGGGGATCGAACCCGGGATCTCAGAGATGGCGACACCATGAAACCGGTGTACAAACCACTTGACCAAGGAGGTCGAGATTAAAAGAGATAAAATCTATACAGCCAAAAGAGCTTTGAATTAATTTAAATGGAAGAGGTATCTGGAGCGTATAAAATAAAAATGGCCAGTTAAACAACAAGTTAAAAGAATATCTTAAAAAAGCGTTTCATTCGTTGATACTTATTTAATTGAAAGAAATAAATTTCCTAGGTATGTAGGTACCTAATGTATCTTTTTGTAAAAGCACCAACAACAGATTTTATAAAACGGACAGCTAATCTTATAAATTTATTTCTCTGTAGAATGTCGCGCTGGAGTTTCAATAGACCACAATAGCAATAATAAATGCAGTTTAATGTCTGCTATGGTGGGTAGATAATGCAGCCGCCCGCCAGCAAAAGAATGTACATCAACGAATGGGTAGAAACGACAGGACATAATATTAGGTTGGTATAATGTGAGTGTAGGTACGTTACTACAATACGTAGTTCGCTTTGGGTCATAGTAGGATAGAGGACCACACCAAATAAAAAAAATTTGCACCTAATTTATAATATCAGTTATCATCACCATCATCATGTTCATCCATGTGGTAAGATCTGAGCCCGGCGTTGGGACGTTTTATCACACTAGGTAACATCACCAGGTATTTTAAATACCTAGTACACGCCTGCACATCAGACTACTACAAACTGTCAAATTTCCTCATAAGACTGTACTTTATCTTAGGTAGGACCTAATAATACACACGGGAACCAACCCACTATTCGGGTAAAATTGAGTCAAGTGCATAGATGGCGTTCAAATCACACTTCCTATAACGTCAAAAAAAGTGTGTAGCAATCTATAGACTTCCATCAGAGATGACACATGTCACTTGCGGAACCAACCTGCTTTTAGCCAAGTTTAAAAAGACAGAAAAGAGCTATGCTGCATGGTTTATTTTTATTTTATACATAGCTCGGCAAATGACTCAACTCCACCTGATGTTAAGTGGAAATGGAGTCCAGACGCAAAGAAAACTGGTGCAGCATGAAAACAACGCAGCAACAGTCACCCTCACCCTGCCGGCTCACAAGGTGCCTCTCCACGCCTCGTTTGAAGGACCCCATGTCATAGGAAGGAGGAAAACGTGCGCTGGTAGACTATTCCATCTTTTGGAAGTGCGACAAAGAAACGAGTCACTAAAATTCTTTGTGCGCGATGGAATGTTTGAGATAGTACAGCGGTTACTCCGGAGAGCAGCACGCGTACTCCTCCTCCTATGGAGGAAGGGAGAAGGTGGGATAAGGTCAAAGAGTTCTTCAGAGCACTCGCCGAGGTATAAGCGGTAGAAGACGCTGAGTGACGCTATACCTCTACGCAATTGCAGGCGCTCGTTTTTAGTGACATTAGTGACCTCTGCATTGCCGATAATGCGTATAGCGCGCCGCTGCAATCTGTCCATGGTATCGAGAAGGTACTTTGCGGAACCGTCCTAGAGGTGCGAGCAATACTCCACGCAAGACCGCACCTGTGTGTTGTACAAAAGTATGTGTTCTTCAAATCCGGCGTGAAGAATCGCCGCACCCTGTTCAGGACACCGAGTTTACGTGACGCTGTTTTTATCACGGCTTCGATATAGTCCCTCTGGTTTAGAACGCAGCGAATCTCCATAACGACCACGTTAATACTGCTCTGCAGGCCGAGTGATGAGCCTTGAAGAGAGGGTAGGGTTATTAATGGCGACTTTTTTGCCGTGAATACCTGTGTTTTCTTGACTAAACAAGGTAATTGGAGCCCCATTTAGATATGAGGTCCAATACCCGATTGAGCTCAATGACAAGATTTACTCGTTTCTCTTCAGTCTCGACCTGCCCAGCCGCTGGGTGACCATTATACCCACCGTGCACTGTACTATCATCTGCATAGCAATGAATATTTCCAAGTGGAAGCATATCATTGTTATACAGAAGGAACAGCGTGGGGGATAGAACGGACCCCTGAGGGACACCGGCATTCACTGACATGAACCGCGAAGCGCATCCGTTTGAGAGTACTCGGATTCTACGCTCATATAGGAAGCCAGCGATCCAGTTGCAAAACTGAGCAGGCAGACGGGCTTTCTGCCAGACCCGATCAAAAGCCTTGGCTATGTCAAGGCTAACAGCCACCGACTTTCTACTGAAAATAAACTTTAGGACTTACACACTTTCATTATGCAAACTGGAACCAAAGTGCTTTAGCGTAAAAAGTAATATAGTAATATAGTTAAAATATTTTTGATACTAAATAGAACCATTCAACTTTGGCTCTATTTTGCGTATTATAGACGTGATAGTTTTGTTATTAACATAGAACCAACCTTCTTTTAGTTCTTGTTTGTTTGCGGAATACAGTTTGGAGGTACCAAGTGTTGCCAAGTAACTCAGTTTATTTTGAGTGTTTTAATAATAAGCAGTATTTTAAAAATATCCATCTTATAGTTAACATTATTTTTCATAATAAATAACAGAATTTTATAAATGAAGAAGTGTGTTTTTCTAAGTAATAATATTATTTTTAAATTTTATTTTATTTTGTTTATTTTGTCCTGCTTACAACATCTAGAAGACGAATTTGTATTTTGCAAGAAATTTTTTGACAATAAAATCATAGAATACTACATAATAAATCAACGAATCTAGTATGAATATAAAGTTTACAGTATCCCACATAAAGTCATTACATTAAGTTTTAATTTTTTGTTAAACTGCCTGTACATTTTGCACACTCTTTTCACAAAAGTTTCGTTTTCTCGAAACTAGCTTGCGGTGGGTTGGTTCCCATGTGCATAAATAGGTCCGTATATGGTTCATAATTTATTGAAGAAATTTGACTGTTTTGAATAGGTTGATGTGCAGTGCAGGCGTCTGTACCTATTCACATAACATTTATGGAGCTACACGTAGATTTTACTAGTAACGACAGACGCCGACGAGGGCCAAGGGCCAGCAAATAATTTTATCGCATCGTAATCGCTATTTGATTTGGAAATCATGATCGCAGATAAATAAGCAGGCACTTGTACAGCCAATGATCGTTTAGTCATGGAAAGATCCTAGCAAAAAATATAAGTTACAAATTGTAAGTCGTTGCCATAGAATACAATCCTAATAATGTAATATATTGTTTCGTATAGCAATTTTTTTATAATCGCAATATACCTACTGTTCCTTATAGAAATGTTAAAATTTTAACATGTCTACGTTAGTGCCTATCTATAATGCCGTCTTTTACCTTTCTCTACTCTATAGGTAAGCTATAAATCAGGACTGATTGAGGTCGGGCCGGACGCGAGTTATTTTTAAAATTGCGTGCACAATATTATGTGTTTAGGTGGAATATGATAATTGTGGCGGAGGCGCCGTAAGCCGACACCGGCTATGGGATTACAGAGCGGCCGGCCGCCGCGCCGCCGCGCCGCCCGCCGGCCGCCTGATCGCGCCTCGTTAGGCCGGCCCGGCTCCACCGATGCACGAGCCTTATTATAACAATCGATTTATCGGATTTTTACTGCTGTAGCTATGTATACAACATGTAATATAATAAACGCACACCCAGAAGGCAGTTTGGTAAGAATCGACTACTGAGTTTAAGATTTTTTTATGTAGATATTTTTTCCAATAATACAGTCAGACCTTTCATAGCACATGTCTACATTTAAAATTAATATGACACAATTTTAGCAGTGACAGTAAATAATTTAATTTTTATCAAAAAAACGCAAGTATTCTATTCATTTTAATTGTGAAGTGTTTACATGAGTTTTAGAAAACATTTAACTATGTGTTCGAGAAAGTTCATATGTTTTGAATAACTTTAATTAGCCGAGTAAGACTACCCGCATGTCGTCATCACTCACTTTCATAATTATTTAACTTCTAGGGGTGAGCGAATCGTTATTTCAAATCAGTTGACGCGATGCAATCAATGCTTGTCACTTTATTTATTTGTTTTATTTAAGTAATGTAAGAGCATACATATAATTCTTTTAATATCTACCTTAAAAATCATACACACATAACTAAGTGAAATTAAGTTAGGCAGTTATGCTTGCCTAGTTCACTATTCGATGGAGTACACAAAAAAATATTCTAAACAAAAAAAATGTAATGAAAGCTATGCGATCTAAAACTCAAGTTCTAAGTCCTGACTAGATAACCAAGTAAACAATCAGTGGAGTGGTAAACTTTAAACGCAGTCATTATTATGGGTAAAGTTTTAAACGGAAAAAAGATAAGGTATGTCATTAATTTCAAATATGACTTAGTTGTAAATAATATTTCAACGTCAGCAACGTTATTTGGGTAGGTGCAGGCTGTGGCGTGAATGTCGAGCTGTGATGCAATGTCACCTACGAATGGTAGCTGCTGGTATTTAACATTATTTACAGTATGTAAATGATAGTGTTTACGTCTATTTTTCATGTTAATAAAATATCAATATTAATGACTGTGTCCTGGCTGACTGACTAGCAGACACCTAACAGTGTACAGCTAGACGCAAAGGCTTGAAATTTGGACGGTTCCTTTTACTATTCGTCAAGTGGTATATAATAAGAAAGGAATGTTGTGAATTCGCATCCTAAATGGCCTAAAAAGGGGTTTAAAGATTTGATAAAAAAATGCCCTTAACTTCAAAACTATAATAATAAATTGTAATATTGTATAAAGGAAAAAAAAACGAAACGATGAGGATCAATCTGCAGGACCTAATACAGAGACCGCTCGTTCGTCACACGAAGGAAGTGGCGATTTACGTCGTGTTGCTCACAGGGCGGATGATAGGGCGGAGTCACGAAATAGCACAATAGTGAACCGAACAGATTTCAGACAAGTCGATGGCCTGGAAAATGGTCAGAACCGGCAGAAAAGTACTAACGCAAAGTACTGAAGCGAGGAAATTGGTTGAAATAAAGCTAAAGATGGTATACATAACAATTAAAAAGTAAAAAACTCGCATAAGTGCTATTTTATAAATGCTTTTCTAGAAGTTAATAAGCACCTGCCGTCACATTCTTTAGCTTCTTTGACAACGTACTACGGCGTTCAGCGTTTAGTGTTCAGCGTTCAGCTGACTCTACATTTAAGCTCACGGCAGATCCACAGCTTGTCCCAGCATTGATCAGCGATATACCTATAGTGCTGCGTTGCGATCAAATGTTACAGAATGTATTAAAAGTTGTATAAGATCATTCACAGCAAGCACAATCTGATAAGAAATGCAATGACAAGCATGAAAGAGCACTATTCCAATGGCCCGAAAACCATAACTCGGCCCGCCTACAATTACGAGGGAATGTAACCGAATAATGATAACAAAGCTATTATGGAAACTATGGATATGCTTCAGTATTAGAAATTAACATAATATTTTTTGTCGCCTTCTTTGGAGGTGGCCGCGTACAGGTACATGCTATGAGGGTGCAGAATTCTTTGAATGGGCAGTCAGGTAGATCTAGCGCAAATAACAATAAACTTTCTCACTACAACTTAAGTATTAAAGTGGCTTGGTATCATTTATTTTGTTTGAGGTAGAACAGGATTAAAGGTATGGATACAAATTTCGACTCTTAACATGTATGTTTTAAGTGTATTATTGAGTGGCAGGTTGCAGGTGCGAAGGTCGGCGGTGCTACTATCAATCAGCAAGGCGCCATTGAGGGTTGGCCGAGGCTCGTGAGAAAACGTAAACACTTACCCGCTTTATCTGATAGAGATTTTTTCCGCTCAGCAGCGGGTCCAGTCAATTAATGGATTGCGCCGTTACGTGGTTTATTTTTGTTACCGAGATGCTGCTTAGCATTTAGAGGAGACTAATTTATTTGGAAGGGTTTGACAGGTAAGGCATTAAGATGATGCAAATCGCCATCAAAGATGTTGCCGTCTTATCAACGATTGTTATAAATGACCTCCTGAAGCCGGAAGGGTGGTCATTGTTCGTCAGTTTTCTTTTTCTCTCTCCACCAACAGGCATACGTAAGAACTTTGTTTAAATAGAGAGGTGAAAATTAATTGTATCGTTTCTCGAAAACGCGGAGTCGATTGATCTGTTCAGCTCTATTGATTTGTAGAGCCGGTTGTAAGCGTTTTAGAATTGAAGGCAAATATTTGTTAGGGCTGGGCGGTCTGGCGCACATGTGCGCATAAAAAACCGTGTGTAGTGCGGGAAGTGTGTTGACAATGCGCATAGCTGGTGTCGACCACCCTGCTGGTTCTACTGACACATTACTGTCCTTTATTCATTATCCTACATTTATTCTGACCCACTTCATAGCTTAAATATATATGGTCTAAGATAAGTTGGTAATGCTTTAATAAGCCTAACAAATACTATTACTCGTATTCTATTAAAACAATACTTCGTACAGACACCCAAGATGAGGAGAATTCTTATCTGGAGGAAGCAGTTGTTAAAATAAATATTTATTAAAATAGATTGATAAATATTTAATTTAGTCGCCAAGCGCGTGAGAGGCGACGCGTCCCGCCAGGACATCCAACCGCAATCGTAATGACGTGTAAATCTCACTGATTAGATACCATCCCTGGGAACTGACAACAAAATTAAATGGGCGACCTCATTTTCCGGTGCTCCACATTCCTAGCTTCGTATCGCGACACGCATGGGTTGTGTAGACGCTTTCACTGCTCATCCAACTTGGCGATTGTAAACAGACCTGAAAGTCTCGAAAATTATCCCGAAGTCACACGCTTGTTATTGATTATTAGACGTGTATTGGTGCGGCCCACAAACAAACCCTAATTCTTGTGTTTATCTAATGAGATGTGTCGACTGCACGCGATCCATTCTCACGGCCCGACAGACGACGTGAAAAAAAGGAATTCCCAAAATTTTAACGCAATAGATACATTGTCTCTACATAAATAACGGTTAAATATCACCGAGTAGAAGAAAAAACGATAGGATTGTATGGAAATAGCATAAGGATTTCTGCTATTATGGAAAAATACTTAAAAACTGCACAACAAGTATCTTAAATAAATTTTATTCACATTGAAAATTAATTTGGGAAGCTCGAGTAAATAATTGGCAAAATAGTAGTGAGTGTATTTTAAAAAGTCACTATTTCTGCCTATGAAAGCAAGCAAGCAAATTATTATAAGGGTATAATAAATAAATGTATAAGGAACAACCAATCTATGTATGCCTACCAATCTCAATTATGTTATGTTTAATACTAGCTGGAACTAAAATGGTATTAGTGTCCTCGAGCCCTCACATCATGTCAATAAAAATTTATAACCATATACCTAATCAAATAAAGAACGTAGAAAAACCCTTGCAATTTAATAAGTAATTGAAGTTGTTACTACATAGTTAGTAAATGTTATTATAATTTAAACGAATTTTTTGACGATAAATTCAATTAAACTTATTTCTATTTGTTATATTGTTATTTAATTCTAATTAGGTATTTTAATTTTAATTTTAATTTTGCAACCTATGCCATGTTAAACAATTACTATTTTTTTTTTCTATTTTATTTGTTCCACTAACTTGTTTAAAATTGTTAATAAATTCATTACCTTTATTAATAACAGAGAATAATTTTAACTAAAATTAGTAAGTACATTTTATAATAAGATAGCCCTCTGATGCTGTTGCTGTGCCTTTAGATAGCTCTTTGCTTTCTATTGCTAGATATCTTATGGAGGCTGGTTATGTGCAGTTCCTCTTGAAAAAAGACAACGAGCATAAAATAGCGTGAAGGGTTTTGGATTTTTTATTACCATTTTTGTTTTCCGAGGTATATTAATATGGAGAATAGAATCACCTTTTTCACATGTTAGAAGAATATTAATAGAAGTGTATGCTACACTACGTTAGCCACCATTACCCAAGGAATGCTCATTCGTCGACGGGGTGCACTTTGCGCCTCCTTTCCAAATTGATTGCTCCTTCTACTTTTGGCTTTGATCTTTTAACAAGTAAACCACTAAATTAGTATGTATGATATTAATTATACACGTGAGCGAACGTGTATTATGTTACGTGAAGCATATGGTTGTTGTTTAACTACAGGATTGGAGATACTTGTGTTACTACGGAGTAAATATTTTTTGTTAATTTATACTTTTTATCTTTATTACATAACCTGCTATTTATCGGTCTTTTGTTATGTTTGTTTTATTTAGCTTAGTAGTAGGAAAAGCATTTCCCGAAATTGATTTGATTCCTTTTTTATTATACGTTTACTAGCATTTCTCTTGCTTAATACAGTTCCTTTAAATTATTGCTTCGCCTTTACAATTTGAAATAGCGTACCTAGTTTGTATGAATTTGTCACACATTTGTTTATCGATTTTGAACGAACTAAAATGATGTGACATTACATCTTATAATGTCATACATGGGGCGGATGGGCCGTTCGTCGTGATGTACTAAACAAACACCATCTGCGCATGCAGACGGGCTGGTGAGTCATCGCACAAGTGATCTGCGACGCCCGCGCCGTGACCCTTCACTCTAGTGCCCAAATTGATCTTGCGAGTGTCCTCAATGTCTGCAGTTACATACGACACGACATTAATACAACTAGCGATCTACGAAACCTTTCAAACGATTTACATTATAATCTAAAAAGCAAAAGTAGCTATAGTCCTTAACGATTTAAATGTGCCATGTGAAACAATTCTGAAAACATGTGAAACAATGCCGTTTAGGAATATAGTAAGTAGAGCGACGAAAACATTAGAAACATAGGTAAGATAATAATCATTAAAATTATCAACAGGCTCATAATAACGTTATTTAATGTACCTACTTTTGTAAGTGTGCCCCTAATGAACTGTATAAATACGTTTAACAAAGGAGACCTTGATGCTTTCGTAAGGAAAGCAGAGACGGGCGACAAAACCCAACGTGTCCTTTGGAATTTTCGCTCGTGTTGTATTAATATTTATTGGAGGTAAGCGCTGCCACCGGGAAAGAGGCGCACTCTACTCTAAACCACTTTAAGACTAAAGCCGTAAAGTTGAACTTATGGAAAACGACACAATACGTACAGTGAATTGTACAGTGGAAACGATTTTCGCGTGGCAACTTGTGTGTAATGTTGCAAAAATGTCGCTCTCTTGTAATTAGCACTAGACTCCCAAGACATTTCACAAATAGAATTGCTGTCTTTATGTTTCTCACTATTGTAGCACTGAGAGCAATGATCTCAGCGAATTAAGTGATTATCCGAGAAGGTATCGAAGTACTCACACTCGTAAGACAATACCCATTTGAATGCCAAGGAGGGTCATTTTTATGACCTCCTTGGCATAAATCTTACATTAGAAGAGGCTCACAAGGTTATTCAACCTTATATTAATTTGATTCATTTAATTGAACAAACCTTTTCAAATTTCTTTAAGAGGGCGTTAAATAACGTTTACTCTAGTGAAACTGGTCCGCGGTGGCCGGCCAGCGGGACCGGGAACCCAAACGTGGAGTTAACTGTCGAACGCGGATGTGCCCTTTTAGCACCAAGATTTTCTGCCATCCCCGTTCCCAGATCAAACATCCTCGCTGTGGCTGATAAAGGGACCATTTATTTATTTACTAGCCCCGTCGTTCATAATAACGGAACAGCTAAGATCAATAAATAAATCCATTCCTTGTAATTCTCACAGTTCGCCCCGTACGTTGCTGAACCTCATTCCATTCAGCGTTTGTCTCGCTCGCACTCACTGTTCGGTCGTGTGCCGTCTCTGTCGTTGGCTTTGAATAGAACCGCCCTCGGCCGAGGTTTCCGAGAATTGGGCTCGTGGCATTTTTTGAGCGCATTATAATTTGATCGGGAAATATTTATGGAAGGGTAGGCGATCCCGACGTGTCAATTACCGGTGGTGGCTGGTGCGGCCGCGGCACGATGGGTGGCTCCATCGCACTTAGCCTACAATTTACGAGCTAGATAAAACGAACAGGAATTTCACATGATCTTCGTGTTATGTTCATGTGTGAACTATGTAAATCGCAATGATAATCGGTTTTAATTATTGGTAGCATACTTAATTTTCTGACGCCTTATAATAATCTACAAGTTGCCTATTGTTATTGAAAAGTATATTACGGTTCTTTCTTCAACTTATTGTTACGGACAGAAGTCTCGATTGTATATTTGTATAAGTTTAGCTAGCAAGTAAAACGGCATAGATGTAATACAGTTAATATATTTTCGTAAATTAGGTTTTATATGTTATTAATAATAAATGATTATAAAAAGGTTAAGATTTATGGGTCAAAAAAGGGCCAGGTAAATGTGCCCAAGGGCCTAATGCCTCACTAAGTAAAGTTACTTAAGTTTTTAATGTGAGTAGAAATTATAAATATGTAGGGTATCTATTACGAGAGATACCGTAGGGTACCTACATGTTAATGAATAAAGAAAAGAGAGGTCCAAGAGAATAGGACGGCTGCATAAATTACGACGGTTCATGTAGGTAGTTAGTTAGGATAAAAATGTAAAACCGCCTACATGAGCCGGCAGCTGTACCACCACGTCGCTAGTTTTCGACCTAATATGAGTATAAGTCACGGCCAGTCAGAGCAGAATTTTGTAACCTCTCTGGACCCCAGCTAGAAGAACAAAGAAGCAATCATCAAGAACCGAATTTTAATACAGTCCACATCGAAGCATAACGACCGACCTGTCGTGGCTATAGCCAGTCACGAACACATATTGTTTTAATTGGTTTAATCTATATTTAACGTTAATTTGTTAAAGGAAATTACATTTCACACAAAATTAAATATTTCGTACTTACTCAATCAATCGGTCATTCGTCACGGACAGGACTATTGTTGCCAATAAGCCTGATATCGTGGTGGTAGACCGGTCTCAACGTCGGGCTGTGCTCGTTGACATCACCATCCCGCATGACGAGAACCTCGTGAAAGCGGAGAACTCAGCAAGTACCTTGACATAGCTCACGAGGTGACCGCCATGTGAAATGTTGATTCGACGATCAATGTCCCGATAGTCGTTTCAGCGAACGGTCTGATAGCGAAGAGCCTCGACCAATATCTTAAGTGGCTCTCGCTTGATGGTTGGATCAAGGGTCAGGTTCAGAAAGCAGTACTCCTTGACACGGCACGCAGGCTTATTCCCAAAGGTCCACGACTCTATTGTTTTCAAAAAAATTACGTATTGGCAGGAGGTTCCTCACTCTGCAGCCCTGATTACTGGTAGCTTGAGCCCTGCCCCGCTGCTGGCGGTACTCTAGAATTAGGTTTTTATATTAAATATTGTAAAAATCTAGTGTTAAGAATCAAGGGTATAATAATAAAACAAAAATAAATAAAAACAACCACTGCTCAATCAATATATTTGTTAAATATATAAGTTATGTTACTTTGAAACGATTACACGTTCATTGATTGTTTAGTTCCAGTCTGTGTGCAAACAAATTCCAAAACTTAACTGAAACTGAACTGAGTTAACTTTAACTGAGAAGTCAAAACATGAACTAAAATGAATTCGTAGCAAGCTACTACGCATAACTTTGCTACGAAATTCGTAGCACTACATTGGTAAACATATTACTTAGTGTGTATTAAGTAATGTTTATTAAGAAAACAGATTGTTCATAGCTAATTGTATGTTCCACTTGGTTATTTTATGAAAGTACCTACTTTAAACAAGTTACATATGTTGCTACTTTAAATTGCCACCTTGGTGGCCAAGTGGCAAAACGCTTGGCCTGTTATCCCGAAGGTCCTGGGTTCAATTCCTAGGTCAAGCGTATGTTTTTCATGTATTTCAATGCAGAGCGGTTTGTGATGTCAAATGCAATACCTACAAATTGTATCGACTGCTATATTTTATTGATGAAGCCATTTACCAAGTCGGAAAAAAAAATTATACTTTCGATTTTATATATTTAATTTACAGGAAAACAGAAATTTCGACGTTGACGTTTGACCTTTCGCAATTATTCGACAGTTCGAGCAATAGCTCTTTCAACTGAAGTACCAAGAAAACTACGAGATTTTTTAAGTGCCTGTTATATACTACTCAAAACAAAATAAGGGCCACGAGGTATTTTGTCTGTACCATGAAAATAATAAAACCAATATTATTTTTTTTGTCTCCATAACGAAAACTAATGTTGTTTTTACCGTGTAGACCAATAAATTTATTCCAATAATAATGATTAAAAAGTTTATTTGCTTTTGAAAGAAAAAACACATTTAAGGTTAAAAATAAAAACAATGTGAAGTTACTGAAAACAAAAGAAAATACTCCATGCTCATCTTTTAGTAACGGGTATGCCCCCCTGTTTCGTTACGCACTCCTGAAGCCTGGAGTGCATGCTCTCAATCAAATGCCTGACATTTTCCATTGGAATCTCTTCCCAGGCCCTTTTAACAGCGTTGATGAGTTGCTGTTGGTTGTGGATTTCCTGATCACCGTCTCTAACTCTTCGTTTCAACTGATCCCACATGTGCTCTATTGGATTTAAGTCCGGACTGTTCGCCGGCCACGGCAAGACTTGAATTTGAGACGCTTCCAGTACAAACCGAGTCGCTTGAGCCGTGTGTGCACGAGCATTGTCTTGCATCAAGATGAATCCAGGACCCGCTCGCTGGGCAAATGGGATCACATGTGGTCTGACGACTTCCTCAATATACCGCTGAGCAGTAACAGTACCCTCATTTAAAATAGCGAGCTCAGTTTTGCCGTGTAAGCTTATCCCGCCCCAAATCATTACATTTGGACCACCAAAACGATCGACTTCATGGATGCAGGCTTCTGAAAATCTCTCGCCGCGTCTTCTCCATACTCTAATACGCCGATCGTCGTTAAAAAATTTAACTTTGCATTCGTCTGTGAAGAGCACCATGCCCCATTGGTTTATGTCCCAGTCCAAATGTTGACGGGAAAATCTTAAACGATTTGCACGATGATTTCTGGTTAATGGAATACGGACAACTCGCCTTCTTGATGCCTGCTGGTCTTCATGCAATCGATTACGAATAGTTTGGTCACTGACACGAGTACCCGTTGTGAGCCGTAAACGATTTTGCAGCTTGCGGGCCGTCGTTGTGCGATCTCGGCGCGCACTTAATCGAATGTAACGATCCTCTTGAGCTGTTGTAATGCGAACTCTGCCCGAACCAGGTCTTCTTCTAACACTGCCGGTGGAAACGATTCCATAGATTTTGAATAGCTCTTCGAGAAAATCCCAATTGCAAACCCACAGATCGCTGCGAATGACCTTCTTCAATCATTGTAACGGCTCTGGTTGCTGTCAGCGAGTCCATATGACGCCTGCGTGCTTGTGGCATATTGCAAAAGATGTTTCTGACTCGAGATATCAATGAACTCTGATAATTTCTAATAAACCAAGAAGCTAAGGAAAGCAAAACGTCAAAGAAAATGGAATCAAAATTTTCAAAAATAATTTTAAATCAAATTTTATTTAAAATTGTTGCCAGCATTAGATTAATACTACAATATTAAATAGTTTAGGTATCAAAGAGTTTGTATACTCAATATTTTACTACTTTCAATATGTAAATGTTTAATAATTTACACCAAAATGAAAAAATACCTCGTGGCCCTTATTTTGTTTTGAGTAGTATATACATTAACCACCGTTAGCGTTAACAATCACATAAGTAAACATGCATTGATAATAAACAATAATAACAGAATTAATTGGCCCCACGGTTGTTTTTCATAATTTAGGTAAACAATTGCATTTATACATATTTATGCCTATGCCCAGCACTGGGCGTCATATGGCAGATGATGATAATGTTCTTTTTTTTACATGAATTTATGTATAAATTAAAATTTCGTACTTGTATTTTAAAATAAACATCTAAAAGTTTTAAATAAGTAACCGCAGTAAAATATTAGTATTTAAAGTAGTAAATTATAATTTTGAAAATATTCCATCAGTATTTTTTTTTTTTAATTTCCTATACTCACCAATTATCTAGCCCAAGAGAGGCTTCGTTATGAAACTCGTTAAAATGGTTACTAGACAACGGATTAACATACTTAAAATACTTAAATACATACTTGTTATACATAGGAAACACCCATACCCGAGACAATTTAGAAAAACAATAATTTCTAAATTGACCCGACCGGGGTTCGAACCCGGGACCTCAGAGATGGCGACACCATGAAAACCGGTGTGCAAGCCACTCGACCAAGGAGGTCGTCGGAGTATTATACAATAACTCATTTGGAAGTGTACATTTAATTTCAGTTTAAAGTTGACGAAATACCTTTATACTCACGATATAATCGAATGTGTCCTCAACTAACGATAACATCACTGTATCTTCAAATCATTGATACCTTTAACAGTTTGTTTCAAGACTAAACGTTTACCTATATTATGTCGTAGAACTCATACTGAGTAGGTATCATGGTTTGCAGTTTTTAAAAGTTACTCAGCTAGGCACTTTCGTTAATTAGAATAGGTATCCATACCTAGTCTAAGCACGAGTATACGAGAAATGTGGAACAGTGGCAATAGGTTATCAAACTATTTGACAGCGTAAGTTCGCTTTGGCAACGCCGCCGGTTCCGGTTGGCTCGCCGAGGGTCTATAAACAGAAACGATAAAGCGTACAGCAAATGTTACCGCATTGCAATAATTCTGCTAATTTGTCGTAGAGGGC
Organism: Eudonia truncicolella; assembly: GCA_949315975.1. Lineage (NCBI taxonomy): Eukaryota > Metazoa > Arthropoda > Insecta > Lepidoptera > Crambidae > Eudonia > Eudonia truncicolella. The sequence continues at coordinate 13,244,036 of OX438829.1, read as the reverse complement.
ACGGCGGCAGTTTCCGGCTGCATGTGCGAGACAATGCTGAATGAGCCCATTAATAGCAATGAATGAGTGCGTAAGGACACAACATGTGCGCTACCCCACGAGTCCACGGCCGGCCACATGCTGCACAGTGCACCAATACATTGTCTTATGCAAAAGGACGGAACTATACGTTCATTCACTAATTTGTGTAGGATTTCGGAGAAACACCACTTTTTTATGGGCCGGAACAAAAGTTTGCGCTTCCAAGAACGGAAGTTGATAATGTGCGGCCGTAGACACTTGTAGTCTCTATATGTATATTGTTTTTATTAAAAATAATTGAGAGGACCAGAGGAAGAACGTGCGTTTACTCTAACCTTTTCTTTCAAACAGATTTTTTTTGGAGATATTGCGGAACGGCGTCACGCACTAGTGCGTATTCCCGTGCCCTACTATATTCTCCGAAGGGGTCGGATCGGATCAGGGAGCGGAACAAGCCGAGGGCGCCTCTAAAGGCTTGGATCTCGGCTCGGGTTGACCGGGCCCTGGTGGAGGAGAGAAGCGCCCAGGTACATGGCTGTACCTGGTATAGAGCGCGTGTGAACCGGTTCGTCGTAGCCTTGTTCTACGAGTACGGCCTAAACTAGTGTGCATGTTTAGTGTATTCTGTAAATGTGTAGTGGCATTTAGAGGATCGGGCGGGGTCTAACAGATAAAGTACTTTGTGCATACACCGGAGCTAGGAGTCGCCACTCCGGGGACTCTCCTCGTCTTCCTTCGTCCCAGCTACATAAAGCTCCACGGCAGGAAGGAAGCTATACCCACAAAAAAACCTAGTACCATATTTTCTCTGGCATATTTTGAATGGCAGGCACCTAGTTCCCCCCACGTTTATTCTTACCTAACAACTTTTACGGAACTACTAGCGTTTATTTTACACATTACTTTTAATTAAAGTTTATCCCTGACGTTGTGTAGTGTTCGCGTAAACTTTAGAAAACAATATCTAACCTTACATAACAACTTGTGATCCTCTATATGGGTTAGTTTGTTTCCAAAGGGAGCAGGGAGGTGTTTTTTTTGGTATAAGTTTAAACTGGTATTTCATGGGTTCATGTACTGTCATAATCTGTCCACCATGAGAGATTGGGCCATAGCCCACTAGTCTGGTCCAGTCCGGGTTGGTGAGATTTAACGACTGCCCTTTTAGGACAAGAAGAACAGCTTACCGTGCCTTCTAAATCGCAAAATTGGTTGGTAGTGGGTGCCAAACAAATACAAACAAGTAAAAAGTATTTAGGGTTTGATAATAATCCAGTGAATACAAAACTAAACATTATAATAATGGAAGCCGACCAATGTTGTCACGGTCCCAGAAACACAGTTGAGGGAGTAAACATTATCGTTTATAACTCCAAAACCCTTTCATATAGTACAATATGCATTTACGTGAAGAGAAGTGTTATTTTTGGATTATTGTCAGTTTCAATGATAATATCGCTTCCTGTTATCTGTGGCCTATCCCCGGTTGTTGGGCGCAGTAAAACCAGCGGTCCAAACGATACCTGCAGCACAATGGCAGGTACCGTGGATCTGACAATTTGTCCGGCAAGTCAGCGTGACCGTTATATTGTTGTTGGTGCGACGCTCTGGCGCCAGACACTTGCTCTATTGTACGCTGCCAATTACTTATTCTACGACAATTGACATAACATCCTGGGAGGCGATTTATTACACCGTACAAACACAGCTCGGGAATTGAGACGGAAGGATCCGACTCGGTGGCGCTTCTTCGTAGAAACGTTGACAAAGCGCTCGTCCTTCTATAGACAAAGCTAAAACTGACCAAAAACTTCTATACCTATACACAACTAAAGCTCCTTGGCATGGGTGATCCCCTAATAGATAACGTGGCATATAGTTAAAATTGGTAATTACCCATGTTATAATATTGGGTTTATCAGCAGCGGAAATGATGTGTCTCGTCGCCATCCCGACGCTTATCAGCTGCAGTACTCAATAAAATCTATTCATAAAGGAATCATTTCTGCGTCCAATATGGTTCGTTTAATTTTGCAAACACGAGCTGATCAAGCGACCCGCATGGGGCACAGAATTAGACGACTTAATTGTGGACATAAATAAAGTCGCAGTATTAACTGGTGGTGATACATTTACGCCCTCAAATAGTGGTCACGTGCCTCGCAATTCGCCACAATTGCCTCGTCATGCGAAATTAGGAGCGCCCTGATCAGTCGATGGGATACAACGATGTGATTATTATGTTGTAACTTGAAACGGGATCGACGCGGCTGAGTAATATGGGAACTTGCTTTCCAAAATGTTTACGGTCAATAGATTATACAATATTGAATGCAATTTTAAGGTCAGTTAAGGACATACTTGCTTATAAATAAGTAGTCGTAGTAGTAGTAGTTAATATGTAGTCACTTGGAATTTAAGCAGCAAAATTATAAAAAATAAATACTTTGAGATTGCAATGTTTGATACTACACAAGTGATTGTTTGTTATTAAAACAGTGTCATTATATGATCATGTTCCAGAATAGACGTATCTAACACCGACCGTTGTGAACTATTTCCCATGGCTGGTGCATTTCCCATGCACTTATCATTCGGCAGAGTTTCACGATAAGACCTGATTGATACATTATGCATATCGTGGGTGAATCTAGTAGATTGTATGAATCTTTGTTGGCAGGTCAACGATGCAGTGATATTCAGTTTGTTAGTGTCGAATGGGCCTGCTTCTGGTGCAGACCGATAAATGACTATTAATGGACCACATAAACATTTCAGACCCACCACTTCGATGTTATTTCCTTTTGTGGCAATAACACTTGGACGAATTAACCACAATAACACTACCAGTCCATTCATGTTCACATTCCATACGATCGCACCGCACTCGTACTCCATTTCCCAAGGTTTAAAGCCGTTGTCTGCAAAAATAAAAAGCCCGTGTCCAACTTATGCGATTGCAAACAAATGATAAGCAATTAGGATTATTGCATCGCCGAATGAACAAAGCTGAGAGATGTGTGGTTATAATATGCGCGCACGCATACAACCACGTAACGAAATAAAACGCAAGACGACATTCCCGGCGAGTGCCGCTGCATATATACGTATATTTGTGTTATAAATTTCACAGGCCACGACAAGTGTTTGCACAGTGAGATGGAATTTTGTGAGCATGTTCACCGACCGGCGTAAAGCATTCATGTATTTGATAACGCTATTAGTGTAAACTTAACTCTGAATGAAGGGATACCACTGGGTAACTAGAGACTTGCAATTATTGCAAGTCCTTTGAAACAATTTCGTGTTCAATAAATACCTTTAAACTATTACCATCCGTATAGATAGCAGTGCTGTAATTTATTACAATAAACGTTTTCACAGCAGGGGGTCTCGCGATGGAGAACATTTCGTTGTTGAGAAATGAAGGGAGAACCTCAGAAAAATAAACCACTCGCCGCAAAGTGCCGAGATGGGTGATCATTACGGCCACGGCGAGATAGATTTGGAAAAGATTGTCTGATTATACCTACCATCTTACAGTATCTTTAGAATGTAATTGATTACCCTAGTACCATTACGAGTAGTAATACTGAGTGGCGAAGTGTGCAACCGCCTATTGTGACTATAAATCTATTGCATTCACGTTCAATTTTATAATACTATTGATATTTTGCAACGGCCTAAAAGGACAATCGAGCGTGGGAGCGAGCCTGGTGGCTGCGTACCCTAATGGATCCTCGAAATCGTCTCATTACTATTGTATAATTGTTGTCGTTTTTCACTAGCAACACAACAATGAAACTAACCGCGTTGCATAATAGACAGTGACAGTTGCCCGAGACAGTTTCCATAACTCCTATTTGTACCGGTTATTGCAGTTTTTGTGCGCATTCGGCGTATATGGAATACTCGGCTCGTCCATATCATGTTACGTCAAATGTGCCTGTCAAAATGAATCAAGGATGGTTTGATTTTTTAAGGAAAAGCTCATAAGAAGGTGTTCAGCGAATTTATTAGCGTTATCAGGAGTTTCGGTGTGGAGCGGCGGCAGCAGGGAGGGAGCAGGGCGCGTGGGGCGGCCGGCGCCGCCAGCCAGGAATGCGACTTCGCCAACTATCACACGCCCAACATGAGTTGGATCTTTTTTAAAGAGCGCGATTCCTGGAAGTGCCTGCCGGGCGACGGAGGCTGGCGCTCGCCGGCCATTGTGCCGCGCGGCTAGTTTTGATCTTATTGTTAATGGGACGCCAAGTTTTTTCAACGTTGCTCGGAAAAAAGGTATCATCAGACCCCAGCGGAAACGTTACGGACCCTTGTGAAGTAAAATGGATATACGTTCTACGAAGGTGTTATTTTAATCGTAGGTCGGCTTTGTTATTCAGGAATGTAGATGGCCTGTCATAATTTTAATGGGCAGTTTCTCAGACGATCTATGGTGCTGCTGCAGCACATGTCCTGAATATTCATCGGAGCTCGTCTATGTCCATCCCTTTAGTATCGGAATGCGATATACTCAATAACATTAAGTCATTGTAGACGAGAACGCGCTATGGACTCGCTGAATGAGTGCAAAGTATCTTTGATGAAGCATTCGGTTACCCAAATAAATAATGTCTGGACCGTCCGCCTCCCGTAAGTGATAATCAGGTAGGTAGTCAATAGGGGCATATTGAGTATGTACACGTCCATAGAGCTGTTTCCCGTGCTATTGTGCGCCGACGTGTAAAGGCCAACCACGTTAATGAACAAACCGCACACGAAGCCATTACAACGACATGATAACCGGCGGCCCCGTGTCATTATAGCACCGACTGGAAACAATCTACATGCGTCCATATCGCCAAATTATATCGCTCCGTAAAATTCGCGTGCGTTCTGCTCAATATCGAAAGAAAGACATATATGTAGATAAAGCTGTACATATACGATAAAGTTATATAGTAGATATCATTTTATCGAGTATAAAGAGGCCGCGCAATGTGAGGCATTTTTTCAGTCCCTCCGGGCTTCGCTTCCCATCTCGCTCCGCCAAAGCATAATGAGTGGTTGTTAAAATTATGAATGGAACATCTTCCGAGAGGCGCGGCTGTGTGCGTGCGCGCACACCGGCGCGTGGTGAGGTCTGTCGAGTGTTCTGCATGTGTTGGGCCGACGCGACGTGCTCGCTATATAGGTACGCACGCATACTATATAGTATACCTATACCATTGGAATTTTATTAGGTATCTCGAAATCAGCCCACAAATTAAAGCCGTTTTTTACGTCACTTCACTTAATTTGCTAAATACAGCACATGGTGATAGCTATTATAAGTGGTCAGAACAATTTCAATTAGAATCTTTACGGTTCAATTAGATCAGTCTGATCTGATAAAATAGAGAACTAAGCAAAATTTTGTTAGTGAAAGATTACAAAGGAATGTTTAAGATACCAGATGAGCCCAAACAAAAGCTCACTATTGAAAGGGGTGAGCGAGACGTTCCAAATGAGCGCTTAGCATGTGTGAGTTTATTGAAGGAATTTTAAGGTCCAATTACAGAGAGCCGCCTACCATTAACAACTTTATTTATAGTGGGATGAATAACTTGCGGCCTTTTAATCAATCATGTGGGCTACCAGAGACATCCGGTGCGCACTACAATTGTCCAATAAGTGCTGATCATTCCGTCATAAACTATGCATCGAAAATCGCGGACGTTTAAAGAAAATTATCCATCAGTGCGGTGCGCCCCTGCGCATCTGGAATGCTGTTCCAACAACACCACAATAAGCATTATTTATATGGCTGCAATTTGGCTGAGACGAAAAAACCGCACAATGAGGCTGATCAGCCGCGCTGTTTACCTGGAGGTGCAGTCGGTAATTGTCTTGACACGATTTTATGATACAATAAGCTTTCTTTTTTGTTTTTCTAGGCTTTTTAATAGATTCGTCTCTGGCTGATCGGCGGCGGTTCGTTTGCCATTTATTTACGGAAAGCCAAACCAAGCCAGCCAAACAGTTTTATATAATTATTGATGAGCTCGATGGCGCGATAGCACAGTGTGCATATGCGCTTGCGCAATTCGTGTTGCGAAATTGCAAGTCAAGTAACTTGCGCAATTTCATACTAAAAATGGGGGACTAAATTAAAATTACTTGTGATATCTGTGCTTAAGGTGTGTAAAGCCCTTGGTATGGCAGTCACTAAAACCCAACCCGCATTAGTCTGCATGGTGAGTTATGGCCCAAGTATACTCTGATCTAGTAGTGTTGAGAAACTAAAATTCAGTGAGGTCGTAAGGGCACTCCGTAGCCTTATATCCGTTGCAAAATCTAATTTACTATCATCATCAGCATCTGTCTATAAGCGTTATAGTGCTACTAATGGTAAATCGCACCGCTCGCACATGGATGGTCAGGCCATAAGCCAGTACGCTGGCCCGATACAAGTTGGTGAGTTCTAATGACTGCCGAGGAGCTCGAGACATTTTAATTCGGTCACTATCCAGTGTCTCGGCATTGCGAAAGTTGTTAAACTTTCATGATCGCAACACGAATGCGCAAGCCACTGCGCCACCAAGCTCTTTAAGTAACAACATAGTTTAAATAGTATGACAACAAGGTGCCTACTAGTATCTAGCCCTTATAATTTTTAGGAAGCGTGCTTCAACAAAGAGAATGCGTATGGACCAATTTCTTTTTTTTTGTATGATATGATATGATCTCCAACTCTCAATGATCTTTGACTGCAATCAGTCTAAGCCCCTTACAAATAAACAAATAATAAGGTCCGATTAGTTATTCCGTGTTTTCCTGTCATGTAAACGTCATTTCAAATCAGAGTAAAAGAGACAAAACACGGAATAACTATTCGGACCTTATTTTTTGTTTATTTGTAAGGCACTAAATGTTTCAAAGCTAAATAAACAAGTCTTGCCTATATCAATTAGTGTATGTGAACCGCGTTTTGATATCGCAAAACTAATTAAAAGCTCCTTCTGAAAATTTTCCTGTTTGTCCAGAAGATAAAGTACAACGATACCTACATAACTCATAGTTACTATGTCACTCTAATACTTATAGACATTAATCATCTGACCTATAATGAATAACCTATTTCTGTCGATCTATTTATATTATTGTACCCATTTATGTTAGTCGGTAATGTAGTTATGTAACAAACAGCACTTGTAGCCTGATTTTAAATAATAAACAAACAGCCACTAGGTACCAACACTATCTTTGGTATACCAAAAAAAGAAATTGCAGCATGGAATTCCCACAAGGCCCATTCATTGTCAAAGTGAATGCCAAAATTTTCAGTTCATTAAGCGGTCCAGGCGCTCTGGTTTCACTTGTCCCGTGCAATCCGCCCCCAGTGGTCGATGCGGCCAAAGCGGCCGACCACCGGCCGCACGCACTCGCCCAAAAAACACCCCGACTCCCCGACACGTAACATAATATTTCCCAAGCAGCCTTTTATTTATGAACAGGGCTCGCCGTCGCCGGCGCCGCGCAGCACTGCTTCCCAGAAACGAGCGTCGATGCGTCGGCTCGAAGCCGTTACATCTATGAAAAAACAATATTTATGTCGATGAAAAAATTGGACATGCACGCCGTATTTATCTGAACGCCCGTGAGATATGCTTTTTGCCCGCACGGTTTGCGGAATCCGCAGGTATTCTCGGCCTGTGGATGTTAATTTGCTAATTTGTCGGTCAAGTGGGCGTCGTCCGTGGATATTAGCTATTCTAGCGAGAAGAGATGATGATCATGAGAAAATGGATAAGGGGCCACTTAGCAAATTTATCTGCTGAAGAAGTCACACTGGAATGCTTTCAAAAATATACGCCTGCACATCAGACTACCACAAACTGTCAAATTTCCTCAATAGACTTTATACAATATTGGCATATGGTTGAACAAACATGGCAGTTTTGGATAAGTTGAATGCAGGAGTCTGTACGTGTACTTACATAAAGCAACTCTACGTTCTTTATGTAGGTATATACGGACATATCTAAAAAAATGCGTATGCGCATTATAGAAGAGCCTTTGTTCTCAATTTCTCGATTCTAACATTTGTATACAAATTTTAGTAATTTGTTTAGCTTTCTGAGTTATGATACTGATACTGATACTGATTTTGTTATTGTTCCCCTCTTGATTAAAAATTAGAAGCTTATGGCAATGACAACAACTTTTTATTGTGTCGCTGAGTTGTCGGAGGATCTCCGTTTATCGACGTGCTTAATGGCTTTTTCCAATCAATTAATTTAATACTATAAAAAGGCAGGTACCCTCCGCTCGTTGTTAACTTCATAAAAACCTGTATCTACAGGGTGAACTTATATTGGTGGTAATTATATACCATATCTGACTATTAAATGAATAATTATTACAACTAAGTAAAACGACTCTGTCAGGACTGGAAATAAAATAATCGCAGACAGTTGTTTACATTCATTTGTAGTCTCTAAATAAATTTGTTGCTGAGTATGTGAATGTGTGTTTAACAGTATATTTTAATTTTTGTAACTACTCGTTCAATCGCAAAATAGGACAAATTAACTGAATAACCTTACGCAAGTACCTAGTAAGTAAAAAAAGGTCTTAATATTAAAACCGCTAGAATTCTTTAATTACTATATAGGTGTGTGTATTAAGTGTAAAGCTTTATTGTTATGTGTATAGGGTATTATAGGTAGCGATGTGCCGAGTACGGCTTGACTCGAGTCGGATCGATTCCTGCTTTGGATTCGTCTACTCGAATACCAATTAACTTTTATTCGAGTACGCCGGACTCGATGCCGGAGCTCGAGTCAATAGGGATCGATTTTGTACTCGCTGACTCGATTCTATTATGCGAGTCCAACTGACTCGGGTATAGTATTCGAGTTCGCTAGTACTCGATCAGTGTTTACTTAAGCTATGAAGTGACGCCTAATAACACTAGTTTGAACCTGCAACGTTTTGTTTTGATTTCTTGTGTTATGCCAGAAAACTGTTACTGTGAGTGAATTTAATTGTTTGTTACCTAGTAGTGAAGTAATTTTAAAGTACCTAGTTTACTTTATTACAAAATGGCGCCGAAAAAGGCTCTGGTTTATGGAAGTGTTTTGAGAAAGTGGACGGTGATAAAATAAAGTGCAAAAACTATGATTTCGTATTTAAAGACTTTATAAACACAATTAATTTGTTAAAGCATTTAAAAAAAGCTCATTCTATCATTTACTCGTCTCACATTGACAATTCTTCAACTACCCCACTCAGAGTTTTGCTGATGTGGAACGTCATTCAACGAAGACAGAAACACCAAACTAATCGAAGACGGTGAAACACCACCACCACGAAAAAGGCAAATTCAAATGACCTTCCCGTCTAGGCAAACTTTGAAGTTGAACTCTAAAAATGTGGAAATTTGTAAAAAACTAATAGAAAAAATAATATATCAGGAATCTTAAATAGCTTCTAAAAAGATCTATTTTTCTTAAGTAAGAAAACAAATAGAACTTGATCTCATTTCTGGTTCCTAGATACCTTAGTATGTTCCGTTTTGCCGTTTTGCTTTAGTGTTTACAAATGTTTTTATTAAAAATGTTTGATTTATTATCGTTATGTCATTATGCTTATATGCTAATCCTACCTACATGCTATTTAGTTTACTCCCTTTCGATTTTTTTTTGTCTAAAATCGGTAACGGACTCGAGTTGTGGACTCGGGTTCTGGACTCGAATTGCCAGGCTCGAGTCCTGGAATCGACATTCGAATACTAGACATAGAACTCGAGTACTGAACTCGTATCACAGACTCGAGTCATGATTCGAATACCGTCTATATCGACTCGAGTTGACTCGATCCATTAAAACAGCGACTCGGCACATCGCTTATTATAGGTATCTTGTAATTTTATTCGATGTAACTTACTTTAAATATGTTAATTAAATATTGATTTAATTTTTCCCTCTCATAATGCTCTTGCACTAGGTACTGTTCGAAAAGGTTTTTTCCTTCTACATTAAACGAGCTAAAAACAAAATTTACTACATTGAATACATATCATTATCAAAAGTTTTATTTTAACTTGTCCCACGGCATTCAACATCTGCGGTGTAAGTACATCTTAAATATAATTGACATAACCTAACAACCACAAAAAGGGGGAAAGTGTTACTCAACTATCTCGGATCCACCTGTATAAAAATAGAGCATTTCAAGTAAATAAGAAAGCGCCGGGCGTCCGTCCCGCCGCGCGCCGCACTTGACACCATAACAAATGGCAGCGGCCGGCGAAGCGCAACACGCCGCTACAAATTAAGGAAAGCCAGAAGGTAATCTTATACCTACATAGAGCGCTCGAGCTCGTAGACCCCATGCACGGACACAGAATCTCGCAACACCTGTGCTCGGACCGTTCCGCAGGCATTATCGATCTTTAAGTGACAGTCACAATCGCGACAATTAACAATTTATCGCTACCAACACACACATTCGTATTACGGAACATGCTACGATAGCGCCACGAGCGAGCGATCGACAAACTAAAAGTGACTGACGTGACGGCGCTGCGCTATAAAACCGACTGATTGTAACCGCAACTAGTAGCAGTCGCGTTGTTATTGTGCAATTAGCAACTGGTTGCTTTTTATCGGTAATAAGCCTGCCAAGCTGTTCAGTGAGAGGTTGATGTGTGCATTGTTCGAGCGCGATTGTATGAAGCTTACCTTCTGCAGTCTCCTTATTTGGTGCCGCCGCGCCGCCGACTAAGCCGATTGTCGACGGCTCGCTGTAAGCTGCCATTGTTAATTGCGCCACAATAACAAACGCATTTTTACCTCTCACATTGATATTGACAAGTGTCACCTGTGTACGCGACGTAATCGGCTGAGATTAGGTGGCTTTTGGACGTTTTAATTAATATACCAATAACGGGGGGACATCAAAATATTCCGAAATATTTAATACTGAGATCTAAGTCTTGTATAAGATTCGGGAATTTCAATCAGGGACAGGTCTCGTAACCCATTCAGGGGTTTTTGAGAAGGGGTTTGCTTTCCAAACCCGATGCGCATTAGAAGCTGTTTTACTCAAAAGAATAACCCTAAGGATAGCAATTTTACGGCTAACCTTTTGGTTATTAAAAAAGCTGAATGCAGCTTCAATGCAGATATGATATTATTGCCTAGTATAAAAGAGCTAAATTACTGTTTGACGTCAGGTCGATAGATGCGGCGGCGCGGCGGGCGGCGGCGTCGGCGGACAAGACTTTTCCGAATTGCCGCGATCCCACCGGGCAGTTTTACAGTGTTATGTTATGGTGCTTAAAATTAAGAACATACGTTCTAAATTAACTTGGCATTTGATAAGGAAGTTCGACCGGTTTCAAATAATCAAAATTTTACTTAGTGCTGTCAAGTTAGGTTAGACTTGTGACCACGCGCAGAGAAGCGAGCAAAGCGATTATTTATAAACCATTTGGAATTTATAGATTCGGGGTTTTGAATTTCGTGTTATAAAGTTTTTTGTATTTATGTAGTACCCCAATACCGGCTATACACAAACAAGGTTCTATTAGTTTTCTATAAGCTATACGTGAAATAGATGTTATTATTTTCTTATTGGACTTGGACACGATAAGTCACTGGTCCCGGTTGTTGTCGTAACATAGCATTGGCTCAAAGCCAATAACTAGCGTTGGACCATGTGCTGTGGCTAATGTGAGAAAGCTTTAGCCCAACATTGGATCGTTTATAGGCTGATAATTATGACAATCACCTAGCGTTGGACCATGTGCTGTGGCTAATGTGAGAAAGCTTTAGCCCAACATTGGATCGTTTATAGGCTGATAATTATGACAATCACCTATGTGTGTAGGCGATATATTCTATCTATATCTGCATTAGCGGTTATGATATGACATATGACGATCTTTCTTCTTAACATACAGTTCGGTAAAAGAGTTCCTTGCCAGTTGCCAAAAGGTATAAGCAAGCTTATTTAATAACTAAAACTGCCTCTTTGGTCTAGTGGTTAGACCGCCGTTCGCAGAGCCTATGTTCAATCACAGTGGGAAGTATAGTAGGCTATACGTCAAGCTATCCAGTTCCGGTCATGGTACTTATGGTGATAGAGCGCTATTGCAAAAATGCACAAGCAATAGAGCGCAACAAGAACAGAAAAAGATAACTTGGTCGCTTTTCGATTGTAAGCTTTTTTCGACAGGATGGAATTGCGACAACTTAGGCAACCTCACTCGCATCGCCTAAAGCATATCATTCAACAAAGATTTCAATATGCAAGCCGTGTAGGTCCTAGGGATTGCGAAGAGCGAAGTGACGAGCGTCAGGTGCACATAAACCCTTTTTTTGGAGAGAATTTGCTTCGTTCAGCATTTTCAGCGTCACCGTTTTGGGGGCGGCAAGCAAAATGGCGAAACACCATTAGAGGTATTCTAGAGGAACGGCATCACGCACTAGTGCGTGTCCCCGTTCCTTAATAGATAGGTCTGATTTGAACTCCAGAGGTTCAAATCGAATCGGGGACGGAACAACCTGAGGGCGCTTAAGTAAATTCTAAGGCTAGGACCTCGGCTCGGTTTGACCGGGTACATAGGTACATGTCTGTACCTGATATAGAGCGCGTGTGAACTGGGTCGTCGTACCCTTATTCTAAGTGTGTGCATGTTGTACCATGAAATTGAGTAGAGACATTTAGAGGATTGAGCGGGGTTCATGAGTGAGTCCTTTATCATGATTTATAAAGTATTAACAATAACAATGAACAATAGTATGTTGGCGTAATTAAACTTTTCCTAGTAATTAAGTATTGACGAACAACCCCCGAAACGAAAATCCCCGGTGCTTTTCTGGGGCTGGCATCACGCAATTTTTCCCCCTACCATACCAGATTCTCCGAAGCATTCTCGTCAGATGACGAGAGGGGAAAATCCAACGGCGCATATTAAGTCCTTTAAAGGCCTTAATATGCGACTCCTCGACTAGGGTTATAGCGATAACGTCCTTGCAGAGCCGAGAAACGTCAATGATCTTATTTTGAGAGCATCGCTGATATAGCTATTCAATGGGTTACGGAGTAAATTAAAGATATATATTATCTTCTTAATTTATTACTTACACTTTAAAAACAATCCCAAACTTGTCTTAAAACTATAATATCGTTTGTGTGTATGTACAACTAGTCAATCATCGAATCACTGTCACTACCCGAGTAACTAGCTAATAACGAAAGCCCACTGGCAGGTGCCACACTTTCACATTTATTTTGTCTGTTACTCTGGCTATCATCACAACTTTTCGCTGCTTTTGTACTTAGGTTTTCAGATATTGTTTGAGGTTTACTTACAGACTGTGCATTTGCACTGGATTCTGTTGGTTCTGGCTTTTTCTTCACAAGATTACTTAACAGGGGCTTCTTGGTCAAAGTGCCTATGCTTCTATTCCAGGACTCTTTCTTTTTCTGCTTAGGGACCTTAGGGAGTACGATCTCAATCCTCGATATCTTTGCTGGAGGTTCACTGTCCTCTTGTACGTCTTCTATGATCTCCTCTGCAACCACTTTGCTGGTTGACGAACTTCCAAATTTAATAGATCTGAAAAATATTTGAATATTTAAGTAACAAACATAAGAAATTTGAAATAAGTAGTACTTTTCATCCAATTTCAAAGTTTCGCATATTTGAAACAGAATGGAATCTAAAAAGCAGGGCTTTGAAAACCGTTAAAAAATTGGAATCGATACTACTGTCAAACGAAGATACGGCCTAGGTAACGATATCAAGCATACCGGTAATTTTGTTTTTACCGGCAGGCTTATTACCGATCTTTAAGTGACAGTCGCAATCGCGACAATTTACAATTTATCGCTACCAAAACACATATTTGTATTACGGAACGTAGAACGCTACGGTAGCGCCACAAACGAGCGATTGACGAACTAAAAGTGCATGACGGCGCGGCGCTCTAAAATAAACGGACCGATTTTAGCAACTGCAACGAGTAGTGTGTAATTAGCAACCAGTTGCTTTTTTCGGTAATAAGGCTGTCGGTAAAAACAAAAGTACCGGTATGCTTGATATCATTACTAGGTGGCAATTTTACCGGTAAATTAACTAACTACTATTCGCGGATTGGCTTAAAGCTCATTAGGTAACGAAAAAAGTAGCGATACATTTTTAGATAACATTACCTGCATTACCGGTACCAAATTACCTCTACAGAAATAACGTTACTTATAATGGGAATTTGGTAATGTTATCAAGCTCTGCTTAAAAGTGTCACAACAAAATAGTAAAAAGATAAGATGCATATAAAACATGTTTTATTGCGTTTCTAGTTTTTCTCTTTCCTATTTAACAGTTACATCCACTTAGGAACTTGCGTTAACAATTGTTTGTTACACAAATATTACTAACTATAAAAAATGTCCTTCTCCAAATATGTCGGCAATGTGACACTTTCGGTTGCCACATTCTAAATATTTTTTTTGTTTGTTATTTACTAATTTATACCGCACCGCAACTTGGCGGGTGCCTATTCCACAACAAAGGGGAGGTTTAGTTTACTTATTATTATTAAACAGACAAGCATTTGAGACAACTGGTCTAGCCTGTAATCTGTATTCTCCTCTTTAAATCTCATTTTATAATTTTAAATGTTTGTCTAGTTTTTTCTTAAATTGGTTAATACTTTGTGCTGATACCGCTTCTTCAGGCAATCTGTTTCAGGCTTCAATTACTACTTACTTACTTAAACTATTAAGTTTGCTTGCTTGCTATGTGGGCTTAGACTAGGAGAATCTCAATGGAGATCTTGAAATAGTGACATGGAATACACTATGAAATATGATAATTTTTGCATTATTTACAATTTCGTATACTGTTTGAGAATAATAGATAAAGGAGTCCTCGTAATTGATATCATAGAGCATTTTCTATTGTGTCTGGTTTTGCGGCAGTCAACGTGTTAATCAAAGTACTAATCTTCAATCAAAGATCCTTCAAGTAAAGATTTACTGAAACCCTTTTAGACGGGCCTGCATGGATTTTTGGAGTTCCAATAAAGTAGATATTTGAAAAAAGCAAGTAAGACAAAATACATATTCATAGTATACAATTTACATACTTAATGAACTCATTGTCTTCCTTTTCCTCCCGCGCCTTCCGTTCTTGTTCTGACTCAGGCTGGTACTGCCTCAGCATGCCCTCATAGTCCACTGCTTGCTGTCGTCTATTGAGTTCCTTGAGCTCCTCCAGACTCTCCAACACCTCTATCTCTTGCCTTGACTGTTCGGTCCTGTATTCTGTAATAATTATAAAAACAATGAATACACATGAATGAAATGAAACTACACATTCTATAGCCCAACCCAGTTATGTAACAGTCATTCAAAATTCATTTACTGTCCCAAGAGTCCCAAGCAAAAGTAATAATTATATTATTTTGAATTTTTTTTCTAGTAAAATTTTATCAAGAATAATAAATAAAATTTTCATTAAGTACATATTCTAAATTTTAATATGCTCACAATAAAAAGCTTGCCTCATCATATAATTATTAATTTTAAATCAGGCCAATTATAATAGTGGGGCTCGCATAGTTTTTCTTCACATCCTTCAATCTATTGGAGCTTTTGATCAACCAACAAAGCAACATTAGTAAAAATATCAAATTTGATGTTTGAAAATGTTGAACATGGCTCATTTTGGCTTACAAGTAGGTAAGCGTTACTCAATATGAACACAACATAGATAGTGTAAGTAGACAGCAATGACAAAATTTGCACGAGTTGGATACAACAATATGCTAAAAGATAAGCTTGGCATGGATTATCTAAAGAGTAAGATCTATAAAGAGAATCTGTCATTGTGTCAGGATTGTTTGAAGAATTAACTCTAGCTGACAATTGAAAAATCAGCCCTTAAATAAATTGTATTACTAACAATAGGTTAAGGAAATTGTTACTAACATCTATGAGGTAAAGGCTTCGAAATAAATGATTTTTATTTTTATTTATTATTAGCTACTGCATTGGTTAACCTTTAGTATGCAGGAATACCAGACACAATACAATTTTAATTGTTTGGCGCAGTGGATCCATGGTCTGGCATACTAAAGGTTAATCTGCATAAGCTACAAACAGTCATAATAAACACCAGCTCACTTAATTTCCCTACCGCTGAGGCATAAGCTTTTCCTATGAATGGAAATACCACAGTGAGAACAGGCCATAATCCACATCACTGGTCTAATGCGGTCAGTGTCCTGTAACTTTATATGACATAAATTGTTCCTATAAAAACCTCTATCCAAAGAACCTAAAAAAAGGTGGTTAGTTATCAATCTTCTAGACAATTTTTTTAAGTCTTTAATCTACGTGCCCCTAAGGGTGATGATTGGCGGTGATTAATATGATGCAGCATAACAGTGTCACTTTAATATTTCTAAAGTCAAACCTAATAACTTCATTGGATTATTTGCTTCTTCTTCTTTTTGTTCCTCTTCTTCGCGCTTGGCTTGTTCCTCAGCTAGCTTTAGGGCCATGAAATTTCTGGTAGCACCTGCTTCAATTTCATAGTCGGTGTTTTTTGGGTCAGTCTTGAATGAAATTTCTTGAAGGCATCTTGTACACTGGAAATTGAAAAGGATATAATTGAGCATTGAGCATTGAGCATAAGACCTACACTACCAGGGTGACCTAATACAATAATGTTGTTGGTGAGATGAGTTTTCAATGATTTACAAGGTCATAGATGTACTCTATATTTTTAAAGATCAAACTTGAAGCTTATCAACAATGTTATAAATAGTAACTTTTAGATTAAAAATATATTTTACAAGAATAAATATACATTATTACAATATTTGTACCAGAGTTTTGCTTTTATATATTAAATTCATATTGGTTTTTATTTAAAACAAAAACACTTAACATGCCTATAGGAATACAACAGCACATTGCATCAAATGGATAAATAATAATAAAAAAATCATACCAAAATACAGTAGGCAGTGGTAAAGTTTACTGAACCTATTTTGACCCACCAGGTCAGGCCCATAAATCGGTTTTGTTAATACTTTAACAAATTAAAACAAATGTGGTTTGTGAGTTACCTACTAGTTTTATTGCACATACTTTGATATAAAATCTGTAAATTCTGATCCCAAGATAGTCTTCGTTTTCCACGTCTTCCTTGCGAGCATTAAACTTTTTTCCCTTGTAAATATATTCGCCGCAGGTGGCACATCGCATGTTGAAGGGAGCCATAAGACGAACTGTGTATTGGCGATTTTTCGCCAATTTCATGCGCGGGATCTTCGAAGGATCGAAGTCCGGGGGATAGTATTTCTGAAAATATCATAAATTTATGTAATAGACATAGTGGATTAATTAGGCAGACAAAATAGTATAGGTTATAATTTTGTTTGTAATGACGAATCTAGCAAGAAAGTAATACTTACGTTCAGAACTTTTCTTTCAGACATTTTAAATGTATTTACTAATTACGATAAATTTAACGATAAACGTAAAAAATTAGCTTTTCAATAGATCAGCACTGAGAAAGAAACAACTTAAACCTGTCAAGTGTCAGTCAATTGTCAATTTGTCATTTTTTTTAAAGTTTAGTTCGTTCCTTAAGGAACCGGCTAAGGTCATAGACCATGCTGCCATGTCATTAGTTTCTTAATTTCATTGTAATACATAAATAAACAATATTGATGATGATGAATGATAACAGAAATGGGAAGTGAGAAATGATATACCCCCCAACCCCTCGAGTATCTCAGTAAAGATGTGGGGCTTTACTAAGTCCTCACGCAGACTTCTTTTAAGAATTTGAAAAGTAACATTGCACTGTTTTGTTTCATTTGCCAACACTCATGCACACTTACGAACACTTAACGGTTAATAATAATCCACCATTATTTCACATTAATATTTGACATAACACAAATTTTAGAAAATAAAACAAAACCGCAGATATGACTCTTCACTTTCCCGCCAAGAAGTCCTTTTTTTTTTGTTTATTGTTTTACGGCTCCGGATGAAATCCATTAAGCCTATTCGTTCGTTTTATCTTCTTAGGTAATACATATATAAAGAATATTGATGATGATGAATGATAATGGAAATGGGAAGTGAGAAATAATATACCCCCCAACCCTTCGAGTATCTCAGTAAAGATGTGGGGCTTTACTAAATCCTCACGCAGACTTCTTGAGAGAAATTGAAAAGTGACGTTGCACTGTTTTGTTTCATTTGCCAACAATCATGCACACTCACGAACACTTAACGGTTAAAATCCACCATTATTTCATATTAATATTCGACATAACACAAATTTTAGAAAATAAAACAAAACCGTAGACATGACTTTTTACTTTCCCGCCAAGAAGTCCGCCAAGAAGTCCCAATTTGTCAATATTAATTTAAATGTCAAATTGTTAGAAACGGCAAAGGACTTTATTTCATACAGCCAAAAGTTACGAAGTGCGAAGATCACAGCACACGTCAGGAAGTAGTGACGGCAACGAAAAAAAAACTGGGGGGGGGGTCGGGTATAGAATCCAAGCGCAGGTTTTTCATAAGTATGAGGGTTGGACTACATACTCCAAAATTGGGTTGGTGTAAATTCTCCAAAAACACAATTTTTATTCCACCGGAGACGCGTAATTTTTTTTAAATTATTATTTTAAAAATACGTGAAAAGAAACGCCATGATTGAAGTATTTCTGATTCATCTTAGGTCAAAATTAGTGACAGAATCGAATTAGTCAACCCCGACTTCATGTGGTATTAGTCTGCTGTACCCTTAGAGTGTTTATAATAAAGGCCTGGAGGCGCGGAGGGAGAGCAGCCCCCGCCCGCTGTAGCAAACCACAGGCATTGCGGGCCTGCGGGTTGTTACGCAAGGGCGTAGGGGCTGCACTTCAGGAGATGTTCTCAAGTCTTTAGTTTGCTATTCATCTAGGTGCATTAGATATTTTGACCCAAAAAACCTAATTTCACCCTAAAAGTACATAAATATTACTAATTTTTTGTTCATTCCTAACCTCAAATTTTAATCTTGAATATCTCTGAAAGTATGCGTTTGGTTTGCCAGTCGTATCGTATGCAAAATTGACCTGCACCATCAATGGTGTAGGTCAATTTTGCATAATGAACGGTACTCTTATCGTCAGCTTATCTCCCTTACGAGAAGGCAGACCCAGTATCACCATAGATACGGGAACTGGTAACCTACGGCAGCCGAGAAAACTCAGATGTCATCATCGGCTGCGACGCGAACGCGCATCATGTCGTTTTGGGCAGCTCAGACACCAATGAAAGGGGGGAGAAGCTTCTGGAATATCTGGTAAGTTCACCCATGCAATTACTTAACAAAGATAGCAAGCCTACTTTTTTCAACGACCGCAGGGCACAGGTGATCGACGTAACCATTGCTAACAATAGAGCGGTAAGTAACATCACAAACTGGCATGTGTCGGATGAGGTCTCCCTTTCCGATCATAACTACATATGCTTTAGGTACAGACTAGGTGAAACCATAGAAACTGTGCGTAGGAAGAATCCTAGGAACACTAACTGGGAGGGCTTCAAAAAGGACCTCAGAATGGAACTGGATGGTCCTAGCTGTAAACTAAACTCAGCCTTGGACATAGAGTTTGAAGCAGACAGAATTACAGAAGCACTGATGACGGCCTGGCCAAATAACTGTCCAGAGACGTAATCAGTGGCAAAGAGGGTACCATGGTGGAACCCGGAACTGGCCCGAATTAGAAGAGCTACACGACAGGCGTTCAATGAAGCGAAAGCAAGGAACGACTTTAGCGACTACGAGGAGGCTTTAACGCGGTATAGTACTGAAAAGATTCCCACTCCATGGACTTCAATGTGCATATCAGGCAGGGAAGTCAACAGAAACTGCTCTTTATCATGTAGTGAGTCGAGCGGAATTTGCGCTAGAAAACAAAGAGATTTGCGTCTGCACATTCGTAGATATCGAAGGTGCATTTGATTGCACTACCTTTGAATCCATCAAGGTTGCAGCCAAGAACCATGGTGTGCCACAACCGATCTGTAATTGGATTGAATGCATGTTAAAGGGTAGAATTATCAACTCTGAACTGCTAGGAGACAATCTTATTGCACGAACAATCAGAGAATGCCCGCAAGGAGGGGTTCTCTGGCCTCTTCTGTGGAGCCTTGTGGTTGATTCAATTGTAGTAAGGCTGAATAAAGGACTAATCTATACGGTTGGTTATGCGGATGATCTGGTCATCTCAGTCAGTGGGAAATTTCCCTCTTCGGTATCGGGGTTAATGCAACGTGCCCTGGGTCTGCTAGAGGAATGGTGCAATGATCATCACCTCTCTGTAAACCCGGGGAAAACAACAGCCATCAACAAACAACAGTGGACACAACCGTAGCC
Organism: Eudonia truncicolella; assembly: GCA_949315975.1. Classification (NCBI taxonomy): domain Eukaryota; kingdom Metazoa; phylum Arthropoda; class Insecta; order Lepidoptera; family Crambidae; genus Eudonia; species Eudonia truncicolella. The sequence goes on along the minus strand of OX438829.1, from coordinate 13,223,581 downwards.
AAGGCTTACAGAGTCTTTGGCATGTGTCGGTCTACATATGGCAAGATGTGGGGACTCAACCCCAAGATCATTAGGTGGATGTACATGACGATGGTGAGACCGATCCTCACATATGGCAGCATCGTCTGGTGGCCCAGAACCAGGCTGAAGATCTGTAAGAATGCTCTTAGCAAACTTCAGAGAACAGCTTGTCTGGCAATCACTGGTGCCTTTCGAACCACTCCAACGGCAGCGCTGGAAGTCCTTACAGACCTTTCACCCCTGCACATTGTGATTGAAACAGAGGCAAAGAAAGCGTTACATAGACTAAAGGTGGCCGGACTATGGGACGCATCTAAACCTCTGACCAGACACACAAAATGGGATCCAAGTGATATTCCTGACAGGGTCATGGAAATGGGGTGCGATAAAATATCCCCCATATTCATGTTCAAAAAGAAATTCAAAGTTTATGTTCCAACCAGGGACGAATGGAAACGAGGGCCACCGTCTCCGGAGAAAGACAGCCTAATCTGGTATACTGACGGATCAAAAATGAAGTCGGGCACAGGGGCAGGCGTCTATAATAATGACTTCAAGCATAGTCAAAGCATGGGAAAATTTGCTACTGTTTACCAAGCAGAAACTTTCGCAATTCTCCTATGCGCAAAGCAGACAGAGTTAGCTATGAAAAAGCGAAATATATTCATCCTGAGTGACAGCCAGGCTGCGCTCAAATCACTCATATCGCCCAGAATCGAATCTGGCCTTGTTCTAGAAACCACAAAAGCTCTAAACAAGCTAGGTAGACATAACAAGGTGCGATTGATCTGGGTCCCAGGCCATATGGGAATCCACGGTAACGAGATGGCGGATGCGCTTGCCAGGGAAGGCTCCGAGACCCAGCTCATTGGTCCTGAGCCGTTCGTGGCACTTGCACCAATTACCATTAACAAGGCCTTAAAAGATTACATCGAAAACAGGCACGGCATCGAATGGAAGGAGCAGCCGGGTATGAAACACTCCAAATCCTTCCTTGGCGAAAACGCCTTAGGAAGGAGTAAGTTCATATGCGGAGGCGGTAGAAGGCAGGCCCGACTAACCATCGGTGCCTTGACAGGGCACTATGCCACAAAACAAATGCTTCACAGAATGCACCTTTCAACAAATAGTTTGTGTAGGGCGTGTGGAGAGGAAACGGAGTCGATGCAGCACCTACTGTGTAACTGCGACTCTCTGGCTAGGAAAAGAATGGGACTCCTGGGGTCGGCCTATCCGAAACCGGAGGACTTCAGGCTCTTCGCTCTTAAAGACGTTGCCAAACTTATGGCCTCTATCTTTACAAAGGAAGAGGAAGAGTGAAAGGATGGGGTTGCACAAAACATCCCGATGGGTCGAGGTGTTACTGCAAGAGGGAAACCTCGGCAGGCCCTACTAAGATAAGAAGATAAGAAATATCGCACACTGTTTCTACAATACAAATTAGTATTTTTCCTAAACTCGCTTGTTCGTCGCTTACTCGCTGGCGGTAGGACAGCTGCCTAAAATTGTAATATTAAAATTATATAAATGTATGTATATAAAATTATTATTTTTTTTAAATTTAAAATTAGGTAGGTACTTACCTCGAATTTGACTCGAGCGAAGCTGCGGGCAAAAGCTAGTATAATAATACATATAAGAGTTTAGAAAGTTCTTTAGCACCGATGACATTTTAGCACTTTGGACAATACACCCCAAAAGGGCACTATGGACATTTTAAAATTATAGTCATTTTAGCACTATGCACATTTTAAAATTATGGTAATTTTAGCATAATGGACATTTTAGCACTATGAACTGTGGACTTTTTAGCACTTTGGACAATACACAAAAGGATTTTTCTTGATTTATGGTTATAGACTCACAGAAAAATTGACCAAGATCCCAGCCAGTCTTACCTTAGCCAGACCTTACTTATTTTCTCACACCAAATTAAGTTCCTACCCTAGTGTAAGTATGTTTGCATACCTGCTAGCTTGGGTCGATGATCAATCGACAGATAAAAGGTGCTAAAAATTAAAAATCGATACCTACTGCCAGACACTACCCGTGGGTGGGTGGTTACTTGCGCCAAAGGCTGCTAAAGCGTATATATACGCTATACAAAACATTAAAATAAATTAGAATTGTTGAAAAAGCAATTTTATTTAGAGTCGATTTCAAAAACATCACAACATAGACAAGGACAATCATTATAAATTTACTCTTCTACAACTTTTGTCATTTTTAATAGCAAATATGAACACCATAATATCAGAAAAACAGATACTTCCTGAAACAAAAAAAAAGTTTATTATAGATAGCGCTCTTGTAGTGTTAATATAACGCTGAACATGTTATTATTGTGTTAATATGGCCTTTGCCTAGGCCTTTTCCTTTTCCTATGTGAAAAGGATAAGGAGCTAAACAAATATAGGATTTGAAATAGATACATCGATATAACAGTGTTGTACCTCAACTCAGGAGCATTATCTACCTATGCGAGATTGTTACCCAGGCCATTTCCAGATAGATACCAACCGCTCCCGCCGATTCCCGCTGGCAGCGAGCTCGTGCTCGAGCGCGGCGATCTTCTCCTCGTGGCGCGTGCGCTGCGCCTGCGCCCGCCGCTGCTGCTCCTCTAAAGCCAGCACTATCTTCTCCAACCGGTGGATCTGCTGCTGCTTATTCTCCAGTGTGGCGAAAAGCTCTTGAATCTCCTCGGCTTTCGCAGCTATCTGCTTGTTTACCTGCAATTGTTATTGCTTAATGTACCTTCTGAAATATTATGGATTTGCCGTCGGGTCGCTTTTCTGGTTGCCAATATTAGATGTAAGTATTTTAGCATCTGTACCTTATCGTCGATAATACTAGAGACAGTTAAGAGCGTAAAGTAACTCTTAATACAATGGAATAAGAATTATAGTGTATGCATGTCGGTGCTCGTGACTGTACCAAGAAACTAACCATAGATATCTTAGCAGCTGTCGGAACTACAAGTATTTTAAATATTTAAAAAATATACTCCAAAAATTTTATTCAAATAACCATTGAATGAAACTGCAAAATCGTACCTCTCTGTGGACACTACCTACTACACCTGCGTGTCTTGTATAAAAATATAAGGAAAACTTCAAAGGTACAACTTGGTTGGGTAAAAAATGAAATAACAAAAAATAAACGCGTCTTACTTCGCCTACAATGTTCATTCGATGTTCTAGGTCTTGCTGTAGAGCGGCTAACTCTCGACTCTGCTCTGTTTCCTTGTTCTTAAGCATGTTTATCAGCTCTTCGCGTACCTGCATTCAATAGGTTAAAATTCCAAACAACGCAAAAAATTAAGTTTAAAAAAATATGAATTTTGTCAAAAGACTTTCAGTACGAAGCGGCCTACTTAAATACTCAAAGGCTCAACGATCTGAAATTAATATAAATTTGGGTATTTTTAACTTGAGCTAAATTCATTGATAACTAAAGGGATTGTGGGTCCTCATCATGAAGCATGCATTTAAGGCGTAAGAGGTCAAGTCAAAAAATAACATACATTTATCCTAACCTCTTCCATAGGCGAGGCGTAGCCTAGCGTCATAGGTCATAATAATATACAATGCAAATGAAAATTATGATTTTTGGGAATTAAATATTATTATTAAGTACTGCAAATGCTAAAAGTTGAGAACACTCTTTTCTTTCCGAACCCCGCATTTCAGTCCGTCGACACAACATGCAAGAACTCAAGCAGGCCGTCTATGTGATTAGTTAATGTAATGCATACTATTAAAAACTAGTAAAATCCATGAACCTTGATGACCCTTGCCTGGGCACGTGACGTTTTGTCTTGCTGCTCGAGTTGCTGTTCCTTCTGCATCAGTATCTCTGCCAGCTCTTCGTTTTTGTGTACAGCTTCTAGAAGGCTCATTCTTAGGTCCATAATCTGCAAATGCAAAATTATATCATTAAGCTTTTTTGTAACCTTTTACATTTTCTGAAGCAAATAACGAATGCCTAAATAACCACCGCACCTCTATCTCATTCTACCACCTCATTTTAAATCTCGATTGGGTACGAGCCTTCCCGTGGATTTGATTGCTTCCCTGTGGATGGAAACACCAGAGAGAACGGTTTTTAAACCACCCACGCAGGTCCATAGTGGATTGGTGGTTGTTAACGCAGTGGGGATGTTGCTAATGCATCCGGGACCAACTACTCTACGTTCCTTCCGAAGCACGATAAAGCACGAGGTGATTAATATTTGGTTACCCATACAGACCTTTGCGAATGTTGTTTAACTTCATCAATTTCAGATCGAGCGCGTTTACCACTGCGCCCTCGAGCTTCTCGATAAAATGTAATGCGCGTGTAAGATATGAATATAAAGTAAGTTCATATGCGGAGGCGGTAGACGGCAGGCCCGACTAACCATCGGTGCCTTAACAGGGCACTATGCCACAAAACAAATGCTTCATAGAATGCACCTTTCAACAAATAGTTTGTGTAGGGCGTGTGGAGAGGAAACGGAGTCGATGCAGCACCTACTGTGTGACTGCGACTCTTTGGCTAGGAAAAGAATGGGACTCCTGGGGTCGGCCTATCCGAAACCGGAGGACTTCAGGCTCTTCGCTCTTAAAGACGTTGCCAAACTTATGGCCTCTATCTTTACAGAGCAGGAAGAGTGAAAGGATGGGGTTGCACAAAAGATCCCGATGGGTCGAGGTGTTACTGCAAGAGGGAAACCACGGCAGGCCCCACTAAGATAAGATAAGATAAGATATGAATATACCTCCTGCTGCAAATCCTGGTAGCTGATACCGTTGGGAGCCTCCTGACAGTTGGCCACGGCGCGGTTGTGCGCCTGCAGGTCGCGTACGTACTGCTCGTACTGGACGACTTTTTGCTCGCTACATAAAAACAACCATAGCTATTACATAACTAATTTAAAGCTACCTTACAAAACACTTTATTATATTTATGATCCTTAAAAAAGAAAGCATGAGTGACGACAAAAGTGTCTAAATGATTTAAATAATTTGTATGCCTTATAAAAAAGGAATAAAAGCCTACAACTTAAGGCAAGTAGGGACTTACTTAAGCTTTATGTTCTTGGTCAATTCTCTAATTTGTATTTGCATCTTTCCCACTACTTCCTCTTTACTAAGTAGTTCTGCTGCCAGTTTCTTTTGCATTGCTACTTTGTTATCCGCTTCCTGAAAAACTCTCATTTTTAAGTCATTATTCAAACTTAATCGCGCTCTTCAAACAGTAATCATCTTGAGAACGATGAAAAAATACGTCAGGAATATATGACTGAAAACATAAAAACGCGTAAAATAATAAAAATCTCTCATTTCGGAAAATTTCTTGAAATTCAATTCTTTGAAATTGCATGTAATCACCGTAATCTTGGCCATGGTTTCCAAAAACCTGACTTTTTCCCGTTTGCATGAGTTAATTTCGTCTTCCGCCATTCGCAGTGTGTCCTTAGTAGCCTGCAACTCAGCCCAAAGATCCATTTCCCTCTCCGTAGGTAGATCTAAAACATACAGTTAATATAAACGGTAAGGCCAAACTATAACTTAATAGAAGAAGTTAATTTAAAACGTCTCACCTGGGTTGGGTTTGTTGCTTTCCATTTCAGCAATTTTCGCCCTTAATTCTTCAATCGTTTTCTGCCTCTCCACCAAAGTCGCCTGCGTAGACTGTCTCTGTTCAAGTTCTTGTTTGGCCATTAGTTTTTGATCTTCCAGTGCATGCGCCAACTCCTTAAGCTGGTTTGTTAAGTCTTGTATTGTTGCTTTGTGCTGGCTATTCATGTTCTCAATTTGTTCCTTCAATTCTGAAACCCTGTAGAAACATCGATTATTGTTGTTGCGTCAGTGTAAAATTGCGGTTTTTCTCTATTTTATTCCAGTTTGTTATCTCTATCACAAAGTACTGGTGTTTAATAAATAATGTGTGATTTTATAATCCCATTACTTACTCGTTTTGTAGAGAATCACGTTGTTGCGCTATGTGACCACTAACTACTTCACCAGTCTTCAATGATTCTTTCAGTTTCCTGGCGCGTGCTTCTAATTGCACTTCCTTCTGTCGGCTCTGTACAACAGTTTAATGATAATAATAATAACTTAAAAATATCTAGGCTTTCATCAATTAAAATAGATTTTACAGACAAACTAAAAAAGAACTAGCTAAAAAGTTAGATTAGATTATTCTCTTAGATTACATTTAGTCACTAAAACATATTTCAACTCACGAAATATGGAATACCTATTCTTTTGGGGTTATAAAATGGTCCAAAACCGATCTTCAAAACTTACAGAGATCAATAAATACCACCCTAACAAAACAGCGTAAACACCAACCAAAATCAAGCACACAACATTTAACTCTCCCACGAAAAATGTCAGGTAGAGGTCTTATGGACATAAACAACTTACACAACAACCAAATGGTAACACTTAGAAAATTCTTTCACATAAAAACCGAAACATCGCCCTGACACAATATTATCACACATTTAGACTCCAGATACAGTCCTCTCAACTTAGGCAATAAAGATATACAGCAGAATGAAGATATAATCACCATAGAAGATAAAATAGCTAGCTGGACGCAAAAAGCCCTCCACAGTAGCCACGCGAGTGATCTGAACCAACCATATGTCGACAAAGATGCGTAGAATGCCTGGCTCAGACAAGGTGAGCTCTTTCATGAGACTGAGGCATACATGTTCGCTATCCAGGATCAAGTTATCTCAAGTTCCTATACTTGGCAAAAGTCCGTAGAGGAAGATAATATAACTCTTTTTGAAACAGAAAGAGAGAAGAAAATCTACCAATATGCATAATAATAAAACATTTATTTCAGACAACAACAGTTCATAGTGTTAGTAAATATGAACTTAAGGCTACGTTAGCATTACAAAAAAAATATATATATAAAATATTGTATAACATATTGTATTTACTTTAAATTAATCTTAAAAATATCGTTTGCCCTAGGGTTTAACAGGGCGGATACCCAGTGCCTTTGCAAGAGACTTTCTGGTCTGCCAGCGAGAGAGCCTATTATGCCGTTGGAGCTACCCAACATTCTGTTCCTAACTGACAATATCTTTTTGCGCATTCCTGCATGAAAGTCATTGACATGCGCATCTGCAAACATGCCAGAAGCGCTACAGTATCTAGGCAGCCCCAACAACACTCTGAACAAGTTATTAATAGAATTCGTAGGGCGCTGTATGCCCTTTGGATAAAGCCGGACCACAAGCCACAACAATTGACACAATGACTTGAACAAGGTGACCTTCACGTCCGCTGTACATTGTGCGAACCTGCGCGCCAGCAAGTTATGGTTAGGTATGTTTAGTGTTAGGACAAAATAATATTCTGATGTAGAGTCGTTTTTAAAGAGAGTAGGTATGTAATCCCAAAAAAAATTCGGTACAAGAACATTATTCTGTGTCTTACGTTCACATAGGCATTCGCTTTACTTAAATAGATAAACATAATACATTGTGAACATATGTCATGAGCGCCGCCACGATTACTTTCAAGGAGGTCTGCCTCTACAGATTTTTGTATGTATTTTCTTTCCTGACAGGAGTATGCGCAAGTGCACCCCTTGCACCCTGCTGCCGGCGCCCATGCTACAGTGCTCAACATTGATTACCTTGCTTTTCTGAATAATTAAGCCTTGCGTTGTTCAAGGAAGTAACTTTTGTAGAAAATATACATATCGGTAATATCGGTATAATGGTTCGAAAAAAATTGAGTTACACAATATGAATAGGTAATAGTAGGTACTACTGAGATTCATCACCTAAGTGTCTACACTGCTGGGGAACACCTCACCAATATGCATATGCAAATACTATTGGCATGTTCTTAATCCACAGAAGGCTTTCCATTACAGTCATGTTACCTGGTCTTCCAAGGCCTTGACAGTGCCCGTGAGACTGGCTATGCTCGCCTCGGACTCCCGCAGCTGCCGGTCCATCTTGGAGACGCGCATGCGCGCCTGCCGCAGCTGCGACTCCGTAGTGGACAGCTTGTCTTTGGACGTCATTCGTGCGGCGCGTTCTTCATCGAGCTCTCGGCGGGCCACCTTAAATGTTATTATTTAACCCAGTGACGCAGCGACCCGATCCGATCCGAACCCCTCGAAGAATCTAGTAGGGAACGGGAACACACTCTAATGCTTGATGTTGTTCCCTCTAGAAAACCTCTGACAGTGTTACGTTTCACAAGGCTTGAGGAACCCCTCGCCACGCAAAAGAGTCCGGTGACGCTGAAAATGCCGTTTGAGGCTAACGCCAAACTCTGCCCAAAAAAAGCGATTATGATCTTACTGGCTGGATCTGAATTTATATTTAGAATCAAAATCTAGTGCTATTACAAAACGGTATTTTAAAAACTTCAAAAAAGATATGTCTGTAAACAGATCTTAGGCCTAACCTTTTGCTCGTCTTATCATACCGGCAGGTTTGAGTAAGCTAACACTCATTTCTCATTCAGACTGTAATTTGCCAGTTTCCCATTCTACTTGCAATGAGGTCGAGTAATTAACTTAAACCTAGTAGGTATGCATGTATGCATGCACATCAACCTGTCCAAAACTGTCAAATATCTTCAATAAATGTTCAACTATATTATTACTTACACATAAAGTTTAAAGTCTATTGAAGAAATTTGACAGATGGTGGTAGTCTGATGTGCAGGCGTGTGTACTACATAAAAAGTATTAACCTCCAACATTTTGGCGGTTTCGTTGACGTTCCGCAACTGGCGCAGCTCGTTGACGGCCGCAGTGCGCTCGTCGAGCTCCTGCCTGAGGTGCGCGATCTCCCGCACCAACGCCTCGCCCACGGCCATCAGGGCACTGCGCTCCTGGCATGCTCGCCTGCGTGTATAAACCAAGAATATCTTTGGACTGTGTCACGAATGGAGTCTACGTGTATTTTTGTGTAAACAAATCCTTCCGATCCGAACCCCTTAGAGAATCTAGTAGGTAACGGGGACACGCACTAGTGAGTGATGATATTCCATGAAACCTCTAACGGTGCGTCAATTAGGAATGTATGTATTTTTTTAAATTATCGATTAATTAATTATCGACAATCAGCAAACACTTGCCTTGACAGCTGCGAAAACTTGTCGACAGCTGTGTCGGAGCAGCTCTTCAGCTCGCGCAGCGCGTGGCACAGCTGCAGCCCCTGCTCGTTGTAGAGCGCGACGCGGTCCAGCGTCTCGCCGCCATTCTCCTGATAACATTCGTAACAATACTTATCACGGGTTAGGGGTGTTTGGTCATGGTGTCGTTTCGTCATTAAAAAAAAATGGTGACGTTTCCTCATTGCTATTTAAAATTAATTATTTTTAGTGTCGTTTGGTCATTCGCTTATTCATTCATTTATTTATCTCGAGCATCAATGGCTCATTTGGGTTAGTTAAAGTACAGTCCACAATGCAGTTTTATTCTCATAAAATGCATTAATTTAATTACACACCATAAAAATAAATTAAATGACTCCATTGATTCTCTATAACAACATAGATAACAACAAGCGACAAACGACGGTCAATGGCATTCGATAGAGAACTTAGAGAGGTTATAGATAATTACGATCAATGTTCTCTCAAAGAAACAATCAAAATATCTCTGTTTTATATTTAAATAATAAAATATGATAATTTATCAAATACCTAGTACAGACGCCTGCACTTCAACCTATCCAAAACTGTCAAATTTCTTCAATACATTTTCAACCTTATATATAAGTCATTAAGTTCAAAGTCTATTGAGGAAATTTGACAGTTTGTGGTAAATTGATGTGCAGGCGTGTGTACTTTACTTACTGTATAATTATATGAATAATCATAATCACTCTTTAGAAGAATTTTATCAGTCTTACCTGCAGCGGTAGCATGGCAGCCCACGATATAGTTTATCGCACGTTTAAACACGCGCAGCGCATCTGTCAAAATCTTGTCACAATGATGCTTTAAGATTCTTATGTCGCTCATTTTGACAGAGGACCGCTATAGAATGTGTGTTAAACTATATCGCGGGCTGCCATGCCACTGCTGGTGATTAGTCTTTTACCTTTTTTATAGATAGCTGTGATTGAATTACTGTGATTTTTACTGTTAATTTTTAAGACTTGTGAATTTGGAAAATTATATGATTACTAATAATCATTCTTCAGAATATTTTTACCTGTGTACCTTTTCTGGGATTTTTTTGTTTATTTCTATAGGAATTAACATATAGAAACGTAACATGCCTGTGATTAGTATTTAACACTCTAGTGTTAAAAACTGTTGTATTTTGAATTTTACCCTGTATTAGATAGATATATCTGTGATTGATATTGTGATTTTTAATTGTAAATTTGATGAGGATTAGTGTTAAACATTGTTACATAAAAAATTTTGCCTAATTAAATAATTGTTGTAAAAATTATACTTATGATTTTCAGACCTATTCATATTGGTTTCATTTATTTCGTTTGTTGACTGTACAATATTTTAAGAGCAGATGTACAAATGACGAAACGACCACCAAATATATTTAAATTATTTCATTAATGACGAAACGACACTACATCTATGAATGTTAAAAAGAATGACGAAACGACACCATGACCAAACACCCCTAACCCCTACTTAACAACAATACTTAAAATTAAACAACTTTTACGGATCTACTCGCGTTTATTTTACACATTACTTTTAATTAATGTTTATCCTGACGTCTCCCTGTGGCCACGAACCCTGCAAAGGGTTCGAAACGTCAGTTAAAAGTAATGTGTAAAATAAACGCAAGTAGATCCGTAAAAGTTTCATTTCAATGTGTAGTGTTCACGTAAACTTTAGAAAACAATAATGATACTTAACTCCACATTTGTGGAACTGGACATTTACTAAGCAGACACAATCGATGTCTGCTTATTTTGTGCTATATAAATATAAAACGCGTAACTAGCATATTATCGCCAACTCTTTACCTTATAGGTACCATTGAAGGAGATGTTGAGTAAAGGTAAACTAATCTTCAATTTTTGTTTGTCACTCTAAACTAGGCAGAGTTGCAAGGATCCCTTTTGGGTGCACTACATAAGTACAAAAAACTTAATTCCGAACATTAACTATCAGTAGTAGGGATTCGAGAGCTCTGGCTCAATCAATCATCGTGGTTCCAAACCTGTTTTAGTGGGTCGAAAGTCGTTTTCGAGATAGACCAAAGCTTAAAAAAAAAAAACCCCCATTTCAATCGATTGCGCTGGGTCCCAGACCGATATCTTTAACCGTTTTCGAGATACGATCTTCGTGCGTTAACTCTCAGTTGATTTACTAATGAACCATTAATGACTCCTCGGTCTTAATCGCACTGCTCCCGATGCACCTCATTTGCTAGATATTGTGATATATTTGTGATATATTTTTGCTATTATAATGCATCCAAACTTACTAACTTTCTGATAAGGGTGTATCTTAATAACTTTGTTCATTATAATTAGATAAACTCCATTTACTACATTTCCTTGTACTTTGAAACTAGTTTATCTGCTCGTTTAAAATAGCTATCGAACTTGTTTATTCGTGATTGACAAACGCACATTGTTCATTAAAATTAGACTTGTATCGAAAGTAACATATCCTAAATTAAAGTTCAAATAATCATTACATTAACTATCTTGTCTTGTTAAACAACATCGAGTTAGATATCTTAATTTGAATAAGTTCAAATAGTCATTACTTACTAAAATTGGTATAAAACGCACTGAGTTGTATATTTTCGTGCTCCGTTCTGTATTCATCACAAGTACCATGGATGTAAGTAAAACGTTTTTATTTTTTATTTTCTGAGTGAATGTTCTGATTTAATCTGACTTCTGGCTAACGTATTAAGATGTGCATAAAACTGATGTGATACCTAAGACAAAATTGTACTGGTTGTTACAGATTGCTCGTTCTAATGAAGACGATGTGGTGTTTCAAGAAAACACGTATAAACATTATTATTACCCACAGTCGGACGACGATGAACTTCCTTCGTTGCAGAAGAAAGAATCAATCGACGAATTTTTTGAACCACCAAAGAAGAAGCCGAGGACAATGAGATCTTCAACAGTTGGACGTTGTTCCGGGAGAGATTCGATATCTTACGTGTCAACCAACACCGACGACGGAGCAAGTTCAACACACCTCATTAAGATTGAGGTGTATGATTTGAAGAAGATTGAAAACATTGATCAATCGGACCATTGGAAGCATGCAGATGTTCGTGTGAAATATTACACGAAGTCAACCAATGACGATCATCACAAGAAAACTCGTCAGCTTATTTACAACATAACAAAGGGAATATCCAATTCTCCGAACTGTCGGAAGTACTCTTACAACAACAAAGATAAAAAATACCACGCCTAAATCCATGGTATTGGAGCAATGGAGCACTTTCTTGTGTCATATCTTAATTATGAATAAATTTATTCAATATTATATTTCTTTTGTTGTTTTCTTTATTACTCCTAGGTAAGTTTTTCTGAGGGAGGAGATTTAAGTAATAGGCAATACATTTTTTTTTGTACAGTTTATTTCATTTTTTACATACAAATTTAGCTTACCTATACTATTATTGTCTTAAACATTTGCTTTAACATTACATCATTTTGAAAAGTATCATCAGTAAACATATCAATAAAATCTGTCATACTCATACCTCTAAGTTTGAAATACAAATAAAGTAAACATTATTCAACACAAACAGACGAAAACACACTTTGAATGACTTTATGATTATAAATCCATCTATTGGTATTTTTCCTTAAAAATGATAAATGATAACTTTCAGGTTTACGACCAAAAGTATCAAAATATTCGCCAACTCCTTTATTGTTGATACATAATGCTATCCAATGTGATCCAGGTTTAGTATCAGGATCAAGATTACTAATCATGTAGAAAGGTTGTGTAACATGTATAGGAATGCGATTAGCTGCATAAACATTGAACTCCAGTGAATGACATATTTTTTTCAAACATTTTGTTATATCTAAGGTATTCATAATAACATGAAAACATGTGTCTTCATACACAATTAAATCTTAACTACTAAAATCTACACTTATGTTCCTATTTTTATCTATTTCTATAATGTTATCAAACTCAGCATAAACAATACAATTAACAGTTTGTGTTAGAGCTGTCTCAAATCTAACTTCTAACCGAACACTTCCATGTCGGATAAGATTCCAATGAGCTGTTGAATTGGCTGATAAATCTGGAGTTAAGTCAAACGCCATTAGACAGTATCCATTAGCGTAATCAGCTCTAGAAATACCGTTACCCTCATTTAGGAAATGAATTCCTGTTCCTGAGAACAAAGTATGATAAGTTGATGTAAACAAGTTGTTGCTAAAAACAGGTTGTAGAGCTTTGGAAGGAATCTGTGTTCCATCGATGTATAAACAAAAAGAACTAATACCATAATGATCGAAATCAAAAGGATTTTTTGTAAGACATCCATTAAACGCTGTATTATCTACAAATCCATCTCTTACATAGATCTCTTACATACATCTCATCTCACACATACATACATCTCTTTGGTACTTGTCCGAGGAAAATATTATCAAGAGTTTTTCCCTGAATACCTGCTGGAATGGTTAGAACTTTTACTTCAGCCCTAGTAATAGGATATTTAGCTGAGGTTGATAATAAAACCTTTTGATGGGCAAGCAGAACAGTAGGGTTTACACGAGCTTTTCGAATCATAAGTGTGGCATCAATAATGGTTACTTTTAATTTTACATCATTAGACGAACACATTAAATTAAATGTATCTCGAGAACGTACTAATTTCACACACATTTCAACACCATTAATTAAAAACTTTTCTTGGTTGAATATGTCTCCATGTAAATGTCCTATCATTTCGACCTCTTACTCTCCTTTACCAATTTTTGTCTAATAGTAAATCCTTTATTTGACTCATCAGTTGAATTCATTTTTTCTGTTGTGTCTTCATACCAGAGTCCACATGTTAGGTGTGATTGTTTTGCTGATGGAGCATAATTTAGTAGTGTTTCAATGTAAGCTCGATTACCATAAGTATTATTCGGAGGTGTTATCAGTTTTTGATTCAAATAAACATCTAACTGGCTAAAGAGTGAGTGTAACCAATTATTAACCGGAGCCACAGTAGTTGTTGCTGTCAGAGGTGTTAAATCCTGATTTAGAATTTTTGCTTTTATGTGTATCAAAGTGTGTGATAAATCTATGTAGTCATCACCACTTCCAGGAATCTGAAATTCGATTGGTCCATCATCACTAAGCGATGAAGCGATGATTGGTTTGTAGTGAACCCACTGACCGCTCTCGATACTAGTTTGAGTTGATGGTAATGCAAATAAATCCAACTCGGTTAATTTTCAAACTCAAAATTATGTCCTTAACGGTTCGGATAATATTGAAATCTTTCTCGAATCTCTTAAAGAAAATTTAGCGCATAGAGTTAGTGAATTTGAAAGAAAAGATAGTGGTTGGAGTTTGAAGAAGATAACTTCTTTAGAAATGAATTAATAATATTAATAAGTTTAATCCTTTGCGGGGATCATCTTTTATCGAATTACCATATGATATTAGACTTAAGAAAGCAGTTATTAATGTAAATAATTCGGATCAGCAATGTTTGAAGTGGGCTCTACTGTCTGGTTTATATCCAGTGTCCAAAAATGGCAACCGTGTTAGTTCTTACAGCAATAATCAAAACAAACTGAATTTTAATGGTATTTCATTTCCAGTTAAACTAACAGACATGAGCAAAGTAGAACGGTTGAATAAAATAAGTATTAACGTTTTCGGATTAGAATATAAACCAGAGACTAAAACTCACAGTGTTATTGGTCCATTGCACTTTACTAAGTCTCGTCAACCTATCCATATAAATTTATTATACGTAACTAGTGGTAACAGTGGACATTATTGTTTTATTAAAAATTTGTCTAGACTAGTGAGTATGCAGATCAGTCCTCGAAATGGAGCCCTTCATATTTGTGATGGTTGTTTGTTGCATTTTCCCACAAGAGAACGACTCAACAACCATCAGTCAAATGACTGTGTTCACGTTCGTACTGATTTACCTAACTCTAGCACATTAAGAAAAAATTGGTTCGGTGAAAATGTTTCAAACGATTCGATTCAGTTCGATAACTTTGAAAAGAAAAATAAGGTACCTTTCGTTATTTATGCTGACTTTGAAGCGTTCCTAAAACCTATTGAACATGCATCTAATGATCCAAACAAATCTAGTACTACCAACGTGCAAAAGCACGAAGTTTACAGTTTTGGTTATTATGTTAAATGTGCTTACGATGAAAAACTTTCTAAATATGTAACATATAGTGGTGCAAATTGTTCTGATGTTTTCTTTGAGAAACTCCAAGAAGACCTCAAAATCATTTGTAAAAAAACTAGTTTCAAAGTACGACCTCTTCCTCTTACACCTGAGGATAAAAAACATATTGAACAATCCACGACATGTTACATATGTGAAAAGGAAATATTACGTTCCGATAAATTTGTTGATTATAACTGCCAAACAGGGGCATTTGTGGGTATTTCACACGAGACGTGTAGTCAATAGTTCCGAAAAATGTACTTTGTTCCAGTGGTTACACATAATTTAAGTAATTATGTGTAACCACTGGAACACACACACACTGGAACGCACACTTCATTGTGCACTCGTTAAACTTTGCTGAGGGTGAAATCCAAGTGATTCCTCAAAATAAAGAAAAGTATATTTCTTTTACCAAAACACTAACCATTAATGGTAATCGCCTTAGTTTACGATTTATTGACTCTTTTAAATTTTTACCAAGTAGTTTACATTCGTTATCTAATAACCTTAATGACAATCAGTTTTGTGAACTCAGAAATGAGTATCCAAATAGTAATGACTTTGATTTGCTTAAGCGAAAAGGTGTCTATCCTTACGATTACATGACGTCATCGGAGAGATTAAATATAACATCATTACCGCTTAAAGATAATTTTTTTAATGGTCTGAATGATACAGCTATATCCAATGAGGACTATGAACATGCTCAAAAAGATTGGTCTCACTTCGAATGTCGTTCTATGCATGAATATTCCGATTTGTACCTTAAAACAGATGTTTTACTTTTGTGTGACATTTTTGAAAACTTTAGAGAAGTATTTTTAAAAACGTATAATCTAGACCCTGTGCATTATTTATTATACAGCTCCAGGGTTGAGTTGGGACGCAATGCTTAAATTCACAAAAGTACAGTTAAAACTGCTCACTGATTTTGAAAAGGTTGCTTTTGTCAAGTCGGGTATACGTGGGGGGTATCACAGTGTAGCAATAGATATGCAAAAGCTAACAATCCCTATATGGATGACTACAAAGCAGATCAACCTATTTCATATTTAACTTATTTAGACGCTAATAATTTGTATGGATGGGCTATGTTTCAATATTTACCTATATCTCATTTTGAATGGGAAAGCGTTGACATAGACTACAATGTACCAATAACATCTGATGTGGGATACATTTTAGAGGTAGATTTAGAGTATCCTGATCACCTGCATGATAGTCATTCCGATTTGCCATTATGTCCAGAGAACAAATGTTTCGGTGGTTCGAAGGAACCTAAGTTAATTCTTAACTTAGAAAATAAAAAGAAGTATGTTATTCATTATAGAAATCTTTTACAAAGTTTAGAGATGGGTTTAAAAGTAACTAAAGTTCATAGAGTATTAAAATTTAATCAAAGTCAGTGGTTAAAAAAATATATTGATTTAAATACCAATTTACGAACTCAAGCTATCTCTTTGAAAAAGATTTTTATAAACTCATGAATAATTCGATATACGGGAAAACGATGGAAAATGTGGAAAAACGAGTAAATGTAAAGCTTTTGACTCATTGGGAGGATAAGGGTAAAGTAAAAGGTGCTCAAAGTCTAATTGCTCAACCGGAATTTCATAATTTAGCTATTTTTTCTGAAAGTTTAGTAGCAATTCAATTGAAAAAAACTAAAGTTGTTTATAACAAACCAATTTATTTAGGTTTTAGCATTTTGGACCTTTCAAAAACTTTAATTTATGATTTCCATTATAAATATATGAAATGTAAATTTCACAATTTAAAATTATTGTATACCGACACTGATAGTTTGGTGTATCAAATATTCTGTGAAGATTTTTATAAGGAAATCAAACCTGATATTCATAAATATTTCGATACATCAATTTATCTTCAAAACAATATTTATGAAATTCCACTATCGAACAAAAAGAAGTTGGGCTACTTTAAAGACGAACACAACGGTCAAGTTTTAAGTTTCTTTATAACATTGTATTTTTTTAATTTTTTTTGTGTAAAATATGTTTTGTGTATATAGTATTAAATTATTAATTATTCAAATATTAAAGAAAAATGTTTTACATCTTTTATGGAATCAACAAATGATTCTGTGGTTTCAAGATCTTTAGGGTCTGTTGATGATACCACTTTGTAAGTAAAAGCTCTGTTTCTGAAAGCAGTTTCAATCAACGATACATTGGGCAAGATAGAATGAATGCGAAAAGCATTATTCTTATGTGAATTGCTTTTAAAATGGTTGGTAATGTACCTCTTCGAAACTTCTATGTTGCACACTGAACACGTGACCATCTTACGATCTACATCATTGTTGGTTGAAGCTGATGGTTGATCACCTCGTGAAGTAGATGGTTCCTTGATGTGCGAGCTGTGCTTTTGAGAAACACGAACGTCATGACTCTGACCTTCTCCACATTGGATATTGATACTGTAAATAAAGTTACATAACTAATAAAGACATAACATAACAGGTTACATAAGAGGTTGATACATAAAATAAAATACTATTTTCAAAAAGATTAATTAAATATAGCTTACGTTTTTTATATTTTTTGACATAACTCTACAAGAGGTTTATCAAAATATGAACTCAACATATCCTCGTGGGAAGGCGTCGAATCTTTAGCAACGGTAACTCGTGACCGTTTTTCATAGTTTTGGTGAACATTGTCACCACTACGTTTTGAACTTCTCTTTTGTTGGTTAGCACTATGGACACAGAAAAAAAAACAAAAATTAGTTCTTAAAAATATACTAATAGTAATAACACCATACTAATAACTATTATTTTTTACACTTACCTAGTTTCAACTTCATGGCATAGCTCCACAAGAGGTAAATCAAATTGAGATTCAAAAATTACCCTTTTTTCACTAACATTTCCACAATTTTCACTAGATTGTTTTATATACGAGCAGTTCATGATTTCATCATCGTCGGACGATTCAAAGAAAATGCTCACACACTCCTTGTCAGACATTATACAAACTCAATATGGAATGTACTAACACGAACTTTAATCAACGTAACTGGTTAAACAGTTAGTGACAAATGATATGATTTTTATGAAGCGTCAGTCATTATACCCTGAAACTAAGTACCTACTAGTGTCCTAATTACCTTGTTGTTGACATCACTGTTGAAAGTTCAAAAAGTGGTCACTGGTAATTACTAAATTTATTCGTAATTAAGATATGACACAAGAAAGTGCTCCATTGCTCCAATACCATGGATTTAGGCGTGGTATTTTTTATCTTTGTTGTTGTAAGAGTACTTCCGACAGTTCGGAGAATTGGATATTCCCTTTGTTATGTTGTAAATAAGCTGACGAGTTTTCTTGTGATGATCGTCATTGGTTGACTTCGTGTAATATTTCACACGAACATCTGCATGCTTCCAATGGTCCGATTGATCAATGTTTTCAATCTTCTTCAAATCATACACCTCAATCTTAATGAGGTGTGTTGAACTTGCTCCGTCGTCGGTGTTGGTTGACACGTAAGATATCGAATCTCTCCCGGAACAACGTCCAACTGTTGAAGATCTCATTGTCCTCGGCTTCTTCTTTGGTGGTTCAAAAAATTCGTCGATTGATTCTTTCTTCTGCAACGAAGGAAGTTCATCGTCGTCCGACTGTGGGTAATAATAATGTTTATACGTGTTTTCTTGAAACACCACATCGTCTTCATTAGAACGAGCAATCTGTAACAACCAGTACAATTTTGTCTTAGGTATCACATCAGTTTTATGCACATCTTAATACGTTAGCCAGAAGTCAGATTAAATCAGAACATTCACTCAGAAAATAAAAAATAAAAACGTTTTACTTACATCCATGGTACTTGTGATGAATACAGAACGGAGCACGAAAATATACAACTCAGTGCGTTTTATACCAATTTTAGTAAGTAATGACTATTTGAACTTATTCAAATTAAGATATCTAACTCGATGTTGTTTAACAAGACAAGATAGTTAATGTAATGATTATTTGAACTTTAATTTAGGATATGTTACTTTCGATACAAGTCTAATTTTAATGAACAATGTGCGTTTGTCAATCACGAATAAACAAGTTCGATAGCTATTTTAAACGAGCAGATAAACTAGTTTCAAAGTACAAGGAAATGTAGTAAATGGAGTTTATCTAATTATAATGAACAAAGTTATTAAGATACACCCTTATCAGAAAGTTAGTAAGTTTGGATGCATTATAATAGCAAAAATATATCACGAGACATGGTCCATGAAGCGAAGATTTCACGCACACAGAATGTCTATGATTACAGTTAACGCACTAACCGTCTCTGTGGTTAAGTGGTTAGGTCCACTCCGATCTCAGACTCAGGGTCCCGGGTTCGATTCCCAGCACGATTCCCAGCAGTAGTTGCACATGTTTGTGTACAAACACGGCTTGGTTGGTGGTAGGACTTGAAAAAATCTGTCTGGCTAGCTACCACCATTTTCTCTAATTCTGACACCACCAGTGCCTCAGTAGTGATGATTTCAGGTGTACGTGAAGTGTGCCTCCACTTTGATCTTATTTATCATCTCTCATCATCAGGTGAGATGAAGACAAAACGCTTTCCTGAAGAATCAATAAAATACAATCGTATACCTAATAAGGTGATTAAGACCGAGGTGTCATTAACAACACAACGTAAGTAAATCAATAAGTAAATCAATTGAACAAACAGCGACATCGGTACGTCATTAGATAATGAGGTGCATCGGGAGCAGTGCGATTAAGACCGAGGAGTCATTAATGGTTCATTAGTAAATCAACTGAGAGTTAACGCACGAAGATCGTATCTCGAAAACGGTTAAAGAGACCGGTCTGGGACCCAGCGCAATCGATTGAAATGGGGTTTTTTTTTTTTAGCCTAACCTAAATCTAATCAATGAAATCAAAATTTTATTTATTCGGAATTATGAAGTTCGGATTAATGAAAATCGGAATTTTGAAATATTTGGGTGTTCCCATCCTATCTCACAACATTTTTTCGTTTGCTCGCTGCATCGCATGTAGCAGGTAATATGTAGTAGACGGTAGTCAATACTTAACACACATCATATTAGGTTTTAATATTTTGAAATCTTTACTTACATTCTTTTCTACGAGTTCCTTGACCCAGTCTATGATTTCCTGACGCGCACTGAATGCCTGCAGGCAGAGATCCGCAAAACGATCTGGGACCTTGGTCACTTTTGCATCCACTTCGGCCAAGATATGTTCATCTAAAAAGTTTAAATTGAATATAAATTTTATCACACTCGTAGCAAATTTATTCATTTACCAGAGTTTAGGGCTCTCGAGGTTGAAAGAGACAGTAGTGTAGTGTGTAGCAACATTTAAACTTCATTACTAATATTACCCCTTTGGATTTAAATTTCAAAACAATTTGTTTCAGATGTGCAAGGTCATACCACTTATTTTGTGGTCATATACCAATCTGGTGACACGGTACAGCTGCTTGTCTGTCGCCTAGTCCACTATGTTGAACGTGTTTTTTTTATTACCTACGAGTAAGCTCTTTGCTTTCATGTTTTTTTGTTTAATATATTACGGGGAGCACTTGGTCTTTATCTCACCTGATGTCAAGTGATGATAAGGCCGAAAGTGGAAACGCACATCACCCGGAGTCCTCAACTACTGAGGCACTGGCTATCTTATCCCTAGATACCGGACCGGAACACAACAATATTACAAGCATTGATTGTTATGGCGACATATATAGATAAGATGGTGGTAGCCATGCGGAGAAATAAGTCCCACCACCAACCAAACTGACTACACAAACACGAAACGAACCCGGGATCTGAGGTCACTAGGTCACACGATATTTCCATCCAGGAGAAGGCTATGTTCTGAACCCCATTATTATTTTTCCATATCCCAAAAGATCTCTTTAATGTATTAAGAGTTCATCGTCCGTGTGGTGGACGCAAAGAATAGCACCAACCCATCTCTTCCTGTGGGTGTCGTAAAAGGCGACTAAGGGAGTTTAAGACACCGTGCATATCGAAAATCACCCTGGGACACCCGCGCTGTGGCGGGAAATCACCACTAGAATTCCCAAGAAGTGTTGGTGTCAGGCCTTCCTGGCAGCCATAAATACTTTGCCAAATCCTTAGCAAAAGTGTACGAGGAAGAAACGAACATTTTGCGTCGACCCAGGGCAGGAAGAAGAAGAAGAAGAAGAATTGAATAATTTATTCAAAGTGTCACAGTTACCTAAAGGCACAATGCTGTTGATGATATCAGCGGCTCCCGGGGCCACCGAGTCCGCGGCGTCGCGGCACAGCTGCGCCACCTCGTCAGTGGTCCAGTCTGCCACGTTGAACACCACCAGCTCCTGCAGCGGGCCCTCGCCGCTGCCCGACAAGCCCTCCTGGTTCATGCGCTCGCGCAGCCCGCGGAGGCTCTCGAATATATCAAGCACTGCTTGCTGCATCACACAAAACGTTTCGTAGTGGCACTATTGTTCGACACAATAACTCAGTGTTTGACACGACCAGTCTTCGTCGCCACAAAATATCACATATTTTATACTGGATGACAGCTACGAAGCAAGTGTTCGTATTAAATTGTTGCTTTAGCAAAATGGGGGTCAACAACTGATATTTGACTAACCGCCTCTGTGGTCTAGTGGCTAAGACCACCGGTTTAGACCCAGAGGTCCCGGGTTCGATTCCCAGCGGGGGGTACATGTTTGTGTACTCGATTTGGTTGGTGGTAGGTCTTGTTTGTCCGTCTGACAAGCTACCACCATCTTATCTAAATATGTCGCCATAACATCAATGTTTGTAGCATTGTTGTGTTCCGGCAGCTAGAGATAAGATAGCCAGTGCCTCACTAGTTGAGGATCCCGGGTGAAGTGCGCTTCCATCATTGGCCTTATCATCACTTAATATCAGGCGAGATCAAGAGGCACTGTGCTTACCCGTTAATATATATAAAAAAAACCTTTAATCAAATATCAGTTGTTGACCCCCATTTTGATCGATTAATAAAGGAAAAATCACTGGTTCCTGTCGAACAATAATGCCACTACCCTGCCCCCCGACCGCCTAACTTTATCGCCATCGCTCTCGACATCGCGCTCTATAGTTTATGGCGTCATCTTGTCATTTCAAAAGCGATAAGAAAGCAATATGAATTTATATCGCTTTTATATCGCTTTTATATCGTTTTCTAAATGACAAGATGACGCCATAAACTTTAGAGCGCGACAGCGAGAGCGGTGGCGATAGAGTTAGGCGGTAGGCCCCCTGATTGGTGTGAAACTGTGAAACTTTATAAAGTACTCAACGGCCTGGGCTTATTACAGTATTACTAGCTGTAATTTTGTTAAATTACCTAGATTGGATAATGATGGTATACTATTATTATTTTATCAAATCATAGTAGCTGGAACGGTAATATGAACAAAATATGAACCTATAGTTTAATCATTATGAAGTACTACTACTACTACGGCTACTGTTTACAATGCAGAGTTTTTTTTTTTGCTCCAAAAAAGTGACATTTGCTTTCTAATGAGTATTTCTACACATGGTTTATTTACGTATAAAAATTATAAACGGATTTTTTTTAAAAAAGTTCGTGACCTTGCAGATAAAACATTGAAAATAATTCTTTAAAAAAAATCTAGATACCTATAATTGAGTTTTGTTTATATTGCAGGCTTATGAAGCATCATAGACGTATATAATGCCGTTTTTATTTAATGAAAAATGTTTATAGACTCTACAAAAACATTTTTGCTTTATATTAAACTATAAAGTATAATAATGTCACTTTTTGGGCAGAAAAAACATGTGCGATGTGAATTTTTTTAACCCAGCGTATAACAATACCTGTTTTAAATCGAGCTCCTTCTTCATATGATGAAATTCCCTCTGCTTCATAGAGTATACAGCTTTAATATCGTCATCGTCTTTGAGGGGTAACCTGGGCGGGCTCGGCATCGGGTTTATGTTCTGGTACGGCGTGTTGGGGCGGCTGGCGGGCACGCTGGGGTGGTGTATGGGCGTGGTAGGCCTGCTAAGCGGGTGGGGGGTTTGGGGCCGGCTTGATTGCAAGCTCCTCGGTGTTTGTGGGCGGCTGCTGAGCCTTGGGGTGTTGGGTCGGCTGCATGGCAAATGATCTACAAAATGATAATACACTTTTGAAGAACTTTTGCCCTTCACATCTTAACATTGGTAGAAACAGAGTTCAACTAACTAAACAACGGTGGGGAGCTGAGAAATAAAGGAATAAATAATTTTGTTATTTTCAGTCCCGGCGGCGTAGTGATATTATTATAACGTCTCGGAAGAGTGTGATAAATCGTTTATGATTTTAATTTAATAACTAAAAGTGGCGGAAAGTGGTTGGATGCGGAAGATGAATATCGAGATAAAACGTCTCTGTGGCCGAGTGCCAAGCGCTCGGCCCGACATCCGAACGTCCTGGGTTCAATTCCCAGGTCGGGTAAAATGTTTAAGTATTTTACAGATAAAATGCTTTTTAACTTACCAGTACTTCGACCAGTACCGTCGTTCCCAGCGGCATTATCTTCGCAAAATTTGTCATCTATAAGAAAAAAAAAGGTTTATGTGACAAGTCATCGCATGAGTATAAGGTAAGGTATAATAAGGTATGTAAGTACAGACACACAAAAGGATAATTCATAAATTCTTACCGAAGGTATCAGTTTCATTGATTTCCTCAGTGGCTGGATAATTTTCGTAGTTGCTGTTATTCATAATTTTCTCTTTAGACGTTTCACTAATAACGATAGATAAATTATCTACTATGTATGTATCGAGTTCTTGTGTCGTTGGTACCTAAAAATAAAAAAAATAGCCTCAGGTTGGATTTTCGATTTAAATAAAATAGCTGTACGGGCCCAATTGTTTTTCCTCAAGTTCCATTCCCATGGTCTTTTGAGAGTTAACAGTGTGACTAGTGTCGTACTACGGTTGCGTTCGGTCTGCTGGCCTTCCTCAAGCGGAAATCACCAGACCAGATTGAGAAGTGCTATATATACGATATCGTACTAAGGATATTGTTACTCAGCGAACAACAGCGACAAGTGATACACAGTTTACTACATCTGACTGAAGCAATCTTCTACACATTTTACCACAATGGAAGGACTACTTCAACGTCATAAGATCATCTCAGAAATTATTCAGAAAATCAATATGAACATCAAGAAGGATTCTGCAAGTCGCAAAACCGTCGACTACATTGACAAGCGGCTGGAATCTCTTTATAATTTATGGCATGAGTTTGCTGAAAACCATAACATTTTGCTTAAATACGAAGATAAATCTGATACTTATTTTACAATGAACACTTACGAAAAGATAAAATATCAATACGAAACCACATGTACGGGGTTAGGGAGCATCATCCCTGGGTCGTCGAGATCTGAAGGGGCAGACCAAGCAGCAGGTACTGGAAAAATATCTCATGCCTACGACGAAAAAAAGAATGATGTCGAGAAGTGACGAATTAATAAATCAACTACAGACAAACTTTAAAGCTTTTATGAGAGTTATCAAGAACACCGCCATTATGGACATCTCCAAAAAGTGGGAAATACAAGATAACCTCCAGATGCTTCAACAGCGATGGAAAACCATTGATAAAATACATTTGCAAATTGACAACCTACTCATAGGCTCCAATTTGGACTATGAAACAATCTATGAAACAATCTATGAAACAATCTATGAAACTACAAAAAAGGAATTGACTCATAAATTACTTTCTACTGCCCATCTATACCAATCAATTCCGCAAATGGAAATACCTTGTTTTTCTGGTAATTACACTCAGTGGCCGACTTTCATGGATTTGTACGCAGAAAAAAAGGAAAACTTCGTGGCGAAGCTGAAAGGTTGGTCCAACATCTAAACATATCTGCATAAAATTATGATACCTGCTGGGAAATCCACACTCATAGGTACAACAATATACAAACTCTATTTACGAAGCAGATCCAAATTTTTATGAACCAACCATCAATCCACAAACACAGTTAAAATGAGTTGAAACGACTTCACGATGTCAGTATGGAAACCATTCATGCAATCCACAATCTAGGAGTAGATACTTCGTCGTGGGACCCTATTTTGGTACACATTTTAACAGAAAAAAAAGGGCCCCGACACATACACAGCATAGCAGGGATTATTGGCAACCAAACAAGAGGGACCGTTTTGTTAGAATGCGAGTCCGTGTATGGCGACTATACATATACATACTACAGAAGCATACCAAAAATGCTTAACAATCTCCCAAATTACACGTTCGAACGACAAAACTGGCCTCATTTACACCATGTTAACCTAGCGGACACAAATAACAATGTCTCGAGATCAGTAGATATTCTATTGGATGCAGGAATTCGCGCACAAATTGTAATGGATATGGATGAATGGAACGGATAATGTACCACCTGAAAAGAGTGCTAGGAGAACAGAAAATAACATATGAAGAGTTCACCACACTTCTTACACAAATCGAAGCATGTCTAAACTCTAGACCTATGGTGGCCTTATCTAACAGCATTGAAGACCTTGAATGCCTCTCACCTGGTCATTTTCTAATTGGAGACCAAATATTGGCACCATCTCTTTCACGAGAAGTTGAAGACATCAGCTATGGCACGCGTTGGAAGTTGATGGAAAAAATGCACAAGGACTTTTGGCGAAAATGGTCCACGGAATATCTCCAAATGCTACAAACAAGAAGCAAATGGCACTTTGCTGGAAAAGATATGTGCGTCGGAGATCTCGTAATCATCCGAAACAACAGTTATGTAATATCGTGTTCAATCGGTTTGAGAAAGTTACCATGGTATTGTCCACACCGTCAATGTCAGGATTCCGGTTTATCTGGGGAGAGTTAGGCAATGTTAAATTAAGTATATGATAGTTTAATATAAGAAATTCAGAAACGTCAGGATAAACATTCAATCAAATTAATGTGCAAAATAAACACGAGTAGATCCGTAAAAGTAGTTTAATTTCAAGACAGCATTAATTTCATTACAGAGTTTTGTATGCTCATCGCTGGCGCTGTGACTAAGCTTAGAGAAATATTTACTATGAAAAAAATATCGAAGACAATATGAATGTTCAAGGAATAAATAGGTAAATAAAAAGAGAGAAGACTGACCGAGATATGTATTGATAAATTAAGTTACTAGGGATATTTTTCAAAATGTAACTTTTCCCACTTACTTTCATGTCAGATTTAGAGTCACATTTTGCAGGGTTTCGTGGTACGGGGCTTTTTCCCTGTAACAAAGAAAGTTATGTGTAAAACATCCTTCTTAAATCAGAGTTCTAGCAACAGCAACGCAATATCCGGCAACGCATCTGCGATTTCTCTGGTTTTGCGGATGTCCATGGGCGGTGGTGATTGCTTCGCATCAGGTGACCCGCCTGCTCGTTTGCCTCCCTCTAATATAAAAAAAGCATAAAAAAGCAACCATGGGTAGGTACAGCTGTAGGTACTGCTATCCAATTAAGAGCGTAACGTAGCTGAGGCTACGTACGTAGGGTGAGCCCTGCACTGTACAATAATGTTGTCGATCCAGTTTGTTATCGTCCAGCAATTACGCGCAACAAACAACCAATAGTGTTATATTCAAAAAAAGAGATGAGATTTTAAATGCTTAGGTATTATAGCATCGGAATTTTTGAACCTATAGCATCTGCTGAATAACTATTAATTAGATTAAATTATTAAATGCATAATTATTTGTAATTAATTCATTAGTTAATTAACTATTACTCAAAGAAAACAAAAAGTTTGGGAAGTGTCAGTGACCATTCATGATAGTTTAAAAAGCTAGACTCAGGACAAAGAAAACTGGAGTGAAAAAAAGAAGGCATACTCTGCAGTGGGAAGATATAGGCTGAGTAGATAGATACAGTGCCGACGCCGGCCCTAGTCCTTAATCAAGGTATAATCTCAAAAGACGTCATTAAAATATTTTTTTGCTGGAAATTGTTTTTTTTATTTAGCATTTTGGCGCCCCTTGTCACCGGGCGCTTAGAGTGTCCGCTCCACTCGCTCGACCCTAAGGCCGTCGCTGGTACAGATAGTTTGGCTAACGAAAGTAGAGAAATAATAGAAAAAAGAGCGACAAATTAAAAAATATTTACTTTACTGTGAGAAAACCGGAATAACAGATTTTGATAATTTATAATTTTATATCTTGTCTTTGTGCGCGATGGAGTATTCGAGACAGTAAAGCGGTGACTCCGGATGCGTACTCCTAAGGAGGAAGGGAGACAGACGGTGGGATGAGGTCAAAAAGTTCTTCAGAGCAGTCTCCATAGTATAGAAGCGGTAGAAGAGGCTGAATGACGCTATTATATATTATATTATTATATTATATATATCTCAACGCAATTGCAGGTTCAATTGCTATCCAGGGCACCAAAAAGGTGTCTTACCCTTGCTAACCTACGGTGCTCAAAACGCAGTCTCGGGGTAGGTATCCGATTGGGCGATGGAGCATAAAATATTAGCCGTTTAACGAACCGATCGAATCTTCAATACCACTCTATGCTCCAGGACCGCAATTATCGACGTGGAACTCCAGGCAGCAAAGCTTAAGTGACAACCCATACGTCGCGAACACGCTGTTCGTTTTAGATGCGGTCACGAATTGTACCTGCTCTGCGTAACTACGCGTAATGTGCATGGCTCTTACCTTGATGGCAGCGCCGATGCCGACCGGCCTGGTGGGCGATTGCCGCTGCGTCTGCGGCAGCAACAGGTTCCTGTTGGTAGCGTTGCGGGCAGCGCGCGCCGCCGATGCCGCCGTCGGCCGCGGCTGCAGCCTAGGAGCTGGCACATCTGTTGACGTAGAAAAAAGAAAATGCACATCCATTTATTTACCTCGTTGTGCTTATGTATTACCTATATACAGTATTGGTCTAGCGAAGTGATTCAAAAATCTCCAAACGAGGCGAGTTAGTATTAAGCCATACAAAATCTCGTTTTTGTTAACGTGATCGAATGGCAAATAAAACTCGCACTTCTGAATCGGATCAAGCGTTTACACGTTATGGTGAAATAAGGAAAGTCACACACAAAACAAACACACATCACCATCACATACCAACGTCGTTCTGGTAGCGTTTGTTTCTCAGCACCGCAACGGCACAAAGCTGAGGCAGGGTCCTAGTTGGCCTTCACACACACTCATCCTTCCTTATTGTTATACAATTATTACTTTTATTATTTTTTTTTGAAACTATTTCTTATTCATTGCTTTTTTTCTTTCTTTCTTTCTTTCTTTACATCAACCCTAAAACCTTAGAATATCAATCAATGTGATCAATCAATGCCTAAAACACAAAGTGCTAAACATAACATCCTTTTCTCCGGGAAGTACCTACCGTCTAAAGAAATTATGCAATTTTGTATGTATTGCCCGTTGGTGCTTTAGTAGGTACCTACACGATTAACAAATTAAGTGCCAATCTTACAGGGTATGAAAAATTATACATTTCTGATTGTTTTAATTAACTAGTCGCTTTAAACAAAACTAATAGATCATACATAATAAATTATTCTGTTTACTCATTGAGAATTTAAAAAAATCATTTGTTGAAGCTGCTGGCACCTGTCATTATACAATGTATGTATGTCGGAAGGCCGAGGGCGCAACACAACGAGTGCATACTCACGAGGTTTGTCTTTTTGCGCCTTCGGCGTAGTGGTCATGCTGGCCGCGGTTGCGTGCAGTCACCGTGAAACGAACACACTATTATTTATTGATTATAAAAAGACAACATTACAATTTTGATATTACTTTAAGTCGGAAATTTGATAAACACTTGAAGTTCTAAACTTGAATCATTAATCGTCATTATTTATTTTTTTATGTTTGACAGCTCACCGTGTTGAATTGATTGCACAAAAAGGTTGTTCTATAATCATCTAAATAAAACCTTAAACTGAAACAGCCCTGGCAATTTTGGTTCTGCATGAAGAGCATCTTTGAAGTTCTGTCAATGTAAAAATTTTTGTTTTCAATGGAACAAAATAAGTAAATTTTTTGTATGGAATGGAATGGTATTAGAAGTTATTAACAAGGCGCTGATTACGTTGAGAAAATAATAAAATTTGGAGTAATGTAAACTATTTCGTTCTAGTAGTATGTCAAAGTTGGAGCCTATTGAAGTCAAGCTATACGGTAGGGACTCCATTGATTTACTTTGCAACCAAACGTATGACGTGGGAGACACGTCTTCATAACAAAAATTAACTACTTACTTACTATTTTAAGACTACCTATTACACCTAATATCGGGGCTTCAGATCGTGTAAGAGTAGGTACCTATCTTTGACGGTGGACAAGTGTTAATCTGGTACATTTAATTTGCAGACCAGTCGGATGCCGGAAATAGGTCATTGAAGTGCCGTATCCCCCAGCGGCTGCCGACGATTCGGCCCAGGTTACCCCAGCACAAGCCCAAATCTGCTTTCAATACTAAATTGGCGGTATATTTATTTATTATTACTATACCAATTAACCAACCAACGCCCGGTGGCCGAGTGGCAGAGTGCTCGGTCGGTGCCTAGTTCTCACTGTGATAAACTGTGATTGTGTCATAAACAAAGTGTCTGGTAACAAATTTTTGACGTCGAAAATTCTTAAACGGTTAGAATCTTTATAAATTAATTGTTAATAATGAAAAAAATAGGTATATATATTTCATAGTGTCACTTTTAATTGCAAGATCACCGGAGGGATTCAAAAATTGCTCCCCTGGTGTGTACAACCGTAAACACATTGACCAAACATAATTACTTTATACTTTCTATAATTCTCAAACTGAACACAGAATGTAACTGTGTTACAGTAAAATTAAACGAAAGGGTGTTTTAAACCTTTTAAAAGTAAGTGTTTTTTATATATTTTAGCGTTTTATTAACGCTTAAATATACTTAAGTAAAATTTAAACACTGACAAAAGACGACAACCTCAGGCGGGAATCGAACCACGCACCTTCCGCATTCCGGGCGGCTGCCTTAACCACTTGGCCAAGCTAAAAATGAATCGCACAACGTCATCCATCTAAAATTAATTTTCTACTATAAAATATAAGTTAAAAGATGGTATAATAACAACAAATTATCATTGCCAGGCCGTGCCACTCCAGCAGCCTCGTTTTGCCGCCAAACCCGGCTC
Source organism: Eudonia truncicolella (assembly GCA_949315975.1). Lineage (NCBI taxonomy): Eukaryota > Metazoa > Arthropoda > Insecta > Lepidoptera > Crambidae > Eudonia > Eudonia truncicolella. The sequence goes on along the minus strand of OX438829.1, from coordinate 13,192,946 downwards.
CCGACGGCCGGCGTTCTGAACCTTTTAACTTTTCTTTTATTTAAAAAAAATGTTTTATCGTAAATGTCTGTTTTATTTTTAATATCAACTAACTATACAACATTTCTTGAAAACAGCCAAGCCGGCCGAAATCGGCCAACAACAAAATGAAAGAAGATGTTGCGCTGCAGAAGCCGGCGTTCGCCGTCACGCGGCCCTTGCGCCTTGACAGGGATAAAAGTGTTCCAGCATCCAAAGTACGGAATAACGTTTTTTTATTACACTAATATTATAAATGTGAAAGTTTGTGTGTATGTGTGTATATTTGTTGCTTCTTCATGCTACAACGGATGGATGGATTTGGATGAAATTCGGCATACAGATAGTTTATAACCTGGATTAACACATAGGATAGTTTTTATCCCGATATTCCCACGGGAATGAAACTCATACCTTTTCTCTATATTTGGTTCAACAATTTACTACTTAGGTCTTGGATTTGATGTTGGAAATTTGTTTGCTTTGATGTCATAAAAACTGTCCAAGCTGTACGAAGTCTGCCGGGACAGCTAGTTATAATATAGTATATGATATATTTTTACCATCAGGGGGGCAATTTTTTTATAACACCGGTGATCTCGAAAAATGACATGAATACATACAACATTAAATCCATTTTTTTTGCATTATATAAAATTTTATTTTTTTACCATCAGGGGGGCAATTTTTTTATAACACCGGTGATCTCGAAAAATGACATGAATACATACAACATTAAATCCATTTTTTTTGCATTATATAAAATTTTATTTAAGATACATAGGTACCGTTCGGGTATTTTCGGTGTCAAGAATAAGTTACCTACCAGTGACTTTGAGTAATTTAAAATCGAGCACTCGTATTGCGTGAGAATTTGTCACCGGTTCAAAATTCACCCTCTGTACTATTGGAAAATAAAAAACTATATTTATTTATTGTTTTGTAAAGTTTATGCGAACACTACACATTGAAATGAAACCACTTTTACCGATCTATTTGAGTTTTTTTTTACTCATTAGTTTAATTTAATGTTTATAGTACTGACGTTTCGAACCGGATAAACATCAAATTAAACTAATGTATAAAATAAAGGCAAGTAGATCCGTAAAAGTAGTTTCATTTCGACTATTCGTTATTATAAAAACACTGGGCTTTAAGTGTAGAACACGGTGCCACTATGATAGATATCTGTATTTAAAAAAATATTTATTTCGTATAAATAAATATAGTATGTTGTTTTATTTATCACACTAATATTATAAATGCGAAGGTTTGTATGTGTGTATATTTGTTGTTTCTTCACGCTGCAACGGATGGATGGACTTGGATGAAATTCGGCATACAGGTTAATTTATTGCATCCACAAGTATAGTTCATACATGTAGTTACAAGATAATAATTTACTAGGAAAAATCAACCAGTCCTCCCCAGGACTGGTTGATGAGCTACCTGATGGCTACCGAGACCCCTCTCGGTAGCTCAGCGGTCAGAGCATTAAGGGTCGTGGGTTCGATACCCACTCGAGCTTCCTAGGTCTGGTTGATTTGTTCTAGTAAATTCTTAGCTTATAACTACATATGGCATTGTGATGCGATAAATGAAAAATAATAAAAATACTTATTATTACAAAACCACAAATGTTGAAAAAACATCCACTAGCAGGATTTGAAACTGCACCCTTCTGACATACCGGGTCAGGTCCTCTCCCAATTGAGCTATCGTGGTTCTAATCAGCCCGCCGAAATTATTCAACACTATTTACTTCTTTACTTTGAAAGCCAAAGGCGCCCATTCAATGTCAACAACTACCGTCATTAACATAGCATTATCATTAGAATCATCATTAGAACCACGATAGCTCAATTGGGAGAGCACCTGACCCGGTATGTCAGAAGGGTGCAGGTTCATACCTGCTCGTGGAAATTTTTTCAACATTTGTGTTTTTGTGATTTGTTTCGCAACAAAATTTGCGTTAAAATTATATAAACAAATCAAAAACATTTTACTTATTATTACTTAAAATGCGAGATACTTTTGCGCCGGTCCTGGGTTTTTGTCATAGTACGTTAGCATTGTCTTTTGTCAGGGATACCAAAATATATAAAGCCTCTATTCATCTATGTGGTGTGTAGATCATATGAATATGACGACGTGTCACTTATGCGCGATGAGCGTAACTAGGATCTATAAAGGTTGTACATAAGATTTATATTTTTAACAGAAACCGTCTGTAATACCCAAAAGGATCATGACCGAAATTGGTTCTACAAAATCATCAAGACCAGTCATAATGGTGCCCGTTTCATCGGTAATTTTTCATCTATAAAATTTTTTTTGCTTGTAAATATTATAATGTGGTTTTATTAAGTTACCAAGGTATTATTACTAATTGAACATTTTCAGAAATTTCCCACAAAATCAGTTTACACTAATCGGATAGCACGTCTACCTGATCAGGTACGAATAATTATCGAAATTGTTTTCTATTGATTATGCGAACATTACCTACACAAATTAATTAATCTTTATACTGGGTGCCTAGTGTAAGTTTTGTTTACTATCCGTATTCATTCGATTACGTTTACGTTTACGAAAATTAGTATGGGATTGAAGCAGTGCTTCTTGGCGACATGACATACCTACGAAATAATTAAAATTTTGCCATACAAATTCTAGTTTTCTTTATCGTGATCGAATGGCGAGTGAAACTTGCACAAGGCACCCACATCTACTCACTTTTAGTTTAATTACTGTTATAGCCGTCACGCTTCGTTTCAAACCTGTTAATTTTCTGATACAAAATCTTACACGATTTGTTTGTTTTGTTGTCATAGAAACTGTCACACTGGTACGAAGTCCGCCGGGTCAGCTAGTACACAATAAATATATTTTTTTCTGTCGAAGAAATTTCATAATTCTTTATTTGGGAAACAATAACATTGTTGCCAATATAGTCTAATAACATATATTTTTCTTGGCGTTTTATGTTGCATACCTTTTATAGAAAATATGCATAAAGAAGCGCATTTCAGAGGCTCAGTGCCTCAACGTTCTCCTCGTTTTCCACTAGGAGACGCTGCTTCAATACAATACTTCATTTTCGTTAACGTGATCGAATGGCGAATGAAACTCGCTCAAGGCATTCGTAGTAGAAATTTGTTTTGTTGGCATCTAGCCTTTGCAATCTCACATTCTTCGATAATCTCGAGAAGTTATGCATAAATTACAGACGATTGTTGTAATCGATCACGCAAGGGGTTCAAACATTAAGCTTTAGTTATTTGTAAAATAAACGCGAGTAAATTTTATTGTGGAGTACCTATGCAAGTTTTTTACATTAACTAACTAAAAGTCTAAGTTGTAATAGTAATATACCTTATATTATTATATTTTCGCTTATATAATACATATGTGCATTTGATATCATTTTATTCATTAGATTATTTAGAATTTATAGCATATTATGTTATAATTACCCTTTTTGTTATTAATATTCAGGACACAATTAATAAGCACGAAGATCTAGAGTTACAAGAAAGTGAATTAATAGAACACCGCAACGAATTGAATGATATAGGTAGATCATTTTCATAATTAGTATATTTTTGAATCTTGAAAAAGATATAGCAAACATTCAAAGTTACAGAGTCAATTACATCACGAAATGAAAAGGTGACAAAGCTAAAAGTAGCATGGCAAGAAAAAATTGTTCAGTTTGAAGAGATGAAAACCGAGTTATGTAATAAACAGGTATTTAATATATTCTTTTCCTTTTTATTTACTCTGTCCTTATTTGTTATCACCTTTATCGTAATGCTTTCATAAAAATAATTTCAGAAAGAAATAATGTCACTTTACGCTAATTTGGGGGTGACCCACCAAAAGATGGCAGCCCTTGGCCACAAGACTAACTTGCCGTCCCACGACGAGCTCCAGATCATGAACGTGACGAACATGAGCCCCGAACAGCTGCTGCAGCTGTGTGCCAACCCGTGCTTGAACTCCCAGCAAAATAATGGTAAAACCAGATTATATGGCGCTGATAACGTTTTTTTTTTTCAAATTAGTAATTTACATTCCTACACTTTAATTATAATATATAGTGGTTGTGTTAGTAGTAGTAAATAATAGTCACACATGCATTTTTCGCTATCGTAATATTTTCATATTAGATAAAAGTAGTTCTGATTGGCGCTATCTAGTAGGGCACGGGGACGCGCACTGGTGCGCGATGCCGTTCCCTCTAGAAAACCTCCGAAGGTGATTCGTTTCACACGGCTTGAGGGACCCTTTACGTTCCTCGCCGCTCCCAAACAAGCCCGGTGAAGCTGAAAATGCCGTGTGAGGCAATCAGCAATCTCTCTCAAAAAGAAAAAATCATTACAATCTTGGGTATGAATTTTAATTTTTATGTCGGGTTGAGGAGCTGAAGCAATCGTTTTGTGGAAAGAAATATACATGGTCTTCGTTGTATTTAGTGTAAGGAGGTTCTGCTGCAGCCAATGAGAAATTAGCGACATTCCTCTCTCAGAATACTTCCCTGCGGGACTCCAAAACTAATAATAAATACTAAAATTAATAATAATTGCAAGCCACTAGTAGTATGGCCAATCTTTACGTACTGTCTCCGCTCCGTCAAATAGCTTTTAAACCAATCAAGTGCACTTCCTCGTATGCCCATGTCCTCAAGTTTGTTCAAAAGTATAGGCGCGGAGACAGTGTCAAAGGCCTTGGCCAGATCCAAGAAAATACCAACGCAACACTGCTTATTATCGAGATGAGTCGACACTAAATTTGTGAGCAGATTAACTGCGTCTTCCGTACATTTTCCTCGACGAAAACCAAACTGTTTTGGAGAAATCAAATGACGTGATTCTAGATAATTAACAAGGCAGTTATTTGCGAGCTTTTCAAGCAATTTAGAAAAGGTACCTAAAAGAGATATAGGTCTGTAATTATCCAATCATTTTGCAAACTCATTAATAATCTTTCCAATTCTTCAGTTTGTAGGGTACAAAAAGAACGAATCTACTGGTGGAGTTCTAACTTGAACTGGCTTTGCGAGATCTGACTCTGTTTTATTTAATTTAGTAAGAATCCGATTTGCTAGTGTTTTACCAATTGATCTTTCTTTTCTTCTCTTTAGACTACTCGTCTGCCACGCCGATTGCTATCGATAAATTATACAATATGCCATCGAAATTAGTAGAAACCTGTGAACACACATTGTCCAAGAATAAAGAGATCATTGACTTACTAGAGACATCATTATCGTCACCGGAGAAAGTGAGCTCCTTGCAATCGATACCATTCAAATTAACATTTTTAGCTATTGAACAAATATTTTTTTATCATGCATTTGAAATTTTCAGATAAAGCCACTCCTAAAAAAAATCCAAGAATTTATCGCTGAAAACGAAATGCTGTCTTGTTGCTTCAAGAAAGTTAAAGATGATTTTGTAGTAGAGTTAAACGATATCATCAGCTATATAAGGTAAAAAATAAATAAAAAGAGTATTTGTATCATTTAATATTACACATGGGTACAATGATAAAATCATAGAATTCTGTTCTGTTCTTTGTTTTTTTAGAAAGTCAGTGGTAGAAACTGTGGCTTTAAATCTCCGCAACGAACACCTTATTTGCGAAGTTTCAGAATTGAATTCACAGAAGAATGATCTATGTAAACGACTACAAGAAGCGGAGCATCGTAAACCTAGCGTCAACAGAAATAAAGTTGAAGTAAGTTATAAAGCAAATGCTTATATGATTATTAAGTGAATGTTAGAAAATAGGTTTGTTACACATGTATGGGTATTAGGCATGAAAGTGTTTTGACGATTCAAAAGTAAACTTTTAAGTTTTAAATTTGAATATAAATTTTGACTTTTTGTACCTATGTGCTCTAAAAATTTCCATCCATTTAAGGTTTGCGAACGATTACATAATCTAAGCGTTCATCTTTTTTAAGGTTCCGTAGTCAACAAGGAACCCGTATAGTTTCGCCATGTCCGTCTGTATGTCTCCAGCCTAGCTCATAGACTCTTAGTACTAGTAAGCTGTAATTTGGCATATTATTGACGCCGACAAAGTTGAGAAGTAAAATTTAAAAAAAAAATTTTTTTAGGTTACCTCCCTTACTCGTGAAGTGGGGATGTAGTTTTTTTTTGTTGACCCCATAGATAGATAAAACTCTTTATTGCACACACATATAAAGGTAAAAACAAACAATGAAATTTTCATATCGGGGTGAGCAAAGGCGGTCTTATCGCTTAAAGCGACCATGGTGTGGGATGTCGTTGGAATTTCAAAAACATTGCGGGTTTGTGAAAACAGTTTTTTGATTGAGGCATCAGTTTGTGAACTAGTAAGCTTTAAAGTGCAAAATTTTGTTAGAGTCAAGTGTCCCTGCCAGCCAAATCGTTGTTTTTAGATACGTGAAAAAATTCACGGTAGTTGTATATATGACGAAGTTAAAAGGAAAACTATCACCACTAAGTAGGCTTTATAAGTTTACGAGTAACAGTCGAACAACTTATAAAATGTACTAGGTGCAGTACAAATTCCTCATTGGGAACTACATTAAATAACGTTGTAAGGTAACGTTCACACATGAAACCGGTAGTATCTACATTTAAGTATATGAGCCATCATTAAATAAATGTACATTAAAGCCTTCTTCTCAGAGTCCTCATTATTGAGATGAGCTACAGAACCCTACACTGCGCGTGGCCCGACACGCACTTGGCCGGCGGTTTTTGTTACTCTCTTTTGTCACGCCATTTATTGTCTTGTGCGAGCCTGGTCTAATGCCTTTTAGTCGTGACTATACGACTTCCACCTACTTAGCTGTTGGTCGATTCCGTGTTCTGCGCCTTTTGCGCGACTACTGACCACCCTTCTGTAACTGCTTACGTCCGGCGGCCGTCGACTAGATGCATGTGCATCATTAACTATATATATTATTTATCATCATCAGGAGTTAGAAAAGCAACTAAAAGAAGAGAAATGCAAGTATACTTTAGTAAGAGACCGCATATCCCGTGCGACGTGTCAGGCGAAGATTCACGCCGATCAGGTGTCCCAGATGGAAGCGGCTCTAAAAGAATCTAGGTCCAAATGCTGGTCCCTGGAACGGACCGTGCAACAACTACAGGAAAAGGTCTATGTTACTCAAACTGCGGACAGTTTCTATAGACTCAGCACTAAATACTAATAATTAAATACTAGAAACTCATTTTTGCGCAAAGTAAAGCTATACCTACCGAAATTACATAAGAGCATTAGATTTAATGATTTCCTGATGATTGTCTGATTGTCTCCTGGGGTAGACGTATACTGGAACGGAGATTGACTCTGCAAACGTATCTCTTATCTTCATCAGCATATGCAGTAGAACATTACAGAAATGTCCCACTGCTGCTGGGCTCATACCTTCCCACATAGTTAGACAAAAGGATACGGAGAAATCTTTTACCTATGTATGCTGCCCTTACCCCAATATCGAAAGATGTACGCATAGTAACTAGTAGCAAATTGAATGTACAAATTTGTAGTCGTATATATTTTCACAGTATTATAGATAAAGGAGATATTTTAGGACCTGATTGCGAAGATAACCATAAAATTGTGCTAAATAATGAAATCGCCAACCGAATAGTTTTCAGTAGAACGTTAAAATATTTAATATTTTTGCAGAATCAAAAATTGCACAGTGATTTAGGCAAAGAGTTTAAGAAGTTTACTGAATCAATTAGAGAAAATACAGCTCATTTGGAAGAAATTGCAGAGGCTCGTGAGAAACTGCAAGCTGAGTAGGTTCCCATATTTTTATACTTTTACGATTATGATATATATTTATTTTTTATTATTATTTTGCTGATTAATAAAGTAATAATTATTGAGAGAGCAGAGAATTTCATATTAAAGTTTTGGTTCATTTTGATAAATTCTAAAATTTACGCTTATGGTAAGTTGAAATTTTGCTTGTATATTTGTTAAGTCAGACCTGTCTTTTAAGTTAATTAATAGTTTATTATTCTAAGAAATCTAAACAATAAAAGTCTAAACGTAACTAAAATAAGTAATTGTTCTGCTAAGCTATTCAAAGAAATGTATTTTGAAATACAGAACAATGGTTCAACAATCGCAGACTTTTTTGTTTGAATATATTGAAGTAACTGTCTTTTAAATATAGGAAAGAAGATTTAGAGAAAAGTCTTCAAGAGCTGTCTTCCCATTACAATGAATCAATAAAAAATATGAAAAAGGAAATGAATATGAAGATAGAAAAAGTAATAGAAATCGAGATGAAGTATGAAAATGAGAAGGAGGATAGACTTAAATTAGTAGACAAAGTTGAATCTCTCTGTGCACAACTACTGGAGTCAGAACTACGGTATAAAGATATATGTAAACAATTACAAGAGAAGGAATTGCAGCTTAGTAAGATATTTTATTTAATAATTAAGAAAGTTCGCAATATATTATATTTGAAATATTTTTGCATTAATCCAATTAACTTTCTTAAGTGCTTTTATTCAAATTTACTTACTAAATAAGCATGTATGCATCATATTAAATCATCATATGCAATACAAAATGTTTACCTAGGTACACCTCCTTAAGTCTGTGTTTGTTTAGGTGAAGCTACACAGCTTCGACGACAACTAGATATCACAAAGCATCAGTTAGATATAGCAAATACAGAAATCGAAAAATACCGAGATCGGTTTGCTGAGCAGAGTGAAACTATCAAGGAAATAGAGGTAGTATAGTGTTGCTTTACTTTTGTTAAAAATTCTAAGTCTCCAAATCAAAAATCAATTTTAACATTCAATTTTAGCACAATTTCAAGGAGTCTGCAATTTTAGAAGAAAATTTAAAACGTGATTTGAGTAATAAGGAAGAATATATTGTAGAACTTGAGAAGAAAGTATCTTTGCTGGAACAAGAACGGCAAGACAGGTATTTATGTCAACAGCTCTTACTATATTATTCTATAGCATTGCTCACCCTCCTTGATATCTGGACTACAGTAAAGTGTTTATACCAAAACAATAACAATTACTTATAAACCTAAGTTCTGTGACTGGACCACGACTGGTATACTCGTTTATAAAAGTAGATATAAATTGTATGTGTTATATAGTTTAAAGTAATATAACAAAAATGATAATTTTACGGAATATGTAAGAAATTATCCTAAAACATTTAAGACAGTGTGCATATTAACTAAATCTAATAACATTAAAGATAAAATAAAAAAAGCCTAACACTATAATTAAAGTCGTGAAGTTTTAAGTTTTCAAGTTTTAATTTCAAATATTTTTGATGTTTTTTTTTGTAAATATACTTGTGATGACATCCTCAAATTTAGATTCATCACCAGAAGCTGCACAAACATTACTCCAAAAATATGTACCAAAATGTAATGTTTCTTCTCAATTTAAATATATTGATTTAATGGATATTATTAAAACATTTAAATCACCGAAAATAAAGAACACCAGTGATTTGTAGTTTCTCTATAAAAGTAATTAAGAATATTATATATTCTATTGCACCATCTTGCTGAATTTTCTAACAACTGTGTGAATAAAGGTATCTTTCTCGATCTTATGAATTTAGTAAGTTCATACCTTTGTTCAAATCAGAAAACAAGGAACACCCTAGTAACTATCGACCCATTTCTTTCATTCCCATTTGTTCTAAGTAAAATTTATGAAAAAGTTAATTGGAACAGTTGATGTCGTATTTTAACATAAACAACCTTTTATATAGTAAACAATATGGATTAACAAAGGTTCGTTCTACTATATAGACTAGGATCACGAATTTCTTTATGAAATCATTTTAACGAGATTGGTGTCTTGACAGTAGCATCTTATTTTATTTAAAATTGTATTTCTTGTACATTGCAATATCAACTCATTTACTTACGATGACACAATTTCAATACTAGAAATAAGACAAAACTTGTAGTGTCAATATTCAGGTTACAGAAGGTTCTTGGGCTCTTTTTAGGGGCGAGGTATCACTATTACATATACCAAATACTGTACTGTGTACAGGATACACCTTTAGATTATTTTAAAAAACATGTAAAGTCTTCTTTACTTAAAAAGGTTATTATATGGTCAAAGAATATTTAGATGATAAAACAGCAAAAAACACATACTTCATTTGGATCAATATACTAAAATTAAGTAATAAAAAATTTATACTGATATTATAGCCTTTATAAATAGTGTCCTACATATAACTAAAAGCATTACGCTAAAAATATCAATTACTTTTGATTTAGAGTAGCTTGGTGTGTCATGCTTTCTTTATTGTCTCTGCGGTGGTGGCGTGTGCGTCGGGTCGTAACGTTCGTTTAAAATAAAATTTTCTCTTCATCCCTAGATTGCCTAGGTGACCTAATGCCTTCTCGCCATCCCTAGGTTCCACTACTAGGTTGCCTACTAAAAGCGATATCTTCCAGATTTCGCTTTTAGTGATATGGCCGCCCTTTATACGACTCCTAAAACGCTTTATTTCATTTTAACGTATCTGTATTTTTTGTGTGTAATAATTACAAGATATGTTATATAATATAAATAATATAATAGTATTATATAATAAAGACTTGTATACTATTCTATTAAGTATATATTCTTCACAGCGAAAGTAAAATAAGCTCATATGAAAATCAACTATCATCACTGAGGGATCATTTGGCTCATTTTCAAGAAGATTTCGGAGAATTTGAAAATCTGGGCGAATTTCATGAAATGGTAAGCGAGACAAAATCGAGTGATACCGTATTGTTTAGGATACAATGAAAAGTTTCAAATAGGATAAAATACTTATAATACTAAAATATTCATTTATATTTATACAACTAGGTGAACCAACAACGTGTTAATTTACTTGAAGTTACTAGACAGAACGGTGAGTTAGCAGAAGCTTTGCAAAAGAAAGATATAGAGTTAGAACAACATGCTGAAACTATGGCAGAGCAAGAGCATAGCATACAGCAGAGCGATAACATTATCAAAATGCTATCACAGAAGGAAGAAGAACATGCTAATATTATTAAGTTGCTGAGAAACAATTTAGAAATGAGAACGCAAGCAGATGTTGATGTAAGTGACGTGTTTATTTACTTTTAGTACAGTTTAGATTAATACTTTGTTTATTGAACAAAAAACAGATATCATGATTTAAAAAAAGATAAAAAATATTACTAGAAAAATAACTGAGGCTGGTTTTTTTATATATGTTATATATATAATTGTGAATGCATAATTCATAATAATATAAATATTTAAATCAATTACGTCTTCATCGATTGATAAATACTTGCAAAACTTGTTCTTTCGATTGATGGTAGTAACTTCACAGTGACGACAATACCGCTGCACAGTGTGGAATTTGGGCTGAGTAGCGGACATGCCTTTTTTGAAACTAAAATTAAAGAAATACTAATAAAGAAATGTTACTTTACTGTTGAGGATTTTATGAATGATCGATCTATTACTATTACTATCGATCGATTAGCATCTAAATAATATTAAAATCTACATATCTACTTATAAATGCGATTCCAATGTGTAGTGCACATTGGAATGAAACACTGTTACGAATCTAACTCGTGGAAGATACTGCTTATAAATTTGAACCTCACGGTCTTGGTTTGTTGTGTATGTTGTAGTTATAATAAGTAGTTAATTTTCGTTTAGGTCAGATTGACTAAAATGCATGTATTAAGAATAGTTGTAATGTCAATTCTAATCTTATTATAATTAATGAAATGTAATAATTTCATGTTTTATTTAATGTGATTTTGGAATAACTTATGTCATTTAAAATGCATATAATATAAAAATAAATGAAATATCAAGTAATTTAAAATAAATGTTAAATATTGTTGTGCCCTAACAGGGTTCATGTCATGCCTATAGGGTACCTATAAGTTAATATTTGTACACCTGACGCGAGACAATAAAATTATGAATTATGAATTATAAAAAAAATCGATGAAAGGCATCATGTGGCCCAGGGAAGGGGTCCGCCCTCATAACGCATTTGCGAAAACCCTGTGCCTATACATGATGACAAGAGAAACGGAGGTGAGACCAAAATATGTAGAAACTTACGATTAGCACTATATGTCAGATACGCTCCATAAAATATTAATGCATAGGAGCCAAATAATAAATGCATGTGCGTTACCAATTGGTTTTTTATCGGAGCAAGCAGGTGAATCAAGTATTGGCGGTATGATCGTGAGCACGACACCAGAAAATTAAATCGCCAAACAACCATAATGATAGTCGATCTATTCCAACGCGCACTTTAATCGTCAGACTCTTATATTACAACACTTTCTCCGAAAACAAGTAAAAAATTAATGTTCTCCCCGAGAAGGTTCTATCGTTGTTAAAACCAATCACTGAAAATGAAATTCCTTATGTTTTAGATATGAGTGAACTAGTACTTCCTAGTGAAGAATTTTAATTTATTCTGATAATGATGTTTAAGAAGGTGCAAATGGAATAAATTAACATTTGGTCGTGTATTTTCATAGTTATATATTTCATATGGTATAAACCATTTTTAAGAATCAATATATTTTAATAAACTTTTCTTTACATTTTGATGATAACCTTATTTCCATAGAATCCTTAGAAATGCATTAACTCCGCAATCCTTTGATGAAAAATTTTGAAAATTTTTGCATTATTAGGGATTGTATTGTATTTAACTTAACACAAAAATAAAATGCGGAAATTAAAAGAAAACTGAGAAACAAAGAAAAATTTAAAATCAAACATACCCCTAAAACATCACTAGTTTGTATGTTACAAATATGAATTTAATATAAACTATGTTTTTTATTATATTAAACCATATTTTAAAGCAAATGTCGTTATTTAATTTTAATAAATTAAAAATAAAATAAAATAACTGTTTAGCGAAACTAGTATGTATCACTGTATAAAAAATATATATATTTTCAAAAATACTAAAAGGATTTTTTTTGTTTTATCCTGGGCTTAAGATGAATCCGATTGACCTATTAGAGGTAGGTATAAAATAGGCATGTCCGCTACTCAGCCCAAATTCCACACTGTGCGCTGGTTTGCAGCGTAAATCACAAACTACTAGAAAAATTCAACGAGTCTTCTGGGGCCTCGGTAGCTCAGCGGTTAGAGCATTACCGGTTACCCAAAGGTCGTGGGTTCGATTCCCACTCGAGCTTCCTGAGGTTGGTTGTTTTTTTCTAGTAAAATTGAATCTTGTAACTATATATTGATTGCATAATTCAAAATAATATAAATATCATGATTGATGATAAAAAAAATTATAATTTGTTTAGATTCATTGGATGCCGAGACATACCTTCTCTGTAAAAACTACCGGGAATTGTTCAATAAAACCAAAAAAGTAATTTATTCGTCAAAATTTATTCTGTCGCCTTCGCTTGCAATACAGCTACGCCAGCGCTTGACCCAGTCCTCCATACATTTTTTGTAAGCTGATTGAGGTATGGTCTTCAACTCTTTCAGCGAATTTTCTTTTATAGATTCAATCGAATCGAAACGCCTACCTCGAAGTGGTAATTTTAGCCTCGGGAACAGGAAAAAGTCAGACGGAGCCATATCAGGAGAGTACGGCGCTTGGTCGACGACATTCGTCGAGTTTTTGACTAAAAACTCTAGCACAATGATGGCTTTGTGCGATGGTGCATTATCATGGTGTAAAATCCATGAATTGTCGGTCCATAAACCAGGCCGTTTTCGGCGGATATTCTCACGCAAACGCCTCATGACACCTAAATAATATTCTTTATTCACCGTTTGTCCCTCTGGAAGAAATTCGTAGTGCACTACACCGCGGCAATCGAAGCAAACTATCAGCATAACTTACATTTTCAGCGGCTTTGACGCGGTTTTTTAGGTTTCGACTCGTTTTCGAGGCGCCATTCTGAAGATTTATGAACTTGTTTGCATAACGTACTCATAAACCCATTTCTCGTCGCCAGTTATTTATGCGGTTCGTGAAGGTGGAATCCGTAGAAGCTCGGGAAATCATGTCTGCAGCAACTTGCTTTCGATACTCTTTTTGGATAAAATTGAGCTCTTTTGGAACTAATCGTGCGGCGACGCGTTTCATGCCCAAAATGTCAGTCAGAATATTATGAACGGATTTAAAAGATACGTTTACCTCTAGAGCTCTCAAAGAACTCTTTAAGACTCATACGACGATTTTCAAATACAAGACTCTTGATTAGATTGATGTTTTCATCATTCACAGCGGTTGGGGGTCGACCAGGACGAGGCAAATCAACTACCACTTGTCGGCCTTCTTTAAATACTTTATACCATTCATATGCCCGTGTTTTTGAGATACGCGAATCACTAAGTCTTCTGCAAATTTCAAATTTCGTTTGATAAGCAAAACTTAAGGCAAACTCTTTGTTAAATCGCAGAACACTTAAAACAATGAAATACAAAAACGAAAGCTGTAATTACACTGAGTGACATATTATTCTAAATTTCGCGCGGTAACTCAGAACAGTGCTACCAACTTATAGGAAAAAAAAATAGATCGATATGTTTACCGCGCGTTCTGCAATTTATAAATTCTCGGTACTTTTTACACAGAGTAGTATCAACAGATAAAAATAAAACATAAGTATGCCTATTTATATTATATGTGTTGATATGTCTTGGCACCCTAACTTATCTAAACAAAATATACAAAATTATTTATTAGTTTTTATTATAATTATATAGGAGCTCTTAAGAATACTAGGGAACCTATTTATTTTTAAAATTATTTTGCCTCTTTTATAGAATCTGACAGAATAGTGCCCAGTACTGTCGGCGACAACTAAGTTGTAGTATTTAATTTCTTTTATATCACATAACTAATTTTTTGGTTCTACATTGCACAAATGCAAAAGTAGGCTATTTTTTATTTAATACATGTCATGAATTCCTAATCTAAACTACCTGTTGTACCTGTAGTCCAAAATACATTGCTGAGTTTCTTGCCGGTTCTTCTCAGTCCAAGTTCTCTTGCCGATGGTGAAGTTTCAATCATAAGAACTCAATTATTGCAGCCTAAACTGGATAAAACTTTGTGAATTTAGATTTTTTAAGTTGCATTTGCAAGGAGCACAAAACGTCGTTGTGGAGATCCTTGGCCTTTATCCAGCAGTGGACGTCTTTTGGTTGAGATGATGATGATGATGAAGTCGCATTTTAGCCTGTTTATTACAGTTAGCAGTAGGACTATACACACAGATCTACACTCAATAATTTCACTCAAAAAAAAATCGAAATGCATATAAATTCTTCAGTAAAATTGATCAGAGCCCATCTCTACAGCGCGCTTTTGGAACTATAAAGTTATGTGAGTTTTTGTTTACAGCATAATCAACAACTGTCTGAGAAAAATACAGAAATTGATTCTCTCATTAATACTAGAAAACAACAGATTCATGAACTAGAAAAAATCATACTTACCTTAGAAATCCAAACTCGAAAAGCAAGTGCTCAAATAAGAAAAGATCAAGAAAAGATACAATGTTTAGAAAGTAAATTAGCTGAATATGAGAATTTCCATATGGAAAACAAACGCAATGAAACACCTACTGAAAATCTAGATAGCATAATAAAAATTCTTGAAGAGGAACTGATTGGTCCTATGGAGCCTAAGTCCAAACATAAAGATCAAATATATTTTGGTAAAAAATATGCTGGAGATCAACCCCTAATAAACTACGCACACATGTATGAAGCGGATCGCCAAGATATAAAACATGACATTGCCATATTTGACGAAAAGGTTCCAACCAAGATTGTTTTAGATAACAGTCCTAAAAAAACTTACGATAACTTTAAATGCGACTTAGGTCGCCAGAAAGGTATTACTAATATACAAAAATGGGCAACTACCCCTGATAACTATAATGTGCCTCCCACGGTAAATGAAAATAGCTCGCCAAAAAGAAGAGACAATGCCTTGTCTAGGAACTTGCACTACTTGTCACCAACGCATCAGCTAGGTGACGAGAAAAAAAGTAAATTTTTTAAATTTGCTGCCCACAGACTTTAAATTGCACAGTAAATTAATATTTTGTAACGTTTGTCGAATTTGTTTCATAATTAATAAAAATGTGTTTGGTTAATAAAAAGAAAATGTGTTTGGTTAATAAAAAGATTGTTTCAAGACTATTAACAGGTTTTAATTTCAGAGACAAACAGTTTTTTCAAATGCAATATTATAATGTAATCTACTATAGCGTAATGATGAATGCGTTATCTTCTTTTGTTCATGCCGAAAAATGTCCTGAATCTGAAAACATCAAATATTGTCATAAGATTAAGCAATTCTATAATCAAATATTGTTTTACGATTAAGCAATTCTATAATTACCACAACTTATTAACCTATTGGGTTGCGAAGATTAGATGATGAAAAGAATAAAAATTGTAGATAATATATACCTTTTCATCGGTGGGAGGGGGTGTGTTACGACCTGGCCCGGCCACGGCGCCAAAAAAGGCCATGGTAATGTCTGTAAGCTTTATGGATGCGTACTTTCTGTACTCGAGAGGAAAAAATGTACCGCAGTGTTTCACCAGTTATAGAACCTTTTTTGTGGCCAGGCTACAGCGTATGCGGCCCAGCCCGGCCACGCTTCTATCTAAAAGAAATGGTAACTTTATGATATTACCTTCGAAAAGAAGTAGTTTTTCTTCGAAAACGGTAGTAGTTAATGCATTTATTTAAGAATCAAACTTTATGACATGAAATGTCTGGCATAAATATTAGAGCAAAAACGTAACTTACGAGTTTTGTTATGTAGGCGTAATTACTCGTACGTATACGTGGCTATATGTATAAAATGCTTTGTCCTGAATGACTGACTGACGGATCAACGCACAGCCTAAACCGCTGACCGTAGAGACCTGAAACTTGGAGGGTGTGTTCTTTGCATGACGTAGGCATCCGATAAGAAAGGATTTTCCGAAATTCTTCCCCTAAGGGGGTGAAAAAGGGGGGCAAAGTTTGTATGGGACAACGTGATTCCTTGGTAAACCTTTTTTAACAGAATTGATGGAAGACGTGTTTCGTATTTTATTGAAATTCATCATTTTATTGAAGTTAAAAAGGGGTAAAAAAGTTATTTTGGCAATGATTTGCTTCAAAGTTGATTAAATACAAGGAGTATTTTTGAGAGTTAAGAGTGCTTTTGATTTAAATTACATTTTATTTTGACACAGTTGATTTTATTCAAAAAAGGTTGAACTCACTTAAAAACATAAGCAAATACTCAAAGCCCGTCTAAATATATAAAAAGGAAAACTGACTAATGATTGACTGACATATCAACGCACAGCCCAAATTACTAGGATTAGAAACTTGACATTTTGCACCATACTTCTTTTTATAGTTTAGGTTAGCATTAAGAAAGGATTCTTGGAAATTCACCGAAATAATAATAAAATAATAATAATGATAATTAAATCACTGCGACCGCCTATAGATCCAAATAAATGCAACGTTACTCCTAAACATATATTTATTTATGTGGCTGTAAAAAACATATGCTAGTAGTTGCGTCCCTATAACACAAATCCCCTTTAGACTGACAATGACTCCTTTTTAATTTACACACTTCCCGTAATGTACACTTTCCCGAAGTATGTATTCCCAAAATGACTACAGGCCCATTACGTTCACTACCTAGTTCGACCACTTCCCAAAAAACTATATTTCCCGACATGACCACTTACCAGCGTTAGGCCAGCTATACACTTTTAAGATTGACGTTAGTTACGTTTTAGGCAACAGGTGTAAGATGGCGGTGTATGACGGCATATATGAAATTAATTTTGTATCTGTAAGTTAGGCGGGTTTTCCTCTCACGCTAACCGCCGGCGCTGACAGTCGGCGCGTAGCTACCTGTCAGCTGTCAGTGGTCAGCGTGAGAGGAAAACCAGTTTATTATCGCGCTGATCACCGTGAAGTACAGACTGTTGTTGCCGCGTACTAGGAAAGAAAAAACGTCTGCAACAAAAAAACCGGACAAGTGCGAGTCGGACTCGCCCACCGAGGTTTCCGTACAAATTTATGGGTACATAAACAAATAATATTAACCTAAAAGTTGTTTTTCTTCCAATAAAACGCTGACGTAAAGTGCAACGACGATGTCATCCCAGGCTTTGTTACGCGCATCTTTGTTTCGATACAATGGGGCCGAAACGTCAGCATCGGTATCGTTGCATCCCTATAATTTATGTAAAATTCTCAAAAATTTACAAAAATTAAATTTACTATAATTTTATCACAATTGACAATGACTTTAAGCGATGCACACATTTGAATGTTCCGTCTCCAAACTAGGCACTGTTTTTACCTGCATTAGATTTAATAAATTTTCGGGCGGTTGTTGTAGAAAATATCAATATATTTTCTTCCGTTCCATCGTCACCAACCAACAAAGACTTGGCCATATCATTTGGCACAACAACATCCCGTAATTCAGAAAATACTAACTTCTCTACGTCTAGTTCTTTCTTTCTTTCCCTGTACAAACTGCTCTTAATTGACGAAAACTCTGGAACTTCAGCGACATATGGACCACCTTTTTGGCTCAACTACTCGAATGTTTTCTCATAAGTAGCTTGGACGGATTTAAAAATGTTCCTAACATTGCACTCATTCACTTTTTCAAATATCTCATTTCCAATAACATTTCCATTTCCTTTACACGCATGATAATTTTCCCGTAAAACGTTTGTTTTAACGTAAAACGTTATACTCGCGGCACAGTCCTCGCGGTTTGTACATCGCCATAAAGAGTTTATGGCGAATTATTACTTTTACCGTAAATAAACCGATGGCCGCCTCGCAACGAGTCGTGGCCCTTTTGGTTTCGCACAAACAAAACATTTGTTGATAGGTAGGTAGAATGACAGGATGTAATCGTATTGACACTTTTGGAAGAAGTATAATAGGGAATAAGTGGCCGTTATCTTTCTGTTATCACACAAAAGGAGTTTGTTAACGCATCTGAGGTTTACATTCAGGGAGAGTGTACATTTTGGGAATCAGACATTATCGGAGAGTGTACGTTTATTGTGAGTGTATTTTTCGTTAGATTAAGACATTGTGAAGTGCGTTATGGGAAGTGTGTAAATTTAAAAGGAGAAATTGTCAGCCTAAAGGAAAAATCCTAACAGATTGTCACAGTTTAGATAATATTTATAAATGGTTAAAAATATAGGTTTCTCGTTAAAAAAATCCACAGATCTCGTGCTCTATACGACTTGAAAGGGCATTGAAAATGTATGTACCTACTTATTATAGATTATTCAGAAAATAATTTATTTTCAAAACCAACTTTTCTAAAATATTCTTAGATCATCTTAAAATATGAAAAAAAAAATGATCATGACTTGTTGACATTGAATGAAAAAAGTAAATAGTGTTGAATAATTTATCATTTGCTTTAACGTTTATATTCCTATTCTTACAGGAACAGATTGTAATAAAAAAACATATCTCATACATGTCCGGATATTATATTAAATGAACTGACCGAATCTCAAGACAATTTAAAATCGGAGGCGCGAACAGCTGATCGACCTATTACACAATTATATGAAGAGGCGAAAGAGAGCTGGTTGGATAAAGGAAACAATATATTGACTCCCTTTCCGGAATTCAACAGTGTGAAGCATTGTCTTTATATCGCGCGGAATGATTTTGCTCTAATATTTATGCCAGGCGTTTCATGTCATAAAGTTTGATTCTTAAATAAATGCATTAACTACTACCGTTTCGAAAATAAACTACTTCTTTTCGATGGTATACGATGCGTACAAGCACCCCATACCTAAATAATATCATAAAGTTATCATTTCTCTTTGATAGAAGCGTGGCCGGGCTGGGCCGCATACGCTGTAGCCCGGCCACAAAAAATGTTCTATAACTGGTGAAATACTACGGTACATTTTTTTCCTCTCGAGTACAAAAACACACAGACACTACCTACACTACCACGGCCTTTTTTGGCGCCGTGGCCGGGCCAGGTCTTAACACACGGTGGGGAAAGCGACTATAGATTTTCAAAAATGTAAAAAAAAAACTGTTGCATAGACATACTCGAGTACGTCAGATAGGTATTGATAGTATTCATGTCCTACGTATTTTTAATAATGTACGTATGTTAATCTGATCATTTGCATGGTGGGGGTGGTCGTAAATAAGGGTTGAAAATGAGAAAAAAATATTTATCGATCGCGTTAGATTTTCTAAGAGGATGTTAAATGAACCTAAAAAAGCTCTCATTCAATAATCTGACGATTTAGATGTGACGCAATCTCGCGGCAAATTATAAGAATGTACAAAAAATATCGCCATTTCGAAATACTCAAGCACGTCAGAGATATACAGGGTGTTATAAAAATACCCGTAAAGCCGAAAGAGGGTTAAATGGTGCCTTATAACAAGTCCATTTCCAACATTTTTAATTTACTTACCGCCAAAAAAAAAACTATTATTTTTTTCATTGATGCAAACCCTATTTCAGTAAAATTACTTCGCAGAATGTTTATGTACATTTTTACCTAATTCGTGAAACGATAGAGACATACTAACAAAATGTACAGAATTCGATTAGATAGATATTACAAGTCGAGTTTTGGAAGATTTTAAAAGACCTAACCTAACAAAGAAACCTAAACTAACAACACTTACTTTTTCGTAATGAACGTCAAATTTACAGGAACGGCTCAAAGTGAGCTCCGCCTTGCTCAATGCACAACCTCGCTCGTCGGGATATGGCTTGTGTGGCATTTCGTACCATCGTCGGTGTTATTGACGCAAACACCGATCTTACACGCTGCTCCATCTCGAAAACCGTTGGGCAATCGGAGAAATAGACTCTGTCCTTAACATAACCCCATAACAAGAAATCCAAGGGTGTGAGGTCCGGAGTACGAGCGGGCCATAGCACCGGACCCCCACGGCCGATCCATGTTCGCGGATAGCGAACGTTGAGATACTCACGCACGTCGCGAGCAAAATGAGCCGGAGCGCCATCATGCTGAAACACCGTGTTCCTTTGGTTGTCAAAGTAATCCCTATCGGCCACAGGAAAGTTGTCAATCGCCTCTTAGAATTCCGTTTGTAAAAACGTCAGGTTAGTTGCCACCGTTCAGACATGATGGTAAAATGATGGGACCAATGACATGCCCGTTCAGCCACACATTCAGCCGCCACTGGTGTTGGAATCTGCCCTGCCGTGAAGCGTGTGAATTCTCGCGAGCCCAAACGTGATCGTTATGCACATTTGAAAGTTCTAACCTCGTGAATGTTGCCTTATCCGTCCAAATAACATAGTTTACGAAATTAGGATTCTCCTCTAACTGCCTAAGGTACCACTCGCAGAAGTTCCTCCTGCCCCCCGACCGCCTAACTGATTGCTTTGGATACGCGTATAGTTTATGACGTCATCTTCTCATTTCGTACCGCCTATGAAAGCGATATCTATAGCTATAGGCTATAGCTTTTGACATTGCTTTCATAGGCGGTACGAAATGACAAGATGACGTCATAAACTATACACGTAGCCTTAGCAATCGAGTTAGGCGGTCGGGCCCCTGGGTGCATGATCGAAGGCTATTAGCTCCTGTGTACGGCGATAGTGATAGAGGTGACGGTTGTCGTCACGAAGAATTCGCCTAACTAATTCAGCCTGCCTGGCATCGACTGTGCTTGGACGTCCACTTCCAGTAGACTGATGAAAGGAGCCTATGGAATGTAGGCGTCTTGACATGTTGGGAAAACACTGGTACGTAGGTAGCCGTCGCTGTTCAGCGGGTAGTCTTCCATCGATAAATCGTTGCCGATACAGTTCGTGAGCACGATTTAAATTGCTATCTTCATGACCTAAGCATAACATTATTTAGAAAGAGTTTGAAAACATCGTCATTTTGAAAAAAAAATGGAAAAAAACACGAAACAATTGCAATATCGATAAGAAGATTGAAATTATCATCATAATTTTTTTCCGTCTTGACGTTTTTGGAGTCACATATTGTTTTCTAAAGTTTACGCGAACATTTCAATGTTTTTGGAGTCAGTACTTGAGCATAATAGCATCATAGTATTAAACCTTTGTGGATGAAAAACAGAAAAACCATTAAAGTTGACAATCATTATTAAAAATGGTAGGTAGGCCTCACTGTTAAATAATCTATGCTAACTCCGGTTCCCTGACATGACAACTTACTAGGGTTGACAATATTTTTGGCTTTGATAATTTATTATAATTTTTACGGGGTATTTTGTAACACCGTGTATATGATTCATCTTTATGTTCTCTAGAACATTTATTTATTTATCTGGAGGGATTCGCCTAATCTGATAATTTAAAAAAAATATAACATTTTTTTATCGTAGCGTGGTGGTAAGCCATTACCCATTAATTGTAGCAATGACTTTGGCCAAAGGCCTCCATCATTGATTTCAATGATGGAGGCCTTTGCCCAGCAGTGGGACAGTTATAGGCTGTTTACTTACTAACGTATCACTATAACTAATCAAAAACAACTTGTTTCCGAACTGAAAAATTATACTCAGCCTAACAAAAATTATGCACTTAACAAAAAACACAAATATACATTATATACAATTTGTAAAAAAAACCCTGTCCGATCGGTAAGGGGTACATAGGTATACAAATAACAAAAAAATAATAAAAAAATAATATTCATGAAAATAAAAGAGTTATCGTAATTTAAAACGCAAGTTTTTTGTACCGAAATTGCTCAAATTACCCCAAAATTATGCTAATTCCATAAATGTGACCACACTTTCCATCAATGGCGGTGGCGCCAAAGGTCCTATCTACCGAAGTGCCGACAAAAGTATTGCCATGTAAGTTTTGTCATTTAACATTTTATTTATGGGTAATTTTTTAAATAATTTATGGGGTAATTTTTATTTTAAAATAATTACGTAAATGAACTTAATCTCGATACCTAAGGACACCTTTACGGATCGGACAGGATTTTTGTTACATATTGTATATATAATCATATTTTTATTTACAAAATCACAAATGTTGAAAAAAAAATCCACGAGCAGGATTTGAACCTGCACCCTTCTAACATAGGTACTGGGTCAGGTGCTCTTCCAATTGAGCTATCGTGGTTCTAACCAGCCCGCCGAAATAATTCAACACTATTAACTTTTTTACTTTGAAAGCCAATGGCGCCCATTCAATGTCAACAACTACCATCATTAACATCTGATCATAATATTTTTACAAATACTAAAGATCAGTTAAGAAGTAGGCAAGCTATTTATAAAATGTTTTTGCTTTGTTTATATAATTTTAACGCAAATTTTGTTGAGAAACCAATTACAAAAACACAAATGTTGAATATTTTTTTTCAACATTTGTTTTACTGTAATTTAAAATTTGCGTAAAAATTATATAAACAAAACAAAAACATTTTATTCTTTTTTTAACAACTTTTAAATTTTAGCTTTTTAACTAGCTTGAAAAGTGGACGTTTTGGGAAATGGACATATTGGGAAGTGGTCGTCATGGGAGTGGACGATCTGGGAAGAGGACGTTTTGGGAATAGTAATTACGGTAAGTGGACGATCTGGGAATGATCATTGTGGGATGTGGTCCTTTTGAGAAGTGGTCATTTTAAGAAGTGGACATTATGGTCCTAAAGGAATATAGTATTAGATTTAGAAAAAAAGTTTTTTTGTGTCCGGGAAATTTAAAAAAATGTTTAGTCAGTAAAATCAGTTATGAGCGAATCTATGCTGGATGTATTTTAATAGTAAATATGGGGTTGCGTGTGTGTTGAAACACGGGCTCCGCGCGGTGTTAGGATCTCGACTAGAGCGCTCGGCCGTTAAAGCCCGGTGAAGCTGAAAATGCCGTAGAGGCAATCAGCAATCTCTCTCAAAAAAAAAAGCGCTCGGCCGCGTTCGCCGGCGCCTGCGACGTATTGCGAAACCGGTCGCACATTGTGCGTTTCCTTAGCACCGTCACTAGCGGGCGCATCATGTTATCCAAATAATTGTTCGGGTGATGATATTTATGTTGCTTGTTGTATGATTATGTAAGTGCTTTATAATTAATTTATATAATTGCAAATAGCTTTTAAGTATAAATTAAGTATTGTTGTATGTACATATATATAGTATATTGTGTGTTGTAAATAAATTAGGATAAGTTAAAATAAGGTAAACATAATGTAAATAATTATAATATAAGTTACCTACAGTAAATATCTCCGATAGGTTACGGGTTCGAGCTGACTTGTCATAGCAAGCTTCCCTCAGAGTCGGACTGAATATGAACATGATAAAGACCATAGTTATGGCTACAGCGGATTCTACAAATGCCACGATTACACTAGGCGGCCAATTCGTAGAGCAACTATCCGAGTTTGAAGTTTGAAAGTTTGAAAACCAAAGTCTTCGACCAACTTATACTTCACGCTTGACCCAAACGTGGACCCACCCACACTGGCGAGCTTGTTCAAAAACTCAAAAAAGTTTCACAATTAAAAATGGAACGCAGCATGCTGGGAATAACCATACGCGACAGAGTCAGAAATGAAGTCTTCCGACAAAGCACAAGTAAATGTGACCTATCTCGGGGATTCCGATATTCCGGGATTCAGAATCAATATCGAAAATCAGTATCGGCATTGAAACCTTCCGATATTTACATGCCCTTTATTAACTTATATGAAACATTAATATAATAATTCCATAAAAATTTCTTATCATTTAACATTTTACCACCGCCAACCAAAAAATACTTCAGAATTAAGTTAACTAATAAAGAAATATCAGAAAGACATCATCGAAGATCGAGAGATAAGAGAAGTTTGTTGGATAATCTTTTACATTTTGTGACAATTAATATAATAGGATACCTGGCAAAGCGCAAAAAGCACTCCTTAAATGTTAAACTGCATAAAGCTTCAACAAAAGTAAGAGATGACGTAAGTCAAACCATATTGCGCTGCGCCAAGTGACAAATGTGAGTTTGAGTTTTCCGCCAAACATGATGGTCCGGGTTCGATTCCCGAGCTGAGTACAAGTTTTTTTTAAATGTATGAATGCAGTTTTTCTTGTTACTTAAATGGATGACGTGGTTCCTGAGAACCGATCTTCGTATGTCTTATAGTTTCAGACTTTCCCATACTGACCGATCTAAATGTTTCGCCTGTATATAGTTAGTATAAAAAGTTTTAATACTTGAGGTCAAGTGATAAAAAGTTATAATTTATTATTTCTCCAGGAACATCACCTCAGGCTACACGAGGGTGGCCTTAAGTGAGCTTCATTTCGAACTCCCATTTTAAAGGGTACCCTAAACAGATGTAGGTGGCCGTCTCGTCTGTGAGTTTTATTTCTGACGACCTCCACGGGGAAGACGTTCAAGGAGGTCATTTGAAATCACTCACTTTGGCAAATTCTTACAGTTGACCAAAAGCACCTTTGTCAAAAATTGTTTGACGAATCGCGACTTTGGCAAACCTCACCTTTGATCAAAAGCACCTTTGGCAAAAATGGGGTTTGACAAATCGCAACTTTGGCAAACCTCACCTTTGATCAAAAGCACCTTTGGCAAAAATGGGGTTTAGAATAGAATAGAAAGTTTTTATTAACATACACACTTAATTATAATACAACATAAATACAATAAATACAACAATAAACGAAAAAATAAAAAATAAAAAATATATATTAGAACAGGCAGTGTGAAGTTAAAGGGCCCTGTCTCAGCATAAGCTACTGTGTCATCCATGGATGTTCAGAATGACACAGTAGCGCTGTTATTCTGACAGGGCCTGAATATTTATAGGTAGTACAGGTGAACAGACAAAAGAAGAAATTAACAAACAAAAATAAAATTAAATAATAAATTACATTAAAGACAAAAGAAAAGAGACAAAAAGAAAAACACAAACAAATGAACCTGAACATGACAAATAATACAGACAAAAAACAAATAAAATATAGATAATAAAAAATTATAATAATAAGCAAGGCTCCAGTGAGCACGACTCCTTTGCCGAACCCACCGGAAAACCTTAAGCCATTACAAAAAAAGAAAATGAGCCTATTCTGTTCTATAGATGTAACTAAAAGTGACGTAAACAAAAATTGAGGTTGAATACATAATAGCCATGTGGCATGTGGTTAAAACAATAACGACGTGGCAAGGCACGTGGCAATTCAGTATCAGCACTGATAATTGGCATCCTGGACGTGCCATCAAAGTGCATGCCATTGTGGCATGCGTATAATAAGTACACCGTCCATTCCCCGCATGCGTGCGCGTGCATGCCAAAACCAACAAGTCAAAACAGTGATTGTAAAAACCAAATAGATACTAGTGCAGTGGCAGAGAAAACAAGGAGGAAACGAAAAGATGGTGCTCCTCAAGAGGGCGGCCCCGGTGACTGGACCTCCAAACCCGTTCCAAGCACGTCGTGAAAACCCTGATCGTACGTTTCTAATAGAATTAGTAACAGCTAGTTCCTAGCTTTTAGTTTACAAAATCCTAGGTTTGACAAATCGCAACTTTGGCAAACCTCACCTTTGACCAAAAGCACCTTTGGCGAAAATGGTTTGACGAATCGCGACTTTGGCAAACGACATCTTTGACCAAACGAACCTTTGACTAAAAGGATATTTTGACGAATCGCACGTTTGACCATAGACGGAAAACCCTTCGATAACGTTTACGAAAACGAAAATTACTATGGCATTAAAGTATCGCCTCCTAGCGACACACGAGCGTAGAGTTAAAATTTTGCCATACAAATTCTCGTTTTCTATTAACGTGATCGAATGGTGAATGAAACTCGCACTAGGCACCCTGGTGGAATACATTGAGAGTTAAAATTTTGCCATACCAATTCTCGTTTTCGTTAACGTGATCGAATGGTGAATAAAACTCGCAAAAATTAAAAACGGCAAAGCATATTATTTTTTTGTCGCTCGTTAATAGCGCCGTTACTTTTAAACTAGAGGGGACATGTGTACCTTCATGACATATGCGATCGGTTCTCCTTTTACGCATCGCCGCAGTCGCACCGTGTCCTCGATTTTGTGACAGAGTGGTTAGTCTTACTTAAAGGAGAAGCTTAGTTATGGAATACCAAACTTGGATTCTTGCCCAGTGCCTGGTTCTCGGCGGATAAAGAGTGGTGCACGCGTAGCACCTCGCGTTCGAGAATGGCGCGCCGCCGCTCCAGCTGCGTGCGCACGCGGCCCTCACGCTCCAGCTGCAGGCTCTGCGCCAGCACCGCGCTCTCGAGCCTCAGCACACGCGCGCGCTCCGCACGCAGCGCCGTCCACGTGTCGGCTGCGCTCGCGCACACCGTCGACAACGATCGAGACACCTGCTTCATAAAAAGGAATCGGGCTCAGAAATACCTCGCCATTTAGTGGTAGCTAACAGTGGTCAAATTCAATATTTTCAATTTAGTAGTAAAGGATTCCAGGTGAAGTGCGCTACCACCTTCGGCCTTATCATCACCTAACATCAGGTGAGATGAAGGCCAAATTTTAACCCGTAAGGAATTTTAAAAAACTAAATTCATAAAATTTACTAATTTTGCAAAACAAAATTAAACTTATTCGCACTAGTGTGCGAATAAGTTGTTTGAGTAACGATACTCGTTATTACTATCGTCGTTAAGTAGATTGAGTAACTATACTCAATCTAAACTTACAGTAACATAAAAGATATCAACATGTTTGGTGAAAAGATATTATGTAACCCATTGCATTGTTATAATAAAAGCTTGTAAAAAGAAGCATTTTGGTCCAACTTCGGCAGAACGTTCGTGGGTCAGCGTCTCTATATAAACAAGCGACTGTTTGGTATATATCACCTCCGCATGAGCCGTGTCGTCTAAAGGAGGTGGTTCCGTGCGGCCGTCAAGCAGGGCTGCGAGGTCTCTGCGCGCGCGTGTCACCCTCGCGAACAGCTCGGCGGAGCGCTCGTGCCGTTCGAGCATGAGCGCGCGCGATGCCGCTGCAGTCACCAATGCTGCACGCTCGCGAGACAACGTCTCTACTTGCATGTGCGTCTCCAGCAGCTACCAATCGTTAGATAAGATAAATAAATATAAATAATTGTACACCATAACAACTCTTTGAACAAAGTATTAAAAGGAAGTAGAGGCATAAAAGGTAGTCATATCACTAAAAATGAAATCTCTGGCAGACAGGCCTTAGTTAACTTTATCATCATCAGCCTATACACACAGAGTTAGCGCACAAGGTCATCATAACTCACAACGCTGGCCCAATGTGTAGCTTTGTTTTGAAGAAAACTCATTGGCCAATCATGTCTGGAAAAAACGCAAAGGCAGCATTGAAAAAATAGCAATTTGAGAGAGATAGTTGGAAAATCAAAATCAAAAATTGGTAGGTAGTTTTTATAGAGAAAACGCTTCTATATCTCACTTCGGTTTGCAGATCTTGGTATTGAATTTCTTTAGTATAGCAATCGTAATTACGCAGTCGTTTCACTTCGAGACGCAGCGCAGCTAATTGGTTCTCGTACTGTGTCATAGTTTGTTCCCTGATTGAAAAAATAATTCGTTAGGTTTACTTGATTTGCGAGAAATTAAGATGAAAATTATTTTAAATGGTTACATACATCGATTTCTCATTTTCTCGATTTTCATCAATACGATGCTGTAGTTTTGCTATTTTCTGTTCCCTATCTAACAATTCCGAAGCCATTTTATCTTGAAAGCTTTCGGTGCCCTCTCCCTGTTGAAATAATTTATGATGTTATATTTATTTTAGTAAAGTTTTTAAATAGCTTTTGACGTAATTACTCTGAAAAGCTCACCGCAATTCTGGACAACGAATTTAAGAAGCTATCCTTGTCGGCACGGCTTTGACGGAGCTCTTCCTCTGCTCGCGATAAAGCAACTCTGGTTATTTGCAGCTCTTTCCATATTTCAGTTTCTTTATCGGACGGTTCAGACTCTGCAATACACGACAATTGTTAAATATGCCGGAAGTATAGTATAGTAATAATATGTTTGTTTTAAATCTGGGACTTTTTTTAAAGAAGTCCGAAGCCTAAAGAGATACGTAGAAACTGTTTTAGGACAATTTTTGGTAAAGTGTGAGTTATACATAAAAATGAGTCAAATTCATTTTTTTTATTGCGGATTGACTCTGGTTCATGGTTGGTTAATTTTATTGTAACGGAAGAAAAAAATCGGAGCAGCAGAAGTTATAATAATAATAAACTTTATTTGCACACAAAAAATACAGATACAGACAAATTGATGAAAAGATATAGTACAAAATAGGTGGCCTTATTGCTAACAAGCAATCTCTTCCAAGCAACCTTGGGCAAAAAATAATAAAATTAAGTAAAAATAAACAAAGTTATAATAATAATATGAAATAAAGTACATACACCTGTTTGCGAAATTTTTTTCCTCCGTGTATCATACTGACCAACCCCCACCAAAGCCATCCCAGAGCGACAATTTTCTTGCTACAAACTATATTCAGACTTCTGTATTTACTTCCTTAGAAATATATTTAATAAATTTAAAAGACTTGATCGTAATAAAGGCCCAGGGGCTGACGGAATCCCTTCCAAATTTGTTGCAGAATGCGCTAAAGGTCTTGCTCACCCTTTGGCTATTATTTTTAGTAAATCGTTTTCTGCTGGCGTATTTTCTAGACTCTGGAAGGAAGTTCGCATCGTACCCGTACATAAATCGGGTGACGCATCAGCAAGGCTTCCTTTCTGGCCGATCCACTACTACTAACTTGGTGTCCTTTCTTGCTGACGTCGAACGAGCTGTAGACTCGCGCATCTGTGTGAATGTAATCTACACCGATTTTAGCAAGGCATTTGATAAGGTAGACCACACTATTCTCTACAAAATCTTACACACTATGGCGTCGCTGGGAGTGCCCTGTCTTGGTGCGACTCTTACCTTACTGGTTGGATGTCTAGGGTAGTACTGAACGGTTTCTGTTCAAATGTAATCCTGGTAAAATCTGGCGTACCTCAGGGCTCTCATCTGGGTCCAATATTTTTTATTATTTTTATAAACAACATTGCATCATCTTTTTGGCACTCCAAAATATTTATGTTTACCTAAATATAAATATTTTTGATGACTTGAAGGTGATGAAATCAATAGTAACCGTGCATAATACTATCCTACTACAGGAAGATCTAAACAGATTTACTAAGTGGTGTGTCGACAATCGTATGACTTTGAACGAAGGTAAATGCAAGTGCATCCAGTTCACTCGCAACAAAACCTCTCCTCCAGTGGCATATACGATTAATGATACGGTTCTTGAAGAAGTGAGGACTATAAAAGACCTTACAATACATCTGGATGTTAAATTACAATTTCATATTCACATAGACAAAATTGTTACTTATGGTTTATGATGATGGGTTTTGTTCTAAGAAGTACAAAGGACTTCAGAAGTCCCACTGCTATTTTGGCTATATATAAGTCTCGTGCGGTCCAGACTAAAATACTGTAGTACTGTTTGGTCACCCCAATACGATATTCATATAAAACGCGAAAGTGTCCAGGGAAGGTTTATGTGGCACCTGTCGTTTCGATTCTTCTCCGTCAAAAGTCTCACTTCCTACTTGAGTCGCCTTGAACATTTTAAACTTAAGCCGCTAAGGGAAAGGAGACTCCTCTTGAATGACATGTTCCTATAAAGTTTGATGCGTGGTGACCTCGATTGTTTGAATCTCCTAGGACAAATCAATATTAATGCACCAAGAAAATTGCCACTCATCAGTAGATTTAATCTATTTTCGGAGCAGCTCTCTAAGAGCAACTTGGGTCACCATTCAACACTTATACATTATAATTTTTTGTCACAATCCAACGCTGGCATTGACATATTTCATCGAAGTGTCCACAAATTTAGAAAACTGATGTCCAAAAGCTACGTAAACCCTACGTAATTCTTACTAGCATTTAAAATGAGTTGTATAAATTACTTACTAATTACTTAGAAAATTGATGTAGTTTTTCCTTCTTTAATATATACACAAACTCTCCACATTTGCATGCCGTTTCGGTCAATAATAGAAGGCTGTACTTAGCATTTAAGATATTATTGTATGTTACATTGTTTTTTATTTAGTACAAGTTTTCACTGACTGTCCTTAATAAATAAATAAATAAATTCCCATTTGTAGCCCTATTTTGCGTTCTGATTTTCAAGCGCGAATCTAGTACAATAATGATCGAACCTTGAAACATAAAATTAACTAACAAATTTAACTTATTTACCTTTTGAAGGGACGTAGTCGACACACCGCCTGCGCTCCATGTCAACTAGTTTAAGAGAACGTTTACGCAATGCTAATAGTTGTTCTTCCAACTCCTTGACACGCGTTTCCATCTCTGCTGCGCGACTTTCCGCTGTCACTCTGATTTTTTCCTGAAATGGTGGAAGGATCTTCAACGTATTATTACTTCAATGAACACAGTATCACAACTTTAAACGTTACGCCAAAGAGTTTAAGGCACCTGGTCTATTACTTTCGCTTGAAGCGAATCAGCGCGGGCTCTCTGTTCGGTCTCGCGTATATCCGCAGCTCGTTCTGCAATCTCAGCTTGCTCACGAAGCTCCTTTACTCTGAAAAGATTAAATTAATAGAATGAACTGAATGATTAGCTGTACGAACAAACAAATGTCCGAACTTCTTATATCATTCTATCCAAATCGCAACTCTAAGGTCAGCAATTCAGGAACAGGACAATTTAAAGTATATGTTGAGCGGGTTAATATTTATTCTAAAAGAGTTGAAAAATGTCTGACGAGGACCTTAGCTCCAAAGCATCACGTTGCCGAGATAAGGCCTCAATCGTTATCTCTCCGGTTTTGGAAACTTCAATTAGTTTTTTCGATCGCGCATCATAGCTCGTTTCCCGATGACGATACTGTAAAAGATAAGTTAAAGTTTCATTAAAAGAGTACGTTATTAAGGTAAAATATGGAATTATTTCAAAAATTAAAAGGGGTGTAAACCAGAAGACCTTCCCAACTCAACAAACGTATTTTGAAATACTGGGCTTGATTTACAAATGAATATCGATTTAACGAGACCCTCTAGTTAAGGACATAATTCGGTCCGGGTATCGCGGACCCCAATTAGAGTGTCACAACCACAACTTCACTGTGTAATGCGAATGTTCGTGTCTGTTTACGAGTTGCTCGAGGTCTTTGTGCTTGCGTCGTGCGGTCTCGAGCTCGGCGCGCGTTTCCTTCAGCTGCCGCTCCAGCGTGGCAATGCGGGCGCGGGCCACGCGCAGCATGCTCTCCGCGGCCGACACTACTTCCTTCAAAGCCTCCCGGGCTGCACGCTCCTTCCCTAGCTCATCGGACATTGTCTGTAACCAAAATAAATGTCAACGTTGGCGACCTCGAACGCACCAACCTTTTCGGTCTCTCTATCCAATTTAGGTAAAAATGTATGTAAGTCAGTTTGATATACTAACAAAGACTAGCTTTATTAATTTTAGCCATCCTTTACAGTTAGTTTCATTTGGTATTAGGAATCATAATCATCAGACTTTCCATGAGTAGTTTCCAATTACCGACTGGCATTGCTAACAGGTTATGAATATACTTTTAACTATTTAGGAATAACTCATATTTAATAACGTTAACAATATCAGACCTGGTAACTGGGCGACGAAGTCTCGTTTGGGGTCACGTCTTCGTATTTATGTGCATCACTTTTTGGACAGTCTTCCATTTTGTTTTGCAATATCATAATCTCCTTTTGTAAACGTTCTATTTTTTTCACCATTGCTTCACGATCTAACCATGGTACCCTAATAAAGTGTAAAGTTACAATCATTATCGTCATCATAATCTCAGTCAAATGGCGTCCACTGGACAAAGGCCTCTCCCAACAACGACCGGCTTTGTCATGCTCGCATCCAGCGGCTACCCGCGACCTTCACCAGACCGTCGTCGGTCCACCTTGTTGCAATGTGCATATAAAATGTTGTTAACTAATTAACATCCAAAATAGTATTATTGTATAAAACTTACCTCGCCAATTCTAATGAGTAATTTATTTTTGCCTTCAAGTTCTCTACGAGACCTGCGACCATTCCATGTAATCTTTCTGTTTCATGATCGAATTCAGTACTTTTTGCTCTCCATTCTAAATTCTGTAAGTATTGTTTGGGGATCGTATTAGTTCCATGAGTTTAATTGAGGAAAATGATGGCTGTAATTCAATTAAATTCAAAAATAAAAGGTGCTCATAATAGAAATTTATTTGGAACCGGTTTAAAGCTAAAAATACAAAATAAAAAGTTACAGCTTCAATATATATTAAAGGGAGTTTATTGAGTAGGAGTTGTTGCCTCGCTCTGTCACTGTACTCCAGATAAAATTCCTTTATATAAAATGCCTTTCAGTTAAATAAATATACCGTTAAATATAGTTGGGACGGACGTTTCGGTGTATTTGTAAAACGAACAGTCAAATGGCCAAATATCCCTTTATGGTGCCTTATGGTGAGCGGTCACCGCCTCCCAAGGACTCGCCGATGCCGACCTCCAATCCATCTATCTCGAGGCACTAACGAAAAACCTCGAATTGCAGCTCGCAGCTTAATTTAATTTAATATTATATAATTAATTAGACTTAGCCTAGATCTTCGATCAATGATCTTGATGATCTTGTACATTATTGATATTTTATTAAGGATCCGGAAAAAAAATGCATCACAAAAATGGCTGCGTTTGCTCACTTATTCATTCTAATATCATATTATATAATGTAAAAAAAACCGGACAAGTGCGAGTCGGACTCGCCCACCGAGGGTTCCGCACTTTGTATTTCTTTTATCATTCTTCATCATCAACATAAGGTCAATTAATATTACACTTCATACTATAATCGACCCTTCCTAATTCGAAATAAGACCACAAAAGTGAATAAGCGCTTATCGGGAATCTAGTACATTATTGATCGAAAACCTGGATACAAAAACTTAAGTGATGTAACAAATGTATACAATATACAATAAAATAAATTATGTATTACCAAAGCTAAGCAATAAAAGATAAGAAAACGTGTAGTAGGTAATGACCTTTGGAAACAAACCGTTTGATTGAGGAAGCAGAAGCGCTTTGTCCTATAACATAATGATGAGTAGAATCCTGTGCCGCGGAGCTGATTCATGTTACAGGGGCCGCTGTTACCTTATAGCTCGCTGTGCTTACAGTGAGGTATCCGGCGCGGTCGGGGCGGTTCTTGCCGGTGCCGCGCAGCAGGTTTAGCAGGTCGATGCGCCGCGCCATGATCTCCGCGCCCATGTTCAGCACGTCCTCGGGGACAGGGGTCAACTGGGCAGTCAGCTGATGGAGCACTTGAGGACCTGGTATTCACAACCGAAGATAAATTTGTCGAAATAACAACAGAGCTATCTAACGCGGAAAGAAAAACGCGATAAACGTATATGTCCGGATAGTCTTTTGGAACAGAAAGTGATGTGTTTAACAAAACAAATCTCTACAGTAAACCAGCAACTTTTCTGTTTCGTGTTACCTAATTAGTGAAAAGATTAAGACAATACGGGTGACACTCAGAATTATGGGAATCTAAAAAAAAGGTATCTAGGGTATTTTTTTTCAAAGAACTATTCATCAGCGTCTACAAAAAATTTCATGAAGATCAATCTCTCATCTTTTTTCAATTCAATACAAGGCAATTTAATTACTTTTTATAATTATGAATCTCATGTAAGTGATTTCTGTATTCTTATGAGAATAAAGTTTCTTTAAACCTTATTCGCATCAAACATCTCTTCTACAGCCTTATGGAAGCTATTAGCGCTTCTTTCGCTGATGAAACTTTATAACCCTTTTGAATTATTTACCAAAACCCTTAGTAGTTACACCACAACATATTCGATGAATAAATCATTCTTTATCATGCAAGGAGTGATAAGCAATTGAAAAAGTCGTTACCGAAAAGCCCGTTTATCTCCGAAGTCAGCGGCATCGTCACGTCGTCTCGCACGAGCAGCATCAGATCGTGGGCTGGCCAGCCGGTCACCGACAGCACCTTGACCTCGCCGACAGAATCCTCGGTCACACCAGCTCGCGACTCCAGGTCTTTGACTATCGCGTAATGCTCTAACAGTGCATTCTATAAAAACAACCAGGCGCATTCAGTACCAGATCAACCTAAAGCACAGAAGAGATATAGCTACTTAAAGGCAAAAAAGTCACGTGCCTGTGGGCTCCGCGTCGTTTAAGGTCCCCTCCTCGGTCAGAAAACAAAGTTCTAGAGGCCCCGAAACATGCAAGGCCTATAGGTACATGGCTCAATCCAGCTCTGGGCGTTATGAAAAACGTTCTGCCCTGTTATTTAAAGATGAAGAAAATACTTTTTTCCCGTTATTATCATTATTAGCCAGTACCTCCCCTCTGCTGGGCATAGGCCTCCTCCATGTTACGCCATTCCCTTCTGTTTTGAGCTGATTACATCCAGGTTTTTCCAGCGACCTGCTCTATATCTCTGGCCCCTCTAGCAGGTTGCCTTAGAATAACACAAAGACCATATGTCACTTACTTTTTTTATCGAAGTACCTATATGTAAATGACTCCATTTTGCCTGATGTTAAGCAGAGGTTGAATCCAAATGCCAAGACAATGAGTGTAGAAGGATTACCTATACCCCACACTAGCCGTCCTCACCTTGCTGATAATGAGCGCATGCAGTGACTTGACAGTCTTGACCACTCCTATTTCAGTTATAGTGCGATATTTAAATAACAACGAAATAATCCCAAACCAACAGCAGAGCCATCATCAAAGATACATGATTTAGTACCTAGTTACTATTAACTTTTGATTCTTAAATCCATATCCATATTAATAAAAATATCAGAGTATTACTTGAGAACGGCTCGACCGATTTCGTAATATTGTCAGGACAAGGTTTTTATAAAGAAAATAAAGGTTTTCAATAATTTTTTTTTGGAGTGAGACTGCTGATTGCCTCAAACGGCATTTTCAGTTTCACAGGGCTTTTTTGGGGGCGGCGAGAAACTTAAAGGGTTCCTCAAGCCGTGTGAAACGAATCATCTTCGGAGGTTTTCTAGAGGGTACGGCATCACGCACTAAGGCGTGTCCCCGTGCCCTACTAGATTCTCCGAAGGGTTCGGATCGGAGAAAGGTTTTTGCTTGTAAAACCATCACGGGATACGGATGAAATCGCGGGCGGGCCGCGGTGGGTCTCTGGATGGTTTAAATTCACAGCTGGACACGCAGGCTTATTACCGAAAAAAACCGCGACCGAATTAATTGCACAATGGCAACGCGACTGCTTCTACTCGTAGTTGCGGTTGCTACAAGCGATCGGTTTATTTTAGAGCGTCGTCATGCACTATTATTTCGTCTGTTAGGTTATTAATAATTTAGTAATTTATATTTCAATTGATACACGTATCAGAACGAACTCAATGTTTTTATTTCACTGGCAACACTGAGTGTTGGCGGGAACGAATAGGGGAAAAACCACATGGCGAATGGAGTCACTAGATGACGGTCACTTTGGCTGGAGCGTTCGTGGTGTACGGTTTGTTTTATTGAGCTGTACTGGTTGTTGGAAGAAATACACATTTTAAAAGAATGTGAGTTTTATTGTGCTAATATATAAATTAATTATAATACTATAGGGTAAGAGGTTTTGCTACACGTCAATCTCTCTCTACGTTCCGTAATACGAATAAGTATGTGTTAAGGCAGCGATAAATTATAAATTGTCGATTGCGACTGTCACTTAAAGATGGGTTACATACGTAATATCGAAAGTTGCTATATCTAAAATTGCTATATCCAAAGTTGCTATATCGAATGTCGCGATATCGACAACGGTTTATCGGTTGGTTGCTGCATCTACGGTACGCCACATCGAAAAGTACGTTATATCGAAAGTTGCCATATCGAATGTCGCTATATCGACACAACGGTGTAACGATTGTTAGCTGCATCTACGGCACGCCATACCGAAAAGAAAGTTATATCGAAAGTTCAAGGCAGTCAGTATCATCATACCAATCTTCTGCGCCTGGGTGGCCGAGTGGCATAGCGCTTGGCCCGATACCCGAAGGTCCCGGGTTCAATTTCCCAGGTCGGGCAAAGTGTGTTTCGGATTTTTCGATGCATAGCCCGGGTTTGTGATCACCAACCCGTATTTGACAAGAGCGTGGTGTCAATACCCATCGATTGTAGTGATGACTTGATTTCAATAATGGATGCCCTTGCCTATCAGTGGGACAGTATATAGGATATTTACGATGGCGCTGCACTGCTAAAGAGGGCGCAAACGGGCCACTATTCAACAATAGAAATAAATATACATTGTATGATAAATAGGTATACTGACTTGTTGATGCAGGAAATTCTTTCGTGATTTGATAAATTCTCTCTTTTTTGTGGCTAATGCTCGCATCAGTTTAGCCAAAACACATTGTGGCAGTGTGGGCTCCTTATCTGTAAAAGTAAATGTAAAACCTATATTTTTTTATTTTATTTTATTTTAATCGGTACATAAACAGCCAAGGCCATTATAAATGTACACAGCTAGCTTAGGTTGACAACAAAAAAATATATAAGAGTAATGACACATTGTGCTTAAACACTACAACTAATAATAATCACATTATTCATAAAACGAGAGGACTAAGATGAAATCTGAAATCTGTGAACCACAAAACCACAAAATAGTTACTATATAAGTCATCATCATAATCAGCTCATGTCCCCACTACTGGGGCACGAGCCGTCCCTATGCATGGATAGAGAGAACGGGCCATAAACCGCCACGCGGGCCCAGTGCGGATTGGTGGTTGTTAACGACTGCTAATGCAGCCGGGACCAACGGCTTAATGTGTATTCCGAAGCAGGGCGAAGCTCGAGATTATACATTTTTGGTCACCCATCCGATAACCGGCCTTTGCGAAAGTTGCTAAACCACTGAACTCGCAGACCGGGCGCGTTAACCACTGCGCCATCGAGCTCTTCACTATATAAGTAAGTAGATAATATTAACAAATAATAGTCTAAATAATAATGTTTTATTTTTGTTTTTATTTCTAAGATACTTAAATAAATACTAAAATTATGCAAACAAATACATGGAGTAAATGGATGGATGGATGTTAATAGTTTAAGGGGAGAAAAGGCTTAATCTTTAAAGTATTTTTTTGTCTCGAGAAAAATATCGAAGCTAAAGAATTTATTATTGTAAAGGCGTGGAAGACGCGTAAGAGTAGAATTAATACCGTAATTGGTCTGGTATAATGGTGTGTTAAAAAGTGGGGTATGTCGTGTACGAAAAGAAGGTACATAGAGGGACAGTTCCGCCAGCAGCTCAGGGCAGTCCAAACGGCTACGCACCAAGTCCCATAGCAATCAGATGTCCAACACAACATGCGCTCTATTCTTGTTATGTAAACGTCGTATCGTGGGCACCAGATAGGACTGGCGTATTCAAGTATACTTCGTACGTAAGCATAATACACTTCCTTAAGGGTAGTTAATGAATTAAATGGACGACAGGTGCGGATGACAAAACCCAGATTGCGAAACGCTTTATTGACTATCATAATTATCAATATGCCGAGACATTATTAATTTATCATCCAGGAGGACACCAAGGTCCCGCACCACATCAACCCTCTCAATCACAGCGCTGTTAAATTTATACTGGAATAAAATAGGTTTCCTTTTTCTTGTGAAAGTGATGCTGATACATTTATTTAAACTTAAATTAATATTATTGTTTTTATAATAATCGAAAAGGTTATTTAGATCGTTTTGTAAGAGAAGACAATCTTCAAGTGTATTGACTCGCATGAAAACTTTTGTCATCTGCGTAAAGAAGATGTTTGGCGTTAAAAAAGCAAGTGGATATGTCAAAAATATAGGCGCTGTAAAAAAGATGGCCAAGATGCGAGCCCTGTGGAACGTCGGATGGGATATCAATAAATTAAGAGCAAAAACGCCCCAATACAAATAAGAATGGCGTGATCCACTCGATCAAATGCTTTCTCAAAGTCTGTGTAGATGGCGTCCACCTGCTCCCCACCCTCCATGTTTTTAAACATATAATCAGTGAAATAAGCCAAGTTTGAAGTGGTGTAGCGACCTTTGAGAAAGCCATGCTGTTCCCCAGGTATTCCGGAAGCAATAACCGGATATACCTGCTGGTAAACCACTTTTTCAAGTAGCTTTCCTAGTGTGTTTATTGATTGATAGTGTGATTATTTGATTGATTGATAATTCTTTATTACACTCTTAGATACCTTTTTATGTACAGGAATGATCTGAGCCTTTTTCCAGATAGAGGGAAAGTTACATTCACTAATTGAGCGTTGAAAGAGTAAAGTGATCGGCTTGGCAAGACTCTTGGCACAAGGGATTAAAAAGTAGGGAGGAATTCCGTCACAACCTAATGAACAGACGCTTGCACATCAACCTATCCAAAACTGTCAAATTTCTTCAATACATTTTCAACCATATAATTAAAGCATAAAGTTCAAAGTCTATTGAGGAAATTTGACAGTTTGTGGTAGGTTGATGTGCATTGATGCGTGTGTACCTAATATAATTCCTATGGTGTAACCTCAATGTCTTAAAATGTAATAAAGAGTAATAGCAGCTATATATACGAGTATACTCGTACTATTAAAGGAATTCTGCAAGTGCTTTTAACTTGAATATTAAATCAAAAAATTTGAAAGTACGATCTTATAAGCTTATATAAATTTAGATATTTATGGGATAACTTAATATCGACTTGTGCTTTAAAACAATATTAAACGTTACGTAAATAAAATGCTATACCTATGACATTCTAAACAATCACACGAAATAACATAGTCTGACTAGTGTATAAATAGTCATCCATGACTTAGGTTCATAACCAAGTCCTCCATTTTCTGGTTCATAAACAGCCCAGATAATATTCAAACCCGCGACTGCCGGGTCAGTCATTATATCTAACCGATTCACTTACCCGGCCGTAATGGTATCTAACAATATTTATTTATTACATGTATTTGTTTATGAGTATCAGCGTAACGTCGCCATTCCACTTGACACAATAAAGCAGGTGAAGTGAAGCCATTTGCCTATTTAACTGCATTTTCTGTCGGTGTAGTATCTTTTCAAGTACCATATCAGACACTGGTAAGTAGCACAACCCTTGAAATAATTTAATAATAGTTATCAATTACATAGAGTGCCAATCTACAAATACGTCAACTAATTGCCTTACAACTTACCTACATTATCTACTTGTCTTTAAAATATTAGGTACAAAAACTGGTTCCTAATTTTTAATAATACTGGGCTTTGCTACAAAACATTGTTTTCTCTAACTAAAATTATCTGCAAAAAAACGTATATCACAATAATTGCAATGATGGCCCAAAAATGATTTAGAAAGAATGAAAGAAAAAGTTCAATAGTGAAACTTTTATCACCTGTCAAAAAGAATAGGTACCTATTCTTTCATAGAAACTGTATGGAATTGGCCAGTCGACTTTAATAATAAAAAAACCGGCCAAGCGCGTGTCGGGCCACGCGCAGTGTAGGGTTCCGTAGCCCCTCTCTCTTTAGGACTTTAATGAACATTTATTTAACGATGGCTCATATACTTAAATGTAGATACAGGTTTCACACACCTGACAACGTTATTTAAGTAGTTCCCATTGAGGAATTTGTACTGCGCCAAGTACATTTTATAAGTTGGTCGACTGTTACTCGTAAACTTATAAAGCCTACTTAGCTGTGATAGTTTTCCTTTTAACTTCGTCATATATACAACTACCGTGAATTTATTCACGTATCTAAAAACAACTATTTGGCTGGCAGGGGACACTTGACTAACACAATTTTGCACTTTAAAGCTTAATAGTTCACAAACGGATGCCTCAATCAAAAAACTGTTTTCACAAGCCCGCAATATATTTGAAATTGCTATCCAACGACATCCCACTATGGGGTAGATAAGAAAAAAAATTACATCCCCACTTCAAGTGTAGGGGAGGTAACCTAAAAAAACTATTTTTCAAAATTTTAGTTCACCACTTTGTCGGCGTCATTAATATGTATATCCATGCAAATTACAGCTTTCTAGTACTAAGAGTCTATGAGCTAGGCTGGGGACAGACAGACAGACGGACATGGCGAAACTATAAGGGTTCCTTGTTGACTACGGAACCCTAAAAACATCAGTGTAGGTATATTTTTTAATTAACAATAGCAATAAAATGTTTTTGTTTTGTTTATATAATTTTAACGCAGATTTTCTTGCGAAACAAATTACAAAAACACAAATGTTGAAAAAATTTCCACGAGCAGGATTTGAACCTGCACCCTTCTGACATACCGGGTCAGGTGCTCTTCCAATTGAGCTATCGTGGTTCTAACCAGCCCGCCGAAATTATTCGACACTATTTATTTTTTACTTTGAAAGCCAAAGGCGCCCATTCAATGTCAACAACTACCGTAATTAACATCTGATCATAATATTTTTACAAATACATCAGATCAGTTAAGAAATAGGCAAGCTATTTATAAAATGTTTGTGTTTTGTTTATATGTTTTTATTTTAACCGCCTCTATGTGGTCTAGTGGATAAGACCACCGGTTTAGACCCAGAGGTTCCGGGTTCGATTCCCAGCGGGGGGTACATGTTTGTGTACTCGGTTTGGTTGGTGGTAGGGCTTGTTTGTCCGTATGGCTAGTTACCACCATCTTATCTAAATATGTCGCCATAACATCAATGTTTGTAGCATTGTTGTGTTCCGGCAGCTAGAGATAAGATAGCCAGTGCCTCACTAGTTGAGGATCCCGGGTGAAGTGCGCTTCCATCATTGGCCTTATCGTCACTTAACATCAGGTGAGATCAAGGCACTGTGCTTACCCGTAAAATATATAAAAAAATTAATGCAAACATTATAAACATTGGCACTGACTGCAATCTTACAACTTGTGTATATGACTGCACATTTGATCTGCCATGTGTGTGTTTTCCAATTGAGTATTTAAAAAAGACTTTATGTCTGATTATAATTTATCTAAATCTGAAAAAAATTAATTACAAAAAACGATTTATTTAAAAATAAAAATAATAAAAAGAAAATACTTAGAGTAAGTAATTTATAAGTAAATTTTGTTTAATTTAT
Source organism: Eudonia truncicolella (assembly GCA_949315975.1). NCBI lineage: Eukaryota > Metazoa > Arthropoda > Insecta > Lepidoptera > Crambidae > Eudonia > Eudonia truncicolella. Next base: position 13,150,606 of record OX438829.1, on the reverse strand, counting down.
TTTATCCTCATTTGACAACCCTACCAAATCATGCGCGCTTTATGGACATGGGACATAATGACAACAACTGTTTAACTTTCTGTCATGCGCGCAATAATACGCTATTTCTCCAGTTTAAATATGAAAAAAAGTAGTTAATTAATTTGTGTAGTAACGATTGAAAGGAAGATAAAAAAAATGATATCAATTTCTAAGAGATTGGAAGAAGAAAACAACAAAGCATCGAATTGAATCCGTTTCTTATTCTCAAATAATTCAAAAACCTAAAACTTTTTGAACTTACTGTAGAGACATCTAGTGCTCGTATAAAAGAAAGTCCCCGAGATCTGTTACATCTGTCGCATCTGTTAGTCTGTTAGGACGAGCTAATCTCAAGAACTTTTGGACTGATTTTGATGCAGTTTTTTCTAATAGATAGAGCGTGGCGTCTTTCGAGGGTGGTTTACGTACACAAAACAACACGAGCGAAGCCGGGCTAGGTGGCTAGTGGACTGGTAAATCAATTAACGTATTATGTACCTATGTTATTTTTTTTAGGATCTACAACTTTTTTTATGATTAAACAATGTAAGTTAATACGAAAGTTGGACAACTTTTTCACCTGAGCTGTTTTCTGAGCCCGCCTGCGATAGCGAGTCACTCGGGCCCAGGACGGCGGCCGCCTGCGGCGCCGACGTCGACAGCCGCGTGAAGGGCCCATGGTCTGCGGACCTCCTTGATGATTGCTACGGCAAAGAGTAAGTGAAAATCGAGTAAATTTTAACCACCTCTGTAGTCTAATGGTTTAGACCACCGGTCTCAGACCCGGCTTCGATTCCCAGCGGGGAGTAGGGCTTATTGGTCCACCTGGCTAGCTACCACCGCTTTATCTAAATATGTCGCCATAACATCAATGTCAGTTGCATTGTTGTGTTCCGGCAGCTAAAGATAAGATAGCCAGTGCCTCAGTACTTGAGGTTTCGGGTAAAGTGCGCTTCCACCTCCGGCCTTATCGTCACTTAACATCAGGTGAGATAAAAGCCAAGCGCTTACACGTAGAAAAAAAACTTATAAGAAACCTCATCATTACATTAGGTATGGTTGAATAATAGGGGTTCTTTTGAATCAAGGTAACATCGAGCAAAGCTCCTGTTCTCTAATATAGTCTCTCGCATGTAGTTCTACGGTATGATTTTAGAGGTATTCACAGTAGACGCCTGAAACGCTAGGGATACCCATTTCAGCAGCTACTTTAGGATCTAAAGCTGCGATCAATGTTACACTTGATTCAAAAGTATTCCCCATGCCCCATTCGAGGTTCGACCCAAAGAGAAAAATAAAGTTCTATATTTTCAATTTGATACACTCACAATTGATGGTGATAGACTTTGGCATCTTCGCTTTGTTCCTGGCTTGGTGATTTTTGTTACAGGACTCTATAAATACCAATTTCTGATTATAAAACTGTAACTACAAAACTAACGAGGCATTGAAATGTTATCAAAAGATTTTTAATTAAAACTGCACCCGTACGTTTACGGGATTTAAAATATATATATATACATATATTTAAGAAAAACGGGCTCAAGCGACGTCCTTATTGTCCTCCAGCACAGCCTCAGTAATAAGTGATTTAATAACTTTCCCATTCAATAGAATTTGTATGGAAAATCATTTTGTTGTCAGTTTTTAACTTACAGTTAAATAAATTTTGAATTTCTATTTCGTGTTAAGTGAATCCTGTATCGGAAATTCGGAACGTAACGGATAAATAAACCTTCACGCATTTACCTTCGCGCGCGGCCATTTGTCAAAGAAGGTTATTGCGTCATTTGCGTCTTACTTGTGTGTTACGACTTAGGCCCCTTGCGCACTAGCGGTCAACCGCGGGGGCGGCTAACCGCGCGGTCTGCCGCTTTCCCAGTTTAATATGCAACCGCCTGTGATTGTACGCACTTGACCGCCCCAAAGTTTCAACCGCGGCGGTTGAATGGAGAGCTGCGGCCCGCTCCGCGGCTGGCCGCCATCTTGCTTGTACGCACTTGCGATTTCAGTTTGCGGCGAGCCGCCGATGAGTTAGTACGTGAGTCGCAGTCATGAACTTCGACACAGAGAAATTCATTGTTGAAATTCAACAACGAGAATCGATTTGGAATTGTCAAGGAGCAATATATAGGAATAGAGATTTAAAACGGAAACAATGGGAAGAATTAGTAGACATTTTTGGAAATGATGAGATGACAACAGAGGAAAAAAGAAGTCTTGGTAAGTATTTATTATAATTATTATTATTATTATATTTATATAAACGAAACTACACATACATTCAACATCTTAAAACATAATAAATACGTCTATTTTCAATTAAATCATATTTCTTTGCCATTCTAATTTCCCATCAGTCATAAAATATTGGGCAAACAATTCTCTGTATCTCAACGCAGTTTTAGCGTTCCTTCTTAACCCTTCCTGTGTTAAGTTTTCTGTCAAAGGGCAACTGAGTGAGTCGTCGTAACAATAACCATCTCGGTCTCTTACAAAATTATGTAGTACACAAGTAGCTTTTATAATATCTTTTGCTAGATCAAAGTGAACATTTAGAGGTCTATGAAATATACGCCACTTGTTTGCATAAATTCCAAAACTGCATTCTACATATCTTCTTGCTCTAGAAAGCCTGTAATTGAACGTTCTTTTAGTTTCATCCAAATCTTTTTTTGCGTATGGGCGCATCATATTCGTAGATAATGCAAATGCCTCGTCGCCTACAAAAACGTATGGCATACATGTCTCGCTGTTTTGTGAAATAGGCTGTGGCTCTGGAATATCCAATTGGTTTTTTTGCATTCTTTCGTAGAAAACAGAATTTTGAAATATTGACGAGTCACTGAATTTACCAAAAGCTCCAATATCAACCATAACAAATTTGAAATTACTGTCGCATACTGCTAATAAAACCAAAGAGAAAAAACTTTTATAATTAAAGCACATTGAGCCACTGTTATTAGGTGCTATACATCGTATGTGCTTGCCATCGACAGCACCTAAGCAGTTAGGAAAATTAGCTCTTTGAAAAAAATCATTCGCAATTTTTTTCCAAGCGTCTTTTTTTGGTTGAGGCAAACAAATATCTTTCAGACAAAACCAAATTGCAAAACAAACTTCTCGTACGATTTCTGCTACAGTGCTTACTCCAATTTTGAATGTATAATGTAGTTCCGCAAATGTACAACCTGTTGCAAAATATCTGAAACAAAAATTTTATAATTACTACATGCATTATTTAATTCAATTTAGATATGTACCTATATTATACTTCTATTACTTTATGACTATATCATTAACTTGTTTGTTGTATTGTTCTAGGAAAAGAATTACAAAAAAAATGGAAAAACATCAGGGATAATTTTGTGAAAGCTCTAAAGGACAATGTTAGCAGGAGTGGGTCAGCAGCTAAGAAAAAGACTCAATACATATTTTACAATAATTTAATGTTTTTGAAAGACACAGTATCCATCAATGAAACTGATTCAAATATGCCAAGGCAAGAAAATGATGGAAATGAAACAGAAAATGTCACTGACCCAGTCATACCACCACCGCCAAAACGAAATAAAAAGAAAAAAAAAGAAGATGATATAGGAGTTGAATTGATTAACGTCTTAAATAAGAATGTCGAGTTCAGAAAGGCCGAAGAAGATGAAGATAGACTGTTCTTTTTGTCGTTGGTTAGTGAAATAAAAAAAGTGCCTGAACATATACGCCTACGTACAAAAGCTACAATAATGCAAGTCATTACTGAAGCCCAAACGTCTGGATACAACTACTGTGATTACGTGCGACCATTTAACTACAACCAAGGGCCACATCAAGGATATCAGACACCATCATTTGCTAGAAATAATAACCCACCACCACCACCACCGCCCTCAGTTCCACCTACACATCGTGGAACATGGAATGAAGGAGAATCTGTAACTTCTCCTGAATCAACATATTCACAGAATACACATATGTCTCAAGAATCTGATTATTTAGATCTTTTTAATGATAATAATTCTCAGTAATAGTTATAGTTTCCTACTTTTATTGTTCTTTGTGGTTATGAATACACATTGCGATTCAAATTAAAACATAATAGCTAGCAAAAACATTTTTTATTTAAAATACATACCTTAACGTTATAACTAATTTCTCTTCGGGTTGGATACAGTCACGAAATTTAGTATCTTGTCCTTTGATGGTGACATATAAAACTGTTAGTAATTCTTCAAATGACGAAACACTCATTCTAACATAACCAAAGAATTTATCTTGGTGCTTCTTCAGTTCTTGAAAACAACTTGCGAAATCGCTAACACACGTAAACGTAGAAACACGTAATGAATTTGGCCAGTTCGCAAGTTGTTTTCAAGAACTGAAGAAGCACCAAGATAAATTCTTTGGTTATGTTAGAATGAGTGTTTCGTCATTTGAAGAATTACTAACAGTTTTATATGTCACCATCAAAGGACAAGATACTAAATTTCGTGACTGTATCCAACCCGAAGAGAAATTAGTTATAACGTTAAGGTATGTATTTTAAATAAAAAATGTTTTTGCTAGCTATTATGTTTTAATTTGAATCGCAATGTGTATTCATAACCACAAAGAACAATAAAAGTAGGAAACTATAACTATTACTGAGAATTATTATCATTAAAAAGATCTAAATAATCAGATTCTTGAGACATATGTGTATTCTGTGAATATGTTGATTCAGGAGAAGTTACAGATTCTCCTTCATTCCATGTTCCACGATGTGTAGGTGGAACTGAGGGCGGTGGTGGTGGTGGTGGGTTATTATTTCTAGCAAATGATGGTGTCTGATATCCTTGATGTGGCCCTTGGTTGTAGTTAAATGGTCGCACGTAATCACAGTAGTTGTATCCAGACGTTTGGGCTTCAGTAATGACTTGCATTATTGTAGCTTTTGTACGTAGGCGTATATGTTCAGGCACTTTTTTTATTTCACTAACCAACGACAAAAAGAACAGTCTATCTTCATCTTCTTCGGCCTTTCTGAACTCGACATTCTTATTTAAGACGTTAATCAATTCAACTCCTATATCATCTTCTTTTTTTTTCTTTTTATTTCGTTTTGGCGGTGGTGGTATGACTGGGTCAGTGACATTTTCTGTTTCATTTCCATCATTTTCTTGCCTTGGCATATTTGAATCAGTTTCATTGATGGATACTGTGTCTTTCAAAAACATTAAATTATTGTAAAATATGTATTGAGTCTTTTTCTTAGCTGCTGACCCACTCCTGCTAACATTGTCCTTTAGAGCTTTCACAAAATTATCCCTGATGTTTTTCCATTTTTTTTGTAATTCTTTTCCTAGAACAATACAACAAACAAGTTAATGATATAGTCATAAAGTAATAGAAGTATAATATAGGTACATATCTAAATTGAATTAAATAATGCATGTAGTAATTATAAAATTTTTGTTTCAGATATTTTGCAACAGGTTGTACATTTGCGGAACTACATTATACATTCAAAATTGGAGTAAGCACTGTAGCAGAAATCGTACGAGAAGTTTGTTTTGCAATTTGGTTTTGTCTGAAAGATATTTGTTTGCCTCAACCAAAAAAAGACGCTTGGAAAAAAATTGCGAATGATTTTTTTCAAAGAGCTAATTTTCCTAACTGCTTAGGTGCTGTCGATGGCAAGCACATACGATGTATAGCACCTAATAACAGTGGCTCAATGTGCTTTAATTATAAAAGTTTTTTCTCTTTGGTTTTATTAGCAGTATGCGACAGTAATTTCAAATTTGTTATGGTTGATATTGGAGCTTTTGGTAAATTCAGTGACTCGTCAATATTTCAAAATTCTGTTTTCTACGAAAGAATGCAAAAAAACCAATTGGATATTCCAGAGCCACAGCCTATTTCACAAAACAGCGAGACATGTATGCCATACGTTTTTGTAGGCGACGAGGCATTTGCATTATCTACGAATATGATGCGCCCATACGCAAAAAAAGATTTGGATGAAACTAAAAGAACGTTCAATTACAGGCTTTCTAGAGCAAGAAGATATGTAGAATGCAGTTTTGGAATTTATGCAAACAAGTGGCGTATATTTCATAGACCTCTAAATGTTCACTTTGATCTAGCAAAAGATATTATAAAAGCTACTTGTGTACTACATAATTTTGTAAGAGACCGAGATGGTTATTGTTACGACGACTCACTCAGTTGCCCTTTGACAGAAAACTTAACACAGGAAGGGTTAAGAAGGAACGCTAAAACTGCGTTGAGATACAGAGAATTGTTTGCCCAATATTTTATGACTGATGGGAAATTAGAATGGCAAAGAAATATGATTTAATTGAAAATAGACGTATTTATTATGTTTTAAGATGTTGAATGTATGTGTAGTTTCGTTTATATAAATATAATAATAATAATTATAATAAATACTTACCAAGACTTCTTTTTTCCTCTGTTGTCATCTCATCATTTCCAAAAATGTCTACTAATTCTTCCCATTGTTTCCGTTTTAAATCTCTATTCCTATATATTGCTCCTTGACAATTCCAAATTGATTCTCGTTGTTGAATTTCAACAATGAATTTCTCTGTGTCGAAGTTCATGACTGCGACTCACGTACTAACTCATCGGCGGCTCGCCGCAAACTGAAATCGCAAGTGCGTACAAGCAAGATGGCGGCCAGCCGCGGAGCGGGCCGCAGCTCTCCATTCAACCGCCGCGGTTGAAACTTTGGGGCGGTCAAGTGCGTACAATCACAGGCGGTTGCATATTAAACTGGGAAAGCGGCAGACCGCGCGGTTAGCCGCCCCCGCGGTTGACCGCTAGTGCGCAAGGGGCCTAAGTTTTCATAGCAAATTAAACAAGTGGAAAATTACAAGTTATGATTATTAATGAGTGTCAATTTCGTATATAAAGAGTTTAAAAGCGCGCGGGATTAGGGACCTCAATCCCGCAGGCTTGCGGGATTGCGAATTTAATGCGGGATTGGATTTCCTACATGCCACTGAGCCCGATCTTCGGCTATTTTCATCCAACCGCTGCCAGTCACTTTGCGTATGTCGTCGCTCCACCGAGCCAGAGGGTTCATTCTCAAAGGCCTGCAATGTTATTCTTTATATACGACTTTACAATTTTTCAATATTGTATCGTGTGTATCTCACTGGCTTAAACGGCTGGGCCGATTTTGATGATTTTTTTTGTATGTGTTTAAGTGAGTCTCTGGATGGTATCAATTCAAAACCACCACCAACGCCAATTGAGTGCCCACTACCTAATATACTTTATATGTATATTATTTAACAAAATATTTTTTTTATTAATATAATATTTTTCCATAGTAATATTAATAGTTATAAATCTTATTCACACCTTTAATATAATAGGTATATTTTAGTCGGTAAGCCTTGAAAACAAATTAAAAAAATATACCAAACCAAAGTAGCTTAATCTAAATGTCTTAATTATAGGTTACCTACCACTGAATATAACATGGAAAACTGGTTTTTCAATTTAATTTAAAACATTCGTCAAATGCCTAAGCACTATGCTTAAACCCTCTTTGATAGAAATATTTTAAATTTTTAGAATGTAATCAAAATCGTGGAAAGTATCTACCATCAAAATCAAAATTCAAGCTGCATTGCATACCTTTACCTTCAAATGGAATAAAACAAAATTATGATTTAGATTCGGTCTTCGCTACGGTCAAGTTCGCAGAAACCAAAAGCCTGCCAAAATAAATGTAAAAAAATGTTTACAGTGTACATTCCCATTGGTGCAATAACCCGACTTTATATTTAGTCTTACATTTAAGTTAAACCTTATTATTGGTTTCAATCTACGCAAACACTATTTTTATTTATATTACATTAGCCACCATTTCAAAATGAAACATTTAGTTGCATAGTGTAAGCGCCCGATAGTGAATAAGATGTTATAGGTACACACGCCTGCACATCAACCTACCATAAACTATCAAATTTCTTTAATAGACTTTGAACTTTATGCCTTAAACATATGGTCGAAAGTGTATTGAAGAAATTTGACAGTTTTGGATAGGTTGATATGCGTCTATACAATGATAAGTGTGTGATTAAAAATAAACAAACTTTACTTAAGAAGTAGGTAGGTTATCATTTTGGCCATACGTATCAAACCCAATGCAGGATACGTGGTCAAGGTGACACGGCCCCTTACGAGCCTTTTCGAACCTATTCGTGGCTCTGATGTTGGTAAATACAGTACATAGTGACATTGATTTCTCGTCTCCTGTAAAAGCAACAGGCGATTTTGTATCTGGCACCGCGAACTACCCTGAAGTGACGCGACTGTAATTTACGTAATAGACTAACACAAATTGGATTAGAACGATTAAATTTGCTGCTTATTAAGTTTAAAGCTGTACTGATGGATGGTAGTGGTATGGTGGTGGTTAGTGTAATAACTGAGGGTTGTTGCTATGGGCTTTAGTTGGTTGTTTAATATCTATGTTGACGTACTTTAACTCTTGGTCTTGGTGCTGCTGGGCTGATGGAATGTGACCTCTTATTGAGCGCAGGCCGCGCGCCAAGTTTTTTGGCGCCTACGTCTACGAAAAATAAAATAATCATTATTATTACTTGCTATCTAATCTCCATGAAGCCAGCAATGTAATTAGGATGTATCACATGTTAGTATAAGATATGTGGCGGTATGTAGTTTACAATCTATAAGCCTGTCGATAAAATTTAACAGCTACTTAGATACGTGTTGACAAGGCAATTGAACCTTCGAAATAGATAATCTTTAATACAAATACAAATTGAACCGTGAAATAGATACAAACACCACAAAAACGATTTATATAAATAAATTGAGCATATGTAAACGTAAAGGAATAATTATACATAAATTTGGCTGCGTCCATAATTAGACAAGCATAGTTCTACATATTAAATACAGATTAATTTATTGTAATCAAATCTTTTTTATTCAAATATTTATTTTACCTAAGATCGCAGGAAGGGGGGGTAGTGCAGTCGCTAACATTGTGTTATATTTTTTGAATTTTTTATAAAATTTTAAGACGTAGAAATGCAACCCAAAAATTTTACCAGTTTCACTTATTCCGTCATTTGTATACTCTGGCAATTTCGACAGTTTCATTTTTCTTTAAAATAATATCTTCTGACTTGTACCTACTTTCCGTCATGTCTGTAACAAAAAGTATTTTATGAAATTATATTGCATTAAATCTTCGCGTATACTACAGCAAAACACGTGTTAACCTTGGCACATTTTTTAATTAAAAAACATTACTTTATTTACTCTTAATGAATACAATATTTTCTACCGTACTAAATTTATTAATAATACTGGGTATGGCTACAAAAGATAGCTACAAGGTCGAACAATAAATAGAAATTAAACCCAAGGCTGAATAATTATCATCCTCTCCAGAGATAATTCCAGAACATTTCCAATACATTACTTACAAGCTTTTGATTATTTAAGTACCTAAATGCAAGCTCTTCAATATCGGTGGGTGTCTGCTGCGACATAAAAATAACAAAAAACACACTACCTTGTGTCTTATAAGTGTTATAAGCATGCACCATTATAATTGTTTTATATTATGCAAGCCAACATATTATTGTTTAAACATATTGTACGGTCACATGTCGATAAACGCCTTCTAATTTGTAACATTAATAGCGTACCCTTACGCGTTTAAAACAGACTAAACAGAATATTAATTTGAAAAAACCGGCCAAGTGCGTGTCGGGCCACGCGCAGTGTGGGTTCCGTAGCCCATCTCAATAATGCGGACTCTGAGAAGAGGGCTTTTATGAACATTTATTTAACGATGGCCTCCTATACTTAAATGTAGATACTACTGGTTTCACACACCTGATAACGTTGTGTACTGCGCCAAGTACATTTTATAAGTTGGTCGACTGTTACTCGTAAACTTGTAAAGCCTACTTAGCTGTGATAGTTGTCCTTTTAACTTCGTCATATATACAACTACCGTGAATTTTTTCACGTATCCAAAAACAACCATTTGGCTGGCAGAGGGGGGGGACTCGTGACTCTAACAACAAGGTAACATAAAAATATTTTTCAAAATTTTACTTCACCATTTTGTCGGCGTGATTAATTTGTATATCCATGCCAAATTACAGCTTACTAGTACTAAGGGTCTATGAGCTAGACTGGGGACAGACAGACAGACAGACAGACAGACGGACATGGCAAAACTATAAGGGTTCCTTGTTGACTACGGAACCCTAAAAAGACAAAGTGTTGAAAAAATTCCACGAGCGGGATTATAACCCGTACCCCATGACATGCCGGGTCAGGTGCCCTACTGACTATGCTATCGTGGCACTGTCCAACTCGCCGAAATTAATCAACACTATCTACTTTTCGAAACGTCTCAGGATAAACATTAAAATTAAATTAATGTGTAAAATAAACGCGAGTAGATCAGTAAAAGTGGTTTTATTTCAAGAATATTTATTTTCTATATATTCCTATGAATAGGTATTCAAAGCTGATGGGAATATATAGGTACCTACTAAGTACTCGTTTAATAATTAATAATCTTGTCTATTAAAGTCAAAGTAGACAGAAGATAAATTATAATTTGAACTACCTTCCCAATATTCTATGCATAATCATATAATTTTAACTCAATCAAAAGGAGAACATCAATAATATAAATAAGTATTGTCTTCATTTTCATATCGCCGAGGCGCAACGGTGTTTTCTAAACAGGTAATAAAATATTAGACTAATAATTTTAGTTATTGGTATTAATAATCTTAATGTGATCGGCTATAGTTGTATTAAATTAGACGTAGTTGTCGTTCTTTTTCCAGCTCCATTTTTATTTGTTATATTAATATAGCATTGCTAATAAAAAAAAAACAAAAAGAAAACAACCACAAATCTTTAAGACTTCAAAATAACAAAGATTACGATTGATTTATCAAGCAATCAATTTGTACTTATCATTGACCTAATTTACAGTGAGTCAAACACTCGACAACATGGTCAACAGTTGTCGTATGTATTTCTAACAACAACCTTCGGCTTTTGTTACTGAAAAAAAAAATCTGAGTATCTGATCTGATCGAGATATCTATAGCTAGCTGGCAATGGCTAAGGCAATGTTTTCTTCGGACAGATAGATCTTTGCCTGTGGTACCGTACTTGAAACCAGTAACCTACTTTTCCTACTTGGCCCTAAGTTTAAAAACCTTCTCGTAGGGGATAGTTCAAAAGCGCGTAAGTAGCATTGGTGAATACTACGTAACGTTTAGTGTGTCCAAACGTTGCAGGAAGAAGAAAAAACTACATACGAATTAAAATAGTATTTATTATGCTCCTGCATTTAATAATTTAATAAGTTTTTTTCTTTTATAATTACGTCGTCAATCATTGGTATAAACAAAGGCACTCATCCTGTTTTGCTTTTTCCATCATAAAGTAGTGTCCCACGCTGATCTGGGACATAAAATAAAATGTATCTGCTGCTTAACTTCCCGTACGTGTCGTAAGAACCAACTAAGGGAAAAGGGTTCCAAGATAATCCCACATCAGGCGATCGGCTAACAACCTTTGACTGATCTTATCTATTCCACCTCGGAACCCTTCTTATTTTATGCTAATTGTGGCGTTTGGACACTAATGGTGAGTAACTAAATACTGTTACATAAAAACTTTTCTTTTTTTCAACTTTTTCATTATTTTGAATTTGGAACGCGTTTATTATTTTAAAAACTTCTTTCGATTTCGCGCCATTTCACATATTTTTTCGTGTTCATTATCAAATTACAATATGGAATGAGGTGTTAAAGAAAATAGGATTGCAGTGATCGCCTTGCACAAAGTGGGTATGGAGCCATCGTCGGTCATATTCCAGACACTTCAAAAGCTTGGTATCAGCCGTATGTTCGTATATCGTAATATCAACAGATACAACAACACTTCCTTTGTCGAAGACCATAAAAGATTGGGGAGGCCGCGTGCAGTTAGAACTTCAAAGGCTGCTGTTAAAGCCAGAATTCGTCGAAATCCCATTAGGAGGCAAAAAATCTTATCGCGAGAAATGAAGTTTCCCGCTAGGACTCTGTCGCGTATTATAAAACAAGACCTGAAGCTCGGTGCTCATCGTCGATATACAGGACATGCCCTAAATCAATCTATACAATTAAAGAGAGTGGATCGATCAAAACGCCTTTTGTCACGATACGCAGGTGAAGGGCACAGAAATATCCTCTTTACCGATGAAAAATTTTTCACGATTGAAGAGCACTAATATAAGCAAAATGATAAAGTGTATACACTCACAATTCTAGAAAAGCTGCTCAAGTGGTCGGAAAGATACAACGTGGTCATCATCCTGCGTCAGTGATGGTTTGGTGGGGCGTGTCTTATCAAGGCGTCACAAAGCTACATTTTTGTGAAAAAGGAGTGAAAACTTCAGCCAAAATGGATCAAGAGACAGTCTTGGATCGTGTTGTGAAACCTCTCAGCAATAAACTTTTTAAAAATGTACCGTGGACTTTCCAGCAGGTTTCTGCACCTGGTCACAAGGCACGAACTACCCAAGCCTGGCTTGAAACCAACGTTCCGGACTTTATAAGAGCTGAACACTGGCCCTCATCTAGCCCAGACCCTCATCTAACCCTTTAGACTACAAATTATGGTCAGTTTTAGAAGACATGGCTTGCTCAGCAACGATTCGGCGAGTTTGAGTCTCTTAAAAAATCTCTGGAGCAAGCAGTGGCGAAATTTCCCATTGAAACAGTGCGTAAATCCATAGATTCGTGGCCACCTTTGGCTTTTATACAACCTTTAATCTGTCTTAAAGCCAAAGGTGGCCATTTTGAATAGAATATTGTTTTTACTTTTTGCTGACTTTAATAAATATGTACATATAAGTTTTAGTAATATTACATTACTTCATTAAAAAATTGCATTTTCATTTGTAACAGAACTTATGGCCGGACTAGGTATACTTGGCCGTTGTTGTGAGAAGGACGTGGGAGTATGTATGTATGTTTGAACTATTCCTGACGTTTTGTAGAGCTGACAAAAAAACAAGATGAAAAAAATCATCTAAAAGATAAAGGTAAGACAACTATTATTCCATGATTACAAAAATATCAACACTCCGCTGAGCTAGTGTTCTTCACGGTTATCATCATATTGTATCGGCAGGCGGCCGTGCGTACCCAATCGTGAAATAATCTTCATTGTTTTAGACAGTTCTACGAGTAACGACTTAATGAAAAAAATACATTTTCATTAGCATTCAAACAGCTGAAATAATAAATATCGCGTTGTAGGAAAGTCACGGTGTGTCACTGAATAAGTGTTAATAATCATATTATTGCCTTTACCCATTTTCAGTGACCGTAACGAAAGTTATAGAAAAAATACGTACGTTCGCTAGTAAGCATTAGTCGTTCCTGAGTAGAAATACCTGAGCCCAAAATTCCGGTTTAAGGTATTAGGTAGGTTTATGGTTAGTTAACCTCCAAGAAAAACATTTTGTTTGAAGGAACGCCACTTTATAATAAACTGGCCGAAGACGTAGTAAATATGAGTAGTAAGTATCAACGCTGTCTTTAAGACATCAAAATCATAATCACCACTGTACTACTGAAAGTAAATTTTTAATGCATTAAATAAATTAGCATTATGCCAAAGCTTTAGGTATGCATTACTATGTTAACTGCTTACTTTATCAATTGAAGGGAACTGTTTTGTTCTTATTGATGAATAAATATATATATAAACTGAAATAGCAAGCTCGTGTAGAGTATTTTGCCCCCAGCGTGTGCTCTCAATATCTTGTTTTCGCGATAGAAAAATAGTAGAGATATTTCTAGTGTCGTTCGGCGTGGAAATATCGGCGGCCGGCCGTGACCTCTTAACACTATGTAGCGCGCTAAACCTGGGAGCATTCACACAATTCGTGACAGCTATAAGGGCGTTTACAGACTTCTTAGTAAGAAATCCATGTCAGAACCATAAAACGTATAAATATAAAATAGTTACCTTTTGCTTTTCTATTCGTTTAAAGAAGAAAAATGTAGAGTGCTGACATAAGGCCGTGAATCATTGTTTTAATTATCATAATATTGTATAACATACACATATGTTTCGATCATATGAGTTAAAATGTTGAATTTCAAGTAAACTATTGTATAGTACATTGATGCAATGCTATCGGAACAATTATCGGAAAACAAAAAATTTATGTTGATAGATAATTCCTTAAATGCAATTATTTATCGTAAAAACTCACTACAAAATGTTATCTATTTTAAAACATTGAATTCTGGTCAGTAACTAAACTTTGTTAAATGTTTTGCCGTGTTTTACAGTATTTATGGCAATTTGGTGACTCTATAAAAGCCGAAAACTCGCGCGTACTCTAGTAAGGAAGCCACGGTCCAGTTGCGATCAGGTGCTTAATAGTTCGACAGTGCGCTTATCAGCGTTAGCTTCGCGATAAGACATCGTCAGCGCGCGCGCACCCGGCCGCAGCCGTCAGTGCCGCAGTGCGCCGTTGACGCCGCACCAGCCCGCCGCATGCACGGCTCACCACAACGGTCCGGACTACACACAACGTCCAACGACTGATATGTGCCCGAATTGCCGCCGTCGCCGTCGGCCAGTGTTTTATAAACTTCGGTGTTGTGACAAAAATTGCTTTTAGTTTTGTGCTAGCGAAAAGGAAAACATCACGTTTGGTGTAAGTTTTTTAACTTATACATAATTTTGTGTTATGAGAATACGGCCGATGCTATTGCGAACGGCGCGGCGGGCGGCGTAAATATAGCGGCGCGCTCGCCGTTATACGCCGTTTTTGTTGAGGTATCGACAATAAATAAAAATAACCCATCGGCGGCAGTAGCGAGTTGGAGCGCAAGGCTGTGGTTTGTTGTCGATGTTGGGCCGGCGCGGCGCGTGCGCCGAACCGCGGTATTATTTTCTCTGACCTTTCTAATTTCACTCGTCTCTATTACCTACCACGAGTATGCATAGCTAGAGAACCACAATGTTTTATATTTCGATCGGTATTCAAATGTCGCATGGATAACTTTGACGGCTACTCCGATTTGATTGTGTAATTCAACAGTATTATTGTTAAGCTACAATAAGTTAAAATCATAAATAGTATAAAAATATGATTTAAAAATAAATTAAAACTTGTTCCATTGTTTACCTACTCCATTATCAAAGTTGGTTTCTATCAACCGCAAAACGAGGCTGGTAAGGGCACGAATGGTCAGCCGATAAAATTTTGATGGAGTCAATATAAATTACGCACACAATAGGTAACTCATTAGTTCAACAAAATATTAACAATAACAAAATAAAAAAATTAACAATAAATATACAAACACTGATTTTTGCTTTTCATTTTATAAGGTATAAAGTTTCATAATTTTATTCGTTATCAGACAATATTTTAGTGTAGAAATAGTAAATTAAACCTTAAATTAACTTTTAGCTTTGACTACTATTTAAGTATGTTAGTTAGTATATCACAGTCATCTCATAAATCCTATTGAACTCTACAATCTATGGTGTGGAAAAACGCCACGTATCACGTATGTAGGAAACTAAATATATTAACTTTATTCTATAACTTGAACATAGCCGGTTTAAAACTGTGCTGTGATGAACCACTTCTTCCTCATGACGATGACTTCTAGTTCATTGCGCCTTATACTAGGCAGGCATAGTCAACGGTGATAGAAAGAATGCAATGAACTAGAAACGCTCGCCGCGTCGCAAAACGCCAGTGGTAGGCCAAGCAGGATCAAAGTGTCTGTAAAAAATAATAAACGTTATAATATATAAGTAGTGTTGCGAAAATAGATTGCATCTAAATTTACACATCCTATAAAATTTCAATTTAGATTCAAAAGAAAAAGAAAAGCAGTTGAGCTAGCACGTCTGGACTTATCATCTCATCTCATCTCATCTATACATAGATGAGCACAAACTTCTTTAACGACAGCAGATGAACGTCTCTTCATCATCATCATCGTCTCAGCCGAAAGACTCAACGACTACATATTGAAAGTCAATTGAAAATTAAAATGAAAACTCACATTAAAAAATATCTACGAAACATTGATAAGTTGGTTTTGGTGAAATTCATCTAATGACGGGGTCTATGGTAAAATCAATTAATTTTTAAATCACAAATGAAATGAAAATTAATTATCGTAAGAGTAACTACAACATCTTTTACGATAATATTTGTTTTGTGATGATTGTAAGTGTTAAACTCACAGTCGATTTGATCTGCAGCAAACATAGCTAATCGATCACACAGTTAAAATCTGATAATTGGTAATTAGCTAGTAGTGAATTTTAAATTGAGCACACGATAAGGCTCGATCGTAGCTACTACGTACGTTTGCCTAACGATGACCGCGAAATCTAAGTTATAAAAAAATCCTAGCCTTTTGAGCGCCACGGTCATCAGGGATGACAGACATTTTCGTGCCCTGAGCGCCACGTCTTTACTAGAAGACAAAATCTTATCATGACGTTTAATAATAAAAATTCGTAAGCAAATGCTTTGTTTTATTTTACACGTACTTTTACTATTGCCTAAAACCATTAACTTACATCTTTATGTTAATAGGGGCCTTTATTTATTTTAAAAACAGCAAAATAATACTAGCCAAAAAATTGCAGCGCCCCAGGCGCCATAGTCTTTATAGGAAGACGCCTAGTGATGTGGTTACATAATAAGTTTCTAAGGCTTCCATCGATACTATTAATGATTAAAAACACTTTTACTTTAAACCGCAATTTTTTTTGTTTTTAAATAC
This sequence comes from Eudonia truncicolella, assembly GCA_949315975.1. NCBI lineage: Eukaryota > Metazoa > Arthropoda > Insecta > Lepidoptera > Crambidae > Eudonia > Eudonia truncicolella. The sequence continues at coordinate 13,133,729 of OX438829.1, read as the reverse complement.
AGTTCATGATGATTATATATATAATAATTTATTCACACGAATCTTTAAATACACACAAAGTACCGTACTTTGGTAAATAGGTAAGTATGTATATATATATATATATGTATAATGTAAATATGGCATTAATGCCAGTCAGTGCGAGATAATGCAGCTCCGAGTATGGATGGTGTTTGTTATTGTTCCCTGATTTGTAATAGCGTAAATAAAAAATGAGTTAAGATAACGAATTAAGTTTCAAAGAACTACTACGAATATGGATGCTGAATCCGATGGAATCGATAGTACACACGCCTGCACATCAAGCTACCACAAACTGTCAAATTTCCTCAATAGACCTTGAACTTTATATCTAAGTTTTATGGTTGAAAATGCATTGAAGAAATTTGACAGTTTTGGATAGGTTGATGTGCAGGCGTCTGTACATCGAGACCATAGCCATCCCTAATAAAAAAATAATTTCACGCTCATTTTACGTGCTACGGGCGCCACGGTCTTTATATGAAGACAACGGGATGACGTCATAAGGCCATAAGGATGTTCTCAATTCATTATGGTTGAACTGATTTATGTTTTTGTTTTGTCATTATTATAGTGTATTCTGCTTTTTCTTATCAACGTTTGTTTTTATCTATGTGGCTTGGCGTTAGAAATAGGTCTTCATCCAGTCTGATTCTTAGTAAAGTAAAGTTAAGTAAAACTGCTGGGCAAAATGCCTCCATCATCAAATCAAGTCATCAAAACAATTGGTGGGTAATGACTTTAGGGGCATTCCATAGTGAGTGGTGGGACAGTTTACTCCAGAATCCCTTATCTTTAGACCTGTAACTTTGTATTTTGATCTAATATAATAATCAAATAGATATTTTACAATAGATTATGAACCGAGCGGTTACAAAGTAGATGTCAGACATCACATGGGATCATCTACGTCAGGTCATAACGCCGGATCAGAATGCGCCGTAGCGCATTCTTCATCCAGTACTTTTGAGACTGGTGGGACAAACCCACCAACCACCCATGGCCTGACTCAATCATCAGGTTATACAGGCCGAAGCGCGGGAGATGCGCGCGGAATGGACTCCACCGCGCGCACTTCTTCGCTCCCTACAAATTATATAAATCTTTGTCCTTGTCCCTATGGTCCCTCTCCCCTTTCAGGAGCGGACGTAACACGTAACGCCTTTGGTGTCTACCTAAACCGCTCCGTGCCCACCTAGCAGTGGTCCCGCTACTGGCTACTTCTCACAGGGTCTTTTTCTTCCCTTCACGGTCTTCTTTCTTCGTCTCTCTCTCTCTCTCTCTCTCTCTCTCTCTCTCTCTCTCTCTCCAGTCCACTCCGAATCCTGTGCTACTCGCGCGCGAAGTCTCTGAACCGCCTGAAGTTCGCCTCCGACCCAACAAGGTCACAGTAATAAACCGGACCCACCTCCAGCACCTTAACATTGTCTAATAAGCCCCTACGTGCTTCACTGTATAAATTGCACTCCCACAAAGCGTGGTGTGCGTCCTCCACGTAATCCCCCCCACAGTAGCAACGGTCCGGCAACCGGCTAGAAATGTTTAGAACAGTCCATAACAAGTTTTAACCTAACATAACCAGTCACTGTGACCGGTGGGACAATAAATGAAAACCACCTCTTTCCCACCCTTTGACACATTGCACCAGAAAATATGCTAAACAGTTAAACAATTAGCCAAGTCTTACTTTCCAAAAAGCTCCCTTTTAGTACAACGCATTTTGAGGTTACAAAAACAACTTTTGTTTTCTTGTGACTGGTGGGACATGGTACGTGCTCTTTGTATTTATGGGTTTTGGAGTAAATTTTTTACCTTTTCCGCTGTATTTTTAGCCCATGGTTGAAAATTTTACTCAAAATAGCCGAAAACAGTACCAAACCAGTGTCACCAATATGGCGCAAAAAAAATCGTACGACTCGTTCACAATAAACAACAACTTGTCATAGTGAAAAAAATACTAAATCTTGTTTTTTTTCTAAATAACTTTTACAGATCATATAAATTTAACTAATATACATTGCGTTAAGAATTAATTGGTTATAATCATATCAATTTAAGAAAATAACTAACCACTTTACCACTTAGTGATCAAAACTCGGGCTGTGTATCTAAAATTCCAAAACACACTTTGCACCGCCTGGGATTCGAACCCGGGACCTTCTGGTATCGCTATGCCAATCGGCCACCGAGGCGTCGGATTCTTACCACCGGTCAAAAATATCGGTTTCAATCACGGATTGTCCTATAATCGTTGTACTAACAACCGGCAAATAGCATTGGGATACGTAAAGTACCGTCACGAAATAATGACCCTCTCACGGACACGGAGTCTCGGAACAGCTCGGAACAGTCCGAACGCAGCTGTTGTGAGTTTAGTTGTCCATAAGAGGTAGGCTAAAACCCCCGTATTTAGCTCATACTGAAGCAAAGTAATTGCCTAAGTAAAATTTTATATTCTTTATAGTAAACCGATGAAGTTAGTAACGTCAAAAGTTAGAATTCTTAGCCAAGCAAGAGTCACCAATATCTTTACTCAAGCAATCTTATAGTGACAAGCTTGTGACAAGCTATAATTGAGGTTATATTCTGTGTGACAGTTGGTGTTATGTCTAAAATAATATAAAGTTGATGAATTGGATAATAACAATAATATTTTTATTTAATGGAATAAGAAAACATACCTAAATTCTAATTTAAACGTTACTTGTATATAAAATGAAATTAGATCTTAGTGACATTTCTACGGACAAAGTAATTGCTAAGTAATGGCTTGTTTATAAATACGGGTGTATCGTTGCTCGAGCGCGTTTGTATGAAGCTTACCGTCTACAGTCTACTTATTTTGTGGTACTGTTGTGATCGAGCCTACTTACTCGAGCGGCGATACTGGCAGGCGATGTGGCGATGTGGCTGAGTTTAAATATAGAGTAGAAAAGTCGAGGGAAAAACAAGAAAACCGATGAAGAACATTCTATGTCAGCCTGCGGCAACGATAGGATTGATTTCTGTAATACACTTGATAAAATATATATAATAATAGTGAACCGCGTCTTTTATTATAAGTGCAGCCCCTCCGGTTGTTACAGTACCATGCCAAATGGTTTATTACCATTTGTTTAACTTACGTTGGGACGAGAGCGAAGAACAATTTAAAATGTATCAAAACACGAGTGTTCTAAAATAAATAACAGAAGCCCATCGTCCGTCAAGAGGTGATAATGTCCTCTTATCGGTGATGTCAGGATTCGAAAAAACAATAACGATATTGTGTTTATATCGCCGCTTGCGTAGCGATACAGTAAAAGGATTATTGAGTAATTAGACACTAAAGATAATCATTGAAAGGAAAACATTTAAACTTTTCAACAAAACGTAAAAGAAGATAGATGAAATATTTACATTGTAGGCCCAGTGTAATATTTTCGTTTTTGTTTTTTTTACTAAGTATAAACTTTTTATTTAAACCTTGGGGAAGGCCTTTGTCCAGCAGTGGACGTATTTTGGCTGAGATGATGATGATGATGATGATGAAGTATAAACCCCAATCCGATCCGAATCCCTCGGAGAATCTAGTAGGGAACGGGGACACGCACTAGTGCGTGATGCCATTCCCTCTAGAAAACCTCCGAAGGTGCTTCGTTTCACACGGCTTGAGGAACACATTAAGTTTCTCGCCGCCCCAAAAAAGTCCGGTGAAGCTGAAAATGCCGTCTGAGGCAATCGGCAAACTCTCTCAAAAAAACTGAGTATAAAGTTTCAAAATATCAAAGAAGACTTTGCTATCAATCAATCATTTGCAGGGACATATTTTACAAGTTTATGTTAGACTAGTTGTTGCCCGCGACTTCGTTCGCGAAGAATACAGTAAAAAAAAAAAGTATCCTATATGCTGGTCTGGGTCATGGTCTGTATATGAGGAAAGTATCATTAAATTCATTCATTAGTTTTTACGTGAAAGAGTAACAAACATCCATCCATACTTACAAACTTTCGCGTTTATAGTATTAAGTAGGATATCGAGATCATCCTCTGATTTAACATTTAAAAAATTTAAATTTACATCAGGTTTGATCGATTTCAATTTCAAAAGACCTTCCGATTGCTTTGGTAAAATAGACATAATGTTTATTTCAAGTCTGCTTGGTTCACGATTAAGACAAAATAATTTTAAAAATCTTTTTTACTAAATAATGCTTACTTACCATTTAAAATATCTTGCCCTTTTGCATAATTTCTGGTTTTCTAGGCAAATCGTATTGTACTAGTAGGTGTTTCTAAAACTAAAACTAATAAAGAAATCATCTTATAAAAAACCAGCCAAGTGCGTGTCGGGCCACGCTCAGTGTAGGGTTTCGTAGCCCATCTCAAAAATATGGACTTGAGAAGAGGGCTTTTATGAACAATTATTTAACGATGGCCCTATACTTAAATGTTGATACTACCGGTTTCACACACCTGACAACGTTATTTAAGTAGTTCCCAATGAGGAATTTGTACTGCGCCAAGTACATTTTATAAGTTGGTCGACTGTTACTCGTAAACTTGTAAAGCCTACTTAGCTGTGATAGTTTTTCTTTTAAGTTCGTCATATATACAACTACCGTGAATTTTTTCACGTATCCATAAACAACCATTTCGCTGGCAGGGGGTGACACTTGATTCTAACAAAATTTTGCACTTTAAAGCTTAATAGCTCACAAACGGATGCCTCAATCGAAAAACTGTTTTCACAAGCCCGCTATATTTTTGAAATTGCTATCCAATGTCATCCAATACTTAGGAGTAAACAAGAAAAAAAAATTATATCCCCACTTCACGTGTAAGGAAGGTAACCTAAAAAAAATATTTTTAAAAATTTTACTTCACTACTTTGTCGGCGTGATCAATATGTATATCCATGCCAAATTACAGCTTTCTAGTACTAAGAGTCTATGAGCTAGGCTAGGGTCAGACAGACAGACAGACAGACGGACATGGCGAAACTATAAGGGTTCCTTGTTGACTACGGAACCCTAAATAGATCGTATTACATATTCTGGAATAAAGTAAATTAATAAGTAAAAACCACGTAAAAACACCACCGTCTACTACATAGGTAGTAGACGGTTGTGTTTACTATAGAGTAACAACGTTCAAGCGTCTTGCAACTTTCGTCATCTGAGGTGCTACAAAAAATGTTGATCTCAACGTTAATAGAGCGAGAAGTTTCTCTAACAAAGGGAAAACAAGCCAGACCGTTAAATGAAATGATCAAATCGATAAGATGCGAATAAAGAGAGAACATTAGGCATAAACAAGAGAACAAATCTTTGATAAATAAATATGTAGAAACGTACCTATGTTATTATAGTCATATTATAGTCATATAGTCATATAGTACATAAAGTTATTTTGATGCTGCTAGCAGCTACTAGATATTTTTTTTACATAAATATCTAGTACATACCTACGGGCAGTCTGTATATAAATCAATTCACAAATTGTCACTCTCAGCTTTTCGTGTTATTAAATGTCTGTTATTTATTACGACTGGGACTACACCAATATTTTATAAAGTTTTTATCAGTTTGTTTATGTGTTTGGCATTACTTTATGTCGCTGTTAAACTCAATTAGTACCAAAATAGTGTACCTATAAACTCTTAGGAGTTTCACCCGAGTTCTTGCCGTAATAACACGTGTTGAGACACTCCATTTTAATTTCTATCTACCGTACTCTTACTACTAATAATAATAAAAATATTTGAAATTGGCTAAATGCTAAACGCGAAGCCATTAATTAAGATAATTAATTAATAAACTCTTATATAAACAGCACCCATTTCAGTGAGTAAAAATAAAACAGAATCAAATACATAATTCTTGTAGTTTGACCACAGTACGGTTGCTTGTATCGGCACTAAAATCGAGTCGGTCAAATTGCCGGAGGCAGGCGATTACGACACAAAGTGCCATCTTCCTCAAACTGAATGTTGGATGAACTATCCCAAGTAGGTATAGCCCAAATGCAGTTCAACCTTATTCAAAATAAGTAATTTTACCTATGTACAGTATTTTTACTGTGACTGTTAGGTTTAACTTTGGTGTTACTTATGAATCAAAATTTATTTGTATTTTTTTTTATAAGCCTGTATAAAGTTACCCTTCTACTACAAAGGTTATCAGAAATGCTATTCTGTTAAATTTTTTGATGCTCAACCTTGCAATCAAAACGTCAATTTAGCCTATGATTTAGCCGGCATCGAGCCGGCAGAACAGATTTTGATCGAAATACAAATAGACATGGCTTATAAACCTATTTAGACGATACAGTAACGTATTATGCCACCTACGCACCGCCGCTTATGGTCGCGACCGTTAGGTGATGCTGTGCCATAACAACTTTCGTTGGCCTCAGGCCTAGTCTATTAATCCTAGCAAAAAGCGCAACGCCGCTGGTTAAGGCAGACAAGCAGGACAGCCCGCCACAACATTACTATATGCATGTCTCTAATAGGTACGTACCTACTACTCGTAGGAGTTCGTTCGCCGGAGCGGTAGAGCTTGCTTCAGACAACAATTTCTTAAATATTACAAAATCCATTGTATTTTTTAAAAGTTTTTATTGTGATTGATAATTAGATTTTAACTTTTAAAAAATTCTTTTGACCGCGTTGTAACATAGTCTCTTAATTTGTAAATGTAGAGTTGTGTGTGTAGAGTTGTAGATAATACGCACAATGTTTGTTGTCTTTTAATATTGATAAAAGCAATAATTTTGTTCGATGATTAGCAAACGTCAAACGCAGTCATTAGGAAACGAGGTACAGAAACTTACAATATTCTGTAACCACAGTAAGGAAATACAACAATCTAAGTAATGGTGGGTTGTCGACTAGAAAACTTCAATTTCTTTATAACTACTTTCGCTGACTGTCGCGGCATGATTGTAAGGTACTTTTATGGGACACTTTCTATCTGCGCTCTTAATTTTTGTCTTACATTTATGACTTTCGCTTTTGTGCGATAACTTTATATGTAGCTTATTGTGACTAAAATAATTGAGAATAATCCGAATGTGGACTATAATGCCATGCTAATGTCTAATGCCTGTGGTAGTGAATTAGTGACTTTCCCCACCATCCTAGACAGTTGGCTACTTGATTGCATCTCTTTAGCACGTGAATGCGAGTACCACGGCTCCGTCACAGTCAACGAGAGAAACTGTATAACCTCAGTCGAGCGATACGGAAACAAAACCGCGTAATGAAAATCGTGGCCTACTGTACCACCTGCTGTTGCTTGTTTCTGAATAGCTTGCAGCTGTTTGGACTCTGCTTAGCTCCTTAAAGATTAAGGGCTTACTAATATTTTTTTCAATAATTTGCTTGGCAAATTTCTTCACTCCACCTGATGTTACTTGGAAATGGACTCCACTCGTGAAGGCAACTGCTGCGGCGTAAAAACAAGGCAGCATCATTCACCCTCACCCTGCCGGCCCAAGGTCTCATGCCTCGTTTGAAGGACCCCATGTGATGTGATAGGAAGAGGAAAAACGTGTGTTGGTAGACTATGTTTGTAAATATTTTTATATAGAGCCACCATCACCAGACCATTTTATATCGCCATTGCTGGGGAACGAGCCTTCCCTATGGATGGATAGGGAGATCGGGCAATAGACCACCATGCGGGCCAAGTGCGGATTGGTGGTTGTTAACGACTGCTAATGCAGCCAGGACCAATGGCTTTACGTGCCTTCCGAAGCACGGGGGAGCTCGAGATGATACATTTTTGGTCACCCATCCGATGACCGGCCTTTGCGAAAGTTGATTATAAAGCATTACATAACAATCAACTCGGCAGGTTGACCCTACAAAATGGCGATGAAGGAATGGCTGCAGTGGCTGCCGCCGCCGCGGTCGCTGCTAGCGCTGCTGCTAGCGGTGATCGGCTTCGGCGGGCGCCTGTTCGCGTCTCACTTCACGCACTCTCCCACGCTGCTCGTCGACACCTGCCACTCGCTCTGCAGGCTCGTGGGGCTCATCACTACGGTGCTAGCTTATAAGGTAGGTACACGTTTTTTAAACAAATAAAATCATTTATTTGTTAATGACAATGATTTTCTAAAATAAACGTTTTTCTAAAAACATAAGACAAAATAAACGAGCAAAATAAAATAAAAAGAGTTAAAAAGAAAACGAAAAGCGTGAAGACAATAGGCCCTGTCTCAGCTTATGCTACTGCGTCATTCGTGGATGTTGTATTTTGTATATGATAGCAAATAAATAGATTAGGAGTGCGTGTGGTGTATTTTGCACTTAAGCGTGTACTAGACTGTTGTAAACAAGCCTCCCCACCTGGTCACCATGGCGGGAGGCTGGTTTACAACCGCCGTTGCTGTTTCCGTCCACACTTGTTGTAAACAAGGCTTCCACTATAGTGTGCTTTCGTCTCTCGCATCGGAAACAGTTTTGCAATGGCTCTTTGCCTTTAAAAATTTCAAAAAGTTGGCGTGGCTTTATCTTTTTGTGTGCAAGTGAGGAAAAAAAAAGAAAATAAAAGGATATAGATGAAACGGATGACGAAAGCAAGTTTTCAACGCGCGCCCGCAAACCAAGGTCGTGGAAAGTTCAACCGAATCCGATCCGATCCGAACCCTTCGGAGAATCTAGTAGGGCACGGGGACGCGCACTAGTGCGCGATGCCGTTCCCTCTAGATAACCTCCGAAGGTGATTCGTTTCACACGGCTTGAGGGACCCTTTACGTTCCTCGCCGCCCCCAAAAAAAGCCCGGTGAAGCTGAAAATGCCGTAGAGGCAATCAGCAATCTCTCTCAAAAAAAAAAAAGTCAACCGAAATTTCGTTGCAAACAACTGTCCGCACTGTTGTAAACCGCTGTTGAAGACTTCGGCTTGGGGCTTGTTTTCAACAGTCTGGTACACGCTTTATGTATTAATACGAATGCGTTACTTTTTTTATACACTTAACATGTCACCAGAAACCCTTTGAACATCAACCAAAAATCGATAGTCTCTACATCGCCTTGTGTCAGTCAGTCGTCAGTCGATACTAATAACTTACTGCATCACTGCATGGGGTGGTACGTATAAGTCCCTGTTACTAACTGTCGAAAGAGCCCAAAGAGCAATCCTGAAGGTGCCCACTTTCCGTCCTTATCTATATCCTACTCATATTTTATATGAATCGTGTAAAGTTTTAACAGTTCGGCAATTATTTATAAAAAGCACGATACTAAGACAGCACATGGCTCTTCCATACAGCACTGAAGTTACTAATAAAAAGAGGAAAGACATTGTTTGCACTTATCTCAAATGTACAAAATGCGCTTTCTTATCGAGGTTCTTTATATTTTTAGGACCCTGGAATGAATAAATATAATTTGCTAACTGCCATACTCAGAGACGTCAATTAAGTTTAATGACAATTAAATGTATTTCCTTCTCTATTTAGCACTATACATAAGAAAGTGCCAACAAGATACTTAATTGTCATTAAAACTTAACTGACGTCTCTGAGTACGGCAGTTAGTGTTATATTTATCCATTAAATACTATCAACTGCAAAAAGATTGTACAGGAAGCACTACAAAAATTGACCTACGACGATTACCTACTACGACGGTTGTTAAGTAATTTTTTGTTTATTTATTTCCTTGTGTATCAATCAACTTATTATTATTTTATTTATATCTTTATATTAGATTGTAATTCAGCGTATAAACTGTTACATTAATTTATGTTTTGATTTATATTAAACTTAGATTAAGGGCTTAGGGCTAACATTCGCCTGAAAAGCAGGGTTTACCTAGCTCAGGCAGGCATTTAATTTATTTTAGAAAAGCTTTTTGTTCGTGGCTTTGCTCACGTGGGCTACATGACTTGTGTTTGTTCGTAATAAAAGCCAAACTTATTAAAGGTAAATATCATAAGGGTATAAGTAAAAAGCGTCTAACACAAAACAACGTAATAAAGATCACTCTGTATAAGTAATTTTGGTCCGTTTTTAAACCTCCTGTACAAATTGTCATCTCCTACTTAAGGGATCATTTTCCAAAAATCCTGAAACACTTTACAATTTCTTACCAGGCCAAATACCGAAATTTAAGGAATGACAGATTTCCATACAACTTTCCACCCTTATTTCACCTCTCTAGGGGAGGTTTTCCGAAAAATGCTAAAACACGAAATTATTTATATTTGTTGAAAAATATAAAGATCGATTAAAATATTAATTTTGATAGTTTATTACTTTAAAAATAACGATTTCACCAAAAAAACCTTTTACCCTTTTTTACTCATTTAAAGAAAAATAAACAAAATTCCTGAGACATGTCATTCTTTAATTCTTTTCAAGAACCCAAATACCAATTTTCATGTATTTAACTTCAAAACTGACGGACTCTCATACAAACTTTCACCCCTATTTGACCCCCTTAGGGTGTGATTTCCGTAAAATCCTTTCTTAGTGGCTGGTTACGTCACTCAATTAACCAACTAAAGGCTCGGCGATGATGAGTCAGTCAGTCATGACAAGTCATTATATGTATATAGATTAATTTAGAATTAGATCTCTCTGTAAACTTCGATCAATGATCGAAGCTTTGTAACCAATAGATGTAAACGTATTTCAATAAAGATTTCATTATTATTATTATTATTTCAGTATTGGCAAAATACCTCTCGCCTATGGCGGTTAAGTCCGGCAATAGCACAGTCGGCCGGCGTATTATTTTATTATCATGAAAATAAAAATAGTTCTAACATTTTGGCACAACAGAAAACACCCAGGATTGTGAGGAGGCATCACTTTTTAAAATAAAATTGACTTTATACGGATTGTTTCGAGTCCTCTGCATGGTGCGGTCTCCTTGTGAACACGGAAGAGTAGTACATTATATAGTGTTTGTCATATTGCTCGTGTATTTAGTTTTCTTGTTTTATCAAACAGTATGAGAGAGCGGACGAGGGTGCCGGCCGCGAGGGCCGCCTCCGCAACACATTCGGCTGGGCGCGCATCGAGGTGGTGGGCCGGCTGTCGGTGCACGTGCTGTTCGCGTCGTTCGCGCTGGCGCTGGTGGTGAACGCGCTGCAGCTTGGCGTGCACTCGTCGCACGGCCAGCCACCGCGCTACCCGAAAGTCATCGTCGGCAGCGCCGTCATAGGGCTGCTGCTGCATGCCGTCAACTATATGCTACTTGCAGGTGAGTTACGGCTGTACTGTCACTTAGATACCTATTATGTGGCTGTCGGTGCACGTGCTGTTCGTGTCGTTCGCCCAGGCGCCGTGCTAGCCGAAGGTTATCGTCGGCAGCGCTGTTATAGGGCTGCTGCTACATGCCGTCAACTATATGCTACTTGCGGGTGAGTTACCTGTGCTGTCACTTAGATTTTATGCGGCTGTCGGTACACGTCCTGTTCGTGTCGTTCGCACTGGCGCTGGTGGTGAACTAGTTGCAACTCGACGTGCACTCGTCACACGGCCAGCCGAACCGCCGTGCTACCCGAAGATCTTTGTCGGCAGCGCTGTCATAGGGCTGCTGCTGCATGCACGCCGCCAACTGTGGATTGCAGCGGCAGATGTAGCCGTAGCAGAAGCGCGCGCGCCACGGGCGGCGGCGTTAAAATGTATAGATTTTTATTGCGCTGACCTCGATGGCAACGGCGCCGGCGCCTGAATACGGGCCATAGTCACCGCACCCCTCTCCACCGCCACTGCTACTGCTGCTGACGTCAGCAAGTTTATGGCCCTATGTTGACAGTCTAAGAATGAAAGAGTGACGTAGGTATTATATGCGATATAGGTAGGAGTGACGTTATTAAAAATATCGTAAAGTAGTAGAAGTTGCTGTTACTAGTCTGATGCAATCTAGATTAGAATCATCGAGTATCTAACTGTGTTATTTTATTCGAGTAACAACAGATTTCCCCTCGAAAAAACTCGCTGGCGCTGCTGTAAAGTAACGTTGTAGGTATTGTAGTTACATAGCTTACACTATGCCTTCAGTGCGTTAATGTTATACAACAAACTCGCGTAGTCGTATAACTCTTGCGCAAGCGTCGATTCGATAATCGTAGATTATTAGTCTGGGCTAACCTACGAAACCTTTTTAGTATATAAACGATTCAACGCCATACTTTTTTTCCGCTATGACATCACTTAATGGTTATAATAATGTTGAATGATACATAACTTCTATCCTTTGATCGATTACATACTACATACGCATACATGTTGACTACATACTGTTACTGTTGCAGGATTCTTAAACAAAGTTGTTTTTTTTTATGTAGGAATATACTTTTTAGGCACTATCTTATATAAGTGCTATTAGAGTTACGCGGGCCCAGTGCGGATTGGTGGTTATTAACGTCTGCTAATGCAGGCGAGCTTTACGTGCCTTCCGAAGTACGAAGTAGCTCGAGATGATAAATTTTTGGTCGGATGGGTGTCCGGTGACCGGCCTTTGCGAAAGGTGCTTAACCTCCACACTGGCAGACCGGGAGCGTTGACCACTGCGCCATCGAGCTCCTTATTATTGCTGCACTGCAATAGCAACAATTGACTACAAACCATCTTGTTTGTCAGCTGTCGTACCGTAAAATTTCAATAAAATCGGTTATTTTTGGTGATAACAACAACAACAACAACAACTTTGGAGAACACTGGGCCTAAAGTGACGGACACTGGTGCCACTACGATAGGTACATTTGTTTGTGTGAGGGTAGGGGTGCGTGTGTGTGTGTTAGAGGGTATATGTGTGTGTGTGTGTGTGAACTATTTTCTAGAAAATTATTCAATTAACAATGGAATGTTTTGGTTTACGCTCTATACATTCATAAGCATACCGGTTCAGCGGGTTTGTTTGAAAACAACCGCGAAGTAACCTAACGCAAACCTTTGCCGAAATAATAAAACAACCTAATTTACCAAATCATTACGAGGTATTGTCTTGTTTAGAAACAGCTTTGATTACATGGCGAGGCTACTACGAACGGTAGCCGGATTGATGAGTATATTATCAACGAGTTAATGCAAACATTCCTTTATTAACCTCTACACGTTTTAAAACATCTAATGTAAACATAACTATCAGAAGCACATTCAGGTTCAACACTTCTCTCGGCCACATTCCATCGACGACATGGCCGCTTTGTTATTTAATTATTTAACCGCCTCTGTGGCCTAGTGGTTAAGACAACTGGTCAGACCCAGAGCTCCCGGGTTCAATTCATAGCGGTGGGTACATGTTTGTGTACTCGGTTTAGTTGATGGTAGGGCTTGTTTGTCTGCCTGGCTCTACCACCGTCTTATCTAAATATGTCGTCATAATATTAATGTTTGTAGCATTGTTGTGTTCCGGACACTAGAAATAAGATAGCTATAGTGCCTCAGTAGTTGAGGGTTCCAGGTTGAAGTGCGCTTCCATCATTGGCCCTATCGTCACTTAACATCAGGTGAGATGAAGACCAAGTGCTTCCCTGTAGGTGTTCAAATAAAATAAAATATCCACGAAAGGAAATGTTATTATTAGATTTATATTTATTGATTACAAGGAATGGAATGGAAGGAATGTTCATGTGTTATCCCAAACAAGTGATATTAGTTGTGTGAGATCTTTTGTAAATAAATAATAATAATAATTAACTAAACTATCTTTTTACTACATAAACGGTACGGTCCGCCAGTGTATTTTTTCACACACAACACTTTTTCAATTTCTAATTCGTTCGTAACAAAATGTGCATTAAATAATATATTCCATATATTTATTTATTTGATAATAGATGACAATTGAATAATAATAGAAGAAATACTATCACTATGACTTTTTGTGAAAACTGCTATGTGCTATCCACTGTCCATCCGTGTGTGTGTGTGTGTGTGTGTGTGTGTGTGTGTGTGTGTGTGTGTGTGTGGGTGGGTGTGTGTGTGTGTGTATGTGTGTGTGTGGGTGTGGGTGTACACGGCACATTTCAATCTCAATGTTTTTGTTAACACTATGAGGCTATGACTAACTTACAGTATCTCTTTAAATAATATGTTCGATCGTATAAGAATTAATATTCAAATGACCTCATTACTAAAATAACTTTGACTAAAATAACTTTGTATGGAAAAATTTCCATCGCCACAAGGTCCATATATACCGTAAAAATACCGAACGACGGAATTGTCATAGATGGTTAAAAAAATTCAAAATTCAAAATCATTTATTCAGTTTAGGCTACAAGTAGCTCTTGTGAATGTCACTATGCCATCGGTTCGTAAGGCTACTCTGGGCGGGAGATCTTGTACTGAGAAGAACCGGCAAGAAACTCAGCAAGTGTCCAGGTCTTTTCTCCCTTACAGCGTCAAAAATAAAAATAATAAAAAAAAATAAAAAATATTGAAAAAATGCCTTATAAAGAGTATAAAGAGTATAAAGAGTATAAAAAACTATAAAGAGAGCATAACACTCTCAAGATACTCTAAATAAAAACTTAATGATCTTTTTAACGCAACGCTGTTTGTTATCTGTAAGACTTTGCTGATAAAGGCTATCATATCAGTATGAAAATTATATAAATTAATTTTATGATTAAAATAGAGTATAATGTGTTTTTTATTGAAACCAGGCTGTTTTATTATCTAAATATTCTTTGACTGTTAACCTTTTATAAGTAATAAAGACTTCACATGTTTTTAAACTTATCTAAAGGTAAATCTATTATGGTATTTATTTATTTATTAAAATTAGGTGCACAGACAGATTACAGTCAATACACTGCCATATGAATTTAACAATATAGTTGGACTAGACAGTAATCCATAAATAGCATACACTTTATTTTTTTGAGTTTACGTACTTACCTTTAGGTACGCTTGGTTACCGATTCATCAATTAGAAAAGTGTCGTAGTCGTTATACTCGTACCACTTTTGGATTCTTTCTTTCTCTACCATAACAAAAAGCGCGTCACGCTTTCCCTACACGCTATACGTAACGTTAAACAGGTGGTGTTTAGCGCCACCTCACCTCCTCCTCAGGGAGACACGTTGCCCGCCTGCCTCGTTACCAGAACTGCAAAAAGCTGCAGGAGATTGCCGTTGCTAGGAACCGCCGCGCACCGCCATGCGCAGCGCGTCCTTAGTGATGCCCAAAGCCGCTACAGTTAAATAGCTCCCACCGAGTCCCACCTTTAGAGAGTTACGTGACCCGCTAGTCTCGTTACCAGAACTGCATAAAGCTACAGGAGGTTGACGTTGCATGGAAACGCCGCGCACCGCCGCGCAGCGCATCTTTAGTGATGCACACAGCCATTGCAGTATTACCAGTCAGATACATTTTGGTAGACACGTGGCCCGTCAGTTTCGTAATCAGAACTTCATAAAGCTGCTGGAGGTGTCCGTTGCTAGGGACCGCCGCGCACCGCCATGCGCAGCGCGCCCTTGGTGGCACACAGCCATTGCAATATTACCTGGTGTTACCAGAAAAAAGAGCTCCCCACCTTTAGGGAGTCACGTTCCCCGCTAGTCTCGTTACCAGAATTGCATAAAACTGCAGGAGACTGCCGTTGCTAGGGCCCGTACACGCCTTGCGCAGAACGTTCTTATAGTGATGCACACAGCTGTAGCCGCTGCAGTATTACCAGCCAAAAAAACTTCTGTGTGAAAAATCAAAAAAGTGGGAAAAGTCAAGTATGCAGCTTTGCTCATTTTCAAAAAATGTGAGACAATTGGTGGATTATTAACTGCTAGGGGTTCGAAACGAGCATTAATACTGGCATGTATTGGCATGGATTAATAAATGGTATTAGCAAATGAAACAAAATGGTGCGATGGTGGTCTTCACTGAGTTTTGTGCCTGCCTACCATTTACTATGAGGGAAAGAGTATGGAGCTAGAGAGAGAGAACAGATGAATTGTTTCAGCCCCACCTTCAGCGGGACACGCGGTTCGCCCGTATTGATACCAGAACTGCATGAAAGTGCAGGAGCCTGCCGTTGCTATGTATGTACCCCCGCGCACCGCCGTGCGCCACGCCTCCTCATTGATGCACACATCCGGTGCAGAGTTACCAGCTTAAAACATTAACTATTACTATTTATGAAATCTATGCTTTCCACGCAGACTGATGCCTCGTCATTACAGCAATGTTACAAATTAAATTCGATAATAGAACCCTGTTCACTTTCAATCCGGGTCGTAAAAGAAACTCTTAAAAAAAATTAAATGGAAAATAAAATTGTCTATCGTTACAAGACTCGAAAAATAACTATGGTCTAATAATAAGAAAAGTTTCGTTATACCACCACTCGTGGATTATGGCATGTTTATATGATGAGGGAAAGCGTACCTTCCTACCGTGAAGCTGTAACGCTACACGTAGCGTTAAAGAGGTGGGTAAGTAATGTTGGCCCCAGTTGGACACCTTCAGGGAGTCACTTTCCCCGCCCGTCTCGGTACCAGAAGTGCATAAATATGCAGGAAGCTGCCGTTGCTAGGGATCACCGCGCACCGCCATGTGATGCACACAGCTGCTGCTGTATTACCAGCTAAAAAATTTCTTGGCGGGAAAATAAAGAGTCGTGAATGTTAATTATCCCTAGTCTAAGTAGCACAACACTTGCTGCTTGTGTTTTACTAAATGTGTAGTAAGTAGTGTGCCAATGATAAAATATAACACATTTGATTATCGTCATAATCAGCCTATAAACGCCCCATCATTGCTGATCCAGGTCCATAATGTGATAAATGATATTTTTTTTATTATGAAAAACAATTTGCAATTGTAAAACAGTTTACACAATATTGGAGTATAGATATAGTAAATAGGTTACAGCTACAGACCAAATATAGGTGTGTGGTACAGCTCTATGCAAGATTTGTTCAAACTGTTTATCTTCGTTTACCAAAAAATTAATGACACACTTTATTTTACAACCATCGTTTCGTATACAATTCATTTCAAATACAACTTTTTCCGCAAATATTTCATTATACAAACAATTACTTGACAAACATTCTCTTTGCAAATCCTTCACTGTACTTTGGCTTTGTATAATATTTGATTATTTATACATTTTTCATTTAACATTTCGATTCTTTTGACATATTCACATTTATGCAAAATGACAATTTACAATAATAATGTATGGTAAATAAATCACAAAATGTATTAAATTGTATTTTAGTATAATAAAAATAACCTTAGATTGACTTGATTAGTTGTTGTGCTTTATTTAAAAAAACTGCCCTTCAAAACGATGTTTTACTAAATCATAGAAATAAGAAATAAATCGTTTGTCAAGTAATACGTTTTATAATGAAAGTTGGTCAGGTACTTCTTTTTCAAAGTGAATGTTTGTCAAATAATACGTTACAAATAAAAGTTTGTCAGTTTTATTTTTTAAATAAATAAATAATAATTGTATTGTTTGACAAACTTTTCGTTGTCTATTGATGAATTGACAAACCATGTTTTTGACTATCGTTGGTTGTAAAGTAGTTTTTGGTGAATTGGATGGACCCCCTTTCATTGCAGTAATGTTTTATCGAATGAGAACGATGCATTAACTAGTACCTATGACTTTAAAAATAATTTTAGGTAAGCATGCGACTTAGCATGCAATGAAACACAATTGACCAACTTTTTTTAATTTGTATGATTGTAACAGAGTTTGTTTTATTTATGACCAGGACGGGAGCTAAGCTATAGCAGGCGGCTGAGTATGACGGAGGGCGGCGGTGTGATCCTTAAAATGGGAGCCGGGGAGCCGATACTGGCGCACGCCCCCACCGACATCGCCAGTAAGTTCAATTGCATGTCTATTACGCCTCCGTCACAGTGAAACACAAAAGAAAAGTGAAATGTGATATTTGTCATGCTGCGGTACAGTCCAATCGACTGACTATTAGGGCGTCCTCTACGTCAAGCGGGATTACGGCGGGGGGCGCCGCCCGTGTGGCGTACTTCATTCATATCATTCTTAGATGTATGCATGCATGCTACGAACGTCTGCTACGTTGGCTTAGATATTTTGTCGTTGCCGAAGCTCGCAAGAAGTCTTTAACAGCCAATAACAAGCGTCAGGGTTTCCTCAACAAATACAAACCTAAGTTTCTAGTAGTGCTATTTGATTGATGTGTGTGAATGACCGGACACCATCTGTTATGGTTTCCGCAGAATACCAGAGTTTTGGCACACTAAGCCTCGGCTTAAGCTGAGCGGGGGACCTATTTGGCTTTTTTTTAAGTTGTTGTATCATCATCATCACCATTATCTAAGCTAAAAGACGTCCACTGCTGGACAAAGGCCTCCCCCAAGGATCTCCACAACGACCGGTTTTGTGCTGCTCGCATCCAGCGGCTTCCCGCGACCTTCACCAGATCGTCGGTCCACCTTGTTGGAGGCCTGCCCACGCTTGTTGTACCTATATTTGTGCCAAATAAACTTTTAGGCATTAATTCATTCATGAAATGCTTATTCCAGGCAGCCTTTTCGTGATGGGAGCAGGCCTTACTCTCGAGTGGGAGCCGGTCGCTGCTCGCATTGCCGACCCTGGGCTGTCGGCCTGCGCGGCCATAGTCCTCGTCATCTTCAACTATCCATTCAGTAAGTCAACTTCGTTTTCTCTGTCAAACTTAAAATACCTACCTTCGTTCCGGAAAATCATGGAATATTAATGTGTTTATAACCAACGAGGACTTGAGATTTTTTGTACATAGGAAGATCGCAAAGCAGAAAAGGCTGATTTTATCATGCTATCAAGTTACAAAGCATGCAATTTACACATTGTTTACTTATAATTACTTAGTTCTAAATAAATTGTCGTTGCTATATTTGACGTTTAGAGTTCAAAATGCGAGTATATTCACCATTTGACTGAGTTAACTTAAACTAAACTTTGTATGGCGTCGAACAAAACAGTTACTTATTTGTTAACTTTTTTGCCACCTACGAGTAAAACTCTCGAACGGTATGTATCTTTATAACGAAATTGTAAATAATGCAAAAAATATTACTTATATTTCATTGTACTTTTAATTTCACTGGTGACACTCATAAATCGCCCCACATCACTGGTGAAAAATGAGAGTTTAATTCTAAAAACACCTTTTTCAATACATGTTATAAATCCAAGCGTTTAGTACTAAATAGATCGTTGTAAATGGCAGAATAAATATATTTCCTTTCATTTTAAAACTTGACCATAAAAATCCTCGTTTTCATTATCGTTATTGAATAGCGAATAGAACACGCACGGACAAGGGGCAGGCCAATTAAAATGCAAGCAGTGATCAATGAACCAACGTTGCATATCACCATGCAGGGCATCTCGGCCGACGAAGGTGCCCTACCAATTGTTACGTTGTGGTTGTTGTGACATACTCTTCGACCGCATTTTAATGCGGTATCATCGACTACGTCACTCTGTCACGCAATTTATAAAATAATTAGCGTGCAACTACAACATAAACAATCGTTAACATAACATACAACATAACATAACACATCGTCATTCAAAACTGTCGTACGCAATGTACGCAATGTACGCAATGTACGCAATGTACGCAATGTACGCAATGGCAAATTATGTAGCCGGACGGGTGATAATGTCATATTTAAAAAAATTCAATAATAAAAGATTTTTAAAAACAAGCTTTTATTTGAATTAAAACGTAACCCAAAAATTATTTAAATAAAAATAACGCGAACTAAAAAAAAAAATTTTGGTGACATTTTTTATACACAGGGTATAATGTTGAACGTTTATATTCCTTTCGTCCACATTCTCTATACCTACATCGCCCTGAACAATGTATGTTGGACGACTTTCCCAATATACATAAAATTTTATGATAGGTAGATTCTTGGGACGTATATAAATAAATATAGATATTTTCCAAATGTAATCTATATATAAATTTTAAACGCTGGAGGCACTGACATTATTATGTGAGCGTGTGTAGTGTGAGTGTATAACGGATAGCGTTCATCAGTAACAGCAGCTAACAGAATATTAAACCCCATCACCATGTTGTAGGACGAAAAGATAATAAGTGAACTGAACGTACCCAATTAAAAAAAAATACGTTATCAAGTTGCAAATTAGTTTTAAGACTATCAAAAACTCCATTTACCTCGTTAAAAACTTTGGTTAAAAGTAAACTACCTAAAGTAACTGTCCCACAGCTGGGCTAAGGCCTCCATCATGGGAATTAAGTCATCTCTACATATGATGGGTATTGGCTTTAATATTAGTAAGTAAGTAAATAAGTAATTATTTATTCAGTGCTTCCAATACATTATCATTTACAATAGGTTTTTTATATCCTTAGATATAATTACTTATATAATAAAATTACAACCTTAGTATATTGAATAACAACTGAAAGGACTGACCAGCACAGCTCATGTTGTAGCTTGTCGCCACAACGCTGATTTTCAACTAAAATTGGTGCCACCACCAGTGTACTAAGTAAATAAATAAATATAAATATCAGACAATATCACATACATTCTTCTGATCCCAAGGTAAGTAGCTAAAGCACTCGTTATATGGAAATCAAAAACAACGACGGTACCCCAACCACCCAGACCCAACACAATATCGAAAAGTTAGTTTTCGACATTGACCCGACCAGGAATCGAACCCGGGACCTCATAGTTAGCGCCGCCCAAAGTCCGGCGTGCAAACCACTCGGCTACGGAGGTCGTCACTGTTTGACAGGAGTCAGTTATCGTTTTTTTTAAACGGTTTATTTAGCTTGCTTTTATTTATTTTATTTAGGTCAATTCTAGTAATTGAAATTTGACCGCCTTCCTCAACACGGATTCAACACCGTCAACACGGATTGATCTGAAATTTGGTACACACCTTTAGTTCTAATGACAATAAATTCAATACATTTGGTATCATTGTAAATCCAAGATGGCTACCGCTACATAATGGCGGGTTATATATAATTTTATCACTACTACCTCAATATGAGTATCAAATGAAAGGGCTTGATTAGTGGAATAGTCCTATAAAAAAATAAAATTAAAAATTAAAAACTAAAAACTTGAAAACAAAAAAATGAGTATAATTTTTTTTAAGTAAACGTTTTATTGAAAATTGTACTAAAAGCTAAAAAAGTAGTTCTGTAGGTCCTAGGTACAGGTACAGGTAAAAAATAAAATCGTTGGGCGTTTGAAATTTCTATTAAGTCAACCGCTATATTATAATAAAAAATGCTATTTACATATCATACATATTTACGCAGGTTACGTGCACCCATCGATTTTTTTGTTACCTGTACCTGTTTCTAGCACCTACTGAATTATTTTTTAGCTTTTAGTACAATTGTACTTTTTATTTTCAAGTGCTAATTGCTGCACTGAAGCTAAATTAAATATTTATAAAATTTATAAAATACAGTGAAAAATTTAAACGCCCACCCGACCCAGCCAGGGTTTTCAATAACATAACTTTAAAAAAACCTTTTATTATTAAAATTTGGGATTAGCAACAGATTTTTGTCTTTAGCAACTATTAAACACTTACTTTCATCCCGTTAAATTCGAACGGAAATCTATGACATTTTTTGGCGACGAATACTGTGTCGAACACGTGTCAATACCCTATTTATCGTTATTACTTTAAACAAAATGAAAACTGTAAATTTATTTTTAAGTGCTAATTGCTACACTGAATTAAATATTTATAAAAATACAGTGAAAATATTAAATGCCTCCCGACCCAACCAGGAATCTAACCTGCGTCTTTCGCAATCCTGCACGCAGGCTGCACTGACCATTATGCTACCGGGAAGGCTGACGTAAGCACTGAATTTTTTCACTGCTTTTGATTTAAACGGCTTTTTTGCGGCAGCAGTGCCTTCTATGCAACGGTTGTTGCAACTGTAAATGCCAATGTGTTTATTGTATATCAACAGTGCGGTCAGCGGGTCTAGTGCTGCTGCAGACCGTGCCGGAGGGCCTGGGCGCGTGCGAGCTGCGCACGGCGGCGCTGCGCGTTCCCGGTGTGCTGGCCATCCACGAGCTGCACGTGTGGCAGCTGCACCGCGACCGACTCGTCGCCACCGCGCACGTCGTCTATGGCACGCATCAGGTAATAGACAAATCAACATCATCATCTCAGCCAAAAGACATCCACTGCTGAACAAAGACCTC
The DNA here is from genome assembly GCA_949315975.1 of Eudonia truncicolella. Taxonomy (NCBI): domain Eukaryota; kingdom Metazoa; phylum Arthropoda; class Insecta; order Lepidoptera; family Crambidae; genus Eudonia; species Eudonia truncicolella. The sequence goes on along the minus strand of OX438829.1, from coordinate 13,111,551 downwards.
TCCCAAGGATCTCTACAACGACCGGTTTTGTGCTGCTCGCATCCAGCGGCTACTTCTAATTCGCTTCTATTATAAACCAATAAATCAAAATAAAGTCGTATAGACACTTCTGTGCATGACTGTTAAGTACTAAGTAAAGAAAACAGCCTATGACTGACCTCTGCTGGGCAAAAGCCTCCATCATTGAAATCAAGTCATCACTAGTCATCACTAGTCAACACCACGCTTGCCAAATGTGGGTTGGTGATTACAAACCCGGGCTATGCATCGAAAAATCTGAAACACACTTTACCCGACCTGGGAATGGAACCCGTGACCTTTGGGTATCGAGCCGAGTGCTATGCCACTCCGCCACCGAGGCGACTGTTAAGTAGTCATAAAAATTCGAATCGCCCAATTCAAAAAGGGGTCCTTAGGCCATTCATACCGTGGTCCGAACAGCTCGTGGTATAAATTGCCTAACGACTAGCTAGATAATGGGCCCCCAAACATAGTTTTTGTCCAATTTCCTCTAACTGTAAGTACAGACGCCTGCACATCATCCTATCCAAAAGTGTCAAATTTCTTCAATACATTTTCAACCTTATAATAGAGGCATAAACTTCTTGAGGTTTGACAGTTTGTGGTAGGTTGATGTGCAGGCGTCTGTACCTCTACCTGCCATTAATTATATTTGCACCGATCAGCTAACACTTACACTTTTTCTCTTTAATAGGATTACTTACAAAGCTCAACACTAGTGTGTGACCTGTTCAAACGACACGGCATCGGGCTGGTCACCTTGCAGCCGGAGTTTGATCTCGTCGGCATTATGGGTATGCTTTCCTAATGAATATCAACAAAGTATTTCTAATGGCTGTACTAAAATTTAATCCCATGCGTGTCGTAAAAGCCAACTATAAGGACGACGAGTTTTCCACTGTATAAAAAATTAAAAGAAAAAAAAATTTAAAAACAAGCTTTTATTACTTATTAATAAAAAAAGGAACAAAAAGTTAAAATAAACCTTTAATTAAATTTGATAATAAGAAAAAAATTCTGTATAAATAAAAGCGTGTAACATTGTGATTGTAAAAGAAAAATAATGAAGGTGTAATTCTAAGGTAAAATGCTAAATGTTCTTTAATGTTCCATCAAAATGTTGGTACCCGAAGCGCAACGTTAACGATATGTCATGTTTATACACCCTCATACCATTCAGCCCTCGGCACGTTCTCACCTTGGCATTGAGTCATCCATCTAATCAAAGACAGAATCCACATTCATAACAAACGGAACGAACGAACGAACGAACTTATTTTCCCGAGTTCCTATGGCCATCTTCCAGCTCTATCATCAGACCCTGGTTACCATCTAGCACCAAAGTACTCGTCAAAACGAATCAAACGAGTCCAAACTCGATGGGGTTGTGTCGTTAAATTACAGAGTTCCTATGGCCACCTGCCGGTTTCACCATCAGACCCTGGTTACCATCTAGCACCAAAGTACTCGTCAAGACGAATCACACAAGCCCAAACTCGATGGGATTATGTCGTTTAATTACAGAGTTCTTATGGCCATCTTCCAGCTCCATCATAAGAACCTGGTTACTATCTATCACCAAAGTGCTCGTCAAGACGAATAATACAAGCCCAAACTCGATGGGGTTGTGTCGTTTAATTACCGAGTTCCTATGGGCGTCTTCCAGCTCCATCATCAGACCCTGGTTAAAATCTAGCACTAAAGTACTCGTCAAGACGGATCAAACGAGTCCAAACTTGATGGGGTTGTGTCGTTTAACTACCGAGTTCCTATGGGCATCTTCCAGCTCCATCATCAGACCCTGGTTACTATCTAGCACCAAAGTACTCGTCAAGACGAATAATACGAGCCCAAACTCGATAGGGTTATGTCGTTTAATTATCGAGTTCCTATGGCCACCTTCCGTTTCCATCATCAGATCAGCTCCATGTCATAATAATTTTGCATTGTCATCCGATTTACACATGCATGCAAAATTTCAGCTCAATCGGTAACCGGGAAGTGGATCAAATTTAACTTGCAAGATTTGATCACAAACAAACATCAGGGCAGGTGAAACTAAATAAAAGCTTGTAAAAATTTGTTCCAAGCCACTAGTACATAAGGCAAGCAACCTAGCTGTCACTAATGTGAACGGAACCCTACCTTGATTATGCTAAATGCGGCCTCGAGGTCACTAACGTAGAATTTATTCAAAATTGGTGTTTTCAATTAGCTGCTTTTTGGGTGAAATACGTGAGAATATTTATAACAACATTGTTAACTAACAGGTACAGACGAGGAGAAAAAGGCTTGCATAGACTTGGCGAACACCGCATGCGCAAGCCCGTGTGCCAAGGAATGCATAGCCCCCCGCTGCTGCCTGCCACCAAGGAAACCTTCCATAACACGCATTTAAATTTTTCTAAAAAGGACATTTTACTTAAATAGGTATGTGTTAAAGGACAGTGATGTTTAGTGGAAAACTGTACGTACTTGTGTGGACAAACTATTAAGTTAGCCTGTCGTTGTGACTCTAGCCTAACCATATGTGTTCAAAGCAAACGCATCTATGTTTTATAGGTTATTAAGTTTTAATTGCTCCTTCTCTTGAATAATAGGGTCACGTCTGTGACACGAACATCCAACATGGGTATAGAAATTAACTGCGAAAACTAAGATGTCTCTAAGTACCATTACCGCGGCCATATCAATCTTGCCTGGCTTTGTAAATAATTATAAACTCTGTAAGTCTATTATGAAATGAGTACGCTTATCCAAACCAGCTTTACATCTTATCTAGGTATTAGCATTCACTACTAGGTATGCTAGAACTGAAAATCTGAAGAGTTATTTTTTGATTTTGGCCGTCGAGTAAATGTGAGCTTACTAATGCACTCAGAGATGTCAATAGACATGTAATGGTTACTTAGCACCTTTTATTTTTCATTGTAAAAAGTTTATAAAATGAGGTTGTGAATACTTTATGAGTATTAAAACTTTAGGTAGGTACTAAGTAATAAATAATTGACGTATATTAACGTCTCTGGATGCAGTAGATAAGAGATATTTATGTTACAATCTCTATTTAGAGAGTGATATGTAAATGAACATGTTGTTCTACTTTACCAAAATAAGAAAGTTTATCACGATAGCATTAGCTGCCTACATTTCTTGAGTATTTCTTCTATTATTTAAAAATATTCTATATTACAAAGAAATTTCTATCAATATGGGACAAATACGTTCGAATAATTTAGTTATTCCAGTAAAAAAGCAATTGTTTGCTTGTACCCACTTAAGGATTCAAATTTGATTAAAATGAAAAAAAAACGTAATTTTTATTAATTTATTGGAATTATAGCACAGAAGACAATTAATTTATGTTCAAAGAAATTATTTTTATTGTTAGTATATTAAACTGTTTGGAAGGAGTGTACAAAGCAACTGTGATGTTCCTAGGCAGTATTATGTTAGGGATGCTAGATAAGAATATAAAGTTAGTTTATCCGGTCGGCCACGACACGACCACCGGCTAGCGCAGCGCGCGATTTCCCTGTTTACTGCGTTACTTCTATGACTGTTGACTAAGATCGCCGTAATTTAACACATTATATAAGACATTCGCTTGTCGCGTCGCAAAACGCTCGTGCTCGTGGCCGACGCCTAAGGGTGGGTTAAATTGGAAAACTTAGACAAGATTCCCACCAAATCAAAGCACTTTTGGCTTATTAAATTACAAAAGTGACAAAATTAGACCTCCACTTCTAGAGCAACTTTACTAGAGTTTAGCGTAAACGTTCGATAAAGGTAAGCGCAGTGCAAACGCATAAGGTTAAGCGTATGCTAACATGCAGGTGACGTAGCACAGCACAGTGCAGCTTTTGCAGGGCAGGGCGTTGGGGCAGACACAGGCCGCGTACGCATGCTGCGCCGCAGTTCAGTGACACAGCACGTACACTTCATTCATGTCAAACAAAGGGTACACTTTTCAGAGTTGATGACCAAAATTATTAGTTCAGAGTCAGTCTGATAGTGAAATTAATGAGTTGTTGCTACTTTATAGTTTGGCAAGGCATGTAAAAAAACTAAAGTGATTGTGATTGTCTGAAAAAACGTTTTACTAATGGAAAATTTGTACTATCGAGAGAGTTCTATTAATTGTTCTGTCATTGTTACAAAATTATAATAAAATGGTAAAAAAAATGTGTCGTCACGAACGCGTCGCGCAGAAATCTGCGCCGGCACTACAACGAGGCGCAGGGCAGGGCAGACACATGTCTGCGTCACACGTGCCTGCGCCGCAGCGTACGCAGCTCTCAGCACATCCATGCATTACAAAATCTGCTGTGCTCTGCGCTGCGCGGAGCTACGTCGCCTGAGTGACAGCATACGCTTAGTATAAGTCGCGTAAACGTCTGTACTTTACGCCTAGCTTCGCTGGCACAAAACACAGAGAGCGTCTACGCGACGCATGCGTTGCGTTAAAGCGGCGTCTGCGCTGCGCTTGCAACAGCTACGTTCGGACTGGTTCAAGATGGTCCTAGATTCCGTGCCCGTGGGTGTGTTTGCATCACTCGAGCGCGGTATGTCTTTGCTTACGTTCTGGGGTCTCCTTATTTTTTGTTTCAATTGTCAAACGCCTACGCTATATACGCTGTGTGTAGTGTAGCTACCTAAGCTAGCTAGTGTAACGCTAGAAAGCCAAAGCTTAAAGCCAAAGCTAACAACCCACCCATATTCTAAGTCTAAGTTAAGTTTGTAATTGTGACAAATAATATTAGGTAAGAGTTTTCTGTACAAAGCTTTGTTGATTGCTGATAAATAAAATTGTTTAAAAATTATATGAAAAGTGAAGAAGTTTTTTATTTTATCCAAACCTGTACGTACATAGAGTTCCTCTATCAACTAAAGTAGAAGTAAACATTTCTGTTACGGTAGGTACAGTCAGCATCAATTTAATTGACATGGTCGGTCGGTTTGAAACAGTATGCATAAAAAATGTGAAGTAAAAAACCGTTTCCAAAGACATATCAATCTTTTTGAGGGAACTCTTCACCAATCCATAGGCAGCTAAGAACCGATTCACACATTTGTCAAGAGGCGGTGCTGCTTCAATCATAGACAAAAAAAATAGTTTACAACTTTAACTCAAACAACTAAACCTTATTGTGCTACAATTGAATGTCAACTTTACTTGGTAAGTAGACGTTTTGTCCAACCCTACTTCTTAAAATTATTTATTTATTATTATCGATACTTATTAGATATTATAATAGTCCACTTCCTTAGGTTCCGTCGTGCGCGGCGGGCGGCAGGCGGTGGCAGTGCGCCGGTTTGCAGCTTCGACTCTTCACCAGCTTCTTGCATTCGTTTCCCAAACTGGCAGATTTGTTCTAGAATAACATTTTTTTACTATTACTATCAAAAAAATAACATAATAAAAATAATAACAGCCAGAGACCGAGAATTTGGGGGAGACCTTTGCTCAACAGTGGGACGATGTAGGTTAAAGAATAATATTTTAAAAAATCGCCTCTGCGGCCGATTTGTATAAAGTTTTTGGTGTTGGATGAGTGCTATCACTTGATAACTAACGAGTTTTATATGCGATTTGGTCACGTTAACGATAGTGAGTTTGTTCCTTTTGTTATATTGACCACTAGTTGCCGCCCGCGACTTCGTTCGCGAAGACTACACTATCCCACAGGAACCTGTTACCGGGATAAAAAGTATTCTATGACCTAGTCCGGGTCATGGTCTGTCTATGTGCAAAGTTTGCATAAAAATCCTTTCAGCCATTTTCGCGTGACGCGCGGTCAAATAAACAGACAAACAGATAAACAGAAAAACAGACAAAAATTCTAAAAACGTGTTCTGTTATCGATTATAAGTAAGTCAACTTTTTTTCGAATATCTTCCGTGTACAGACTTTCGACCCCCTTTAGCTTTATTATATGTATTGGCTCGATGCGCAGCGGTATGCGCCCGAAATTTTCATGTTTCACCATGTTATATTTAAGATAAATGCCTGACCCAACAGTGAGACGTTTGTAGGCTAATGATTAATGATGCATAATTATGATTTTACTAACCCCACATTAATATACCTAGAAAGTTACGTACCTTAACCAAGCGATAGTTGAGTTTAACGCCAGATCCGCAATTGCCGAAACACTCACTCCAACCGAGCCATGGACCCATCACGCACTTCCTCATTTCTAATAAACATTTTATTTGCATAAGTATCACTTAAAAAATTACTGCTAATAATTTTCAATTATAATATAATACAAGATAAATTTTACTAGCAAAAAATCAAACAGTCTCTGTCAAGGAAGCTGGAGTGGAAATCAAACCCACGACCCTTGAATTACCGGTCCAATGCTCTGACTGCTGAACTCTCAAGGGAATCTCGGTAGCTCAGCGGAGACTGGTTGATTTTTTCTAGTAAAATGTAATCTTGTAACTACATATACATTAGCAATGTGAATACAAAAATTAAAAATAATAAAATACTTTACAAAAGTCAAAAAGTAAAGATTTATATTCCATAAATATTTTTCGAACTTGTAATGCAGAAGGAATTTTTCATCATTAATCATCAATTGTATTTTTAAAGCAAAATATCACCTTAACCCCATAATTAAATTTTATAACGATATAACATTATATTATTAATTCACCTCAATGAATACGAGAAAAGCAGTGGAAATGGAGTCATTGGTCGTGCAAACTATATAAAAAAATTAACGTCAAATAAGTTTGGTGCGGGACTTCTTGGCGAGAAAGTGAAAAGTCATGTCGGCGGTTTTGTTTTTAAAAACAAAAATTTGTGTCATGTCGAATATTAATGTGAAATAATGGTGGATTATTAATCGTTAAGTGTTCGCCAGCGTGCATTAGTGTTGGCAAATGAAACAAAACAGTGTGCTAGGTCACTTTTCAAATTCTCTCAAGAAGTCTGCGTGAGGTAAAGCCCCACATCTTTACTGAGATCCTCAAGGGATTGGGCGATATATCATTTCTCACTCGTCATTTCTATAATCATTCATCATCATCATATATATTAAAAAAAGAAAAATCGTATATTTATAATTTGTAAAAACATTACGTTGGCACTGGCTAAATGTGCTAACCGCACGAAGCCATAAACAAAAGAAAAAATAAAGTTTGGTGCGACTAAATGGAGAAAGGATTCTTAGCAAAAAAGTGAAGAGTAGTGTCTTCGGTTTTTTTTTATTTTCTAAAATTTGTGTTATGTCGAATATTAATGTGAAATAATGGTGGATTATTAACCGTTAAGTGTTCGTGAGTGTGCAAGAGTGTGCAAATGAAACAAAACAGTGCAACGTCACTTTACGAATTCTCTCAATCTTTACTGAGATATTCGAGAGGTTGGGGGGTCTATCATTTCTCACTTCTCATTTCTATTATCATTCATCATCATCATCATCATACTGGGAGGAAATATTGTTTATTTATGTATTACTTGTAAGAAAAATTACTTTGACACTGGCTAAATGTGCTAATCGCACGAAGCCATCAACTAAAGGAAAAAAAAATGAAGAAAGATAGCCGCTTTTAACGTACCGTGGGCGGTTGGGTCGTCGTTTTGTAGAACCTCGTTGTCCTCAGCCGAGGGCGTCGGCTTCAACTTCTTTATGATAATGTCAGATGGCGTCGAGGCACCTACAAAACATTGTTGGTTTTAATTACAATATAAGCATATTGTCAGTTTCATTACACCGCGGCACCAATATTTAAACAGTCATGTTCATGATCAACGAAAATCCTTAATGAAACTAAATTAAATGATGAATGAATAAATGAAATAACCGTCGTTAAAATCTACCATTAACGTTCTAGTTATGAAACAAACATATTATTATTTTAGGAATCACTAAGCTTCCTAATCTTATTAAGCTGTGCTGTGCCCGCCTGAGCCCTTTTTGTACTAAACCTACCATAATATCGTGTTAACTTATTAAATGCAATAAAGAATTGGGCAATTGGGCCAGCGTTGTGGGTTGTGGCCTAATCTATTACACTCCCACATCCATCGATTACATGATGATGATGATGAATCCCAATCTTATTTGATTTCGGCGCAACATGTTTCCTTCTTCCATTCTTTATCAGGCGTCATCTCAACCTTTAGTTTTTTTTTAAAGAGCGTGTTGATTGCCGCAAACATCATATTCAGCGTCACCGGACTTTTTTGGGGGCGGCGAGAAACTCAAAAGGTTCCTCAAGCCGTGTGAAACTAAGCACCGTCAGGGGAAGACAACCTCTGGGGGAATGGCACTACGCACGAGTGCGTGTCCCCGTTCCCTTTTAGATTCTCCGAAGGGTTCGGATCGGATTGGGAGCGAAACAACCCAGGGACGCCACTAAAAGCTAGGACCTCGGCTCGGGTTGACCGGGTCAATCGGATCGGGAGAAAACAACCCGTGGTAAAAATTTAGTGTTTCTTATTCCATACAACAAACATACCATTGTCTATGGGTCCGGGCGTGGCAGGGGGCGTGGCTAGCGGCGCGGCAGTCGGATCCGTGCGGTCGGCGACGTCAGTGCGGTTAGGTCGCGCGGCGAGGCAGCGGCGGCGGCAGTGCGGCGCGGTGCGGAAGTTGTTGCCGTTGCCGCCGCAGCCGCTGTAGCCGAACGGCTCGCACGCGTTGCGCGCCGCCGCGTAGAACCAGCGCTCCTCGTAGCGGCGGCAGTGGCCCACCACTAGCGGCAGCGTGCACACCTCTACGACAAACAGGTTTTAACAAACGGGGGTAGACTGTAGAGGGCAGATTTAAAATGTAAAAAATCAATACATAATGTAATGCAAAATTATATATTGTGCATTGCGCACCGGCAGACCCCGCGTTTTTGCGACACTGCTCTCTCGCTCTCTCTCGCTTGCTCTCTCTTTACCTACCTTTCTCTCTCGCTCTCTCTTTACCTACCTTTCTCTCTCGCTCTATCTCTCTCTCTCTCTTTCTCATATTTCACTCCATTTACAACTATAAAAGACCTGTAAACTTTTTGTAGGTAGAAGTTTTGGCTAACCTTCAGCTTTGTCAGCGTCGACACAGGAGGCGTCGTCGCCGTCGCAGAGGGCCTCTTGCTGGGAGAGAGTGAACTGGCACTTATCTAGCTGGTCCTGAACCAGCTTCTCAATGTAAGGGTCGAGGGAAGTAAAGTTTTCTGATGGAAAATCCTGTGAAGGACAAGTAGCAGTATAACAGCATATGTATAATAGATATAATGCAAAGTTAATATATACTACTCAAAACAAAATAAGGGCCACGAGGTATTTTTTCATTTTGGTGTAAATTATTAAACATTTACATATTGAAAGTAGTAAAATATTGAGTATACAAACTCTTTGATACCTAAACTTTGTAATATTGTAGTATTCATCTAATGCTGGCAACAACCAGAGCCGTTACAATGATTGAAGAAGGTCATTCGCAGCGATCTGTGGGTTTGCAATTGGGATTTTCTCGAAGAGCTATTCAAAATCTATGGAATCGTTTCCAAGAGACCGGCAGTGTTAGAAGAAGACCTGGTTCGGGCAGAGTTCGCATTACAACAGCTCAAGAGGATCGTTACATTCGATTAAGTGCGCGCCGAGATCGCACAACGACGGCCCGCAAGCTGCAAAATCGTTTACGGCTCACAACGGGTACTCGTGTCAGTGACCAAACTATTCGTAATCGATTGCATGAAGACCAGCAGGCATCAAGAAGGCGAGTTGTCCGTATTCCATTAACCAGAAATCATCGTGCAAATCGTTTAAGATTTTCCCGTCAACATTTGGACTGGGACATAAACCAATGGGGCATGGTGCTCTTCACAGACGAATGCAAAGTTAAATTTTTTAACGACGATCGGCGTATTAGAGTATGGAGAAGACGCGGCGAGAGATTTTCAGAAGCCTGCATCCATGAAGTCGATCGTTTTGGTGGTCCAATTGTAATGATTTGGGGCGGGATAAGCTTACACGGCAAAACTGAGCTCGCTATTTTAAATGAGGGTACTGTTACTGCTCAGCGGTATATTGAGGAAGTCGTCAGACCACATGTGATCCCATTTGCCCAGCGAGCGGGTCCTGGATTCATCTTGATGCAAGACAATGCTCGTGCACACACGGCTCAAGCGACTCGGTTTGTACTGGAAGCGTCTCAAATTCAAGTCTTGCCGTGGCCGGCGAACAGTCCGGACTTAAATCCAATAGAGCACATGTGGGATCAGTTGAAACGAAGAGTTAGAGACGGTGATCAGGAAATCCACAACCAACAGCAACTCATCAACGCTGTTAAAAGGGCCTGGGAAGAGATTCCAATGGAAAATGTCAGGCATTTGATTGAGAGCATGCACTCCAGGCTTCAGGAGTGCGTAACGAAACGAGGGGGGCATACCCGTTACTAAAAGATGAGCATGGAGTATTTTCTTTTGTTTTCAGTAACTTTACATTGTTTTTATTTTTAACCTTAAATGTGTTTTTTCTTTCAAAAGCAAATAAACTTTTTAATCATTATTATTGGAATAAATTTATTGGTCTACACGGTAAAAAAAACATTAGTTTTCGTTATGGAGACAAAAAAATTAATATTGGTTTTATTATTTTCATGGTACAGACAAAATACCTAGTGGCCCTTATTTTGTTTTGAGTAGTATATAAAATCTGATCTAAAAAACTTACGCAAACTTTGTATCCAGTAAATATTAATTTGAAACTATGGTGTCAGGTTGAAAGGTTACTATTAAAGTACCTTATAAGATAAGCCAGCTGCTGATGTTCCATATTATAAAAAGTATACATAACCAACACATAAGTTTCTGCACCTCCACGAACCTCCTGTTCCAATGTTGAATCAGCCTCCACGACAGCTCAGTTTGCGCGCTCGTCCTTCGCAATGTATAGTTGAGTGTCCAGTCCAGTCGCTCCACGAGGTCACTTGCAGGCTCAGCTCAGATGATCCTGACAATCTATAATACAGTAGGTATACACAACCAACTCACCAGTTTCTGCAGTTCCGCAAACCGCCTGTTCCACTGGTGGATTAGCCTCCGCGATAGTTCAGGTTGCACGCTCTCGTCTTGCGCGAGGTATAGTCGAGTGCGCAGCCGCCGCCCTCGCCCGCACCGCGACGAGCACGGCGACCAGTCGCTCCACGGAGTCACCTTGCAGGGCCAGCTCGGCTGGTCCTGACATAATACAATTTACAGTTTAAAACATTTCATAGTATCTATATTTGAATACGATAAGAGAAAACCCCGCCTGATCCTTAAAATGCCACTACACAATACACATTCACATGATACACTAAACATGCACTCGCATAGACCCAGGACACCGTTTGTCAGCGTCACCTGACTTTTTAGGGGCGCCGAGAAACTTAAAAGGTTCCTTAAGCCACCCGGCTTGAGGGCCAGGTGAAACGAAACACTGTCAGAGGTTTTCTAGAGGGAAAAGCATCACGCACTAATGTGTGTCCCCGTTCTATACTAGATTCTCCAAGGGCTTCAGATCCCACCCCACCCACCCACCCACCCCCTACCCCCCACGAACCAGTCAACACAAGCCGAGGATAAATAAGACAAGATGAATATACTTTATTATACATCACAACAGTATTTTTGACCTTTCTTAATATAATTATGTTTACTGAAGCTTAATATAAAGCTTTAAGAAGATAATTACATTGTTGTTCAAAACAACTTTTTCTAAAATATTTTTTTATATAGTCTTACCACATAGAACCAATCATGATTAGTCGCGTTTGTAAAGTTGGCTGGTCTGAAACAAGCAAATTAACTTTTTACTCTTTTTACATGAACTATGTAAATATTTTATCGGGTAGTTGACAAAAAAAGATTTTTTTTAAAGTTTTCTACTAACTCTACCACCACGCTGGCCCAATGGTCGGTGGCAACTTACTATCTTTTTTTCTATGTACGAGTATATAAAATGCACAGCCCGAACCGCTGAACCTAAAACTTGCAGACAGGTCTTAAGTGATAATACGGATACGGTTAGATGAAGTTTGATGCGGTTACACAAAAAATAAACGTATGCTGACTTGACGCATGGTCCCGTCTCGCAGGATATGGCCTGGCTGGTGAGCGCGCGCGCGCGGGATTGGACGCCCTACATTTTGTGGCCCTACGTTAGGTTGGACAACGACCCACCATGATGGCCTAATGGTCCGCGGCAACTTCCTATCTTTCTTCTATGTATATGAAAAGAGACATTTTGACTGAAAAACAGTCAATATTGCACAGCCCTAACCGCTGAACTTAAAACTTGTACACAGGTCTGTTTTATGACGTAGGTGTATAGGTAAGTGACAATACGGATACGGATGTTTCTGTGGATAAAGTCAGATGCACAAAAAATAAAGGTATGCTCACTTGACGCAGGGTCCCGCCTCGCACGGCATGGCCTGGCTGGTGAGCGCGCGCGCGCGGTACCCCACGTGGCAGCGCTTAGCCACGCGTGGCACTAAGTAGTGGCGGGTGCGCGCGCGCACGCCGCAACCCTCGCACGGCGACCACTCCGACCACGCGGACAGCGCGCACGGCCCGCCCGTAACCGGCTCCGGCTCGTATTCAGACTTTGCCCTGGATAAGTTAAATCACAATCATGTTATGACACCGTAGTTTCGCAACGAAGAGCGATGTGTTTTAAAGATTATTTTTGATTTAGATGCACCAACAACAAAGAAATTAGAGTTCATTTTTTTACTAAGTTCAAACTTAGTTTAGTGTACACTGTACAGATACATTTAAAAGAGCGAGAATATTGTATTCACAATGCGATATTTTTAACGAAAATAGCAAACGTCTAACGCATACACCAGGGACGGCCCAGGTTGGAAGTATCCTCCCCTTCCCTCGTACAGCCACGAGAAGCTCGACGGGGGCGAGAGATATGATAGACCTATCTACTAAAAACCTAGTACGAGGTTCATAATCTTTTACAGGGATGACTTCTGACGACGACCGGTTAGCACAGAGTTGCCGCTGGCCCGTACCTGCAGTGCCGGCGCGGGCCGTGGCAGTGCTTGTAGTCGGTGAGCGGTGTTCGACACGCCTCCGCCAGCGCGCGCGCCGGCCACACGTAGTGCCGCTGGCGGGCCGCGCGCCCCGAACCGCAACTCGCGCTGCACGCACTCCACGCACCCCACGCGTGAGTCGCGCATGCGCCGCCGGCGCCCCCGGCCGCCGCTTCGGGGCTCGATTCGCTGCCGGACTCTGCACGACAAACAATCGACCACACAGGTTTTATAACATGAAACCGTCTTCGATTACAAAAACTTACAGATTCAAACAAATTTGTTTGAAACTCATGGTTTCGCGTGACCATGGCCGGTACCGGCTCGGTCGAAATCTTACCATGAAGTTACGGAACTTAAAATAAACAAAAACCAGTTTCTTTATAGATTCCCACGTTGGGCGCCAATAGCAATTGGCTGTTAGCGCCAAACAACAAAGTAATGACTTTGAATAGCGTTCTTCAAGCAAGATGAGGAGCTCTATGGCGCAGAGGTTAATGCGGTCGGTCTGTGCAGCCTACCTACGTTTTGCGGAAGTTAGGCATATTTCACTAAAGCCCGTCACCGTCACCGGATAGGTACCTAAAATTTATCATTTCGAATTTCTCTGTGCCACGGGATGGCACGTAAAACCGTTGGTCCCGGTTGCATTAGTAGCCGTTAACAACCAGCCGCGTTAACTGGATCCGCGTGGTGGTTTTTGGCCCGTTCTCCCTGTTGAGTTTCCATCCATAGGGAAGGCTCGTGCTCCAGCAGTGGGGATATAAAATGATCTAGCGATGAAGGAAAATTAATACATACTAGCAGCGTCACAGTTCCTTTCAAAGAGCTGCAGCCGCGTCAGCCGCAGCCGGGCGAAGGGCCGCATCTCGCCGCTGGCGCTGAAGAACGGCGAGCGCGGGTCCTTGGGCCAGTCCGGGCGGAGGGCACGCACCGGCGCCGGGGGTATCGTCGGCTGACGGCGAGACTGCACGGATAAGTTATATTTTTAATTAAATCATAGTTACGTTAAAACGTTAAAATTAAGTTATTTCCGACGAAGTACGTTTTCTTTTTTATAAAATTTCTTAAACGTTTAACATTGCAGTATGAGATGAAAACGTAAGGCAACCAGCTATTTTATGTTGCTGCTAGCTGCTTGAACGACTTACTTAAATAACTGGACTGAAATGTTTGCTGTCCGTAACGCACACAAGTCTGAGGTGTTTCACTATTTGAACGAGTTATAATTAGCTACTTTCTAATGGGTAGACCTTGCTAATAAACTAATCGACATAGTTTTAAGTAGTTTGAGGGTCTCAAGCGTAGTATGTACAAACAAACTTAGAACAAAGTCAAACTAAGGAGTCTGGGTATCAGACTATGATGTTAAAGCAATGTGGCCGAGCTGGACCAAGCGCAGTTGGCATTTGGCACAGCACCAACGCAGTCTGCCTAGGATCCAGTCGGGAGACGGCGACAACTTAGAGGCAATAGAACAAACTTTTCAAACTAAGGTGTTCGCTCACTACTTGCTATACTTCGCTTACCACATAAGATATGCCGCTGTCGGTACCCAAGTCGTAAGGGTACAGCGGCAGAGTGGCTGAGCTGAACCAAGTGCAGTTGGCATTGCACAGCTCCAACGCGGACACGCCCACAAACCAGTCGGGGGAGGGCGACAGCTTAAAAGCTAAGGGGGAAAAAATATCAAACTAAGGAGTGGGTATCATACTACCATACTTACCACATAAGAAATGCCGCTGTCGGTACCCGAGTCGTAAGGGTACAGTGGCAAAGTGGCCGAGCTGGACCAAGTGCAGTTGGCATTGCACAGCTCCAACGCGGACACGCCCACAATCCAGTCGGGAGAAGGCGACAGCTTACTGGCGAGGGAGACCAGGTGGTTCTTAGCGTCCACCCGGAACACTGCGAAGGTGTTGGGCATGCCAGACCCGGCCACCTGCTGCCATGATATTCCTCTAGCTTTTACAATCGTGCGGATGTGGTCGCTCTGTGGGGAAAACAGTACCTTGTCAGATAGAGTAAAAAAAAGGTTTTTGTGATGTATGTCATAGCTAAAATTTGTTATCATAAGTGCGAGGTACTCTACAGAACTGCCAAGGACTGGTTAAGGTTACAACAATAATGACAAATCACTTGGGCATCATCTGCCCTGATGGTATTAGTGACGATAACGTCGAAAGAGGAAGCGCACTTCACCGGGAACCCTCCCATTTCTTATTTCTAATTTAAACATAACAATTCTACCAACATTATTGTTATGGCAAATGATTTAGTATAAAATGTATTAGCTACACAGGCGCTTGGTATAGTAGTGACACTGTATAGCTCGTTGTTTTTATTAGGAACTAGCGGCCCGCTCGCGACTTCGTCCGCTTGAGTGAATACCCGTATCCTATACAACCCTAAAGCAGCGCCACCTACGGGGTCCAATTATATGCATGTATTATACATATAAACCTTCCTCGTGAGTTACTCTATCTATTAAAAAGACTAATCATTTAACACTCACTTCAGCTTTCAATTCCTTTTCCAAGGCTGTAGTGGCGCCATCTTCGGCCAGCCGCCGCAACCCCGCGCTGGCCACCCTTCCTTCCTGCCACACCCTGTACTGCGCTGTGTGGGACGCACCGATAACGTCGCCGAAGTGCGCATGCGCAGACTCCGGGGGAAACTCGTGCGGGTGCGTATTACGGGACCACATGCCCTCGAAGGTAACCTGTTGTACGCGTTATAACATTTTTACCGGCATACAGTTTTGTCTCACATGATTCAGCATCATCATCATCATCATCATCATCATCATCATCATCCCAGCTAAAAGACGTTCACAGCTAGACAAAGAGGGGGAGGCCCCAAGGATCTCCACAATGACCGGTTTTGTGCTGCTCTCATCCAGTATGATTATATTCACTAAACATTAAACCCGCAAAAAAAATAGCAGGATGAAACGAAACTTAACATACTTGTCAGGCCCTATAAACAGCCTGCTAAATACCAGTTGACTGCAAGTGACTGCGTGGACAGCGTTGAGCGCAGAGCCAGCGGCTATATGTGCAATGATGCTAGTGAAGACCAAGTATCTACATATCCTCGCACATCAAGCACCACATTGTATGCTTATGTTTCTTCCACGGACTGTAAGTACTTCGGGAGCTTAAACCATCCTCGCCATTTTGTTGCGTATCGCACTGACAAGGAGCGTGGAACGCACAGTCAATGTATGTGTTCCCTAAATCTCACAATCCTAACAACCGCCTTCAAAAAAGGGGTAAACCGGCATCTCCTGAATAAACTCTCTCCATCGTACCTAAATCTTATCTACGCTTAGCAAAAGGCGATCAAGATCAGGGTCTTTAAAGTGAACAAATATAGCTTAATTCTAAAATCTCATATTAATCCCTCTTCTGCTGTGGTGACACAATAGAATTTTAATTATTTAGGACACCAAGCGGTGCTCGCCGCATATGAGCGGTTAATATAGCTAAAGTAAATACCTCATACTTAGCCTCGTCGCACGCACAGCACGGCTCCACGATCGGCGGCTGCCTGGCGAAGCTAGCGGGCGCGGGCGGCGCGGCGCAGATCTTGCGCGCGAGCACCGAGCCCGGCCCCGCGCCCACCGGGCCAGCGCGAGCGCTTAGACGTACGCACGTCTCCGCCGCGCGGAACGGCGCACTCCAGATTACCTATACGGTTCAATGAATATCTATTGTCGTCTAAAGTTTACGTATAAAAGGCACAGTCAACGTCAATGTGATCAGGGGGGCGATTTTTGAAACGGTAACTAATTCTCAAGTTAACATTAAAAGTGCTTCTCTTCCCACACCTTGACCATGAATAAGAATTCAAGGTCACTGGTAACTTATTTTTGACACCGAAAATTCTTATTTCATAGTGTATTTCATGTCATTTTTAATTCGAGATCACCAGTGAGATTAAAAAATCGCTCCCTTGCGCTCCTCCGCGTTCAACCTTACCAAATATCTGAACATTTAACTTTATATTTAAATCAAAGACAGTGTACATTTTTGGTTGACGTCTGAGAATAAACGAAAGTGCGCCTTAACACATTTTAATAAAGCGTATCGAAAAAAATCAGAAACGATTTTTAAACAGAATAGCCTGTATGAGTGGAGTTCACCTTACAGTAAAAAGGTATAAAGAAAGATTATCCCAATTCAATTTTATGTCTTTGGAAAATCGTAAAGACCAACTGTTATTAAATTTTTTGTATAAAGTACTTAATTAAGATATGGATTGTCCATCCCTTTTATCACAGGTAAATTTTAAAGTACCCAGACTTACTGCCAGATTACAAGGAACTATGGGAGCAATTCCCCTCTTATTGCAATATTTAGGTGTTACAATGAACTATCTAAAAGTAGATATATTAAGCGACAAACTGGATTTTTTTTTATAAGTGTGTTAAATTGTACTTCAATAATAAGAAATAGCCCTTAAAATTGTACTTTTAAAAAATCTTTTTTTGATGATTTTTTGTTTCTGTTTTTTTTCGGCTTAGCAATTTTATTTTTTGGTAGGTATATAATGTGCGTACCTATAATTTTAATAATTTTAATATATATATATAAGTACACGTTTTTATGATTATATACGTTTAGATATAAATGTTCTGTATGTATTTAATTAGTTGGTTGGTTTTTCTAATAAATAAATAAATAAAGCAGATTTTTGTCAAAAAATTGACCAAAATCTGTTTACAATGTGTTAAGGCGCACTTTCATTATAGGCGCATATATGAACGTTCAGATAAATTTTCGTTACTGATTATAACAAATGGAAATAAATTGTTTTGTATTACATTGTGATTCATAGGACAAGGGATATTGTGATCTTCATACAAAATTGTTGCAAATTATGTACTATTTTATTTGTGATTGTTACAATATTGTAGGTTGCTACTAAATTAACAAAGAGGTATTGTACCAACCTGTACATCAGTTTTAGGATGAGCGGTAGCATTATCGACGGCGGTGTTACAAAACTTATGAGGCTTCGTCTGGGCATCATGCGCTTGAAAAGCGCCTAAAGTCTGGTTGGCCACAGGCGCACTGACGTTCTCAACCTTCGTGGTTTCCTCATCGATCTGAGCCCAAATCATAAACCCTACAAACGGTGTAGGGCCTTGTCCGCTGTCCACTCCTTGTAACGACACTAGGAACAAAAGACAAAAGGTATTTTATGTAAGTTATAAACATCATTTTCAAACTTCTAGCTCTCAGTTCATCCTGATTTTCCGATCCGAACCCCTCGGAAAATCTAGTAAGACAAGGGGACACGCCATAGTGCGTGATGCCGTTCCCTTTAAAAAAACCTCCGAAGGTGATTCATTTTACACGGCTTGAGGAACTCTTTAAGTTTCTCCGCCCCCAAAAAAGCCCGGTGAAGCTAAAAATGCCGTCTGAGGCAATCAGCAAACTCTCTCCAAAAAAAAATCATCCTATCTAATATTATAAATGATACGCTTTTACGCGTAAACTATTCAACCGATCATCGTGAAATTGTATAATCAAAGACATAGGATACTTATTATTTTAAAAATAAGTGAATTTGTTTGTTTATTTGTTTGTTTGATACGCTCTCACGCGTAAACTATTTAACGATTTGTTTGTTTTGTTGTCATAGAAACTGTCAAAGCGGTAGGTACGAAGTCCGCCGGGTCTTTACTTGCGACAGCGGGACACAGCATTCCAGATGCAAAGATTTCCAGAGCGGAGTAGGCGCGCCGCTCTCTGAAACTGCTGCCACTGCCATCTTGTTTATGGATAAGAGGCAGATCCAACTTACCTGTATAAAGTTCTCCCGGTAAGAACAAGTCAGGTTCGCCAGCTATCCCCAGACGATAGAAGGCATCGGCAGGCTGAGCGTGCGCTGGAGCCTGCTCGCACACCGTGGCCGGAAAGGGCGCGGGCGCAGGCACGCTCGCGGGCGCGGGCGCGGGTGCAGGCGCGGGCGCAGGCGCGGGCGCGTGCGCGGGAGCGGGTGCAGGCGCGAGCGCGGGCGGCGTCGACATAGCGGTGGCTACCGCCAGACACGCCGCTAACAGCGGAAACATACCTCCGGGGAGCAAGCGCAACACTGAAACTTCCACTCAAATGTAAAAGGAAAACCAATACACCTCTCTTACCTGAAAATAGTATTTAAGAGAAAACAAACAGCTTGCCTCAGCTGAGATGGGATTCAAAACCATGACCTTTTGCAGTACGGTTGGCAAACTCATTCATTTAAGCTACCGAAACATAACAAATTTTTCAAGTGTTTTTGATATAAGTCTATTAGTTAATCGAAACAAATATCATTTATTTTAAAGAAGTGGGTCGGTAGGTACTATTAGACGTTATTTTAGTACCTACATGACAAAGTTCTTCAAAGTATATTTTCGAAGACTGTTTAAACTTTCTCAATATTGTTTATGTTGACGGAAAAATATGGGCTGGGTTAAAAGCTCCTCCTCGTTACCATCAGAAGCAGTGCGAATTGAACATGTTGTTTTGTAATACCGCAACAGGGCAAAAGCAGTGCAGAACAGAGCAGATTAGTATCTCTGCAGCCCGCGCTCATATTCGGTATATCGTGGTTCTTAAGGAAACAATACATTGCCTGAACACCTTAGATTACAACAGAGTTGTAGTGCAAGGCTTGTATTTACAACTCGCGTTTGCTCGCTTTCAACCCACCGTGCTCTCGACCTGTTTTTTTAATTTTTTGCTTTTACTAAAAGGTGACTTACTTATCATACTCTACTCTACACTCTACATATCATATATAATCAGTGTCTTTACATATTACCTATATATATACAGCATACGTTTAATAATCATCTTTACTTCACATTAATTTATATGAACTAAGCAAGTATATTTTCCTCAAACTTTTAAATAAGTAGTTGCTATTTCAATGCTTCCTAATAATTTTAAAACTATCGAGTAGGTACTCTTTATCAGTCTGAATTATTTAAGTTTTCTTTTAAAGAAAAAGTGACCTTTTATTATTACTTGTATTCTGGCAGTTTCTTTCTTTCTAGAACTTGTTAAAATGTAATGTAAATAAATTAAATGTTAAATGTACTAAAGTCTGTCTCCCAAGCACTCTTATTCAATTCAATTTCCTCTGATATCCGTTCAAAACCAAAAACTTAATTAATTCTTACTATAGCATACCTACAGAAATATAGTGTACTTAAGTAGTCATAAAGAGGAAAAAAATGTTCAAGTATGATTATTTTATACAAAAAAACAATAAAGTATAATATTTTGCTTAGAGTCTGTATGTACTAAACATTAATAAATTTTAAAATAACTACTAACTAAATACCCATTTACTAATAAAAACTTAATAAAACAACTAAGTTTCTTTGTCTCCCAAACATCAATATCGAAAAATTCATATTCTATGTAGATAATTAATAAAAACTAGCTTTTTAATAATTATCTACATAGAATATGAATATTTTTTGTATTATCATTAAAATTTTATATTACTACCCTTTAGCATTTCATTACCTTCATTGTTTGACAAATCTGTTTATTAAGAGCTGATTTTTCAATCGTATGTTAAAGTTTATTAATTGAATAATTTTGACTTAATTTCTCTTTAGACAATATGTCAAAATGCCAATGTTATTCGCTAGATAAAACTTATCTGAGGATTGAAAAATCGGGCCTAAAAATATAAATATGATTCCGCGCTTTGACTCGAAGCTCGCGCTACGTCAAATAACACTAACCTAGATAAGCTGATATTTCCTTCATCACTAACGGATTAAAGTATTAGTTATTCGTTGTTCGATCATTATTTGCATGTCTGATTATAAGCCACTTGCAAAATTATAACATTTTGTTTATTTTACAATAATCAGTTAGCGACGAAAGCGCAGCGCAGGCTACCGCTCCCGTTTGGCACCCGACGGGGACTGGACCGGGACAGCGGGACGCGACTAACAACCCCTATCCCTAGCCGGCAAAATTGATATAAGCAATAACCGTAATGAAATCACGAGCGTGTGAAATAGTTAACGCTTGCCATTGAACACCTAATAACTATACAGCTTGCACCCTACTATACAATAAGTTTTATACGCCCGATTAATACTCAGCTTAAAACTTATTAGTCCAGAATTATAATTTTAAAAAGTTTTGTCAATTCCTATCTTTTCTTGTATTCAGGTGACATTTTCAGTTGATTAGGACATAGTCAGATAGATACATTTTATCCAAGAATAGAAAATATGCCCATAATTGATATGGACTTTCTTAGGTAGATGTTTTTACACAGGGGTCAGCAAACCGCGGCTTGCAAGCCTCATGCGGCTCTTTAAATTTTGCAATAAAACTATTTTTTTTCTTTTCTATACTATTGACAAAGTGAGACAGCAGGATTCAACCGCACGCAGACTTAAACTAGACAGAACAAAAAGTTGTGGCTCTTCAAATTTATTGTTGTTTTATTATCGTATTTGGCTCTTTGAGCTAAAAAATTTGCCGACTCCTGATCTAGAATCTAGACTAAGAACTGTAGAAACATCTACTATAATAGCTAGGTACTGGAGATTTGTGATCAATATGCGTTGTTTTTTAAACAAATAGATTGTCATCGGGATAACATAAAATAGATTTAAAGGAGAGTCACATAATATATTTTCTATGGTTGAGAAGTTCTCGGCCTCAAGTATACTTTATCTAATAAATACTAAAATAAATATTATAATAATAAATATTACAGGAAAGGTAATAAATAACAAATAAATGTGTTTGTATGTTATTTTTATTTGCGACAATAATTGTAATACAAATAAAGATTTTGCTTAGACTTATAAATAAATAAATAATAATATTCTAAACATATAGTTTAAAGAGAGAATGTTTCGTAAGTAATTCTAATCTCTATTATTCAAGTAAAGTGGTTTGAAACGTTATGTTGATAAAACGTCTACTAATTATATTTATATTAATTCAAGTAAGAAGAATGCAAAGATTGTTATTTCTACAGAGACAAAATGTTACATATACACTACTAAGAAGATTAAAATCATAATATTTAGTATTTATTTATTTGGTATTTAGTTGATTAATTACGTAACATTCGAAAGAGTTTCAATACATAATGTAACAGTTCAATAATATAATGTTAAAGCATATTAAAAGAATTTAAAGCAACAAATTTCAAACAATTTTCTTTCATGAATTCCGTAGTTTCACAACTCCAATTTGGTTTTCTTTTTATCATAAACATTTACATAATATTCATAATTTCACACCGATCAATCAATTAAATTACAAAAATACAAAAGTTACTCAATTAAGCAAGTTCATTTTTAATTTAATTAGGTATCAATGAAACCAATTTGTATCGTCATCGTACATCTACTTATTTCTTACTATAACTAAAGGCTTACTGCTACAAATAATCGTCTGTTATACAATCCACAGAAGTAACCCACTGAAAAACTTCAAATGTTACTTCTTATCCCACAATAATTAATCTACGCGGAAATTTCGAATATGTTTGTATGTTTTTGTAACATTTTTAATGCTATGAGGAATTCACTACTAGTAAGTTATCGTGGGGTTTATGCAAACAGATTAAGAAAAAAGATGTTTATAAAATATTAATAATAACTAACAAACACAACAAGAGCTTTAAATAACAGCTCATAACTACTTAATGAGAGTAATATAAAGTAATCGAATTAATTTGGCATCAGACAGTTATAATAAGGTTCTATATGTTTGGTACAAAACATGTTTTTCAACATGCCAACCTTTTCTCAAAATGGCACAATATTTTCATTCATATCCCAAATTTAAGCAACGTTACTAAACTAACTACAACCGTATCTTAATTTTGAAAGAGATAAATCTTTAATTCATTCTATTAGCTTTTAATGTTATGTATAGAGAAAGAACAATAGTAGGTATGCCTATTAGCTATTAAATCTCAATATTCATTGATATGGAAATAAACCTAATATATTAAATCCATATGCTTATATGCTATGCATATAGTCTAAACACAGCTTGGAGATACTCTTTAAGACAAATGTTCCATTGCAAACTCTTTATTCAATTTTATTGAACTTAATGATATCAATATGGAAGCCAAGACATCTTTATTTCCTTCACAACTAGTACCACTAACATTCAATTACGAATTCACAAATAAACTCTTGCTCTCTGAAGCAAGATCGAACCACACTATGCTCGTACCAAAAAGTATACTTGAATAAGACTTGAATGATGAACTTTTATATATTTAAAGAACTTTGGTTTAAAAATTTCTAATAAAATCAATAATTTACCTATATTGCATTCTATATCACATTCTAGATCCATGTTTATAGAAGGTCTTTGATAATCGGTACATGAACAGTATATTCAATTTTGACGCTGATTTCTACAAGAAATTTAATGGTGTCTGTATTTTGGCTAATGCCAGTGGTGACATATTTTGTTTTGAAGCATACTACGTTAATGAAATGAAAATGCAAGCAATTAGTGATTCTGGTTTCTTTTTTAAAATTGTAGTCACTTTCTGAAATAATGTATGATAAATAATTCATGCCCTAATTGATAATAATAGGATACTATAGGGACTAAAGAGCTTTCTTCACAAACTTTCTAAAGGGTGAAAATGTCTATAATTAATAAAATCTCTTTCAAACCGTCCATCTGTTTTGCAGTTTGTCATAGTGCAACCTTATGCTATGAAATTATTTCACAACAACGATAGTCACATCCTTTGGCTTATTTTTGTTTGGTATCCCGTATCTTATCCCGGCATGATGTCAACCCTCGCCCTTCACCAAAATCCGTCAAGACATTTCCCAAGGTCAAACAGTGTTTAACTAAACCTTCATAAAGGGTTTTGTTAGTTCCCAGTGACATATCCCGGAGGTCAAATTATGGTGTTTATGTCGTATCCGCACATACATTTAGGCGGGTCGCTTAGGACTGCGGGCGAGTGGGCGCGTCCCGCAGCTGCAGCACGTGGTCGACGGGCTGCGGCCGCCCGTCAGGGCCCACCGTCGCCGGCTTCACCACACCCGACGACACCATCTTGTCGAACAAATTCACCAACTTCATTGCCTCGTACTCTTTCTGAGAACAAACGGTAGCCGTCAGATATAAAAAGAATAATAATAATGTGAAACCCCAAATTATTGTGCAAAAATAATGGGCTTTAGTATCGCTACAAATGATTTTGTACAATGATGATTTTTATATCTAAAATCAAGTTTTTTATTTTCATAAAACCCTGTTAAATAATTTGCCTTAACTTCTCCCACGAGAAATCCCCAAATTATTTAGTAACTTAATTCACTTCCATTGAATTTGTCTTTTTTTGTCATGTCGAGTTGTCGATGTTTCCTCAATGTTGCCATTTTGTAACAATCAAATCGATTTATCAAAATATAATCGATTCACTTGTAGTTATTTCATTAAAATAACGAGTTGTATTGTAATCTCCTTTAAGTAAATAAATAATATGTAATAAACCCCCGTCGTTGACGATACAATGAAATGCTCCTTACATGAAACTGAAAAGATACGCACAAAAAAAAGATAAATTTGACAAATTTTTATGTACAAATCACATTTGACCAAAATTATTTGCTACGCCGAAATTGTTTTTACAAAATGAGACCTAATGGTTTCTAAGACAGATTTCCTGTAACTCCTATGGTTTATAATTTTTCCATACTGTCCCAGTTGCAAAAAACACGTACACTGCATAATGTAGCGGCTACTTTTTTTTTCTTAGACAATTTTTGACCTTTATTAGTACTGTATGTCATTTTAACTGGTAACTGATGTAAATTTGCAAACTCAGACATTATTATTATTTCTCTTTTGTTTTTTTTTTTCAACACGTTGTGATTGTCCTTAATATTTTGTGTTTTATTTGTGATGGAAAGTGTCCTTTTATGATAGGGCATTTTCCAATATTTTTGAAGCTGTAAGGGAGAAAAGAGTTTGACACATGCTGTTTCTTCTTCTTCTTCTTCTGCACTAACAGTTTCTTGCCGGTTCTTCTCAGTATAAGGTCTCCCGCCCAGTGTAGACTTACGAACCGATGGCATAATGACGTTCATAAGAGCTATTTGTAGCCTAAACTGAATAAATAATTTTTAATTTTTAATTGTTTTTTTTTTTTAATTTTTTACACTGCTAAATTACTGCTTTAAGAGCTTAATATCTCATGGTTACCCACCAGTTTTTGGTGATAGTTTGCTGATGGCCTCCGGCCGCCCTTTTAGCATAACCAGTCTTTTTTGGCTTTTTAAGACTTTTTAAGCCGAAGTGTGATCGAAACACCGTTAGAGAGGATCTAGAGACCTACTAGACACTCAGAGAGGTTCGGATCGGCTCGTGTTACCCACCTGTTCGTCGGACATGCCTTCAAGCGGGTTGGCGCGCGGCGGTCGCGTGCATCCGAGCACGGGGTCGATGTGGGGCTCGGCATGCCGGTACTCGTCCGTGTCCGAGTCGTCGCTGCTGGACGAGTACCCGTCCCCGCGCCCGCCCCGCCGCCCCGCCAGTAGCCCCTTCTGCGCCAGGTGGCCCGCGGCATTACCGAAGCCGGTGTACTTCACCATGCGTCCCACTATTGCAGCCCAACCAATAATTAAAAATAGATTAGATATATGTAATTAAAATTAATTTCAAATTATTTAAGTATGGTATTATGGTATTCAAACAATGAGCTTAGTTATAGCTAGATTAGTGGCACCATGGTGCTTCGACACTTTAAGACCAGTGTTCAACAGAATTTTCATCATCAAAAAATAACATAGATTTTTTTTAAATTTAAATTATACAGAATAACAGCTAGGAAGCAGGTGTACTGTATTTTTTTTAATTCATATTCATATTCATAACTTTATTGCAGGTCACAACATGTTACATAATTTTAATTTAACAATAAGTACTGTAGGTACATGTAAGTGACATGTATTATCGGAATCGAAAACATGCAATTTATTTTATAATATGTGGTACTACTTAAGTCTCTTGGGTTTGTGTGTAGTACCTAGATCAATCGTTGTTAAAGACTAAAACCAGTTGCAGACCCCTATTTTTATTGATTAAAGGAAAAATGTTGATCATTGGATCCTGTTGAACACTGGTGCCATTATACTATATTCTACAATTTTATCCGCAACTTTTTCCATCCAAAAATAAATTAATTGAAAAAGCATTTCCTGCTCAACTTAACCGATATTAAAATGTATTTTTTTTATTAAATTACATTTAATTGCAAAGGTTTGGTCGATAATGTTAAAAAATATTTTAAAATACGTAAAATTTTATTGCAGACTGAACATCAGATTATCGACTTTACAATTAAAAGCAAATAATAAAAAATATAAATGAAAAAGAAATCAGAAATACTATATTAAATATTCGTAAATTTTTTATAAAATACAGTGAAAAAATTAAACGCCCACCCGACCCAGCCAGGAATCGAACCTGGGTCTTCCGCAATCCGGGCGGCTGCACTGACCGCTATGCTACCGGGAAGGCTGACGTAAGCGCTGAATTTTGTCACTGCTATTTTAATGTTTTTGAGTGCTTTTTAAGCAGGCACTAGCGCCATCTATCCAAACGGTTGTTGCAACCGATGGCCATGCAGATTCATCTTTGCAGATGAAATACCACAAATTTGATAACACAACGCTATAGTAAATTTTACTTTTTTTTTTGTTTTTATTTTTTTTTTTTTTTATTTTTAAGTGCTAATTGCTACACTGAAGCTAAATTAAATATTCGTAAAATTTTTATAAAATACAGTGAAAAAATTAAACGCCCACCCGACCCAGCCAGGAATCGAACCTGGGTCTTCCGCAATCCGGGCGGCTGCACTGACCGCTATGCTACCGGGAAGGCTGACGTAAGCGCTGAATTTTGTCACTGCTATTTTAATGTTTTTGAGTGCTTTTTAAGCAGGCACTAGCGCCATCTATCCAAACGGTTGTTGCAACCGATGGCCATGCAGATTCATCTTTGCAGATGAAATACCACAAATTTGATAACACAACGCTATAGTAAATATTACTTTTTTTTCTTTTTTATTTTTTTTTTTTTAATTTTAAGTGCTAATTGCTACACTGAAGCTAAATTAAATACTATAATTAGAAATATAGTCATTAAAGTATGTATAACAGTTACAGTTGTTATATATTTTTCTCACTCTCTATCTGCAATCAGCCTTAAGGCTATAACCAGGTTATATGTTATAGATAATTAAATATAATATGATTCATTATCTGATATTCTTAATTATGGTGACTACCATGATTAAATATTTGTTTATTACTATTTATGAGTTTTACATAGACAATACATACCTTTTTCTTTGCACATAATAAATATAAACTCTGCAACTAAATCTCTAATGCTGGTGACTGGCGATGTGAGAAGTCTGCAAAGCATATTTCGCAGCGTGTCTCCCTTCTCCGGGGGAGAAGACACGTCCCGCAGCGGAGGCAACACCACTTGGCGCAAGTACTTCCTTTGGGTGCGGCACGCGCGAACACTCTTCAGCATCACTGTCAAGATCGGGGAGAGATCATCGAACTGCTTCTCTGTGGCCTGTGAAGGAGAGAAAAGTTACTGTAAAATTAACCAGGTTCATTACAGGCTATATCGATGAATGTTTAACAGAGCTTTACATACATTGCTTTAAGAATAAACATTTCTTATAGTTTAATAAAGAAAATGTAGCTTTTATCCACTCGGCAACGAGTCAGGGCAACTGACAACGCAACTAAGACTTTTAGATAGAAATAAATTCCTGACCTTAACATAAAATCTTAACAAAATTTATAACATAATGATGAAATTAAAATATACATACTGAAGATACAAGTAGACGGTGTTTCAACAATTCTACCAGGGCTTGCAAAGCATCCATGTTTCTGCCATCATACTCGTGTAGACAAATTTCATCTTTACTCAATATAGGAGTCAAATATATGTAAAATTTTGATGGAATACTGAAAAGTAATGCCATACAAATAATACAGAAACTGTATTAAGTAAGTGTGTGTACATGTATAATACCTGGTTATTATGTTACAAAAAAAGGTTATTAAGTTATAGTGTCTATGTAAACAAGATGTTGCCAACTGGCTATTAGGCTTAAGATCTTTTTGTATTTACTTTATGGTTTTCTTGTATTTTATATGTCTTTTTGACGTTTTATATTATTAAAAAGCTGTTGTCTTTTATCTACTTGTGCTAAATGGTGTTTTTCTCCCTAATTATCCCGAAGTCCTAGTTTTCCCTCAATTCACTAGCCTTCCGTAATACAAGACTTTCTAAGTGAATGTGAAATGTCAATCAATCAAATGATAATTTATTACAACACACCTTGTCAGCAAGTTGCCAATATTACTACGCAAATCCATCAATTTAATTTCATCTGACATGTCAGCACATAGCAATGCAGTAACAACTGGCATCAGTTTCAAATACATAGCTTCTTCTTTCTCATTTAGTGGCTTATGGGAGTCCAAGTTTACAATTAAATTGAACTGCACTTTGAGAATTTCACAGATTATTGCCTGTTGATTATCCTAAAAATAAATAAATAATTCATCATGCTCTAACTGCCATACTCAGAGAAGTCAATTAAGTTTTAATGACAATTAAATGTCTTTCCTTCTCTATTTAGCACTGTACATAAGAAAGTGACAGCAAGAGACTTAATTGTCATTAAAACTTAATTGACGTCTCTGAGTACGGCAGTCAGTACCTTATTTAGTAAATTCAGCTATCACTAAAATAATGAATAACTCTAAGTCTCAATTTGATACTAGAAGATCAATAAGGGGTACCTCAAGTAACCAGTAGTGGCAGCCTTCAATTGCGCCATTTAAAGATTTGGAATTTTGGTTAGCTTCCGGTGAAATAGCTTCTTTCAGCAGTTCATTGAGGCAACTTATCAAGTAGTCCATACCACATAGTTCTGATTTAACTTTTTTTTTTACATCTGGTCTGAATGCTGTCAGTATGAATAGTAATTTCATATCATAAAGCATTATTTCATCTTTATATGGGACATCTTTATAGACTCGGAGCCTGCCAATCAAAGCTTGGGCCACGCTAGTGTGGACACACAAACCTCTAGCCACTTCACTGTTGAATGTTGTATTACATAAACACTTCAATGCTTCAAGTACAATTTCTTTTTTTGGCATTTCATTAGATGGTAGCATCTCATCTTCAAGTCCAACATAATTGTACAAGCCAGCTTTTTCCACCAATATTGTTATCCATTTTTCACATAACATTTTATCTAAATCATGCTTGTCCCGACTGTAAATATTAAATGTGTGATTTACTACATACATACTGCATACATATTATGTTGTTTGCTACATGATGACTTATCATAATAAACAAGGCAATGAACTTTTAAATAGATACCTCAAAATCCTTGCAGCTGACAAACACAAAACATGGATAGAATCAGAGTTTTCCTTCTGTAAATGCTGGAATATTGCTGTCCATAGTATCAATTTGTTGTTTTTCTCATTCAAAAGAGGAAAAGTAAAAACGTCTTCATTCTGTAATAATTATATCAAAGTGAAGCATACTTAATAAACAGGAAATCACTTTAATAAACGTAATAGTATTTTTTAATATAAATTCACTGTAAAAAAGCACTAACATTTTTTATAAATTTTTGTAACACTTCGGCTACTCGTTCTACTTCCCAACTCGTACTAATTATTTCTACGTCTTCTTCGTTCATTTTAATTATTTTATCTGAACCGTTATTGGCGACAAAATAGACCAAATTAAACTTTGTGGAGCAAAATAATACACTCGCTCAATCAGTCACACCAAACTCTACTCTTTTCTTTCTTTTAGTTGATGGCTTCGTGCGATTAGCACATTTAGCCAGTGTCAAAGTAATTTTTCTTACAATACATATACAGGTTGTGGTTTTGAACAGTCGCCATATTGTACACAAGTGTAGAACAAATACTTATAATTTAAATAAAAATATTAAAAAAAAATATTACCTATTGGTTGGTGTCCTATATCTTTCGTAACATCTCACGTTTCTATTCGAAATTTACATGTACTACTCCGAGGTCAACGACCGTTAACTTAAACAAACATTGCTGTCGTGGCTATTTAACGCTACTACATCCTAGAAACTAAATAGGTACCTACGTTATTTAGTCTAGGTATGAATGTTACTTAGCCACTTCCTATTAAAAGTTTCTTGGTTCGATTCCCAGTTACTCGACAGAATTACTCGATTCAGAAAAAAATAAACTACGTACCTATGCTATTAGTATGTAGGTATGGAAATGAAATGAAATGAAAATGTGCTTAAGCAAAACTTTGACTTACCTATGTTACTCGTAACAAGTGTTCAAAATGTGCCCCATTACGAGCGATACACAAAGCAGCACGACGCCGAGAATTTTCTTTTAATTGGTTGAGAACGTAAATGTTTTCTCTCACCGTTTCAAAAGCGGACACTACTCGCGTACGCAATTGCACTACACTTGTAACCTTCTCAGAATACACTAGCCTTTTTACATCACCCCACAAATAAAAATGTAGCGGTGTTAGGTCCGGGGAGCGAGGAGGCCAAGACACTGGACCGCCACGTCCCACCCACTGCGATCCAAATGTATCGTTTAGGTAGCTGCGCGCTACTTGTCCATAATGTGGTGGAGCACCATCCTGCTGGTAGAAGAGGTCTCTGAGGAATGCCAGTGGAATGTCCATCAACAGCTCATCTACAACGTGGTGCAGCAGATCTAGGTAGGTAAGGCTGTTGAGATGACCTTCAATGAAATAAGGCCCCAGTAAATAAGGGCCAATAATACCAGCCCAAACATTTAGGCTGAAACGTCTTTGGAAGGAGTCTTTTTTTGTGACATGAGGGTTCTGTTCTCTGTGTGCCCACCAATAATCATTATGCACGTTGTAGACGCCGACCCTTGTGAACTGCGCCTCGTCAGTCCACAGAATATTAACGTGCTGATGTTCGAGGAGCCACGTACAAAACTCGACTCGGCTGGACTGGTCAGTGGGAAGCAAATCCTGAACTCGTCGAAAATGGAATGGGTGCTGCTGGTTCTTCTTCAACAAGCGCCAAACGATGGTGTGATCAAGGCCAAAGTGCCGCCCAGCATCACGTGTACTGGCGCGTGGCTCGTCGTCGAAGAACTGCAAGATCTGCTCCTGTAAGTCGACGGGCAGGCCCACGTTGCCTCGACCACTGGCGTGCGCTGGGATACTGAACTGCCCGTAATCCAGTAGGCGTTGTGTAGCAGCCAGCATCGTCGTTCGGGACGGCGTTGGTCGGTCTGGCCACCTCTCCGCGAACATCTGCACTGCACCCCTCAAACTGTTACCGGCGAGGGCATACATCCGCACCATTTCAACGTAGTCGTGATTAGAATAACGCGACATCGTACCTACGTTTGAAAACGGCCCGGATTTTTTTTGTCAAACGTGTGCGCGCGCTCGCGGTTAGCGGGAGACTGAGCGAGCGGCGACCGTTGAATCGTCGTCGGTTCCCGCTTTGAGCGGGTGGCAGCTAGCCGACAAAAGCCGGCGCAAGCGGCGGCATTTGTAGGCATTTGTTTTACGCACCTAGCGCAGAGCCAAAGTAGTAGCACAGTGTAGTATATTCAAAAGAATGAAGATATGCAACAGAAACAAAATCTTTTTCGTATTTTTTTTTTACGTATTTTTTTTTAATGGATTTATTATCAGTTACATTAACATAATCGCCTCCTTAAATTTGGCAACTGTTCAAAACCACAACCTGTATATATGCAATATGATAATGATTAATGATAATAGAAATGAGAAGTGAGAAATGATATACCCCCAAACCCTCGAATAGCTCAGTAAAGATGTGGGGCTTTACTAAGCCCTCACGCAGACTTCTTGAGAGAATTTGAAAAGTGACGTTGCACTGTCTTGTTTCATTTGCCAACACTCATGCACACTCACGAACACTTAACGGTTAATAATCCACCAATATTTCACATTAATATTCGACATTACTCAAATTTTAGAATATAAAACAAAACCGCAGACATGACTCTTCACTTTCCCGCCAAGAAGTCCCAAACTACTCTTTTAGCCACACTCAGCCTCAGCTGTCAGTTAATTAGCAATTAGCATAGCAGCTTAGCAGCATGTGTCAACTCGATTTACTAACTCGAGTTAGCTTGAGTTGCTCGTGTTGCATTCTCTCTAACTCGAATTGGGGCGGGCGCGCCGCCGCGGCATAGCATATCAAGAATGGCACCGATATTGCACGAAGTTTGCCGATCATTTGTGTTGTGGTTGTCATTGTTACTATATTCATTGGCTTCAAATGTCACAATTTGACTTTTTGAGGTTAACTTTGGTTGAAGTGCCGGTTATCTGTTGTTGTTAGTCATTTTTATTCTTTTTGACGTGACAACGTCTTATAAATTGGTTTGCCGGGTGACACTTCAAGAAACTGCGTTACGCTCCGCTCACGTTATGCGCTCACAATGAGAGCGAGTGAGAGGCACGCGTCCCTTCCACTCGGGCATGGTTAGCCCGCCTAAGAGCGAGAGAGACAGACATAAAAAGTGAAAGGTAAATACGTATGTATGTGTAAAGGTAAAAATAAAATTTTGTTAATATGAAATTCAGTGCGAGATTCTTTGTATAAATTAATGTTTTAAATATAATTCTTTGTATAAATAAATGTTTTAATTTGTTACTATTATTTCATCCTTCTTCCTACTATACGAATGAATATTCACATTAAAATTATTTTACCACTCAAAGTCGTTGTCACGTAAAACTTTCGCCCGTATATCGACTTTACAGGCAACCAATTTTTTTTTATATATTTTAGCGTTTTATTAACGCTTAAATATACTTAAGTAAAATTTAAACATTGAACAACCTCAGGCGGGAATCGAACCACGCACCTTCCGCATTCCGGGCGGCTGCCTTAACCACTTGGCTACCGAGGTCTGGCTTTCACCCGTCGAAATTTTTCAGTGCTTGATGCTTATGTTTTTTAGTCAACATTGCTTCATCAATCTTAGAAGTTTTCACCTCTGAGATCCGAAAGAAATATTTTTACAAATATTTGAACATTCGGTTAAGATGAAGCTGCGTTATAGATAAGTGTTTTTTATATATTTTAGCGTTTTATTAACGCTTAAATATACTTTAGTAAAATTTAAACACTGAAAAAAGACGACAACCTCAGGCGGGAATCGAACCTGGAATGCGGAAGGTGCGTGGTTCGATTCCCGCCTGAGGTTGTCGTCTTTTTTCAGTGTTTAAATTTTACTTAAATAGAACAGCTTTTTGATGTAACATCTTGACGCTCGCTTTCTATATATACAATTTGTGAGAGTGATTTCGTGAAGTAGGTGTAACAGTGTGATAACCGCTATATTAATTTCCTCTTTGGTGTGATAGGAAGTCGGGGAAGCGCCCAAGCGCGCGCCATTTTGTAAATTTAAATCAATATGATAATCGATTATAATCGATAATCGATGATAATCGATAATTGATGATAATCGATAATCAATGCAAGGGAGCAGAAACAGGATGCGATAGGCATCTTTTGCGATTTATTGAAAGCTTTCGACTGAGTCGATCACGTGACTTTTTTGTTAAAAATGGAATATTATGGTGTGTCAGATCACTCACTTACCTTATTGAAATCATACCTAACTGGCAGAGTTCAAAAAGTTAATATTACCGCTTATGGGGGTGCCCCAGGGTTTAATTTTAGGACTTCTTTTATTTTTCATTTATGTAAATGATCTACCTTACTACACCGAAGATTTTTGTGAGATAGTATTATTTGCTGATGACACCACATTGATTTTTTAAATTGATAGACATAGAGCAATATTTGACGACGTAAGTAATACTCTCTCTCAAATATTACATTGGTTTACCACTAATAATCTGCTGCTTAATGCAAAAAAAAAACTAAATTTGTGAAATTCACGATACCCAATGTGAAGCAGGTTAATACCAGTCAATAATATCACTATGAACGATGAAATAGTTGAAATAGTTAACTGGACAGTTTTCCTGGGTATTATCTTGGATAACAAATTACAATGGGGTTCTCATATTGCTACCCTGGCAGGAAGACTTAGCTTAGCTGCCTATGCGGTTAGAAAAATAAGGTCACTTACTGATGTAGAAACGGCAAGATTGGTTTACTTTAGTTACTTTCACAGCGTCATGTCATATGGTCTTTTATTGTGGGGCTCAGCGGCTGACATTGACACCATTTTTGTGTTACAGAAAAGATCCATTCGAGCTATTTATAGCCTTAAACCCCGTGATACTCTGAGAGAGTTATTTAAGCAGATTAATATTTTAACTGTAGCTTTATAAAAACACAGTATATTTATAAAAAAACCGTTTATGTTTATAAAAACTTAGATAAGTTCGAAAAGAAAAGTAATACTCATCATTTTAAGACAAGAAATAAAAACAAATTTGCCATTCCAAAACTTAGACTCAATAAATTCATTTGTTGGGAAATGTATAAAAATATACAATAAAGTGCCTTTCACTCTAACGGAATTGCCACTACACAAGTTTAAGACAGAAATAAAACAAGGTCTAATGAAAAAAGGCTACTATAAAATTGATGAAAATTTAATGATAAGAATGTGTGGTCATCTTAGTCTGCTCGCCTGCACATGTTATTTCACATTGTAAGTATTTACACTTTTGTATTATAAAAGGTTATTATAGAGTCAAAGAATATTTAGATGATAAAACAACGGTTAAAAACACATTATACTCTATTTGAATCAATATAATAAAATTAATTTATATAATTTTTATACTGATATGATAGCCTTTATCAGCAGTGTCCTACAGTTAACAAACAGCGTTGCGTTGACTTTGTTTTTCTGAAACAATTTTTGACTTTTATTAGAGTACTATAGTGGTACTGGACTTCTTGGCGGGAAAGTGAAGAGTCATGTCTGCGGGTTTGTTGTATTTTCTAAAATTAACCGTTAAGTGTTCGTGAGTGTGCATGTGATGGCAAATGAAACAAAACAGTGCAACGTCATTCCAAGAAGTCTGCGTGAGGACTTAGAAAAGCCCCACATCTTTACTGAGATACTCAAGGGGTTGGGATGGTAATGTCATTTTTCACTTCCCATTTCTATTATCATTCATCATCATCAATATTGTTTATTTATTTATGTATTACTTATGAAGACAGAACGAACAAATAGGCTTGATGGATTTCATCCTGAGCCGTAAACCAATACACAAAAAAAAAAACGAAACTTCAAAGGTGGCTGGTCGTTAGTGGTCGAAGAAGACCACAAATTTCCCTATATATTACTTTACTCTTTGCCACAAATTAATTGGGATAAAGATAATAAACAGGCCCTGAAATGGCTACAATAGCTTTAACGGGCCGTTTCGCGTCTAAAATTATTCGTAAGTCTTTACAAATGGTTTCTATAGAGATCTTTTGATTGTACCACTACTCTTACATAATTGCGCTGTGTGGTAAATGTGGGAAATTCAAAATAAATATCAAATACTTAGCGTGTGTAAATCTGTTTGTAAAAACGCTTTAATTTAACTAAAAGTGTCTTTGTTTTCCAGCGAAGCATGGGTCTATGGGGATTGTTTACATTAAATCGGCTCAATACAGTTCAGATGGTAGGCCTAACATAGCCACGTATAAGCGGGGCACAGGCGGGCGCAGCAGCTTCAATGGAATAGTAGCCACAGTTTTCGGCTGCACTGGCTTCGTGGGCCGCTACGTGTGCAATAAACTTGGGAAAATTGGCACTCAGGTGCATGTTTTTACTCTTTAATCTTATTTCATTTAAAAGTTAACAGTTCTTAATTGCTTCCATTTACTAGCATATCATTCAAACTTCATAGAAAAGTAAGAGTTAACTCATGTACATACATAAATTACAGATGATCCTACCATACAGGTGTGACTATTATGATGCCCAACGTTTAAAAGTCTGTGGAGACCTGGGTCAGGTACTCTTTACTCCATTTGATTTGAGAGACGAAGAATCTATCGCAAAGGCTGTACGCTACTCTAATGTTGTCATTAACCTTGTGGGAAGAGACTATGAAACTAAGAATTTCAAGTATAAGGATGTACATGTTGACGGAGCAAGGCGCATCGCTAGGTGTGTTTCATTATTTTACAATATTGTAACTTACTTTCTGTTCTTAATCTAACTGATATGTTTAATAGTATGTAAATCTGCACAAATAAAAACAAAATATAAATTTTTGCCAAATTACAGAATTTGCCGTGAGATGGGAGTGGAGAGATACATCCATCTATCTTACTTGAATGCCGCCGACAATCCTAAACCTTTCGTGCTTAGCAAGCCCTCAATGTTCAAGGTCACCAAACACCTAGGAGAATGTGCTGTGAGAGAAGAGTTTCCAACCGCCACTATTATTAAAGCATCTGATATTTACGGCTCAGAAGACAGATTCCTGAGGCAAGAATGTTTGCCTTAGCCTTGCAGCTAATTATTCTAAAAAGCTTATTCTTGTTTCTGATGTACATTGATTGCAATCAACAGACTCATCAATATGAGGCCTATGTCCAGCAGTGGACAAGTATAGGCTGATGATGATGATGATGATGGATGACTTAGCTGAAGTTCTATATTTATTTTAAGCAGAGCATTCAATCAAATCAATTCAATTAGTGAACATCAATTATTATCCATGACAAAAAATACATTGATTGAAGTTGCAGTTAATAGTTGTCAATAACTATACTATTTTGTTTTAACAGGGCTTTTGCCTCTGGCTGGCGTCTACATGGTCAACTGATGCCATTGTACAAAAATGGAATGGCTACTATCAAGCAGCCTGTGTTTGTGTCTGATGTAGCTCAGGGCATTGTGAATGCGGCTCGTGACCCAGATACTAGGTGCCAGATCTATCAGGCGATTGGGTATGTAGCACAAAATTTTGCCTAATCCTTACTTAATATTCGTAATTTTGGATAATACATTATTTAAGATTTTACATATCTATTCTGTTGACTGTTCTAAAGTTCACAGAAAGGTCAACAATTTAACTAAAAATACATTTTTTTTTATATAGACAAAAAATAACAAAATAATAAATTACATTAAAGACTTAATAGCTACACTTACATAATTTTATTTATTATAATGGTACAATTTGACAGTTGCTGGTTGGGATTGGGACAAAGTTATGTTGCACAATACGTAAATATAGATCTAAGTTCTGTTAATATTATTGCATTTGGTGCGTTCCAGCCCTAAGAGATACTTGTTGGCAGACCTTGTTGACTGGTTCTACAAGCTAATGCGAAAGGACAAGGAGAACTGGGGCTTCAGGCGCTACGACATGAAATATGATCCAGTGTTCCCATTAAAAGTGGCTCTTGTTAACATGATTTCACCAGCTTACCCATTTGGAAACTTGCATTGGGAAAGTATTGAAAGGGTAAGTCTAAAGTTTTATTGATTTCCTGGGGGTAGCTTGGCAATCTTACTTGGTCTCCTACCATTCAGAAAAACAGTCATAAAAGCATGAGATATAATATATATTATATATATATGTATATTATATGTTTGTATTATTACGAAAAAACTGTATGTGAAAACAAATCTTAAAAAATTTACTTATATTATCTTCATATATTAAATCAATGGATCAATATACAGTTTGACCATTCTAGTCAAGGGCAATTTCAAACCCAGTTTAGTTCTGCTAACGAAAACCTGGAATAGCCTGTATGTATATACATAAAAACAATCTCTTGGGAGTGTGTATGTTGAAATTGGCCAATATTTGTGGGTAGGCAAAGTTTAATTTAAAAACAATTATATTACATATATCAAAAATTATATTAATATTATATTGAAAATAAATTTTCTCTTGCAGGAAGCCACCACGGACATAGTTCAGTGTGATGTGCCTACTTTGGAGGATCTAGGTGTGTGTCTCACACATATGGAAGA
The DNA here is from genome assembly GCA_949315975.1 of Eudonia truncicolella. NCBI lineage: Eukaryota > Metazoa > Arthropoda > Insecta > Lepidoptera > Crambidae > Eudonia > Eudonia truncicolella. Next base: position 13,073,457 of record OX438829.1, on the reverse strand, counting down.
TCAAGTGCCATGGGAGCTGAAGCCATTCCGCGCCTACCAATATTACATGGACAAAGTTGGGGAATTCGCAAAGCCCGACCCCCCCAAACCTCAACCATGCTAGTTATCTGTATTGGTTGTCTGTATGGTTATCAAGTATAGCATACAAAACGACGTCTATTGCATTACATTACAATGAGGTGTAAAACCGCGTATTTATAAACACGGACCTGCGAGGTTTGGTTTAGAGTTGGTTAGTTACAAGGAAATGAGTCTTTATTACTTTATCTTTGCAAGACTAGTCTTGCAAAGATTGCTGAGTCAGTACCTGTGCTACTAGTAGCACAGCTACTGACTCAGGGTTTGATACTTTACCAAATTTCCACTATAAGTTTCTTTTAGTAACATTATTTCTATGTAGTTAAATTGGTACTGATATTTAGTAAAGTAACTGATGCGTTTAAGCCAAATCTGCTTAGAGCTGTTAGTTAATTTACCGGTAAAAATGCCATCCAGATAACGCAACCAATTATAACGTCACCTTTACTTTTAAATCTTCGTTTGACTTTTCCGTTATTTAAAGCCCTCTACAGACTTTCAGGTTGATCAGCTCAGCTCGTAACTCGCAAGCCCTCGTGTTCATATACGCTTCAAGGATGTTACGCTTGATCTACCATAGAGACTCAATCATTGCAATATTAGATTGAATAAACCCTAACGTGTTTTTTTTTTAAATATTACTGCGGTTTAAACCGGTGAGGAGCAAGATACACAAAATTAATCAATCAAAAGGAGTTAGAAAGGTTTAAATAAATTATTTCAGTTACATAATGCTCTTATTTGTTACCCAATACAGTAATTATTTTTGTTCCTAAGTGCATTTTATAATAATGGTGGTAATTAAATGTTGTTTATTTAATGAAAATAGAGACGCATCAAGCCCAATATAATTTATTAGGGAAGTAATTTAATGTGATTCACCCTAAGGATTCCATTGTTGTGTTAGTAAAAATTTTAATTCTAAGCTGTTTAGTGTTGCTGGTTTCGTTTATACGGGTAGAATTAAATTTGTTGTTGCAGTCTCTCCAGAAGTGCCAAGTAGACTACAGCAGGTACGAGGTGCTGAGGTACTTGTACCAAAACGCCAATATGTCGGTCCGATTACAGAACCAAAGCTCTAATCCTATCCAACTACAGCGAGGTGTGAGGTGTGGCTCATTTTGGCACGGCCACCATCACCAACCCGAAATCTATTAGTGGGAATTAGTAGATAAATCTCAGAATTAGTGGGGCCATGGTTCAAAAGTTATAAGAGATACAAGGTGGCCGTGCCAAAATGAGCGCTCATTTTGGCACGGCCACCTTGTATCTCTGAAACCACGGGTCGTAGCGAAGATCTGATTACACCAATAATTCGTGGATAATTAGTGGGAATTAGTGGATAAATCTCAGAATTAGTGGGGCCATGGTTCAAAATTAATAACAACTTCTTTTTTCCATACAAAAACAACATGTGCAGTCGCGCACATAAGCATTTAGTTATTACTTGAATTAATTAAATTGTGAATGAACGACGAAACTTTGATATGTGTGTACGTATGTTTGATTCTGTATCGATAAAAAAGGCGCCATTAAATGCTTAAAAAATGTATTAACAGATTTTTCGATTTTTCAATCCTCAGATAACATTTATTAGCCTGATAGATTATACAAGCCATTTTAAAAGTGTGTTGTTATCCCGTTGTCTCTTGTATTATAAGCAAAATTTTAAATCTATAACATTATATTCCACAATATATTAAATATAATATATAAATTTTATATCCACGCAACTATGAATAACGGAATTTGATGCTTTTTTTAAATAGATAGTGATTTAAGAGGAAGGTTTATATGAATAATATAGTAGAGAAACACTGATAATTTCAGAGGTTTCTAATGTGATGTCGTAAATAAACATTTTTTTGGTTTGGTTGGTTCATCGTCTTATCTAAAATGTTGCCATAACATCAATGTTTGTAGCATTGATGTGTTCCGACAGCTAGAGATAGGATAGCCAGCGCCTCAGTAGTAATCAAAATTATAAAATATAAAGATCAGCATATTTTATAAAATCTTTATAGATCTAAGAAAAAATACTGCTGGCTTTGATCTGTGATAACAGGGGCGCACCCTAATTTCTTGCACGTTCATTTGAACTTGATACTAACGAACGAAACATTCCATCCTTGTCGCCTTGACGGAGGGCGATCTAATACGCAGTTTTCTGCAATAACTTTTTACCAAGATCGATGGTTTTATAGACCAGCTTTTAGGTTTCTCGCCGCCTACATGTAAGAGTACACAGTTAAGGCCATCGGCAGACAACAGTAATCTCTTTTAAAAGTAATAATAATATAATCAGTAAAGGAACTGTGTTGCGGAAATAAAAGTTTTTACTACGTTAATTTTTTTTTTAATAAAGTTAATTAAGGCGCAGGCCTGCCTCGTCCGAAACCTCCTCTCTGTAAAAGAAAAAAAATTAACTTAACATAATGATATGAATATAAAATTAAATCTGAAATGTGTATCATTGGGTATCATTAAATAGCTAGAATCACTACATAGTATAAAACAAAGTCGCTTCCCGCTGTCTGTCTGTCCTTATGTATGTATGCTTAGATCTTCAAAACTACGCAACGGATTTTCATGAGGTTTTTTAATAGATAGTGATTCAAGAGGAAGGTTTATATGTATAATACATGCATATAATTGGACCCGGTAGGTGGCGCTGCTTTAGAGTTCTATAGGATATGGGTATTCACTCAAGCAGATGAAGTCGCGAGCAGGCCGCTAGTAAATTATAAAATAACCATCCAATGACTACAGCTTTAATGAAGGTGACTTCCATAATCAATCAAAACTAAAGTAAAAAAAATTGGTTGACTTCATTTCTTTGTTCTGAAGTGTAATCTTTTATACACTAATTAACTATCTAGCTAGCTATATGGAACCCAAAAAAAATTTAATTAAGAAATCCGAAACCCAATTATTATAAATATAGAATAGTTTATTTAAAATTATAAGAAGTGTAGCCACTTAAATTATTCTGAAATCAGTTAGCAGGACACTCTTGGCAAGGTGTGGCAGGTAGAGCTTAGCACTGTCCATAGTTATATGGTTGCAAATGTTATGTTATATACTTTTTAGAATTTAAATCATTTTTAAATATGGAGTGGACGCTTAAAGAAGACCGTGTTGCAGTTATTGCGTTGCATCGTTGCGGTTACGCGCCAATTCAAATTTTTGACATACTGAAAAATTTTAATTTAACCAAAAGATTAGTTTATCGTACCATCAAACGATACAATGAAGACTAGTGTAGATGACAGGTCAAGAAGTGGTCGCCCTCGGTCTGTTAGGACTCCAGCAGTGATAAAAGCTGTGAAGGCGCGAATTCAAAGAAATCCCAAACGTAAGCAGAAACTGTTGGCCGTTTAGATGGGGTTAAGCAAAACCACAGTGAAAAGGGTGTTAAATGAAGACTTAGGGCTTCGGGCATATAGAAGAAAAACAGGACATCGTTTGAATGCTTGTCTAATGGACCTGAGACTGAAAAGATGCCGTGCTTTGTTGAAGCGGTACGCGGGAAAAAAATATCAGGAAATTCTTTTTTCGGATGAAAAAATTTTTACTGTAGAAGAGAGCTAACACAAACAAAATGATAAGGTGTATGCACACAGTAGTGAAGAAGCGAGCAATTCCATCCTCGCTCATGGTATGGTTGGAAGTTTCTTATTGGGGCTTAACAGAGGTACATTTTTGTGAGAAAGGTGTAAAAACGAATGCAGTTGTGTATCAAAATATAGTCCTGACGAACCTTGTGGAACCTGTTCTCATACCATGTTCAATAACAGGCACTGGGTATACCAACAAGATTCCGCGCCAGCTCATAGAGCGAAGAGCACACAAGACTGGCTGGCGGCGCGTGAAATCGACTTCATCTGGCACGAAGACTGGCCCTCCTCCAGCCCAGATTTGAGTCCGTTAGATTACAAGATATGGCAACACTTGGAGGAAAAGGCTTGCTCAAAGCCTTATCCCAATTTGGAGTCACTCAAGACATCCTTGATTAAGGCAGCCACCGATATTGACATGGACCTCGTTTGTGCTGCGATAGACGACTGGCCGCGCAGATTGAAGGCCTGTATTCAAAATCACGGAGGTCTTTTTGAATAAACTTGTTCATTTTGGTATATAAATGGTTACATAATGAATAAACTTATCTCAATTATTTTATATTAAACATGTGACAGAATTTATGACCTGACTGTGTATATGTATGAGAGATTTTGCAACTAAAGATTGGGGTGACCATTATGAGAACATGTGGAGTTCCATCACATATAGGGTAATATACATTTAAATATGCGGTGCATATGAGAAACGATTCTGTTGGCTGCAATTGGTTTATATGAATCCAAGGCTTGCGGCCTGCAGTTGGAGTATGCTTGTCTTAGGGGGGCCTGCCAATGTTTCACTCTCCCAGCAGCACTTCAATTCTACGGGATCTTTCGTGCAATAACTCATCATTTAAAAAAAACTTACAAATTCGACATCAGCAGAACCAGGGCCAACGTCGGCCTTCTTGTCGTGCGGTGCGCCAGGTGTAGTGGGGGCGCGGCGGTACGCCGAGCGGTCCTCCACTGAGCGCGCGGGGGCGTCGGGACGGCCCACAGCGCCACGACGGACGGTCTCTGTTCGCACTGAGCGCTTCAGGGTCGCTGGCACAATTTCAGGGGGCAAGTGCAAGAAGATCCGCAAGTATTCAATACCCTCGTTTGTGAGGTACCTTAAGACAAGGTCAAAAACATTTTTCTTTAATAACTTAAGACTATGTATGCAAACAGTCTCATGGACATGTTATACACATTTTACTTTCTTAAATTTATATAATAAATGACCAAATCAATCACTATCATTTCATTAAAAGTGACAAGACACTCACTTGTTAGCTGCTTAAAGAAGCTGCACTATTTATACATTATCAATCATTCTATTAAATATTACACTTGTTAAGTGTTTTTTATATATTTTAGCGTTTTATTAACGCTTAAATATACTTAAGTAAAATTTAAACACTGAAAAAAGACGACAACCTCAGGCGGGAATCGAACCACGCACCTTCCGCATTCCGGGCGGCTGCCTTAACCACTTGGCTACCGAGGTCTGGCTTTCACCCGTCGAAATTTTTCAGTGCTTGATGCTTATGTTTTTTAGTCAACATTGCTTCATCAATCTTAGAAGTTTTCACCTCTGAGATCCGAAAGAAATATTTTTACAAATATTTGAACATTCGGTTAAGATGAAGCTGCGTTATAGATAAGTGTTTTTTATATATTTTAGCGTTTTATTAACGCTTAAATATACTTAAGTAAAATTTAAACACTGAAAAAAGACGACAACCTCAAGCGGGAATCGAACCACGCACCTTCCGCATTCCGGGCGGCTGCCTTAACCACTTGGCTACCGAGGTCTGGCTTTCACCCGTCGAAATTTTTCAGTGCTTGATGCTTATGTTTTTTAGTCAACATTGCGGGAATCGCAATGACCTCGACCTCGAGACCTCGGTAGCCAAGTGGTTAAGGCAGCCGCCCGGAATGCGGAAGGTGCGTGGTTCGATTCCCGCCTGAGGTTGTCGTCTTTTTTCAGTGTTTAAATTTGACTTAAGTATATTTAAGCGTTAATAAAACGCTAAAATATATAAAAAACACTTATATATAACGCAGCTTCATCTTAACCGAATGTTCAAATATTTGTAAAAATATTTCTTTCGGATCTCAGAGGTGAAAACTTCTAAGATTGATGAAGCAATGTTGACTAAAAAACATAAGCATCAAGCACTGAAAAATTTCGACGGGTGAAAGCCAGACCTCGGTAGCCAAGTGGTTAAGGCAGCCGCCCGGAATGCGGAAGGTGCGTGGTTCGATTCCCGCCTGAGGTTGTCGTCTTTTTTCAGTGTTTAAATTTTACTTAAGTATATTTAAGCGTTAATAAAACGCTAAAATATATAAAAAACACTTATCTATAACGCAGCTTCATCTTAACCGAATGTTCAAATATTTGTAAAAATATTTCTTTCGGATCTCAGAGGTGAAAACTTCTAAGATTGATGAAGCAATGTTGACTAAAAAACATAAGCATCAAGCACTGAAAAATTTCGACGGGTGAAAGCCAGACCTCGGTAGCCAAGTGGTTAAGGCAGCCGCCCGGAATGCGGAAGGTGCGTGGTTCGATTCCCGCCTGAGGTTGTCGTCTTTTTTCAGTGTTTAAATTTTACTTAAGTATATTTAAGCGTTAATAAAACGCTAAAATATATAAAAAAACACTTATCTATAACGCAGCTTCATCTTAACCGAATGTTCAAATATTTGTAAAAATATTTCTTTCGGATCTCAGAGGTGAAAACTTCTAAGATTGATGAAGCAATGTTGACTAAAAAACATAAGCATCAAGCACTGAAAAATTTCGACGGGTGAAAGCCAGACCTCGGTAGCCAAGTGGTTAAGGCAGCCGCCCGGAATGCGGAAGGTGCGTGGTTCGATTCCCGCCTGAGGTTGTCGTCTTTTTTCAGTGTTTAAATTTTAATTACACTTGTTGATTTATGAATACTAATAAAAAATTATAACAGCAAAATTTTACCATGGGTGTTTAGTGTTTGTTTTAGGCTAAAAAGTAGTTTTACAAAAGAAGTTATTATAAAGAACAGGTACCTAATGAACTTATTACTTAACTATGTTAGCTACCACCAATAATGGTAGAATATGTAATAAAATAATATAATATGCTATTATTATGGTGACAAAATTTTGGCAAACAATAACAAATACGAACTAACCAGTAGAAATGTCTCCACGCAAACTGCTCCTTTACGTAGCCCCTGGATTTGAGAGACTGCATTGCTTTGATGACTTGGAGGTTAGGAATTTTCTCCAGATCTGGGTGTTTGGGTGCATGATAATCTTTCTTAGCAACCATGACACCCTCTTTGAAGAGGTATTCATAGATTGACACACGATTCCCTTTTGGCATCAACATCTTGAGTCAGTACCTGAAAAACATTGAAACAAAAAATGTCACGACGAAGTCTTGATATCCTTTATGTACCTCATTACTAATCGTAAAATATATAAAGTATATCCTGCTACGGTCAATTATAATTTACGCAAAATAAGCTTCATTCAAAATAACTCTGAGATTTATCGTATTTTTGATGATTATTACAAAGATAACTACCTCTCGGCAACTTTGACAAAAACGAAAGAAATCAGAGGTTATTTTGACATTCCATTGACAATGACAAATGACACTTGTTTTTTTATGCTTGCTCGACACAATCGTGCACGCAAGGTTGGTCCAGCCTATAGTTGTAATAAACCAGCGGCTTGTATGCCGGTAGTTACCGAAACCAGCGCGGCTAGAAACGAATAACCAGCCGCTTGATACCGGCGGGTAGAGACCTTGTTACCCGACTTCACGACTTAAGCATTTTTGGCATTCAATGCATTGAGCATCGAAAAAAAAACCATTTTTAATAAATTTATATTGTTAAACTTTTATTTTTGTTTTTTACTTTTTATTTTTGTATAGCTTTGCACAAACATTTAATCAACGAAAAAGTACTTTTTCTTACAAGTAATACATAAGTAAAAAAATAATATTTCCTTCCTATATGATAATGATGAATAATATTAGAAATGGGAAGTAAAAAATTATATACCCCCGAGAGAGTATCTTAGTAAAGATGTGGGGCTTACTGAGTCCTCACGCAGACTTCTTGAGAGAATTTTAAAATTTACGTTGCACTGTTGACACTGGCTAAATATGCTAATCGCACAAAGCCATCAACTAATAAAAAACTCTGTGGTCTGAGTCTGTGGTTGATTGAGTGCTGCTGTGGTCGAGTGTAGAGATATGGTAGGTATCGAAACAAAAGTGTCGATACTATACTCATGAGTTGTTGTATCGCAACAAAAGTAATCGATACCGGTATCGTACTCGCATCAAAAGTATCGAGTTACACGGGTATTGTTTGGCATTCAGTGTAAATAAAAAGACATAAAAAAAATTACAAGACAACCACATGTAAAAAAACATAATTAACAAATTTACCTCAGGTAAAAGTTTCAATTTCCACAATGTCATACAGTACCACTACATTACTCTAATAAAAGTCAAAAATTGTTTAAGAAAAACAAAGTCAAACTATAGTGAATAATACTAAAAATAAGATAAGTATGCAAGAGCTGATCAGCCTCCACAGGTGGCACCCGTTCACGAGTATGACATATGAATCAGCCATCGATTCGCTTAACCATATTTTAAGGAACGTAACGACCCGACGCACACGGCACAGCCGCAGAGACAATAAAGAGAGCATGACACACTCAAGATACTCTAAATAAAAACGTAATGATCTATTTAACGCAATGCTATTTGTTAACTGTAGGACACTGCTGATAAAGGCTATCATATCAGTATAAAAATTATATAAATTAATATTCTTTGACTTTATAATAAATAACCTTTTATAATGTAAAAGTGTAACTACTTACAATGTGACATGTGCAGGCGAGCAGACTAAGATGACCACACATTCTTATCATTAAAATAATCTAATCTATCTAATGTAATATAATCTAATTTTATAGTAGCCTTTTTCATTAGACCTTGTTTTATTTCTGTCGTAAAGTTGTGTAGTGGCAGTTCCGTTAGAGTGAAAGGCACTTTATTGTACATTTTCATACATTTCCCAACAAATGAATTACCAACCTTATTGAGTCTTAGTTTTGGAACGGCAAGTTTGTTTTTATTTCTTATGTTAAAATTATGGGTGTTACTTTTTTTTTCGAATTCATCTAAATTTTTATAAACATAAACGATATTTTCATAAATATACTGTGAAGCTAAAGTTAAAATATTAATCTGCTTAAATAAGTCTCTCAGCGTATTACGGGGCTTAAGGCTATTAAATAGCTCGAACGGCTCTTTTCTGTAACACAAAAATGGTTTCAATGTCAGCCGCTGAGCCCCACAATAAAAGACCATATGACATGACGCTGTGAAAGTAACTAAAGTAAACCAATCTTGCCGTTTCTACATCAGTAAGTGACCTTATTTTTCTAACCGCATAGGCAGCTGAGCTAAGTCTTCCTGCCAGGGCAGCAATATGAAAACCCCATTGTAATTTGTGATCCAAGGTAAATCCCGGGTAAGGATCCCAGGATAACTGTCGAGTTAACTATTTCATCGTTCATAGTGATACTGGTACTAACCTGCTTCACATTGGGCATCGTGAATTTCACACAATTAGTTTTTTTTGCATTAAGCAGCAGATTATTAATGGTAAACCAATGTAATATTTGAGAGAGAGTATTACTTACGTCGTCAAATATATCAATTTTAACAATCAATGAGGCGTCATTAGCAAATAATACTATCTCACAAAGATCTTCGGTGTAGTAAGGTAGATCATTTACATAGATGAGAAATAAAAGAGGTCTAATATTGAACCCTGGGGCACCCCCATAAGTAACGGAGCGCCAGAAGATTCGGTACCGTTAATATTAACTTTTTGAATTCTGCCAGTGAGTACCTTATTGAAATCAATACGATTTCAATAAGGTAAGTGAGTTGTCTGAGACACCATAATGTTCCATTTTTAACAATAAAGTCTCTTGATCGACACAGTCGAAAGCTTTCGATAATTCACAAAAGATACCTATCGCATCCTGTTTCTGCTCCCATGCATCGAAAATATGCTTAATGAGTGCAACTCCCGCGTCGGTTGTATTTCTACCTTTAGTAAAACCGAATAATTGTTTGTTATGAAGTAACTGGTTATCTGTAAAATGTGACAGCAATTGATTAAAAATAACTTTTTCAAAAATATTACTAAGAGCCGGTAGTATGGATATAGGCCGAAAATTAGACCGGTCACTTTTATCGCCTGTTTTAAATAACGGTATAATTTTACTGTGCTTCATTAAGTCTAGAAATACACCTTCATCAAAGAATTTATTAAATATTATTGCTAAATTTGACGCGATAGAAGATATAGATTTTAATATATCAGTGGAGATACACCAAAGGTCTTTTTTATATTAAGTTGTCTAAAAGCTTTTATTATTATATCAGAATCAAAATTTTAGTGAAAATTGAATGGAATATTACATATTTTTACACTCGACACAAGAAGATGTTTAGAAGAATTTAATTTATTTGATGTAATGAGTGGATCTTTTGAGAAAAATGTTTCAAACGCGCCTGCCATTTCCGTATTACAATTGATGTAAGCATTACCGACTTTGAGTTCAAGTATACGATCACGAGACCTTACTTTACAAGTTTCTTTATTAATGACGTTCCAAGTGGCTTTTATTTTATTTTTTGAATTCACAATCTTTGCCCGAATGTAGTTAGCCTTTGCTATGGAACAAACTTTTTTGAACATTTTTGAATAATTTTTAACATATTCAAATACACTTGGATCCTTAGAGTTTGCCTTTATAATATATAATTGATACAACCTATTTCTATTCCTATAGATGCCAGCTGTGGCAAAATTGATCACTAAATTTAGTTTTAGACTTATCTGCTTTGATTAGTTTTTGAGTAAAGTAGTTATTAAACTCTTTTTTATTAAATCAAATAGGTTCTCATAATTACGATGTTCGCATTGTCATTGTTAATGGTATTTGTGACACTTTATCATTAACATTCTTCTTAAATCTGTCTAATCGATTAGTGGTCACTGGCCTGTAAAAAATATTCTTTGAAGGACGATCAAATTGGTGCTCAAATCTATCTGACCATTGTGATCAGAATTTATAAAATTTATTATTGATTTCTCAATAACATTACAATTAGAAAAAATATTATCTAAACAGGTAGCTGATGTGGCTTTAACTCTTGTAGGTTCATCAAAAAGATTTTGCAAGTTAAACGATTTGAAAAGATTAAGAAACCTTACCGAGTTCTGTGCGTCATCTAAAATATTTATATTAAAGTCACCACATACAACTATCCTTTTTTTACATTTGCATACCTTTTGCAAGGCTTCTTCCATATTGGACTCAAATAAGTGGTAATTACCAGAGGGAGGCCTATACACACAAACAATAACATACTGCTCAAGCTCCGCACAAGATAGTTCAATATTTCGTTCAACTGAGAGAGATACTATGTCTAAACGCTCCTTCGATTGTAATGTATCGGTTAATATTAGGTCCTTACATATGAAATTGGCGTTTTGTCGTACTGGCCACTTTGATCTCAAATATCTCTTCTTTGGTTAGGGATTCCAATTTCAAATTTATACAGCTATTTATTCATACATTTGTATTTCGAAAACCGTAATTCATTTGTTTTGTCCTCGTTTGGTTTTTTCTTTGCGTCACGCAGTTTACAAAATGGAAAACTTGAAATATCGCGTTATTTACGAGTACGAGTTCCACCGTGGCACCAGTGCTGCAGAAACGGCTCGAAGGATTAATGATGTGTATGGCGGCGGTGTCGCAAAAGAAAACACAGTGCGTTTTTGGTTCCAACGTTTTCGTTCTGAAAATTTCTACCTGCAGAACAAGCCCCGTGGACGGCCGGAGACTAAAGTTGCTAATGAAGAATTGAAAGCTATTGTGGAAGCAGATCCATCGCAAACCACGTCCGAGTTAGCTGCAGGCTGCGGTGTTAGTGATAAAACTGTTTTAATCCACTTGAAGCAAATTGGAAAGGTGAAAAAGCTTGAAAGGTGGGTACCTCATGAATTGAGTGCAGCAAACCGACAAACGCGCGTCAACTGCTGCGTTACATTACTCAACCGGCACAATAATGAAGGGATTTTAAATCGGATCATTACCTGTGATGAAAAGTGGATCCTGTACGATAATCGGAAACGCTCATCGCAATGGCTGAATCCTGGCGAACCAGCCAAATCCTGCCCCAAGCGAGAATTGACTCAAAAAAACTTACTTGTGAGCGTTTGGTGGACTAGTGCCGGTGTCGTTCACTACAGCTTTCTTAAATCTGGCCAGACGATTACAGCAGATATCTATTGTCAGTAACTGCAAACCATGATGGAAAAGCTAGCTGCTAAACAACCGAGGCTGGTCAATCGCTCTAGGCCACTGCTGCTTCAGGACAACGCTAGACCACACACTGCACAACAGACGGCTGCCAAATTAGAGGAGCTTCAATTGGAATGTCTAAGACATCCACCGTACTCGCCGGACCTGGCTCCAACAGATTACCATTTTTTTCGAAATTTGGATAACTTCTTGCAAGGGAAAAAATTCAACTCCGATGGGGCAGTCCAAAGCGCCTTCAAAGATTTCATTGATTCTCGTCCTAATGGTTTTTTTAGTAAAGGGATCAATGAACTACCTATGAGATGGCAAAAGTGCATAGATAGCAATGGTACATACTTTGATTAAATAAATATATTATTATAAAAAAAAGACTTTATGTTCCTCCCTTACAAAACGCCAATTTCATATGTAATAATGACCTAATATATCAGTGACCCACCTCTTTTAGCAGACTTTCTTGTGAACGAACTAATGACTTTATAATTATCAATGCTTACTAATAGTTCGCATTGTTTTAACCAGTGCTCGGTTAAGCATAAGACATGTACATTTTTTTCATTTATATATAATTCCAATTCTAATTCTTTTCCAGAAAAGCCCTGAATGTTTTGATGAATAATGTTTATAAAGGTGGACCTTCATTTTTCTTAATATTTAAGTCGCAAGAGTTTTCCTCTATTGTCTGAGAGATCAATTTAAATTATTGTAAACAGATTGATTTGGTACAATTAATTACAATCAACAATGTCAATATTCTGCCCAATAGGGGAAGATAGGGTAGCCAAATTTTTGGCTGAGTATTCAATATAATATGATAGCGATAATGCTATCTATCTCTTAAGATATTTATTAAGATAAAATTTATCTTTTGTCAAATATAATCTATTATCTAAATACTTATTCAAGTCAATTAAATGAAATTTATTCGTATTATTAAATGTCAGAGTATGTAATGTCAGATTTATTTTATGCCTTATATTGTTTTCAGTCTGTGGCAAGCTTTGGCTATAAGGAATTGTAAACAAAACAACATTTTTAACATTTAATGACCACAAAAAATCAAAACATTTTAACAGTTTAATCTTGTCCATACTTCTCCTGTGTCTCACCAAAATCAATAGTGTGGTGTTTTCACTGATTTGTGATTCATATTTTTTTAAATAATATCATGATAAGTTAAACCAGGCGTATAATAATTAGTGAGTTTGTCTCAAATACGTACTTAATAATTGGCCCATGGATTTCCCAAGTTCATCACTACACATGACAGTCTCAGATTTTACAATGTTATTCTAAGTGAAGGAACTATTGGTATTTTTATTTTTATTTAAGAGCTGTTTATTAAAATATTTTTTTATTACCTCAATCCAAAGTCATCACCCGTGCAATCAGATAATAATAGTAATTTATTAACCTTTGAGCCCATCTGGCATCTGGCGGTTCCAAGTCTCGGTAATCAGGGATCCAGCTTTTAAAAAACGATAAGCTGTTCCTATTAGGAACAGGCTAAGAGGCCGAAGACCATACCGCCTGTCCTCAGTTTTGTTTTAGTGGAGTCTTTAGACTTAATAATAGTCAAGATAGAACTGTAATAGGGATGTATTGGAAACTACGAAAAAAGAATCGAGTGTAGTGAAAAGACTCGATTCTTACTCAGTATCGTTATAAAAAGTATCGATTACCAAATTAATGGTATCGTGTCCAAAGTATCGAGTATACTCAGGTATCGATACTTTTTGCGGATCTCTACCCTAGTCGAGTGGATCGTGCAAAGAGTAGAGTGGGATCGTGTCCATAGAGATATATGATCGTGTCGTGTTTTTGATGCGATGGTGTTGTGGTTTTGTATTTTATTCAGGAAATTGAATGGCACTGAATATACTTTATTGAACAAGTGTTTTAAAAAGCCCCATAGAAGTCGTGGATCGTAAAGATCTACTAAAATAATAAAAACATGGATTTCCAAAATAGGCCGGGTGGTAAAACGGGCGGAGGAGGTGTAGCGTCATGGTCTGAAAGCAATAGAGATCGGCGAGAGAGGCTTCGTCAACTTGCCTTAGAGACCATCGATTTAAATAAAGATCCCTATTTTATGAAAAATCACTTAGGTTTGTATTAACGGTTTTTACATTATATAACCTCACCATTTCTTCCCAATCATATTAATTTGATACACAGTAAAGTTCATCTTATGTTATTTTTTCAGGATCTTATGAATGTAAACTGTGTCTTACGCTGCACAACAATGAAGGAAGTTATTTAGCTCATACTCAAGGAAAGAAACATCAAGCTAATCTAGCCCGAAGAGCTGCCAAAGAAGCTAAGGAAGCACCTCAGCAATTGGCCCCCGAAAAGCCTAGGATTGAACCTAAAAAGTTTGTGAAAATTGGACGTCCTGGTTACAGAGTGACAAAGCAAAAGGATCCTGAAAATGGACAGCAAAGCTTACTTTTTCAAGTTGATTACCCAGGTTTGCTTATTTTGTTAGTTTTTTTAATTATTCTGATACCCCATATCATCTTGTTCTATTTTATGTTATTGTATAAAAACTGTTTTGATACATTAATATTTTATTGTATTGTATCCTGCATATGTTGTCATAAATCTTTATTGTTTAATCGGTACAATACGGTCCTAAACTAGCATAAAACATTGTTTCAGAAATTGCTGAAGGAGTACAACCTAGACATCGTTTCATGTCTGCTTATGAGCAAAAGATTGAGCCTCCAGACCGCAGGTGGCAGTACTTGCTGTTTGCTGCTGAGCCTTATGAGACCATTGCATTCAAAGTACCAAGTCGGGAAGTGGAGAAACATGACTCCAAATTCTGGACTCATTGGAATAAGGATACTAAACAGTTCTTTTTGCAGTTTGCATTTAAAATTGAACCTCTGCGGATGCCTCCTCCTCCCCCAAAGATGTGGGAGAGTCATGGAATGCGCTTGCCGCCTCCTCCTGGTACTCCCATGATGGGAGTTCCCCCACCACCTCCTTTATTGCCTGTGCCACCACCACCCCCATCAATGTAAGCTGTGACTATGTATACATTAAAGCAATATTTTTAAAAATTGGTGTTTATTTATTTATTTCTTCTGCTCCTTTTATGTTCTTGCTGTTTATCTGTAATTTGCTGCAGACTGGAATACTGACCTCTATTCCATAGAGAGAGATTTTCATGCATTTTCAATCATAATATTAGTGAATGAATATATTTGTAGGTGAAGGAAACATTGTCTTACAGGTTGCACACTGTAACAATCGTTTCTCTTCCCTCACTGATATAATGCTCGGAAAAGTAACGTTACAATACAGACGAACGCTGCTGGTGAGAGAGAACCTTTAGGTGCGTGCGGCTAGAAACTACTTGACGCTAGATGGCGCTCTGTTTTCAAAAATTGCTTTTGTTTGAACTAAATATTTTTTTTGTCTGAACTGAAGTTACTATAAATTATTTTATGTTTAGTATATTAATAGATATTAGGAGTTTAAGGTTGAGTTTGTTTGTTTAAATTTGTGTTTTGTGAAATAAGTGTATGAAGTAAAACTAAGCCTAAGTTTTAAAATATTTACATGTAACCAAAGACATTTATTTTATTATCTTAGGAAAACCAAGGTTTACAAAATTGAAATAGGGTCATCAAGTGTTACACATAAAAACCACTAATAGGTTCTCGCCGATAGAAGTTACTTAATAATTAAAACTAGAAACACTAAGCAACGCATTATTAACCTCGCTCAAACTATTAACGAGTTGATATTACCGCAACAGAATATCTAGGTAAGAATATCATGTGGGTTCGAACAACCGCTCGCTCAACATCCGCCTCGCTGATGGTACACTGGTAAAGAAGAGGTCCAGTTCAAACTGCTTGCTAAGTAAGTTAAATTTGTCACGCGCACGCCATAAGTAACTATTCTGCCTGTAATTGGTATTCGCTTTCGGTAAACAGAAGGTAGGTTACTCCTAAAATTTCTTTAAAGAACTTTTAACGAGAGTTTAGTTAAAATTTGGGGACAGTCTATCTTAGCCGAGGCAATTTTAAGCAGATGCGTTATATCAGCTATCTCGCGTCTTAGTTCAAGAGGTACATTTAGGAATTTCGAAAATTTCTTTTGTATGTTCTCAAGACGAGTAATGTATACCTGGTAATTCGGGTTCCAGACTCGAGATGCATACTCCCAGGTGACTTCTAACAAATGTGCAATATAGTATTTTCAATGTTTTAGCTCTGGCAAATCCCACTGAACTACGCATCACAAATCCCAGGGCCCTATATGCTTATATTAAGGCTTAGGCTTATATTAAATCTCTTTGCATGTAACGGAACGTACAACATAACGGTCATTCTATTCATCAATTGAAATTGACAGACCGACTCCAACTCCAACAGTCAATCTAAACAGCTGAAGCATTTTCGCGCGCGATCTCAGGGGGAGCGTTGATTATCTTATGATTTTTTTAACAATTGTTTTTGTTTCGGAGTATATTTCGTGAAATTTTAATAAATATAATTATGTTTTCAAAAGCTAAGCGGTTTGAACCCTTGGGTAAGAATATTTTTATGTATAGTATTAAGAAATAATGTTTTCTGAGCGACGACGGACATCTAACTGCTATTTATGTTTTAGCTCAACCTAAAACCGTGACGAAGGGAGCGACTAAATCAGAAAATGAAAAGACACAAAAAATATATAAAGCGCCCCAACTGCCATCAAAACCAAATGCTACTTCTATATTATCTTCTGCAGTAGGGCCTCAAACCAAAACCTATAACGACACGCAATCTCAATGCAGTTCAGTTAAAAGTGTGAAATCTTTTGTTACGGTAAGTTTTAATTGACTTAAAAATCTAAATTTTATCTGTCGATTTAAATCAAGTTCAAACTCCATTACTTATTTATGCAAAATTACAATAAGTTTCTCATAAATTAACTTAGTTATGTAAGTCATTAGTTACGCTGTTACGCAGGTAGGTAATGTATTTTATTAACATTGTTACAAATTGCATTGTTTCTTTTTTTAAATGCAGCAGAAATGCTGCAATAATTGTTTATTATTATTATAAATTCCGAAATTTTAGCTTATTTCATTGGATTTTTTTGAGATGTAAGTACTTGTAATGTGATGTAATACCTTTCTTCCAGCCAAAGCCAGTAAAACCCACATGCAGCATCAAACATTTTGATAGTGCCAAGAAAACTTTATCATCTAGTAAGAATGTTAGATCTAAACAACAGGAAAGCAAAGTACAAGAGGAAGTACTTAAGGCACAAGAAGTAGAAATAAAGCAAGTATATTTAACAGGATTTTTAAAATAATAATCTAAATTGGTTAGGGTAATTATTAATATTGACTTTATCATTACAGAAATAAAGACCACACAATAATGGAATATATAAAACACATTGAGGAACTCAAATCAGAGATTGCTAGACTTCAAAGGCTAATATCCAGCACCTCAGAGTCTATAAGTAATTATGGTCAAATGAATGAACAGTTTGCGCAAATTAATTTAAATCAAGGAGATGAAAGCTCTGATGGTAAGGAGGGCAATAACAATTTTTGTAAAGCATCCAAGGCTAATAATGAAATTGATGAGCTAAAAAAATATATTTGTAAGTTGGAACAGCAATGTGACAAATTAGAAGCAGAAGTGAGTAGCAAACAAGTGGAATTATCAGATCTTGAAGAAATCATAACAATCAGAGATAGTCTTTGCAAAGATTTGCAAAATAAGTTAACATCCATGGAATCATGTCTGGAAGAAAATCGCCAACGTCTTGACATGGTAAAAGGTCACCATGCACTAGCACTAGAAGCTAATGAGAGTATCAGGCGAGAGTACAAAGTAGAGTTGGAAACATTGAAAGCTAAAATGGAGGAAGAGAAGCAATCAATAGTTAATAAAAACAAATCAGACCAAGAAAACCTTAAACTAAAGTATGATGAAATAATTGAATCCATCAAAAATCATATGTTAAAAGAAAAAGATGATGTAATACAAGAATTACAAGAACAATTAATTATTAAAGAGCGTGAATTCAAAGCCAAACTTGACCAGATAAATGAGGCTACCCATGAAAAACTAAGATTGTGTGAGATACAGTTTGATGAACGCACCCGCGCCATTCAAGAACACTGGTCCAAACAGCAAGCCAGAATTCAGTATTTAGAGAAAGAAACCAAAGATCTTCAATATAGTCTCAGTGTCATGGAAGATCAAAACATACAATTAAAAAGGGAAGTTAACTCGCTTAAAAATGAAAAGGAATCTTTAATGACTGACAAACACAATATTCTTAAAGAAATAGAGGAGTTAAAAGAGGAATCTAAGAAAAAAATTATAGACTTTGAAAACGAAATTAACAAATTAACAGTGGAAGTTGATAGAGCAGCTAAAGAAAAGAGCAGATTTGAAATGTCATTGTCAGTTACCAGGGATATTGTACAAGTCCTGACTATGCGCTTGCGGGACTCTGACAGTGAAGTTGAACACTTGGAAAGTACTGTACAGACATTGACAAACTCAAAAGAGGTTTTGGAGAACGAACTATCGTCTTACAAAAACACACTTAACAAAACAATCATGGAATGTAACGAATATAAGGAAGCTTTGGTTAATATATTGAAATCCAAGGCAGCTTTGGCTAAAGAGCATAATCGTATCATGGAACACAATGTGTCATTGATTGAAAGCTTACAAAATGTTGAACAGGAAGCTTACCGTGAACTAGGTTCAATTAAGAATGAACTAATTGAAGATGTTGAGCTAATAAAAAAGGAATCCAGCAGTCAAATCCAGATGCTCCGTGATGAGGTAAGTCAAAGTATGATAAGGACTTTTCAGCATTAAAAATGGTAACTTATTTATGAATTTAAGATAGACACTCAAAATCGAGACATTGCCCATCATCCGAAATTAAATTTCGCATAGTGATAAAACATATTTATCTCTTTGTAGGTAAAAACAATCTGTAATAATTTTGTGTTATAATATAAAAATAAAACTTTGTATTATTAAAAACTGTAAATGTGTTTGTGTAGCTAAGTTTTATTATTTTAGGTGGAGAAAAAGCGTATGTTATGCGAGCTAGCGACAGAGCACGCGGGGCAGGCCTCCGCTGCGGCCGAGCAGTCGCGTGCGCTGCTTGCGCTCGCGGCTGCCGAGATCGCGCGCCTTGAAGCCGACAGCGAACGCTACCAACAACAGGTACATTTAGAACTTACTAACATAATAATATTTTTTTTTAAGAATCTCTTATGTCCAACTGCTGCGTAAGACGCTCCCCTATTTCATCTCTTGATAAGCTCCTTCTGTCTTTAATTATCCTGGGTGGAACGAATCTCATAATATATATATTTTTTTTAAGAATTTCCAATATCCCACTGCTGCGTAAAAGTCGCCCCTATTTCCTTCTATCGCTTTAGACCTAGCGTCTCTGACTATCTTAGGCGGAACGAATCTCACAAAATATATATATTTTTAAAGAATCTCCTAATTCCCACTGCTGTGCAAAAGTCGCCCTTATTTAGTTTAATCTCTTTAGACCTCAAAATTCAAATCAAGCTGCAAGTAGCTCACTATGTCACTATGCCATCCTTATGTCTCTAACTATCCTGGGCGGTACGAATCCAGATCGTCGCGCCAATGCTTTGAAGGTGACTCTGTAGGTCCCCAATCTTTCAGCGTTCATGTTTCTAAGAAGTCCTGCCCTTTACTAACTTTACTTTGAATTAGGGAACGATAAGATACTCTTACCGTTCGTCCGGCCATAAATTTTGGCTTTCTTCTGACGCGGCGAGCTGATTTCTAATTCATTGCGTTTTTTCTATCACCGTTGACTATGTATACTACCGCAGTAGTATAACGCGCATGCCCTAGAAATGCGCTCGCTGCGTCGCAAGACGCTAGTGGCTGAAGCCTTGGTGTTTATTATTGAACAGCCATATTCTTATTATTATATTTTATAAAAGTTACATAAAATTTAGTTTTCGTTTTAATGATATCAAGGAATAGTTTTTTACCAAAACCGTATATAATACTTTAACAACCTATCCTTTATTTTTTTAGATCGAAGATCAACAGTCTCTGGTTGTAGAGCTTTCACTGCTGCGCCAAGAGAACGAAGAATTGACAATGACTGTCGCCAAACAATCGTCGATAATTGATAAAATGAAGAAGGATATGGAGCAGGTCCAGTTAAAACCTAAGTCGCCTTCTGTGATTCGCAAGACACACAAAATTGGCAAGGAAAACGTACAAACCGTTATATCCCCTCTACGCGAACGTAATCATTAACATTTTAAGCTGAAATCCAAAGTCATCTTAACCTTTTGTTATATCATTATAGGTTCTTAAATTCAATCTCAGAATTATGTTACTAATATAAAATATCCTATCACTGTTTAAAAATGTTCCTGGATAATATGATTTAGTTATTTTATTTACTGGTTTATTTATTTTCGATTTAAATATTTAAGCGTGTTTTAATTTGTACTCTAGTTGTATCGAAGTTTATACTATTGTGACTGCATTTATTGCGTGAATTTGCATCATTGTATTTTTATAATATATGTATGAATGAATTATGTTATTTTTAATAATGCCCAACTATTGCTTTCTATTATAATTCAAATGTGAACGCGCTATTACGAGTATTATCATGAATACCGCCCTGCACCCTCTTTATTGAGTAATGAGTAGCGGAATCTGTTTCCGATGTTTACCCTTTTTTAATTATGCCACAACGAGGAAGTGCTTTGCCCTTTTCTCATCAGATTTAAAATACCACTATTGCTATCACAGCGTGAGAATTAGTCAAATACCGGTTCAAAAATCGCAGCCGCCCCCTCCTAGTGCTTTGAAAACGTTACATCCCCCTAAGAAAACGTCAAGCTTGGTATCGTTACCTGGCTGGCAACTGGTAAATAAACTATATAGCCGCACTACGCCGAATTTAGCTAAAGCGTGTGTGCGTCAGCACAGCTGTGCCACAGTGGAAAACAGACTGTCTATGCCAGGAATTAGTCGGTCTCGCGTTCAAAAGTTATAAAGGGTTTTTTGTGGCACAGCTGCGCTGAAGCGTCACACCTGTACCTCGAGAATGGAACCACGTAAAGAAGATCTGATTGCATAGAGAATTAGTCGATACATCATACAAAAATTCAGATCGCAATATTCTTTACTTTTCTAATACGATGGCTTCCGCCGGAAAGTAATTTTATGATACAAATATTCGTAATCCATTTCAACTAGGATGATCCCGGTGACAGTTCGATTTCGACAATTGTAGAGATGTCCTACAATGAAATAATTTCGATTGTTTCTGGTAATCGATAATACTATATATGGAAATGAAATCGATTTTACTTTACTAACAATACTTTAAATATGATTTGTGTTTATGTATTATATTGAAAGTTTATTGTTCTGTATTTGTGTTCTGTTTTTCTGTTCTGTATTTTTGTGTTTATTGTATTGTTTATAGTTATGCATTTATGCATTAAATGTATGTTTTTCACAGTGTTATTCGGTAAAATGAAACAGAATTTGAAAAGAGTAAATTTTTTATTCAGTAAGTATCTGAAAAATCACTGTCAGAATCGCTTGAAGAGTCGCTATCGCCGACATTTATTATAAGTTGATCTTTCCACCGATCTATTCTGACGTACCTCTCCCAGTCCTCTAATATAGTATTTTTTGTCTTTTCGACTACTTTCGCACAATTTTCACCAAAGACGTGTTGGCAGTATATATATATATACTGTTTTTGTTTTATAAGTTTAAGATGTTTCATTTTAATATTTTTCGTAATGACGCTGCAATAAAATTAAAAAATACTAATCTACATGTTCACATAAAAAAAGACTAACAAATTAATTAATACAGCTAGAATGAAAAATATAAAGTTAAATTTAATTGATTAGTTATTGAATGTCAATTGAACTTCACTTGGTTTACTTTCCCAACACTAGTATTTCTTTGTAATGAAATGACCTTGTGAAGGGGTACGTTTTTTTATTATATTGTTTTAAAGTTTTGATAAATGTGTGTTATGCGAGAGTTTATTGAGACAAACCTAATCTAAAGTAAAAAATAGAATTATAAAAAGTAATTGTAGTATATTTAGTGATGGATTATATAAAAATATCTTATTTTGATGTAGTCAAATAAGTTCATACGCTTTTACAAAGTCACGTCTTCGTTATTGATGACATCTGTCACCGGGATCATCCTAGTTGAAATGGACTATAGTTTTAAAATGATTTATTTTGATTTTATGACAGTTTTGACAGCCGCTTACACGTGACTAGTGTATTGTGTTGACGGGCAATGAACATGAAACTATCGTTTCATACGTACTTCACGTCAGTTTCGAGCCATAGTCCTTTTGTAATTTTTCTGTCAAATTTTCTAATTAGTGCCGTTTACTCTTTAAAACGTCTATTCGATTCTAATCGCTTACGTAATTGTGTTTCTTTTTATGTTATCTCATGAAAGATGTTAAAATTGTGGACGTAATAAATGACTAGTTTATTTTCTAAACTTTATTTTTATTTTTTTATAAGACCAGTTACCCTATGAGAGCTAATGTTGTCATACAAAACACATCGAGTAAATCGGAAACTAATCGAGAAATAATTCCTAGACTGTTCACAAAAAAAAACAATGACTTTCTCTAAAACAAAAACAAAATTCTTGTATGATGTAGGTATCGACTAATTCGCTATGTGGTTCTATTCTCGAGATACAGGTGGCAAAGTTGCGCTTATAACTTTTAAACGCGACACAGACTAATTCTGTAACTTGGCGACTAATTCTCCATGCAAACCGATCTTCGCTACGTGGTTCCATTCTCGAGATACAGGTGTGGCACGCACAGCTGCCTAACTACACTGACGTCAGTACAGCTGTGCCACAAAAAACCCCTTATAACTTTTAAACGCGAGACCGACTAATTCTGTTAGTTTAATCGCCAAGTAACAGAATTTAGAAGACCGACTAATTCTGATAGTTTAATCGCCAAGTAACAGAATTTAGACTAATTCCTGGCATAGTCAGTCAGTTTTCCACTGTGACACAGCTGTGCTGACGCACACCTCAAGGGCAGGAAAGTTACAATACTTTTCTAGATAACGTTACCATCATTACCAATTTAAGTTTATGGAAATAACGATACTTATTATGGTGTGAGTTTTGTAACGTTATAAAGTCCTGAATAAGATTATAGGTGGAAGCACTCTTCGCCACTGAATAGACACTGTTCTATTACTATTTTTTTAGGCACAGGCGGCACACAAGCTTTGGGTAACGAAACAGTGCAAGTCATCTTCGTGACAGAGAAGGGTTTCAAATTGTTTAGTGAGTATGTCTCACTAAATAAGTATGTCTCTTTCCTACCTATCGTTGAAATTGTCTTTGATAATGAATAATTTGCGTACTGTATCCAACCAATACTGATGCGCGAATACCTAATTAGGCGGAATTAACAATATATATAAAATGCAATAATATATTTTTAAATTGCATTATGCGAGGAGTGTATAGTCACGATCACGAGCATTAATTAATATGAATACACTTTTGACTAGTATTGACACTTATTCCATTGTGTTAAGAGTAAATTGTTTACATGTTAATGCTCGTGACTGTAATTACATCGTATTAAATAAAAAAATATTTTCAGTCTTAAATTTATTTACTCCAATTAATTTACAAAACAATGCAAAAGCTGTATCGACAACTACCGGTGCATTCACAAGTTACATAAAAATACAAAAAGCATTGGCAAGATATACAACAAGCTTGTGGACAAATATCACGAATGAGTATTGGTTGTATTGAGATTTTTTATTATGAGTTTTATATTACATCTGAGACCATGATTTATCACAGTGATCCATGTTCACAAGCCATCTTCGTTTGGTACGCATGTTGCTTAAACTACAGATAATAAAACAACACTAATAGTAATATTAAATACAAAAATAGCTTAACATTATTAAGAACGTAATCACAAATCACTCTTTGGATTAAAAATCAGACTTAAAGAAATCACAATACTAGAATGCAATTTAAATAGATGACTACATTTTAACTTATTGAATTACAAACATTTTATCATAATACCTAAGTTTCGTATTAATACTATTTATTTTGACTGGGCTATTCTAAAAATAATGAAAGTTATTTAGCTGCTGGTTAGAACTACTGCCTATAAAATGAAGCAAAATGTATGTTTACGATTTAAGTGTACAAAATTTTGGCTTTGGGTATGGGAAGACTGTCTTGAAAAGTTGAAATTACAATACAAAACGAGTATCCCAGTGCGAAGCTAGCGACACTTATTCTATTTGTGATTTAGTATAAAAATACAAAAGAGATAAATATAACAAAAGTTAAATTTATCCAAACTACAATGTTTTATTAGGACGAAGATGGGGCAGTAATTATATTACTTAGTTACTTACAAAAATAATGCAGACTGTCGAAAGTGAACCCCTTTTTTAGTGAAATTATCTTATCACTAACAAGGAGGTGACATTTTTTTCTATTTGGTTATAATCAGTCTTCCAAACACGAGTAAAGGTACAATTATAATTTTATAAAATAATAATACTTCTATCAAAACAAAATATTTTACTAACCTCAAAAATGCTAGTAAAATTATGTCAGGCAAATGAGATAACAAACTGAGATCGTCGAGCTCAGAGAGCTGGCAGATATGCATTTTCTTAAAAATAACCTTAACGATGTATCAAAATCATCATATCAAGAATGAGTATGTAGTTGTAGGCCCGGACTTAAAATTATATGGCTTAGGTTTAAACATTAATTAGTATAGTTGACTGGGCAGCCAAACATCTATTCTAAAACATGATCGTGAAAATGTATACTCTAATCGATATGGGCGTATCTCGGCACTAGGTCTTCTTGTATGAGCAGGTCACACGCGGGCAGGCCGTGAAGCGGGAGTAAGTCTTGACCGACAGTGATAAGGCCGGTTTCAGGGCCGGGCAAATGGCCATGCCACACAAAGTAATAAAACAGCTGTTGCATAGCTGCCATGTAGCGCCTTTGCTCTGGTGTTTCGGAATCGAAAGTGCCGAGGATAGCCTCTACGTCGGCATTGATGCCGGCGATGCCTGATCCCAGCGCGCCGCCGCCCGCGCCCATCACCACGTACATGGGCGCCGCGAGACGCAGCCGCGCGAGACTCACCAGCGGACACATAGTGCGCAGCGACGAAATCAATTCAACCAGACCGACATACGACTTATCGAAATGTTTAAAAACGGCAGTGGTCAAATTCTTCTCCCCGATCACGCTTTCGTTTACCATTTGCTCCACAATTTCCGATGTCCAATTCAAATGTTTCTTTTGCAGCAAGTCTGTATGGCCCGAATGTTGTGTCGTGCCGAACACCATGGGTTTGAAAACCTTATCTTTGCCGGACTTTTTGGCTTCTTTCTGCGCGTGCCAACTTTCGTATGCGTGGACCCTCAAATAATCTCCATCTAATACCAGCCAGGAATGTTGAAACTCGCCGTTGACCGGCAAAGTGCCGACGTTGTCTCCAAGCCACGTGTCGGGCGTGGCGCTTAGAATCTCTGTCGTCGAAATGCGTTGCAGACACTCGATATCATTGCACTTACTTCTTTGTTTAAATTGATCGTAATTCTTAAGAGTTTGCTCGAGTGCCTCTCCTGGGAATATTACAGAAGCGGACGAGAGCCACACTCTGGAGTAGAGTTTCTGAGCTTTAGTCACAGTGGTGAGGGCAGCGGTCAAAGTGGCACCGGCCCTGTGACCTAATAGAGTGACAGACGACTCATCGCCACCAAAGTGCTTGATATTATATTTGACCCATTGTAAAACTGCCAACAAATCGCTAAGAGCGTAATTTCCTGATGTAGGCGGGTATTTGGAGTTCGACAGAATGTCAAGGGCCAAAAAACCGAATGGTCCTAATCTGAAATTAGGTCGTACGAACACGACCTCCTTAGTTCGCGCGTACAGTGCAGAAGGTTGAGCCGGGCTTATACCACCCGCTAAAGAGTTGGCCCCAATGAGTATCACGACTGGCAGCGGAGAGTCGTATCTCACATGAGGAGTCACCACATCTAAGGTTAAGCAGTCCTCATCTCCTATAATGGTGCCGTTCTCCAAGAATTGCAGGCAGAGGTTGCCCGGCTCGTGGGCCTTGTGGGTAGAATTCCAGCACATGGATATGTTATTCAAAGGTTGGGCGTAAGTGAACCTCTTTTCTCCTACCGGTGGTACTGCGTATGGTATGTTGTTGAATTTGTATACTCCTTCATCCAGAATGCTGTAAACAGAATTCGCATTTGAATAATATTAGGTAGGCCTTTAAAGAATAAACACAGAAATAGAGCAAACAGTTTCAATGTCGTGTTTGGAATTAGATTAATTAAAATACAGCCTACACTCAGCAGTGGGTAACTATAGGCTGAAGAAGCAGAAGAAGAAATAACGAGGTTATTCTTACCATGACTTAACGTATTTACCGCGACGGTAGTTCAGCGACGGAATCTCCGCGTAATGTGGCCCGGGCCTAAGAGTTTAGCATAGCACACAACTCACCCTTCGACGAGTCCACAGGTGGTGATGGTGGTCATGTACCGGCCAAGCCGCAGCGGGCGCTCCGCCGGCGGGCCCGCGCGCGCTCCCACCACCACCCCCACGATCACCACCAACAGCACCAGCAGCGCCAGCGCCACCACCACTATATCATCTGCGTAAATCGACAGTCCCTCTTTCACAGCTATTTGCCAACAGTGGTGGTGCAAATTAATAAAAGCTACAAAAAGTTGGTAAATGGTGACTCTACCAATGAAAAAGGAGGAGAGTTGTAGTCACAAGGATGAACATGTATACACTTTTGACAAGTTTTGACTCGTACTTCATGGCATTAAGAGTTAAATGTTAATGCTTGTGACTGTACAACTTACTGACTGTTAGTATCAGGTGGCAGTTAAATAACCTGACCAGCTGCTTGTCCAGATAATACATGGATGGCTTACAGTGACCCAGAGGGACTTAATACCCTCTAAAAGGCTGCCATGAAAGGACCTGGGAACCTGTTTTACAAATTATACAAATGTATTTTGGTAATATAAGTAAAGGTCCATAATGTAAGAAACGAAAAGAGCATATAAGTTAGCAAAAAATATTAATTGGTATCACATTATTGGCAGTCCTTACATTTCATGACCACCTAGAACTAGAGATGAAACGGATAGTGGTTTGGCCGGATGCCGGATATTCAGCAAGCTATGAGACCGGAGCGCCGGATATCCGGCTACCGGATATTCGCCCGTTTATCGAGTTACATGACGCGATCAGTTTGATTTGAATATAGGCGCGGTGAACGAGATCGGTAATATTCGGGCGTGTTCGGGTGTTATCGTACGTTTTCAGAAGCTGGTCTGGTATACGAAGCCAAGCGGAGTACCTCTTACCAACAATGCGGAAAATTTGGTATTCATTCACCACAATTTGCCACTTGTTAATTTTGACTACCAAATAATAAAACAAAATGTTTTGACATGCGATTATAAAAATAAATGGTGTCCTTAACTTATTGTGGTATGATAATTGCCTTGTGTAAAATAATGAGAATTTTTTGAATTTTACTATCCGGTTCTGGTCTGATATTGAAAACAAGGCCGGATACCGGATAGTTACCGGATATCCGTTTCATCTCTACCTAGAAACTTTGACTCATATAATATAATAATTAACTTGGTTATTATACTTAAACTCATAAATATCATACAGCTTATGTTAGTCAGAGGCAACAGATCACTTGCTTCTACAATAATAAACTCAAATCATAAAAAAAGCAAAAAGAAATTTTAACAGATCAGGATGAATCCATCCATCCCCTTCTTCGGGTAATACTCACCAACTATAAACTTCTTTTGACGAATTCTTTCTTTGAGAGGCAACTTGGTTGCCACTTTGCCTTCTTCAGTCTCCTACAACAAATAAGTAATAAGTAAAAATAATAAGAATGATGCAAGTAGTGGATGGGCAGATATGACTAATATAATATTGCAGATATGGCTAATATTATTATTATCATTGTCACAAGAATACTAAAAACAGCAAATAATATTACAACAGCCAGGTAGTATACATTGCCTAAATTCACTAAGAAAATTGGCAACAACATGCCAAATTAGCCTCTCAGCTACAGAGAGCACTGATCAGTGACTTAAACAATTAAAACTCTATTGTGTGTATTCACACTGGAGGACTGAAGGTTAAACTGAAGTCATTGTTTTACAGGACAGGACAAGCTTGAATTGTATAAAGACTTAGTTTTGTTTCATAGGAACTACAGTCACATTTAACAAGATTGATATTTTAATAAAATTGCATTAACAAATCTGTTATAACGACTTATAAGTAATACAAACCATGTCTAATTTTACATTTTCCATTCCATCATTAGGGGTGTCCAGTTTATCTTCAAGAGTCTCCATAGAAGCTAGAGCTGCCTCAGGGTTAGTTTCAGACCGATTTTTAAAGACTTTAGGGTATTTAATGTTAAAGATGTTTTTCCTTTCACCACCTTCGCCATCTCCTAAAAGAATTGGGTTTTACAAAAACACAAATGTAGAAAAAATTTCCACAAACAGGATTTGAACCTGCACCCTTCTGACATACCAGGTCAGGTGCTCTCCCAATTGAGCTATCGTGGTTCTAACTAGCCCGCCGAAATTATTCAACACCCTTTTTCCACATACTTTAAGAAAACTCAAAAATATTTATTTGGAGCTTTCCTGACAACTTAACTTATTGGACATTTTACAATTTTTGGCTTTGCAACCAAAATGGCATCATGGCATGACATTGACGTACAGACGCACATCAACCTATCCAAAACTGTCCAATGTCTTCCATATGGTACATTTTCAACCATATGGTTTATTAAGGAAGGGAAGCGCAGGTCCAAACATGAATTTATAGAACACATTAATAACATAGAACACAGTGACAGTTGTTAACAGTATTAACTTTAAACATAGCAATTCTCGGCAACTTTGGTATTCATTTTGTATTTTCCAAGTGCCTTAAAACAGTTCATGAAGAAGTCTTTGAAATGAACAAAAGTGCCTTAAAGTCGGTAATGAATATGTTGAAGTTGTCTACAGCACAATTCCTTAAGATATTTTTCAGGTAAAACTATGCCAGTCATAATTATTTAATCCATAACTTGCTGGCTTATGAATGTCAAGAGAGCAAGAAATTGAATATGCTTGGATGGAGCAATGCAACTTAGCAGATTGGTGTCCAGGCGCCATAGTCTTAATAGAAAGACACCTAGTGATGTGGTTACATAATAAGTATCTAAAGCTTCCATCGACATATAATAAATGTATTTACACGAATCTTTAAATACACACAAAGTACCGTACTTTAGTAAGTACGGAGATCAATATTGAATAATCCAGTCCCGTGCTTCGTGTTTTGTCATTATCTATAATGTATTCTGCTTTTTCTTATCAACGCTATTGTAAAGCAAAATAAGATTTCGAAATATGTCATTATTCTATTTATCTGTAATATTTAGATGTCTTTAATCCAGTATCTTTATGGAAAGAAAAATATGTAAATAACATTTATCAATAAAATAATTAATCTCATCACTACATTTTACTATTCATTATACATTTATAGCTTGGTGCTGGAGTACACATTGCGTTTTGTAGGTATTGGCGCTCAAAAGGTTATTGAAAATAGTCTGTTGGCATGAATTCATAATCACTGTGCTTCTCAAAATTCAATCTAGTAAAAAAATATATAAGTAATATGCATTGCTGTTATCAAGTAACTGAGTAATTAATTGCTAATGAATAGACAAAAACATTGAATACTAACCATTTTTAGCCTTGTGTAGAAATTGTGTGAATGGACATGTATGTAAAAATTGTAAACGATTACGTTTGATTTTAGGTTCATCATCAGTCTTTTCATTATCGTTATCCTTTTGTATCTCGTCATCATCCTAAAATTTTAACGAAAAATATATTAAAATTGTTAATTATTGGGTCTCATGTGTAGGTACAAAAAAATTACATACCTTGGATTTGTCTTTGTCAGAATTCTTTGTAAAAAACCCAGGCATTTTAATCGCGCCAATAGGGATGAATTTCGGTTTAACTTCCCTGCCTTGCTCTGTAATTTCTCCCGAAAGTGCTGTTTTTACAGGTCCCCCGCCATCATCGTTTTCACCAGTGGCTTCCAAATTTTCTTCAGCTTTTAACATTACCTCTTTCTCTTCTGCTTCTATCTGTTTTTTGTCAGGCGATTTATTTTCGTCATCGTCTAATTTGTTTATATTTAACGTACTCATGGCTGCAAAGCGTAGGTAGATTGTAGGCAAATTAATGATTAAAATGTAACTACAAAGTTCTCTATAGATTGTACTTACTGGTTATTAAATTTATTTGCACTCAGAAAACATACGTTCACTCACAAATAATAAAGAATTTACAGAAATATTGCGCGAAAACGAGGAAGACAGTAATGTCGCAAAAATTGATGTCGGCTTCGGTCGGTCGATCGGCTATATTCATAAAAAAAAAGCGGGATTTTGTTTATAGTATATCAGTGTTGCTGTGCTACCATCCGTTATGATGGCGTACACATGGTCAAATTCACGTTTGTTGTTGGCAAAGTTGATTGTTAGGCGGGTATTTTCGCGAAATATTGCACCTTATTAAAAATCGTTGTCCACTAACTTCAATAAAATGTTTTTAAGTTATTATAAGTTAATTGGCCACATTATATTTTTTTATGATAAGGATATATTTTTTTTATATAAACAAAATACACTATGCGAATGAACTGAGCAATTTTTGCATGTCCTATAGTATACCAACAAAGTTCAAACATGAATTTTGAACATATTTAATATTTGAACGTGATGTATTTCGTGTATTTTGGGATGAGTATTTGTTTAATTTTATAGAATGACCTTATTACATAGATATAGTTGTATTTTTTTTACAAAATATTAAATAAGTCTGTCCTTGTTTATGTGTGGCGGAAATTCCTATATAGTCACAAAGATAATTCGGATGTTAGATCAAAACAACCATACAACGACTAATTTTTATACTGGCAACTTTATTCTGTCTAGTAGAACCCGCCATCTTGTGGTTAATTAACCGTTGATGTCACTAAACGGCAGAAATTCGTGACGACAGGTTTAGAGATAGTGTTGTTCAAAAATATTTTCTCCACCATAGCCATCGAGTTTCTTCACAATGAAACGTAAGTTATTTTTCAGTGTGCCTATGTTAAAATTTAGAATATTGTTTATTTGTGGGTATGATAATACCAATCGAACTAACACAAACCCTCTATAAACTGGTTTATAGTAAGAAATTGTTGCACGGATCGGATAACATCACGTCCATGTCGTCACGTGACGTATAAGCTGAAAGATATTCGTGACTATATGGAATGTTAAGCTTAGCTTACAATGATCTATTCACCCGACTACGAAGCACAGAGTAAGGTTATGGTTTATTGTACACTACTCACTATAGCAAAGTTATTCAAACTTTTTAAATACAAAAAATTACATTTTATTGATTTCATATTTATATGGATAAATAGATACCTAGTACATTTTTAAATATAAACTAGACTCAAACTCTCATGTAAAAGATTCCTGCAACAGTTTTATTTGAATCAGACATGGTGGCAGTCAAGGATGGGAGGGAGGTCATTTTAAAAATAAATTAATTAATGTTGATAGCTTGTAGAACAATATGTAAACTAACTTTACATTTCCATTTTAAGTCACTACTTGTTCCAACAGAGTCACTGTCCCAGGTTTAGTAACAGAATGATCGTTGATTTTGTAACTGTTTAATGACTGAAATTATTTAAGAAGTAAATTACTTAACAATTTGTGGATTTTTGTTTAATATTGTTGGAAAATATTATAAAAGTTACGTAAAACTTTTTTCTAAAGAGATGTAATTGTATGAAATGTTCGAAATTGTGACGATTCTGAAACAAAACTATTGATTATTCTGGTTTCACAAGGAATTTTTCATTATGTAGACTTATTAAGTTAATTGCATATTATTTAATAAATGGATAATAAAAAAACTATCCTGATATTTTTGTTTCATTGAAATAAAGCCTCTTTTCTTGATGAAATGGAACAGTTTCTACCTCACTACCATAAACATTATTAAATTTCTCGATATTTTACGTACTAATTCATATTTTATTAAAATAATCTTATAATTTAATAGTCCCGTTATTTTATTGAATATTTGTTTAAATTTTAAATAAAGATGAATAGCTTTTCTCTTACTCGGAATTCTCTGTTATTAAACTTAATGGTTGAAAATATTCTGAATCCTATAAATAATTTTATTAAATATTCAAATGGAAAACAAGAGCAAAGTGGAAGAAAATCGATTAGTTTTAACATTTTGTAAATTGTACTTCCCGGCCGATTCATCAAAACATTATCAAAATTATCTAAGGATTCCGTGATTTCGACATTTTTATTTAGCTTAACGCAACTGCCGTGCACTCAAGTTGGCGAGCCAAAGAGTAGAGTTATATATAAGGCGAGCGGCGTCCCTCTAATACTTGCAGCTTCGAACGTGCGCTAGCCGGGCGGCGGCGGCGCTGACGGTAGATAAAACGCGCGGCTCGAGTGGTGACGGAGGCCTGGCAATACACAGAAAGCCACAGAAGCGCTGGTTTTCAGACAACTCCCTGAACGTGAGGTGGCGATGCGTGGAGTAATAAAATTACATACTTAAAAATACTAATAAGAAAATTATATACATAAAAATACTTACACAAAAAAAAATGGTTGAATGTATATTATGCCTTTGCCTTGAATATTGTCAAACAAAAATAAAGAAAAAGAAAAAAGGCTTGTGAATTAGACCATGTGTAAGGACTTCTTGGCGGGAAAGTGAAGAATCATTTCTGCGGTTTTGTTTTATTTTCTAAAATTTGTGTTATGTCGAATATTAATGTGAAATAATGGTGGATTATTAACCGTTAAGTATTCGTGAGTGTGCATGAGTGTTAGCTACACAATATCTCTCGATCTATAGTACAAGATCTCCCGCCCAGAGTAGACTTACGAACCGATGGCATAGTGACATTCACAAGAGCTACTTGTAGCCTAAACTGAATAAATGATTTTGAATTTTGATTTTTTTTTAATTTTTAGTAAATGAAACAAAACAGTGCAACGTCACTTTTCAAATTCTCTCAAGAAGTCTGCGTAACTGCGTGCGAGGACTTAGTAAAGCCCCACATCTTTACTGAGATACTCGAGGGGTTGGGGGGTATATTATTTCTCACTTCTCATTTTTATTATCATTCATCATCATCATACTGGCTGGAAGGAAATATTGTATATTTATGTATTACTTGTAAGAAAAATTACTTTGACACTGGCTAAATGTGCTAATCGCACGAAGCCATCAACTAAAAGAAAGAAAGAAAGACCATGTGTACGCTAGCTTAACGGACACCATGCATGCATACTCAAATTAAAAGAAACGGCAACGGGTGTGCCAATGCTACCCTACCGTACTCGTCGAGGGTTACTAATCGACACGTATTAAGTAACGATGCTAAACGAGATAGTGTCCTATTGATAGAACCAGAGGAGCAGGGCTTTGAACACCGTAAAAAAATTGGTATCGATGCTTCTGTCAAACGAAGATACCGGTAATAAAAGTAACGGTAAGCTTGATATCGTTAACTGGGTGACATTTTTACCGGTAAGTTAACTAACCGCTCTACGCGGATTGGCTGAAGCGCAATATTCATCGTAAAAAGTAGCGATACTTTTCTAGATAACGTTACCTGCATCACCGGTACCAAATTACCTTTATTTATATACTAATTGTCGCCCGCGACTTCGTTCGGGAAGACTACACTATCCCACAGGAACCTGTTGCCGGGATAGAAAGTATCCTAGTCCGGGTCTTGGTCTGTCTATGTGCAAAGTGTCATCCAAATCCGTTCAGCCAGTTTCACGTGATGCGCGGTCAAATAAACAGACAAAAATTCTAAAAACTGTTGGAACGTGTTCTGTTGTCAATTCTAAGTATCCCCAGTTGTTATTTCGAATATCTTCCATGTACAGACTTTCGACCCTCTTTAGCTTTATTACAAGCTTTTATTTAGTTTCACCTGTCCCTGATTGAGCTAAAAGGAGAATGCCCATTCTTTGTATCGTCCTTGTTCGAATTAACCTCCACCTAATTTATACCAAAAATCAAGTTTTTTATTTTCATAAAACCCTGTTAAATAATTTGCCCTAACTTCTCCGATTTATCAAAATATAATCGATGGACAGGTGAAACTAAATAAAAGCTTGAAAAATAATTTAAATCTGATATAAGATAAATATTTTTTTATAAATAAAAGCGTGTTACATTTTGATGGAACATTATAGAACATTTAGCTAAATATACCTTTATTATTTTTCTTTTGCAATCACAACATAACACGCTTTAATTTATTAAAAAAATCTTATTATCAGGTTTAAATTATTTTTTAATTTAGTTATTAAAGTTTTTTTTTCTTTTAATTTTATATTTTTAGATAATGTTACAATTATGAATGAATGATTTAAAAAAAATCATTTACAGCAGCGCTGTCCTCCGTCAGTGGAACCTTAAGTTACTAACTGGTATCTATATAATATCACTAGATGGCGGTAGTATAGATAGAATTTTAAATTAATAAGCAACTATATCATAGAATTAGCTAACGTTACTTTACATCTTGCTAACTTTTCCAAGCTCACTGACTTTTCCTAACAAATTCAAAATCAATCACAGTATATAATCACAGAGAAATCTTAAAAGCACCATGCAGAAAACCCTTTCTGCATGGTGCTTTGCGCTGTTTTTGTTTATACCCATAAACAAAAACAGCGCCATCTATGAACAAGTAGCAGAACTAATGGACGTTACGTTTAGCTATTTTCTATTAATACCCAATGTTTAATTAAGTGTAATATACCCAACCAACCCAATTAAGTGTATTATGCACTGACCGCTATAATACTGGGAAGAGTCTGCGGTTTTGTTTTATTTTCTAAAATTTGTGTTATATCGAATATTTATGTGAAATAGTGATGGATTATTAACCGTTCAGTGTTCGTAAGTGCGTATGCGTATTGGCAAATGATAATAGAAATGATATCCCCCCCCTTAACTCCTCGAGTATCTCAGTAAAGATGTGGGGCTTTACTAATTCCTCGGGCGGACTTCTTGAGAGTATTTGAAAAGTGAAGTTGTACTGTTTTGTTACATTTATTAATTATCTCATGCGCACTTACGAACACTTAACGGTTAATAATCCACCATTATTTCACAATAATATTCGACATAACAAAAATTTTAGAAAATAAAACAAAACCGCAGACATGACTTTACTTTCCCACCAAGTCACGATGAAGACTTGCAGAATACCATTGCCACTAGAAATAATTAAAAACGATTAAATTAAATTATAATTTTATTAAAACAATTTCGAACATTTGTATAATAAATAAATCCATTAATGTTTTTCTAAAACTTTTACAAGAAGATCGTTAATATTTGTTATTAAATTTCTGGGGTCCATAATGAGTCCAGCAGTTACCATCGCGTTAGAAAACAGTTGTTGCGACACCATATTCGCGAGTTCCTTGTCTGTTGACACTAGGCTGTGAAGTTTCTTGATTATGGGGTGCCTGTAAATAATAAAAAATATTATTAAGTTTTCATATTATATATTCCCGAATATCTGAGAGCTTGTTGAGACGATAAAGGAGCATACTTTGATCCTTGCCATACTAATGTTTTTATGTTTTTAATTAATGCATTTTAGATTTATGTGTTTGAAATTGTGCATCCTTTAAGCCAGCCATTGAATAAGGCGATGTTCTTAAACTACTACTTTTAAATCAATAGCACGTTTATAACCAAATACCCAATTATGTAAATCAAAAGCAGTTACGCAGCGAGCTGAAATTTGCTTGCTAGACACTTGTTAAAATTGAACTTTATTATTATCCAATAAGAATTAAATACAAATAAAAAAGTAATTCTATTATATATCTATTTTGGAATGTAACTTACTTGGCATTTATTTCCAGTTGTGGTCTCAACAGCGCAAATCTGTTTTCCTCACTAAGCTGCTGTGCTTGGGTACGAATAAAATGTCTAGCTGCTGCCATTTCCGGCACAATGATGACGCAAGGATGCGAATCAAGCCTTTGCGTTGTGCGCACATCGAACACTTTGCCCGCCAAATTATTTTTTAAGAAGGTAATGAGCTCATCTACCTGAGGTTGCTGCAAACTCTCGCCGCCTGCGGAATAAAACGATTGAGAAAATTTAAAAGTTTTTTGGTGAGATGATTAAGTTTACGAATTTTAATTAAGAAATGATGGTTAAATTTGCTCCGCCAAACTATAACATAGTTACATAATAATATTATGTATTTTATGCGAGAGTATGAATGTATGAAAGAGTATGAATGATTGTGTGAATGTGATCGAGGACCTCGATGGCGCAGTGGTTATCGCGCTCGGTCTGCGAGTGCTGGCTGAGGTTAAGCAACTTTCGAAAAGGCTGGTCATCGGATGGGTGACCGAAAAATTATCATCTCGAGCTCCTTCGTGCTTCGGAAGGCACGTTAAGCCGTTGGTCCCGGCAGCATTAGCAGTCTTAAACAACCACCAATCCGCACTGGGCCCGCGTGGTGGTTTATGGCCCGTTCTCTCCCAATCCACCCATAGGGAAGGCTCGTGCCCCAGCAGTGGGGACATAAAAATGAGCTGATGATGATGAATGTGTTATTAGACAAATAAGAAATAACTACCAATAACTGCAGTTGCATCCGCTGGATCTTTTTGCATATCGTTTTCTATAGAAACCAATTGTCTTCCACCAAACTCCTTGAGCTCCAGTAGTACAAGCTCGTCATACATATCGTAGCAAAACAGAACCTCCACATCGCGTTTTTTCAGAGATTCGTAATACGGTGATGACTGTGCCAGTTCACGACTAGAAATGGACAAGTTTATTTGTTACACTTATACATATTATGTATTTAATAAATGTTTTAATTAAGTTAGTTATTAATTTATACCAAACCTTGGAGCTGCCAAGTAATAAATACTCTTTTGATCGTTCTTCTGGCGTGCAGCGTAATCAGATAAGGAAGTTCTTACACCATTTTCCAGTTTGGACGATTCAAAACGAAGTAATTTTGAAATTTCTTCCTAAAATTAAATACCATAAAATAGAGGTTTCATATGACCAGTATATTTTAAACAATATATAATAAACATATATATTCAAACATTTATTTTAGATATTAAACAACCGAAACACTCAAAGAGGTGTGATAAGATTTTACCTTTTCTATAACACTTTGGCTTGTAACTATTCCCTCTTTCATGAATATGGAGTAGTCTCTATAGAAAGCTTCATATCCCACTGGATCTTTTTGTGCCTTTTCTATCATGAACTTAAGAAATCTGTTAGTTAACACAGTTCTCAGTTTCCTGAAATATAAATATTAAGTCTTTAATCGCCGTGGTGGTCACCGGTGACCGACAAACAATAAAACAATAAATTTCTATTGTGTCTGGTTTTGCGGCAGTCAACGTGTTAAGCATATTTTAATGTTACTTTAATAATATTTGTATTTTATTATAGGGGAACCCCTTTGAGTACAGGCAAATTCAATATTCAAAAGAGGCGTGAAGAAGCACCTTGTGGGCTGGCAGTGAGGTTAACTGATGCTACGTTTGTTTTCACGCTGCACCAGTTATCTTCACGTCTGGACTCCATTTCCACTTAACATCAGGTGGGATGGAGTCATTTGCCGAGCTATAAATAAAAATAATAAAAAATAATAGGCCTCCTCCAATCCAATCAGAGTGTTGCGGTCTGTGGCTTTCAACAGTACGCCTGATACAGTTTTGATGTCATTCATTTAGCCGCTAAATTTTAACGCTTTCTAGGATGACCAGCTTTTCTTTTGCCAATAGGTCCAGACCAGCAAGTGGTTTCTAGTATCCATCTCTTTCTTATTTTTTATTCCTTATTTCTTATTTCTAAGCCGGAAGGAGTATCTTGCCAGTTGGCTAGCACACTTCCATTTCAAGTTGAGACCATAGTTGAGACTTTCGTTTATTGTCACTTTGTAAGTTTTTCCCAATTGTACAAAAACATGTTACTTTAAGATTAATTCTATTTTGTTATAGCTACTTACGTTATCAATGCACTATTTTGCAACAGTTCTCGACTTAGATTTAGTGGAATGTCTTCAGAATCAACAACACCTGCAGAAAAGAAAATATTTTACAAAAAGAATAATATTAAAACCTACTGTGTTTTTTACTTTTAAGAATATTTACCTTTTACAAATCGTAACCACTTAGGTAATATATTTTCAGCCTTGCTCTTTATCAAAATCTTTCTTGAATAAAGAGCTACACCAACATCCGAATCACGTGACAACTCAAAAAGCCCCGGTTTGCCTTCAGGCACATATAGGATAGACCTTATGCTAATGGGAGCATCTGTTTTATAATGAAGGGTGAAACGAGGTTTGTCGTACGAATTGCTTATGAATCTATAAAATTCCGTGTGCTGCTCATATGTCACTTCTTTAGGCTCCATTAACCAAAGAGGCTGCAAAATTACAAAATTTTATAATGTAAGTCATTTAAGCTAGTTGAAATATTAACTAAGGTATATAAGACAAATATAAATACCTTGATAGAATTGACCTGCTCATTGTTCAATAGAATAGGACTTCCAATAAAGTTACTGTATTTCTTAATTATACCTGTAATTAGAAATCTTCATTAGTTTTAGATAACAAAATGAAAAATAAAATATATACCATTGATTTTGCCCTCTTAATAACATAGAATCATTTTAAAGATCTGTAATAACTGTATTGTTAGCATTGGATGCTTACTTTTTACAGTTTCATCATCTGAAAATTCTCTGCAATCAGTTTTTAAATGCACAACAATCTTAGTTCCAACTGGAACTCCTTCTACTTCCTGAATTTCATATGTTCCAGAA
Source organism: Eudonia truncicolella (assembly GCA_949315975.1). Classification (NCBI taxonomy): domain Eukaryota; kingdom Metazoa; phylum Arthropoda; class Insecta; order Lepidoptera; family Crambidae; genus Eudonia; species Eudonia truncicolella. The sequence goes on along the minus strand of OX438829.1, from coordinate 13,034,217 downwards.
CTGTAAAAGCAATGAAATTATTAATGATTTACTCTCATTCTCAATATTTATCAAAACAAATAGATATATTTCTTTTATTACCCATCTGATGTCCATTTGAATCCAGGGGATCCTGAATGACTACTACGAGTAAATACTTCAATTTTTTCAGCAACCATGAAGGCAGAGTAGAATCCTACACCAAATTGACCGATGATAGAGCCAGCTTGTTCCGCTCCCTGCTTTTTAATTTCTTCTATAAAAGACTTTGAGCCTGAACGAGCTATGGTGCCAAGATTCGAAGTGAGTTCATCTTTGGTCATGCCTATGCCAGAATCCTGTAAGTTTTTATATCAAACACCAACTCATAATTAATCTCATTACTAGTCAACATAGTAAGAAATACATAGCATATAGTTAGCTTAATGCGAATTGAGATGAATAGAACAAGCTACATTATTTATTGACCTGGAATGTAAGAGTCCTATTTTGCTTATCAGTTACGAGTCTGATCTCTAAAGGTCTATCTGTCTCCACCAAATTTGTAGTGTCCGGGACTCCACTCACTGAGAGGTACCGAAACTTTTCCAAAGCATCACTTGCATTGGATATTAACTCTCTTATGAATACCTGGGAAAAATAAAAAGATAAACATTTACATTGTCTAATTTATACATAAAGGTTATACCTATTAGGTATTAAGGGTATGGCTGTAAATTTGTATAATTTTTATAGGGGTATAGATGCTTTCTACCCACTTCTTTATCTGAATACAATGACCTAGCCACAATGTCAAGTAGCATTCTGGTTTCAGCCTGGAATTCTCTTTTTTCTGCATTTCCTTTCACAGGTTCTGCTTGCTCTGTTGCAGTACTGAAGAGTATATTATTATTGTAAACTATATTTCCTGTAAATAAAAACAAATTAAGTAATAATGTTATAAAATATAATCAACAACCCGAGAGTGATTTCAAAATAAAAATACATAAATGCAATGCAACAATAGTTACAGTAACAAAAATATATGCACATGTCCAGTAATTAATAAAATTTCTCACACAAAGTACTTGGGGGTTGTTGTGGATCAAAGATTGTCTTGGCACAACCGAAATGAACACATTTCAAATAGAATAAGGAAATACTTATCAAATTTATAAAATACAGTAAAAAAATTAAACGCCCACCCGACCCAGCCAGGAATTGAACCTGGATCTTCCGCAATCCGGGCAGTTGCACTGACCGCTATGCTACGGGGAAGGCTGACGTACGCGCTGAATTTTGTCACTGCTTTTTAATTTTTGAGTGCTAATAGTAGCACAGTGCCATCTATCCAACGGTTGTTTCAACCGATGGCCATGCAGATTCAACTTTGCCGATGAAATACCACAAATTTGATAACACAACGCTATAGTAAAAATTTATGGTTTTTATTTTCAAGTGCTAATTGCTGCACTGAAGCTAAATTAAATATTTATAAATTTATAAAATTGGGTCAGGTGGGCGTTCAATTTCTCGACTGTATTTTATTAATTTTATAAATATTTAATTTAGCTTCAGTGCAGCTATTAGCACTTGAAAATAAAAAGTAAAAATTTTTAGAATAAGAAAATTAACGTGGATTTTTTGAGAGATTTGGCACACACCCACACACACCCCCACTCACCCTCACTCACACACCACTCCTAAGTAAATTAAGTAAAATTAGTTAATAATAAAAAACTGGAAATGTTTTATGGCTATAGAAGAGCGGGGTCTTCTGTAACAGATATATACGTATGTCTGATAGAAGTCCCCAAAAATCTGTAAATGTATCTTTACTCTAGTAATGGAATAAATGTTTTTGTATTATTGTATTTAATAAATCTATACACATCATTTTAATATGACAACCTATAAAAGATTTCTTAATAGCATTGCTTGCTTTAATAAAAATTCCTTGTCAAAAGTCTCAGAGGACGAAGTTAACCTCTTCTAAGATGTTAGCGACTTAATCGGCTTCTTATTTCTTGTTTAAAATATTACTCAACAATAACAGCAACATGTTTGACACAATTTCTGGATGTTTGGATTTTCGATAACACTGATAATACGTACCAAGACGGTTATTCGTAGCATAAAAACCCTGTGTAATATATTTTGGATTCCGGGAAGAACTAAAATATAACCTACTAGCATTCAAAGCACAGTGACGAAGTTTTACACGTAACGCAAACATTGTATTCAGCAATAATTAATATTGTGTATAGATTTAATTTTTTTAATAATTTGAGTCTTTTGGAATTTTATCTCTTAAAATTCCAAAATTCCATTTACAACACAAATACAGTTTTTTCAAGAATGACATCTAACTATGTCACTTCACCTGTCAACGACAATTTTTTCTTTTTTTTTTCTTTTAGATGATGGCTTTGTGCGATTAGCACATTTGGCCAGTGTCAAAGTAATTTTTCTTACAAGTAATACATAACTTCCAGTATGATGATGATTGATGAGTGATAATAGAAATGAGAAGTGAGAAATGATATACCCCCCAAACCTCTCGAGTATCTCAGTAAGGATGTGGGGCTTCACTAATTCCTCGGGCGGACTTCTTGAGAGAATTTGAAATGTGAAGTTGCATTGTTTAGTTTCATTTGCCAACACTCATGCCCAATTACGAACAATTAAAGGTTAATAATCCACCATTATTTCACATTAATATTCGACCTATCACAAATTTTAGAAAATAAAACAAAACCGCAAACCGCACGAAGCCATAAAAAAAAAAAAAACAAAACCGCAGGCATGACTTTTGACTTTCCCGCCAATTTTGTTTTGTATTTACAAGTTCTAATGCGAAGGGATTCTACACATTATGCCATTTGCTTTGTTTCATTTGAAAGTTTGGAACTCATGCATGCATGTTTTCACGATCACTTTTGGCTAGTAATAGTAATTCAAAAATATTCTTCATATTATTTAGTAAAACACGAATAGTTTGAAAATAAAATAAAACTACCTACATGCTTTGATTTTTGTCGTTTTTCTGTCTAGATTAATAGTTAATGGTTAATAATATATATATTTCCGTACGCTAAAGCCGATGTGAATATGAATGTTTAGAAAGAATAAAGATCATTTCATTGTTAATAATTTATAATAGATAAATATATAAATACGCAGTGCGACGACGTGACTTTTCAGTAATGCTTGAACTCGATTTCTGAACGAAAATTGTAACCCTATTACAATACTAGGAATATTTCCGATATTATTGGGAAACTATGGAGCTTAAACACTGACCGTGAAGTTTTTTTATGATTTAATTTTAACTGTTTCGACTGATGCCAATTGCAGCCTGATAAAACTAAGGATGACGTTATTTAAATTAATTTTACTTGTTATTTGGCATTCAAAATTTACAATCTTTATATACAACGTGTAACAAAAAGGTGTGGTCGAAGTGAAAAGATCCAAAGTGTATCCCATCTAGAACTTGTATGTGTTGTTATTAAGACATAATTATTAACTTTAAATTGTCATGCAATGGTTAATGAAATAATTATATTAATGATTTTGATATACAATTAGACCCGGTACGTGGCACTGCTATAAGAGTCAGTCATGGGATATGGGATACGGGTGTTCTCAAGCGGACGAAGTCGAGAGTGGGCTACTAGTTTTATATAAAGTGACTTAACATCTAAAAAAAGCAACTGTCTTAACTTCCTGCCTCAATTGCACCTTTCCATTACACGAAATCTTTTGATTAGCTTCTCTACCACTTGAAAAGAGAATCTTAAACTAGCACCAATGGCCGATAAAATGCACAAATTATTTGAGTATGGGTAGATATAAATTCTTGCAGTAGAAAACACAAAAGAGTGTACACAAAAACACCTTAGTGTCCTTCAGTCGAGTTTTATATTTAATTATGTTTCACTAGTATGACGGACGGCTGATTGTTTGATTACATTGTCGTCGTGATACTTATAAGTTATGTTAACACAAAATAAATCACTTAACTGTCAAATTTAGCGAATGAAAATATTGGGTGAATTTATCATTAGTGCTGGCAACTGGAATTTAATATTTGGCATTTGCCCTTGCGTCACTGCCCGTCGGTCCGTCAAGCGTTTACGCACGTCAAGCTGTAATACCAAGAAAGCGTCCGTCAGTTGATGTTTGAGAAAAGTAGAGAAAACATTTTGTGACATTGTTGTGGTTGTTGTACGATGCAGCAGCATTGCTTGTGGCTCTTTTGAAACTATTCATGCTTTTAAACAATTTCGACATCGTTTTCATTTAATAAGTGAATTGGACAATTTTTGCAATTGCATAGTGACTATTTGTTTTAGCAAGTTATCGTGATATATATTTGATTGAAGTTTAGAACTAGTTCAAAACATTGACGTGTTTTTTATTTGTACAAACTCAAAGGTTTTGTATTGCTGTCATTCAAATTACAATAACAGCGGTTACTGTTACATCGTGGAAAGAAACTGACAAAAACTGAAATCGAGTGACTGAGTGACTGGAGTTTCAAAGTTGGTGACAACATGAATGTTGTGAAGGTGTTCAGGACAAGTTTTAGTTATTTTCTTATAGTGTTATCTCACCTAAGGTGTAGTACTTGAGTAGGTGTGGGGCTGTGTTGGACCTCGGACATAATGAAGGATTTGAGGTGAAGTGACCAGCAAGGCACCGTGGAGCACCTCGTGGGAGGTGGCGGCCCGGGCAGCTTGCTGCCCGGCGCGTCTCCCGCCCAGCATCCACAGAACATGCTGCAGCCTATGGAGGAGATGATCCTTCCACCTAAGCGTCAAGCTGTTGTGGACCGATTACGGTAAGCTAATCTTTAATATTAATAATTAGTCCTTGACAGTGACTTATCAGCAGCTTCTGTGCTTGACAGTTTACCAGAACCCTTTTTGGGATATCTGCTTCTACTCACAATATTGATAATTTGCTCTAAAAACTCAATTTTACATGTTGGTTTGTCAAACAAGTGAATATGATAGATAGAAGAAGTTAGATGATAGGTAATATAACTCCTATAATCTAAAATGTATTTCAAAGTTCCCTGTGTCAGAAATGTTAACATCTATTAATAGTAATTAATAAAAATAATTATTTACTACAACATTTTTGGATTTATTTACATATTTATGATTATAACCAAAGACCAAAGAAATTGCTGTATTACTCGTATTCCACAAATGTAAAGTGTCAAACACAGTACTTCTATAAGTCATAGTATTCATTTATATATTAATCTGTGACTCAAAGTCTTTTCAAAATAACTCCACACCAATATTGCAATGGCAACGGTAACTGCAATTGCAAAACTACCAACCAATTTGTAACTATTAGACTAGACATGTTACTTATTGAATGTACGTGGGAACAAACAGAGCATGTAAATGATATTTAAATTACATTGACAATGCTTCTTAAAGTAAGTGGAAAGTATTTTATTGTCACTACTTTTCTTTTCTATCTAATTAATTCGGTTTTTTCCCCTCATCATACCATGCATTTTAAGTAAAATATTATTATTTCTATTATGTTATAAATTTTATAAAAACATATACATTAGAATGAATGTTGCCTTTATCATGTTGCAAAATGATCCAAATATCAACAAATAATTTGTTAAATTGGCAGTATTTAACAAATTATTTGTTAAATCCATATAGGTCTTTGAGCGTCAATAATGTATAACAATGGTTAAATCAATTGTTAGCAACCAGTGGCCGGTTGTTCAATACTGGAGGGGTTATTATAAAGTGTTACACTTTCAACTAATATTTGTTTCTTAGTGCCTAGTGAATTTTAATAAAATAGTAGGTGTAGGTAACCAATTATGTATCTAGATTAGACTAATAGCTATTTTATTTAAAGTCATCACCCTATGTGTTTTTCACAATGAAATTTAATTTGCATTCAACTACAGATACCACATTTTGTCACTGTGCAATATAATGTTGATAAAATTATCATACTTATGATGGAGTTAGCTCACCACAGATCAATATATTATCAAATTATTATTTATAAAAGATTTTGGCAAATCAAAACCAACTGGAATCAACTATGAACTTTGTTGGTTAATACAAACTGTAAAGTATACTGTAGCATAGTACATAATTAATTTTAAGAAGACTTGCACCTCAGTTTCCTTGTAACCAAGATCCCTGATAAAGGTTTTATTTATCAGGATAAAATATGGTATTACATGTGTCAACTTTGGAACCTGTAAATTTATTTATATTATAGCTGTAGAAAAATGTGTGACAGATAAATATGTGACAGTATAGTACATCAGTCACAGGATTCAATTAGTCACAGACAAAGTAAATCTTTAAGAACGAATCTATACATATAATAAAGCTAAAGAGGGTCGAAAGTCTGTACACGGAAGATATTCGAAAAAAAGTTGGCTGGGGATACTCGATAACAGAACACATTCCATTCCAAGTTTTTAGAATTTTTGCCTGTTTATTTGACCCCCCATCATGTGAAAATGGCTGAACGGATTTTTATGCAAACTTTGCACATAGACAGACTATAACCCGGACTAAGACATAGGATACTTTTTATCCCTGCCGGGATAAAAACCTGTTACCACAGGTTCCTGTAGGATGGTGTAGTCTTAGCGAATGAAGTTGTGGGCGACAACTTGTTATAAATAATGGATAAGAAAAGAAATAGACAATAAAAATATATGAAAATGTACAAATACTTTCATTCTATTTGAATTATAATTATTAATCTTGAATGTACTATTTGGAAATGAACCTATATCAATACATCTATTAAAGATTCCTGCTAAATTTGGGGCGATTACTTATAATAGGCTCCAAAACTGTTACAGACAGACCCCATAAATCTTCTGTTCTCCCCTTATTTAAGAAACCAATTACAAAATACAACAATTACAAAAGTTCCAGGCGTCCATTTCCAGTTGAATGAACAAAATTAAATGTCTTGCAATGACACCACCACTTTTCATCACTTGCAGCTCAGGATAAAGAGTTCCTTCTTTGCAAATTCTTATATTTTTGTGGTCATCATCATTCGTATTCGTAAAAGTAGTCTTCGTTGCATCACTAATGTCCCTTAAAAATTTACCAAAATAAAAAAAAACAATGGCAGGTACCTTCTATTTTATATTTTTATTTATTGAAAATTCCAAGTAACGTATGAAGTTTGTGTTATATACCAGGGTGGAAGCCTTTGAAAATGGTAAAAAGTGAAACCAAATTATAGTAGGATGAAACCCATTGGAAATGGAAGAGAATATAACAAAAAACCGGACATGTGCGAGTCGGACTTGCCCACCGAGGGTTCCGTACAAATTTGTATTTCTTTTATCATTCTTCAATTCATCATAAAAATAATTAAAAATCTGTTTTTAATGTTTGTTTGTCTTGTGCATATGAAGCCCTTTCATACGATACCCCACATGACACGTTTAACTTACTTTAAAATTTGAAGGAACAGGTTCCTTGCATAAAGACCCTGTTTTTTTGTGATTTAATTAAATATGTATAGTTTTCAGATTTTTCCCTATACTTGTAGTATAAGACGATATTACTTGCCAAACTATAGTTCTAGGTCAACGGCAAGTACCCTATGAATTTAGATTCCCTTGAGAGTGTGAAAATATACGTTTATTGCGACATAAACGGCCGTATCTTTTTTTTTTTTCGTTAACTTAGAAGTATGAAATTTTCACAGCTTCAAAGAACCGCAGACCTGAGTATATGGTTTTAATTTCAACTCGATACCTTTACGCGTTTCCGAGATAAAGGGTCTTGACAGACAGACAGACAGACGAACAACAAAGTGATCCTATAAGGGTTCCGTTTTTTCATTTTGAGGTACGGAACCCTAATGAAAAGAAAAATAATTTAGGGGCGATCTGAGGAGGAAAAGAAGAAGGAAATTTTGTGAAAAAAAAATTTTGTAAAAAATAAAAATAAAAAACCAAAAACTAAACAAAAAACAATTTGAATTTTTGACATACATTTTGAGATGTTTTTGTTTTGTTTATATAATTTTAACGCAAATTTTGTTGCGAAACAAATTACCACCAGATAGCTTAATTGGAAGAGCACCTGACCCGGTATGTCAGAAGGGTGCAGGTTCAAATCCTGCTCATGGAAATTTTTTCAACATTTGTGTTTTTATACATTTTGAGGTTATGTGAAAAAAGTCTACATACAAAAGTTGTAAATCTCTTTATTACCTACAACTTTGCCATTTATTTTTTTTCCATACGACTTGTAGGTTTTACCGGAAATCGAGATAAACAGTTTTTTTACCCTTAACACCCCCCTCCCCTCCTTCCACTTCTTCACCTCTGATCGCCCGTAAATTATTTTTCCTTTCATTTTTGTTATATTTTCTTCAATTTCCAATGGGTCTCATCCTACTATAATTTTGTTTGGTTTCAAAAATTATTTACCCTGGTCTAAATTTTTTCAACATTTGTGTATTTGTAATTTGTTTCGCAACAAATGTTAAAATTATATAAACAAAACAAAAACATTTAATAACTAGCTTGCATTTTTTTACTGATCTTTAGTATTTGTAAAAATATTATAATCGGATGTTAATGACGGTAGTTGTTGACATTGAATGGGCGCCTTTGGCTTTCAAAGTAAAATAGTGTTGAATAAGTTCAGCGGGCTGGTTAGAACCACGATAGCTCAATTGGGAGAGCACCTGACCCGGTATGTCAGAAGGGTCCAGGTTAAAATCCTGCTAGTGGAAATTTTTTCAGCATTTGTGTTTTTGTACCCTGGTCTATTAGTCATTTGTAGAAATAACAATGTACCTACCATGTGTTAGTGTGCGACAAGAATAGCGTACGTGCTACACATGGGTTTGATCCGTCGTGACGTCACTGACGATTATGAGTCTCTCTTGCTTGCACCACTGCCGGAGTAACTCTATCTCAGTCGTTTATTAGTTAACTACTGTAGTTGTAACAAGACTTGAATTGATTTACGCGAATATATGATAAATGTATGTAAGATCGATCATGCATGATGATGACATACCGTTCTTCCCTATTACGTTATAAAATACCGATGACGAAAATCCGACAAAGAACTTGTCGTAGGTTAGTTCGATGGCCAAGTAGGTGCCTAATCACAGGTCTAATTTTGTACATATTCAGAGAATTTCGAGTATAAGTAAAATAAATTACCAAAGGTCTTGATCAAAAAATCTCTAAATATAATAAATACATTTTTTTTAGTAATCATATTGATCATGGGTTTGACAATTTCTTCTATCATAAACTTTTTTCAAAAATTTTTTTTTTTCCAAAAACAATCAAAACGTCTATCAGTTTTCATCGGACAAAGCGTACCAATGTCAGTTTACTGGGTCTCCTATTCGAAATCGAAGGTCATTTGGTGGAATTCGGTCGAGCATTATTCGGGCCGCAACATCACGGGCCCAAGTGGCCATGATGAAAGCCGACCTCCGATAGGGGATGGCACATGAAGAAGAAGATTCGAACACGTTGCCTCGATTGTGCATGAGACCATTCACGTGCCTGACAGTTTCAGAAGTTTCTATTAGATCGAATTTAGTAAAATTAAGTAGTTTGTAAGGCTGTTTGAGGTTAACATAAAACAATGTAAGAGTTATCCATTAAACTTATTACATCAAAATATAACGCCAGCTACATTACGAAATAACAATGGTGTGGTTACCATGTATCTGTATACACACTACGGGTCTAGTTCACGAAATCGACAGTCGCAACAGCGACGGTCGCTATATCGAAAACGTTCCATCGACACACTATATATCGATGGTACGCTACATCGACAGTACACCATATCGATGATACGCTGCATCGACAGTACGCCATATCGAAAGTACGCTGCATCGAAAGTACACCATATCGACGGTACGCTGCATCGACAGTACACTATTAATAGTAAGCTGCTTCGACAGCTCGACCCAAGAAAAAAAAGATTTCTAATGACCTAAATTATAAACCGCTAAAACGGCATAACCTTAATTCTAATCGTATTGCACCAGGATAAGCTGTTTCAATGCCATACAATTTTTTGTTTTCATTAACGTGATCGAATGGAAATCACCTCCACCGCTGTCTACTATACCTACCTACTCTATATTTATTGCTATTACAGTTATAAAAAAAAAATCCAACATTTGCTACAGTATAGCGGATTAGACCTACCTAGGAAGATAGAACACTTGCCAAGAGGTTCGAGTATGTTTGTAAATGTATGTGAAAAGATAGTGCGGCGCGGCGCGGAACTTACGTCGGAGGCTTAGTGCATGTCGTTGCTAAGGCTAACGGTACCAAAAGGCCACCCGGCGGCGGCGGCGGCGGCGGCGGCGCATAAACGTTCGCCGTATTATTTTATTTGCATTTCATCCAGTGAATCTAGCTAGTACTCTATAAAGTTAAATAATTGAATATTGTATAAAAAACGTTTAGATAGGCTCTATTTACATTAGTTTTTTTACACATTCTTCATTGCTTTGCTTGCGATAGGTGCCATTTTGCTATTGAGCACGGATACCTGTATAAAAGTGACAAGCAGGTATGATGGATGATAAAGAGGTTTATGATGCGAGACGCTAAATCGTGTTAAATTTTGATAAACATATTAAAGTTACCGATTGTATTTACCATATTACACGTCAATTGACGTGTAATGTAACACACACACCGTAATAAAATAAAATAAAATATTTTTATAATGAAAATCGATTTTTTGATGATGATGAGGTAGCTACTAACATCCAAGTTCCTGGTACGAATGTTATTTACCTCTCGGTCACGTTAACGAAAAGACAGTTTCTTTGGCAAAATTTACTTACCAAACAAGAAGCATCTATCTATAATAAAGCTAAAGAGGGTCGAAAGTCTGTACATGGAATACTTTTTATTTTATTTTTATTTTATGGCTTTGCACAAGCATTTAGTCAATGAAAAAGTAATTTTTCTTACAAGTAATACATTAATTAAACAATATTTCCTTCCTATATGATGATGATGAATGATAATAGAAATGGGAAGTGAGAATACCCCCCAACCCCTCAAGTATCTCAGTAAAGATGTGGGGCTTTACTAAGTCCTCACGCAGACTTCTTGAGAGAATTTGAAAAGTGACGTTGCACTGTTTTGTTTCATTTGCCAACAATCATGCACACTCACGAACACTTAACAGTTAAGTTGATAATCCACCATTATTTCACATAAATATTCGACATAACACAAATTTTAGAAAATAAAACTAAACCGCGGACATAACTTCACTTTCCTGTCAAGAAGTCCCTGGGGATACTTACTGGCGTACTCAGAGCCGTCAATTGAGTTTTAATGACAATTAAGTCTCTTGCTGTCACTTTCTTATGTATAGTGCTAAATAGATAAGGAAAGATATTAATTGTCATTAAAACTTAATTGACGTCTCTGAGTACGGACGGCAGTTAGACTCTATAACAGAACACGTTCCCACAGTTTTTAGAGTTTTTGTCTGTCTGTTTATGTTTGTCTGTTTGTCTGTTTATTTGACCGCGCATCACGTGAAAATGGCTGAACGGATTTTTATGCAAACTTTGCACATAGACAGACCATGACCCGGATAGGATAGGATACTTTTTATCCGGGTAACAAGTTTCTGTGGGATAGTGTAGTCTTCGCGCTAAGCTTTAGCATATTCTGTATCTCTCTACCGTAATTTCATAAATGTTTACTTGTGCAAAACTAAAATAATAGCGTTTTGGAATTGGTTTGTTTAATAAGAATATAACGCCTTGGTGGTCTTGGTGGCCTTGGTGGCCTTGGTGGCCGAGTAACAAAGCGCTCGGTTCGATACCCGAAGGTCCTGAGTTGAATTCCCAGATGGGGTAAAGTGTGTATCAGATTTTTTGATGCATAGCCGAACAGTATATAAAAATTTGATAAGTGGCTAAAATGAAACACGAAATAAAATTAGAAAAATCTAATGAAACACGCATTTATTAGCCCTTAACCGACTTCAAAAAAAGGAGGAGGTTCTCAATTCGACTGTATTTTTTTTATTTTTGTTACCTCAGAACTTTCGACTGGGTGAACCGATTTTGATGATCATTGGTTTTGAATCGTCCATACATTTTTTAACTATCACCCATTCAGGACGTCTATTTTTTACAAATTAGCTTAATTTTTAGTCTTTATATTATTTTCTACGACATTTTTGCAGGTAAGAGTATAACAATATTTTAAATTATTGTGAGCTGAAGGTACGAAAATGACATTTTCGCCTGGCAGGAAATAATTACGTGTCATATTCTGCCTTGAAATTTGAATATCGAATTTTTATTTTTTTACGTTATACATATACATACATATATATACATTTATACATATACATACTAAGAACGAAATATTGTAAATGTTTATCAGATTTAATTTTAAAAATAAACAATTTTGCTGGGTTAAAAATTTTGCGGATTAGATTAAGCCACTTGTCAAATTTTTAGCCATGTAGGCTATTTACTTTACTATATATATAGTGCCTTACAAATAAACAAAGAATAACCTCCGAATTTCATATTAGAGTAAAAGAGACAAAACACGGAATAACTATTTGAAGTTTCATCTTCATTATCATCATCAGCCTACACATGTCCATTGCTGGACATAGGCCTCTTTAAGTGCAGGACACTTCCATTATTCTTCATTCCAGCTTATTTTTTTTTTTTTTGTAAGACCCATAGAATATAGAATGCACCGTAACGACATTCCTATAGAATTGTAAAATCACTTTATTTTTGCGTAAATAGGCAATATATTGTGGCAGAAACGGTTATATTGTGCCGACCCCAAGCAACATGGGACCAGTGCAGGAAGAAGAAGAAATAGGCTATTATACCCAGCAGTAGATAATGGCAGGAAAAAAAATTTTTGAATGTCTGAGATCGATTTTCTTGGCCCATCACATCGATTTCAGATCAACATCCCTATACTACGCTAGGCAGTGCAACGAGAAAAACGCTAAGCAAGCATAACACCTTAAAATGTCCACAGACTCGTTAAATACCTACTTGTTTCTAATTAGTACTACAGAAAAATACTAAAGGTTAAAATTAATTTAGTAGGCTATTGTAGACAGGGACGCTTTCTCAGCGCTATGTAGTCATTCGCATTCGTCCATGTTGTCAGAGAAAGCAGTAAAATGTAAAGTAGTGATAACATCAATGTTTCTCTCGCTGTATCAGAATTTAGATGTAACGTAAAACGTTCTTACATCATTGCTTCAAGTCATCCACATAGAGAATACAAAATACCTATATATTGGAATGTAAATATGTGTGACCGACTCCCATAAGTCAGAGTTTTGGGCGCGCCGGTTAAGATAACAGTACCTTTGTAACGTTGTCGTTGCAATTTACTCTACGTTATATTTTTATGCAAGGCATTTTATAGCCTCCTTGGTAGTTTTAAAATTTATCTGTCAAATTTATATGTACGGTTCTGAAAAAGAATATTTTGAATGTCATTGTCATGGAAATTTATTAAATTTTAATAGACTTCTTGGCGGGAAAATGAAGAGTCATGTCTGCGGTTTTGTTTTATTTTCTAAAATTGTGTTATGTCAAATATTAATGTGAAATAATGGTGGATTATTAACCGTTAAGTGTTCGTGAGTGTGCATGAGTGTTGGCAAATGAAACAAAACAGCGCAACGTCACTTTCAAATTCTCTCAAGAAGTCTGCATGAGGACTTAGTAAAGCCCCACATCTTTACTGAGATACTCGAGGGATTGGGGGGTAATATCATTTCTCACTTCCCATTTCTATTATCATTCATCATAATCAATATTGATTATTTATGAATTATTACTTAGGAAGATAGAACGAACGAATAGGCTTGATGGATTTAAAAAAAATTAATACTTTTTTATTTTCAAGTGCTAATTGCTGCACTGAAGCTAAATTAAATATTTATAAAATACAGTGAAAAAATTAAACGCCCACCCGCCCCACGCGCAGCCGCCCGGATTGCGGAAGACCCAGGTTCGATTCCTGGCTGGGTCGGGTGGGCGTTTAATTTTTTTTTCCACTGTATTTTATAAATTTTATAAATTTTAATATCAGTCTCTCAAAATTCTTCAGTAAATAACATTGTTTTGTAATAATTATGCAGCTATTATTGTTTAAAATGTTATTGTGAAAAAACCTGTATTTATAAACAGGTTTTTTTTCTGCTTATTTATCAAATTTTATCTGATTAAATATTTGCCTGTGGATCACCTGAGTTTTTTAATGGCCACCAGGCTACACCTTATTATTTATTCTGTGATAATGAGCTTAATTTGTTATGAAGTTATTGACGGAAACTTTCGCCAATTTGCTTAAAATATTATAACAGTTACAATTAGCTTATATTATCGTATTTTTGGGCTAAGGCCTCCCAATACAATATATTATTATTAGGATTCCAATCTAAGCCTGGTGAAGCTGAAAATGCAATTTGAGGCAATCAGCAATCTCTCTCAATAAAAAAAGCGATTCCCGTCACTTATTTTTCACAACCGTTTCCCAGTTTAAAAAAATAATAAGCAATATTTTTTTTTCATGCCATATTCTAATAGAAAAGCAAAGCGCCCAACTGACTTCGTAAAACTTAGAATCGCTTAGTAGGTTGGGATCACGAAAGTTAGTACATCAGCATGAGCATGTTTTTTTTATTTACTTCTAATATTTTAATATAATATGATAATAATGAATAATGGGTAGAACTAAAAAGGCGTTGTTCACCTCGAAAAATATTGGTCTAAAACATTGAAGGGCATTCTCATGCCGGGGAGAAGTAGGGTCGTTCTTATAGTTGTAAACCAGCGGCTTGTAAGCCGGTAGTTACCGAAACCAGTGGCTAGAAACGAATAGCCGCTTGATACCGGGTAGATACCCGACTTGAACATCGAAAAAAAAAAAACTATTTTATTACTCTTATTTTTGTTATACAGTAGCACTTATTATGTTCTGCTATTTTTTTTTTAATGAACACCGAAGACACTGTTTATACCTACTAATTTACTTAATTCAGAAACGAACAGGAAACTATGAAACAACGTTTGTGTTTAGGTGGTGGTGTATGAAAATTATAACAATAAAGGTAGCTCTAAATTATTTGTTTACTTTAAATTTAATCATCATTATAAACCAAACAAAGAAATACAACTATTACTAGGTATCCGTCCACACTTATTTCATGGATAAATACCTATTTCCAAAACATCTCTGACAAATAAATTATTAAAATAGTCCTATTCCACTGCTGTGTCACATTTTGTATGAGAATGTTGAGTTTTTCACACTTAATACAGATGCAAATGGCATTGTTTATGTCTATTTATGTTAAATGTATCCTATAGTAAATAAATCAGAAGAGAAACAACAAAAACAAAAAACTAATCATGTAAATATATTAATGAAAATGTAAGCAGCCGTTTCCAGCCGCTAGTTATCGCTAGAAATGATAATAAGCCAAATAAGCCGTTTCTAGCTCTAGGCTAGAAATGTTAGTAACCAGCTTCACATCTATAGTCGTTCCCCACACCCTCTGAATCCACCATTTGCCCTAAAACATGATAAGAACGATAACGTACCAACGTGACCAAGGCATGGCACGTCCTCGAAGTCAGGATCAAGTTCTCAATGTTTCGATTCAAATAATCCTATCATAATAATGATTGCCCTCAATAGTCTTAGATGATTACTTGTGTTTAAAATAGTGAATGGGGGTAAAATGCGTTTATGCGTATAACTACATTTGTATGGAGCCAGCCTGGCGCGGCGGCCGTGGTCACGGGCATACTGTCAGTCAGCCCTATTAACCATTTTCATTTGTAATAGAACAGGATTTTTTTTAAAGTTTATACTTTCCCCTTCTGCCCAAGGCTGGACCAAGGCCTATCTACCTACTACTCGCAGCAATCTAATAAAAATCTAATAACTCTTTTTAATTTTAAGCGTTAGTCTGACATTAACGGTCAGTTAAAATTAGTAAAGAATCCTGAGTCAGGATATAGGAATTTACCGAAGCGTATCTTCTTGATAGTATATCGGCAAGAAACCGGGAGGGGTACGGTGCGGCGGACGGTGTCACTGACATAGCGTGACATACAATCGGGAGTTATCGAAGGCGTTGTTTGTGTAGCACGCCGAGCGGTGCGCTGGTCAATGAACTAAACAAAACCACCTACGGGTATCAGCCATGCTTACATGAATTACACCAGAATCTATAATTCGCGGTCAAGTGCGAGCCAGCAGTAGTAACGAAAGTTCAAAGTCGCCAATCCGCCATATGATTTTAAAATGGAGTTGTCTTTTTGATGCCAGATTTTATTACTCTCCAAGATTATATAATGTTGGTTTAAAGGATGCATTTTTTTTTAAATAAAAACCCTAAGGTTTGTGTTTATATTGGAAATAGAATATAAGGTTAATGTCAACAGTGGCAATTTGCTTAATTCTACAAATCCCATCACATGAGACTAATAAGTGATGTGACCAAACTAGCAGATTACAGCGCGTGTTTCTTTGCAAACTAACGAATATTATTATATTCTATTATTTTTGTAAAAAGAAGGCGGGCAAGCGGTAAGGCACCATGAAGTTGCGCCAGTCACATTGTGATATGCCCTGTTAAATAAGTAATAAGTTGTTATTCTTGGAGTCTTATTAAAATTAAATATCAAAAAAGACTTTCTTCTTATATTTTTAGTTTTACAAGAACAACCTTTTTGTTCTTTGTAGAGTTTGCACAGACATTGTGAAGAGCGTTTTGTATATAATCTTTATTTACTTACGAGCTCGCCTTTAATATTTTATCTATCATATATTACAAGTTTTTGACACGTCATGTCATGATTATTTACTTAAAATTTTACGCAAATATTGTTTAATGAAATCAATGAAATAGGAGGACTGACTATGTCGTTTATTCTTGCTTAAATCAAAAAGTCTTATCTCACCCTTAATTTGTCTTACGGGTGTTTTCCTAGGTGTACCGTGTAATTAGAAGTTATAAGAATTTAAATAAGATTGCCAATTTTTCTTTCGAGTGACATTGCATAAGAGCAAGTACCTTTAACGTAAACAAGCAGCCAGGTACAATGTATAAACGTGTCGTGTCGTTCGATTATAAGTCAGAATAACGAATCAGTGGCAAATTTAAGTACCTAGATAACCGAGAAATACAAACGTTTTCGAAAACGGAATTTGCTAAACCCGATAAGGTAATCGGCTACTTTATCTGTGCGACGCCTGTGTGACGATGACGTAGTAGCTACTCGTATAAACCATTAAAGTGCTGATTAAATGCCAGTTTATGGCATGAATTTTAATAATATCAACGCCAGCTTAGCCTTCATCTCTCTGTTGGTATCACAATAAGGCCGAAAGTGCATGTACGCTCCATGTGGAAGATCCTCATAGCGAGGAACTGGTTTACTTACGTTGACTACGTGAAGATTTATTAATAGGACGCTGGTCGCCGTATTTTCTTTATATTTCATTCATTTTGACCTACCATTAATAAATTGGTTCCCTAATAAACTTAAATAGTTATTTTTATAAAAAATAAATTTTATACTGTGTTCTAAAGTTGACGCGAACTCTACACATTTGAAATGAAACACTTTTGCGAATTCTTAGTGCATTACAAATAAACAAATAATAAGGTCTGAATAGTTATTTCGTGTTTTGTCTCTTTTACTCTAATTTGAAATGACGTTTACATGACAGGAACAAAACACGGAATAACTATTCGGAGCTTATTCTTTGTTTATTTGTAAGGCAGTTAGAGTTTTAGAATAAAATCAATCAAAATAAAACGCGAGTATATTCTAAAAAGTAAGTAAGTAATATTATTTTATTTCAACACACTATCATCATAACATTTCAAGTGTACCTTATCTTGATAGAGACATTATTTATTGGGTTACACAAAAAATACAATTGTTGTTTTATTATTATACAGGGTGTAATCGTTAAGTGTGCACAGGCGATTATTCCGAAACTATGAGAGATATCAAAAAACTTAAAACTGATAACGAAGGTACATTATCTAATGAGTAAAATGGCATCAATAACTTTATAAAAATCAAACGAGAAGTATCCAAAATTTTGACATTAAACACTCCCATACATTTAGTATGAGATTAGTAGAAAGGTTTTAGTTTCCTTGATTTAAGTGGTCTAGTATTCATTTTACCTTAATCATACACAGAATACACAGTCTGGAAGAGTTGCAGAATCGTGTACGTCGTGCAATTGCTTTAATTACTCCGCAAATGTTACGGAAAGTTCATTTAGAAACTGTAAATAGAGCTCGTCATTGTATCGCACAACAAGGACGTCATTTCGAACATCTACTTTGATTACAAAATTTTGTGCTTTTATACAAAGAAATAAATATTCAATTCAAAGATAATATTATTATTTTTGATATACATTATTTTGTTATGTTAATAAAGCTAAATTAACCTTTTAAAACAAGAAAACTAAAACCTTTCTACTAATACTAAATGTATGGGAGTGTTTAATGTCAAAATTTTGGATACTTCTCGTTTGATTTTTAAAAAGTTATTGAAACCATTTTACTCATTAGATAACGTACTTTCGTTATCAGTTTTAAGTTTTTTGATATCTCTCATAGTTTCGGAATAATCGCCTGTGCACACTTTACGATTACACCCTGTATACTTCTGTGTATATTTATTGGAGCGGGTGCAATCATAATACCAGTCAGGAATAGTATGATAATTGAACGCAGCCATAAACCCTTTGCTGTTTGTTTCGCAACAAGTAAAACCAACACGAAAGTTGCGTCTACATCACAGTGGCGTACTTTTCCCCTCTGCCAGAGAAAGTGTAGACTAGAGCAGTGCTACGTGCATAATTAGCTTCCTCGGATGGCGGTGGTGCCGACGGCCTGCATAAACTAGGTACTGCACTTTGGAAAGGAAAGTGCAATGCGATACTTGACTGTGGTGCTCCAATAGTTACATCTTTGTTTTTTTGTTCCACAATATCTGTGAATTTCATTGTAGAGGTAGTATTCAAAACTAAAAGGCTCGTCTAAATGGTTCATATCTTTAAGTAAAAAAACTTTATAAAATACTAAAGCTTCAGGATCCAGAGCGTCCATGCTGTGGTAACCGCTTTTCACCAGCCGGTTGCTCGTTTGCCGGCTCTATATAAACAATAATAATGCTGGCCCCCAGCGTAAAGTCGTGTAGAGGTGTTGGACAGAGATTATTATAATAGATCCTATAATAATCTATGTCCTATTAAGACCTGTAACTGTGCTTGGATGCAAGACATGATACTGTTTGGTTAGTATCGCTACTTAGCTGAACTCTGTACTGGAAGCACAGTTCAATCTCAAATCTGCTTTTCTAAAAAATCTTTTTGTACAACGCTGAGCAGCGCCCGAACCGATTTCTGTGTATAACAACAAGTATTTTTATCTGAGAGGTACAAACAAACGTACTTCAAACGTGTAAGCGTGTAACTGATATCGAAACGTCTGGTGACGTCGTAGCTCACTTACTTATTGTTAGTTATGCAATATGTTACATAGCGCATCGAATCGGTTACCTAAGTAAGTACCTATCGCTAAGTCTACACGTTCTTAGTCGTAAATGGAAAATAGATTGCACTTTACACAATTCAATTGATTTTCTGATACTTAACTTCTTCGAAAAAATAATTAAGTTTTCCATTTTACTTCAATGTAACATTGTTGATTCGAGCGCGTCGATGTCTTCTCTTTCAGATCAAATTTAGAAAAAGAAATATTTTTTTATCTTTATTAAGCACTTGCAAATATATTTATGGCTATCGGTCAGTTTGTAAAATTACGGTAAGAAACCTTGCACTAATGGTGAGAAAAAGCAAGTAGCTCACTCAAGTGAATTATATTGCCAAAGTGTATTTGATTGTTTTATTTGTTTATTATTTAGATAGTTGGAATGATTGTCGCAACATTTTCGTTTGTTATAAAACTATTTTTAGTTTTAAACTTAGCTTCGTAACCTGCTCAATGTTGTAGCATTGTTACTATAGCCATTGCTGCCCATTCTGGGTTCTGGGTGATTAGTGCGAATTTTATTTGCCATTTGATCACGACGAAAAAAATAATTAGTAGTTATAAAAAAAAACTCACCAGTCTCACAAAATAAGACTCCTTATTTTGTGCCAGTCTTGTCACCAAGGGGTTTCAATGGTTTTTTATATGTTATTATTAGGTACTTTCAAGTTTTAGCACCGCTCATAAAGTTAAGACTGATATTCTGCGGTCCAGACTAGAATTTGGTTTCAAAAATCTGGAAGATAATAGTTACGGTAAATTCAATTCAAACCAAGCTTGGGCTGTCTGTAGCCTAGGTTTGTGAAGAAACTATTGTTGTATCGAATGTAGTGAACATAATAAATATTCAACAGGCTTCTATAGAATGACGTAAATGATTTCAAAGAGGCTTGTTGATCATGGGTACCAAAGTTCTATTCTATCGTTGAACATGATTTATTATTGTTATTTAGCGAATACATAAGTGAAATGCTTAATCGTTATTCTTCGTATTGGGAAGTAAATCACACGATTATTTTGTTGTTTGACGCCGTATTTTAATTTTTGTGGTAAAGGTGAGTTGACAATAACCTTGGTTATTTCATCGCCAGGGAATGAGCTTGTAGTAATGATTTTTTTTTTGTGTCAGACGGAGTGTCCGCATTAACATTTGCTCAAGGTGACCGCACTCGGGAGTTGCGGCTGACTGAACATCGTTTCAAATGTTTGTTGGCCATAATATTTATTTGAATTCGTTTAACAAGTCGGGGTTCGAAATGCAATACGAATATGTGCACTAGCCAGTTGGTATATAGCCGGCCGTTTATAATTTTTAGTTACAAATATGGACAAATTAGGAGCAACGCTAACCTGTTTTATTTATGTACAGGGTGCAAAGTGTGAAATTTGTTTACTATACCTATTCATTCAATTACGTTTACGAAAACGAAAATTAGTATGGCATTTAAGCAGCGCCACAGAAGATAGCTTATGCAGCGCCTCCTGGCGACATACAAGAAGAGTTAAAATTTTGCCTTACAAATTCTCGATTTCGTTAACGTGATCGAATACCGAATGAAACGCACTAGGCACCCTGTAGTAGATACTTTAACCGATGTCGTGTACCTAATCGTTAAATCATATTATATTCATATAGTAAGTGTGCAGCTAGGTATGGAAAATTGCGATTATTTCTAATAATTTGGTGGGATCTTTATTAAAAGAAAACTAGCTACGGCTCATGCGGTTTTTGCCCGAATCGAACATTAAAAGAATGTAATAGAAATGCTCTTTAATTTCTGTCATTATCAAAATAATGTGTTCGTTATTTTTCTAGATTGGACAAATAAAAAACTCCAAACTTGCATACTTTGACATTGTGAAAATTCTATGGCTACTACCATTTAATATATTAAATACCCATAACTTTTCATTTTGAAATCACTGACAGACATTCCGATTCATGTTCTTTTAGATTATTTTGACAGTTCATTCGACCAGAGTGACATATGACCCTTAAGTTTCTTTCTAATCTATGCCTTTGCCAAGCGTATGACAATGTTGAAGATTTACTGAGTACCTAGCAACAAACAAATATAATATAGTTGTCCCTATTTTGTTGCAGCCGGAGAATAGAGACGTACCGGCGGCGGCAGTCAGAGT
Organism: Eudonia truncicolella; assembly: GCA_949315975.1. NCBI lineage: Eukaryota > Metazoa > Arthropoda > Insecta > Lepidoptera > Crambidae > Eudonia > Eudonia truncicolella. Next base: position 13,012,468 of record OX438829.1, on the reverse strand, counting down.
GCGTGCCGCGGTTCGACCAGTCGTTCACTGGCGCCTGCGAACAGCAGAACCTGGAGACCAGCGCGCTGCAGAAGCGGTACCTCGAAGGCAAGGCCAAGCGGCAGGCGAAGAAGAGCGAGCGCAAGCCCGACCTGCCAGCTATCAGCGGCGTGCATAGCAGCGTGCATGTGGTAAGTAAATCAATCATTATATTATGCTAAGTATTGTCAATCATCATAATTAGCCCGTATCATACTGACGAACTTAAGTGGGAATGGGCTGATCATCTCGCTGCAAACATGGTTCATGGTGCAAGAGGCTCGTTGTTTGGAGACCCTGGGGAGAAGAACGCCCTCCAGGCAGACCTCAGATGCGCTGGTATGTTAACCTAAAAAAGGTGGCCGGCTTCAAGTGGATATAGCGAGCACAAAACAGTGAAGAATGCCAAATTTGAAGAAGGCCTACATCCACAGGATTGAGAACGGCTGAGAAAATTCTACTGAGGCCTCGCCTGAGCAATGCTAGATACTAAGCCTGATAATTGGCAATTTTTTTTCTTCCAACTTCTCTCTCCCAACTGCCAGGCACTTTGCGTAGGTGTGTATGTTCGCTGCACCTAGCCGAAAGGCGACCTCCACCATGTTTGCTAAGTCTCCACTCCAAAACACGTCTATTATTATTATTATGAATATACGGGACGAACCCACCACGTATAGTCGCGTAAAAATAAGCCAATAAAAATTTTTTTGGGCTCTTCTAATAGAATCCATCACTAGGCTATAGAGTCGCAAGCAAACTTTTGGGTTTAAATAATTTTTATTTCTCATACGAACATACAGAATGAGTTCACTTAAAATGAGAACTTAAAACTATATACATACTTAATATTATTATATTCTGCGCGGCGCAGCTATAATAAAATACTTATATAAAAAAAAAAACAAAAACACACTTACATGGCAAGCTTCTATGCTGTCAAATATTAATATTATATTGTTAACCAAAACAAAAACCAAATTAAATAACATTTTAAACTTACATGGTCATTGTCACTATAGTTATATAGTTATAAAAACCAAAACTATGCAAAATTTTAATTTTAATTGAATAGCTGAAGCTCAATCGAACACTGTGAAGTGGATTAAAACTTGTAAGTACCTACCTATTAAAATTTAATCATTGCTATTCTCGAGCACAATACAATCGTCACATTTACGCGCGGTCACTTACTTTGCTACCCTCCCTACACTAATAATTTGTTAGTCCGCAACTCCGCGTATTCCGGAACGAAGCGAAGTAGGCACGGCACGGGACGGTAAACAAAGTAGGATATGAGTACATTCGACCGCTCGAACGATGCGACACACACGGAACAGCTCAACGGAAAGCCGTGGAGTAGCTTGTTTTTTTAATAAAGTAAACATGAAAATTGTAAAATGTTTTTGTTTTGTTTATACAATTTTAACGCAAATTTTGTCTTAACTGATTTTTAGTATTTACAAAAATATTATGATCGGGTGTTAATGACGGTAGTTATTGACATTGAATGGGTGCCTTTGGCTTTCAAAGTAAAAAGTAAATAGTGTTGAATAATTTCGTCGGGCTGGTTAGAACCACGATAGCTCAATTGGAAGAGCACCTGACCCGGTATTTATTTATTTATTTATTTATTTATGTAAAATAATAACATAACATCACAGTATGACACCAATACGCTATGCTATACAAAAAGAGATAAGTTCAAGTTTCAAAAGAAAAAAGAAAATTACAAACAATAATAATATTAATAAAGTATTACTTAACTAACAAATAGTACTATTTCCGACACCATCAATCATCTCACAATACCTCAGACACTCTCTGCACACTTCACTCCATCTGTCAGCAAACAGATCGCACAATGGTGATGATACCAGAAGCTCATTTAACAATTTTAATGCTCGAATGAGAGGAGAGTTAGTGTGTGCCACAGTGCGCGCCCGGGGCACAGCTAGTAGGGTGTGACTACGGGGTCTTAGAGAGTATCTGGGTACTTCGGGAACGGATAGTCTCACCACTTGAGCCACCAATTCCGGGCAGTCAGATACACCGCGCAATATCTGACAAGCAGTCGTTAGTAGATGGTAGTTACGCCTTGTCTCCAAAGAATTGAAACCAAGTGCACCAAGTAAAAATATTGTGGGGTACAAAAAAGGATAATATCCATAAAGTTTCTTGTAAAAGAATCTTAAGAAGGCCTTTTGGATCTTCTCAAGTCGCAAGGGTATGTCAGAAGGGTGCAGGTTCAAAACCTGTTTGTGGAAATTTTTTCAACATTTGTGTTTTTGTAATAAAAATTGTACTTTCTTTACTATAAACGGCATTTGAAATGTTACATTTTATCAAAACAAAATCATTCTTTACTGTAATTATATACCATAGTGTTAGTATTGTTTTGCTATTATTAATGTTTATGCATTTATTTATTGTATTTTTTCTCATTGATCTATCATATTATTATGTTTTTTGAGTTTTGAATATTTCTATGTCTATGTAACTTTTGTACATGTCGTTACTTCTGTATGAAGTTTAGTGCAGTTTCTTGCGCTGCTTTTCCGTTGCTCCATCAAATTTGGACGATTAATTTATCAATCCAATGTGAGCTGTGTGAAATTTGTTATTTAATGGTAATATAGTGAATTTCAAATACAATATCCATACGAAAGCGTTATACCACCATAATAGTGTTTTACGACCGTGTCTCAGCGTAGCCAAGATACGATACAGCACACAATTCATTGTTGTCAAACAATAATCGCTAAGGTTTATACAATAAAATAATAGAGGTTTACTTGACGATGTTATTTTTTAGTGTACTTTAGTAAATCGGGAACCATTACAGTTTCGTCATTTTCCGTTTGTACGCCACGGCTATTTTGCCTGCTGCTGCTGAGGCGCTGACTTATGTTAATATAATATTATAGATGTCTTTAGCTTTAACAAAATTTTGAAAAGAAGTGTGTGAAGAAGCAACAAATATACACACATACACACAAACTTCGCATTTATAATATTATAGTGTGATAATATGTATTAAAGTATAAAATAATATTTATGAGGGTGGCTACTTGAAAAATACCGTCTGTTCCCCGTTATACACTCCAAAGAGATAGTTAGCATTTAAGAAATAATACTATGTACGCTGAATTGTAGGTACAAAAACAAATGCCTATAAAACAAAACAAAGCTTAAATGGTTTTTAGAAAAAATATTATATTAAAATTAGGTATGACAGATGACGGAACCCTTCACTGCGCTGCTGCTGAGTCCGCACTCGCACTTGGTCGTTTTTTTACCTTTACATAATGTTCCGATAGTATTGCTTTGCCCGTAGAAGGTGAAAGCGAATTTATGTGCACGTACAACGAACAACGCGAACGCGTTACCGCTCAGAGTGCCTAGTGCTAGTTTTATTTGCCATTCTTTTACGTTTCATCATCATCATCATCAGCCTATACTAGTCCACTGCTGGATATAGGCCTCTCCAATAGCACGCCACTGAGCACGAGCACGATTTTTTTTTTAATTTTTTTTTTGTTTGACGAGCTAACGACATTTTTCACAATTTTAATCGACATGTAACAAGCTACCATTTTTAAAAATTGTACGGTAACGATAACGAGAACTTGAACGCACACACGGCACATTTAGATTTTTTGTTTTGTTTCTCCAGTCCGGCAACGCTGTAATTAATCTAATCATTTGGATAGCCAAAAACACCATATTGTCGTTTTCGTTAACGAATTCGTTCGAATTGCAAATAAAAGTTGCACTAAGCACCCAGCGACACCCACCGTGCGGAGATTATCGCCGCGCGCCGTGCAATCGTGCTTGCATTGATCAAACACTCGCCCGCGACGGCCTTGCCGATTGTTTTCATCACACCAAATAGTTTGTCTTCCAAATGGAACTTTTTCTACGAGCATTCGCGCACTGGGTGTTATGAGTGGCTCGCGACAACAACTTGTTTGGTCGAGTAGTAAATATCTGTTTCTGCACAAGATTGTGGAATCTAGTAGTACACCTAAAACACATCATTAGTATTTAATTCGTTTTTGTTTTGTTTATATAATATTAAAGAAAATATATTAAAAAAATTCCACGAGCAGGATTTGAACCGGTGCAAGTGGAAATTTTTTCAACATTTGTGTTTTTGTAGTATTTAATTTTTTTATTATGATGTCACTAATAACTTAATTTGTTTACCTCATAAAATCAAATAAATCTCTTCACTCTCAGCCTCAATGCTATTTGAATGTTTCACACTATTATTGATTGAAGGTTTTATACAATGGCTGTTTCGCTGATAATATTCATTACGCGCAATGTTACTACCACTAAGAAACAATTTATTAAATAAATATTGTTTTTTAATATTTTTCTTTTGGTTACAGCAATAACTTTACTGAGTTCATTTTTAAACCTTTTAAGTTAAGTTTAAAAATACATAGTTAATAGAATAAAAAGTAAAACATTTATTAGTGATACTTATAAATTAGAGATTGGTTTATGCAATTTTGATGACCTGCATGAAATAATAGAGCGGAGTGGAGTTTAGTGAAGTGGAGTAAGGTTGATATTTGCTAATGGCATAGTAATGCGTCGGAACTGGCTATCTTATCTCTGTTGGAAAGACATCGAGTAAAATAGGCACTTTTTGGCGCCCCAAATTTGTCGGGCAACGATTTATTTTAAGTATATACTTAAAACAAATTTATGTAGCTTGTATGTTTTGCGTTTATTTATAATTGATGTAGTTAATTTAATGGAGTCTCTCAAACATATACTTATTTTTATTGGTTCTACTACTAACGTCCAGTCCCTCCAGATTAAAAAATGATATACATTGATTCAGATATGAAAATGAAAATAATTACATTATTTTGAAAAATACAACTTATCTTAGACCCGTAAGCCACAATTAAATCAAAACATCTCTACGTTAGAAACATTTGAATAACAGTAAATTGTAAATATTTTAATTGAAAAATGTATAATTTTAAAATGTTAGCAAAGGTTTGCTATCATCACACTATCACACTAATTTTATAAATGTGAAAGTTTGTGTGTATGTGTGTATATTTGTTACTTCTTCACGCTGCAACGGCTGGATGGATTTGGATGAAATTCGGCATACAGATAGTTTATAACCTGGATTAACACATAGGATAGTTTTTATCCCGATATTCCAACGGAAACGAGACTCATACCTTTTCTATATATTTGGTTCCACAATTTACTACTTAGGTCATGGATTTGATGTTGGGAATTTGTTTGTTTTGTTGTCATAGAAACTGTCAAAGCGGTACGAAGTCCGCCGAGACAGCTAGTAATTAATATAGGTATTGTATTAAAATTCTGTCAAAAAATTAGACCCGCAGTTTCTCTCTATTTACGATAAACTTACTTTTGTATATTTCTGTCTAGGTGTAACAAATGTGTTTTCTTTATAATACAAAGGATTCATAGATAATAAAATAAAATAATATTTTTTGCTACTATGTAAATCTAGTGTTTAAAAAAACTGATTTCTTAATTAATTGTAATTAAAATAGTGTGTAGTGGACAATTAAGTGTTAGGTGAGGTAATAATTGCTATACACGTGTGCGTACGCGGCTCTTCGCAGCACCGGATGTCACTCTACGTCGACGTCAATTGACTTGACCCTCTGGCATCGACATCCCGTACTCAAGCTAGGGTTGTCACCCCGACGAATACGTTAAGCATACCCTCTACTTGGAAATAATATTAAAAGCAGTAAGGAATAAAAAACGTTCTAATTAAAATAGTAATTAATAAAAAAAACTTTATTATACTGGGATAAAAAAGAAGAAACTACTACATATAACTATGTGTCAGCTTGCCTTTTGGCAAAGGCTCCCCTAGATTCCTCCACGATTCCCTGTCCATTGCCTTTCTTCTCCACAGAATACCTGCCATTTCTTTTATTTCATCTTCCCATCTTTTCCGTTGTCGCCCCTTTTTTCTTTTTCCATCCCGTGGGTACCATGTGGTAATGTTTTTGGACCATTTTGTTTCTGGCTCCTTATTGTATGTCCAATCCATTTCCATTTTAATTTCCTCACTATATTACATCTGCCACTTGTGTCTTTTTTCTGATTTCGGTGAGTCTTAGGGCTTTTTCAATTTAGTCGGACGGCTAACGTACGTTTGCGGTGCGTTCCGTATTAAAATAGTCGCGCGCGACTGTTTTAATACGGCGCGCGGCGCGTGCGTTTGCCGTCCGACAACAAATGTCTAAATTGAAAGAGCCCTTATTCTATCCTTTAATTTTATATTTAACATACTCCTCTCCATTGTATTTTGACACACTTTTAAGGCTTTCTTGTATTTTTTAGTCAGCGCCCATGTTTCACAACCATATAGTTACAAGGTAGAATGCAGGAGTCCTTTTTCTTTATTTCTATTGAAAACTGTTGGATTTCATTACCTCTTTAAGCGACCAGTATCTCTTCCATGAGTTGCATATTCGGTTTTCAATTTCTTTTTGTATTTGGTCTTCTGGTGATATTATTTGGCCTAAGTATGTATAATTATTGACAAATTCCATGTTATTATTATTTACAAGTATTGGTTCTTTATTTTTATTTGTCATTAATTTAGGTTTTTCAATATTCATTGTAAGTCCTGCTTGTTCACTTGCGTTAGTTATGAATAAATCATATTACAAACTATTTAAGTTCCCACAACCCTACTTGTTTTTAGCTTGACATAGGTAGATTACTCAGCACGCACGCGACACAACATTTATTTATAATGTGTTATTTATTAAACCACATACAATAATATTACTTATTTATGTCGGTACACATTTTTGGCGCCTTCTTATTGTTGTGTTTGAAAAGTATTTTATCAATAAGCACACTTGTCGTCGTGTCGTTATCGGTATATAATGTATAAATCAATAGATGTGCAAAATAATGTATTTGTAAACCAATTACTGCTTTACGAAAACGTACGGAACTTCTATAGAAAGAAGTTTCGTACAAAGATTATGACTGATCGAAGGTTCAAAGGTAAAATAGCTATAAGTGCTTATAAGACAGACCTGCTAATAATGATGTCACATTAAAATAAGTAACTACCAGCCATTGTTGTGTATAATAAAATACCTTATACCACAGATTCAGTAATAGTTATTACGAGAGCAAACAATTGCTCGTCCAAATGGTTGTTTAAAAACTTTTTCGGTATACAATTAGTTGTCATTCAGGTATTCAAAATTCAAAATTCAAATTCAAAATTCAAAATTCAAAATCATTTATTCAGTTTAGGCTACAAGTAGCTCTTGTGAATGTCACTATGCCATCGGTTCGTAAGTCTACTCTGGGCGGAAGATCTTGTACCGGCAAGAAACTCAGCAAGTGTCCAGCTCTTTTCTCCCTTACAGCGTCAAAAATATTGGAAAATGCCCTATCATAGCAGGACACTTTCCATTACAAATAAACACAAAATTATAGAAGACAACCACAACATGTAAATAAAAAACAAAAATATCACAAAAATAAAAATAAAAAAAAAAAAAAAAACTAAGTTAACAAATTTACATCAGGTAAAAGTTTCAATTTCCACAATGTCATACAGTACCACTACAGTACTCAAAAAAAAAAAAAAATTTGGTTAAGAAAAACCAAGTCAAACTACAGTAAATAATATTAAAAATAATATAAGTATGCAAGAGCAGACCAGCCTCCACAGGCAGCACCCGTTCACGAGTATGACGTATGAATCAGCCATCGCTTCGCTCAACCATATTTTAGGGAACGTAACGACCCGACGCACACGCCACCACCGCAGAGACAAATAAAGAGAGCATGACATACTCAAGATACTCTAAATAAAAACTTAATGATCTATTTAACGCAACGCTGTTTGTTATCTGTAGGACACTGCTGATAAAGGCTATCATATCAGTATAAAAATTATATAAATTAATTTTATTATATTAATTCAAATAGAGTATATGTTTTTCATTATAACCAAGCTGTTTTATCATCTAAATATTCTTTGACTGTATAATAACCTTTTAAAAGTAATATAGATTTCACATGTTTTTTAAACTTATCTAAAGGTAAATCTAGTACAGTACTTGGTATTTTATTGTAATAGTGTATACCTTGCCCCAAGAAAGAACCAAGAACCTTCTGTAACCTGAACAGTGGCATTACAAGTTTTGTCTTATTCCTAGTATTGAAATTGTGTACGTCACCATGTTTAGTATAGGAGTTGATATTGCAACGTACAAAAACTATACAATTATAAATATATTGAGATGCAACTGTCAGGACACCAATCTCCTTAAAAAGATTTCTTAAGGAAGTTCGTGATCCGAGTCTATAGATTGTTCTTATTGCTCGTTTCTGTAAAATGAATATAGTTTCAATATCAGCCGCTGTTCCCCACAGTAGGACGCCATACGACATGACACTGTGAAAATAACTAAAATAGACCATTCTAGCAGTTTCAACGTCTGTTAACTGCCTAATTTTTCTAATGGCATAAGCAGCAGAGCTGAGTTTACCGGCCAATTTCGATATATGAGGATTCCATTGAAGCTTTGAGTCAAGGGTTATGCCTAAAAAGACTGTAGAATCTACCAAATCTAATTGATCACCGTTTATTTTAATATCGGTTGGTTCATATTTGACATTTGGTAATATAAATTTAATACATTTTGTTTTCTTAGCGTTAAGCTGTAAATTATTAATAGTAAACCAACGGAGTACCTCTGAAAGAGCTTTATTCACATTTTCATAATTAGTCCTACACCTAGTTACATTAAAAATGAGTGAAGTATCATCTGCAAATAATACAATTTCACAAAAGTTCTCTACAAAGAATGGCAAGTCATTAATATAAATCAAGAAAAGGAAAGGACCAAGAATCGACCCTTGTGGAACTCCCATTTTTACATGTGAACCAGATGATTTAGTACCATTTATATCAACAGTTTGTGTTCTAGAGCTGAGATATGACTGTATTAAATTTAGTGCAAAATCTTTGAGACCGTAATAATGAAGCTTCATCACCAGAGTCCGGTGCTCAACGCAATCGAAAGCCTTGGACAAGTCGCAAAAAACACCAAGAGCGTTTTGAGACTTCTCCCAGGCATCAAATATATGTTTTATTAGAGCAACACCTGCATCAGTAGTAGAACGACCCTTAGTAAAGCCATATTGCTTACTATGTAAAAGGTTGTTTGTGTTAAAATATGACATCAACTGTTCGAGTATGATTTTTTCATAAATTTTACTTAGCGCTGGTAATATTGAAATGGGCCGATAGTTACTGGGATCTTCTTTGTTCCCTGATTTGAATAAAGGTATAACTTTACTAAACTTCATAAGATCAGGAAAGATTCCTTTATCGACACAGTTATTAAAAATTTCAGCAAGATACGGTGCAATAGAATGAATAATATTCTTAATTACTTTAATAGATATACCCCACAAATCACTCGTGTTTTTCATTTTAAGTGATTTAAATGTTTTAATAATATTCATTGAATCAATGTATTTAAATTGAAAGGAAAGATTACATTTTGGTACATATTTTTGGAGTAAAGTTTGTGCAGCTTCTGGTGATGAATCTAAATTTGACGTTGTTATTACAGGTATATTTACAAAAAAATCATCAAAAATATTAGCAATTTGTGAATCTGAATTGACTAAGTTGTCGTTTACTTTTAAAGTGAAAGTATTATCCCGTGGTTTAAATTTACCTGTTTCACGGTTTATAATGTCCCAAGTGGCTTTAATTTTATTGTTAGACTTTTTAATTTTTTCTTTAAGGTAATTAGATTTTGCTACTGTGCACACTTTTTTAAACATTTTCGAATAATTCTTTACATATTGCGTAAAATTAACATTTTGGTTATATTGTTTTAAACTATATAAATCATATAATTTATTTCTACTCTTATATATACCAGTCGTGGCCCAGTCACAGAACTTAAGTTTATGAGTAATTTTTATTGTTTTTGGTGTAAACACATGGTTGTATTCGGTCTTAATTAAATTAAAAAGATTACTATAAAGTACATCTGGATCATCTTGTACAAAGGGTAATGCATCAATTTTACAAGCTATACTATTTTTGAAACACTCCATTCGCTCTTTTGTAACTGGTTTACAGTTCACTATTTTTGGTTCATCCCTAATATCAAAATCATAGGTCACCTTCAAACCGCAATGGTCAGACGTAAGATTACTAATGAGTGACTTAGAAACAGGGTCATAGTCTGTAAAAATATTATCTAGACAAGTGGCCGAATGTGAAGTTATTCTAGTGGGTTCGAGAAATAGATTTGAAAGATTAAAACATTTAAATAAGGCAAGAAGACGAACACTCGTTGAAGTGTTTTCTAAAATATTTATATTAAAATCTCCACATACTAAAACAAATTTATTTTTTAATTTTAATTTTCTAAGTACATCTTCCATTACTGATTCAAAAATATTAAAATTGGCCGATGGGGGTCGGTATACACACACTATTACAAAACTATTGAACTCCACACACGATAGTTCAATGTTACGCTCCACTGATAGGTCTACAATGTCGTTGCGATTTTTGTATTTAATATTGCTTCTTACTAATATTAGAGAACCGCCGTGAATAGCTGAGCTTCGCACGTACGCGCTTGCTAATTGGAAATTATTTACATGGAATGATGTATCATGACTTCTTAACCAATGCTCAGTTATACAAAATACATGAATTACCTGACTTTTTGCTAATAATTCTAATTCTAAGTCCTTGCCAGCCAAACCCTGAATATTTTGATGTATAATAGTAATGGATGTGGGCTTGGCCTTTGTCTTAGACCTCAGTTTAAACCTGAGGTTGTAACCTTATTACTAGTTGTAAAAGTTGCATTAGTAGAACTACTAATGATTAAGTTATTATTATGAAAAGACTTAGTTATACCACCTATAACTGTATCATGTATATTAAAAGCTAACAAATTAGCTATCTGTGTCCTACATTTCTTAGAAAGATACATCGTATCTGACATCAAACTAAAGTTATTAATAAATTTATTAATATCGAAATATAAAATAGTGTCACTATGACGACAAGTCAAATTAAACAATAATAAATTTAAGTCATAAATGCGCTTGTTTTGTTCCCAGGTTAAATTTGTACAATAGGGAAAAGCGCTAACTATTAACCTGCAATTCGTATCTGATTGCAGTTTAATCAAAATATTAAAATTATTTATAATGTCACGTTTCCTAGTATGTGAGCTGTCACCACACAATACAATGACATTAGTGGAACTATTCAGTGAATCCTGTGATATGTTATTTACTATAGCATTAAATGATTGACCTGGAGTACAAATATTCGTCATTGGATGGTTAAGATTTGCATTCATAAGCAACCCTAAGCCCTGACCAAGTTTATCTGAGTACATAACTGTTTTTCTCACTAATTTAGTTACATTAGGATTATGTATTGTTTGAGGAGAGGCCGATGTAGGGCTGGGAACCAAAACAGACAAGTTATGCGACTTTAATTGAATATTAGAGTTCAGCGATAAAGACTCTTTGTTTATGTTAATTTCATTACTAATTAATGAGTTGTACCGATCAGCATTGTACTTGCACAGATCAACTAACTCTGTGGCTGATTTGATATGTTCTTCGATCTGTTTTTGGGATATTGAATATTTTTTGGTCATCATGTCAAGTGACTCGTGTAACCGTTGGATATCCGTTTGTAATTGTTTAGTGTCCCGGTCATACATTTGCCTACTTTCCATCAATTTACTATTATATATATCTAAGGAATCAATAAGGCTAATACGTTCCTTTCTAAGAGCAATGTTTTTATAAAAACAGTTGTTTTTTTTTATCAACTTCTCAGTTTTTCTTATAAATTTATTAATTTTTACATACTTTTTAATTTTAATTTTGCTAATACTAGTTTTTTGGTTGGTTTGCGGGGTTTGGTTGGTGAGTTCCTGTACTGATATTCCACCAGGTGATGCTATAAGCTCCTCAAATAATGATTGTGTCTGATCCACTTCTTGCTGTTTCTGCGACTCAATAAGTTGAGAAATATGGTGATTGGCCACACTAAGGTCTCTTTCCAACTCAGTGATGCGGTCCAGAGCCCTTTCATAGGTGTTGTATTGCTGCTCAAAGGTGGAGATCACATCTTGAAGTTGGTCACGCTGGTGAAGCACATCTTGGTGTTGACTATGTAGTTGGCCTAATTCACTTTTGAGCTGTGAGTTTCTGTCAATCATGGACTTTATTTCCATCTCACTCTCGTCTCTCTCCCGTAGCAGCTGATTGCATGATTCTTGTGACGCTTTTAACTCATGTAGTGCCTGTCTAAGCTTGAGCTCAGTACTCTGTGTAGCAGCCTTACGGGTCAGCATATTGAGTTTGGTTTTATTTATACACCTGAAATTTGTAAAAAAAAAATATGATTAAGATCTTATTTATTGCAAGTGTATTTGTTTATTTACTTTTAATGTACTGCTAATAAGAGTTTAAATAAATTTCAATTTTTATTTTTCACTAGTGGGGGTAGCTGTGTTACACAAACAAATGGTGCTAAGGGCAGACTTCTATGTTTAATTATAAATTACTTTTTATTTTTAAATAAATCTAATTGAAATCCTGTATATTATTGATATAACTACAGACACAAGTTATAAGAACAAATACAAAAACTAATAAGTAGGCTATTATGCAGTTGACACTGATTAGTACAGTACAGTATTAGTTATTAAAACATAATACTGAAATGCCAAAGTTACTTTTGCAGTTTAGATGCAAATCCTTTGATCTAAGTACAAAGTAGAAAAATAACAATTAATTGGCCTAATACATTAACACTTACAATTTGATTGAAGTGTTTACTTAGTTAAGATTTCACATAGATTACTAGTAGCTATAATAAATTAAATGAAAACAATACTCCCCCGGTTTATGTTGCTGCAGTCCACGGCAAAAGTAGTTATTTTAACAACTTTTTGTAAAATTTGTTCTAACAGTCAGCTGGCGATGACAGTTGGAAAATTTCATTATTAAATAATTTAAAAACTACACAATATTTGTTAGAGAAAACACTAGTGGATGTTATTTGTCACTTAATTTAATCACTAATTACAAATTTAGTAGTAAATATGCATAAAAACAATTTATATCTAATTTTTAATAGGAGCTATTTATTTTGACAACGTAACTGTAATAATTACTGTTTAACTAATTTAATATTACTGTATTAATTAACATATCAATTTAGTAAACGATTTGTTTGTATGGTAAGCGCAGGGGCATACAAATTGGCAGCATTGCAGAGTGGACCGCGGCAAGCAATAGGGCGGGCTGCGGGCGATTGTGTAAACTGCGCAAGTTTCACAACAAACGCCTCACATTGTCTCGCGCCGTTCACCGAGACGACCTCCGAGCGGCTGAGCTGTTTTCTGACACATTTTACAACTATGCTCGATTCGACACATAACTAGTTTATACAGAAACATGCACCAATGATAAACCATTAGAGATTCGTAAAGGCTATTCTTCCATTGAACGCGGCGAGTGAATTTCTTGTATCGTTAGATGCTCGTTGAATAATTAATACACGTTTCGCTTCACAAAGTGTCTCCAGCGTGCTTGTTTACTTGACTTTATCTCGTCATGTCGTTACAACATTGCAATCGCGTTGCCACTAGTGCCAATGACTAAAATTTAATGACAGTTGACGGTCAAGTGATTCCATCAATGCTGTAAGGTTTTTGTACTTGATTGTTGTTGACGAATAAGCGAGGTATAAGTTTGAAGCCTGTGTCTGTCTATCTGTTACTCTTTCATTCTCAACAGATGAGCCGATTTAAATGCCGTTTATTTTATAATTGAAATCTTCATAATTGTGGAACAGCCCTAATATGTCTATCGTAGCTAGGTTATATTATTATGTAAATTACATTAGGTAACCGTCTTAGTGCATAGTTACTTTTAAAGAGTTCTCGGGCTAGATTGAAACCAAAAACTTGTAGGACCAATTTTTTGCATTATTTGCTTTTTCTACATCAATCAAAACAAGTCTCAGCTTATGTGTACCAGATATAGTTAAATTGCAGGCAGACCGTTCAAATACCAACATATCAAGAGCAAATCTTGTATAGTTAAGTTTGAAAAATTTTGGTATTATAATTTAAATATTTCCTATTTCATCTACATTCTACTGTATGTTTTATTAGTCGGGGGTTTTCAAAATATAAGTAATGTCAGTTGTTCCTAAACTACCTACCTAAGGTATTATTTCTAAATGGCGAGGGACACGTCGTCACAGTCTGTCCACGTGAACACCGTCCTAGGTAAAATAAACACGTGATAAACGTGATTAAATCATTTACCAAGGTCTGACCATAGTTACACCTGTTATTGCGCACAACAAGACTACCACATTGTGTCTACGACTGGGCTGGGCTGGGATGCGTTTTATAACTTGCACGTGCCAATATCACTTTATATTAATGTTAATATAATACATACTCTAGGTACTGTTAAAATATATTACGTAAACCAATATTGTGTAGAACTCGAGAAACTTTTCCCTATTTTTCCATAAAGAGGATTTTTTTTATGAAACTTCATCATTAAAATTAATATACAGTAGATAATTGCCCGCCTACTTTGTTTACAAACCGTTGCTAACAATATTGCTTTCGGGAATCGGGTAGTATACTGTCCCGGGTTTCAACGGATTAATTCTAGTTCGAAAGGGTGTCCGTAGAGGGCTTTCTCAAGGCCAGTCCAGGCAGGGCGAGGCGAGGGAGAAATGTTCGCATCGCACGTTTTATGTGTGTAGGTTGAATTTCTCTCCCCTTGCATGTCGAATAATGTCTCGACGCAATATCCGGATTTTACATACAGGAATACACACTGGATTCCATTATTTAAGGGTGACAAACCCACTTTTATTAATCGATCTAAAGTAAGAATGCAAAATGGTAATCTATTCGATCTAGGTGCTGTCAAATTACGCAGTCTGCATGTGGTTCTATAAACTAATTCGTTAATATAACGGAAAAAACACCGGAAGTTTTCAATAGCAACTCCATTCTCCCAAGATGACGATCGTAGGCGAGAAGTTAAAATTCGATAAGGCTTTCAGCCGCACTGCTGACTTTATCGCATACGAATTATTATACAATGTAAAATGCATGTGTATATTATTATTTTCGTTTATGTATCGCGTGTACTCGTATACTCTCAATATTTTCGAGAACTGTTTTTAGAACAGTCAATAACAATAGTACCAAAAAACAGCATAGGTACCGTATCGCAAAATTTAGTCCTTTCAGCCCCGCAATATAAATAAATACATAACCACCAAAAAAACAATATCAAAAACAATCTTATATTAAATGCTTATTATTTTTTTTATTATAACTAAAATTAATATTATGAAATCCAAATTATCTATTTATAGAATTTAATTTACGTAATTTTGATAATTATTATTATATTATGAATGATATATTTAGTTATTTATGATATTATTGAAGTGAAAGTCTAGTTATTGTTATGTCAATTAGTATACCAATCAAATACGCGTTTAAAATATGCTATGCGACTTAGCCTAATAGGCCCATATGGTTATAATGTGTGTGTACTGTAAAGTTTGGCACTCTCTACCTTGTAATTGTGAGACGATTTTTATTAATTCGGTGGTTAACAGTAATATGCAGTTAATCTATTTATTCAGTCTGATATTATTCATTCAGTCCGATATTTGGGAGTATGTATTTAAATTTTTTTTAGTACAATAATTTTTAATAGCATTACTATTATTGTTCCTGTTCTATAGATTATATTATCTTTTGCTCTATCTCGAACTCCCGATCTCTTAATTGAGAATATAATTTCTAATGATGATTATAAGAGCTAAATGAAATTGGTATTTTATTACAAGTTTGTTTACAGTTTGCATTTTGTTACAGCAACAAAAGTTCGGATGTGGGGACTACGAACCACCTGCAAAATTGCAATGCGGCGGCGGCGGCTCAGGGAGCGGTTCGGGCGATGGCCTTACCAAGTTCTCCGTGGAGATCGTGCAGCAGCTGGAGTTCACTACGTCAGCGGCGGACTCCCAGCCGCAGCAGATTTCCACTAACGTGACAGTGAAAGCGCTCGCCAACGCAGTCAAGACCTCCAACTCGCCGCCGCCCCAGCCGCCGCCGCGGGCGCCCACGCCGCTCGACTGCGAGCGCGAATGCAAAGCCGAGTGCAAGTCGGAAGTGGCCGACGACGAATTCGTCGGGCTCGACGAGTGCGCGGCGGCGCTGGAGCGCGATGCCGCCTCTGCCTTCCCTGTGCTAGCCGACCTAATGGGGGAGGACGACGGGGACGACACCTTTGAAGATCTCATTTCCGAAATATCGGGTTACCCGGAGTTCTTAAAAGACTTCGACTTAGATAGTGGGAAGTTGAACGGTGGAGGCGTGGGTCTGGAGCCGCCGGAAGGGGAGCCGGCGCCGCGGCCGTACGGAGGAGGGGAGATGTCACCGGCGGCGCAAACGCTGAAGCACATGGCGGAGCAGCACCAGCAGGCGGCGGGCGGCGACTGGGCGCGGTACCGCGGCTACGGCGCCTACCGCCCGCGCCCCGCGCCGCCGCTCGACCACCTGCATATGTCGCAGCAGCAACAGATGCACCTCAACCAACCACATCACAACCTACAGGTAAGGCTTACCTCTTTACTCTTAACTTATTAATTGTCAAATAACTGCTTGTGTTTGGGGAAATAATAAATGTGGGTCTTGTTGTTATTGTCTAAGTCACTTGCCCATAAAGAACTCCCTTCCGCCCGAAATTTAGTATGTGACAAAAGAGTTTATCGCTTGCACCCGGGGACATTGTATTTGACCGAGACATCAGGGGAGCCTAATGGCACTATCGACCGTGTCCTAAAACTATATGTAAAAATCACGTTGATCTATGCTGGCTTGAAGGAAAGACAAGAAAAACCACTTCTACTCGTAGTAATCGTTAGTACGAGTATTTAGCACTTAGATATTGCTAAAATCTTTATAGAGCTATAAAAAGACAAATTATTGCTATTATATTATGATGCAGTTCATTGTATGCAGACCATTCAACAGGGGGTTGTTTTAGAAGGGTAACAAGTTACCGACATGACTCGTCCATTAAAAACTTTCTCATAGTTTCCCGCCAAATGACGAATACGCGGGTAGGAGACAATTCGTTTTCTACTGTAATATTAATACGGTCTGGCATGTTGCAAGTCGTTCTAAAGGTAAATCATCTCTATCCTTTGGCACATCATAAAATGTAGTTGTTAAATTGCTTTATGTAATTGGAAGTCTTCTTTATTGGGTAATTCTTGACGCGAAACGACATAAAAAAACATTGGAGTCTGGTGTAGTATCGACCGGGGACAGTATGCGCGCGCTGCGCTGCCCGCCCACTGACGCGTCAGTGACGGTTATCGCGAAGGGTTTCGAGCAGAGCGCTTTGCCGCTGTCTTTCTCTAGCACTACTGTCCGACAGAGATAGACTGAGTATTGCCATAATAAGAAATTCGACTCGACGTTTTATGGTACTTGCTAGCGGGGTACTGTACCAAATTTATGAATCGTCTGCCAAAACTTACACTCTCCGATGCAGCTATGCAGCCTGCTCTCTTACGGCACTGGCATGAGCGAATGATCGAGCTTCGTCAGATTTTGTGTCTCCGTGTATGTTATTGATTGAAATTAGAGTTAAAGCGATTGAAGACATTAAATTAAATTCAATGATAAATAGGTACTTATAATATTTATGAATAGAATACTAAGTAATGAAACATTTTCTTGGAAATAATGGTGATTTGTCAATCACTGCCCCACTTATATGATCCATGTTTATATAATTGCATAAGTGGACGTAAACAGAGAACAATAGTAGAGTCCGGTACCACGTCTAACTGTTAGCTCTGAAGTTTAAAACACGTGCGTATCTGATAGGCCGTTTCGCGGACTTGCAGATGTGTCTGAAACCACATGTTTGACTTTATCAAAACGGTGCCCTTGTAAACAAGGCATTACGAACGGACACTTACAAACTCACAGTGTCATGCAGATACGAATAATTATGATGCGATACAATATGCATGCTATAAATGGCTATCCATGGCAAAGTGATACTGATAAGCTTGTGGAAAACCAAATCGTAATAGGGATGGATGTTATGATTGTTATAATTTTGTGAAATATGAAGTACCTGCCACTTAAATTAATAAAACGAATATTTTAATATTAATAAGTAAGGGATAATATAATTCTAAAATGATTATGCAAAATGCGGACATAAGTAGGTATACAAAATAAAATATACATTATACTTATTGTTTTTTCAACTTTACACAAACGTTTACAAGGCTGCAAGGTAAGAACTCTCACAAGTTATGTTGAGCGAAGATTTAGACATTCATCAACAACAAGCAACCTTGAAGTAATCAACTTGGTCTTAAAAGAATATTGCAGCCTCCTTGCTATGTCTTGAATTTTAGAATGGCTTACATTTAATGTAGCTACTTTTGTGTACTCGTCAATGCTTGATTGGCAGCTATTTGTCTCATCAATGTCAACGAGAAAACATTTAATTACATTCTTATTTCAGTTCAGAATAGAATATTAAAACGCTTGTTGAGAAAAACAATAATTTATAACAGGTTTGATGAGTTTTCACTACGACGATATTCTATGGCGTTGTTAAGTTTAATGTACGGGTATAGTATGGAGCAGCTACGTGTTGGTACCGTATTTAACTATTTAGGCAAGACCTTGTTAAAATAACGCGTACTATCTATGTAGAGTTCAAGTTATCTTCTGGTCTAGATGTCATGGTAACTGATTCAAGTCATAATATTTTCTTACTAGACTTATAGAAATACAAATCTTTAAATAACGAATAGGCAATAGACCAATTTTTATAAGAGTTAGATGTGAAAAGATTTTTTTAAAGATTGTTTTTAGATAGACTGACATTTAGATTAGAAGCTTTTTTTTATCACGGGAGGGCCGAGTAGCTAGGCGTCTGGGAGGACACGTGGTCCCGACGATGCAGGAAGCAATCCGGTCGTAGCTCGCTCTTTTTGTTCCATTCAGATACGACGATGTCATCGGCCGTGTTGCTTTGTCTCTGGAGTTCTGAACCTTACTCGTCTAATGACAATGATATTTACAGATGCACGCTATTTGACACATTTTGTAATTAAATTACTGACTCTGAGTTCCTATATTGAAATGAAACACTTTGTATTGGTCTACCCTTGCTTTCATTTAATTTTAGTCTGATGACGGAATAAAAAATAGTCTGAGAATGTATGTGTATTGATTCTTCGTCTAATTTGCTTTAGTAAATTCAATTAACAATACAAATAAAGGACAAATATGTTCTTTCTAACATGGACAAAAACCTTCTAAAGAGTTAATTTTATTTATTTATTTATTCAAATCAGGCAACAATGGCCCATAGAAACCTTACAGACTAACATACACACAATAACAAATATAATCTTAAAACTATTTTGTGCAGACCTAAAAATAGCTGTACCTAACTATACAAATTCTTCAGATCTGTTTAAATAAATTTAATTATAAGATTAAGCAGTATCTTTGTACAATATTGTATTTAGTGCTCATTCTACTTATTACTTCCATGTCTACCATTCATATTAATAAAATTATTTTTTATATCTTTGACTTTGTTTCTTGATAAAAAGAATATGTTATGCTTTAATATGAAACGAATTCAGAAAGAGAAAATGAGACTTCTAAGATAATAAGCTCACTACAATTTATTATTTAGAATATAATTAAAGTTTTGCTACGTCAAAATAATGTACACCTTAAAAAGGTCTACAAAAAAGTCCGCGATGGTATATGTCTATCTCTTAGGGATAACCCACAATAACGAGAAATAATGGCTTATTTACGAAGCTATTTTAAGCGATACAGCATTAATCCTT
This sequence comes from Eudonia truncicolella, assembly GCA_949315975.1. Taxonomy (NCBI): domain Eukaryota; kingdom Metazoa; phylum Arthropoda; class Insecta; order Lepidoptera; family Crambidae; genus Eudonia; species Eudonia truncicolella. Next base: position 12,992,430 of record OX438829.1, on the reverse strand, counting down.
ATCCAATTAAGTACTAGATAAATGGCCCTTTGTAATTTAAATGAATATTTTCGAAGATTACAGATTCAAAATGCGTGTATCAGCATTGCACCCGTGCGAAGCCGGGGCGGGTCGCTAGTGTACAATATAACAACGTATCGTATAATGATCAAAACATATAAATCAAATGATATAGTTTTGTTTAATTAATCACTTATTTAATATAATGATGGAATGATATAATATTAAAATACATAATTTTGAAACGTATAACAAACGATTGAGCTAAACTCATATAACTGCCGTTTAATATAAAATTTACATGATTTAATAATTAAAACACATGACATTTATCTAATATAAGAACATTTTGTATAACATTCATTTACGATAACACTATTTTTGTATAATACTTAAAACATATAATGATTACTTAATATAAAATTCAATTCATATAATATCATTTAATATAAAAACAATTAACATAAAATAAGTAATTTAAAATATAAAAACTTAACTAACATTATTTACAATAACAATAAGTAACTTAACATTATTAAAAACTTGTTAACGCAAGTAGATATGCATTATGCAAGCAGACATTGCAGCATGCAAGCAAGCAAGCATGCAGACAAGCAAGCATGCAGACAAGCAAGCATACAGACAAGCATGCATGCACGTATATCAAACAAAATTATATGAAATGAACGATATATAAAATGAACATTATGTAAAGTAAACGTTTTGGATAAATAAAATATATTTAATTGTTGGTATAACAAATTATTATTTTTAAGTAACATTAACGTTATTAAAGTTCAATTATATAAAATGTTGGTATATCAAGTGAGACGCACCGAAACTATTATTGTTATCAAATATGAATAAAATGATTACCATTAAGGAAAATCGGACCTAATGAATGAGGTTTTTACATATTATGTAGGTATGTACTTCAGTGGGGACACATAATAAGCTGGTGATGATAATGTACTTTCGTTACACTGACGATAATAGCAAAGTAAGAATATATCGCCATTTTACAGGTAGTTAATTAGTTAATTTGAACACGCTTTTATTTATAAAGAATTTTTTTCTTATTATCAAATTTTGTTAAAAGCTTTAAATTATTTTGAATTTTTAGTTCCTTTTTTATTAACAAGTAAGTAATAAAAGCTTGTTTTTAAAAAAAATTAATCTCGGAAAAAGTTACGGAAAAGCGAACAAAACATTTAAAAACTCGTTCCTATTACTCCTTATCGGCGAGGCCTCAAAATCGCGGAGTTTGTAGGCCACGGCTTGACGCGCCCGCTTCCTTGCAAGGCCTTACGTCCCATCGTCATTGCTTTACTTGAGTACTCTATTTGTTTTCCTACTGTATAGATTGTGTACGTAATACTGTTCTTCTAGGTCGGGCAGACTTCACTATAGCACGGTATAACTATAGCGAACATTCTAGCTAGCTTATATTATTATCTTTTTCTGTAGTGTTTGTGGCCTGCTGACGCGATTCGTTTGTATCACATTTTATTTAATGTTAAGTGTTAACTTTAACTTTTATGTTAACTTTTATTGTATTTGAATTTTGTTGATGTTGTGTGTAGATGTTGAGCTCAACTTATTTGTAGCATACCGGACAAATCTCCGTGATTTATGGTTTGCTTTATAGTGTAATCTCATTGTAATATTATTAAATAAAGTAAAAAAAAAAAAAAAGGTATTACTTCGTCTTCTACATAAATATAGAACTATTGTTAACAACGTAAACATGTTATTATATTTCTTGTCACAGTCTCCGCTTCTATCTACGTATGTTAATTTATACGAATGAGTATCCAAGGGTCATTTTATTACTGTGTGTTGGTTTTAGTTTCGCATTATATGTAGAGTTTTGAAAGTTATTAACAAATTTTGATGTCCGGTTTCCCTTATTTCGACATTTAGAATCTTCATTGTTACTCCTGTGTTGCCCGATAGTCTATGGGCATAAGGTTAAGCTTGATCGGGTACATCAGCGTTGTTCGAGCGGGGCGTAGGCAGCAGTGACGTAGTTGTGTGGGACGAGTTATTTCCGTCGCAACTCTCACAAGGGACGAAATAAAAACGTCCCGATTGCTACTTATTCCTAGAAGATCGCAACTTTATTTAACTTGAAAGTACTACTAATTGATTGATAAACTTGTTGGCGTAGGAGTTTTCTGAACTGATTATTTTGGTAAGTCTTGTGTTGTGTATCGAAGGTAACAAAGGCATGCTGATCAGTAATGTAGTATCCTGGCGTCGGACATAAGAATTAGTTCTTTCTGTCTATCAAACGGAGTATCAATGCTTGATTAACAATTGGTAGAAAAAAAATAGCTCCAAAGACCCCTTGTCAATAAATGCCCTCGCATTGATTTTTAACTGTTATAGTTACGTGATTTTCAGAAAGCATTTTCTCGCAAACCTCGCAGCCTCTTCGTTAGAAGAACCTTTATAGTCACCTTTAATTTAAATATGAAGATGGCTGTTTGATGTTGTTGACAATGGCAAAGAAATAAGTAAACATTACGTGACTGATAGCTAATGGAGGAAAATGGAAAAAGAAAACGTGCTGCGCCGACCCCAAATAAGATTAGAGCTCTGACCAGGCGAATGATGATAATAAATTATGACGATGTGACGTATGGTTTTAAAAGACCAATGAATTATTGAAAGAACACGTTTGTTTTTAAACTTACTTAATTTTTTGGAAATATAAAGGTTATTTATTAAATCTCATTGCACCTATTGAAACACGAAAGATTTATAACTCTGAAAATATTTATGTAATTTAATCGATCTAAAGGCTTCCATCTACAGCCTGTAACTTTTATTGAGCTTTATAATCTCATGTTTAATGAATTTTGACGGAGGAAAATTCCTGGTATTTATGGCTAGAATATCGTCGAGTACTCTGCTGTATGCTGCAAAATCATTAGTATTTGTATGGTTCAATATCACTTTCGTAATTGGAATTTAGAAGAGGGCGGTGCGGACGGCGAACGGTAGAATCTACTCGGCACCCCCGACGTAACCACCGACCCCGGCTACAAAATAAAGAGACCCTCAGAAGGTAAGCTTCATACAAAAGCGCTCGAGCAACGCACACAGACAATCTCTCACGGACACGGGATCTCGCAAAAGCTACGCTCCGACTGTCCCGAGCTGGGGACCTAGTGTAAGTTTTGTTTACTATCCATATTCATTCGTATTTATTCGTATTCGTTTACGAAAACGAAAATTAGCATGGCATTGAAGCAGTGCCTCCTGGCGGCATACGAAAGGAGTTAACATTTTGCCATACAAATTCTGGTTTCCGTAAACGTGATCGAATGGCGAATGAAACTCGCACTTGGCACCCTGTTCCGAGATTCGTGTCCGTGAGAGGGTCTACATGTGCGTTGCTCGAGCGCAATATGTATTAAAGCTTAACTTCTGTGGGTCTCCTTATTTTGTGGCCGCCCGGTTCTGCAACCCCTCCGTATTGATGTTGATTAAAAAAGTAAGTGAACGTTTTAAACGTTCAGATTAGTATTAGCGCCCAATACTAGTAAGTGCGTGTATTAAGTGTTAGAAATTCATAATTAATTTACTTTTTATAGCGATAATTTTACTTACTGGGTTGTATGATGTGTTTATCAATATAACAAGCAGCATTGATAATAGAACGCATTGAAACGATGTACATGTAAGGACTAAGGGTCTAGATTCTGATATGAATGCCAATTAAACGTGTACACAACATTCTTGACTTGTATGCAAGCAAGCATTATGCAGTGCGACAATGTATGCCTAACTATGAATAAAAATAAACTATTCGTTTACACTAAATGAATGATAAACTGGTGCAAAGCTAAACGTAACTACTAAATCAAAGATTAACCGAAAAATAACGTAACGCTTGCCAAACTAACGCCTTGCCCATTTCCGTCACAGTCGTGTTGTTAATCTGCGGATATTTACCTGAGTCGCTATTAGTAATCCCCGGGCCATTTGAAAAAGCGATGTGCGAGATAACCGAGATGCCGTTACTCCGTCTGGCTTTACAATGCGGTGGCCTTAGCATATTGCGCTCGTATTGACAGAGATTAACAAAAGTTGCGGGTGCACCGCGCCGGACGGGTGGAGGAGGCTCCGAGTGTCGGAACAGGTTTTGTGCCGGGCGGTGCGTCAGCCAGCTGTCACCGGAGCGCGCTGATTCTCGTCACAAGCACGCGACGCGCGCGGTCACGCCTCGCGCCTCTACCGCGCCTCGCCCGCGCCACGTAAATAGGAGACCCCAGAAGGTAAGCTTAATACATACTGTGCTTGAGCAACGCACACATAGACCCTCTCACGTACTATCACGAGCATTATCAATTGTTAAGAGTGTAACTCTTAATGCAATGGAATAAGAGTCATTACTAGTCAGAAGTGTATACATTTTAATGCTCGTGACTGTATAGATACTGTATATCGGGCCATCTCAAACCAGTTTGAGCGCAGATGTTGCGAGATTGCGTGTCCGTGAGAGTGTCCCTACGTGTGCGTTGCTCGATCGTGTTTGTATGAAGCATACCTTCTGCAGTGTCCTAATTTAGTGCCCGCGCGAGAGACCGGGCTCCGATAAAACGCGGACAGCGATTAGCGAGCTATCTACTTAATTATGTAATAATAATAACAATTATCATTGATTTCCATCACAATGACCTTATCAAATATAACAAACGTAACTTTTTGAAAGCAAGATTTTAAAAAGAAAACAATAGGTACATGCGACGCTCTTTGGCGAGGGAGCGGAACCAGTACTAGGAAGACTCGGTATGACCGAGTTCCGGTAACGACTCTGTAAATAACAAGTAGTATTAGTCACTGGACGATGAACGAATGGTTGTCGGCATTATACCTAGTATAGATCCTTAAAGACAATGGCAGTCATCTCTGCGAATATTTTTGTATCGTTAAGTGAAATTCGCTGTGAGCTCTTGCAATTTATTTATAGTAGCGGTTGAAAACTGAGAGATTCTATAATAACTGCATATCTTTGACATTGTCTCCTAGAGTTCGAAAAAGGTCACTCTCCGATCGTCTCGTTCGCTCACTCGCCGTGTTTCGGACCACTGCCTGAAGTGGCCTCCCGCGCGACGATGACTCTAGCTTATCTCAGCTAATTAGAACAATATGCCAACGCCAATTACCTCTGCGACGTAGAGTCTACGTTTGCATCCATTGCATTCGTTTAACACGACTCATAACTACTACAGATGGGCTTGTAATATGACCTTATCTATAGAGATTAATATTTTAACATTTTCAATCAATTGACATTGACACTGTACCCTGATACTTTTTGTGGTGCCGGCAAACAGCGCTGTCTTAAAATACAATTTAGTTAAACAAAAGTTACAAAACAAGGTAATAATTAAGAAAATATTTCAACTCTAGTATTTGTACTATGACTCTAAGTATTATACCTACCTACAAATTACTTACCAGTTAACACGTACTCTACATAAATCGTTATTAGTAAAGTCATTTGATACATAATTGAATTATGCATCTGCATACAAAATCAATAAACATGATGCTAAATGCTTTGTGTTACTCGTATAAAAGGTTTCTAATTATTTTAATTAACCTTGGAGATTGCGTCGTTATACTAGCGCTTCGAGCATAGGTAAGATGTAATCGAATAAATATCTACCTATTTTAATTAATTATTCGATCGTCAAAAACTAGTTTCATATCTATCGGAATGAACTACAATTTGGTAGAACAAATAATTTGTGTAGAGATTGGCATTAATTGAATATTACCTTGTAATTATAGCTGTATACTGTACCGGCTATCAAAATCAAATGCGTTATTTGCTTCAGTAACTTAAGGCAGATAGGTAAAATTAGAAATGATGACTTATATTATCTTGCTGCATTTTCAAATAAAATAATCGACCGATGCTTAAATTGCTTGCCCTATCATGTTGAGTAGGTAAGTATAGGTAACTATTTCGTCATAATATTTAACGAAATCAGTTTGCACCATTTTTTCAACCAACAGGAATACAGAGGCTGCTTTTCATTTCAGTTCAATGTTGTCGGGGTAAAATTACAAACTTCTATGTAAGACATGATTTCATGCGCATAGTCTCGGCCGAAGAGTAGGTATAGCTAGTATTTTAACAATTAGTTTTTTCACGTTACGCTGTCTGTACAATAAGTAGGTACCTAATACAATAGTGCACAATTAATTTTTTGACATAACATAACTACCTTGGACGAATTATTAATTCGTCCAAGATAACTACACACTCAGATACCTTGACAGCGCAGTTTATTTAATGTAACCATTTCAAAGTCATTATTCTAATACTGCATGTAGGTATTAAATCCGGGCTGATCTGATCTGATCAACGACAGAGGCGAAAATGGTTTGACGCAGACGCGTAGGTGCATATCAGATTGCCTCACTGCAGCGTCATACAGAAAGAAGTGAAAAGGAGGAAGGAAGGCCTTGGCCTATTTCTGCCGCAGAAATACATTGTATTTTATTACTTTGTTCCGGTTTCAAGGGTACTAGATTTAGTGAAACTACAGAGCATAGAAACATTAGAACCGAAGCTTCAGGGTCAGCTACACGCGCGTTATACAATTGGTGTCGCAAGCGTCCATGGGCTGCGGTAACCGCTTTCCATCACCGCTATCCATCACATTCGATCACGTTAACGAAAACGAGGTTTTCTATGGCAAAACTGCCACCTTGTTTGTCAGCAGGAGGCTTTTTTTTTGCCCAGGGGAAAATCTGCACGCAAATTCCTGAGATCCGGGGATGGCCTTGTCCTTTTCTAAAAAGGATTAAGACCGACCCGGTAAAAACCCCTGGGGTTAGCCTTTAGCCTTTAAAAGGGCTGTGAAGGCTAACGGAACTCACGCCCCCCGAAGGTCGCGAAGGCGCGGTTGACAGCAGGAGGCGCTGCTTTATGCTTTACGTATAAAATTCGCGATTTTTCGCGATTATACGCTCGTTTGCTGGCCAACCCTTTTTTACCCTGCTCTAATGTTTATACTTAAACCTCTACCAACCGCTTAGGTTATACATTTGCTGGCCACCCCGCTACACACGACTTTAAAGTTTATACTGACACCCCCACCAACATTACGGTTATAAGGTTAGGTGTCAGACATCCATACGCAAGCACAAGAGACCATCTACGTCAGGTCATAACGCCGGATCAGGACGCGCCGAAGCGCATTCTTCATCCGGTACTTTTAAGACTAGTGTCTCGAGCGAGTTGCTTCGTGGACACGTATAGTCCACTACCTAATATCCAGATAGGTTACCGGTGCTGTAAGCTCGCTCACTTCTCGTTGCACCAAAAGCACAACTTGCAGTTTCACTGCTCGGGTCGTCGATTCTAAAGTCGACTACCAAATGTCCTCATAGGTGGCGGAGTTGTAAGCCCACTCACTTCTCAGTACCCATCCAGGCACCTCATCACTTCCAAAATCCTACGCGGCTGATTCAACCGGAGACATTGCATCAAGCGCTTCTACTAGTTATCCAGACTAGTGCCGGAGATGTTGGAAGCCTACTCAATGAAAACCACCGAGCAGAACAACCAACTATGGACAACTCATGTGCCCCGCAGATCCTTTCGCTTCAGGGCCCACCAAGACCGCTTCTCGGCCTCGCTCGCTATGCACGAAATGGAAGCCTGGCCAGACCTCAACCAGGCAGACGAACATTCCCATTTCTACAGCTAACCACTTAGCCACCACGAGTCCAACCCATGTCCGGGACCTGCCGGAGACGCCCGCGAAGGCATAACCGGCCTAGGATCCGGAACTCCCGTGGTACCCTTGAAAAGACAGCCGGACCCGTAGTTCCAACTGCCATACCCGGTAGGGTATAGGGATAGGTATATCAGGGTCAGTAGATATTGCTGGCCAGTATCAAAAGAAAAAAATATAATAATAAAAAACTGTTTTGGTGCGCAGGTTTCCGCAGCGCAGCACATGCAGGTGAGCGGCGCGGCCGGCGGGCACGTGTCGGTGGCCGCGCAGCAGGGCATGTACGCCTCCTTCCAGCACCAGGGCACGCCGTCGCCGCAGCACCACCAAGGTAGGCACAGCTACGGAACTCCTTAGACGCTTTGGCACTTTATTAGAGCAGCTCAACAATTTAACACACGCATGATCGGTGGCCGCGCAGCAGGGCATGTCGTCCCCGCAGCACACCATGGTAAGAACACAGCTACGAAGCAGCATGGCTTGTGTGGTATAGTGAAGTTATTACGACATGGTGCAGAAGACACCTGCACATCAACCTATCCAAAACTGTCATATTTCATCAATAAATGTTCAACCATATATGCCTTAGACATAAAGTTCAAACGCTATTGAGTAAATTTGTCAGTTTGTGTTAGTCTGATGTGCAGGCGTATGTACTAAAGTGTTTAGCTACTATATATTTTTCTACAACGCGGAAGCTCTTGGTCGTCTGTTCATTTGTGGGTTACCGACGAAAGGGGAGGCGGCGCACTCACTTCACCCGAAATCCTCATTTACTAGAAACTGATCTCTCTAACTGTCAAAACTCAACAATGTTGAAAATATACAAAATACAAGAGCACAAAGCCTAGCACCAACCAGTTTCATAAATATCAGGGTGAATGCGTAAATAATAGTAAAGTATGCAAATAAAACCACTTTGTTTTTTTAAATTTACTAGTGAAATGTGACAAGGCCCAAAACAACATGAGAGTCGTTACGTCTTAAAGTCATACGCTATGATGACGTACGGCTTGAAAAAAACCGTATTGAAATTGGAAAAACCGTATCATAGATAAATGGTTACATAAGCGGGGAGTTACAACAACAACTTAAATTAAAAGTAAGTATGTATTGACACATTTTGTCAATGTTGAAAATTTAAAAAACTGATGGAGCTGCTTATCCCGCGTGAAATTCAGTTTGCCACTAAATTGTTTATTGCCCCAGGGAAAATTGTATTTGACCGAGATAAAAAGTAGGAACAACGCACGTTCTAACGTGAAGGCCTTCCTTATATAAATATAATATGAAACTTGGTCCTTACCAACAAACAAACTAGTATTACCTCTTGTTATTATTTATAATATAAAAATGATTTTATTGATACAGATCAGGCGTTAGTTTTATACATATATTATTATTGTATTTCTACGTATCGAACCCTTTGCAGTGTGTCGTGATCGTCACAGTTTGCGTAAACTTTAGAAAACAATTCATATTTTATGATAAGATTAACAACCTTTCCTCCTCAACGTTACATTCACATCACACATTCACAACGTTCATATCGAAACAGCTCTATACTTTATTTTCCTTGTGTATGCTCTGACTGCTTCAATTCGAAAACAATAGTGCACAAAAACAACCAATGTTTGTCTTGCAAATGACATTGCTCGTATACGGCCAGAGGCAGACAGACATGTGCACCTACTACGTAGTTATGTCAAATGATTTTCACCCAAGTGCATCAGCTTTTCCCCCTCGCATCACGACATTGGCAGTGTCACGGTTACTATTTTCAGCTGCTACAATTTTGTATTAATCATCGCTTTACAGTGGATAGCTACAAAGTATATACTATTCTGACAGTAACAAAACGTATTGTATGTTGTATGTTTGCTTTCTAAAACAAAAGAACCACATGATTTCTTATTTTTATTGAGTTATGTAAGTTTGAAGTTTATTAATCTGCTCAAGCATTTAATTAATTGTATAAAGAGAGACGAAGCGAACCACGCATGAAGTAATTTACTAATGTATTGACGACGCGATCACTAATTTAAGTATGCTGTGCTGTGAGCGCGCGAAAGTATTATCGTGCTCACTAACACATAGCCACTGTTGCTTTGCTCCAACGAAATGCTAAACTGATGATTCAATAGTAAGCCGGGAATGTTTTCAATACCGAATCGGCAAATTGGAAAGACATTACTCATTTACATGCACACTCAGTGACGAATGCGGTGCGTTGTTATTTTAAAATTTTGCTGATCATGATTCGCAGTTTTTAGTACCATATATTATACGTAATCCAGATAGCATACGTCGGCTACAAATATTGGAATGGCATCTTGGTATCGTTGAGTTGCATAGTAACATAGCTACGGTATATAGTGGTTGTTGCGATGTACTGAGGGCGAGGGGAGGGCGAGGTTGACGATCGGCGAGAATGCGCCGCCGCCGCCGCCGCCGAGGCGCGCGCCTCATCCCCGACCACGAAATATACTTACCTTACCAGAAGGTAAGCTTAATACATACTGCTCTCGAGCAACTCACATATATAGACAAGTCCCCTTGCTCGGACACGGATCTCGGAACAGGCCGAGCGAAACTGTTGCGAGATGCCTGTCCGTGAGAGGTTGATGTGTGCGTTGCTCGAGCGCGTTTGTATGAAGCTTACCTTCTGCAGTCTTTATTTTGTGTCCCCGACACTTGACGCGTCCGCTGCATCGCTGCAGGAACTATTGGTACTGATCGATTATGTTGCATGTTTGGGTTGGATGCGGATCAATAAGTACTGATTTGTAAAATTTGTTAAGCTTTATGATTATACTTAAACATATTTTCCTTGCTAAGTACAAAAATTTCTGAACAAGAACGTTCATCTTTTAATTTTACTGTAGTTACTTACTTATGTATTATACCGATCTTATAGGTAGGTATATCGTTTTGGTAATAGTTTTCCATTGTTATTAATATTTATTTGCATAAAACATGGTTTACATAGTGGAGATATTATACGTAGGTACTTAGCTAGATCTCATGTTTTGCTTGTTTCACATAAGTAGCAAACAAATGTAAGTGCAAATTATTATTTATTTAATGTCAATAATAATAAGTACTTTTTTGCTATCTCTCTCGAATGTTAATTGAATCTTGTCGGAAAGAGGTTTGATAAAGAGCAGGAAGAAGACAATATTTTGGTTTGTATAGTAACTTGTTTCGCACGGAGTCTTGGGTAAGGGAAACATCGGCGGTGACAAAAGCCGATGTAAACGCTACCTCGTCTGTACAGGGTACGACATATAACCAGTGCACATTTAAATAATCGCCCAAATGAGACTCGCGCTTTAATTCCGAAGACTAAAGTATTATCCTATCTATTATTATGTTTTGCTCTAGCTCGGTAAAGTTTCTAGTATATGGAAGGAGAACCAGTATGATAGGTATGTGCCGAGTGGTTAACACGTTTCTTATCGATCATCGTGCTTGAAGGCGTTAATTAGTTAAATACATATCATATATTATTTTAAATAGTTAACTTGCGGCTAAATGGTTTTTTGCATCGGGTAAACTGACTAAATATAGTACATTTTTTACTTTTTATTTTCAAGTGCTAATTGCTGCTCTGAAGCTAAATTAAATGTTTATAAAATTTTATAAAATACAGTTAAAAAATTAAATGCCCACCCGACCCTGCCAGGAATCGAACCTGGGTCTTCCGCAATCCGGGCGGATGCACTGACCGCTATGCTACCGGGAAGGCTGACGTAAGCGCTGAATTTTGTCACTGCTAAAATATTTGACTAAATATATTGAAATCTCGAATACTTTTTAATCCAGTTTGTAACCCGGCCTGTTTGTAAATATCGTCGGCGTCAGTGCAGGACCTTTTATATACATAAAACCGTTTTTTACAGGAGACACAAAAAACTTTCCTAAAAGTAATGCAATAACTATGACACTAATAAATTTAGATTTTTAGTAAATTAATGTTATTACGAATGTAATTGCTAATTTTTTTTATTGAAATATGAAATAGTTTATCAAATTTTATCATTTACAAGGAAATGCACTAATAGAATAAGATTGAGTGAAGTATATATACAAGGTAATGTATTATTAAGGTAATGCATTGCTTACAAATAAAACGAAAATTAATGAAGTAAAAGGTTTATTATTCTTATTTTAACGGATAATTGTTAATTAAAAGCTAACAAGATTTTTTATAAAAATCATTACTATTTAATTACGATGAGGTAGAGAGTCATAATACGGCCAACAATCCCTGGGTATTACATTTTTTATTTCTTGAAGATCTTTGTATTTCCTCTCAGTAATTGGTAATGGTGCAGCATGAAGTTTGGGAAAATTTGCCTGGGCCAAAGATATATTTTTTGGCCTATGTGGTAAGGGTCGGTATTCTTCATCAAATTGGAGTTTAAATGATATGCCCTCCAAATTATACCTAATTGCTTTTAGTGCAACGACTACGGGATCTCCGACACTTCTACCAGGACGTATCGACGAATATTTCAACAAATTACGAGTACCAAAATCACGGAAGAAATCATTATTTGGTGCAAAAACTTTATAAGGATTCTTTCGTCTAGCTTCAACAGAAATGCGATGGTAATCGCTAGGTAAATAAATGTCCCGATTTTTTATTGCTGTTTCTATTGTACTATGCACAGAATCGCACTCCATTTGTGTATGCCCCTTCGTTAAATATTTTTGGTAAATTTCTACACCATATTTTTCACTAATACTCAATAGTGCATTTGACATAATTGTATTCCTATTTTGAGCTGTGCACCCATCGGAATATATAATAATCGGACGCTTATCTCCATTTTTAAGAAAATGAGTTTCCAAGTAATGTACCAAAAAAGAAGCAAAAGTTGACGCCGAATTATCAGTTACAGTTTCATCAAACCAGTTGCAGGTAGCGTCATTAGTGGCATTGTCATAAATTGTAAAGTTATGATTGCATAATTTGGTTCTGTAATACAGCGCGTTTGCTTTAGTCATTGGGGACAATTTAACAGCTTGGACATCCATGGTTAAAACGTGACATTCGCCCTTCAAAGCTCTCATTTTATCCTTATTTTTTTCCTCTCTTGCTTTATTCTTTTCTTGTTGATGAGTTTCATATTCACCTGGTGACAAATGACCATTAACGTGAGCTAGACAAATGTCGCATTGATCTTTGCGAGGTCTGAACAAAGACACATTCTTTTCCGAAAGTACGTCTTTCATTTTGTTTAAGGTCAGAGCCTGTATGCCTTCTGATTCACAGCTTGACTTATAAACATTGTAAAGGGATTGATAAGTAGTGAATGTCTGTTCCAAATACAATTTGTTCGTAGATTTTCGACAGTAATGGCTGGGTAATTTATTTAGAGAAGTTACAAAGTTCTTTAGGAATTCTAGCCTATCTCGATTTAGATTTACTCTAGGTGTTCTTGAAGCCACAGTAGTGGAATTCTGTTCTATTATACCGTGATGACTTTTCGCCGACCACTCGGTGACGGACCATTGACCCAGCCCTGTTGTGTTCAAATACATGGTTTTGCAAACCAATAATAATTGGTTTCTTATTTGCAGATGGTAAACCAAAGAATGTTTGCGCCGACTATTACTCTCTGTTGTTTTACGTTTAGCTTCACGAGTAAATACGGTGCTAGAAACAAATACTTTTCTTTGGTCCCAATTCATTTTAGTCCATAGATCAGTAAATATTTCCTGTCTGTCTCTTTCGGTTATCTCATAGCACTTCCTAGTTAAGTTTGTTGTTTTAGAGTCTTTTTCAATACAGCTACACCTTGATAGTAACTTTCTTTCGCTTCTCTCCGTGTCATTGAAAGTGTTATTTTGGCCTTTTGGCTTACGGAATCCTAGATATTTAGAACCTTCCATCCTTCTTTTCTTATTTAAAAGTCGCTGATTTGTTTTAGAACGCTTTCTTTTGTTAGTAATCACATTTGTTATTGCCTCACTTACAATACCGATAGAACTTTGATTTTCTATTGGAGGTATTACTGCACTATTTAATTCTGTAAGATTATTTGATGACGACGGTTCCACTTCTCCAAAGCAATCGTTTATTAATTCTGGAAATGATAAAGTTCGTTCAGCTTCAGTCACTTCAGAACTACTAGTCAACATAGTGCCAGTTGTGTTTGTTTGGTTTATTGGAGTCGAGATCTCATGAACATTATCTGTTGTATTCTCATAATACTCAGTTACTCTTGGTTCAGACATCAGTGTCATAACAGAGATTAATTTATCCTCTATTAGTACGTGCTTATCCACTGAATTAGATTCTAACTCTGTGAGTGCACTAGGCAACGTCTCTTCTAATACTTGTAAATTATCGGCAATAATATCAACAGATTCGTTATCTAAGTTTACATTTTCCAAATTAACATAGTTATTATTAAGCTCTATCATCGAATTTCCAAAAGGCTCTATAAATTCCATACTTTTAAATGTTTCCACGTGTGTTACAGCTTTATTATCTATAAACAAAAAATTAGCATCCCTGATAGCACACAAATCATCCTGATTAGAGTCCAATTGAGGATCAATAATAGTTAATGTAGTATTTATCTGATTAACATCATTTTCTTTTAACAACTCTATTCTCTTTTGGTGACTATTCAAATTAATTTGTGAGTCGCCCTGTAAAGCCATCATGAGGATTTTTTTATTCCTATTATTTTTTGAAGTGGCCATTCTGTCTGTTGACAAAAGAAAATACATTTTGTTTATTTACCTATATATTAATAATATATACCAAAATTAATCAATTAATATAATTTATTTATCTATATATTAATAATATACCAAAACTAACAATCAATTAAGTAACATTTAAATTTATAAGAACAAAAAAAGTGCAGTAACTTCTATCTCCTACAAATCATTTGAAAATATCCGATGCATTACCTTCTAAGTACGTCGCCTAACAAAACTAAATTTATATGATGTTCTAACTAAAGATATCTAGCAAATTAAAGAGTTTACAATATTTTATTAGTTAAGCAATGCTATTCTTACAAAAACATATTACTTACATGTAGGTTTTGTTGCTTGTAACAGTATTATCTGGATTAACTTAAGAACGCCGAAACAATACCACCGACGAACTGTTACAGACTGCATGTACACGGTACTGCACTAATATCGAACATTTTGCATTTAGAAGCTACTAGATTCGACTGTTTTACCTGTCAAAGCATGCTTTCTAACTACTTTTTACTTTGCCACTAGATGGCAGGCTACGTTTTCTAATCATTTTGATGATAAAACAGTTTTCATAAAAAAGTGTAGATACACGGTCCTGCACTGACGCCGACGATATGTTTGTTGATGTTTGTTTTAAAAAAACAATGTAGGAATGCGACTTATCAAATGTTTCACTATATTCTTTACTAAAGTTTACTAAAACACTACACATTTGAAATTACCCGATATACTTGTTGTTTTTTTATTGACATACCTATTATTTTATCCTGAGATTTTGAACCCTTTGGGCTTTGTATAGCAGCATTTGCAGGGTCTCCGTGTGACCGCGGACCTCGCAAAGGGTAGTTAGAATAAAATACTGAGTAAAATAAACGTAAGTTGATACGTATAAGTGTTAATTTGTAACTAGGCACTTATGTAATTCCGTTTTGATTCCTTTGCCTCATGACGCTTTTTACCTTTCATAGCTTTAGCCTTCACAATAAACCTTATGTCCAAATTCTTAGCGTCACAATAAATACTTCTGTTGTTTCGGTAGTTGAATTATTTCAACATCATCATTATCAACATCACCAGTCATCATCATCTCAGCCAAAAGACGTCTACTGTTGGATAAAGGCTTTCCCTAAGAATCTCCACAACGACCGGATTTGTGCTGCTCGCATGCAGCGACTTCCCGAGACCTTTACCAGATATTCGGTCTACCTTGTTGGATGCCTGCCCAAACAGCGTTTTCCGGTACGCGGTCGATCGAGAACTATTAAAATATTAACTATGTGAAGTAAAAATATGTGAAATGTTCGCAGGCAACGGGTGCGACTCGTATTCAGTGTCGCAGTCGCAGAGCATCAACTTCTCGCAGGCGATGCGCGTGCGGCAGGGCGGGCAGCCGCAGCAGCAGCAGCAGCAACAGCAGCAGCAGCAGCCGCAGGGCGCGGGCAACCAGCCGCTGGGTGAGCGATACACCTTTATCTATATTATACATATATAATAAGTGAAAAACTTCGTGACCATTTTTAGCATATTGCGTATTCGGAGGAGTGTATATTTCGTATGGTTAAATTTTATATGTGGGGAAGGATTCCCGAAAGATAAAATTGATATAAAATATTTTTTATGAAACGGTCGCAATTCGACCACTGGATGACCACTAGTATGCTCAAAAATCAATCCTCGTCACCGGAGCAACCGACTTTTTATAATTTAGTTCGTATTTTTAACCGGTTCAATGGCCAGCAGACCAGATATGGCACATAAGATTTAAATAAACCATTGTTATATTCTTTGGACAGTGTTAATGTAAACTTAATACAGATTAAAGTTTTAATTAATCATAGTTTGTACAGAATATAATTTAAATATGGTTTTATAGCGTATCGCGTGCATGGCTTCTAGAAACGCTCTCTAGTTTGTGGCTTATTTTGATCTGAACACCTTTGTAAACATAAATTAGGTTCGAAAAATTCGCCTGCCTGCAAAAGTTTTTTATAAAAAATATTTTTTAACTTTTATACTTTATTTGCAGGAGTAGCCGCAGCGGGCATATCACGCGAGCAGGAAGCCAAAATGCTGCAGCAGCAACAGCAGCGGATGATACGCGCGCAGCAACAGCAGTTACGGCCGCCGCCGCCTGAATACAAGGCGCGGTTCGTGGGCCCCGGCGTGGGCGTGGGCCCCGGCGTAGGCCCCGGCGTGGGCCCCGGGCCGGGCGCGCGCCGCCCCGCCGCCGCGCCCCGGCCGTTCCCGCCGCACGCGCGCCAGTACTCGCCCGAGTGGAGGCACGTGCTGTTGCAGCAGCAGGCCGCGAGGCAGCAGTTCCCGCACCACCATCAAGGTACCTTATACATACTCCTTATCGTAAACTGCGAAAAAATAAAATGTAAAATGTGCAATTTTAACTTTCCTTAAATGAAATTACTTTTGTAGATCTAGTCACGTTTATTTTACACTTTAAATTTATCGTCTCGTTTCCCTCTCTCTGGTCTAGCTGTGAATACGGAAGCTCAATTTGTCAATTAGGATATAAATCAGTGTATAAAATAAACGCGAGTAGATCCGTAGAATTTGTTTCATTTCAATGTGTAGTGTTCGCATTAATTTTCGGAAACAATATTTAACTTTCCATAAATTGCTTATATGCACTCTATAAGTACTAGTGCAGTTGCCACTTCCACTGGCTTATTCCGTTATTAAAACTTCATAAAGAATAAAATTTTACTGAATAAGTAATTAAGGAAGCAGGTCAAATGCGCATGAGATAATTAGGTGCACAAACGTACGCGCAAACGCAGGTGCACACGCTCGTCCTCTCCTCATTGTAAAGTAAATAAATAAGAAAAATAAAGTAAATAAGAATAATAGCATAAAGCTTGAGAAATATATAAAGTACTAGTGGCCCGCATGCGACTTGTCCGCTTAAGAACCCCGGTATCCCATGATGGACCCCCCTATAGCAGCGCCACCTACCGGGTCCAATTGTAAATCTAAACCATTCCCGAATTCACTTGAACACACACAGAAAATTTCATAAAAATCGGTCCAGCCGTTTAGAAGGAGTTCAATAACATACATGCACAGATTTTTTAATATTTGTAAATAAATTTGTAAATTTCTAATAATTTAAACATCAGCTCATTTTTATGTCCCCACTGCTAGGGCATGAGCCTTCTCTATGGATGGATAGGGAGAACGGGCCATAAGCACCGCGCGGGCCCACTGCGATGCAGTGGTTGTAAAAATTGAACCATCATTATCATCATCATCATCATCACCATCAGCCTATACTAGCCCACTGCTGGAAAAATAAATTGAACCATAGTTACTTAGAATCCACCATCACACATTCATCATATTGAAAACCATTGAAACTTTATCTCGTGTGTCGGCAGGCGGGTTCAACATGGGCGGCATGGGCGGCAGCATGGCGCAGCAGCAGCAAATGCAGCTGCAGCAGGCGCGCCTGCAGCAGCACCAGCTCATGCAGCACCAGCAGCAACGGTACGTGTCATCGTCATGTTTATCTTTTTTCCTATCTTAGCATGTACCACTTTAGACCACATCCTGCTCACCAACAGGCATGTTAGTAAGCAATTGCTTTGATACATACAGTAAGTAGGTATATAATATAAACAAAAAACGAAGTAAAGAAAAAACTTAAAACTATAACCCAATTATTCTAATAGGCCCCTTCGTATATATAAATGAATATAGCACATAGAAATTTGGATGTTAAGTTGAACCCTATTATCTTGACTATCCACTGAAGAATAAAAAATGTTGCGAAAAGAGGTTTACGCTGTGAAACTACTATGGGTAAGCTTTCGTTTCGACGACATTTTCTTCGAACCGAAACCGAGCGAACTAACGAGAAATAATAAAAAAAAAACAACTTAGAAAAACAAAACTTTAGTAGAGTATTACTTATCCTGCGCCGCCCGGCGAAACGTCAGGCCAGTCAAAGAAGCGTTCGGATACACGCATGAACAAAAGATATCCTGCTCATTTACGAAGTATGTTACAAATATTTTTTTTTGAGGAAAATAAATGTCTGAAGTAATCGCTAAATAATCGATAGATTGGACGATTACGGTTAATCGTAAAATATCAATAATCGTCGATTACGATTAATCGAAATCGTAATAGTTTTATCACTGGTTACGTTCATAACGAGCGAACGGGTGCGACGTGTAAAACGAAATAAAAAAAAGATTGTACTACTAATGAACCACTCTAACGTTGCCAATATTCTTTTCACAGAGCCTCAAATCAACAGCAACAGTCTTCGATGTCACATCTTATTATGCATCAGAATCAAATGATGAGCGTGCAAGGCCAGGTATGTCGCATTTAGTGTACTTTTATTTTAATAATATCTGATCGTGAAAACTTATTTACTTAAAACAAACTATCACTCTCTGATAAGCAGTAGTTGTAACGTAAGAAACTTAAGAGCATTCTATTTTGATCTGGGACTTATTATTGCTGCCTGATGAAATTATGATAAATCAAATGTAATGATTAATTTGACTTTTTTGGTATTTGTTACCCTTTTATTATAATATATATAAATATTGAAAAATCTGTTTCTATAAACCTTTTTCCGGATAATACAGTTGTAATTGTTGTTTGCTTTTTGCCACCTTATATTACTATAAAATGACAAAATAACACAGCTTTACATTTGAAAGCGTTAAAAAAAACCCACTGAGGACACTGAGCTTAGGCACTGAATACAATCACCAATGTAACATCCACTTCCAGATGCCAAACATCCACATGTCGCAGTCGCAGAGCATGTCAATGCAGCAAGGCGGCATGGGCATGGGCATGCCGCCCATGCAGCCCGCCATGCAGGCCGCCATGCCGGCCGCCATGCAGCCGGGCCTGCTGCAGGGCGGCATGCAGGCCGGCCAGCCGCACCCCGGCTTCAACTCGCTGCACGGCTCGTTCGGCGCGCAGGGCGCCGACTTCAACCTGGACTTCCTCGACAACATGCAGTCGACCGACGCCACCAGCCTCACCGCGCAGGAGCTGTTGAACTCTCTCGACAATTCGTTCCTGAACGATATCCTCTAAGGCTTCCCTTCTTTCCGTAGGTGATTAGTGCATCCTTTTTGGGAATATGTTTTTAAGGATTTTTTTGTAGTTTTGTCATTTTGGTGGTCGTCGGCGCCGATGGACGTTTCGAGCTGTCGGTCGCTGCCCCGCGGGCCTGTAGCTTTAAAAAGTGCGAGAGTTGAATATGCCGAGAACGAATACTTGTTGACAGAGTGATTGTTTCCAACCTTAAAAATGACAGAACTATTATACTTTCAAACGTAAGATTTTGACCAATATAAATCAAGTAATGACCAAAGTTATCAAACAGGAATTTAACATCAGAATTTAGTGTGGCTACGAGAGGGCATACCTACTGATGAATGTGCGTGTAGTTGAATTTTTATCTAAAACTTCCGACGTCTTTATAGTAATTTCGATCACGTTGTTTTATAGACTTATTTATTGTGAAGATATCCATTTCATAGTATTTATAGCTCCTAAGATTGTTAATACTTCTTTTGTAAATATTTTATTGTAATTTAAGATGTTTGATTAATTTTATTGTATCAGTGAAGGATCGAGCGGCCCGCCGCGCGCGGGAATACATAGTTTATTGTATATTTATTGGAGACATTTTAGTAGTCCGTAAGGTGAACAGCACAAAAGACGTACATGCAGTTTTTATTTACTAATGTATGTGTTTGTCGAATGGCAAAATAATGGGGCAATACATTATCTGTTTTACAGAAAATATAATATGAATCTGTCGTTGTTTGATAACATTTTTTAAACATTTTGTAATTATTTATTTTAAAAATTCCGAAATGATTTCATCTGAAACCTATTTTAAAGCTATTATGATTACTACGAATGTCTCTCCGCCTGGGGATGACCCGATGATTTATATTTTGTTTTAGCGAAAATGTAAATTTTATGATTTATTTAAGATCATTCCTGTACCTAAGATACTAGTTTACACTGTGATGTCGGTCTCAATGGTCAATAGGTAATATAGAATCAATTATTATAAAGAGATAGATTATTGTTATTGTTAGGATCTCATGTATCATTTGGAGGGGGTATAAGGATTCTGAAATATCTAGAATGTTGATTTTTTTTCTATCGCTTGATTTTGAAATCATTATACTATATATTTCCTACTTAAAGCGTTTGTGTAAGTCATGTAGTAGCGTTTTGAAAAAATATTGTTGTTTAACAACATAACTGTTTAGTTTACGATATCCTGAAAATGATATTATTTGAGACTAACTTAATGCGATTTGAATTAATTAATTATTTACGATTCTATAAATTACTATTTCAATATTTATAACAAAACATAACAAATGTTTGAATTGATATAATTTCGACCTCACCAATATACGACTTCCGTGACCTAATGACTGTTCAGGATATCGTAAACTAAATAATTCTTCCAAGAAAAGCAAATGCTCCGCTCTCTGTCTAAAATTACAGAAATTTGTGTATGACAACATTCCAGAGCCATTGTTAACAATGTTTTAACTTTAGGACCAATTTTTGAACATTCTTTTGAAATAATATTACATAATATTGAAACATGATTTTTATTTTTTTATTTCTTCATAGAATAAGTTATTATTATATAAAAAAAAATATGAAAACAGCCAAATATAATGGTGTTTTAGTTATAATGACAACGAGACTCCTTTATCTTAATAAATACATGTGTCTGCTGGTACGAAGCTTAAAACTTACATGCTGCTAAAGTTAAATTACGCTAACTTAATTATAAAAAATATATATTACGGAGAAAACGCTTCCGATGTGAATTGATGTAATATTAAATGAGCCACAACAAGTACTAATTACAATTTCCCAATTGTCTAAGCAGGTTATTATTCCATCCATCACAGTCTTTTTAACTTTAAATCTCTATTTATGGCACATTGATTTGTCAATTTGTATGTTATTTGCTGCACCAAAAATTTTTACTATACAGATAAAAGCTTAACACAAAATGCTACCTCAGTGCTTTTTGTCTTCTATTTTAATGATTTTAATAATTCCATTAGTAATGACGAATTTACAATGATATTAGTGATTATTGTAATCCCAAGTTTTTGATTAAGTTCAAGAAGTTTCTAATATAATGAGAGCATAAATAACAAATGTATACATACATTTGTCATTTCACCCCTGTTACCACATAATCGAATCTGCTTGGTGCTTGTATAAGTAATCGGAGAACTTGTCCAGTTTCCTCTCGAAAGCATTTATCTCCGATGCTAACTCTCATATCATCTCATTGGGTTTACTATGAAAAATCCTAGGGTTGCGCACGCGCGGGCTGTAGAAGTTATTCGGTTGGATATACCGCGCCGTGATTGGTTCCTCGTGCATCGCTCCCATTTTGCTCTCGTAAATATTTTGGTTGGTCTTGTTGTCGATGGCTTTCATCGCGTACGCGTGAATGTTTCGCCTGCGTTTCTTAATCCGTATGCAGGAGAATACTGTACTGAGTAAGATGCCTAGTTTGATGAGTGCTGCGATGAATAATGCCACCATGAAGATGAAATATTGCTCTTGGTACCAGTCTTCGAGGAGGTTGAGGCATCCCTGTAAGTTAAAACAAAAAGTATGTACAACAGACTAATCACCACTCACACCGTACATAGACAATTTTCGATGTTTCGTATATGGGTGTATGATCACCAACTTGCATTGGCATGCGTGACTATTAGGCCGATAACCATCGATTGTAGCGACGACTCGAATTCAATGTCGGAGGCCTTTGTCCAGCAGTGGTTCAGTATACAGGCCAATCATTACTACTGACCATTGCTACTGCTCCTGCTCCTGCTACTACTACTACTACAGCTACAGCTAATGCTATAGCTACAGCTACAGCTAATGCTATAGCTACAGCTACAGCTAATGCTAGAGCTACAGCTAATGCTATAGCTACAGCTACAGCTAATGCTAGAGCTACAGCTAATGCTATAGCTACAGCTACAGCTAATGCTACAGCTACAGCTAATGCTATAGCTACAGCTACAGCTAATGCTAGAGCTACAGCTAATGCTATAGCTACAGCTACAGCTAATGCTAGAGCTACAGCTAATGCTATAGCTACAGCTACAGCTAATGCTAGAGCTACAGCTAATGCTATAGCTACAGCTACAGCTAATGCTAGAGCTACAGCTAATGCTATAGCTACAGCTACAGCTACAGCTAATGCTAGAGCTACAGCTAATGCTATAGCTAGAGCTACAGCTAATGCTAGAGCTACAGCTAATGCTATAGCTACAGCTACAGCTAATGCTAGAGCTACAGCTAATGCTATAGCTACAGCTACAGCTAATGCTAGAGCTACAGCTAATGCTATAGCTACAGCTACAGCTAATGCTAGAGCTACAGCTAATGCTATAGCTACAGCTACAGCTAATGCTAGAGCTACAGCTAATGCTATAGCTACAGCTACAGCTAATGCTAGAGCTACAGCTAATGCTATAGCTATAGCTACAGCTAATGCTATAGCTACAGCTACTACTACTGCTACCGCTATTGCAACTAGTACAGCTACTGCTAACACTACAGCTATTGCTACTGCTACGACTATTACTACTGCTACGCACGTTTAGGTGCCGGTACTGCGGCAGCCCCGGCGTCTCCTGGCAGCGCGCGTGGTCGACGGGCTCGGGGCTAACGTGGTCACCAGGTGCTCTGCTACTGCTACAGCTACTACTACAACTTACTGCTGCTACAGCTACAGCTACTGACTGCTACTGCTACGACTATTACTACTGCTACGTACGTTCAGGTGCCGGTACTGCGGCAGCGTCGGCGTCTCCTGGCAGCGCGCGTGGTTAACGAGCGCGCTGCTACTGCTACACAGCTGCTACTACTGCAACGACTATTATTAACTGCTACAGAGATAGCAATTGCTACGTCCGTTTACGTACCGGTCTTGTGGTAGCGTCGTGGTCGACGGGCACTTTGCTACTGCTACACAACAGCTACTTACGTTTAGGTGCCGGTACTGCGGTAGCGCCGGCGT
Organism: Eudonia truncicolella; assembly: GCA_949315975.1. Classification (NCBI taxonomy): domain Eukaryota; kingdom Metazoa; phylum Arthropoda; class Insecta; order Lepidoptera; family Crambidae; genus Eudonia; species Eudonia truncicolella. The sequence continues at coordinate 12,968,853 of OX438829.1, read as the reverse complement.
CTCCTGACACCGCGCTTGGTCAGCGGGCGCGGGGCTGAGGTGGTCGGCGGGCGCGGTCTGCACGCAGCAGCTGGGCGGCACGGCGAGTCCGCGCGGACCTAACCGCCGTAGCTGCCACGCTGATACCTCGTAGTTACGTGCCGACGTCATGCCACAGCACTCTAGCTGTGATGGCAAAGGTGTATTCATTCATTAAAGGGGAGGGGGGAATTCTTCTCATCTGATACAAGTGGCGATAATTTTGATGGAGGTTATGCTTATATGGTTATGGTTATAACGCTTTAAAGGTTGATGGAAGGGATAATAATGTTTATAAGATTATTGCGATGGCTAGACAAACTTAAAACAAGCCTTGATGCTACCAATTGAAGTACGTTTAGTAAGTTTTTGAGAATCGATTTCAAGATCGGGATAAGAACGGCGGCAGTGTTGTAAAGTAACTTTAGTACAATATTGATTCATAATATGGTTGCTACAGTTGAAGTTGCAGTAAAAAAAATCTTTTGACAAGATTTCAGTGTATTCAGTATATTGAATCAATCAATGGTAATGTGGTCACTAAATGTACGAAAATCATTGCCAGAAGAAAAACAGATTCATCAAAATCTCGAAAACACTTCAATAAATATCGCATAAATATCACTTTAATAGATAAAAAGATGAAAATACCTGCGTCTGCGCAAGGTCCACAGCAGCGGTAAACATCTCGTAGTCAGGCAATGCGTAGTAGGCTTGCAGCGCGGCTACAGCGCCGCCGCGCGCGGTCTGCAGGCCCACGCAGCGCGGCCACACCGCCGCCGCCACGCCGCCCGCGCACTCGCACACCAGCAGCGACAGCACCAGAAGGAAGTACTGGAAGATACATTGTGGTGTCTGTGATACAATCAGCATCGAAGTAATCGAAGCATAAGCATAGCTAAATGGTTAAACAGATCTTCACGATTGAGTACTTAAAATGTTTGGTATATTTTTATTTGCATTTCCTTCTCGTCGAAATGGAGCAAGGATCCTAATTATTATTTTATAACTACTGGACTAATTTTTAATGTCCTACGTGGAAGTGTTTGGGCCTTAACCGAAAAAACTGGCCCGAGTACCTTACCCAGTGCGAGTTTTATATTTAAGTTATGTACTGTTATTTATACCAATTTAGGTTTGCGTTGACGAGATCGCATGACAAATAAAACTCGCACTAGACGCTCTTATTATGCGGAAAGGTTGGCTTACATTATCGTCATCGACGCGAATATTGAGAGTCATCATAATATACTCGTTTATAGTATATATACTCGCATTCAATGACATGTATTGCAGGTGAGATATACTCGACGTTCGTTCACAATAATTATGTGCCTTTTAAAAATAATGTATCATTCAATTTATTCACTCCATAACTATTATGAAAAGAATTGGAAATAATTTATTTGTATTACAAAATAAATATTTGGTCAGCAAAATTATTATTTGGTCAGCAGAATTATACAATCGGTCAGCATAAGAAATCCGTACTGTTGGTTAGGTTAAGTAATTTTTTTTTCCCTAGCGAGGCTCAGCGTAGCGATGGCCAATCACGGAAGGGGCGAGCGGCATAAGACTGCTGTTCAGAATGATACAAGTTGCAGACTGCTGATTGATGATTTAGAAATATTTGCTGACCATAAGTTGCTGCCCAACTAGCATTTTTTTGCTAACAAAAACACGAATACTTTGCTAACCGTTTCAATAACACCCAAAAGATTTTGTTTTCAACAAACTATGTTTCATTAACTAGGTCATTCGATCAAGATAATAATCATCATATTGTTGGACCTTAAACAGGAAGCAATTGCGTAATGTGCAGCGCGACCGGTCAATGAATCATTTGTCTCATTTTTACGATATTGCGATGACCAAAAATTCAACGTGAATGTTAACAAAAGCTGCGTATGATCTTAAGTACTCTCTCATCACGCTCTCAGACATTAGTCTAATGAGGTGAAGAGCGCATTTTATGTTCTATAACACTGTGGAGCCAGTTACCCGAAAGCTCCGTTCTAAAGGGTCATCCATCACATCAGACACTTCCGTATAGTAGTGGGTACCAGTAAGTACCTAAATAGCCTCATCATAACTCAAAGGTTGTCTAGAAGGGATTCCTTGTAGCTAAAAGACCGCTCATACTAGCAATTAGGTTATGTGAAACGGTTTTTTCATCTATGTGTGAGTAATAAAGTCCAACTATCTATATGTAGGTACATCCGTTCGGCTTACGACGCTTCTCAACTGTATGGTTACGTAAAGAACAGGGTGCCAAGTGCAAGTTTCATTCGCCATTCGGTCACGTTAATGAAAACGAGAATTCGTAATGCAAAATTTTTACTCTTCTCGTATTTTGCCAGGAGGCGCTGCTTCAATACCTTACTAATTTTCGTTTTTATAAACGTAATCTAATGAAAACGGATAGACCATACTAGGCACTCGGAGTAACTTACGATAGTCAGTATGAGGTATCCAGGCATGTAGGCCGCCCAACAGCCCATAGCAGCAGTGGCGCACACCATCAGGCCGGCCGCCAGTAGTGCCAGCGCCAGGTAGTAGAACGGCGGCTGCTCCAGCGCTTCCTCGGGCGACAGCAGCAGCAGCGACAGCAGCAGCCGCTGCGAGTCGCACAGCAACATGAAGCCACACACAACTTTCAGAAAACCACTCGCCTAAAACAAAGAGGTTGTATGTAGCAGCCATTTGATTTCGATCCGACCTGGGTGCCTACTGTGAGATTTGTTTACAATCCGTATTCATTCGATTACAAAAACGAAAACGAAAATTAGTATGGCATTGAAGCAGCACCTCCTAGCGACATCCGAGAAGAGTTAAAAATTTTACATACAAATTCTCGTTATCGTAAACTAGCACTGCACGCGTCAGAGAATCTGGTAGGGGACGGTGATAACCTGGCGTGATGCCATCCCTTCTAGAAAGCGTTTGAGCTTGCTTCGATTGCACGGCATATGCAATCTTTTTAGTTTGTTATGCTTTCCACCAAAGTCCGGCTAACGCTGGAAAATCCATCGGCGACGAACAGCAAAGTATTTAAAAAAAAGGATGATCCCACGGTAACTTTTTTATAAAAAGATGTTTGTCGCCGCTGGCCTTTTTAGTGTGTGAACCGGCCTTTAGAGACTAAAGGTCCTTTAAACCAATGGTGCTTGAAACTCCTCAGAATGTATAGCATCACGCAAGCATGTCTCCGTCAGTCTTTAGATACTCCGAGGCGTAGCAGAATCGAACGATAAGTCTACTCGTTAATGTGTTGGTTACTTACAAAAAATAATGTGTTAAAGAAGCCGAAAAGCAATTTGGCGCTTGCGATTTTTTTACAGGCCATATCGCGCACTTTATTCGTCACTCAATTTGCCAATTCAATTATATTATTAAAACTTTGCCCCGATTAGCAGTAAGCCGGTTATAGTACTGCCGCCGTGTTGCGAGCATGTGAATAGATTCGCCGGTGTTAGGGAGATGCGCTCCGCTGGGCAGGTGGGGTGACTAATAATTAAGGCAGTTTTGTTTAAAATTAATGCTTCAGTTGCTTCGACACAAAACGTGTGAACGCGAGAGCGCAATAACTGAAGGTTCCATTTTAAAAACTCACATTTTGATAGGTTTTAGGTTATAAGTTTCTTACGTTTGTTTTTACAGTTTATTTAGCTAGGGTTGGCTGGAAGAGATCCCTTCTAGAGAGAAACTCACCTTTGTATATGTCTTGTGGAATGTGTGTTTTAATGTTATTTCTTAAAGCAATAAAGGATTTACAAATTAAATTATAATTATACTGATATATTAAAAAATATATTCATTTAACAGTTATTAAAAATATATTGCATCTTCTTATGGATCTGTACAAAGCATTAAAAATCTACGTCTTTCTTCTTGAATCCGCCGCATGAATAAGCAGTTGATGTGATATCGTCTTGCTCCCGTTCACTGCTATCTTGTAGTTCTGAAAACCAATTTATAAATTAACTTTCACTTTTAAAACATACAAAAAAATCAATAAACTTAATATTACCAGTACAATACCTGGTGGTAAATGCAGCTTTTCAATTACAAACTTCTTCCTTTTTAATTTGAAGGCTAAATCAAGACTGGGGGGCACAAACTGCACCAAAGAATAAAGTGCACTCAATTTTGTTATATGAAATAGTCCATGGTAGTCCTTGTACACTGGGTTTGTCTCTTTGCTGGACCCAGTGAAAGATTCCAGTTTCACTGCATTGTCCACTGAATATATTAGTCTCTTCATTAAATGTTCATCCTGCAATACATTTATTATTTTATGTAAACACAATAATTTTAGAAACAAAAATAGTTGTGCTAAAATCTTTATGTGGACAACTTACATCAAACAAATGTGATGGAATTGTAACAAATGCAACAGCATTAGTATCCCTAATAATAACTCTCAGACAATACATGAATTTAACCAAGTCTTGACCATAATTTTCATGAATTCCCTCCTCACAGTCCATCGCCATCCATACTGGCGATCCAAGAGATTGTATACAAATCCTTAGTACATTTTTATATTGTTTATTACTATTCTTATAATTTTGAACAACATCTTTTATACTATGTAATAAATTCGAGTAGTGGCCATTCTTAAAACCTGTAAATAAGAAATATATTAAATATAAAAAATAATAATTAACACTGACTTTAAAAAAAATGTGACTGTCTTTACCTTTTACAGTATTTTCGGATGTATCAATATTGCAGTATGTGACATTATTTTCCTTTATTGTATCTGCATCAATGTGCTTGCTTAGATCAAAATGGTGACCAAAGCTTGCATTATTGCCAAATGATGATTCAACCTGGCTCAGACCTTCATACCTCCAAGCTATCTTCATTTTGTCTATGCTTTCAGTTGTGTGGTTCATTTCCTCCTCAGGAAGGGCAGCACATGGTTGTGGTAATTCTTTTGTCTGAAAGCAGAAAATATGCAGTCACAATTAATTTTAAATACCGTTGCGCTTAACCCATTTAGCCAACCGGGTGTTTGGGTCCTTTATTATTTCTTTTACAGACAAAAGTTTTTGACTGTGGTAGATAAATCTATAATAATAATTTATAATTTTCAGAATTGGAATTGTCAGTAAATAAAATGTAGAAAGTATTAACGGAGAAGGAACACCATTGTTTTAGTGTCAATAAGTGCTTGGGAAGAGAAAAACATAATAATAAATAATGCTATTATTACTATTATTATTGACAATCATAATAATTTTTAAATAGAATAAAAATAGATACAAAACATAAAGATAAAGCACAAGAATATTTTACAGCAACCCAACTTACTATGCTGCGTGGATCTTCATCAGCAGAAGCCACAAACAATGCATGTTTACAAACAATTCCTTCAGCAAGAAAATATTTAATGAGTACCCTGCTGTAATTGCCCAACACATCTTCCTCTGGAAAAAGAACATTGAGATTTAAGTCAGTAAGTAGTGTTTAATTCAATAATCAATGTAGGTATTCATTATAAATGTATTTATAAATAAAATATCAGTAGATAGAATTTACTGTGAATCTAAAGATGTATGTAGACTAAAATATGGTATAATTTAACAATAAAATCTTTAACATAATATTGTAATTAAAAATTTACAGGTAATTTGCTCTAGTAGTAAAGATGGGTTATTCCATCCGAATGTGGATGAAGCAATCCGTCAATTTAAACAACTTTTACTAAGGGACTAACTTTGAAGTAGTGAATAAAAATGCAATGGCAAAACTAAACTATAGCTCCTTTAGAAATAAAATCCACTATGCGGTGTTTTGATACTTGCCAACTACAAATATAGCACCTGCAGGTAAACCTCCACCTAAAAACAGAAAATTTGTATGATTATGCGTCTTAACTAAAGAGTGCCTGTTAGAAGTTGCAAAAAAATATCTACACCATCTCCACACTCTTAGGTGCTTATTAATAAACAAAGTGTAAGCTTGGAGTAGTTACTCCGTGTTTTGTCTCTTGTACTCTAATATGAAATGAAGTTTACATGACGGGAACAAAACACGGAGTAACTACTCCAAGCATACACTTTGTTTATTAATATGGGGGTTAAAGTTGGATCTGTAGAAATTCCCGATACGATAATGGAGAAAGATGGAGCTTTATCAAGACATTGTCATTATCCAAATTGTTGAAAGTAGTGACTAAGAATACTGGAGCATATCTGCAGCGAGGTTCAACAACATGCAATTAGCGAATGATTGCCGATCTTGAAATTTAAAAAAAAAAAAATGTTTTTGCTCAGACCATGCAAGCCAGTAACGCGCATTAAGGATAATGAAATCTTCTAGGAAACTTTGTGTTGAACAGTGGGTCATGTTCAGGATCAATAAGAGAGGAGAGACCCTGAGATCTTGTAAGTCAGGAACGTGGTGTAGAAGATAAAGCGCCGTAAGTGAAGATGGGCAGGACGTATTGCATAAAAGCAGTTGTCAAGAGATAGACAATTGTGAAAGTATACGTATGGAGAATCGAGCAATCAACGGGTGTTTTAAAAACAGTAGTGAAATAAAAGATAGGTTGTAATGAAATGTTAGGTTAATTTTTTTGTTAGTACCTATAACATGATCCAAAGAAGGGATGCCTGATGATATAAGTACGAGGTTGTTTTTCATTTTAGCTCCAGGGATGGTACTGCGGTTATCACTTATTTTATGAAAACTAGACATTGTTTGTTATGTTTATTTATTTTAAAAGCAATTATTATTTCTTCTATTTTGGTATTAGACAAAGGCATCTATGGTGTAGGCCATACAGGCTATATTAATTTCCTCTTTGCCATACAGTTTAGTATTGAGTTTTTTTTTTTGCTTTACTGTTTGTTCATGATGTTGGAGTGATTTGATTTTGTAAATTTTAAATTGTGCTTTGATTTTTCTGTTTGGCAACTTCAAACATTTATTTAGTATTAATAACTCTGAGTACAGTACTCAAAGATTAATACTTAGCAAAATTACAAAATAACTCTTTAATTTTTTAACATCCCGTGTAATTTTACTTCTCGACTGTTTGTTACTTTGGGGAAAAATACATTTTCTGGAAATATTAAAGCTGCATAAGTTTATATACCTTCGTTTAAAAAAAAATTGTGACCGCCGATGACATTTAAAATAAGATTTTGTCAGTTTTGGTGTTATGCTGGCTTGTTTGAAGCACATGTAATTTATTCGTTTTAGAAATAGTACAGAAATTTTATCTCAAAGACAGCAACAAAACTTATCATTATGCAGGGCCCAGCAGTGTTTATGGATATTTCGCTTGACGATCAAGTAAGTTTTTCTTTATAATTCTTTATAACCTATCCTTGTTTTATGTCCTTTGCCTACCTATCCTCAAGTCCTCATTACCTTCCAACAGTTTGTAATGCCTAATGGGTTTCAATGAACAGAAATGCTAGTAGAATGTATCTCTTCATGTCATGGTATTTAAACTAGATAGTTTCCTCTGTACATGGTATGATACATACGTCATTCATACTACTAGCTAGCATTAGGTACTACTAGCTAGCATTACGTACTACTAGCTAGCATTACGTACTACTGAACGCTCAAACCCTCATTGAGTCTTAGTTGCGTGAAATAAGTAGATCTAAACGAACTAGATAAAGTAAGTTGAGACTATGTCTCTGAATAAAGTGAATTTGTTCATCACTGTAAGTACCTGGTAACAGATACTCGTCAAACTATTGTTCTAGGCTCTAGAACTCCGCAAATATTTCAAGAGTCTTGGCGCCGAGATTTCTGAAGAAAAATCTCCTAAAGGGATTGAAGATGATCTGCACAAAATTGTGGGTGTTTGTGATGTCTGTTTCAAGGAACAAAATGAGGCCGAAATTGAAGCTATCCTCAACAGTATTGTGTCAATCATGGTTTCGGTAAGTGAGAATAAAACTTTCAATTAATGATCAGTCACATTCTACTAAACATGTTTTATTTAAATATATTTTATACTAATATTTAATTATTTATTTCTAGATTCCATTGGAAAGAGGAGAAAACTTAATTCTCGCTTTCAGTCAGCGACTAACAAAAGCCCCTGGTCCTAGACTTGGAATGGTAGCTCTACAGTCGTAAGTAAATTTAATTTTTTTAATATGTTGCTTGAACCTGTAGAAACAGTACATAGTAACTATGTCCACTTTACAAAAACACAATGTTGAAAAAATCAACTGTTTCGCAACAACAATTTGCGTTAAAATTATATAAACAAAAACAAAAACATTTTATGTCCACTTTGTTTATTTAATTAAACATTTATTGTTGTTGTTAAGTTATTAATTGACAATTTGTTATTTCCAATTTAATATAATGTTATAATTGAATAAATGTATTTTAAATAGTTTTGAACTTGAGAGTATTATTTAATAACTTACAATTTTAATTGAGAAATTAATCTTGTCATTGTCATGAGCTTTGTCAAACTAAAAGACATATTATATTATTTCAGTTTATGGCGTTTGTACAGCAACCTAGAGGCTAACTCACCTCTCCGCTACCATGTGTATTACCATGTCATTGAGCTTGCGGCAAGAGTGGGCTCCGTCAGGGAGGTGTTCACAGGAGTGGAGCAGCTGAGGAAAGAGTTTGCAAGCTGCCCTCCTTCTAATGAGCAGATGCAAAAGTTATACAGATTGTTGCATCAGGTTTTGAAAGACCAGAATGGGTCAGTATTTTAATTTAAACTATTTAATTATTATTTTTTTTAGGATAGCTTGTCAGTCATGCAACTTTTTTTTGTCATTATAAAATGCTTTATTTGTTTAGCTAAAATTAAAGCGCAGTACATGGCGTCTGTACATATAAAACACATACATAAACAAGGGTGATGTTATCTCTAGACAAGATCTCTTCTGGCCAACTCAAGCTGTATGCTGTGCTGTGCTGTGCTTTAATTTTAGCTAAGTAAATAAAGCATTTTATAATGACAAAAAAAAATCAACATCAACCTATCCAAAACTGTCAAATTTCTTCAAAAAATATTCAACCATGTGCCTAAGACTTAAAGTTCAAAGTCTATTGAGGAAATTTGACAGTTTGTGGTAGGTTGATGTGCAGGCGTGTGTACAATAATAGATTTTAATTATAATTAGTTATAAAGCTTATGAGAAATATATAGGTTAGACATTTTTGCTTCAACTGCATGCCTGTTATATTGATATAAATTATTTTCAATTTCAGTGAACTGGCATCAAAAGTGATGATTGAATTATTGGGCACTTATACTGATGAAAATGCGTCATATGCACGTGAGGATGCAATTAAATGCATTGTGACAGCCCTGGCTGACCCCGCCTCATTCTTACTGGACCCTCTTCTGTCCCTCAAACCAGTCCGGTTTCTAGAAGGAGAGCTGATACATGATCTGCTTACGATCTTTGTATCAGAAAAGTTGTCCAGCTATCAAGCTTTTTACAATAATCACAAAGAATTTGTTCAATCTCAAGGTATTTTTAAGCATTTTCTTTTTACTTTAATTATGTACTTTTTTACTATTTAGTATTTTAGTAATCTACTATGTCCATATTAACCCTGTCTTACATAGTACTAATATATAAACCGATTATGTACAACATTTGATGGTTGAAATTAAAAAAGGATTTGAAAAAATCTACAAAATAAACAGTAAAACTAAACTAAACAGTCAAACAATCATTATTTAGTAGTAGTTCATGCACCTTTTTCATTAAGTATATATCCAGATTCTTCACCTTAAAGTTATGTTTAAACTTAATTATTGAACATGTATTAAAACATTCTATAATATTGCAGGATTGAATCATGAACAAAATATCAAGAAGATGAGGATATTGTCATTCATGCAGATGGCGGAATCCAATCCTGAAATAACATTTGATGAGATTACAACAGAACTACAAATTGATGAGAAGGAAGTGGAAGCATTCATTATCGAAGGTGAAATATTAGAGTTGTCTTACTATTTATCACTCTTTTGTGCAAGAAATATTAGATGTATGTACTGTATATAAGCATCTAGATGTAAGGCATAAATACCATCTTGGGACCCTAACTCAACCTTACCAGACTGCTTGTGGTGTATCCCGTTGGTCAATGGACAATAAAACAACGACTAACAGATGGTGGCACATTCATCTAATAACAGGCTTAGTCAAATAACAAAGGGTGGTGTCCGGGCAGCAGTTTTATCATTGTGAAGAACTACGCCCTGCAGTCGCCATCCCGCATGGCCAGCGTGGCGACTATGGGCAATAGTCTCTCTAATGCAGTACCTTATCTTCCAGTTAAATTAAGTTAAGAGTCATTTCACTTTTCTGTCTCCTATACAAACTCTAAGCTCTAATTCTCTCAAACTAACTAGCCGATTTTAATAAAACATTCTATGCTTAAGAGAAAATATACAGTTATTATTGTAGCTTATATAGTCAGGCAGTCCGAACAGCTAATAGTTTGTCTTCCTGAATCCAATGTAAACTCGATTACTTGTGTTCATTTAATTTTGTTTTAGTCTAGTCTATTCTTTAACTGGTTGACACTTTGTGCTGTTATAGTTTCTCAAGCAGTTTATTCCGTGATCAAATACTCTGTTACTCAAAAAGTTCTTATGTGTAAAAATTATTTGAGTTGTTGGCAGTTAACCCTTTCACGGGCAAAACAGTTTCAGATTTTCAATGGTTTTCATTCTTAATTTATGTGCACAAAGTTCAATACCCAGTGGCAACATAGACCATTGCCTTCAAAATGGTTAATAAAACAAACACATTTAAAAAAATAACACGTTTGTTCATTGATTTTAAATTCACTATGGTAAAATTCAAAGAAGTTTGTATATGATACCGAAATGTGAAATGTTGTTCTTCTTTAGGGTTCCGTACCTCAAAAGGAAAAACGGAACCCTTATAGGATCACTTTGTTGTCCGTCTGTTTGTCTGTCCGTCAATACCCTTTATCTCGGAAACGCGTGAAGGTATCAAGTTGAAATTAAAACCATATACTCAGGTCTGCGGTCCCTTGAAGCTGTAAAAAAATCAAACTTATAAGTTAACGAAAAAAAAGATACGGCCGTTTGTGTCGCAAAAATAATTATATTAAAAAATTCATATATCAGCTCCAATATTACTTAGAGCAAAGCTAATCACTTACGATACGTTTCTTTATAAGGGTACTACAAAATAGTAAAAAAATTATCACTGGTCGCGAAAAAAAAATGACGCCACTATTCTATACAAAATTACCCCTATAAAACACAAACCCCTTTGTACGGAACCCTCGGTGGGCGAGTCCGACTCGCACTTGTTCGGTTTTTTTGGAGAAAGTTTGCCGCAGCATTATCGGCGTTACAGGTCTTTAAGGAAAAGTGAAATGGCTTATTAACCGCGATTGTTTTGTGCAGTGCTAAAGACGAAGTTGGTCCGCGCGCGCATGGACCAGGCTGCGCGCGCAGTGCGCGTGTCCAGCACCATGCACCGCACGTTCGGGCGCGCGCAGTGGCTGCAGCTGCGCGCCGTGCTGCACGCGTGGCGCGCCAACGTGCAGCAGGCGCACGAGGCCATGCAGACCGTCACCGCGCAGCAGGTCGACTTCGCGCAGGCGCAGACGAAGGCTTAACTCTGTAACTGTTAATAAACGCTGCAATATTCCTCTGTCATTTTTTTTCGACTTAAAATGTATCATTAGCGCGCGGCATTTACCTTTTTTGAAGTGGCATTTCTGAGTGTAGTGCTGTGCGGTATCTGCTGTGATGATGAGAAGCACTAAATGGAAAGCTGTATATGGGCTGGGCGGACTTTAATTTTTTCACTGTATTTTATAAATTTTATAAATATTGATGCTAAATAGTTTATGTTTAATATCATCTCAAAATGTTGGTCCACAAAAAATAACTGCGGTGTGGATGATGCGCTATAATATTTTCGACTAAGAACTAGTTTTTTTGAAACCGTCGTCGATCGGACAAATTCAAATTTAAATTTTGGAAACTAATGGTTTTACCGAATTTTCATGTTTTAACAAAATATTTATTTCAAAATATTTCAAATTGTACTAAATTGTAATATAGATAACGGATTTGTTGTAAGGTCACAAAAGCCCAGCCAAGTTATATATAAAGAGCGTAAGCTACATTTGTAATTACATTCATATTTATATACCAGTGTTTCATTAACATAAGCGAATCCTTAGAACCGTAATAAGTATAGCTGTTGCACAATTATTCGCAAATAGAGATGGGCGTATCGGAAACGTTCCGTGAATCTACCCGGTATATACCAAGATATGATTCCAAAACGGGTATTTATTTACCCGGAAAAAAACCCATATAATAACGGCGGGTGGTACGATCGAGCAACTTCGCGGTCGACTCACTTTTCGGCGATATCCTCTTGCACATGATCTACCCGCACGTTACTGTACTTAAACGCTCAATGTATAGAAACCTCTTCTTAAAACAGCTTTTATAAAATAACTCTTCAAAGTCGCCAATAGTCTTAAAATTCGCAACTTCGTCAACAAAATTATAAAAAATGGCAACACTTCATAGGACTTAGATTTTTTCTCAGAATAATCCAGATTTTTTAGCAGGTTTATGAACAAAACACCACGCATTACGACGTGTAGGTAGACCTGATTGGTCAATATTGTCATTTGAACAATAGTCCAATAGTCCAGTCATTTGGTTGTTCTACTTAGAAAGTTTTCCGGAAGTTTTGAAAATTGGTGATTTTATAGATTTTTGACGTGCTCTTTTCGAATGTTCACTTTGCGACCTTTGACGCTCGCGCCGCCATATTGGAAAAATGGCGTCCAAAAACAATTTTTGACAATAACTCCTTTGCATTGTAAACACTTTACATATTTTACCTACTTTTAAGTTAGTTCGCAATCAATCGTACTCCTAGCTAGTATCATCTATACCTTGGTTTATATTAATAAACAGTTATCAGTTATATCAGTGTTTCTATCAAGATCATTATCATATCAGTCTACCATCATCATCGTCGTTTGGTGTACATCCCGTACATCAATTTGGTCCTTCGAGCGAACAGTGTTGAGTTTTCGTGTATTTGTGTGGTAGCAGATCGGTTTAGTTGGCCTCCCAGAAGCGGGTCACCAGCTAGATGGAGAAGGCGCATATATTGCACGAAGAACGGAAACAACGGCAAACAATCAGCAAACTGGATATCGACAGTTTATGAGGGTTTTATCAAGATAGACGTCTATTGATCAATCAATCACTTAATATCAAACCAACGTTGGAACTTTATTAATAATCAGCTGCAGCAGTTGTCATCAAGCGTTCTCAATATGTAGAACAGTAACCAAGGTACTTATCAATCATTATAAATTTAATACTCTTTTAATTAAGCAAGATTATTAATCCTATCGAAATGGGAATCAATTTGCAATAATCAATGCAAATCATGGAAGCTATGAATAAGTTATATGTTAACTTTAAAAAGGATGGCCCTAGCCGCAGGACCGTGCAATCTATCAAGGCTAAGTTATGCACTCTGAACGGTTATTGGCAGGAGTTCCAAACTAATCATGAGAAATTATTGGAGTTCAAGGCCGAAGGGTTGCCCTACTTTTCTGAGCTGAATTATGAAAGAACTAAAGTATTTTATCAGGAAGCAAGAAATGTCCTTTTACAATACTTGGAAATTGCTGAAAAGGGTATAATAACACCTTCCATCGGATACTGGGCCACTCAAGGGGTTTTACCAAAGCCACCAAGACCAGCTCCGATGTCAAAGGAATCAAGTGAAGAGAGCCACGTCACAGACCCTCGCCCGTTGCGAGTGAGTGAGCCGGAGGCTTGACCATCTCGCCACCAATCGTACCGGGTCCCGGTACGTTTGGTGGCGAGATACATCGTCCCCGCTAAAATGTTAGTGTTGCCAAAGATCTAATACCTATATCGTTTAGTTTGCATTATTTTTGTATTTTAATGATACGATTTCTTCATATGATCTTCCACGCATACGATTCGATCTGAGCAAAGATCGCATCCTGTTGAATCGATTCAAAAAATCGGCAGATCGTATTGCTGTGAATCGATCTTCTAAAATATCGATTTAGATCGGGCATTCCTACTTACCACATCACTGTGTGCTACGTACGAGCAGTGACGAAGTCTACGACTACGTCACTGCGCGTCGTATTCAACGCATCGGCTAGAACATCGATTGGCAAAAGTTTAAAATTATGTAATTTACTGTGGGCCAATTATTTAAGATAAATTCAGTCAAATATCACAAATTATGTTATAAGAAGAGCAGAGCTTTCTGAAACAAATATTATTATGCTCAAAAGGAGACTCTGGCCCCCGCTGTTGTAAAATGATATTTGAACGTAAATAAATATTTTTGTTTTTTTTTAAATTTTGATTTTGATCTCTAAATCATCAGTACAAATTTATCGTTCTACAGTGTTGTTGCCATTTTCAGAGCCATTACTTCGAAAGAAATGAACTGATTAGGCCTACTGGGGATACCACAAAAAAAAAACGCGCCATTAGTTATTTGGCCAAAACGCGTGTTGGAGTGGACTTTGTGGTGCTCGTACGCTAAAACTATTGATTCTACAAAAAAAAGGTTACTACATTAATTGTAGGAAATTTTCTCTTGTTTAATTTATCACATAACTATTTTCATCGTAAAATGAGTTGGAAAGGAGTTATTGTCAAAAAACTGTTTTTGGGCGCCATTTTTCCAATATGGCGGAGCGAGCGGCAAAGATACGAGGTGGTACGAGGTACAAAGTCAAAATCTATAAAATCACCAATTTTCAAAACTTCCGGAAAACTTTTTAGCACCAAATGACTGTACTACAAACCGTGTGAGTAATTTAGGTTTAATTGAAGTCGGGTTAAGTAAGATTATTCTTAAAAATTAATAATTTAGGTTCATTACATTGGCACTCTCCACTATAATGTATTATCAATTAAGTTGATTGTTTTTAATTAAAATTAACTTTTCTTCACTTAAATAACGTAACGCGTATTTTTAAATTTTGGTGTACCTACATGAATATATGAAAAACTTAATCTTCAATACTTACTATTTTTGTCAAATTTTGTCAAATTTGGCTAAATACCCGGGTAGAATCCCATCTCAATTCGCAAATGAAACAAGAACTAAAGCATTTCCTTTAGCCCTCTCTGCTAGTTCTATTCCCTGTTCCTCTCGGATATAACTGATGATATCGTAAAATTGTCATATAGTGATTACTTGCTCAGTGATATTTAATAAGACATTTGTTTGTCATTGAAAACTAAAAATACAAATTCTCTATTGCATTATTTATAAAATTAAGAAAAATACATAGTGTCGACGCCGTTATTGTTTTATTGACTTATAAAACTACAATTTCTTTAATGCATTGCCTACCTATTTATAAAATCAAGATAATACATAAAGTGTGGACGTCGTAAGTGTCTATCGACTGTAAGAACTCCTGAGCAATGTAATCAGTTTAACCGCCAATGGAGTACGAGTTCGGAGGCGGTTGCCTCCGCAATGTGTTCCGGTCCTTCGTGTGCCTGTCGCTGGTGTTGCTGCTGGGGCTGCATGTGTACGCGTACTTCTGGGGGCCGGCGCGCGACGGGCTGGAGGGGGACTTCTCGGACGTGCGCTATGTGGTGATGCAGCTCACTCGCGGGCTCACTGAGGTATAATCGATAGTCATTTACAGCATCATGTTGGTACATAGATCTTTCCATAACATAAAGGATGGTATCGTGGGCGCTGTTCACCAAAAGTCGCTAAGTAGCTACTTTAAAACTTTTTGTTTGTACGCGTTTGCGTACGCTCACTCGAGGGCTCACTGAGGTATGCCCAATATGCCCAATTTTGTTCGTATGTATATTTATGTATATTAAGTGTAAAGGTATGAATTAACACTAATCACTATGTTTACCTATACGTGAGAGCTTGTAATTAACTTTCTACAATAGAAATATAAACTATTATTTAAGCTATGTAAGCTTTCCTAATAAATAAATAAATAGTCATTAAGTAAGAGCAAGTTGGTATAGTATATAGATCTTACAATAATATGAAGGATATGGTGATGGAAATCATCGGAGCTGTTGTACAGACGCCTGCACTGCACGTCAACCTATCCAAAAAGGTTACGGACGCGCAAAGAGTATTAGTATTAGGTAATAGAAACAATAGTCGAGGGAGACTTCTCGAACGTTCGCTATGTGATGGTGCAGCTCACATGTGGGCTTCAATGGTAGGGCATATTGAAATCTTGAGAGCCATTGTAGTTGGCCTGCCTAGTTTGAGCCTCACTTCGTTGCCGCACTAGTAGGTAGCAGTAGGAGCGCTCAGAGTGAACAAATGTTGAGTAAAATCAAATCAAAACATTTTTTTGTATTTATTTAATGCTGTCGTCATAAACAATGTTAGTACTTATGTATTTATTATGTTGTAGCATTATTTTCGATAATCAATTCCTCAGTAGTCAAAGATTTCGGGTCACGTCAGGTGAATGAAGGCCTAGTGATTACTCGTTCAGCAGCAAAAAAGTAGTTATCATAAAAAAAATTGGGCCCGAAGGTGAATAACAAGCACGAGCGGCTAAAGGGCGAGATGGAGCGGTTGTCGTCAGCCCTGCCTGTGGTGGCGGCGGCGGCGGAGCGCGCCAAGGACGCGCTGGAGCCCTCGCTGCGGCGCGCCGGAAACCGCGCGGTCGACAGCCTCGACTATGACAGGCAGGTTGGCTCAACTATGCTTAGAATACCTACGTTCTAATATACCTACGTCAGTATATAGACGTGGATAAATACATTATTGGCGACGCTACATGTAGGTGAACCGAAGTTGACTGATTGATGTTGTTGACCTGTTAATTTCTTCCATAATGATGAAGCTATGGAAAATCATTACTGAGAACAAGAAACATCACCAAATTAAAAATAATCCTCTGCAATAAGCAATGCTGAATGGCAATGCTAAAGTTTCTGTAATTTATGCGATTAGATATGCTTTTTAGATTGAATGCCTTAAATAAAATATACCTACTGTATGGAATGTAAGGTGGCAGACTACGCCTTGGAGAGCGCCGGTGGTCGTATACTGGACACGGGCGACACGATCGAGCACGTGATCTACGAGTCGGCGGTCGGCTGGGCGCTGCACGTGCTCGCGTCGATGCTTTGCCGCGAGTGCCTCGGTGCGCGCACCATGATCCGGCCCGGCGCGCTGCCCGGAGAGTGCTGGGCTTTTAAGGTGCGTTGTGTATCAACCTAAGCTCCGTTCTTTGCGGGAAAGTGAAGAGTCATGTCTGCTGTTTTGTTTTATTTTATAAAATTTGTGTTAGGTATGTCAAAAATGTATGTGAAATAATGGTGGATCATTTTAACCGTCAAGTGTTCGTGAACGTGCGTGAATGTTGGCAAATAAAACAAAACAGTGCAATGTCACTTTTCAAATTCTCTCAAGAAGTCCGCGTGCGGTCTACATTCATCATTATCTTAAATTATCTAAACAAATATTAGGTATCTATTTCTACTATAACTTTTAAGAAAATGACTTTGACACTGGCCAGACATCAACTAAAAAAGGTGAAGAAAAAACCTCTGCCCCGCCCGATCACTATGCATGCACACTACTATTACTATTTAAAATATGGTATTGTTATGGAGTAGTGGACTGTATGATAAATTGCTGGAAACACATAGTATTTTCTAAATATTTAATAAGTTAAAATAATACAATAATTCATGGAAAAATAACCTGACAACTTCAAACAAATACCAATGACTCAAAAACAACTAAACATCATGTCAAAAAATTTTTAAAAAAAGTAAATACATTTCTCAATTTAATATTAAAAAAGGTATAATATTAATAGCAAAAAAGGTTTGGACCAGCCAGTCGCCAACATACCGGAGCCCCAGTGGGACACTAACATCACGTGGCGGCTGGCTGTGGTTCAAGTTCCAGCAGGACAAGCTTACGGATAGGTCTGCGCAGCGTGCCGCCTCTGGTGAGAACGTCCACTACACGAACCGCTCCGTCAGGGCCTGTGAAAGTTTTCACTACCCTCCTTAGCGGCCATAGACCACGAGGGAGAGCAGCATCAGCGATGAGCACCATCACCCACACTGAACGTTATCGCGGTGCCAGGAGTGCCGTCTCGTTTTCGTCTGGTACCCGCTCCGTTGGCCAAGCACACGGAAGTTGAAAAGAAATGGTGGGCCAGTGAACCATCTGTGACTAGTGGTTAGGTTTATTTTTTTTGGTTTTGTTGCGTCGTCGGCTAATTTTAAAGAGGTAAGAATCCACTTCCAATCAGAGGGATTGGACGTTTCCAAAATCTCACCCAGCCTGTGAGCCACGAATGGTTGACATTTTTCCGATGTGGATCTGCTAGCGTCAGTAATACGGTACGGTAGTACGATTTGGAGACCTCTTTGGGGAAACTGAGGGGTTTGTCTGTGCGACGAATAATTATCGGAAATATATCCTGAGGGACAGTACGGCATGCCGCGCTGTCCCGGTGAGTCACTCAGAGATATTATCTCCGGTTGTTCTCATCTGGCTAACGGTGAGTACTTGCACAGATATAACCTTGTAGCCAGGATTATCCATCAGTAACTTGCTTTTCGATATGGTCTTGTAGTATCTGAGTACTATAAGTAGGTACAAGCCGGTGCCAGTTCTCGAAAATGGTTATGCCACGCTCTACTGGGATAGATCTGTTATCACGGACAGGACTATTATTGCCAATAAACCTGATATCGTGTTGACAGATCGATTGACGCGCCAGGCAATGCTCATCGATATCAACATCCCGCATGACGAGAACCTTTTGAAAGCCGAGGACAAACTTACTAATTACCTTGACTTGGCTCATGAGGTGACTATGTGGGATGTGGATTCGTCGACCATTGTTCTCATAGTTCTAGTCATAGTCTCGACCAACATCTCAAGAGGCTTTCGCTGGATGGTTGGATCAAGGGTCAGATACAGAAGGCAACATTCCTGGACACGGCACGCATTCTCAGGAGGTTTCTTTCTCTGCAGCCTAATCGCCGGTAGCTTCAATCTTGCTACGCTGCTGGCGGCGTTCTAGGTTTAGGTTTTTATGAAAGTTGTATTTTTGTGTGATATTTTGCTATATTTTACTTTTAGTGAATAATGATAAATATAAGTATAATGATAATAGTAGTTATCTAATAGTAGTCTCAGGTAGGAAAGTAGCGGATACGGCAGTTTTACAGCAGGACAGGGTTAATCGGAAAGGTTATATTAATCACTCTAAAAAAAATTAGGACACTGGGTATTATCGTCGACGTTTAAAAATAGCAGAATTAGAGGCCCTAACAATCTCTCGTC
This sequence comes from Eudonia truncicolella, assembly GCA_949315975.1. Classification (NCBI taxonomy): domain Eukaryota; kingdom Metazoa; phylum Arthropoda; class Insecta; order Lepidoptera; family Crambidae; genus Eudonia; species Eudonia truncicolella. Next base: position 12,949,474 of record OX438829.1, on the reverse strand, counting down.
TGTGCCCTAACTGTATCTAAGGAGTATATTAAGTAAATAAATAAATAAATTAGCCCTCACTGTCCCACATCTGGGCAAAGGCCTCAGTCCATTTCTTCCACTTATTGCGGTCCTGAGCTAATTGATTCCAATTTTGGTTAAATATATCCAGTTCGTCTTGCCATATACTTCTCGGTCTACCGCGGCGCCTCCGTGTTGTGTTTGGCTTCCAATATGTTGCCAACTTGGCCAAGGACGATATAACGTAAATATTTGAACGGGGTATTATAGTGTATGTAAAGATGTATGCTGTCGTCGCCTTTGCGCACTATGGTGAGAAGCTAAAGGTTGACAGCTAGAAGTAGAAGGTCACTCTCGGCGGGAAGTAGGTACCTACGGAAGGAAGCCGACTGATGTTGTGAGTACAATAGGGAGCCGATAAAATAGTTATTATTATTAGTGTCTTTACAAAGAGAAGCATATAACAGCTAGGTATAATTGTATGTGTCCTTTAAATAAAAATAATTAGATTTGTGTCGTGCCTAGATAGGCCAATGCACAACATAGGTAGGACAATGAGGCGGCATCTTGTAAAGTGTATCTTGTAAGTTTGTTCAATGTGTGTGTATGAATTGTTGAGTATATATACCTGACCTTTGCAACCTTCGCAGGGCCCCCGCGGCGAAGCTACGGTGCGTCTGCTCGGTACCGTGCACATCACTGGATTCAGTGTGGAGCACATACCGTCCCATATTTCGCCGACTAGGTTAGTCCATTATACCGTGGCCCTGAAAAGTAAAGTTGTGATGGGTTTTCATGAGTTTTATGTAGTGACGTCGTCTGTCAATTAGTTCCATTAATTTACTGACTATGTGATTTGCTTATTTTGACGACCTCCGTAGCCGAGTGGCTTGCACGCCGGACTTTGGGCGGCGCTAACTTAGGTCCCGGGTTCGTTTCCCGGTCGGGTCAATGTCGAAAATTAACTTTTCGATATTGTGTCGGGTCTGGATGGTTGTGGTACCGTCGTTAATTCTGATTTCTATAAACTAGTGCTTAAGCCACTTAGGGCCAATTTCACCGGTGAAATTAAACGCGATCAATTCGAGTTAAACTGAGTTTACGCGCTAAACTGAGTTCCGCTCTCAAGGTTGCGTTTCACCGGCATAAACTAAACGTCGTTCAAGTTGAACTTGGTTCAGTTTCTGAACGGCCGATTTTCGACGTTTAGCTTAGCTAAACGCGTTTAAAGCTGTTTGCCTGTCATTGTCACGATTGTGTGGAGTACGGGAGATTGGTTTGTTTATTTATTTTTAAAGAAAGAAATAATAATTTTGTTAGAGATATAAAACAAAGATGAAAAGAGCCCTGGCACTATCTTTTGACGAAAATTTTGATGAGGATGAGTTTATTGTACGTCGCTCCAGATGGATACGCGAGAGAGAAGAACACTTCGACACTCTTGATGCATTGCAAGATACACTTTGTTTTGTTGTGTGGTGAATTTCACTATTGTTATGTGTTTATTAGAACTAAATTTTCTTTGATAAAATCTTGGTAAGATATCTAGTTTACAGTTACATCTGTAAACTGGCCTCATGTTTTGTGAAACTGAATTAAACTTGTATTATTTACTAAAAAAAAGAGCTTACGCTTAGTTAAATTCCCTTTTTTTGGTGTCTGTCAGTACATATTAAAATCAAACTAATAAATAAATAGTAGTACCTAGGTAATATTAAACAGTAGGTAAGTACTACAATACCAAAATGTTGTAAAGCACACCACTAGCATTATTTGCTTAACATAGGTACCTATATAAATGCCTAATCTATTATTATTTTGTTTAAGAAATAACAGCGTGTCTCCCATTAACCAGTTGTTATGTGCCCTACGTTTAAAAGATCGGGTCCCTTTTCGTTTTTGACATCTTGGTCAAAATGGGTCGAAACTCAAAGATCTAGTCCGTTAAGCGAGGTCGTGGTCAATCGTGAAAGCAAGAATCGAGTCCGTTTAGCAGGCAGTAGGTTGCCGTAATGACAGCCTTATACTGATATTGACAGCCTCAAGTCACTACAATATTAAAAAGTCCCCATATATTTATAAAATACAGTGAAAAAATTAAACGTCCACCCAACCCAGCCAGGAATCGAACCTGGGTCTTCAGCAATCCGGGCGGCTGCACTGACCGCTATGCTAAAGCTACGCTACGCTATGAAAGTCCCCATATATTAGTAGTTTTAACAATTTACCATACCATGTTTCAAGAGATATTGTTTTAAAATATTTGATCAAAATATTGTACATAAAATTTCTAATAACTATTACATTCTGAATATTTGTGTACGATTAACGTGATATGAATTTATATTTTTTTATTAATTTTCCCATTTGAGAAGGAATAATTTATTTTAAGGCAGTTCGTTTAGTTCCAAGCCAGAACAAAAATAAAAAATAAAAAAACGTTTACGATGACATGTCATTCATTCATTCATTCTTTGTCAAAGCTAAACTAAGTTTTAATAAACGGGATCAAAACGAAGCCGGTGAAATCAGTGCGACGTGAACCGCGATCAAGACTAAGTTTTGAACTCGATTAGTCGAAACCAGGTTTTATTAAACTCGGTTTCTATTCAGGACGGTGAAATTGGCCCTTACTTATCGAGATCAGAACAATGTATGTGATGTTGTCTAATATTTATTTATTTCATTTAAAGTTACTCTATATAAAGCTTACGTTTACGACCCCAACTAGGGCTATAGGATTCTCACTTGGGGGAGTAAACGTAGGTATAGGCAGGTATAAGTAGAGCCCTTTTCCAATAAGATCTGTTTTAGTGAGCGAATATTTTGACTTAGATGGCAAACTATCGCTTGGTGGTTTCTTAATCTTATTCCTCTAAGTATTGGCTATCTATTCATATATTCCCAGTGGAACTGTAACGCGTTAATCGGAAATGGAAGCTAGTCACAGGAAATGCTATTAAAGAAAAGATAACAACTTAACTCTATTCTACTCGTTTGATATGAATGGACTCGTAGGTTGGTAAAAAAGTGAGACCCCAGGCATTTTATTGATATAAAATTCTCGACTCACGTGCATATTTGTACATAAATGTTAAACACTATGCGAATTATTGTTTTTAACCTAGTTCCTTGTGTGTTCAGACAAGCGTAGGTACCTATTTATTTAATTACTTTATGATACAAAAGCAACTTACAAACATAATTTAATTATATAATTAATATGTAAGTTGTAAGTACTTTATTTGTTTTCGCTCATACATAATATACCGTAACACTGGCTTCTACTTTGCAGAGAGATATCACCAGCGCCGCGTATCATACAGTTCGAAGGCTTGGAGCTCCGTTCTGACCCGTACCCCCACGACTTTGGAAGTTTCGAATACGATAAAGAAGGGAAGCCCATTCAGTACTTCGAGGTGCGTCACCCGTCGAGTAAGGGGTTCAATATGGTGCGGGTACGGGTGGTAGCCAACTGGGGGCACCCGGTGTACACGTGCGTGTACAGGATCAGGGTACACGGGGACCTGGTGGCGGGTCAGTTGCCGCGGAGGTCGGTCTCCGACGACGAGCCGAGGATTGAGAATGAATGAGGTTGCATCCGAGATTGGGCCTCAGCATTATTATTTGTGACTGATATAATTCTACTTATCAAATTATTTACTAACTATCATATAATATGCGTGCTATTTTTACGATTATAATAATCCATAATACATGCCTTTAGGATGAACCGTGATAGTGGTGAGCCTTTGGACTATGTCGTGAATGTATGTTATTGTTAGGCCCGTTCATGCTTTTAAGTAAATTCTATTTGTATTATAAATATGATAAGGAGTGGGATAATTTTAATTAGACTATTTACAGCTGTTTAGATTGTTACTAGCTTTATCGGGGTACATTTCAGATTATAATGTCTGTTAAGGGTTTGAATCTTGCGGTATAGTTTCGCAGCAACCATTAGGTAAGTATTTAATTCTCTTTTTGGTGTTTATTTATTGAGTATTAACTTAACAAATTGTAAATAAATCTAATATTCAAAAATAAATATTTATTCATTATTTGAATGTTATACATTTTAACATACCTAGTTCTGCAGTAAAATCTAACCATTAATTTAATTTATAGACATTGAATGTCAAAGAACCCTTTTGCACAAAAGCAGTTGGTAGCCGTTTTTTCTGCAATATCCATTACTTTGGGCCATTAATGCCAGGTGCCGCGGCGCATTGTGTCTTGCACAAAACGAGAGAAAGCCAAGCCAACAGTGATTTTAATCTGGGTGTCCGGCAGGCCGGCTATAAAAATGCGTGTATTGTGTAGTGGACAAAGCACATAAATTAACATGAGCAAAGTGATTATGAGCCCCCGCTGCGCGCGCGCTAATGGGTTGACCGGCCGCTGCTGCTGGGCGTCGATGGAATTCTTCTTATTATTAAGCAGATTTTTTAAAATGATATACTTAATTGCATTAATTTTGGGACTTAACGTTATATATAGCGTTATGTTGTGTTACATTTAACCAACACTGTGGTTAGTGGTTAGGCCACACTGATTTCAGAACTATTCCAAGCGGTGGGTTCAAGTCAAGTCAAACATTTCCTCATTGTACTAAAAACACCTAGTGTAAGGTAACTACGATTTAGAAATAAGAAATGGATGGTTTTATTAGTTAGTCCGATTTAATACAAATACGAACAGTACCTACGAACCCGAACTATTTGATCTAACATTGCTTGTTTAGTTACAATATTATTTCTGCAGCAATGCTAGGAATGCTCATCGTATGCGACCACCGAAATAAATCGTCACTGATTCGGCAAAATAAGAAAATGTATTTGGCAAAACGTTTTAGCGCAATTTGTCTGTCCAATGATTCCCTCAGTGTAACTTAAGTTATATAATTGAACATGTTATGTTGACTTTTGTAGCATGTAGGTCATTAAACATATCTTCGCCCTTTATTGTTTCTAAGCAGATAATCTTTGGATAAGCTGAATACACAAACACTTTGGAGGTTTTACTTATCATCGTAAACATAATACTCCTGCTCACTTACAAGGTTTTCTTTGTTTAAAAGAAGGAAGTATTGATTACTCCTTACCAACCTATATATAACTAAGTAGAGTAGTGGCACCGGTGTTCGACAGGAACCAATGTTCGACACTTTATTCCTTTAATCATTAAAGTAGACCACAGCGGTTTTTTTTGTACTTTAGCAACAATTGAGTACAGACTACCTGCTTGTGTCATCCAGTAATATTTCAATGAAATTCTATAATATTTTTATGATGACGAAAACTGGTGTTGAACATTGGTGCCACGACGATAAGAACGTCACATATCCTGAACAAATTGTGAGTGACCTATCTACCTTAATATTTTGTCTCATTACGTTGTCTCATTAAAAGAGCACAGCCGTGAAACATGTAGGTAGAGATACTCAGTGTTTATTGTCTGGTTGAAGGAATAGAAAGCGATAGCAAGCAACACTAATAAATCTACGACTACTAACGTATTTTACTTACGTAGGATACTTACTTACTTACGTACCGAAAATAAACAATTTTAATATTTAAGATGAAGCTCGACATTGCAGCGACTAGAATGTTCAAAATGCTTAGACCCAGCACCTACCAAACTAAAATATATTTTTTTGCTAGGAAGGCATGTAGAGGCTCTTTTACGGCATTTTAGTTTTAAGATAGATAGTACCCAGTGGCCGTATAAGCGGTTAGAGTATCAACATTGTCAGGTCGTAGGTACCACTGTAACAAATTATCTGACTACAACTCAAATCTCCTCAATACTTTCAGAACCCTGAAAAGCTTTAATCCGCACTGTGCGCATTTCGCATTTTAAAAATACTGCATGTAACTTTTTTCTAAGCGTGTTTTAGGCATAATTATTAAAGGTTGATTGATTGATTGCCAAAATCGGTGGAACCTATCTCTGTGTACAGAGTAAGAAAAAGATCATGTTACATGAACCATCTCAATCTCAATACAGAAGACAAGCAGAAAATCAGCGTTCATTACGGCTACTGTACCACCATTAAGGCCGTAAATGTGACACACTAAGAGACGATTTTTTCCTGGAGTTAATTCTGTAGGACCTTCCTTTGACAAATAGATAGGAGTCGTAAAGGGTGAAAGCATTTCACCATGAAATGTATCCTTTCTGCCGACGCCGCCTACGTGTGCCACTCAATATTAATGATGTGATGTTAGTTCAAACGTCTTAGGCAGACTACTTGACATTTATTAATGATCTACATTTGTGTCCAGATACGTTTGTTTGCTTATCTACGTGAAATACGGGAATGTGAGCGAATCTGAATAACATCTCAGAGTGCCTAGTGTAAGTTTTGTTTACTATCCGTATTCATTCGATTACGTTTACGAAAAACGAAAATTAGTATGGCATTGAAGCAGCGCCTCCTGGCGGCATACGAGAGGAGTTAACATTTTGCCATACAAATTCTCGTTTTCGTTAACGTGATCGAATGGCGAATGAAACTCGCACTTGGCGCCCTGATAGCTGGTAACATTAGATATAGCGAGCACTTTTTAACTTAAATGTTTGAAGTGCTTCGAAAGCATTTCAAAAGACATGATTACCATGCGATAGTTAAATTGTAAGGTAAACGTAATTTTATTTTTTAAATTTGTTTAACCACTAACACGTAATCTATGTTACATCAAATGTTACATACGTATTTTAAGATTCCTAAATCTTTTATGAATAGTTATGGACCCGTCAGCGTCAGTGTCGGCGTGAGAGTCTAACTTGATTCTATGCAGTTTGTGTTATAGAATCAAGACAAGTCTGAATGATTCCTTTCATTTTTATCTGTATCTAACACCTTATTTTTATTATTAGATCTCTTTCTACCAGAGTCAGGTGAATGGCGGAGGCTCGCATAAAGGCACAATGCGACAGCAGGCAAAATATTTGACAATATTAATATTGCTGAAGCGTCGGCGTGAAAGGCTTGCAATAAAGGATTACTGGCAATAGTTTCACGGATGGATGTGTCGTGTGTCGGCGAGCGGTGGAGCGGCCCGCGTGTTTCCGCTCTGTGTGGCCCAAGTCACGAGATGCGGTCTCTGATAAATTAATGAAAGCAGTGTGAGAAGCAGTGTTTGTAATGTAGGTATGTGTCTTAATCAGAAATCTTTTTCAATGATTTATGGATTTTATTTTGAACAGTGTTATACAAACGCAAAATCGTGATGCGTTCTACATTACATTATACACAATGGTTTTCTACTTTATTGACTTGAAAATAAGAGCGCTACTGTTTGTCAAAACAACACTTAAAGTCTTACATCAAGATCTCTGAAGATATTACATACATCCTCTCACGTTCTTCTTCCAAAAAAGGGTAGACAGCATCAACATCAAAAATTTTGAGTAAACTCGCCGTTAGTGACCTCTACGCCACATATAGCATAATCAAAGTGGGGCTTCAAGGTTCCTAAGGAAGTTAGGCAACTGATACAATAATTATTTTCAAGTTCCAGACCAGACAAAAACTTTGTCGAACACTGGGCTTAAGGTGTCGAACACACTAGTGTTACTAGCGCACTAGCCAGTACCCTGTACCTTAACTCAAATCAATAACTGGCATAAACGCATTGAGGAGAGCGGTTCCTGAAAGGCTATGTCCATAGTTTTCTTTTTATATAATTATCTAACGTCTAATATCTCTTCGCATAAATATTACTACTTAGTTACTAACTAATTAATGATCATACATAGATACAGTTATACAAAAAAAAAGACTAAAAAATATATTTTGATTTTATAAGTTGTTGCTTAGTTTGTTGTTGTTAAGTAAAAGTTGTTTAACATATTTTTTGGTGTATAGCTATATAATATAAGTAATGTTGGCGAACCTCAAGCAGCATCGTAAAAGTAGGAGAGCTTAATAATAGCTTCAAATTATATTACGGAATAAAGATTAACCGATTGGATACAACTTCTTTGGTTTACTTTTAAAAACGATAGAGTTCAGTTTTGTTTTTAAAATACTGAACCAAATTCTATAAGTTTATGTTGTGCACCACGCGCATACGATGCTGTATGTGCGTAGGTGTCGTTAAGGGATTCGTTTTAAATAGCCTCTAAAGGCATTGTTTGGGGAGACAGGCTTTGTTCCGTGTACGGGGACGCTCTCGTATTCGCATCGGTGGCTTCTGTAAATAACGTCCTCAGGAAATGCGATTTTAACAGCGAAAACATCAGAACTACAAGTCATCGCGATACACTCCATTGCCTTCGGGCAAAAGGGTGTCGCGTCGTACCCTTTCTTAATGCTGTTTTATCTAAACAATCAATACAAAACCCATTTCCAAAGGTATTTTGTTGTTTGAGTTTGTATCTAAATGGGCTGTTTTTATGAGGTTCAATCCGTTGCGACATCTTCTTAACCTGAACGGTAGGATAAAGTGAATTTGTTGTTAGGAATGTTGGTTTTTTATCGGCGACTAACCCCAAGTTTTGTAGTTTCATATTTATATCGTATCGTATGACAGAGACAGTATATATATCACATAAGAAGTAAATGTTGACTACGTCTCAGCTACGATTTTTGAAAACATCTGAAAACTATCAGTAGACACCCAATTGGCTGATTTTATTCCAAAATGTTACAATATTCTATTGAAAAGTTACATTTGAAGGTAGTTAGTTACCTACTTGGTATAAGGATGTAACATAATTGTACCTTAAGTCCTATTTAATTAAATTTGTAAAATATTAAAAAGTTGGTGGCGTTATTAGTATTATTTCAAAATTTCATAAGGTGTACAATTTAAAATAAATGCGAGTAGATCCGTAAAAGTTGATTCATTTCAATGTGTACTCTACTGTACGCGTAAACTTTGAAAACAAAATGTAATTATTTTAGGTAGGCAACTGTTTAATACATAATACAATTGTCTCCCTGTATCCTCGGACCCTGCATAAGGTTCGAAATGTCAGGATAAAATAGTATGTAATGTAAATCAATATGGGCATACCCGTAGGTGTTCCGTTTAATTTGTATGTACATATTCGCGTTAATTTTCGAAAATAACTATACAATGTCCAACCAGAACACTACTTTACTTAATTTAATTTAACAAATGTAAAATATTCAACTAAAGTACAGATAATTTCTCAAGTAGATTAAGGGGTAATTCCTTATTATGTAATTACAAAACTTGTTAATCTTCATTATATTCGATCGGTCCATTCCGTGGGAACCAGAGTAGCTACATGATTTTTTTAAACGTGTACAGGCCCTTCTTACGAACTTCCAATATTCAATAATGTAAATCTCGTGATAATATGAATAGCATAAAGAGGGAACTATCCGTTAAAGGTCCTCGAGACTGCGAATAAAAGTATTGGCGATTCGTAACTCATTATGTGGGCCGAAGGGTTGGCAGGTAAAGCCGTATGGCGTGATCGGCCCATCGTAATTTAGAAAGAGAGCCATTTATTAAACTAGGGCCCTTAGTAATTATCAGGACTATTCCGGCATATTCGCTACCTGCCGCCAGTTTGGCATTCGCCTTTGTCTGGCGGCGTGGCGCCCCAAAGGGTTTTTAATTTTAAATGCAGCGTGTAACTATTACACCCTTTATTCGTAAATTTCTCTTTCGCGGCGGCGGTTAGCGGCCCGCTGGACGCAATATGGCGTGCTTTTTTTGTTTGTGGAAAGCGAGGATGAGCAATTAACCCGATACAACATAGCCTTTGTTGTGTTTTTGCGGTGGATCAGTTATTAATTTTGTACAGAAGTTATTGAGAGGCATTATTCACGTAATGTGTGGTGCTCGCCGTTTAGGTACGCGCGTGTGGTCACGAGACGTCTTACTTTAATTATTTAATTTGTAAGAAATAAGTGTACAGCAGCTACTTGATTTAAATTAAAAAAGTCAAACAAATGTATAATTTTACAAAGCTAAGGAAGGATTCCTTTAACTGAGAATAATAAAGAAAATAACGTAATAAAACACTGTCGTGTATTTTTTTCGGGTTACACCTGACTCCCCCCAAAAGTTTTTATAACTGTAGGTACACGTTCATTTCATTTGATAAAACGCAATTTAAAAAAAAAGTGTTTTTGGGGAATCCTTAACGGGGGAATCAGGATATTTTCTTTCTTAAACGACTATCTATCTAGTGTAAAAAAACGGATATTATTCATTATGATTGTACCTTTTCGTAAAACAGCCCATTAGAGCATTGTTTATCATAACTGACGTCATAAATGTAGAGGTCAGCCTATCGGCGAGGCGTGTAATGTTATACCGGGCGCAGGCCTCAAACAGTGGCGCGGCGTCCATCTCGTCGTTTGTCCGCAAACACAAACACGGCTCGAATGAATACCGACAAGCGTGTTTGCACCACATATCGCGTTACAGTCGCTAATATTCCCGTTTATTTATATACCGCTCCGATCAAGATGAGCCCGCCCCGCTAAAGTAATGCAGTTGCTATGACGACTGTGCACTCGCCCCACGCCAGCCGGCCGTAAAGAACAAAAATAGGAAAACAGAAAACTCAGTCGACTTCACCCCGGTTCGACGTGACCGTCCGAGAGTTCCCTTCTTTCAAACATAATTTATGGTCTCCGGGAAATAAACATAAAAAATAGAAAAGGAAAAACGACAGCACGCACGATAAAAAAGCTCGTCGTAAAAGTGCGAGCGGGCGCCCCCCGCGCCCCCGCCCCGCCCGCGGGCGGTAACCCTTCCGCCGCCGCCCCCGGCCCCAACCCAGGCCCCCAAAGGGTTAGCTAACCCTTTCCCTCGCGACTGCGCTATGTACAGCACACAGCTATGGATTTCACGGGAAAAACTTGGACGCATCTGTTTTGTACGGGTGATAAATTGGTGGTGATTATTATCGTGATGTAAATACATACGAAAGAGAGAACGCGTTATTAATTTTGTTGAAAAAACCTCTATGCATTAAATAACGAGTAACCCTAGCTTTATAATACTTGTTTTACTTTGACTGTAGTCTTGTTACCTTTAGGTTGTGCCTAAAGGTTGATGCTGATGCCATTGAATACCTAGTGAAAGTTTTTGTATTGTTAGTATCTACAAGAAAAATTATACATAGTTTTCATTAAAAACAAACAGCTTTCGCTTGCTGAGAGTTGGTGTTTTAAAGGTGCTGCTACTAAGCATGTACTCAATATTCATTTTGAAGAGTTTCTTGAAACAGATAGCGCTCAATAAGTCATTCTGCACTCTTCGGTGAAATGGTAAAATTTTGATTTGATCCCGTGGATGTGGCAAGTATTCAGCGATTAGTTTGCCGCGTCAGCGTACTCATAGAAAACCTACATGTTGATAGTTCCACATAACAATCGAGTTCGCCGATCACTAGGTATATAAAAAGCGGACTCCCCGGCCGTCGCGGGCCGTTGGCCGAGCCGTAACGAGAGTTTGATGTAAATGCACCCCTGTGCAGCGCCCGGCCCCCGCGCGCCGCCACGCCGGCCCTGCGCCCTCACAACCAACCACACAAATATCTAGTTCAGTTTCCACTTTTCTCTAGAGATCAGCTTGTCGATAGATACGAATAGTGTATGCCGTGCTAGCAACACTCGATAATATGTAACATATCTATAAATATATAGTTAGTTATTAAACTATATTTTTGCTATCATATACAGAGTGTTTGGTAATACCTGTATAATCCCAGATATGGCAAGGGTACCGTGCATAGAACCCCCGAAAGTTATGAGCATGCCTGAAAAGCACCATATTATTATGACCAAGATATTGAGGTTGTTTGTTACTAAATAAAATTGCAAAGTGATAACCCAAGATCCAGCTGATACATTGTACTTGGTCATCAACGCCATGGTCCATAAAAAACATTTTTTATATATATATATATATATATATATATATAATGGTTATATACATATATATATAAGCAATGTATACATAAAATACATTGTTTGCATGCTGAGATTACCTGTTATCTTAAGAACAGTTAGATATAAGCTATATAAATACCTAAATGTACATGTAATACTGTATCTTATGTTGGTAGTCCAATAAAAAAAAAATGTCAGGGACCAAAACAATGTAATGAAATACCGGCATTACTTTATCGAACAATTTGTTACTTCTCTTTATTGACAAGAGGGAACACACGAAGCTGACAGCCAACCTTCAAGATTAAAGAGGCACAAGAAGAGGAAGGTTCCACCCGATCCGAACCCCTCGGAACCCCTCGGTTAATAGGGAAAAGGGATACGCTAAATTGCGTGATACCATTCTCTCTAGATGCCCTCTGACGGTGTTTCGATCACCCTTTAAGTATCTCGCCGCTTCCAAAAATGTCCGGTAACGCTGAAAGGCCGTCTGACACCATCACCAGGCTTTCTCAAAAAAAAAATGTTTTTTTTTGTTTTTATTAATAACGTTTTGTGCAATTTGGTATTATCGATATCGATAAGCAGAGTCCAGCCGCGCGGCCATAGATGATTTTTTACTCTGTTTCCGCCCACCGTCCGGCCGGCGACGGCGGCGGGCGTTCTGCTTTTTGGCAATCTTATTTATTGCCGATAGCCGGCCCCGAGCCCGCTGCCCCGAAGGAAAACTTCCATCATGTTAATTTCCTGTGCCAGCTTCATCGCATCATCTGATGTTTTTTTTACTCACACGTCAATATACTCGTGAACGTTAAATTATTGATAGCAGCGTTACTGGTTCTAACATCGGATTTAATTTATTATTAGGAATTATTTATTAATAAAAACACTTTACATAAAACAAAAAATACACAGGGTATTGGCACCAGTGATCGACATTTAAATACAGACCACCTGCTCCTATCTGCCATCCAGTAAAACTTCAATGAAATTCTAATGATTTTTAGGCGAGATACAAGCAAACTGTAGGAATACAAATACGAGTACATCAACATTTTATTGAAAACGATTACGATTACGAAACGATAACGTGTTCAGATTATAAAGTAAAGTTAAAGCAACTGACCAGCTTTCATAAATTTTGGGTAGGTATTGGCTTGTAATTCGCGTAACACATTGTGCTCTCAAGCATCATTTAGATGCAGATTTATGAAAAAGCTTAATATTCTGACGATCGTGTGTTTAAGCCGTGGTCATTTATAACGCACGCTAAAGGCAGTAGCCCCTTGCCATCAGCAGCTCTTCGGAGTATGCATGTTTTTGTCGCGAAGGGTCCGTATTGATAACAGCTGTTTTTATGCCGAGAGCCCATCGTTGGGGCACTCGAGTTATTTAAATTCCTGTTTTTGTAGCAAATTTACATTGCATTTACACAAGACGAGATGTCAAGGTAGCTGCTGTGGGGAGAGGGTAGCGTGTCCGAGCCTGTCTTGTGAATCGGGGGTCACATAAAAACCGTTGAGCCTGCCCCGGCTCATAACGTCCAGCCGCTCGCCCGTCACTTTGAAAAACTACGGTGCTGCCCATTATTATTTTTTATTACTCCGATGTCCATTCTATTCTTTCTCAATAATATTTCGCATTTTTTTGTGATACATCGATTTCCAGTACCCGGTGTTACTGGATGGTTTAAATTTTTCCCAAAAAAATGTTAAATTCGAGGGGACAATTATAAACATGCGCGAGCGCGTCAAATCTTCAGCCGGCGCGCGCGCAGTTAGTCGGAGCATTATGGCTTTTTTAAACCGCCAGTAGCTCGGGGGAAGTGTTTTTTAAAAATAAAATTCACTTTTTTACTTGAAAAACGTGTCCCCTGTATTTCAATTGTTGCGTGTCGGATGAGCACGAGTTCGATTTTATGTCTGGAAGGGATTTTTTATAGCGTGGTGTGTGCCGTGTGTCGCGAGGGTTTGATAGATGGCAATCGTCTTGCCACTCCACGCACAAACCCTTTCACTGAGCACGATATATCTTTTTTGCACGCCATGCCTTGGGCGGGCGTCACTAGCTTTAACTACAAACACGTAGTTTCTGTAATATAAAAGGGTGGCTGGTTCGTTGGTACACGTTTATGTTGACACAGCGCTCAATGTCAATTCTCCATTTACCAACTCAAATGATTCCTGATGTTTGCTTTGCCATTAAGAAGGACAAATTGAATAACAATTATCAACATATTTTGTCCTAAACATAAAAGAAAGAATTATCCGGCCCCTTGAAATGTAGAGCTTATTTTACCTTATTCATAAACATACTTGCGCTGACCCGACTCAAAACTCAAACTCTATATATTTGATAAGGAGTATTTATTTAAACCCTTGTAAAGATAGGTAAGAAACTAAGTACATCGCTTATTGTTATATTGTCTTCAAACTACTATCCTCTTACACAACGTTGAAAGAGAAGATAACACTTCCAATTAGTAAATTAACAGACACGTTCCTACGTAATATAATATATCTGTGTCCGTTCGTACCTAACATAAAGAAAACATTTCTCCCAATGTGTCTGCCATGTACAAAAAATATACGGTTGCCGAGGGCGACACCGAAAGAGGTGAACAAGTCACAACTACTTTTTACTCCCTTCGTAGGGTGGGCCGCCCGCGCCCTCTCCCCCGAGATGAAAGTTTGTGGGGTTAAGGGAACGCTGTGAGACAACAAACGCCGTAGTTACCTAACATTCTATAACTTTAATTGCGTCCTTTCAATCAATACTTTCATGGATACCGGACGTCCACTTGTGTTTGACATAGTGTGAGTTTTTGAGGTTGGAGAAAATTATTCGATTGATGTTATATGTGTAGGTAGCTATATCTAAATATCTCGTCCGTGTGGATAGGTATCGATTTCGAATTATTTATAGAATATTCCGGTTTTTGGATTAAGTCCTTTTCAATACTTTGATCTGAGAGTTGATATAAACAGATGTGTTAATATCGTAGACAGAAGCGAAAGCAAAACAGTAGGTCCATTATTGTATTAGTGGTATAAATTCGTAAAATTGTTACCAAACCTTCTTTTTGAAATAAAAATGAAATTTTTATTTATTTATTTATTTATTTATTAGGCACACAAAACAGACAGAAATTAAAAATAACAAAAATTTGTATAAGAGTTAAATTCCTATCTAAACTATGTGTACACAACACCATTAATTATAAGCGTCCATGTTAAAGTTTACCTAATCTAAAACTATATCCAATTAAAATTAAAAATAGAAAGAAGAAACATAGAAACTTAGAAGAACTTTAGAAAGTAAAAACTAGTTCTCGTCCTTAAGCAGTGATTAAACCAGGTATAAGATAAAAATAAGAGTATTCTTGAACATTTTAGGGTTCCGTACCTCAAAAGGAAAAATCGGAACCCTTATAGGATCACTTTGTTGTCCGTCTGTCTGTCTGTCTGTCAAGACCCTTTTTCTCGGGAACGCATAATGAAATCTAGATGAAATTAAAATCATATACTCAAGTCTGCGGTCCCTTGAAGCTGTGAAAAAACCAAACTTCTAAGTTAACGAAAAATTAAGATACGGTCGTTTATGTCGCAAAAAACGTATATTTCGACACTTTCAAGGGAATCAAAATTCATAGGGTACTTGCCGTTGACCTAGAACTATGAAGTTTGGCAAGTAATATCGTCTTATACTACAAATACAGGGAAAAGTCTGAAAACTATACATATTTAATTAAATCACAAAAAAACAGGGTCTTTATGCAAGGAACAGGGGTCCAAATTTTGAAGTAAGTTAACCGTGTCATGTGGGATATCGTATGAAAGGGCTTCATTTGCACAAGCTTAAACAGATTTTTAATTATTTTTATGATGTATTATAGTTTTCAATTTATTATGATGAATGAAAAAATAAATACGTTTTCCCTCTTTTATATGTGTTGTACCGAATAACTTTGATGTAATGTAGTACCTAACATTCGGGAAAAGTTGGAGACTCGATTCCAAAACTATATAATATGTACCCATAAATTTGTACGGAACGCTCGGTGGGCGAGTCCGACTCGCACTTGTCCGGTTTTTTTACGTTGTCTGCCATTTGACAGTTTACTACTAATAACATGAAAAACTTTAAATCTTCAATGAGGTTTGTTATCATCGTTGTACCTGTACATATGTAGCGGTTTTATTTGTAACAAGGAGGAGTAGGATGACCATGATTTTAATATTCATAGTTATGAACTATACTTCCCAGACAAAAAAATAAAAAATAGAACGCTGACATGTAAGTTTTATTATTATTGCAATGGCCATCATTTACTTAGTCGGAATCAGTAGGTCCTGATCACCGATCTTCGTGTATATGGCGTATGGTTGAACATTCTTTAAAGAAATTTGACAGTTTTATATTTATAAAAAACATTGAAAAAAAAATTAAATGCCTACCCGACCCAGCCAGGAATCGAACCTGGGTCTTCTGCAATCCGGAAAAATATATTTATATAGTAAAACTGTCAATAATAATATATTTATATAGTAAAACTGTCAAACTGTCTTTTTAGGGTTCCGCACCCAAAGGGTAAAACGGGACTCTGTTACTAAGACTCCGCTGTCCGTCCGTCTGTTTATCTGTCCGTCTGTCACCAGGCTGTATCTTATGAACCGTGATAGCTAGACAGTTAAAATTTTCACAGATGATGTATTTCTGTTGCCGCTATAACAACAAATACTAAAAAACAGAATAAAATAAAGATTGAAGGGGGCTCCCATACAACAAACGTGATTCTTTGCCGTTTTTTTATTGATAATTGTACGGAACCCTTCGTGCGCGAGTCCGACTCGCACTTGGCTGGTTTTTATCTCGAATAACCTTTGGTTGACTAGCCTATAAGTATATACTGTGCGTATATATGTTACTGAAGAAATGCTGCCTTGACTAAAGGCAAATCATATCTACAATCTCGTAAAATTCGGGTTGGCGACACA
This sequence comes from Eudonia truncicolella, assembly GCA_949315975.1. NCBI lineage: Eukaryota > Metazoa > Arthropoda > Insecta > Lepidoptera > Crambidae > Eudonia > Eudonia truncicolella. Next base: position 12,932,587 of record OX438829.1, on the reverse strand, counting down.
AACCTAGGCTATGCTTCCAAAATTCGTAACATATATTTGCTTAACCTAGAAATTTAATCCAGGATTACAGCCTTGCAAATTGCTTTTTTACCACTCGCCTCAGAAGTGTTGAAGAAGTTATAAGCAAAACTCTGGTCAATTTTTAATAAAACTTCTTAAGAAAACGTCGTGACGCGCGACTCGACTAAACTGATTTTGAAAATAAAATGGCGATAGGCTGACAATAAAATGAGTCATTGAAACGAATACAGGGCAGCGGGCATGTGTGTGTCCTGCCGGCTAACTCCTGCCCCTGCGGCTAGCACCCTTCGCAAAAAGCGGACAATTGCAGCGACGATCGCTTTGCATAATCAATAGCACCGGACGCCATTGTATGAACCTTGGGGTGAAGTAAATAAAAAAACAAGTTGGGCAGCACATATAACCGCATTGCTTGTAACGAATTTTCTTATCATAGGTTCATAGATACGTACGGTTGGAAAGGGATGCCCGAGAACTTTCTTACGATTCAGCGCAATTCCTAGTTTCGGTAGATTATTATAATTTCTCAAGAGATGTTTTGTTCTGAAATATTTAAATATAAAGTTTACACTGAAATATTAGCTTTTGTCTCCACAATCATGCTCAGTCTCTGAACCCTCTTAAACAATTGTTTATAAACACTAATACCCAACGCAAAAAGCGTGTTATAAGTTTGATAAGTTTGAAACCTTTGTCTATGTCTAGCATCGTAGCTCTAAAACTAATTTGCAGTTTCTTTTATTCGAAAGCCTCATTATGCGGTATGGTTTTTAACTAGGTTTGACGAAAGTTACAGTAGCCGTTTTTAAGTCTACGCTTTCATTAGAAGGGTTTTCTTTCAGCAAAATTTGAAGGATCTCGCTATATTAAAGCAAATCCTTGCTATTTCGGACACATGTATACATTTTACTGCTTTTAGTCTCTTATTCCACTTGTGCAAGTGGAATAAGAGACTAAAAGCAAGATAGATAATGGTGATCAGCTTTGGAGTACCCGGATCTAGTGGGGTAGTGTACTTAGACAAAAGGCAATTGGCGTATTGGTACCGCTTTTGCAATAGCCAAGAAAAATATTGTTTCCCATTATCCTTTGAGCCTCGACACGTATCATCTAACAGAACTCTTGATGAACCGTTTGCCCACATGTTTAAAGCAATAAAAAAGTTTTAGCATAAAATATCAATTAGGTACGCATAAATACCGCCTCTGTGGTCTAGTGGCTAAGACCACCGGTTTAGACCTGGAGGTCCCGGGTTCGATTCCCAGCGGGGAGTACATGTTTGTGTACTCGGTTTGGTTGGTGGTAGGGCTTGTTTGTCCGCCTGGCTAGCTACCACCATCTTATCTAAATATGTCGCCATAACATCAATGTTTGTAGCATTGTTGTGTTCCGGCAGCTAAAGATTAGATAGCCAGTACCTCACTAGTTGAGGATCCCGGGTGATGTGCGCTTCCATCATTGGCCTTATCATCACTTAACATCAGGTGAGATCAAGGCACTGTGCTTACCCGTTAATATAAAAAATAAAAAAATACTGTATTTTACAAACACACTTATGCGATTTGAATTATACATGTACCTACACGCTGCTTTGTCAAGTTCCCTAATATATTAAAGATACTGAATTTATTGGTGAAAATTTTGTGTTTAGGATGTTGTGAGACAAATAAGGGTGTCGTTCCTACCTGCCTACGCAATATTAAAATAAGACCTTTTCTTAGAAATACGATAGGCGCTCACGATATCAATTCAGAAATTTTCCAAGCGTTAGAATTCAATCTAATTCTGTTTATCTTCTATTTGATTAATTCCCTTTCACGAGGGCCGTTTATTTGACAGTGTTGAAAATCAGATAGATGAGATGTGCTACTTAATTTTGTTTTCAAACAATAGACACCTTTAACACCTGAGAATTGAACAGTGTCATTATGTTTTCATTGAATATAAATGCTTTAATCTTTTTATTTTTTGTATGTATGTTGAATATAGATACATAAATTACATTTATATAGATAGGTACCTATTTAGCAATACGGATTATGTAGGTGCCATCGTTTAAACGGTGGCATTGGTGGAATTGATACATATCCACAATTATTTATTGATTGTATTGTATTAAGAGTACGTCTTAGTACGTCTAGCCACAGAACTATCACTCGTTTCCTGTTGCACTGTACATTTTTATCTAAATACATCCTCTATAAAGTAGATATTGTTCCTATGTGTTAAGGTCACAGCAACAAAATAATGTATCTATTGATTGTGCCCACAAAACAATTTAGAGTTTATAAAAAAGGTTCGGCTGTTCCTGAAATCATTTATTTACATGATTGCATCTTGCTAGGTACTAACTCCATCGACTAATATAAGTCCTTACAGTCACGATCATTAACCACTTGGCCCGACATGGTGTTATAACACCCCTAAAAGTATTATATAGATATACCCTAATGTAATACTTTTAGAGTTTTATTTAAAACAACACACAAACGCCTGGTCGGACTAAGTGGGTCATGTATTCACTTTTGACTAGTTTTGGCTCTTGTTCCATGGTATTAAGAGTTACATTGTTTAAATGCTAATGCTCGTGACTGTACTTACATAGAAATAAAACACGATGCACACCACACAAATCTGCACGGGTGTACTTCACATTATTTCATTCTTGTTTGATTTAAATGAAAAATTAAAGTTGATGTGTCACGCATAGTGTCACGCATAGTTTGGAAAACTAATTATTATATGTAAACTATGTAGTGTTTGTGTATAAAACTAATGTAATACTTGTGTCCTCTGTTGTTTTTTATCTTATTATTTATCTATTAAACGCCTCTATCGTTTCTATGGCCCAGGGTTTGATCCGCCTATCAACCACCATCTTATCTAAGTCTGTAGCTATACAACATAAATATAGCAGCATTGTGGTGTTTCGTTAGTTAGAAGTAAGATAGCCAATTCCTCAGTTACCACTGGATTTTTCCCAAAAACTAATAATCTAAATTATTAATTACTTTTATCAGAATGGTCTTTTATCAATAACCAAATAAGAATATCAACAGCAGAAAAACACATTACTCAACGTTCGAATTCTACCTCTTTTTATTTTTACTCTTTCAAACCGTCAATCAAACCTTTTGTTACCGACATCGAGTTCTCCAAAATTACGGAAATCATCGGGCGGAATATTTAGTTTTGTCATCGATTACGCAAACTGTTTCAAGGGTGCCCAGCTATCGTATATTGTGAAAAAATGTGAGAGCGTACATAAAAACTAATGCAGCTGTCGGGAAGCACACATGCGAAATGTAGCGAGCGCACGCTGCGTCGCATAAAGGCGTAAGTGACTAAGGATAGTTCGAAACATGTGTCGTTGCGGAGATGATGTGGTGCGACGTGGGGTGACCTCGGCACATAGCCGGGCGCAGGGCGCGCAGTGAAGGGTTCCGAGCTCAATCCGCTCCCGAGAAGAGTTCGCGCGGACGAGACGCCGCCGCCGACGCGCAAGCGCACGCGAGCTCGCAAAAAACCAGCACAACAATGCGCACAACATCGCTGTTTTTGTGTTAACGCAACAGATTGTTCGCGAATTTCCCTTTCTTTGCAAAAAAATGTAATATCATCAACTCGTTCACGCCCGGCTTTTTTAAAGGGAGCTTTTTAAAGAGGGAACAGAAAAATTTGTTAAAAACTGGTAAAAAGTGGGTCAGAAAGGGGTGCTTTTGAAACTAGTAATCACAGGCTCGCGTCTATCGATTGCCGTTATTATGTGAAAAAATCCTTTTTAGAATCGACAGTTGGGAATTTGGTTCTTTTATTGTTTGGGATAAAATAATAGTTCGATATTATTATTCGTTGAAGAGATATTGAAGTATCGACAAAGGGACTGATTAAGTTGCATGAATGGGGAGTAGGTAAACAAAGGGTAGTAAATTGTCCTAATAGGAAAATAGATAAACTCTTTGTTTCAGCGACGAGGTTGGCATTCTACCAAGCATTTCTTTTAGACTAGGAGGTAAAGCAAAAATGAAAAAATATATAAACTTATAGATACTCAAAGTTTTTCCACTCTTGTCTTCGTTATTATCAAAATAAATAGTCACTTATTACCGATGCGTATGTGATGCATACTATATAATATTCGTCAGGTACGATTTCATTTCGGCAATTTATAGCTTACCTGTGAAGCTGTGTGTTTTGAGGGATAAATAAAAGTTATTGCGATCTGTTACTTGCGTTGTATTGTTTCAAGGTATCCATTTGGTAATTTTAAATGTCCATAGTTCGATTAGGCTTATAAGACGCGTTTGTAAATGTTCGAGGAATTGTTGACTTGAGCGAGGCTCTAAAGTACCTCTTAGAATCTAGCCACACATAAGTTTACAGATCTACGTGTACGAAAGCTAAACTAGCCATGCCAGAAATATTTGGGTTCGCAGAATATCGGTATCAAAGGTACTTTTTTTTTTAAATATTCGAGATTTAAATAAAAAACACCCCATTGTAAAACTAAAGATTTATCTCGATACGTTTCCAAAATTTTTTTTACAAAAAAAAACTGAAATCTCAATCATTTATAAATTAGTTTCGCGGACAGTAACGCTGTTCATCCCTTTATCAGGGGTACAATCAGCCATAATAAAAGGGTAACGCCGATTGTTAGTAGCATAGCTTTTTGTATTTTTTTTATTTATCGTCACTGAACGATTTATGTACCCACTATTCGTTTGAAAGCAAAAGTAATCAAGTTAATGGTCCTTGAAACCACTAAAAACAAAAAAGGGTAGGATTAAGGAACCTTATTAAAATCACAAATAAGATCATTATCGATGTTTAATAAGCTACAACGTATACAAGTATTATTCATTAGAGTTAAGTGAGTTTAATGAAAAGTAATGTTACAGGTACTACATAAAATTAGTTCGTTTATGTAGTAGTGTTTTAGTAGTTTTAGTAGTGTATGTAATTACTTTGAAAAAAGAGCAAGTTGCTGTGATTATTATATTTGTGTACTGTTTTCCTTTCGATCGTTGTTGTCCGTCAATCACTTGACCAAACACCGTGCTCTGTGAACGAGTATCTTACCGATTATTCAAACTTGGAACATCGATTGTCTCATTACCGGAAACTGTAGATCGTACATCGACAAGTCACATAATTTATGTTACGCTACATCGAATATTGTGACAGCGTAGCTGCAGTATCAAATGTTTACAATATAGATTACATGGTACATGATATAAATATATTTTTAACACACTTGCTCATAAAATGGCTCTAATTGCGGTGAAATTAGAGCCATTTTATGACATGACACCCACTGAGCAAGTAATCATGACACCTGTAATCAAACTGTGACTTTTTCATTGCTATTATTCACAAGTGAGTTATAGGGTTTTTAATATTTTATTGGTTGAGTTGCTTTGTTTTTAAAAAAGTTTCGATACAAAAAAGGTCGTACAAGTTAAAATTATCTATTTAAATACGAAGTTGCATGAAATGAGCAAGCAATAGGTACATTAATTTATTTGTCCTATTGAACACGGTGTGTTGAACTTAATTGCTGTTTCTTTTTTTCAGGTTGCTTTAATATTTGGTGTAACTGGTGCATGTAGGATACAAGAATTAACAAATATAACTGTAAAAGACATAGTGAACCATGGCCAGATGCTTTTAGTGAAGATACCTATCATGAAAAATAAAATACCGAGTCGTTCACCATACACGGTCCATTCTATGAAATTGTTATGAAGTACGAAAGTTTGCGTTCACCAAAAGCAAAAAATTACCGTTTTTTTTCTAAATTACCAGAATGGTAAATGTACCTGTCAGCCTATAGGTACAAACAAATTTGGTTCTATGCCTAAAGAAATCGCTAAGTTTTTAGATTTAGCAGATGCTGAGAGCTACACTGGACATAGTTTCAGAAGAAATTCAGCTACATTGCAGGCTAATTCAGGAGCTGATATAATGACTTTGAAGCGTCATGGTGGATGGCGATCTAACAATGTAGTCACAGCTAGGTAGATAGCGCCCTTTAGAATTATAAACTACTAAGAAACTAGACATATCCTCTGCCAGAACACAACATACCTACTAACGTATCTCGGTTAAACATAGGTGCTGGAGTCATGCGACAAACACTTTCGTGACAGACCGAATTTTACGAGAGCTAGACCTCTGACAAAGGCCTAGGTCAAAGCAATTAGTTATTCTGTGGTTAAAGCTAGTCTTTCCGTAAAGAAGAATTGTATCTAGGATCCCACGAGCTAGGCCTAGCTTAGTGTGGGAGTCATTGTATACTTCTGTAAAACGGCAAACATTTTTCGTTTTCATTTGTCAAAATGTTACAAAAAATTTCAATGAACAAAAATTTCCCTAAAATTAAAACAACCTGCCTTACATGAGACCAGTCAGATCGTTTTTTTAGATAAGAATAACAATATAACTGAATGTTAACAGGATTATTACTATGTTTTTTTTAAATATGAATCATGACGCATTCAATTGTACCCAATATAATATCATTGACTGAACTGAAATATTGGATATTTAATTCATAGACAACTAACAGTCCCGTAAGTAATTACATACTCTAATAGTAACAATTTAAAATAATCAAATCTACCTGTTATCCAGCTATTGTGGTTGCGTTAACCCTAACTAGATAACGTCAACCCTTTCTCTGTCAATTTATCGTAATGGAAGGTCGATGGCAAAACAGCCATTGTTGGAGCCGCTACCTGAGGCGCGACGTGCGGGCGCAATTACGCGATGTTTACACGCACGTTACCAACCCTTTCATGGTTTTTTATTGGAGTTTTTATGCCTATTTGCACTTGTACGCCAGATGAGTTTATTATTGAGCTATGGGATAGTCGATACAGCTTATAGATAGGTGGTACATTTATTGAAGTATAAATTTTGTCAGTAATTGTAAGATCACATATTGTTTTCTAAAGTTTACGCGAACACTACACATTGAAATGAAACAACTTATGTGTAAACTAATGTGTAAAATAAACGCGAGTAGATCCGTAAAAGTTGTTTCATTTCAGTAATTGTAAGTTTGTTTATTGGGAGTAGTTGATAGTGTTGGGCTGTAAGTATATTTTGTTATAGCATTCTGTGTCCACAGTTAAAAGAAAATTGTATACAATTTTAAAGTTTATTTAATCATTTATTTAACATTTCATCTGTTCAATTTTTTATTTTATTTTGGACAATATTTTTTTTATATTTTTTTTACCTTAAACGTACGTTGTACCTACATTACAACAGTCCTTGTCCTTAATATTTTGTGTTTTTATTTGTGATGGAAAGTGTCCTTTTATGATACCTGCCCGGATGAAATTTACCTTTTTCCTGTTTGAGTTTAGAATCAATGTGTTGTTAAAAATGTATTTCTAGTCGTTTTAGCCATTACTTGAAGAACTCAGGAATCATATCGAAGGTTTGCTTGTAGAAATCAACTCCAAAGAACAGAAACGTTTCAATGAAAAACCCCGATTGATTTTAACAAAACCCGATTTACCGGCTCCTTGAAAGAAAACGACAGTGATTCGTCAGGTACGTATAGGGTTGAATTTCACTTTTTAAACAATTTTTATAAGCAACCCTTTTTTTGTCTACGACCGACGCACGCGCAGCTTTTTAAAGGATTGTAGACCCTGAATAGACATAACTGATATTTTTGAATATTGTATGGGGTAAGTTTTTGTGTTGAATAAAAAACTATCTGATAACTGTGACAGTTGAGGTATCAAAACAGCTTTCTGTGGATACGGTGCGTTTTTTGTATGGACACCTGTCGTATGTATGATTATTGAATTTGTGAAAGCGACACAATGTGAGGGAGGAAATTTAATTAAAAGTTCTAACATTTTAAAGTTTTGAATTAGAAAGTCACAAAATTAATGAAATAAAATGTTTTTGATTTGTTTATATAATTTTAACGCAAATTTTGTTGCGAAACAAATTACAAAAAACACAAATGTTGAAAAAATTTCCACGAGCAGGATTTGAACCTGCATCCTTCTGACATACCGGGTCAGGTGCTCTTCCAATTGAGCTATCATGGTTCTAACCAGCCCGCCGAAATTATTCAACACCATTCACTTTTTTACTTTGAATACCAAAGGCGCCCATTCAATGTCAACAAATACCGTCATTAACATCTGATCAATAATATTTTTACAAATATTAAAGTACAGTTAAAAATTAGGCAAGCTATTTATAAAATGTTTTTGTTTTGTTTATATAACTTTAACGCAAATTTTGTTGCGAAACAAATTACAAAAAACACAAATGTTAAAAAAATACCGTTCGTACAATTTTATACAAATTAATCTGGACGTTATCATCATAGGCATTAGGCACCCACCCACACATTCAACCGCTTCCGCTTCCGCTTCCGCTTAGACTACAAACCGCGTCTTAATATTAAGATTTCTACAATGAAATCGATAAGTTCGATGTCTTAATAAAAATAAATAACTATGAGCCCATTGTATAAAATATATATATACCTATGGTTTTGTTAACTGTCAATTTTAAAAAATAAATAAAATCCTATTTATTTTAGTGGTATTATTTTTATTATCAAAGCATACCATTATATAACATTTACAGATCTCTAACCCGTATAAGCACTTTTATCATAATTAAAAAAAAAACTACGAAATTTGGCCAGCGGCAGATGGAAAGACACATTGCCACGAAAAGGTTATCGATTACCGTACGATCCAATTAATCGATACGGAAACAATCGACCGTTTCGAGCCTTAACGGCGCTCAAATAGCTCTATCAGTATCCCGACGAATTAGGGTTATACGATATCGGAGTGTTTTTTCTGGAAGCACACGTCTCGTCTCCCTTTACCCCTTTTTTAATCGGATTTCTTGGGCGCGTGTGCTTAGTTTTTTGAACGCCATAAAAAGCTCAATCCACCTTATTGCAGCCGTTGGGGTGATGTTTTTTTCTGTGCCTCCGCCGAGCCGCGGTAGGTGAATGTTTTAATTAGACAGTTCTTCCCGCGGCCGAGTAATTGTGAACGTTCATTTATAACTTTGTTAGCATAATTTAACAGAGCCCGGTGCCCAGATAGCATCGCGCGTACGAGGAGCTTCGAAGCCTGACTAATACTTCCCATGATACCCTTTTATGATGTTTCATATATGTTATTAAAGTTTATGAAAAGCTGCTTTAATTTGAATATGCTTTTATTAATTCTTTATTATTATTGTTGGGAGACTCTTAAAAGGTCGACGACGATCCCAAGCTAAGTAACTAGCTAAATGACTGGAACACGGGTACCCAGAGACAATATGTCGGCTCTCTGTGTTTATAACGCTTGTAGTATGGAATGCTCCGTGGAACTGTTAAACTTGTTACATCTGTCGCTGTCTTTATCGTCATCGGCTAGGAGCTCATTCTCATACAAACTCCCAATATTGGAATGTTTTTTTTTATTGTCCTGACAATGAAACTCATATTGCTGATATTTTAACAGGATTATTTTACTTTGACGTTATATTATACCAATCTGATAGAGAAACGGAGATATAGAAGGTCCAATTTAATAGTAGCTATATAGGTATTTAAGAAAACTTAGTTAGCTTAGTAGTGTTTTCAAAAAGCGTGACGATTTTTTTTTGCTTTGTGTTGGACGCCTATAATGGAGAAAGTGCTGATTTAAAATTAATACTTATTGATGTATCTTTTGCCTGTAATCTTATCGAAATTTCAGACGGCATTCCAACTATGCAGCACCGACGCAATCAGTACTGTTCGGAAGTGCGCGACAGCGGCGGCTACCAAGAAATGGATCGCACGGAACTGGCTACGGAATGTGATTAATATTCAAACCGTAACGAGGAGGGATTATAAAATAATAGCAGTAATTTAGGAGGACGCGTCGCGCCCGCCGCCCGCCCCGCGCTGCCCCGCGCCGCCGTCTCCGAATTCCTCGATAAGGTATGCATGGAAATATTTCTGCTTTATTACATTTTTTTCAGGGAAAAATACTCATTTTTAGTACTGTTTTTTTGAGATAAGAATACTGTACATTTCACACTTGCTTCATTGTATATCACAAAAATGCGAAACTTTATTAGATTTTAGGTACATTCACGGGCACAGTTATATGTAAAAACGTTTTGATTCTGTTACCAGTTATGAGTCATAAATGGTAAAAAAAATGTTTGCATAACTATGACTACCTGAAGCATGTTGTATCGCTAATATGCGTTAGTATACATAAAGCTTAGCCATAAACGGGAATGGGGAAAAGAAAATAACTGCTATAATGACACATCCATCGTGTCGGTAGCCGTTTTTAGTTCAAAGCTAACCCTATCATTAAATTCGATTAAAGAAGTAGTTTTTTTTCGTTAAAAAGGATGTCAACTGCTGTAATTAGGCGGTTTGTAATTATAGCTTGTTAGTTTTCCCTTCTTTTTAACAATTTTAACGGGTCTGACGAGTAATGTAAATTAATTTCGGAGCCATTTTCTAATTTGACTTTTTAAAAATAATTATAGGTCGCGTTTATATCTTTTTAATGTTGTATTTTTTAAGTCGTAGAAGGACGAAATTATTTTTCTTTAAGGATTGGTCTATTGTGTTATACCTATTATTGAAACTGCCAGTTAATTTTTTATATATCGCAACTTGTACAATAACTGAGACAAAGGAGAAACGACGAAGCTAGCAAAATGGTCGGTGCAAATATAATATATTTTACTTCTGCGTATTTGAATATTTGAGCGAAGCCTTTTGTGTTCTCTATGAAATATAGAACGGCGTAGATAATGGGTTTTAAAACGTAACAATATTGAAATGACACGTTGCGAATAGAAGACCGTTAAACAAATTGCAAAAAGCGTGCTCGGGTTTTTGTCGTGCCATTAAAAAGCATAATTATAAAGTAGCCGTCCGTCTGTCAGGTTAACAAAGAAATATGTATTCTGTTAAAATAGGGAATCACGGTATAACTAGTGGTAAAGTGCCTGTTACTGTGAAATTATATTCCTTAGTTGCTTTGGAAATCAAAAATGTATAAAGCTTTACTTATAACGCGTATGTTTTATTTTTGACACTGGCAGGTTAAAAACAAAATCTATTACAAAATACTAGACCATGTTATATTATATGCCTTTGTATAATTTATGTTTGGTTCTGAAATTAATATGAGTGTGTACTTTGCAGAAAAAATGGACAAGCATTCTCAGAGATAAAATAGCAAAACTTAAAAAAAATAAACAATATTTAGTTTAGGCATGGTTTTTATGATTGTCACTATGCCAGTAGCAAATGTTACACATGATTCCTCCTACTCACCAATAATAGAAGGTGAGTTATAATGACATGACATGATGACGATCAACAATCAGAAATATACTTTACACCTACAATAGCAACGTGGCATTTGAACATTGCATAACAAATGCAAATTTAGGAACAACAACAATAATTGGATTAAAAACAATGCGAACATTCCAGAACCCTTGTGTTAAAAATACGACACGGTTGCAAAAGTCCCAGCCATAAAAAATAATTAGAGCAATCAACAAATGGCCCCGTTGCGTTTTGCACAATGCGATGCGGTGAAAAAGTTCGTCTAGCTAAAATATTATTGCCATTCCTTAGTCAATACCTTGTAGGCAGTACTTGCCCACAAAAAGAATACTGGGAAGTGTGTAAATTAGCCAAGTTGTTACGCATTTATTGTCATAGTTACGAAGGACTTGCACAAGGCTAGAAGCATAGTTAAAGCGTGTTACTTTTCTGTTATTATTATTTCTTAATAATCTCTCTTCTGTGGCTTCACGATTAGCATTAAGCCAATTCAAGTAGTATTTGTAACAAGTAGTAAACGTACAATTGTGCGGTAGAATGAATTTTAAATGTAGTCTCACAACACGTGGTAAGTTACAAAAGGAACTCATTCTGTTGTTGGCAAAATTCTAAAATTATTGTCAGAATTGTATGTCAACTGACAGTTAATTTTCAAACATGTTATCTGGTACTGTATTTATAACTTCATCTGCGTTAACATATTATGATATACTTTAATAAGAATCGCTATCCAACATATCTCCTACTTTGCCCGGCTTTCAAAGTATGGCTGCGAAAAATCTTTGTTGGCTTAATATTCATAATTATCATTCTTAGACGCTTTTCACTACACTCCACTTCTATTCCACTGATGGGCATTATATGATCGAGAATCAGAATTGAGATCAATAATAATTAGTACTTTGGTTCATTGTCCTCATTTATTTTATAGAAGTTATAAATATTGTTTATGATTATCACAAAAATGTATTATTCCGTGGAGATTTTATTTAAAAACAACGTACTAGCAACTTACTAGTAATTCCTACTGGAAAGGTGTTCCTCTTATTTACTGTTCTGGCTCAGGAACCCAAAGTATAAAAAAAACGAACGAGCCTTACAGTAGTCGCATATGATGTGTAACATTTGACATCTCATCTTAGTAATAAGCAATTTTAACATTAAATTCTGAAAAAAATGGGTCAGGTATATAACATCATTTTATAACTATAAAATAAATGCAGTAAATAACGATTAGAAGACATTTGTCATATTAAAATGACCTTTGATAGTCAAATGACACAATATGTCATGTTCCTAATATCGATTCTAAATTTACAAAATGGCGCGCGCTTGCTCGCTTCCCCGACTTTCTGTTACACTGTTGCACATGCTTCCGTCCCACTTCACGAAATCACTCCCACAAATTGCTAGTCGCCACCAAAGTGTGAATCGGTTTAGCGTTTCACTTTTGACAGAGCGCTTGTATGAAAACTATCTTTCTTTATCGTAAGTAATTATTCTAAGAATAATATTTTGTTTTACGAGATATTTAATGGAACACCTGACCCAATTTTAAGACAGATAGTCAGTCTCAAGTAAAGATGAGTCATTGCAATGATTAGATAACAAATTTTACTGCTAAGTTTTTAATAAGGAAAGTTATATTTACTTTCACAAGTAATTGTAGTATTTATTTAATCACATCTTTAAATTTATATTTTATTGTATATTTAAACTCGAACATTGAAATTGAACTCCCGGTCCCTACAATAGGTTTCATCAAAAGTGTCATAATAACCAGATCTTGTTCTGTATCTTATACTGTTACCTACTACTACTTTGTGATGATAAAATAATAAGACTTTTTTATTTGATAAGATTATGAGATACACTTTTTAATTAAACCAGACCACACAACAATACTCAATAAGGTCCAAGTATACCTAAGCTAAAAATGAGGGTTAATACCTACAGTCATAAAGTTCCATGCTACAGGTATTAATTTTATCTAGTTTTGAGATTTTATTAAAATGCACTCAATGATATTCAAACTAGTGCATTCAAAATAGCTTGAACCTTATTCTTTAAACTAGTACAGGTTGTCCTGAAAAATGTCCTTAGAAGAATGTTCAGTAATAGTATACTTCTTTATTCTGTGGTAAGTTTCATTGTATAGACGACACTTTCCGGTTAACGGGTTGTAAAATGAGGTATTGTTTTTGTATGCTTGAAGACGGAATAATTTATAGGAGGAACTCCGGGATTATATAATATGTAAAATAACTGCGAATAACTAAGCAAAAAACATTTCTATGTTGTACGTTGTCTAGTAGATCGCGGTAGGCATTCCGTCGGGATAGGCTGATCAATCACGCTACCCCTTCTAGCCCGCCCAGCCGAAAACAAACGGTTGCTAGGCGACCGGGGGGCGGACCATCCCGCTCACACATGCACGACACACGATGCGCTGTTACCGCGTCTGTGGGTGCGGATAGAGTTGAATCGGTGATTGTTACTCTCTGAATTTATTCCGTTCTCTGTGGGAATGAAAACCTTTTTTTGTTTCTGCACCTTCATTTGTTAAATCGAATAATGAAAAACAGTGACACAACACACTAAACATAGCATTAACACGAAGCATTAACGTTAAAGTTTTCTGATAACTCATTATCTCTTAAAATAGAGATTGATGGATAGAATTAATCTAATACTGATATTGTAAAGAGGAAAGCTTTGTATTTTTGCAACGAATAAACTTAAAAACTACTGGACCGATTTAAAAGATTCTTTCACCATTAGAATGCTACATTAGCGCTGAGTAACATAGGCTATATAAAAAAGATATGTCCACCCATGCGAATCTGGGACGGGCTGCTAGTATTTAAGAAATTAATAGGTGATAATAAGTAACATCGTTATTGATATACTTTTTTCATTTGAAAACGTCTTCTCTTTTTTCTTCTAGCTTATATGCTTTACCTAATAAAACAGAACCTCGATTCGATGTTATTATTGAACACAGATAAACAACAGTGTAACTCATTACTAAATGAGGAACATACATTTTCTCTAAGAACAATGTACTTATCGTAGTGGCATCAGTTTTCGACAAGAACTATTGAACGACACTTTTTTCCTTTAATCATGAATAAATAGAGATCAGCAAGCAGAACACTTTCCATCAAGTGACCCGCCTGCTCGTTTGCCTCCTTTAAACATAAAAAAAGATGTCGTCTTATGCAACAATTAAATACAGACCACCCGCTTCCTTGCTGTAATGTAATGTTATTTTTTGTTATTATTTGCCAACTAAAACACTAAGTAACACTGTGCTTATAGTGACTTGTTCGAAAAGTTCCACAAAAGTATTTTTTCATAGTAGCGAATTTTTACATAGCGTTCTTTCATGATAGCAAATTTAATTATTCGTCTTTTTTCATGTAGCAATTTTTCATAAAGCGTTTTATAATGTTCGCGTTTATTTTTTTCGCTTATTCTACCAGTAGATTCTTTTATCAATAGCATATATTTGTAGTCTTTTTCTTTTCAAATCTAATCTGTTAAATTTCCATACAAATTCTTGTTTCCGTTAACGTGATCGAATGGCGAATGAAACTCGCACTTGACCCCTGTAGGTAAACATAGAGTAGGGTTACGTATCGATTAATAAAGCTCTCAAATATAAATAGCAACACTATATGATACTGTACTCATAGGTAGCTATAATTGGCAAAAGAAGAAAAGAAAGGTCTCGGCAAGGAGCGCGGTGATCCATCATCCCTGACCGCTACCCCACGCCTCCCTTACTTTTCACTTTCTCTACATATTTTAAGGAGAATAAAACTTTCTCCGCGCTCTTCCATCGCCTTTATTTCCGTCGAGTTGTTATAGAGTCGTCGCGGCTCCGAAAAGCTTTCCGAACATTAGTTGTCTAGTTACCATCTCGACACTGTCAATGGAAATTCCCTTTATCGCCGAACGTCCCGACTCTACCGGGAGCCAAGTTTCTATAAAACCTTTTATCTACAATCTTTGATTTAACTTATAATGACGGATGTGTGCTCTAGTAGGACTGCTACAATTTGACAGAGAGCCTCTTGCGGACTCAAAGTTTGGAATTGCGACACGGTATTTTAATGTTATAGTTGTTTGTTTTATGTTATATATATATAAATAGTGAAAACGGGGAGCTTTGTAATGTTGTCACATAATTTTTTTAATGTCTTTCTTTCTATGTTTTATGGACCCTAATGTGTTATTGTCAACAACTACTCGTGGTTAGATTGACAGTTTGAGGGCATGACATTAAATAGCAGAAGGTTAAAAGCAGAAATATCGCGTCAATTCAGTTTCTAACATTGACATATTATTATGTAAATTGTATTAAGTAAAATCGAAATTTAAGATAATTAGTGCAAGATATCTTAAACCTTTAATTTCTTAATTAAAAAATTGTAGATAATATAAGATAACTTTGATATGTCTTTTTATATATACTTACATTACATGTGCTGTACAGTTTCGGTCCAACAATCGCATAAGGATGACCCATAAGAATTTAACCATTCATCTTAAATTCGACGTAGGGTTCGGACGTTCGGCGGCAGCATCGCAGTGTCTATAATAAATGAACGGGCGCGGGGGACGCTGACCAGGCCGCCCCTCCCTCAATCAATATGATGGAGTCCGCCGCGAGGGGACGATCGCTCACTGATTTTTTCCCTCGCTGACAGGGCTCGGAGGACGCGTTTTTGCGCCCTCCGTGCACCGACGAGGGAGCGGCCAATTAATATTTGCGCGCGGTGTCCGCAGCCTCACGGACGCACCCCGCGCGTTAGCACACGCCGAGTTACTATACAGTTCCCATAACAAGAACCTACCGTTATTTTACTGTCTATGTATTTGCAACTGTTGAAAAGCTCATTGTCAGTTATTGAAACAATTCTCAAGCGAGATTTGAGATCTCTCAGATTTACTAAAGCGTTCCAATCAAAGCCAGCTAAAACGTCGCCGTTATATTCATAATTTTTGTATTCACAAAAAGTAATTAAAAAGCAATTAGACTTGATTGCTCAAAAATTCATACTTGGCCAAAGCAAAGTTGCTCACGAAAACATCTCGCAGTTTCAAACATCGAAATCTTAATCTAAGTTTAAAATTTCTTCGAAAATCGGCGAATTTTGCACTAAGTCATTAAAGTATAAAACTTTGGTCATTTCGCTGGCGTTGCTTAAAAGCCTTTTTAGGCGGAGAAAAGTAATCTTTCATTAGAGAGGGAGGTGTGGGGAGGGGCTAAAACGGAAGTTCTCTTTGAAAGGAAAATTACACGTCGGATGTGCCGCGCGTTCGGGAGATGGAGTTTAATTACATCAAACAAAGTTGCCGGAGACGGGAGCTGCGATCGCTGTTATTATCGCGCTAACGACCACGCACGACGTTTCATTTACCAGATCGGCTCGTTACTAACTTGTACATTAACACTCCGCGATCAAACTCATCGCGATCCGATCTAACTAACTTCAAAGTCCATTAAAAGAAGACTTAGCAGTGGGCTACAACTTTGCCAGATAATGATTAATAAAAGACAAACATTTCCATTATTCAGATTTGTGATAAGTCACGTACCAATATTAAAAGTATAATTATTAGTTTTGATCTAATGTAGGTAAACAATGACGACGACCGCAATGATGTCCTAGCTTATGTATTTTGTACTAATAATTTACGATTTTATATTTTAAAGTAGGCAACACACACACAACACAGCCTGTAATGACATTAAAGTATGTACGTTTTTAAAATTTTTGAATCTGTAATCGTTTATGCGGCCTTATAGAAGGAAGCTACCGCACAATTTGGGTGCTTGCAAAACAAAGGGTATCCATTTCACACATAGAATCGGGTACCCAGTCACGGTTCAACATAGAGGCTGTTCTAATACTCATGATGGTGGCATGAAATATATATGTGCGCGCCTCTGCTAACGTGGCCTAGGTATATACCAGCTGACACGGTCACAAGGATCTCCTTCCATTCCTATTTATGATTATTGAAAACACCACAGTTCTCTCTCATACACTGTCTAGGGTGATAAGAGGGCTTTGCACAGAGATTACAAAACACAGTATACAGAACCTTACTACCACCCCGCCTTTCACCTGGAAGGTGAACTTTCTGCCGCGCAGATAACTGCGTATAATCAGTAGAAGGTAGTACGGGACGCAGTGGTGGCGAAGGGCCTCCTCGATGCAGGCGATGGGGAGAGAATGGGACATAATATTGAACTCGTATTACAAAAAAAATTTATGGCAGACAGTTAAAAATTGGTGAGCCTGGATACAAGTAATTTATCATTAGTTTTAATGTGTCTGCGAAAAAAATATAAATAATATTAACTAATAAAAAAAAATTTTCGATCTTATCTCCAGATGTGAGTGAACAAAATGTCATCGCCAACTTTATTTTTCAATATAATTATATCGATGTTTTAGGGATGTGTCATCGCAAATTAGGTTAAACGGCCGCCGCTGTTACTGAAGAGTTATGGTTTAATCCTCTTCAGTATTCTCATTCTGGAGAGGTATAGCGTGACGGAGAGCGTTCACTGTCCAGCTGTAAGTGTTATAACAGCTACAGGGTGCGCTAAAAGGTGTTATAAATCGGGCGCACCCGCGGCCGCGGCGCTATGGAAATGTATTGCGAGCCGCGCGCGTTAATCAGAGTTCAGTTGCCATTAATTTGATTAGGGTTAGTGGGCGCGGGCCTATCAATCCGACGCATTACCATGTCGCCCTCAAGGGCTGTCACCTGATACGCTGATAAGATACGCCGTGGTAACGTTTTGTATAGCGATAAGGTAAGGTAGGCTTTGATGTGAAACCGAAGCTGGAATTGTTGTAAAATTTTGTTAATTAGTTAGTTAGGGTTTCCTTCGGTCCCAGCTTTGGGACTGGTTCGGGCTGCGAAGTCGATGCTCCATTGCCCGGGATTCATCACGGCCTACATCAGTAGCGCCGGGTAGTAAAATTTAATATAAGCGTTTTGGTGTCGTTTTTCTGGCTTTACCTCACAGAGATATGGATGCTTGAGAGTGCTTTACACAAAGATTCATATTGTATGCAACGTAGGTATACTCGTGTAATATTAGCATGTACTAATATTAGATTCGTTTTAATGCCTTTCACAGTTTTTGTTTTAAGTTCAAACCGACGACACGGCGACGATTGCTAATGACATCGGGTCAATTTTACCATACTGGCAAATTCAGCTTTGCTGCTTTAGAACTTACACTAAGCTGATGAAGATTCAGTTGAAAAAACTGTAACCTAATTTCATTTTTCATTTTGCGACATGGATTCTGAAACAGGTGTTCGTTGGAATGGATCGCACGTTTATTGGTTCCATTTCCACCATGGTTCCATTCAATTTCGGCAAGCGAGCAGCCCTGCAGCTTTTAAAGTATAATTTCGACCGATTCGTGGTGGGCACTTTTAGGTCAATTAGGCATAGTCGCGCCCGAGCCTCCGCTAATCAGAGGCGCGGCGGCTTTATGCCGTGTTAATTTGACTAATGCCGCCGGATTACGCGATACAGCGGCCCGTGCCATGCCGGACAGCGCCGTATAAACCGGCCGTACATCCATCAGTCGTACATGATTAATATTGTTTGTTTACGCTCGCTTTACACTGCTGATTTGGGGCTTTGTAATTGGTTGACGTCACACCGTGATGGCTAGTGCTGTCGTATCGCCGACAATATGGGAAAAGGCTAGCGCCACAACCTTGTTGTTGTTTTGTTTGTTGCGGTACTTGACAAACAGAAAATCATTTTCATTTAGTAGGCCTATATGGTATTTAATTAAGCCTCTATTTATAAAAGCGACTGTAATAGGTGAGACCCACCTAGTTTTATTTTGTTCACATTAATGTAAATAACAACGTGTACTAAAGTTTTAATAGGTGGATAATGGTAGCCTTTTTAACGCAATTCCGACTCTGAGGCCTAATAATTATTATATTTCTATCTACAGTCTCTTATCTTGTCTCTTACCATCTTATCTATATATGTGGCTATATCAAGTATGTGTTAGCATTGTTGTGTTCCGGCAACTAGAGATAAGATAGTCAGTGCCTCAGTAGTTGAGGTATCCGGTGTAGTTTTCTACTTTCGGCCTTTCATCACTTATTAACAACGGATGAGATGTAAGCCAAGTGCGAGAGAGGAATAACAATAAATTAGATATCTTTCAAATTGAATAATGCAGGACACTTCTGCTTGGAGGCAGAAGTTTGAGTATGATGCGAGTGTAGTATCTCTCCATATGGGTTCAGTGCGGGAGCCCTAACACAAACTGAAACACGAAGATTTACCGTTTTCTTGATCAAAAACCACTAACATTAATTGACACGGATGCAATTTGTGTTACTGCGGGTTAATTGTAACGATGTAAAGATAATAACTCGCGGCACATCCGTATTTAGAGGCACACTGGGCTCATGAGTGGAGGTGTCGTGTCCAGGGGCAATTAGGCCGGCTACTTAACCAATTAGACGTGAAACAATCGCCCCCATCGTGTCGTGACCAGTGTGAATACGCCCCTATCACGGGACACCACTCGCGCTTTTTGTAAACCACTTTACAATAGTGGAGGCTCCTCATTACCGCACGATTATTTACAAAAAGAAAACTCTGAGCCACGTAATTCATACACGTTCATAGGGGACAATTTTATGTTTCCCATAACAGATGTATTGTTGTTTTGGTAACTGTATGACGTGTCGTACGAACATTACTTATTCAATGTATAACTGTTAGTGGGTCTTGGGTAACAGCGTAATGTGTTCTACAATCAATTTTGTTTGGAACAAATTAAAGTAATTGGAGTGAAATATCCCTTTCATTATTTCTTTTCGTTTTGAGTGTCGCTGTACAATTGAGGCGCTTATGTAATAAATAATTCGAATTGCTTTCATTATATGTGTTATTAAAGTTAACTATCGTGTTTAGTGTCAGTATTCAAGGATTCACGTGAATATAAGACCCTATTCTTTTGTTTTATGACTAAAAATCCTTAGTTGCCATAATTGAGACTTTCAATTTTCAAGTCAAAATTGAATGTCCATTGTATACGTATGCGTATTCAAAACTAACACTAAACTACTAAAATGTTTTTTTGTTTTGTTTATATAATTTTAACGCAAATTTTGTTGCGAAACAAATTACAAAAACACAAATGTTGAAAAAATTTCCATGAGCAGGATTTGAACCTGCACCCTTCTGACATACCGGGTCAGGTGCTCAGGAACAATGTTAATGTCGGTAGCTGTTGACATTGAATAGGCGCCTTTGACTTTCAAAGTAAAAGAGTAAACAGTGTTGAATAATTTCGGCGGGCTGGTTAGAACCACGATAGCTCAATTGGAAGAGCACCTGACCCGGTATGTCACAAGGGTGCTGGTTCAAATCCTGCTCGTGGAAATATTTCAATATTGGTATTTTTGTAATTTGTTTCGCAACAAAATTTGCGTTAAAATTATATAAACAAAAATAGGCGCCTTTGACTTTCAAAGTAAAAAAGTAAATAGTGTTGAATAATTTCGGCGGGCTGGTTAGAACCACGATAGCTCAATTGGAAGAGCACCTGACCCGGTATGTCAGAAGGGTGCAGGTTTAAATCCCGCTCGTGGAAATTTTTTCAACATTTGTGTTTTTGTACTAAACTACTAATTAAAGGTAAAATTACTTATTACAATGTTAAATAGTTTTCTTCAAGCGAATATAGCGTCTATGATTTGTTGAGTGTTTTGCTTGTTTCTCTAAACAAAAATATACTTAATTACCACCAAATAAAATTGTGGATTCTTTAATAGAACTTTATTTATGTGCACACATAGACACGGATTAACAAGAGCTAATAATACCAAGAGGAAGCACGTATCAGTAATAAAATGTAGATCGCCAACAGCGGCGATAATTTGTAAATATATGCTCTCAAAATGGTTGTACAGTTGTGAACAAACCTGACTTTAATTATTCTGCCATTGTTTATTTTATCACAAAACTTAGGTTCTAACATAAAAACGAAATATAGTTTGAAATGAAACAACTTTTACGGATCTACTTGCGTTTATTTTACACATTAGTTTTAATTAATGTTTATCCTGACGTTTCATTCCAAAAGCTGTTTCATTTCAATGTGTAGTGTTCGCGTAAACTTTAGAAAACAACATAAAATATAGTTTATTCAAATATCATAATATTTGAAATGATTGTATTGTGAACAATTAATAGTATATAAACTAACTATATTTTGCATAATAAATACATTTTCTTTTTCCACTAACGAAATTACTGAATCACAGGGGTAGTGTGTTCTGTGCATGCTTGTACTTGTAAAATATAGGCAGTTGTCTCCAATTGAGTTGGGAGAGGGTAACTGCACTTAATTCATCCGTGGTGGGCGCATGCGGGAGCATTTATCTGACCGTCCATCGACGCGGCTGGCATACTGCGACATAACGAATGCGTTTGTGTCACCACTGCTAGAAGCATTTTGATAGGAAACTAAACCGTATATTTTATAATAATAATTTATCCGTAGTTGTACATAGAACAAGTACTGCAGTGCTCTCAATGACTGACTGTATATTGATGAAATAGTTTTAGAAAATAATACTTTACATAAAGTATAGTATAGTTGTAGTAATAAAAATTAAAAACAAATACAAAGACAGACACTCATACAAATGAACTTAGTATAAGCACAGTAAAAGCTTGGAATATGTAATTTGGAGAATAGTTTTTTGTCTCTGTTCAAACGATTCAAATATATACTTGAGGTGATTTAAACAAAACACTAAATAACTATTCCAACGTATATAAAGCTTAGAGAGAGGTACTCAGTATTATATCTGAAAGTAGGTAAGGTTATAAAACGTTAAGGTTATAGAATATAGACATATAATCTAAGATATAGACTTTAAGGTAACCTAAAGAGTAAGTAAGAAAGCAGTTTCGATAATGCAAGGGTGACTTTAGTTAACGCACAAACATTTATTCGCCGAAATGGCGGACGGGCTGTGGGTGTGGCGGCCAAATGTCATGGCGTGGATGTTTCATTAACTGCATACGGTGCACCATTAAACAAATTGCCGTCTTGTTGATTACATAGGATCTGACCTCCTATACTTACGTGATATATGTATAGCTAGAAATGGTAAGAATCTTAAATCATTCGGTTGGTACACCAAGAAAAAATAACAGAATACATAAGAAATACTAGATAAACGAAGTAGAATTAAATATAATAGGAACCCATTATATAATATGAAAGCAAATTGCTTAAGAATTTGGACTAGTACAATAAAAAGGATTTAATTAATATAGTATATCTACAACAATAATATTATTAACTAGTTATCGCCCGCGACTTCGTTCGCGAAGACTACACTATCCCACAGGAACAGGAACCGGGATAAAAAGTATCCTATCATCGGGTCATGGTCTGTTTATGTGTAAAGTTTCATGTAAATCCGTTTAGCCGTTCTCGAGTTTTGCGTTTAGCAACATTTATTTTTGTCAAAATAGATATATTTTTTAAATAAGCGATTAGAAGGAAGACCACAATCTTTTCAATCAATCATAATTACCATTAACATTCCTATTAGTGTCCAACGAAAATGATTTAGACATTAAAACTTGAAAATATCAAATGAAATACTAATGGAAGATGTTTCCACTACAAGTATACTGAAATATTGTTTTTTTTTCTTTTTAAGCAAATGTAGGCTTTAAAACATTGACATTCATAAGAGCTACTTGTAGCCTAAACTGAATAAATGATTTTTGAAAAGAAATAAAATAAAACACGATAATTCTACTTATGGAATTATCGTGTTTTATTTTATTTTTAGGACAAAAATTTTCGTGTGTTTCTTGCTTTATTGATTGATTATATAATATGACACAATCAATAATCAATATAATTTGTACTACATACGATAATCACCATTAAAATCAACTAAACGTTGTCAAAAAACAACGTTGTTAAACTAAACATATTATTTGATAGAATTCTTATATCTAAAAAGAAGATATACACGATACATGTATTCTTTTAGCTTTTCTTAATACTAATTAGTAATGAGATCCCTCTTATATATTTGGCACTTTATGTATGATTAAAAAATTAATTAATAGTGACAAAAAATACAATGATCTGTGAGCAAACAAATGACTAATTAGTTATATTCAATGTATGTATGTGTACCTATATTATAAAACTAATACTATGATTAAACACCTTTCAAATCTACTAAACTTTGTCAAAAATCAACATTGTTGAAGCAAACTAAACAGATCCCTTGATTGAATCCTTATAAAAGTTCAATTAACATAACGTTTTCGTTATGTTAATTGAATTGCGTACCTATTCCTTACGCTACTTTTAGTAATGCTAAATTATAATTAGTTGAGATCGCCCTTATTTATTTGGCACTTTGTGCCATTTTTTTTATTGCGTACTTTATTAAAGGCTTTAAAGTTTAAGGACGACCGAAATTAGGCCAACGAAAACTTATTTTTGGGACAAATAATAAAAGTAATCACTTACCTATTAATTTATGCATGTGAAGAAAAAATGCAACATAACCTCACTTCACAACTTCAAAACAATGTGACAATATCGCGTCCGTTCAAGTCTGATTGAAACCACGAGCGGACCCGATTCATTCCGAAGACAGCCGAACGTTTTGATAATACGTCACCGTCATATTCACGGACCTCTGCTATTCGGCTTGGTCGAAGCTTCGGCTGGTTTATGGCCGAAAACGAAAATATGGCCGAATTTCCATTTTTTGGCCGAAAATAGCCGAAAACGAATATTCGGTCGGTCACTAATTCCTATTATTCAATAATGTTTATTTGCACACCCAAAACCCTTGTGTAAGTATATTTGTCTGTCTAAATTCATTTCGAGAAAGGCTCTACCATGTCTTTTATTAATCTGTTAAATGAAATGGTTTAACCAACAACTTAATAAAGATAATTATTAAAAATTAGCAATTGTTAAAAATCTAGAGCGTTTATATACATTACGTATTACGGTATAACACATTCTAAAGATTTAATATAAAGTCATATCTACCAAACATTCGACGATTCGGCTATGAAAGTTTTTTTTCAACACGCAATCTAATATACAAAAAAAGAATATCAAATTGTAATTAGGGCCCGACCCCGCCTCGCAGACTCGCAGCTCATTGGTCGGTAACCCTTTTCCGCGGAAGGGTTATTATTAGACAGCCGCGAGGCGCGCGCGCCGCGACCGCCTCTCCATCTTTTAAGTTGTTTTTTACCGAGGCATTTGTTTGTTTTTTACACACGTATGACGCATTTTGATTGGGTGAAAGGGTTACCGCATAAATCTGATGGTGCATCCGTGGCATGTATATAGGCGGTGCCCTTTCGAAAGTGAAAGGGTTGGGTTAATTGTTGTTCTTTCATGAGAGCAAGGGGATTATGACAGGGGCAGGGGTTAAATAGAAAAGGTTAAATTTATTAACACATACGTGCGTTATATATGTGGGGTTATGTAGATAATGTGTGCGCGTTGGCTATATTTATTTATTTGAACTTTTGCAACATAAATATTACATGGCGGACTTAATGCCTGAGGCATTCTCTACCAGTCAACCATAGGGTGGTGCAGAGATAACATTGGTAGGTACAATTAAGATATATGATTTAAATGTATATAGAGGATGATAAAGAAACTAGCAAACACATCCGAAACAAATTAAATTTCGAGATTATAATATTTGTAGAGCTACGTGAATTTTTGATTTTGTTTGCAATTTTAGAATACCTATACTTTTTCTCTAAAAAAATTAACAAAAGGAAACATTGCATATTGCAAATTGCAGAAATAAACCACCCAACATAATGGGTTTTGCGTAACGATCAAAGAGGGGTTATCGATAATCTGATGATTTTGGAAATTAACATTTGTTGCTTTAGGAGTGTGCCGGGAAAGGTGCGCCCGCGCCGACGACGTGCCTGCCGCGGCCATTCGCGGATTACACCCGGGACAACTGACTTGTTCATTTACGGGTTTGGAGTTGTCAACGCGATTGTAACGCTCTCCGTATGACCGTACACGTCACCATTTACAAGGATTAAAATTGCGTTGTTGACATTTTTATTTGTACGTCGAATATCGTTTTACGGTTTAAGAGTTAGCAAGACAGCTAATACAATGTGTGTTCAAAAACTAATGATGTCGAAGTTGTATGTCCAAGCGATTTTCAATTTCAATTGTCCAAGCGAAAAACAAGGTAAAATTTTGGGATTTCTATAACGCCAACAATATTATGAATAAAATGTTGATCATTTTGAAATCTATGTTCGTTACTTCATTTTAATTATCCGTCCTAGAATCAGAAGAATAGAAGATAAGAAATAATAAGAAGCAGTTTAGGGTACCTCCCTATAAGTAAGTAAGTAAAGTAGTATATAAAGAACAGTAAGTAATCTAAATTTTTGTTGGTACGTAAGTAAGTTCAATAGGTATCGTCACAAAACGTTATACAAGTACTACGTAGCCCTTTGAACAAGATCGTATCGCACTTTTTAAAAATATCATTTCTTTAGCACTTGTTTTCAATTGAGGATAGTAAAAGTATGTTAGCTGCAAAATAACGTATAATTATTTGTCACTATAAATTAGTTGTTAACAAAGGGGCAAAAGAAAATTATCTCACCCAATCTTGGAAGCGACGGCAAATATGAGTAGACCCGAACAACCCTAATATTTTAACTTTGTGCAACGTTCGGGTGACATTTTGCGGCGGCTCCATAAATTATCTATTAGCTGAACATCACTTGACGTGTCCACAAAGGGCTAATGTTAACTTTTGTGCAACGAGCTCTGGAGACCAACAAAGCGGCGGCAAACCCTTCCACGCTACCTACACCTGCATTCCCACGATGCAAAGCTTAGAAAGTGCAACCACGCATCGAAATATTGAGAGAAAAAAATAGATTGCGCAAATAAAATTGCTGTCAAACATTTACATTTCACCAGATTTGGGTTGAAGGAAAGCAGCGGCCACAGCCCACAGGCAAGCGTGGGAAAGTGACTGGCTCTACATGTTAAGTTAACTCCTTGCGATGTTAAATGTCACGGTTTAACACGTATTTTTTTTTAAATATGCTGTCTACATTTTGCTGTCTGTTTTTTTTGTGAAAAGTTTTCTTTTCTAACAAAGAATCAATCAAATAACTTTAGCAGCACTTAATAGCTTTTGCAGTAAAAGTAGACAATACTTTAATATTTCTTTAAAGCAAAACTATTATGTAATACTTCAATAGTATAAAGGATTCAATCATGGAGACTGCGAAGGCAGATCACATTACTATATTAGGCTCGGCGAGCTGGTTCCTTGAACACAGATAAGCATCAGGGCCAGTTGTATTCAATCGACGCCGATCGGCAACAGAATACTAAACAAATTGACTATTATGCATGACGATTTTCAACGCATGCGATTTGGCTAAACATTATTTTTTTGCACGGATTCTATTTTTCGATTTTTTTTATGTTAGTTGTTAAAAGGAGACCTAAGTGTTAAAGTAAATGTTTACATTATTTAGTTTTACAAGTAATATGTAAATAACAAAAAGGCAATTAATATAAAACCCCGTAAAATAGTATCATACAGACTTACATTTCAGATGTTGTGCAATTGTGTTTTTAATATCTTACCTGTATAATATTGAATGTAAATCTTCATTCAACCAACTTTCTTTTGTTCATTACAACGAGATTGTATCGAATTTCCATGCAAATGCAAATAATGCAATCGGCCGATCAGTCCGTCAGAGAGAGCGGATTCCCACGTGTTTCTAGTTAGATCCTTGCGCATCTGATCTGCACAAAAACTAGCCGGGAAGGTCAGCGGAGAAACTGGGCCGGTCTCGAATTGCGTGGACCCTTTCACTCTCGACGTATACCTGCGCTTTTTACCCGCTTCCCGGAATCTTGCAAGGGACCGATGCGACATCGGCTCTCAAACTGTTGGACTTGTAATGCCAGTGGCAATGGCGGCTGGGTATCAGAACAGATTTCGTCAAGGTGGCTACTTTCGTACCAATATCTGCCCTGTGTGTCAGTTTAACGGGTTTCCAAATCCATTTTATAGTTACTGGGCAAGAAACATATAACTAAAGTATCAGAGTCGGGAACGCGCGAGTTATTTTTCAAATTCAGCTTAATATTGCTAGTTTTGTCATTGGTAGAGGATTCGAAATAAGTTAATTTAAATGAACACTAAAATGATTTTGTTTTGTTTATATAATTTTAACGCAAATTTTGTTGCGAAACAAATTACAAAAACACAAATGTTGAAAAAACTTCCACGAGCAGGATTTGAACCTGCACCCTTCTGACATACCGGGACAGACCAATTGAGCTATCGTGGTTCTAACCAGCCCGCTGAAATTATTCAACACTTCACACAATCAGATGTTAATGAAAAAAATCATAACATATCACATGTTAATGACAGTAGTTGTTGACATTGAATAGGCGCCTTTGGCTTTCAAAGTAAAAAAGTAAATAGTGTTGAATAATTTCGGCGGGCTGGTTAGTACTACTTACAGTTTAGTTATTATTTAAACACCGCTTAAAGATAGCTTGTAAGTCATTGGTGAGGATTCAGGATAAGTTAATTAAAATTAAAACTGTTTTTTCTTTCCCTATTCTTCATGGTTTTAGTGCCAGACTGTTTTTAATGTTATTTGCAATACATATTTACCGTACAAGTACTGTGGAGGTATTCACAGTTTTGGAAGCGTTGGCGTTTGTACGAATGGGCTGCAATATTTCGCAAATTCTTCTTTTACCGAAGGACCTTAAAATAAATCAAATGAATATGGGATGGGCACAAAAAGCGGGTTAATTACTCGCCGTCGGGATTGATCGCTTCCATGAAAGGATGGATAGTTTTTAAGAGTGCGCCTACCGAATGGCTGGTTCTCTTATAGTAGGTACATCACGTGTGCGGTGTGAAATCCGATACTGTAGCGTCAGATGATGATCCTAAATAAAAGTAAGAGAATTGTGGGTTTTACCAATTGATTCGCGTTAAAGTTTTTTGGTTACAAACCAAATGGTGACCAAGGAAAGTATGCTTAATCAAGCTTTAGCGAAATGTTGAAAATAAATTACGGTTACAAAGTCGCTGTCACCGCGACCATAAACGCGAAAGTTTGTAAGTATGGATGGATGTTTGTTACTTTTTCACGTAAAAACTACTGAATGGATTTTAATTAAACTTTCCTCATATACAGACCATGACCCAGACCAGCATATAGGATACTTTTCTTTTTTTTCTGTAGTCTTCGCGTACGAAGCTAGTTGTATATATTTTTTTGCGTTCAAACAAAAGATCTAGTTGAAATCAGACAATGATGTAGAAAGTTCTTTGTAGAAAAGTATCGTATTGTCGATCGCAGTGAAAGCTCGGTTGTGTATCAATAGTCATTTCATTATTTTTTTTACTTTATTTTTTACTTTTTTTTTACTTTTTTTTTACTGTAGTCTTTGCGAACGAAGTTGCGGGCAACAACTAGTCATTCATAAAAGTTTATTTGTTTTGTAAATTACTATTTATTTATTTATTTAATTACTATGCTGTTTATACGATTAAAATTGTAAACAACACGCACAATATTGTTGTAAGTACTAAATTTAAAATAATTTATTTATAGTAAAATTATGTATATTCAGGTATCATATGGTTTGCAGATATTGAAAGTAGCAACATCGATTATACCTGGGTTGATAAACCGCACACTTACATATACAATTATTTTTATCGAAATTCAAATAGTTTTTGCTATCAAGTCGAGGCCTCGCTTTTGTATTCAGGTAGAAATATCTTTTTCTTGAAATGCAGCGAAAAATTTAAAAAGATCAACAACAAATTGTGATTTGCTAGCATGAGTTTAAAGTTTAAAATTTTATGATTTCGGCAAATGGTTATTGTGACCAGTTGTTTTGCTATGAAAATCGATATCAGAGTTTCGATCATTTATAACTTGCATTTGACGGGCAAACAAAACGAATAGAAGGATAGAAAAAGTGTCGGAATTCGAAACGGTGAAGAGTGGAAATGAAGTATTATTGCAACACTTGCACTTTCGAGCGTCCCCGTGATCCGGTTGCAGTTCTCCGATTTCGATTCATATTACTTCACTATCGTTCTGGTTGTTTGAGGCTTTTCAATTGACTTTCCATTTCATTTTGTTTTTCACAGCGTTTTCTAGATGTCGATTCTTTGGTTTTCATTTGTCCGTAGTCTTGCGTTCTTTTATATCTTACGGGTTAGCACTTGGCCTCTCTATACTACTACTTGCCATCTCACTTGATGTTAATTGATGATAAGGCCGAAAGTGCGATTCATTAATTATTTTATTTCTATTTGTACTCAAACAGATTACAATCAATGCCTGAGTAGTAACATATTTGGTAAATCTTATTAGCTAGACGGTAATCCTTAACAAGTGTACACAGCAGTATGATGTTATAAACTTATATTATAAACTTCCACTTGCTTACGTGCTAGAAGTATTTGGGTCCTTGGAAAAGCACCGGATATTCTCTACCGGTAATTCCTCCGTTAACATTGATTGATCAACTACCGGAAATTTTATGTTAGCGGAAGCGAAAACATTTATTATAACAATCAAATAAACACATTTTGAAGCAAACATTTTCAGTTCGTTTAAGCTCAATCAGTAAACATCAATTAAAAAAGAAAGTTGCGGTGAAAAGGGTACCTACTCGAGAATTGCTTGTGTGGTTTTCAATGTTGCCGGTTTAAACGATACAATTAAGTAAGGTCCGGCACGCCACATCGAATATAAACATGAAGGCTTATTTGCAGAGTACAGTGACGGACTGTTTGGCAAGAATTGGCTGTTTGTCGGTGCTTCGACACAATGGCATGTAGGTGATTCTACAAGCCCGGGCAGTGAAGGCGAACTATACCGCTCCAGTGCATCGTGAGACCGTATAACACGATAGAGGTACTGCTCAAAGGGAGCTACGTCACAGTATTGTACTTATCTTGGTCTGATGAAAATTTGTACATGTGATCATTGAATTGTAAAATTCAAGTCATTTGTATCAAAAGTGACATCGACGACAGAAAATAGCTTGACTTGCGATATAGAAGTTACAGTAAGAGGGAGTTGGATGTCTTGTTGTTGATTGAAACGCGTGTTTCACTTATTCTGATGAGTAATTAAACAACAATATTATTATAATTTTATAATAAATCTATTTTCATTATCAAACAGTGGTAAATAGTGCCAACACAACTAGTTAGGCTCTCATGGTTGCACCCAACCCGTGCAAATTACGATAAAACTACTCATTTGGGTGAAACGCTGTCATTTGTATTGAATTCTAGTTAACTAAAAACTTGTATAACATATAAATAAAGTTAACTAACGACAACAGAAGATGATTGTCAATTGATGTACCTATTTGTTTACACAAGTACACATTTCGCCGCCAAAGGCAGCTCAGAACGGCCACTCGAAATAAAGCAGGTTCAATAATAAATGAGTCCCAATAAGAGCTTCTTTATATTCTGCTATGTTACGAGTTTCTTTGCTTTTTTAATTTTTGACTGACACAAAGCTTGGCGAGGCCTGTGTTGCAGAGTGTACCACCGCTCGCCAAGCCAGCGCGTCTGGCATCAAGCATCGCGCCAACACTTTCGCCGCGCACACGTGCAGATTATGACCCTTCAAAAGGATTTTTTACAATAAAACATATGCCGCTTTTTGCTTAACCCACTTTAGCTTCGATTATAACCTTCTTACCTACATTTGCTGCGCCCTTTGTGGAGAGCAGCAAGCCGCCCGCCGGAATGGTTACATTACCTATTCGAAGATGTATGCAGTTTTTTTTTGCTTACGTACTCTGAATCGAGTGCGTTGTTATTAGTAAACATTATAATAGAGAAAAAAATTATTAACTTTGGTATTCACATTATAAGAAACCATCGATGTACAATAATTTTTAGGTTATACGTATATCCATGTTCGGCAAAATGGTATCAATTCAAAATATATTTATAAAGTTCCATATATATTGTTTACCTGGAATGTAAATTATAAGTAGGTAGTAAATTTCATTTCATTATCATTTCATATATTAACACTCACTGTTGGGTGTATTTATTTTATTTGTATCTTTGGTTTAGCCTTTCGTTGACATACTAAATTAATTAAATATAAATAAATAATAACTTAGCCAGTGCTGTTCGAACCTCATCCACTGCACTCCGAAAAATCTTCTGCGCATCTGGCACGTGGTCTGCCTCGAGGCTATCCCGCACCTCTAGGCCACAAATCTTGGTAAAAAAGTTATAATACAATAAAACTTATTTGAATACAAATGTTCGCATTGTTTAGTTCGCAATTATGTATCACAGCCCTCTCGCGCGCTTTTGCAGGCAACGTAGTAAAGAGCGCTATATATTCCACCAGAGCCTCAACACATTTGTTAAGACAATTAAAAGTATGAATTGAAGAGAACATTAGATTAAATCTACATATTTTTTTAATTACACGTTTTTATAAGCCATTTAATTAGCCGTTTTCATATGTAACATTTTATTTAGAGGTGCGTGGTTAAGGTAGAGATGAGTAAATAGAGGTTGGAGTTTTCTATACGTTTTGCTGTCCCAGGAATAGCTTAATATAGTGGAACATTTTCAGAAAACAAAGGTGAGGTCTATGTGAATCAGTACGAGTAATAAGCTTTTGAGGCCTGCCTGGCCAGTGACTAATGTCTAAGTAAATTTTATTCCAAGAAATAAAAGTTTCACATATTTTTAGTGCCGCTGCCTGTTTGTATTATAATCAAGGTAATCTCTAAGGATAGTTTCTATCCCTGGTACTACAAAGCGGTGTTTAAAGTTAAACAATAAGCCTAAAAATATATGCTAAAAAGTAACAGCATCTGTTTGAAGCAATGTCTAACTTTAGCTATCGTTTTGTGATAACGCAGCATAAGTCTGAGGGAGAAGAGCCGTCGTTTGGTTTTGCATAGGCAGATGCCATTCCCCAAATCCTTTGCCTTGCCAGCGAGTCCCCGTCACTATGTGTTGCATAGACAAGCTCCGATTCTGCTACAGATATAGGACATCTTACACAACATAGATGTTAATAATTATGCAGTAACAAAAATTTGGCGTGACTTATACTTTATGTAAGTTAAGTTTAAATAAAACTTAAAGTAATAATAATATTATTAGATTTATTTGTAACGATCGGAAAAGTTACACTAACTTTGGTGGAAAGCAAATAACCCTCGCAGTGGATCATCATTTTTTTTTTCTTTTTTTTTTGAGATAGATTGCTGATTGCCTCTTCGGCATTTTCAGCTTCACCGGGCTTTAGTGGATCATCCGATAACCATATGAAGCGTATTTATATTACTCCGATGTATAAATCCATATGTCACGTTTGCGACCAGCAGGTAGCTCGAGATCGAGAGTGTATGAAAAACTAAGTGTGGTTTAGTTTTTGTTTATGATTACACACCCGCGCGCGCGCGTGGAGGCTGGAAGAGAGCGGCCGAGATCGCACTTCGCTTGTGCAATAATAACAGGGCTGCCGCGAAACATGGAAATATGGTCGCTAAAGGAATTCATTTGTTAAAGCTTTTTAGTGTTGCCAACAAATACATATTACCTACAAAGCGATAGGTAGACGAAATCTTTCATAGTTTCTTATGCTTAGTTCTCCAGAAGATGTCACTGTTCCCTTCGAGTGATGTGTAATGTGTCATTAAAATATAGACGCACACCGACTGGAATAAGATAGCTCGAGAAAGAGATACCTTTTTTTAAAAATATTTTATTGTTAAGCACTTGACCTTCTCACCTGATGTTAAGTGATGATAAGGTCGAAGGCCCACTTCACCCGGAATCCTCACCTAGTGAGGCACTGGCTATCTTATCTCTAGCTGCCAAACACAACAATGCTACAAACATTGACGTGATGGCGACATATTTAAATAAGATGGTGGTAGCTAGCCAGGCGGACAAACAAGCCCTACCACCAATCAAACCGGGTCCACAAACATGTACCCCCGCTGTGTCTTAACCACTACTAGACCACAGAGGCGGTTAGACAAAGGAAGGGCTTAGGAGAGGGCTTGACCCAACAGTAATTCTACTGCTCATATCAACAAAATTATAAAATAGATTACTGCTAATTCATTGTCCATGTGTGTAAGCCTTAGGAGCCCAACTTTAAGCCGTTAGTGGGCTGACGATGATGATTCAAGACGTGATTCAAAACGTAGAAGCGTGCAGCTTCTACGTTTTGCGATTTAGTAGGCAAAGGGTGAACGTCAATTTTTACTCGTTTCCATATAGTTTTGAAAGAGACTGAAGTTGCTTTTATTGTAGTCTCCATTGATTTGATTGAGTCTGGACTCCATATATTATCTCTGTCCCAAGATTTCTCGCGCGTCAGCCCTAGAAATGTTTGCGTCAGATCCCACGGTTGCGGTAACCGGAGTCGGGTGTCCACGGCTTCCGTCCGGCTTTTAGCGACGTCTCATCGGTCACCAGAGACACCTCCCTCCCCCTGCCGCCCCTCCCCGCCCGCCCATACATCCATCAGCCTCGACACCTACGAACAACACAGCCGCGGCGGCGCACGGACGACGCTATTAATGCCCACTATAATAACATGTGTAACAGAATCAGCTAGGAATTAACGTAGGCTGGGGCCAGATAAAGGAAGCACCGAGGTAGGCACCGGCCGCTTCTACCCAGAGTCATTAATATTAATTAGGCTCGGTGGAGCCTGGCGCTCAATGCGCGCCTCTTTGCTTCTGACTCGCTGCGAAAATTAATTACTCGCAATCTTTATGTTCCAATTATAAAGGCCTTCGCAACAAATTAAATCTGTCCGGAGCAGGCCTCTTTTGAGAGAGGTTTCACTCTCTTTGTGGGCTTGATAAATGTTCCTTTGCAAAAATTCTTTGAATACGCCGAAAAGTAGATATTTCAGTTAATACATTCAATGAATAACTGAAAATACTTAAATCACAGCTTTCGTTAAGCTATAACAATGGAGCGGCAATTTTATTGCGAACGATCGTTACTATGAATGGAAATGTGTGTGTAATTGTATGTTATTGCAAATTCGCGGTTGCCATAATAAAAGCGAAATCGATTCCTGCGTTCCAGCTTTTGCATAAACGTGCACGACTTCCGCATTCGGCGGGCAAAAACGAAATCTCAGCAGAAAAACTACCAAGTTTCCCTTTCATCGGAGGCAAAATATTTAACGGCCGTAACCGGATATCTCGAGGTGGCTCTTGGAAACAAAGAAAAAACCACCAACGTGTTATTACGCGAAACCAACGTTTAATAAGCCCATTTTTTTAGTGGGCAATGGTTGTGCTTATCCATTAATTCGTTATACGTGCAAAAAACATTTGGCTATGCCAACGCCTATATTTGAATAGTTCGGTGGCGCACTCATTGTTGTGGGAAGATGCGGAAATGGGATATTTTCTTTCGCGTAATATAATATTCTTTTGCATTATGTTTGACCCATTGCAAAAAGTATCGGGATTATAATAATTGCACAATTAACAATACTTGCACGAGTAAAAGCGAATGATAATTAACATAATGTTTCTTTCATAAATTGCTTAGCTGATTTGTTTTGATAAAGTTTTATAAGTGATTATATGTTTTGTTAAATTATATATATATATATTATCTTCTCAGTACAAGATCTCCCGCCCAGAGTAGACTTACGAACCGATGGCATAGTGACATTCACAAGAGCTACTTGTAGCCTAAACTGAATAAATGATTTTGAATTTTGAATTTTTTGAATTTTATATTTTTATATTATAATCAAGATAATTAAGTTTAGATCTCGTTCATAATACTTAGTTACCGATTTATTCATTAAATAAAATGAGTTTTGTTGACAGTATTTAACACTTGTTTAGGGTTAGTTAAACAAGTAAATTGACTATCAATATTTCAACCTATTAACCAGTGGGTAATTCGTTATATAACCACGTTATGCCACAGTTTCAATTGATTGCTTCTCGATTTCTTACCACGAATTGATTTTCATTTAGGCTGCTAAAATTGCATCGACTCCTGGATGTCTTTTCATAAAAATTTGCCCATTGAAATAGTTTTGAGTGACGTACGCCCACACAATGGCAAGTCTGTATTAAATGCTCTTTTTGACAATCAAATGTTTTCTATAAGTTTCGGTTTAGTGTCACTTTGGACAGGATACGGTGCCATTAAGGCCCCAAGAGGCTTGCGATGGGTTTGCGACGTCAGTCTCTTAAATTAGGCATGTCACAGTTGTGCGTTATGGCGATTTTTTCGACATCCTTTGCGCATTTTGTATTTCGTTATTAAATGTGTACGCGTCCTATTGCACAGAATGCTTAAAAAATGGCGGATTATATGATCAAAGAATTGGATTAGACTGTTCGATCTTTACTCCTAAGGTTTTGTAGTTTATTTTATTAATTTATTTATTTATGAATTAATCAATAATAGCAATTGGAATACAGTCAATAATTGCTTTATTATAGTCAAAAACGATTTTTAAAATGGAACACGAAATATAGAGTTATATCCTACTAATATTATAAACGCGAAAGTTTGTAAGTATGGATAAATGTTTGTAACTCTTTCACGTAAAAACTGCTGAATGGATTTTAATGAAACTTTCTTCATATACAGACCATGACCCAGACCAGCATGTAAGAATTTTTTTTAATTTTTTTTGTTGTAGTTTTCGCGAACGAAGTCGCGGGAAACAACTAGTAAATACATATAACATTAAGTTAAGTTTCCCAAAGTTTCCAAATAAATTAAAAAGAAATAGTTTTATCATAATTTCCTTCTTCTTTCCTTTTTCATTCAAAATTCAAATTTCAAAATCATTAATTCAGTGTAGGCTACAAATAGTTCTTATGAACGTCATTATGCCATCGGTTCGTAAGTCTACTCTGGGTGGGAGACCTTGTACTGAAGAAGAACCGGTAAGAAACTCAGCAAGTGTCAAGCTTTTTTCTCCATTACAGCGTCAAAAATAATGTAAAATGCCCATAAAAGGACACTTTCCATCACAAATAAACACACAAAAAATAAAAGACAATCACAACACACAAAAAAAAACAATTTTTAAAATATATACATATAAGTTTGCAAAAATTACATCAGTTTCCTACTAATTTAAATTTTTACAATGTCATACAGTACTAATATAAGTAAAAAATTGTCTAAGAAAAACAAAGTTAAAGTATACGAGTACAATAATAATAAAATAAGATAAGTAAGCAAGAGCAGACCTGCCTCCACAGGCGGCACCCATTCACGAGTATGACATATGAATCAGCCATCGCTTCACTCAACCATATCTTAGGGAACGCAACGACCCGACGCACACGCCACCACCACCACCACCACGCAGAGACAATAACGAGAGCATGCCACACTCAAGCTACCTACTCTAAATAAGAACTTAATAAATTGTTTAACGCAACATAAATATTGTTTGTAAACTGTAGGATATTGCTGATAAAGGCTATCATATCAGCGCTAAGATATTAAAGCATAATGATTATTATAACCAGGCTGTTTTGTCATCTAAATATTCTTTGACTGTATATTTGACTGTATAATAATCTTTCAAAGAAGATTTTACATGATTTTTAAACTTATCTAATGGTAAATCTTGTACAGTACTAGGTATTTTATTATAGTAGTGTATACCTTGCCACAAGAAAGAGCCAAGAACCTTTTGCAGCCTGAACAGTGGCATTACAATTTTTTTCTTATTTCTTGTATTGAAATTGTGTACGTCACTGTGTTTAATAAATGAGTTGACATTGCAACGTACAAAGACTATGCAATTATAAATAAACTGAGATGCAACTGTAAGAACACCAATTTCTTTAAAAATATTTCTTAGAGTAGTTCGGGAACCTAGTCTAGAAATGGTTCTTATTGCTCGTTGCTTCTTATTTGTTCTTATAGTAAAATAAATTGTATATATATAAATATATATATAAATAAATAAATAAATAAATATAGTTTCAACATCAGCCGCAGTAAGATGCCATACGACATGACACTATGAAAATAGCTAAAATAAAACTGTTGTAGCAGTTTCAACGTCTGTTAATTGTCTTATTTTTTTGATGGCATAAGCAGCAGAACTGAGTTTGCCGGCCAATTTCGATATATGAGGATTCCATTGAAGTTTTGAGTCAAGTGTTATACCTAAGAAGACTGTTGAATTAACTATATCTAATTTATCACCGTTTATTCTAACTTCCGGTTAGTTCATAATTGCCTTCTTAAGAAGAAGAAGAAGAAGAAGAAGAAGATAGAACATGGTATTAAGCTAGCGATGCCTTATGTCATCACTCAGTTTTTCCAAAACTCATACTTAAAACTGACCTTTTTCTACGATTTTATATTTTATTATTCACCCCTTGTAAGATATGTGAAAACTAGAAAATTCTATAACATTAAAAAACTTAGCCTTTATTATGTTAAGCGTTGGCCTACTGACGGTTAGGCTGAAAATGGAATCGGATGTTCGCCCGGAATCTTGAGGAACCACTGAGCAACTGGCTATCTTATCTCTAACTGTCGGACACAACAATGATACGCTACTAACATTGTTGTTAGGGCGACAGATTTAGATAAGATGTTGGTAACTAGCCAAGCCTATTAAGAAAACCACCCTATAACTTACCAAACTTAGTAAAGTTAAGTTCTATTAAATGTCTGTATGTATTTTGTTGCCTTAACTAATGAATAAATAAATTGCCTGCTTTGCAATCAGATCTTACCTTTAAACGAAAGAGGCGGCTAAGTTATCATGCAATACTTAAGAATGCTAATTGCAATAAAAAAATAACAAAACAAAATTTTGTAGTAACTTAACAATAATATCTAACGTTTAAAGTGAATAAAACCTTCATCTTTTCGTTATATTTAGCTATTACACTTCTAAATTTTACTTTTTTATTTTCAAGTGCTAATTGCTGCACTGAAGCTAAATTAAATATTCATAAAATTTTATAAAATACAGTGAAAAAATTAAACGCCCACCCGACCCAGCCAGGAATCGAAACTGGGTCTTCCGCAATTCGGGCGGCTGCACTGACCAGGTTCGATTCCTGGCTGGGTCGGGTGGGCGTTTAATTTTTTCACTGTATTTTATAAAATTTTATGAATATTTTATTACACTTCTATTAATTTATTAATTTCTTGATTAATTGAAAGGTTTCCTTTTGTGTCGGCACGGCTT
The DNA here is from genome assembly GCA_949315975.1 of Eudonia truncicolella. Lineage (NCBI taxonomy): Eukaryota > Metazoa > Arthropoda > Insecta > Lepidoptera > Crambidae > Eudonia > Eudonia truncicolella. The sequence continues at coordinate 12,893,823 of OX438829.1, read as the reverse complement.
AATGGTGCGCTTGGGTGAGCTAAAGTTTTATCTCTCTCAAAGTTCTGAGCAAAGTGAACAGAATCGGAGGCGGACATAACAGAGTAACACAGTTGTGTGATTATAAAAAAAACACAATTAATTTCCTGTCAATAACTGACCATGCTTAAGTGGTTGTGTGGGATCTTGTGGGCCGATGCGAGATTAATGAATTTCGCATTAGACACGTCCGAATTGAATTCAAATTGGACTTTACAAAATCGGAAGTGCATAGTGCGTGTTGAATGGTGCAATTCGCAATAGATTGTTGCGAATATGTGGAAAAAAACGCATCGCCGGCCGCGGCCAAGGGCCGTCCCACAGCTGGCCCTGTCAAATGATATTTTGGTAATCCGATAAGTATTTTTTACTGTCCCTTTTGAGATGTTTTTGCGCATTGTGTTTGTTGAACGGTAGTGGTATCGATTTGGATTGATGAGGATCTACAGGATAGCATTATAGACTTAATTCAAAGTTTTGTACATTTCACTACATACATTTAATTGGATACTTTAAATAAGTATCTTTATCAACATTCAGAATGTCTTTAAAAAATTTGCATAACTACAATGGGATTGGGCTGAAACTGGGCTTCCACCAGTGCGATAAGGCGGAGCGGCAAACTGACGCGAATATGGCAGGACGAGCTGGATGCATAGTGAAAGGAATCCATATTCCCAGCAGCCGGACAAAATAGGCTTAAGAAAGTGAAAGGAATCCCTATGCCCAGCAGCCGGACAAAATAGGCTTAAGAAAGTGAAACGAATCCCTATTCCCAGCAGCCGAACAAAATGAGCTTATTATATTAATAATAATTAGTAAGTAATCAGCATGACATGTAAAAAAAACAATTTGATTTAAGTATTTTGTATATCAATTTCTATATGAAGACATAAAAGTCCTGAATATACTATGCGATAGAATTTAGTGGTGGTGAAACTGACTCGATTTTTGATTAAGAAATAGCCAAAAAATAGCCAAGACATTTTTTAAAAACATAATATCAAACGAAAACGTACCCACTACCTTTGAACAAGCACTCCGTTCAAATCTAATGCCAGATTTCGAGTCACCAAAAGATCTGATCGGTACGGACCTCGAAAGGGCCGAAAGTCGTAAATGGGCCCGTCGTCCACAGGCGATTGTATAGTGATTTGTGTACGAGGCGTCCGATCAGAGGAGGGCCTGTTGCGTCAAAGGTGTTGTCAGCGGCAGGAGCGAAGGTCGCCTGATCCACGTCACGCGGCGGAAAGGATTTTCTTACCCAGTAGTGCCGGCGCGGCGTTTACATAAACTTTCTTCATATTTCGGTATACATATTTCTGAAATGAAAAAAAATACTGAAATACCCCTAAAATGTGTAACTACGGATCCTACTTATTTGGAAAGTCAAGGAATATAGGGCCTTTTTCAATGTTCACAGGAAACTATAAGAAATCTTCTAACATACATACATACCATACATATTAATATTTGATTTTCGGAACAGACTGCTTATTATTTAAAATAATTTAGTTTACACACCTTCACACAATATTTTGCTATTTATTACTAATTATTTGGTTTGAACGTTTGTAAAACAGATTGTTGTTTTATATTTTTTTTAACATAAAATATTGTCACCCGCAATGTGACTACGCCTTTAGCACCGCAGGGTGTAGATTGATATCAAGCTTTTAAAAAATAGACGAAATTCTTACTAAATAAGAAAAGTAAAATTTATAGTACCAACATTTTCAGTATCGTAATGTAATGATAAAAAAAAACAGTTTTCATTTCGACATTAGATATTTTTATTTTTTGATCTTACTACCTCCACGCCAGTTCAGTACGCGTGCGGCCTATTACAGCACCACTTAACAAATATAAGCTCAAATAAAATTTTACAGAATGGCCGTTGCATTTTAGAATATCTTTTATGTGAGGACACACCTGGATGTCCCGCGCATTGTCCACGGGTCAAAAAATGTTCAATAGATGTTCTGACAGGCTCCCGTTAGATACTGGCTCTATAGGTCACTTTTTACTGCATTTTTAAAATTAAAAAAACGCCATGTGCTCGACAAATTATGCATTCCGTTGCGTCACAATGGAGTTGGTCGCTCGCGGCGGCACGAGTGCGTATTGTGTTTTCGTAAAAATTGCGTTTTGATGTCAAGCAGCTCGCTTTGTGCTCTGCAGCGCGGCGTCTCCTGCGCGCTAAATGTTTGCCCACAAACGCGGGCCGCCATTATTTTGCCGCGGCGGCGATGCAACTTCTATGTGTGTGTGTTAATTGCTTCGGCATTTTATAATATCGTGTGTACGTACGCAAGATATTTAAATTGATTTTGTATGAGACGGTTCTGTTTTTTAAGTTTATTACAAACTAATTATTGTTTTTAATAAATAATTTAATTAACTTTAACAAGTTTTAAGTATTGCTGTTAATAGTCTATAATGTAAAGCCGATATAGGTATACGTAAACTAAGCAATACGTGCTATCTATAGAACGCGCCACATTGTCTAACGGTCGAAAGTCAAATCAATGGAATATTGACAGATATCCGCGGATGGACAGAAAAAGGGCCCTAAGCTGGTCCTATGGTTATCTATTCGATTGCATTCACGATCAATGCGTGCAGATAAGCGACGGAGCGATCCCTTGTTTGCATCAAACAAAGAGTCCAACGTGCTAAACTTATCTTACGTTTGCATAGGGCACCACAAAAAATGTATGGCGATGTTATTTTTGAATTTGTGCAAGAAGTGTGACAGCGGACAAGACGAGTCGCGCTTCACAAAAGGTGACAGCGTCGAGGAAGGAGTGACACAAAGACTGCGACACATGAAAGACGTTATGAATGGGCTTGGAGAAGGAGTGACTGGACCCGCCGCCCGCCGCGGGCCACGGCCAGCCGCCACAATACACTATCACATTAATCCTTTTCGGACATTTCGACAATGATGGCGAAAGGTTGTGAAAAAACAATATGACTTCAATACGTGCGTATGCTAACAGTCACGCGGTATTACCGTTAAGAGCTTACTATGCTCTTATCTTTGCATTTTATTATACTAAAACGTACATAGAAAAAAGTAAAGAAAACAATAACATAACCCAAAACCTTTGTTTATCAAACGATATAAGTTTGATTGGGAATTATATTTTTCATTTGTTCCGAAATCTTATAACGCACGCGCCTTGAACATGGCCTACACACAGGTCAAATAAACAAAGACAGAAAGAAAGAGTGTTCATAGTAATATACATATACCTACTTTACGACATAGAGTTAACTGAAATAAGAGAAATATTTATTTTGCTATCATAATCAATCATTTTTCGTTGATGGACCAGCTCTGGTACATAATCCTTATGTTTCATAATAACATCTTACATTAATTATCAGGAGCTAGTCCTGATGTAATTAGTTACAAAGCTGATGACGTCTTTTCACCACCCAACTAAACATAAGCACAACAGTACAATCATTAGAAACAAGGGATTTGTATGTACACATGAAAACATGCAATCGTTCGTAATGCCCACTCGGAGTAAACATAAATCCAGCTTTAGCGTTAAAATAAAAAGAGGAGTTCTGTAAGTGGGATAGTGTAGGATATAATTCACATTTATGCGGAGCGGCCGGCTGGCGGTGCGTATCGAGGCACCGGGATAGTTCGCAAGGACAATTCTCGGAGAAAAAGGGAATTATTCATCACACCCGGAAGGGGAGAGCTCGTGACGCAACCATAGAATAGCCACCTGTGGACGCCCGGAATGACATAACCGCCGTAAGTCGCACGTTCGGATTGAAACCTTATTGCACTAACAAAGGGTTCACTTCTTTTGGTTGCGAAACAGGCATTGGGCAATTTAGATAGATTCAGAGGGTCCAGTTAACTGTTGCCAGTTGCAGAATCAAAAGTTTAAACGGCCGTCGAGAACAAAGGGCGCTCGGACAGGGCCGTGCCGCCATGGCAGGGATAAATATTCAATGCGAATCCTTTGGAGGCGATATTTTATACTTTATTCTTAAACGATTGTCGCCGGCTCTCACCTGCGCGATCTACTGGAACGATACAAGAAGAAAGGCTCCAAAATTACATTTGAGTCCTGTCCTGGAGGGTTAGTGCAGAACGTAACGGACTTTTAATGTTTGAATTAATAATGAGAATAGCACAAACAAGTAACTATTATAACACAATAGAATTTTAGTTCGAATTCCTACAATACAATGACGTTGGAGCAAGTAATGTCATTTAAAACGAGAAACCAGTCTGAACGTTAAAAAACATGAAAGAACGGAAAAAAAATACAATTAACAATTTTAACCACATAATTGTGTAAAAATTTTTGCCATTTCAAAGTAATTAAACAGTTACAAGTTTTCTATAAAAAATTATAATTAATACAACCGCCTTTCCCATCATAGTCACGTCAATTCATACAAACGAGTTTGTAATCAATCATAAGATTGTTGCTATCGGTATTGATCCTTGATCAAACGCCCTTCCGTTATAATACGCCAAAACCAGACTTTGTGCAAACTTTACCCGGAATTTACATTAAAATCACATGCGAATAGAAAAAAAAACTTGGCTAAAACTGGAATTCATTGTGTTCGATTGATTCGTAACGGCCGAACGCACAATTATGTGAATGAAATATTCACAATTTTTGTAAATTCGGCGTTAGCTGGCACATCTGTCGTTCACACGGAAGTATGGGGTCGACGCGAGGACGGATTCAAAAACAATAATTACACATGTATTACGGGCCTGAAACAGGAGCTCTATGGTGCGGCGATTGGCGTGTTCGGGTTATGATCTTGCAAGTTAAGCAACTTCGCAACGCCAGTTCTTGGGATAGATGACCAAAATAAAATATCTCTTCTTCCTGTTTCGGAAGGTCCCTGTTGTTGTCGTCAAATGGCAGTCGTTAAAACCCACTAACCCACATTGGGTCAGGTTGGGTCAGTATACAAGGGAGTTAGGGCTGATTAACCTAAAGTTGATGAAATAGTATATCTACATAATTTTTATTTTGATTATTTTATTACAACTCAATCAACGTTTGGAACATACTGTACATTTCGTTCCTGTAATTCTAAGGTTATAGCCCAATCTCCCAGGAGTGGTTAATTAATAGTTTGATAATTATGATAATGTTATAATCTTAACTTAGTGTATCTGAACTCAATATTTGGCACCTACTTGTATAAATAATTTATTTGCAACACAGCAATTTGAGACAAGAACAAAGAGCGAATTTTTTTAAGACAGAGAGACCTTTAATGTTTTCTGCTAATAGTAGATGTGGCCTCGTATTTTTACGACGACGGCCTCAACGATTGTTCTAGGCAGCTACCATTGTGACTACCGCTGCAAAAACGTTTTAGCGAGGCTCTATCGCACTATGTGCCGTAGGACAATGCAGATGGACCATAAAGCCGGGTTGTGCTCCAGTTTGCGAAATGGCATAGTTAATATTCGCATTGTGTGGCGACGCAACAGGACAAATGTCTTGCGCATGTCGGCGTTGTTTGTGCCAGGTCGGGCCCTATTGTCTACTTTCCCTTTTAACGTGACGTTTTGACATTGAATGCGTAAACATCTATATCGTTATCTACGTGTCCTTGAACCGGACTAGGTACCTATTTTATCTATTTTGTCTGGACTGCTATTGTCTCGTGAAATGTAAACTTATTTGCACTACAACTAAATTTGTTAATGTTAAAAATAATTTTAAGATATCGTCATTGGCCCATCGTCGGTCTATAAACAGCACACTGCTTGCCAGCATACTAATTCAAACTTGATACGGAAAAATTGCATAGAAGTACTCTTTAAGATAAATCCATGTTTTTGGCTAACAAATAATTTTGTCGTAGGTAGGTATACAATAACATAAAAATATATTATATTCCTAGGCGGTTATTGCGATCAAATAGACCTTCACTTTAACGTTATGGATAAATTATATAACCTCATCAATATTCAGATCATTGTCTGATCTGGACTCCAAAATAAAAGTAAAACCGAAATAAAACAAAGATTAACACAGATAAATTCGTGTTTTTTGTAATCTTTGTATATGTCCATACCTACAGTACTTATTTTCTGCTTCTCTTTTGTTTTTTTAATCAGCTCAAGTTCTAAGTAATTTGTTTACATTTAAGTAGGTATTGTAGATTCTGTTTACCTTTAAAGTGGTTATTAATACATTTTGAATTGTCCTTGTGTTGTTAAAAAAGAAAATAATATCACTCTTAATTATTATTATCTACTAGGTACTTAAACTATACCTTACGTAAAGTAGTATACATGTTATAATAGTAGTTTTATTTTATTTTAATTGTACATTTTTGCTGACAATTGAATCGGTTGCTTAAGTTTGTTTTTTTGCGGTTAGTTATCGCTTCACATGCCACTCTTACTCCATGAGATATCCTTACCAGACGGTTGAGATATCCGAGTATTAAGTCCGTCTTATGCCATATTTTTGCAATAAAGCATAAATAAAGAAAATATAAGTTTCTTGCGAACAGCCATTAGCCGTGTCGTTATCGCCGAGCGAGCGGTATAAAGGCTTAGGATTCGCAAACATTGTGTGTTTTACAACCGGTTACGTTGCCAGTAAAAGGGTTCCTTTGTGTAGCTGAATGAGAGTTACAAACAATGCGTGTCTGCCTATTAACCATCGCGCAATGAGAACAGAGAGCAAAAGTGTTGGCGAAATTTTACGAATTCCTTTCAATCCCGACCAAAGTGATGTGTCCTTGAGTTCTCCTCGGGAAGGCTTAATTGTGGTTTCACGGCTTCAAAGAGTTGGTCCCTTCGAGGGGGGTGGGCGAGGGTCGACCACCTTTCTCGCAAAACAAAGAAACTCCCAGCCATCACTTTCACTAGAATCCTAACCTCATTTTAGTGCTGTGATTCAACATTGGAACGATAAATATACTACATAGACATTTGGATTTGACTTGAATTTGCAGTACTCTTCCAATAACTGACGCGTAATAAATAAAAAACAAATCACCATTTTGTTTTTGTTACTAAGTCTTCGTATAATATAATTTAATCATATCTTTGTTGAGTGAGGAGCTCGATGGCGTTGTGGTTAACGCGCCCGGTCTGCGATTGCTGAGGTTAAGCAACTTTCGCAAAGGGCGGTCATCGGATGAGTGACCAAAAAATTTATCTCGAGCTCCTCCGTGCTTCGGAAGGCACGTAAAGCTGTTGGTCCCGGATGCATTAGCAGTCATTAACAGACCCAACCAATGCATACTGGACCTGCGTGGTAGTTTCTATCTAGCTATCTATCCATCCATTTCTGCATAGGCAAGGCTCGTGCCCCAGTAGTTATCTTGTTATATTTGAGAGTTTACTTAATTAGTGTAACTAGTTTTTCGTGTATGTATCGTCACATGGCGGGATCGTTCATGAAGCTATAATTATACCGTAAGAATAACTAACCGATAAGGTCCGAATGACCATCAATCATGGGAATGGATCGCGCGTCCGATGGCAGAGATAGAGTGCCTGCCGACTGTGATCTATAAAGGCTCACTCTCATGCCTAATCACAAAACTATCTTTTATAAAAGAGTTGCCCTTAACAGTGATCTCAAAAGACACATTTTATATTATTTTTTTGCGCTATATATGAAATGCATGTTATAAAAAACAAAAAGTTAAAGTTACGTTAAAATTGGCTTTTAGTTATATTTCATATGTTGAACAAAAGCAATAACTACATAGATTTTACGCGATTCTACATACCGCTAGTCCGGCAGGTAGAGTCTACTAAGAGAAAATAATTGACCTACTTTGTTTAAAACGATTGCAATAATATATTTAAAATAATATATTTATGACGTTAAGTGTCAATACTATTCTATTCATGACTATTGTCTGTGTTTGTTCGATTGACTTTATCGATGGACTATAAGTTATCAGAAAAATTAATACAAATAAATACTTTTTCGTACCACTTGCTCAAAAAAGTGACATTCTATGCCACAAAAAGCGAACATAACAATAGTCATTTTTAATCTGTTAAAAACAGGGAAAGAAAATTGTACTGAATTTCATTCATCCTCTAGGGGGAAAATGTAGAATTTAATGTTTTTTTTTTAATCAATGAGCTTTCTTTCGTTTTCGTACCATTTGCGAAAAAATTAACACAATAATAATATGAGATAAACCTTTATTAAATATAATGACAATTAAACAAAAATACATTTTTAATCTGTTAAAAACAGGGAAAGAAAATTGTACTGAATTTCATTCATCCTCTAGGGGGAAAATGTAGAATTTAATGTTTTTTTTTTAATCAATGAGCTTTCTTTCGTTTTCGTACCATTTGCGAAAAAATTAACACAATAATAATATGAGATAAGCCTTTATTAAATATAATGACAATTAAACAAAAATACATTTTTAATCTGTTAAAACCAGGGAAAGAAAATTGTACTGAATTTCATTCATCCTCTAGGGGGAGAATGTGATTTAAATTTGGAATACTTACCGAAATTTATACTGAACTACATCTGTGTTTACACCATTGAGTTTGTATATAAATACTCAAATCAACTCATCAACAATAAATGTACCAAACAAAAATGTAACTCTCTCTATCAATAATTGGACCAATGTTTCGAATGTTAACTTTTACTTTTAATTGTCATTATATTTAATAAAGGCTTATCTCATATTATTATTGTATTAATTTTTTCGCAAGTGGTACGAAAAGTAGAGTATTTTCCTCGGTGATAAAGGTGTCTTAGTCTTGGGTGAACTTAAATCCCTCGCTACACTCAGGACTCGTCTTAAATCCCTCGCTTCGCTCGTGATTTAAGTTTTTAACACCCTCGCTACGCTCGGGAGTAAACCTCGAGTCCTTCGTTACGCTCGCGATTTAAATCGTCACCCGCGGCAGAAGACACTGCTTTATCCCCTTGGTTAATAATCCACTATTTCAGGCTTTTTTCATTTTACTTATCGCATCACACTCATAGTATATTCACTGTTACTTATTTCCATCAATCATCATCATAATCAGCCCACATCAGTCCACTGTTGAACATAGGGCTCTCCTAATATTCAATCAAAATTATCAAAAAGAAATTAGTTAGTATTAGTATTAATTAGCTATCATCATAAAGTGAAGTGCGCTTCTATCTACGGTCTAATCGCCTCTATTGCCATTAACTGTACCCAAAGACATTTAACTACTTACACCGTACCACTTGTAAATAAGTACAGACGCCAGCACATCAACCTGCCACAAACTGTCAAATTTCTTCAATAGACTTTGAACTTTATGCCTTAACTATATGAGTGAAAATGTATTGAAGAAATTTGTCAGTTTTGGATAGGGTGATATGCAGGCGTGTGTACCAAGCGCTTGCCGTGGATGTTGTAAGTTTAAATCAGAATCAGAACAATTTATTTGTGAGATGTAGGTTAGTATTACAATTATGAAAATTTATAAATTTGTTAGTTTCACTACTTTTCCACCTTAGATAAGGTATACAAATAAAAGTTTAAGCAAAATGGCAAATCATTACAAAAAAAAACAATAATAATACATTAACAATTCATATAAAATCAATACAATATGATGTCACTTACTGCTCACACATACCTATTATATTAAACCATTGATAAATAAATAAATTAAGAAAGAATGCGCAGATGTCATTAAAATACGAATAGTAGTTATTTATACGAATTTTTTTTATTCATAATAAATTAATTAATTGAGACTGTAAAATGTAAAAGCAATAAATGTCACTTCAAACCCCTACTAATTCCACATTCATTGTTGTATGAAAATTACACCTCTACGTGGGCAATAAGCTTAATGTTCGTCGAGTAAAATATGGAAACCAAAAAAGTGGCCTCTGGAAACTATACCTAATCTATCAGCCCACTTCCTATTCGTTGTAATGCAAGTTGCGAGATGACATCAAAGTGGATGAAATACCACTAAATAATAATTGTTTCGTATCTGTACAGTGTTTATGTAAATCCTGGACTGGCGTTAGATTCTCGCTTTCTTCTCGGTACGGTTTTATACGAGTAATATGTTAGCTCTAGCCTTATTAATTAAAGATGCGTTTTCTTTTGTTCTAAAAAATTTCAAAATTACACATTTAAGTAAAGACTTGAAAACTTTGCTGTGATGAGTTATCCTAATTTGTATCTAAGCTACGGACGTAAAAATTTAACAGTTTCATGTAACTATTTAAAAATTAGCACCTATTTTTTATATTGAATCATATTAGTGACATTTTTAATAAGGTCTAACCACCCAAATGGAATGCAATACTTTTGGAACTTTATTACGTAATTAAAAATACATTAATTAGTTTATGAAGCTTGTTAAATGCATATCATCATGTCCGTAATTTATAATGTTTGCCAATAAAAACATAATAAAGATTCGGAGTCCATAACGCAGTCACCTGTAACCACAGTATTTTTTGCATTAGTGATAAACTGCTAAAAGTGGCATTAAAAAAAATAATAAATCAACTATTGCGGTCGAGATACAAATCAGCTTCATTTGTGGATATTTGCTTTAATTAACGACGCTATTGATTCTAGATAAGACGAGCACCTGCTTCGTAACTTTGTTGTTTGTCTGCGAAAATGTCGCCACAGAGATCTCATTGTTGCCTAATTTATAGACGAGGTGGAACTGAGGGTCCGCTCGGGGGCAAGGTGGCGTGTGCCAGATAACAAACTAAACATCCTGCCGATGATGATGCACTGCGCCAGAGGGAGACAACAACGCCCTTTTTTATCTTAAAAAAGTTTCTAAAAACTTCCTTGCACTTTTTATGATGCAAGCAAATTTAAACTCTAATCCTACAATATACGGTTGAGTTTGTTACAAGCAAAGCGGGCACGCGACAGCAGCAGGTGGGCCCGGGAGCAACGCTCTTAAAAAACTAACAATCTTTTTAACTGTGCTTTGTGAGAGAGCATTGTGTCGCCTCTAATAAGTCCTTGTCTGAGTTATTAGCAGACAACTTGCAGCAATAAAAAGTAAATAACAAGTAACTGGATTGCGTTCTATATTAACAAATAGTACATATAAATGTACGACATATAATTGCAAAGATAACTTTGTGACGTACTTTGTTTGTTACGTTACGTTACGTTTGTACTTTTAAGAGCATTTTCTTGAACTTTTGCTTTGTAGATTTAGAGATAGCCTAAAAACCGCAAGGCTTTATTATCATAGGTTTAAATTATGACCTATGTTACTTAGAAAAAAAAAATTAAACAAATCTTTATCAACTTTTAATTTTGGTAATACTAAATATTTCTTTTAATAGCTATTTTATTAGAACCTTAACAGAAAATATTTGTTTGCTTACTTAAAAATAGCATAACATGCATTTTATTTATTCGTTTCGGTATAATCCGTGTCTGCTTTGTCACTTACAGTTAGTAGGTATAACACACATAACGTAGCCGAACACCGGCGCCGGGGTAACATCGGCGTCAGTAGCAGCTACTCCTATATACGAAAATCTATGTCTGCGCGCACTGTCAAAACAAGAGGCCATATCTCCATTCTAATAATAATCCGGCAGATAAGTTACCCGTCTACATGCTTCTTTACGACAGGATAAAAAGGCGAGGGGCGGCGCGTGCGGCGTGCCCACTAACTCGGTAAAAATAGTTAAAGTGTAAAAATAGTGGTACGGAGTCGCAATAAAAACGCTTAATTTACGCAGCGCGCTGCCACGGGCGACACTTACGGTCTTTATGGTGTTGTCTTTGATCCAATAATTACCTCCAGCCGTTCTAAGGCCCGGCCAAACTTCTTTGGGAAACACACATCCCTATAACAATGTTAATTCATTACTTAGTTGGTCGGCAATTAAAGATTTGGGAAATCAATCAAGCGTTTCTGTAGATGAATGAAACAATGAAAGCGCAATGATGGCATTAAGAAATTTAAACCTGTTTTATCATTCTAGAAACATGATGTCTGTTTAGTACTGATCACTTATTAATCGCATCAAAACATAGTAAGTATTAAATTAATTAATTATGGACCAGCAGATCTAAAAATACCACTTTGGACAATTCAAATTATTTTGCTATTATGATTCAACTTTAAATCGTTAATAGTAACTTGTTGACCTTTCATAATCATGATTGGTATACATACATACAATCCTTATTTCCTTTCAACTTTTTGATGAGATTCGTAAAGTATATAATAAAAACGTGTCAAAGTCATAGAAAGTTACAAAATAGCAACATTTTTCAATGCACATAGTCAGATTTTCAGCGGAAGTAGTCACAGTGACCTTTTTGGATCCACAGCAGTATTTAAAAAAAACACCATTTAAAAATGCAATTATTACCGAAATTTAACCGTGTTAGTTTTAAACTTTTAAATACACTACGTTAAAATGGATTAATTACAATTATAATAGTATTTAAAAAGACTAGAGATCTCAGGGTACACTTGTTAAATTATACAACTATAATAATAATAATGCCTAATTATATAATGAGTGCCCAAACACATAGCCATAGTACCACTAGAACTTTAAAAAGATAATTAATGTTGAAAATTAACATGCACTATTAGATAGATTTAGTTGTGGTAAAATTAACATGATTATTTATATCTATATCTAATATAATATAATATATATCTATATCTATATAAAGAGGAAAGCTTTGTATTTTTGTATGTTTGCAACGAATAACCTCAAAAACTACTGGACCGATTTTAAAAATTATTTCACCATTAGAATGCTACATTAGCGCTAGTTACATAGGCTATATAAAAAAGAAATGTCCACCCGAGCGAAGCTGGGACGGGCCGCTAGTTATTACATAAGAGCCTGTGTTTCTGTCCCACTGGCCAATTAATAATTAACATAAAATAGCTTTTTTGACTTATTAACTAGTTGTTGCCCGCGACTTCGTTCGTGAAGATTACAGTAATAAAAAAAAAAGTATCCTATATGCTGGTCTGGGTCATGGTCTGTATATGAGTAAAGTTTCATTAAAATCCATTCAGTAGTTTTTACTTGAAAGAGTAACAAACATCCATCCATACTTACAAAGTTTCGCGTTTATAATATTAGTAGGAAGTAGGATTTTACTAAATTAGCGTAGTGGTTTGATACTTTAAACCAAGTGTCTGACGTAGTTTTCAAAACCAAAAAATATCATAGATTTTTATTGAAATATAACGGGATGACAGCAAGGGAGCTGGTGGTCTCTATTCAATTGTTGCTAAAGACTAAAATCAGTTGCTGACCCCCACTTTTAATGATTCAAGGACAAAACGCACTACCAATACAGTACTGGTGCAAGTCAAAATATACTGATATTTGAAATTTTGCCGTATTGAATTGAATAACAGTACAGTTTAATTTCAAATATCAGTATATTTTGACTTGCACCAGTATTGTATTGGTAGTGCGGATGTCGATCACTGGTACCTGTCGCACACTACCCTACCCTATACAAAAATAGGTGAAACGTAAAATTTTCATCATTTTACTCATTGAAAGAGTCTTTATTGAATACACTTATTATATAAGCACTTTTTAATCGTTTCAAAATATTTTGCCTAGCCGGTGGTGGTATTCAGGATGTCTTTAAGCTTTGGGGAAAAAGGTGCACAAGAAACTGACATTCATACGATATATGACCGGCCCTAACCCACCACGCTGAGTGAACTTTGATGATTATAAAATGTTTTTGTTTTGTTTATATAATTTTAACGCAAATTTTGTTGCGAAACATATTACAAAAACACAAATCCTACTTCTTAACTGATCTTTAATATTTGTAAAAATATTATGATCGGGGGTAGTTGCTGACATTGAATGGGTGCCTTTGGCTTTCAAAGCAAAAAGTAAATAGTGTTGAATAATTTCGGCGGGCTGGTTAGAACCACGATAGCTCAATTGGAAGAGCACCTGACACGGTATGTCAGAAGGGGGCAGGTTCAAATCCTGCTCGTGGAAATTTTTTCAACATTTGTGTTTTTGTAATTTAATGATTATGTAAAGGACAAAACTGCTTAGGTATAGCGTGACATTATGTAGAGAAAAAATGTTGCTACGAATTTTTATATGACTAAACTTGTGTACCTACTACCTAGTCGTGTAACACAAACCCCAGGGAATGTAAAGCCCTTGCTGAATTTATTGCGGCTTCTTCTCAGTACAAGTTCTCCACCATAAAGTTTGCGAAACCATTGCAAAGGTTTTATGTTTAAAACATGCTTTTTTAAAAGGTTATATCGTAAATAAACATATATTTTATTATTTATTTAACATCCTAGGTGTGTAGGATCCTAGTAGAAACACATTGAAGATGTCTAGCTTCGCTTTCTTTTTATAATGTCGACACAATCGTGTCTCAAATAGACTTATCGGGAAAACGTCAGAATATGTCTACTAAGAAACGATTGTGATAGTTCTTTAATAAATATCACTCTAATGATAGCCAGTGGACATTTTTTTTAAAGTATACTGCATAATTTTCGCTTGATTCCAACGACGGTGAGACGTTTAGGGCGATGAAGATATTATTCTTAAAGGCTAAAATAAAAACCCTAAGGCTAAAATCTAAATTGTATACCATTTATGAATTCTAAAAAATTTAATAAGCTCTACATTTAAAAAAAAACAATATTTTTAGATATACAAGTGAAACTAACTTTTTTGTGTGATTAACTATTAAGCATTATTAATAATAAAGTTAATTTTAATTTTATTTTTTATTTTGCTTTATTAATTAATAATATTTTAAATTTATATGTGTGATGTATTGTACCGAATAAAGACTTTTTCTATTTCTATTTAATCATTTCTACAGTCCAAAATGTGTCACTTTTAACTCTTTTGTTGTAAAAACAACTTCTTTCAGTTAAGACTTAAAAGCAGAAGCAATAATATAATACCTAATTATAATATTTTTTTAAGAACTATCATTTGTTTGCAATAAAATATATTATCTTTATTTAAACACCCATACTGCGTCTCATGTTAATATTGACAGTTGTAACATGCATCCAGATTCCAGATACAATAATAGAGAGCATGTTATCGAATTAGTTGTAGTTAAAGAAAGTATCGTCTCAAACGGGAGCCGCTCGTAAACATAAAAAGTGCTTATGTGGCGCTCGCTCGAGAGGGCTAAAAAACTGCGTCGGGCAGGAAGGAACATAATGTAGTAGCGACCATAAAAAGCGAATGCATTGCGTGCACACGTGGAGTGCACCGGGGCGCGGGGGGCGGCGGGCGGGCGGGGTGGGGCGAGGGGGGGCTGGGGCTGGGGGTGTGTTTACCGCGGAGGGGCGGCCCGGCGGCACGCGGCGCGCCGGCCGCCGCACCGCCAGTGTTGTGGTAGGTCGCATCGAAACTGCCCGCGTCGCAACCTCGATCACTCACGATCGAGACTCCGCGCCGATGTTACATGTCATCACTTCACAACCCAACAGTTATACAATAAGATTACAAACAGTTTTACACACAAATCAAAACAATCGAAGTATACGAAGTTTAATCAAACTTTACAAGTGGTGCGAATAAATGCATGCAATTCGCGTGATCCCGGTGTGAGATGGCCTTGTCGCTGCAGTCGACGCAGAACTCTAGAGGTTTGTGGATATTATTCTTAGCGCGCCCTGCTGTCTCGGTGAGCTGAATCTGGAAGTGCATGGCAGAAAAAGTTTTGAAAGTGAGCGGCGGGCGGCATGCGTGTCGCGCGCCCCGCGATTGGCTGCCGCGCGCCGCACACATGTGTTTATTTGCATTCGAGCCTCACTCGTGCAGATTCAGTGAACCGTAGACGGCAGCGCGCGCGTAGCGGCTTGCTACGTCTCTGCTACGAGACGCTCGGAGCTTTTTCGACGCTACGGATTAATTATTAAAAAGTGGACGTAGGTCATATGGAATTTATGTTTCAAGTGCTTTGTTTTTTGAATAACCGCACAGAGGATATTTTGTAAGTATTTATAGAATGTTGATGTCCAAAATATTGCTTGCTCAAATTAAGTTTATTCTCTTAATTCACCTTACTAAGCATGAATTTCCTCTGATTTTGTATGTATAGCTAAATGTACACATATTTTTATTACCTATTTACAGTATTTATTTATATCTATGTGTTTTTTATTAATAATATTTGTATCTTTATCATCGTCTTCGTTTTCCTTTATAACTTTATACTCAATATTATCATTAACACGTAATTAATTGGAACATTAGCCTTTAACTTTTAAACGTCATTAGCCAGTTGGTATTATTGAGGAACATTTTAATACCATGTAGTTAGATGTGATCTTTTTTTGGAAAAGATTACTAGTATTTAAATTTATTTCAGTCATTTAAATAAATACCTACCTAATTAAATATTTTTGATGCAAAGTTTTACAATAATAACTGCCGTACTCAGAGACGTCAATTAAGTTTTAATGACAAATAGGTCTCTTGCTGTCACTTTCTTTTGTAAAGTGCTAAATAGAGAAGGAAAGACATTTAATTGTCATTAAAACTTAATTGACGTCTCTGAGTACGGCATTAGGACTTTAATCTTACATTGACAACTCCCTGCAGTGCATTATAAAAATTGCCGGCCGTTTACTCTATCCAATGTGTGCTTACATCAAGAAACGTGGTTTTTGAAAAGTATATCGTATTAACGTTCCGTAATAGTCCATTCTTAAACAAAGAATTCAATTCTACGGAAGTCAGTTTTCATTTCTTTTTATGTTGTTATTTTAATGATCAAATAATGAGATTGAAACAAGCAAGAATGTTAAAAAAGAATAAAAAAGGAATAATGATGATTGATTACGCTTAAGCAACACCTTATCGCAAAATCAAGGAGGAGGTTATTATAGAAATAAGAAAAGTCTTATCTTAGATTGTTTCATTGTTTTAAAAGATATGCATCACCTATAAAAAAAGATAATACCTGGTAATTTGTAACAAAAGAAACGAGGTCATACAAATAATATGTAATTAGTAATAGCTTTATAAAGTCGATAATGTAAAAAACTGAGTCATGATATTAGCTAAAATATGTAAGTTGCAAATTTATATAATGAAGTAGATTTTTATCAAAAGAGTCTCTTCATTTAGGAAGAGTTAAAATCCTTAGTCTTAACTAATAAATTGCAATCATATTTTACAATAATTTAATGTAATAACTTACGGTAGCAACATAATATGGTATTTAAAACAAAAGCAGTTACTTATTTAAATAATAAAAACTATTGTTTGCATCGATACTACATTTTAAACAAATACATGTAAAATTGCACTAATATAAGTTTATATAGAAATAGTATCCACATACATTTCATCAGTTTATTATCAATATATAATTTAAAAGCAACATCGTTAGACGATCGCATGAATCAGTTGCTTTGGTTAAATATGAGTAATCGCGGTTGCAATCCCCCTAGATCCGTTAAACCGACAAAATGTATGTTGCTGCTCTTTCTATGAGTACGTATAAAATGTTACATTAATGTAGTCATATCTATCTGTAGAGGATGTAGTATCATCACTAACAATAAACCCCTCTATTCATAAAAACTATTTAATCATTATTTAACATTGTTTTGTCAACGTCACACAAACGTCATTTTGACTTTGAGAAAAAGAGACAAAACAATGATTAACTAAATAATGCTTAAATAGTTTTTATGAATAAGGGGGTTAGTTTTCACATTCTAAAGTAGCAACTACATCTTTAAATATCATGTGTTGTACTTTGAGTTCATCATCATCATCATCTCAGCCGAAAGACATCGACTGTAAGACAAAGGCCTCCCCCAAGGATATCCATAACGACCGGTTTTGTGCTGCTTGCATCTAGCAGCTATTTGCGACCTTCACCAGATCGTCGGTCTCCTACTCCAGTGACTTGTTCCATAATATTATAACACTAAATGCCGAATTGTTTACTATTTAATTACATAAGTTCAGTTTTGAAGGCTAGGTATCAGAAAATACCTTTCTCGCTACTAAGACTAATCTCACTAAATCATAAGACTCATTAAGATCTACTTTAATATATAAAATTTACAATGAATTGGTATTTTAACTGATAAGTATACTGACTTAGTTTTTTCCGTTTTCCAAGCCCCAAATTAGGAATGGGTAAAATCTGTAACCCATTTTCAACACAAGCTTATTAGGTCTTTGGATGGGTTTAACAGAACTTACTGTTAAGAATTTGTTAATAGCACATTAATCACTACTAAAATACCTAAAACTTAAGAAATGTTTAAATGTTGAAGGTGTCGCAGAGCAAATTTTTCAAATGCTTTTGTAATAACATCTAATTGCAATTCTACTTTAAATTATCAAATTAAAAAATAATTGCTCAACTTTGCTGTTAAGCCTGTCCGTATGGTATTTTGATAGCTCATTAATTAATGGGTTAATTATAAAACTATCGAAATACCAAACACCCTATTTCGTTAACTTTCTTAGTCACGTTAAACGTTTAACGCGCTTAAGCATTGTTAATCACACTATCGGCGTATTAATTAATTGCTGTTGCGCAACCTAAAAGTACCTACTTACCCCGAGTGGTATATCTGTTATGGACCAAGTAATAAATTGGGGCATTTTTCATAATGCCCGATGAATAATGATAAGCTACTTTGGGCAAAGTAAATAATTATAATTTAAACTTCCTTGATAGATATCACATTGCCTAGACATTATGAATATAGCCATGTGGCTATCGGGCAATCTTATAATACCCTGTGTATTTTACATTGCACGGGGTGCGAGGAGGAGAGAACAAGGGGTTCTATAATGTTTATCACACAATTAATTAGCCAATTTTCATTCCACAAGCAACATTTGTTTCATTTCACAATCTATTGCTTTAACAATGACTTGAAAAATAATGATTCAAATGGCAAGCTGTTTTTTTATAAATCATCATTTTGTTTTATATAATCTTCAAAAGTTTGTTTTGGTCACTGATCTAACCTAACCTAACCAACCCTAACCTTTCTGTGCTACAACCGGCGGCTGCGCCCCTCGAGCCCCTCTAGTTGGGCGCTGCACCCCGTGCTCTCCGTTCGTCCTGACCAAAACCTGGCCAAAACCTAGTTTTAATTTCTTTACCCCATAAAAATTATAATAATGCCCGGGCAATTTGATTATTTCAATAGTTGTAACCACACTGCTCTCATATTGGGCATTATTCAAACTGCGCGGGCATTTTTCATAATGCCCTATTAATCACTTGATCCATAACATATCTAATATACTAGCCAATTTGTCGGCAAGTCACAAGCGGAGTGTGTAAGGAAGCCGCACAACGAACGCGCGTGCCGCTTATAACCCTAAAACCGCCGAAACCGTAGCAGCTCCGTAATCTGTGCGAGCCGCGGGTTAATCTCATTACAATGACGATCACAGTAATTAGGACAACAAGAATACGTTACATGTTAGTTAACTCCTTCTACGGAATTAACCAGCGAACTAAGCGTAATACATTTTTGTTTCTTTTAAATACCATGGTTGACTATGCCATCGACTAACTTATACATACTATTGTTAGTCCATGGCTATACTTAACACTTTTAAACATTTGCGTTCCTTTTTAAATAAAATTTTAGTCAATCCGTCACGGTTGGTGCAACTTAGCCGCAATGTCGGTTACTAAAAACTTTTCATACCGGACCCAAGGGGTGCCTTGGGTCCGAATCCAAGTCCCCGGGCACCCCCCGGAATTTCTTTCAGGGGTGCCTTGGGTCTGGAATTAAACGTTTGACTAGGACACCCATTGAGCATCTGCTGATAAGTGTATCTTTGTTAAGTCGAGAGTCATCAGGAAATTGCAGGAAATCATTCTATCTCATCCCGTCTTATAAATAAATGATAGATATGCAACAATATTTTAAATATGTTAAGCGCAAACGGTTAAAAGGTCAAATTAAAAAATACCTTAATTATAGTCTTAATTATCAAGTATACACGCTCAATCTGCAATGTGTCAGACGTGAAATTGACAAAAAGAGGAAACTGAAGCCGTACGGTAGACCATGCTCCTTTTACAACAGATCGCCGCTTATCACCTGAACCCCCGCGCAATAACGTGCTATGAAGTGGCAGCCTCAGGCGAGTCCATAAAAGTATTGAATATGGGTTATTGACAAATATTTATGGCGTATAAAAAGGGGATAATTACAACTCTTTAGCACATAAAAAACGTCGCGCGGAAGGGTGCGGCGCGCGTTGTAAAAATTTATCACCGTCGTTCTCGCCCGGCCCTTGAATAAAGATGTCCGTACCAAGCGTTTAATGCTTTATGATATTTTTTTTAATTGAGTAACGAAAGGTTTATTGTGATTATGATTATTATACGGTGACAATTTATGATTAATGTTTCTATAATTATGATTGTTAACATAAAAACCTTTTTAAGCTACGTATTATTTATTTTGTCAGTGTTTATTTGTATTGTTACCACAACCATGCATCCCTTTAAAGTTTCTTATCACTAACAGTTACTAATTGTCAAGTATTTCTCATATGGGAACTTACAAAAGCAAGTGTTGCTATGACAAAGTACTAAAATAATTGCACTCTCGTTGCCGACTTGGTGCGATAATATGCTCATAACAATCAACTACGATACCGTTACCGTTATCTATACGACATTAATGTTAGTAAATAGTTAAAATGCTTTCAAAATAATGACACGATGTTGTTTTGCACCTACATTCTTAAACATATCCTCAATATTTACTCGACTCGACCCAATCTCTATGTACTAAAAGAAATCTTATCCTCGTGTCTGTGGTAGCTAGGGCTTGTTACATTCAGGCTCCATTTACTTGTTTAAACTTTTACATTAGGGTTGGTTCGTAATGCCGGGCACATCGAGTGCGGCTCGCCTCGGCCTCGAGCGGGAACGTTATTAAAAAGTTATGGGATAAGCCCGCGTTACGTGCCGCGCGCCGCGACGCCTAATCACGAACTTTAAATAATCTCAACAACGCTAGCTGAATAATGACATCGTTTTATGATGTCTTGACGAAGCCTAACATCATATTAATCTACAAAAAGATCTTAAAAAACGATGTAACAAATTAAAGCGCTACATTCGTACACGTGTACGTATAAAGTCGCTCTAATACGAGACGACTAAATGTTTAGCTTCTTTCAATTAAGTGAACGAACGCGAGTCCAGCCCCGCACGGAATTAATTCAACGGCTAAGTAGATAATGTAAGGAGCCCCCTCCGCGCTCTTCACGCCTCAAGGAGAACTTTCAATTATGATTTTGTCTAATTTTAATTAAGTGCTCTCAAAAAGGCTTTCTTCGTCGAAATTAATATTTGAATATAATTTGGGCGGAGCAGGCGGGTGGAGTCTGCCGCCCGGCGAATAATTAATTCCATTATGTCGGTAAGTGGACCGGTCCCCGGGGCCGCCTCTCGCCTATAAACTTGTATCGAGCCCGAGAATTTTATGAATCGTCAATCGGGCAAGTTGCTCAATGAGTTAACCAGTTCCAACGAGAAGTTGCCGCGGTCGGAGCTTGCGTCGCGCCGGTAATTTGCGCAACAGGTCGGGGCGGAAGCGACCTGCAGCGGCGTGATTGCGACCAAATGTTTCCTCTGCATAGTCTGGCTGACACTTTTTGCTCTCATTTTTTTCGACCTTCGCTGATAAGTGTGCTATCGATAGGTTCGAAAGCGATGTTTGTTTAGGCCGAGTTTTGAATACGGCGGAAGTGATTGCATGCATAGTCGAGAGATTGTTGTGCATTCGTGTTGTTTCACACACATGAGAACACGTCAGACAGAGAAGAACGCAGGCACAGCCGTTTTTAAAAATTCGTTTTTGTTTTGTCTAGCAGGTGTATCAGTGAGGCCGCTGTCGACGATGCGCCAGGAGTCGCTGCCGATGCTGGCGGAGAGGCTGCTGGCGAGCCGCGCGGCGGCGCTGGTGGCGGGGCTGCCAGCCGAGCTGTACTCGGGCGCGCTGCTGGCCGCGTGGCCGCCGTCGCCGCCCGCGCCGCTGCTTCCGCCGCCCGAGCTCGACCGCGGGCGCAAGCGACGCCGCACGCCCAAGCTCGACGACTCCGCGCCGCCCTCCCCGCCCTCCTCCGGCTCCTCGCCGGGCGCCGCCGACCCCCCGCGAGACAAGCTGTTCACCTGCAAGGTCTGCTCCCGCTCCTTTGGCTACAAACACGTCCTGCAGAACCATGAACGCACCCATACTGGTGAGAAGCCGTTCGAGTGCGGCGAATGTCACAAACGCTTCACCAGAGACCACCACCTTAAGACGCATCTGCGTCTACACACGGGCGAGAAGCCATACAGCTGCCCGCACTGTCCTCGACACTTTGTGCAAGTAGCTAACTTAAGGCGGCACCTGCGCGTCCACACTGGCGAGCGACCCTACGCGTGCGCTCGTTGTCCAGCACGATTCTCCGATTCGAACCAATTGAAGGCACATGCCTTAGTGCACGAGGGTGACGCGCCCTTCGCGTGCAGATGCGGCGCTCGGTTCCGGCGGCGGCAGGCCGCGGCGCTGCACCGGTGCGCCGCGGGCTGCTCGCCGGCCGCCGGCAGCCCGCCCGCCGCCGCCGCGCCCGACTGGCGCTGGGACGAGTGGCCCGAGCAGACGGAGCCCGAGGACCTGTCGCTGCCGCGCCGCCCGGCCACGCCGGACTCGCCCACGGACCTGCGCGTGCACGCCGCGTAGTCACAGCGCCCGCCGCCCCGCCGCCGCCAGCGCCGCCGAGCCGGTATACGAGTTCCTCCCGCGTAGACCCGCGCCGCCGCGCCCGCCCCGACTCCGCGCTCCGCTCGGGCCGACGTGCACTATAGTCTCTATAACCTTTTTATTGTTTCCACAAAACTCACAATAGTTGTGCCAAAACTGTAACGGCATTTTTTATTGGGTTTCTCGGTAAGACTACTGACGCAGCCACGTTAAGTAGTCGCCCGTTCTCTTTTTTATGTTTTTGCATTTGCAAAATTCGACATAAAAGGTAATTTTTTCATCTGTGTTACAATTTAGAAGTTTATTGTCGTACCATTTGCATAATCGCAAGGCGAGGTGAGGCAAAAACGCTGGCGTTTTGTTCTTTTATTTTGCGACTTGCAAAACATAGAAAGAGCTCGTTGCACAAAAGATATTTTTTTGATTTATTGAGGCGATCTTTTGTTTTGTGAATGGGAACTAAGAACTGTTTCGTTACGCT
Organism: Eudonia truncicolella; assembly: GCA_949315975.1. Classification (NCBI taxonomy): domain Eukaryota; kingdom Metazoa; phylum Arthropoda; class Insecta; order Lepidoptera; family Crambidae; genus Eudonia; species Eudonia truncicolella. The sequence goes on along the minus strand of OX438829.1, from coordinate 12,870,565 downwards.
CGACATGTATCGTTGTCTACGGCCATCGCGCTGGCTGATCGCATGCCGAGACAACGACGATACCTCGACAAGGCCGCGACTTTACCTCTTATTTCAGTAACAATAACAATAAATAATTATAAAAATCCATTCATTCGCAACGAGTTCCGCACAATGCTAGCATTAATGTGCACCCTGATCTATTCATAGGACCGGTTCCTAATCACCATTATTATACACAATTCTCAAGTTTTTATTGTAAGATTTTTCCAAAATTAGCTGTTATATTTAATGAAAGTTGTTAACGCGCAACCGATACTTGTGGAATTACACGTTCATAGGGGACACTTGTTTGGAATCAATCGAGTGTCGAGAGACAGCACGCGGGCGAGCCGAGCGCGCGGCAGCGGGCCGCGAGCGCAACAAGCTTCTGTAAATAAAGCTATATAGCTATATCTCTAATAAAATTATTTATTATCCAATTTAGTTTTAGACGTTTATTCGATGTTGACGGACGAAACCGTTGAAAACGATAACATAATGTTAATAATGTATGTATATTATTATTTATGTGGCGACTAATCGTCAATCGTCAATCGTGGACGATCGGGTGAAAGATATGATGCAAATATATAATGTAGGAGCCCAATGATCTCACAATGGGCTTAATTGTACGTCGAAATGAATATATGTATTGATGTGAATAAAATATTATTGTATAGGGCCACACGCTCGCAGAATTGCAATTGTTAGGTAAATAGACATTTCCGTATAGTTTTAAGACTCTACAGTCAGATATATTTAATTGTGAAGTTTGTATATAGCTAGTTCAATTTCATTATGTGCAATTCTCGGCGCGTGTGGCCCTGCGCGAGCGGCGGCGGCGCCCGGCGCGCGCGCATCTCGCTTAAGGTTTACTGCAATTTGTTCTACGGGTATTAGTTTCCTACTAGATGTAGTGTGTTTTCTCTTCGTTTACGCTCGAGTCCGACAACGTGTCTAGTTGTTCCGGTGTCGTAGCGCACATTATTTTATAACGATTGTATCTATTTAAGCAGTACTGATTGTTGATTTATTATTATTTTATTACACCTAGAATAAGATTTCGGATTTTAGGGTCTTCTTAGTGTATAGAAACGAAGTAATGATATGAAATATTTTTCCCAAAGAAATTATTGGTACAAAATTTAATGTGTACAAATTTAATGATACTTTTGATTAGGAGTCGTAATTTCATGTTGCAATGTTGTAATATTACGGTAGTTTAGTAAACTTAGGCGAACGTGCCATTATCTACCTCATTGACTACGGTTTACTACGCCAGGGTAAAGATCCAAAGTTCTTGGAATATTTTCTATTGTTTATGTTTGTCGAGAAGCGTCTGATAACGTCGGAGTTTACCTCAGCAGTTTTACCTGACGAAAGGCGATATGTGACAATTACCACTTGAGACTGATTTTGTTCCATGATTTAATTTGTTTTCGGATATCTCATTAATTGCTGTGTACCGGTTGTTGTAACATGTTTATTAACATTATTAGCGGTTTCTACTTCTCTGTTGACGACTTGATTGGGTACAGACATTAATACTCTTCTGAGGAAAAAAAACACAAAAAGCAGATATATATGTAATTAAGCGAACTCAACATTACTGCTACTATTTATATATACTGAATTTATACAATAATATATGTTATAGCCATTAGTGATAAGCCTAATCAACACTTTAGCAGAGATATAGTCACTGAGATTTGCAATTATTTATGTTCCTATTAAATTAATGATTTTAAAATTGTATTAGGTTGCTTACAAATGTTTATATTCATTAGTTAGTCAATTGAGTGCTCTGTGCCATTTGTTCTAAATGTGAACTTTTTTTCTCGGTGTTTAAAGTAAATAAAAATTAATTAAGAGAATCCTCATTCCTGATACTGAAAGTGCTGCCACTGAACGCATCTACCTCAACTTTGAAACACTTGTTAACTCAACATTAAACAGTCCAGTTTTATAACTGTTTAATTCTTACCAAATACGATATAAGTATAAATGTGACAGTTATTGTACGATGAATATATGTATTTCTTTATCAATGTCCAGTACATAACTATTAAAATAAAGAGATGTTTGTTATCTACCCCGAGTTTTTAATGATCCTTCCGAATTCTTTCTTTCTGTGATTCACTAGGTATTTTACATTTGGCATCAGACATAAGTACTAGTACTGTGGAAAGTAAACATAAGAGAAGATATATCAATAATAATAAAAATTTTAAAATAAGATCGAATGTATGTATCACAAAAAATGGATTTTTGACGCAATCAAATCTTTCTTTCTACTTAAGTTAGCTTTATAAATAAGAGCTGCAGTAAAGATTCTAAGCTGAAAACGATGAAAGAGTTGTAGCAGTTGTTCTTGTTGAGTTGTTGTGTATTATACACAAAAATGTCACAAGAATCAAATATATTAAAAAACAAACATATATTGAAACAGAAATATGAAAGGCACCATGACGCTGGTCTTCCGTGGTTAGGTTTATTTATGTGTGTTGTATGTAGTAGCCTATAGGTATTGTCCCACTGGCTGGCTAAAAGCCTTGATTTTTAAATTTGGGCTATGGGAAGCGTTTCAGAATCAAAATGACAACCTGGATTCTGCGCACAAAGCGACGGATTACGAATTTCATCACTCAAGGAACAAAGTTGTGTTCCGAAAAGTTTTAAACCATATTACAACCTTATAATATTGCGGAGTTATTTAGCGAGAGTGAACGTTTAAAAAAAAACAGAAACAAAAATAAAATAATAACAGAATACGTACTCACGAGATAGAAATCGAACACGGGTCTTATCACTAAACCTAAGGGGTATTGAAATGAAACGAAGGGGTATTTTTACCCCGCCACTCATTATCAACGATTAGGCCAAAGAATAATCGCGTCTCTGCCAAATTGTATAAAGTTAAAAGAAAAAATAATAATTAAAAAAAAATATACCTGTAATATCTGTATATATATGATATATATATATATATATATATATATATGTAATATTTATGATATTTAGTGAAGCACATCCTGGTCGCACATCCGAAAAATAGAATGCTGTTCCAGCACTCACAACACACGTCTTTTCTCCATTCGCCAACATCCTTTAAACGAGGTATAAAAGCAACTTGCAGGTCGGCTAGATGATAACGGCTGGTTAGGCAAATTCTTACCCCACTAGATCATCTGGACACTGCTTGTGCTTAACATCAGGTTGAGCAGTCATATTATTATACAAAAACAGTAACAACTATCCGCAACATAGATTTCTTTCTGCCCGTCGATCGAACGCAACACCAAATAATCTCGTAGCACGTAGTCTGTTCACAACATTTTTCAAATCTATACTAATAATATAAAGAGGAAAGCTTTGTATGAACCTATCTATGTATGTATCTATGTATGTATGTATGTATGTATGTATGTATGTTTGCAACGAATAAACTAAAAAACTACTAGACCGATTTAAAAAACTCTTTCACCATTAGGATGCTACATTAGCGCTGAGTAACATAGGCTATATTAAAAAAAACACCAACATACATAGATATGTATGTAAAAAAGTTAAGTTTTAATTTAATTATAAAAGCGTTAAAACACGAATATTTAAACTTAAAAAAATAATTTTTAAAACTAACCAAACAATGACTCCTGACAACTAGAATTATTATCTAGTATGAAATTAAATAGAACTAACTTATTATTTTATTTATCGACTCGGAACTCCAGTTGAGAAACAAACTAATGTTTTTGTCGTTTTTGTAACCCTTCGTACACGAAACGTACTATAGTCATATCACATCACAAAAGCAGTCGTGCGATAATAAATACAGCAGTGTTCAAGATTTCTCCATTCGTTCAAATATCGAAATAAATGAGCGCTCGCGGTGTGCCTATTATTGCGCCTATAGTTAGCAGTAGGCTGTTGTAGGTCGTAATTCAAGAAGCGCCGCACGCCACCGCATAGCTCCGGAGACAAACGCACCGGAATCCGGTTGGTATTTATTAAATTAATCGCCGTCTCCTACCACAATAACCTCCCCCCTAACCCCTCAGGCGTGACTCTCCTACTTTTGCTAGTGCCGATTACTACCATTGCGGAGTTATTAGAAACTATCGTTTGTCCTTTATTTTTGCAGCTTCGATTTCTCTTCTGAATGAAAGGTAATTGAGAATCAGTGAGGCTTTACTGCACTGAGATCTCACGTGGACTTCTTGCCAGAATTTTAAAAGTGGTTTTGCACTGTTTGTTTCATTTGCCAACCTTAAGCACTTTGGTGTTCTTCAATGTTAATACTTTACGGTCTTTACGGTTAATAATCCACCACTATTTCACATTAATATTCGAGAAAACACATTTTTTTGGAATAAAACAAAAACATCGAAAAGTTTGCTTTTAATGCTTTGATTGTTCAGGATCGTTGGCCTTTTTAAATTATTTTTTAAGCATTTGTTAAAGCAATGTATTAGGTTTTTATGTTTTAAGTAATAGGTCGCACGCATTGGTTTTACCTGTAAGTGCAGCAGGGCATTTGAATATAATAAATAAATAAAAGACTTATAAATAGTCATTTACACAACTACTTTTCCGCCAGTAGTCCTAGGTGATGCTTATTTAGATGCAACATTGTTTGAAAATCAATGCTTTAAAGTGAATCATATGATTTTTCAAGTACCTATATTTACTAATGATTTTGCATGCGCGACCTATGAAAGTTACAAAGAATGTTATTAATACTTTACAATTTAATACTTTGTCAAAGCAATTAAAGGAATCACCAGACGCTCGACAACTTGTAGTAAGGTGGTTGTTGTGGCACACAGTCGTTGCTGACCGTAATAGGCCGTAAAGTTAATCTTGCAACTGTTCTCCCTGTTCTCATGTAAATTCTAAATAAGCCTTTCTTATACACCATTTGAAGGTTTTATTTCGCATGAACAAGCCCACATGGTCACGTAAATTATCTTACTTATGTCAAATTAGCAGAATTGTGGAAAACACTGTCAAACCTTTAAATATTTAAGAACAAGAATAAGTGAATTATCTATAGAGATAGTTGAGAGTGAAGGTGAGACCTACAGCGGATAGGCGTTGTATGCGACAACAGAAATAACGTATACAAAGTTTACTTTCATTCACCATGTATTTTGTAATGTAATATATGTAATATATGACATTACAAAGTATTGCAAATCACCATGCACCACAAAGAAAAGCTCTAAATAGAGGACAAGTTTCATTTATTGTAATTATTGTAGTATCTTTATTATAAATCGTTAAAATCTAAATATAGAAGTGGAAGTAGTGGAGACTTAAAATGTTTTTGTTTTGTTTATATAATTTTAACGCAAATTTTTTTGCGAAACAAATTACAAAAACACTAATGTTGAAAAAAATTCCACGAGCAGGATTTGAACCTGCACCCTTCTGACATACCGGGTCAGGTGCTCTTCCAATCGAGCTATCGTGGTTCTAACCAGCCCGCCGAAATTATTCAACACTATTTACTTTTTACTTTGAAAGCCAAAGGCACCCACTCAATGTCAACAACTACCGTCATTAACAACCGATCATAATTTTAACGCAAATTTTGCTGTTATTTACTTTTTACTTTAAAAGCCAAAGGCACCCATTTTTTATTTTTTTTTAGTGGAGACTTGGTGATGATTTTCTTAAACTCCTTAAACATTAAAGAGGTGTAATAAGCCTTTTTATTAGGCCTAAGTCCAAAACCTTTCTCTAATCTGATGGTAACTTTCGATAAGGCCGAAGATGCAAGCGCACTTTACTCGAAATCTTCAACTACTTAGGAGCTGGCCACCATATCTTAAAGTGTCGGAACACAAAAATGCTACTTACGACGTTGTTATGGCGACAAAGTTAAGATGGAGGTAGTTAGTGAACTTGATCTAGCCTTACAGATATCCAAACCAAATACAATATCATTAGGAGCCCCCGTTAGGAATCGAATATGGGACGTTTGAGTCTGAGACCGGTGGTTAAACTGTAGTCGTAAAACGTTGGTTTTACGACTACACTAGAACCCAACCTGTGTTGACAGGTTGGGTTCTAGGGTAGTGGTGGTGGGGTAAGATAGCTTACCCAACAGTGAGACAATGATAGACTGATAATGTTATAAGCCGTACATAGAAAGTTATTATAAATTTCGGAAATTTTATTTGTGTGCATGTAAAAAGCCGTAGGGTAAAGCCAGCAAAGTACGCATTACAAAAAATAACATATAGGATCGGCAGAATGGGAAACGTATGACAAAAGTATAGTTACTTATAATTTAACTTTTTCATAATTTATGGCACCGACAAATATAGACTAACATAAGAAACTAGCTTTTTGCTCGCGACTTTGCTCACGTGGGCTACATGACTTGTGTATGTTCGTAATAAAAGCCAAACTTAGTTAAGGAAAATAATGTATCTTCACACGTGTAGGAATCAGTAAACGCGTAGTTTTTATGTATGCTGCAGCAATATACATACATCGTACTTCATCTCAGCTATCTTATATTTATTTATGCAAAAACGGCTTGTTTTAAGTCCGCCTTGCTACCTACCACCATCTTCGCCATCAAATCAATGTAGTAGCATTGTTGTGTTCCCATAGATAGAGATAAGATAGTCAGTGCCTCAGTAGATGAGGATCCGGGTGAAGTGCGCTTCCAACTTCGTTCGGCCTTTGTATCACTAAATATCAGGTGAGTGAAGGTCACGTGCTTACTCGTTGTATATTTTTTGAAGTGGCATGGGTGTGTTCCGACAGTTAAAGTTAAAATATCCAGTTCATCTGTTATTGAGTATTCCAGGTGAAGTGCGTCATGTACCATACAGTGAGATTAAGGCCAAGCGTATGTTTAAAGTGTATGTGTCTCTGTAAACTACATAATATGTTGTGTTCCGTTTTGGGGCTTAGATACCAGATTTATGTGGCATGGTCCAGGGCAAGCTCCACCAGAGTAGTGTGATTAGGGAACACCACAATTGAAGTTTACAGAAAGGTCTCCTTACGGGGTTTCTCATACAGCCCTCAATTTCGATAAACCTCGTAAGGTCGTACTTCTTCCCAGTGCAAGTGCACCCGTTTGGGTTAGACAACTAAACATGTCACGTCATTCCAACATTAAGATTTCCATTTGAAATATTTGAATATTTGAAACATTTGAATTATAATAAAAATCTCATAAATTTGTAAAAAGTGTCTAACACAAAACAACGTAATCAAGATCACTCTGTATAAGTAGTTGTGGTCCGTTTTGAAACCTCCTCTGGAAATCATTTACCAATAATCCTGAAACCTAACCTGAAACCTAACCTAACCAGGCCAAATACCGAAATTTAAGGAATTACAGATTTCCATACAAACTTTACACCCTTATCGCACCCCTCTAGGGGAGGTTTTTCAAAAAATGCTAACACACATGTTTATTGAAAAATCTAAAGATCGATTAAATTATTAATTTTGTAGTTATTACTTTAAAAATAAACGATTTTTCCAAATAACCTCATCATCATCAGCTCATTTTATATCCCCACTACTAGGGCATGAGCCTTCCCTATGGATGGATAGGGAGAGCGGGCGGTAAACCACCACGCGGGCCCAGTGCAGGTTGGTGGTTGTTAACGACTGCTAATGCAGCCGGAACCAACGGCTTTACGTGCCTTTCAAAGCACGGAGAAACTCGAGAAGAAAAATTTTTGGTCACCCATCCGATGACCGGCCTTTGCGGAAGTTGCTTAAGCTCAGCACTCGCCACCGGGCGCGTTAACCACTGCGCCATCGAGCACCTCAAAAAAAACTTAATTCCCTTTTTTACTTTTTTAAAGGAAAATAAACAAAATTCCTGAGACATGTCATTCATTTCTTTTCAAAAAGCCAAATACCAATTTTCATGTATTTCACTTCAAAACTGAAGGACTTTCATACAAACTTCATTCATACAAAAGGGGGTGCCTTTTTGACCTCCTTAGGGTATGATTTCCATAAAATCATTTCTTAGTGGCTGGTTACGTCACTCAATTAACCTACTGCCTTCCTACTGCAGTTCAAATTTCATCTAATTAGCGCTCGGCGATGATGAATCAGTCCGTCAGGACGAGTCATAACCTATATATGTAGATGCTAGAATTTTAATTATAAAACAAATTAATCTCAGCCTGGTCTATTCGACAATATTGTATTTATTCTATTCGTGATTTGTTTGTTATAGGGTCAAAAGACACAAACTTTTATTAAGCACTTGTCAAACTATATTTTAAATAAAAATTGTTTGGGAATAGAGAAAAGTTACGTCACCATTATGTTTCATCATTAGTGTCTACTCGTATAATCGTATTTGGTACCTACCAAAAATCGTGTTAAGGTCATATCGATTTTTTTTTAATGTTTTGAACAACTATTACGTGATACCATAAATTTTACAATTAATGTTTCAGAAACAATCCCAATTCTAATCAACATCCCCATTTTAATGTGATCAACAAAACAAAAATTAAATCGATTCACTAAAACAGAAACAAATGAATGCGAATAGCTCGCCCGAAGTGAATCGCGACTAATAGGTGAGTTACGGGCATCTCGCGGCGCGGCCGGGAGCGGCGAATTATAATTTATTTGTAGAAGTGGCAACGAGCCCCCGCCGCCCGCCCGGCCTACCCTTTGCTTTCGCCCTTCGTTACTGCCGGCGACGAACTGCGTTGCAACTCGAAAAGTTTATTTCGGTGATTTTATTTTTTTGTATAGAAGATTATTTGTCCACTTACAGTTTGTTTTAGAGAATCATTTTAATTCAGTTATGTAGTAAGTTACATAAGAAATGTTATGTAGTTGGTGACCGTGTTTCAGATAAATTGGGCAGAGTTCTTTTAACCCATTCCCTGTCCCATCACATAACAATTGAAAACCAATTGTTATAATTCTTGGACAGGGAACCTGTTAAGGCTCCAAAGATGCGAGATTGGACATTTATAAATTTTGGTTATGTATAACCAGTTTGTTAAGTAAAATTGTGATGTGTGGTGGGAATAGGAGGGCTTTTGCCCAAGAATGGGATGATACAAGCTAACTGTTTAAACAATCTTTAACTGAATATTGTTATTATTTTTAATCATTAAAAAACAAACTTACTATTTTTTGTTGTTATTTAAGTTTTCAGTATCAGTTCTTAGAATCTTATTATTACAAGAAACCGCTTACGTCATTTCATACTACCTAGTATATAAAACATGCTAGGTTTATCAATAAGCAGTTTTGGTTTTATCATTAACAAGTTACTAGTGCACTCAAAGCCTAATAATATACCTAATCAAACCCACTCTAGATAATTAATTTATATATCAATATCAGCAACAATAATTTAAAATCTAATGATGTTGTTATTGTGGTTTGTGGTTTCGCAACATAGTCACACAACGAGTTAATAAATATTGTTTTTAATCCCGTTACAATTGATGCTAATTATACTTGTTTACTATGATTATATAATTAATTATTTTTACCAAATTGTCAGAAAATTGTATTTTTTTTAAATTAAATATATTTACACTTTGATTAATTAAGTTACAACACTTTAGGAGTCAACTTTATACTTTCTGTTTTTTCTCTAGGTAGGTTGCGTTCAAAGGAGCTCGCGGGGCGAAGGACGCGGGCGCGGGGCCCGCGGGGGACGGAATTAAGGGGGAGGTAGGGGGGCGGCCCGCCCTGGATACTGAGAGGAGTTTTAACCAATTAATTTTGTTCCTCAACGCAAACTCCGCTATATAATAAGGTATAAGTAGGCATTAACTGAGGCGCGCCGATAGCTAGCCCGGCCGGGGGCAACTCCGTCTTCTCCTAGCCTCTTATAACGATGTTTTATTTCATGTTAAGCTCTCTGTTTCTCCACTTTTAATATTTAATGGCATTTTCATGGGCCACGTTTTATAGCGCATTTACGAATTCCAGACGTTATTGACGATATTTCATCGGCTATGTGGTTTTGCGTCGCTTAATTAATTGCATTAAATTTAAGTTGCTTTCACAGCCATAAAGCTGTACAAACAACGCCTGTATAATAGCTGCTATTTCATTTGTTTTATATAAATACTACCCGTATACATGCATGCCGTCGCGATCTAGCTTGTTGACAGATACATAAGTATCTGCGTATCGTTAAGCACAACACCTGCTCCAGGAAAAACTTCATCGTCTTTGTTTAACGAACCACATGGCTCGGCCCCGCTCGTGCTTCACCCGCGATCTTGCTACGGTTAAATATAAAACACCTACACAGCATTGTTAAAAAAAAACAATATGCCCCTTTACCAAGCCGTGACTAAACGGAAAAAAGATTCTCCATCTCTCATTTACCCGAAATGCGGAGATTTAAAAATAAAGTCCTTTACAAAAACACTAGCGATCACGCCTTGTGCGCGCTCACGTCAATATGACGCTCTCAAAAAACAGCTCTTAACAACGGTATTGTGTTGTTAAAAAACAAGAACGCATCACACGAAAAAACAAAACCGCAGCATACTGTTAAAAAACAAAACGCAGCACGCGAGACACCCTTTCCCTTTTGTGCGACGCGCGCGATGTTTTTTACTTTTGTCTAAGTGAGGGTTGAGTTTTTTACCGCAACGACGATGCTACGTATAAATTAATAACTGAACGTGCTCATAATCTTCCGCTCGGAACACTTTCGGCTTTGTTGTTTTTTATTCGGAGTCGGCATTCATTTGTTTTTGTGGCGTGGTGGCGGAAACGGAGTAGGCCAATTGACTGCACCGACGGAGACAGGTGTCGCTCCATGCGTCGGCTAGCTGGCTCGCAAACGAAGTAAATCTGCAAAGAACTAAGAGATAGATACTTTAGTCAGTAAAGTTGTCTAACAATGTCAACAACAAAAGTGAATGTAATTATAACCTTTGAGATAAATAATTAAAAATCTTCTTCAACTTTCTGAAACCTATCGTATTTTAAATTTTATTTTTGGATTTACTTACAACCTACAACTCTTAGAATAAATACAATAATGTATTACGATATTACAAAAGTAATAAAAATACTGCTTTATAACACTAAAAGTATAGTCAACTACTTTTCCTGAATTTCAGGTGATATTTAATATCGTTTAATTGCGTACTAACTGCTTTATCGATGCATCAGGCTACGTACCTACTATACTCGTCATTATCATTGTCAGAACCACAAAAACGTCAGACCTATGTTCATTCACGTCCATAAAAAAAAGAGTTGCCGGAAGATGCACCAGGAAGCAAACTAAGTTATTCGACTTAAAATGTGTTGTTTTTTGTGCAATGGATGCAACAGTTGCAAGATTCTCGGCAGCCGCCACTCGCATAAGGACAAAACACTATCATCATTTCGTAATTTAAACTATTTTAGACCGCTTTCCTTCATTTATTAGAGGTTTTTTTTCTATGGCAATATGGACTGTAATTTTACACAGTTACAAATTGAATTTGATGATAACGATTGATGTATGTTTTTATCCAAATGTCACGTCGACTTTTTGGCCATTTCTTTATGGGGAAACGGAGAAGTAGAAAAAAGTTCCGCATATACCGCATATATATGCGGAACTTATTTCTACTTCTCCGTAAAAATTACAACTAAACAACAAATGTACCGACTTTTGTTGTTTAATTTTAACTTTTAATTAAATTTCGAATTAAACATTATTTAACACTGAACAAGCTACCGCCTACAGTTAGACACAAGAACGAAAAAAAAAATAGTTAAAGATTAAATAAAACAATTGTTTTATTTGAGATGTCATTCATGGAAAAACGTTGACTAATGGAGTAAGAAACAATACTCGTAATATTCGACAGTCTGCGAAAGGTCGTCGTGGGTTTGAATCCCGTCTGAATCAGTCAAAATTACGAGACAGAAATTTTTTAACATTTCGTCACAAAACCTTATAAAGTTTCATAAAAGCGCGATTAGGATATTATTATAAAAATCCAGCTTAATTAAAACAAGATAACAAAAGACGTAAGTTAAAATCCTACTAATATTATAAACGCGAAAGTTTGTAAGTATGGATGGATGTTTGTTACTCTTTCACGTAAAGACTACTGAATGGATTTTAATGAAACTTTCCTCATATACAGAACATGACCCAGACCAGCATATAGGATACTTTTCTTTTTTTTCTGTAGTCTTCGCGTACGAAGCTAGTTGTATATATTTTTTTGCGTTCAAACAAAAGATCTAGTTGAAATCTAACAAGGATGTAAAAAGTTCTTTGTAGAAAAGTATCGCATTGTCGATCGCAGTGAAAGCTCGGTTGCGTATCAATAGTCATTTAACTGGCTAGGTAAATATGCGAATGAATACGTTTTCGGTCGTCATTGTGCTATCCTGGCTGCACGTGTGGCACTCCAAGAATCTGCAACAATGTCCAAGGACTGCTCTATTTATCCTCGCCTCATTCTTGTGGCATTGTGTTACACAACCTATGTCTCTGTTAAAGGTAGGGTTTAATGTGATATGCAATTTCAATCAAGATTATTCTCTTTTCTGATAGGTATATCACCGATAATGTATAATAAAATACCAGTAAGTATAAAATCACTTTCAATAAATTAAAATAAAATTGAATCTTATAAGCTATTTCTTAACAAAAATATAATATAATAACTATCTAAAATATATTATTAAAAGGAGTACCTTTAGGCAAGGTTATAGGTATATTATTTTCACGTTCTTTAATTACAGATATTCTCTGTTCTGATATATTTCATGCTCTTGTTTTCAAGTAGGTAGATAGGTATTGTGCATATAAATCCCAGAATGAAACACACGTTACAGAAGACATTATTTACACAAGAAATTGGACTGTGACAAACTTCTCAAGTGTCATATTTTTTTATATATATTTGAGTACTGTATGAACCTACATTAAAAGATTAATTTAAAAAAAATAATATAAACGCATTCTTTATTTTTATTTTCGAGTATCCGATATATATTTTATTGAGGCCTTAAGTCCGAGTTGCAACCTTTTTGTTTTGACCATATTAATATGTTATTCAACTTCATTTATGTCTCCCAATGCATTTAGTTCACCAACCTACGGCACGCGAGGTTTAATCATGCCTTTTTGTGCGTAACTATTTTCATAAATACTTTTAATCAATTAGAAGGGCATCGTTTTTTAACCAATAACCCGCAAACCAAGTTTTATTTTATTAGTTAATTATTATGTATCTAGTTAATTTGCGTGTAGTGTGTATATTATACCTATATATATTATACCTATAGTATGGAATTGGTATATTGCGGTGGTGGATAGGTTGGTGGCTCTGGCTAAGCTAAGCTCTGTTAATCGGAATATACGCTGCTTGGTGAAGACGTGACTCTTGCCATCCTAACGCCTATATCACACAAGTGATTGCTAAATAAAAGCTTGCCTTTTCTCATACTAGCTTATTGTGTATCGCGAATCAGTTGTGATAGTTCAAGTGTTTACGTAGACAACGCTTCGCCCCGCCACTCGAGACTGTATTATGAACTGATGCAATAAAAACTCCACCCGCGCCGTGTCACGCACCGCCTTTTATTTTGATAGAGATTCGGGTAACCGCTGCCCATTGTGCTACAACCAGTTTGATTATTGATTTTTACGCTAAATATTTCCCTTTTTCGTTATTCCATTCATAGCAATTATGACTTCCTTCAACCCTGGATGCGCTTGATCACAAAGGCGCAACGCGGCACAATGTCATTAATAACCCGTATAGAACTTGTCGCGATTCGGGATTACTTACAGAATTGATACAGAAATATTTTTGATAGATCGCAAATTCCATGTTTGTATGGTAACCTCTGGAAGTTTTGCAAGTCATCTCAAAAAATAGGGTCTATTGTACATTTTCGAAATGTTTTTTTACTTTTGCGTTAAAATGATATGAACAATTTTTAATGAAAAATGTACATATATCTGATCAACAATAATCGGAAAATATAAAAGTCAAACTAAACTAAACTTGTTTGTGCTCCTTTTCTTAGGCTTCGATTACGTTCTTTGCAATTTTATTTTTGGTTTTCTAAAGCTAGGTGTTACTTTGGTTGTGATATTTTGTTTGATATTGCGCGTTTTTGGCTTAACCTCGACTTAGATAAGGACTGTTGCAATGACTAAAATGTTTTTTTTTTAAATTCGGACATAGAATATGAATGTCATTCATGTTTTCAGATAATTAACAAAGCCGCATCAATACAAAACCTATATCAGGTTTTGTCTTGATTAATTTCACATTTTCGATTGCTAAATATTCTTTATTGCACAATAAACGCACTGATATAAATAATTTTAAGTTAATCAAATGCAATTTAAAAAATATCCTGTTTTACAACTCTATTGTATTGTAACTATTTGTAAAGTGATTAGTTAAACAGTTGTTTTAAAATCTGTTTTCAACTTCTTCTTTTTCGAATTTATGTATACAACTTAGATGCTCTCTCAGGTATACAACCTGTAACAGAAAGGTGTGGTCAAAATTAAAAGATCGAAAGTGTATCCGATCTAGATCTTATATGCAGAGTGATTAGGCCTAATTATTAACTTTCACTTGTTATGCAGTTTTCAATTAAATAGTTATATTGTGACGTCACAATCCGTCACATCAAAAGTCAGCTCTAGTGGTATACTAACCTCTCTGTACTTGCATTTGTTATCACTGCTGCTTGATTATGCACGCCTGACGCGCATGACTTCAATAATGTAAATATTAAATTTAGAATTGCATGACAAATTAAAGTTAACTGTTATGTCTCAGTAGCAACACATCCAAGATCTTACACTTTGGATCTTTTCATTTTGACCACACCTTTCTTGTTTGTGTTGTTTTAAATATTTGTGTAAATATTTGACTTTAATAGTTTTTCAAGTAACATTAATAAAACTCTGTTCTATATTTCCTGGACAAAAAGGTTCATTATACCACCAATTCCAAGAACGTGACGACACAGCCGGCCTGTCGGCGTTCCGCCTCACCGACAAAGATGGAAAGCAAAGGAGTAATAAGAAACGAGTTTCGCACTAAGTTGTTTGTGTAATCCTTTAATCTGGCGAGTATCGGTGGCGCACAGTAGCCAAGACCAGCCAACAATGCCTAATCGCCACCAACATCATCTACTCACCAATAGCACAAAATACCCCAGAATGCAAACTTAACACATACCGCTTTTTTTTAGAGAGTTTGGTGATTGCCTAAGACGGCTTTTTCATCTTCACCGGGATTTTATTGGGGCGGCGAGAAACTAAAAGCCTCAAGCCGTGTGAAACGAAGCACCTTCGGAGGTTTTCTAGAGGGAACGGCATCACGCACTAGTGCGTGTCCCCGTGCCCTACTAGATTCTCCGAGGGGTTCTGATCGGATCGGAAAGCACACACCGCGGTCGAGCAACGCACACATAGACACGGATCTCACGGACACGGATCTCGGAACAGCTCGGAAGAATCCGAGCGCATCTGTTGCGAAATTCCGTGTCCGTGAGAGGTTGTCTTTGTGTGCGTTGCTCGAACGCGATTGTATGAAGCTTACCTTCTGCGGTCTCCTTGTTTTGTGCCAATAGACCGATACACAGCGGCGATCCAAACCACCACAAACATTGTTTGTGTCCCTTTTACATAATTTGTTTGTGTAACAACACCGAGACCACTGGCTCTGTTTGCATTTAATCCGTTTGAAATAGTGTTTCTTAGATGTTTCAATAATAACAATATGTAAAAAGGGCCGCAACACGTGAAATGTCTGGCGTAGGTACGCACGCCTGCACATAAACCTACCACAAACTGTCAAATTTCCTCAATAGACTTTGAACTTTATATCTAAGTAATATGGTTGACATTGTATTGAAGAAATTTGACAGTTTTGGATAGGTTGATGAGCAGGCGTCTGTACGATGTTTTGGATTGTTTTTCTGCTCTAGTTGCTTTCGTAATTTGTTTAACATTAGTCATCTGTTGCAGAGTGTTTGTTGTCACTAGGTCGGTACTTACAGCAAATCATTAATAAGTTACAAATAATTATTTAAAGAAAACTTAGCTTAGCAACTTATTGAGATACAAAATTGATATCTGCAGTTTATAATTGCGCATGAGTATTTTTAATGACTAATTATCTAAAACGAATCGTAATAAAAATGGCAAAGAGTATGTGACACACAAACCTACATGTATTTGAAAGTTAATAGACAATTCTTTTATCTTTACACAATGGCCGTCGACTTAAATAAAAGAGTCACCCGGACCGTGTCATGTTTTGGTGAAGCTATTAGATATAATTAAAAAGAACTCGTAGAAATGCCTTGTCTACTAATGAAACTCTATCTTTGCGAAATCAGATCCCGCCGCGCCGGTTCGGTATTCGGTGTAGGGAAAAAAACGAGAGTTTTTGTTGTTTCTGAGTAAAAAGTAAAACGGGGGCGGTGCGGCAGCTGCCTTCTAATTTTGAAGTCGCGAATGTTGGCGAGGTGGGCCTAGCACCAATCCTTGCGCAACACCATGCGAGAACTATTCAACATGTTATGTTTTACAGGCTTGGCTGGAAAATAATCTATAGTTCACTGTTGTGCCAATTAATTATCTATTTATCTCATTATTATTTCATTTGGTTGTATAATTTAACTATAAGATCGAACATATATATTTTTTTAACTGTATATTTGTAACACCTGCAAAAGGTCACTAAGTTTTAAAGCTACCAACATTATATTCTATCTGTATGTTACACTTAGTTTTGAAATAAATATTTTGACTTGATTAATTTTGTTTCTTTATTTATCATAATTCTTTATTTTTGTTACCTATTTCTCTAATTTGTTGCGCGTGGTGTTTACTTTAAACGATTGTTACACTCAGTTAAAAAAATGTTTGCTTGTTTGTATTTTATGTAATAGTGTATTCAAAAACTGGAAAACGTGAAATAAATACAATGAATAGAAATAGAATAGAAAGAAAATCATTTATTCAGTATTACAAAATAACACATTCATACAAATAAAACATTCATAATAAACAGTAGAATTATGATACTGAAAAGGCATCTTCGCAGCATATTTATGTCATATTCGTAGCAATTTACTCGTAGTAATGACACGACACTGATCTTCCGTCTGTCAATGCACTTTAAATAAATGATTGAATTGACTCTTAATACACACACATTTCTGTCTTTAAATTAATGAAGCGATGTTAGGCTAGACGGCAATATTAATAAGAGCAAAATCGTTCTCATTACCCAATAGAACTACTAATAATATGTCTTTTAACAAAACAGTTTCTACGTTCAGATACGCATACGTTTTTAAAGACAACCGTCCGTCCGTCAGGTGTTTACATGAATTAAACTGTTCTTTATTGCAAGATCATCTAATAAAAAAGCAAACGGGAGCGGGGCGAGTTTTTACGCTCGCCAAAAAAGAGTTGGACAAAGGCTTGCGTCGTAACGGCTTGCAACACGATAGCTTAACACCTTGATCTATGTGGGTTACTAGAATTCGCTGGCACCGGTGTTAACTGTACTGTTTTTTACTCGGATTGCCAAAAATGGAACGGGTGCGATTGGTAAAATGACACCATCCGGCATGTGATGGATTGTAACGCCGCCGCCGCCGCGCAACGGGAGCTGATAGTGTTGCTATCAGAGAACATAACACATACGTACTATTATCCAATGTAATCACTATAGCATTAATTTATCGTAACAAACCATTAAGCAACTTTCGCAAAAGCCGGTCACCGGATGGGTGACCAAAAATGTATAATCTCGAGCTCTTCCGTGCTTCGGAAGGCACGTAAAGCCGTCCCGGCTGCATTACCAGTTGTTAACAACCACCAATCCGCACTGGGCCCGCGTGGTGCTTTACCGCCCGTTCTCCCTATCCATCAATAGGGAAGGCTCGTGCTCCAGCAGTGGAGACACAAAAAATGAGCTGATGATGATGATGAACAAACCATTAGAAGATTGAATTAGACTGAGTCATGCCAAAATTATCTAATTAGCCTGAAGTAGTTGTAAATATAGTTATAATTATGAATCAACAACTGTTTTTAAGCGCCTTTTTGATGTAATGCCAGACCCACTTCTAAAGAAGTGAGTCGAGTATGTATACTGTTTACTTATTTCAACTTTTACCTACTCCTTAAAGATTTTGTCAGAAAAAACCTACCTTTTTGTGATAGTAACAAAATGCTAACCATGCTTTCATAACTGTGCCTTTTTACAAAAACACAAATGTTGGAAAAATTTCCACGAGCAGGATTTGAACCTGCACCCTTCTGACATACCTATATGTGCATGACTATATGTGCCTTTTTATTTACGCTTGCGCCATAACAACAAGTTATTAATAACGTTAACAGTTAATTAGTTAGTGTTGGAAACTATCGATACACTTCGATCACATGAGAAGAAGGTCAAACGCTGGGACAGGACTTGACTACAAAAATAAAAAATCTTACCTACGTACTCCATACTCTATAAGTAATTAGCAATAATAAGAAAGTAGGTATTGGAAAATGAAATTCAAACTTAAAATGGAAATTAAGGAACTAATCCCGCTCAAGTGGCTCACAAATCAAGTTCTTTTGAATTTGATTGAATCGTAAATTTTGAAAATGTATAAAATGGAGAATCAAACTTTTCTGCCATTACTGGCCCTACCGTTAGGATATCGTGTTAGTTGCTCTTATTTATCAAAAAACTACTATAACTTCTAATTAATTTGCTGACATTGGTGCATATTGTATTCTTGTTTATTTTGCCACTCTTACTTATCCCAAGAGCTCTTAGAACCAGTCGCGCTAACAAAAGAAACAAAACACTCAAAGAACAACCTTGAACTAGCAAAAATCAATAGTGCACTTGTCTCAGTGCGCCATAATGCATCAGCTGATCTCTTGTCTGAGTTCAACGCACTCTCTAGTGTTCTCGGCGTGGTGCACAGGCAAAAAACAGCATCACCATAACAAAAAAAACTCACAGCGGCCCATAGAGAAAAAAGCTTAACCCGTCCGCTGCGTCGCGTGGCAGGTACGTACCCCACACAACCCTTTACAAAAAACACTCAGGGTAGCGAAAGGGTAAAAAAGGGTTATTATTACGCATGCGCCCCGAGGGATCACTGCCCTCGTTTCTCATTTTAAACTTCCCTGTGAACACGTTTCGTAATGCTTTTTTTTAATCAATACACCATGTTCATTAGAGTAATTCTTTTGTTTTTTTTATATTTAGGTTTTTTATTCTTTTTTTAGTTTGGTTGTAACCACGTTGCAACTGTAAATACCTTTTAAACAATGTTGAATTCATATATCGAATTTTAATAATCCATAGAAATGTAGAAAAACTTTATTAATGATATAACTTTTTTGTTAACCATTGTAACGGTATTAGGATTTAGTTTACGTCAACGTTTTTGTATACATCCAAACCATACTTTAATCATCTAGACATTGCTCTTTTGTTTTTATAACACGAACTGGTCGGTAATAAAACAATGACACTGTATCGGCTACTCACAAAGAGAATAAATTCAATGCGTACGACAAACGTACATAATTCGATAATAACAAGCAGACGCAACAGAAACACAGGCAATGCTACCAAACGGCACAGTGAAACTATAATTAAGAAAGATAAATATCGTTTATTACTGTTAGGAAAGTCGATTAGAAAAAAACTACCCCTTTCACCCCACAATTTGTAACCCGTGCAGTGGGCGCCGCGCCCGACACGCATAAGAACCCACGCCCGCTCGCTGCTATGGAGACTGCTTCTTTAGCATTCTTAACACTGTTTTCTAACTTTTTTTAATTGTTATATCAACAATATATATTTATTTATATCAAAACTGACGTATAAGAATACACGGCTCGCTCGGTTTTTGGCATTATTACCACAGTTTTCCAACCTTTCATTAATTGTTTTTAGCATTAACAATGATGAACATTATACTGAACATAGTACTTGAAACAGTACCTAAGTTTTTATTTTTTGAAGTGTAATTTTCGACATCGAGTCGACTACATTTGCTATAAAACCAGACATAGTATAAATTAAATATTCGGTCGGTTTTGCTTACGGAGGCGCTCAAGTTAAAAAGTGTACACTCCGTTATCATTGTTACTCTATAAACGTCAGAATGTCGGGCTTAGGCTTTCCCATGTGAACAAAAGCGCATGGTGAGTTTAGGTCATAACCTGGAGCTGGCTGGTCAGTTATAACACTTTAATTTGGTCTGGTGACCCGGCAATACGAAAGTTGCTTAACTTGCAAGATCGCAACTAGAATCATGTTTTCCATATTTTAAATTTAATAAATACCCGATTAAGTTACAAGTAAGGATGAAAGTTAGCATAAAACTACTATATTAAAGTGTATCAAATTTGTGTAAGGTTTAAACCATTATAAATAGGTAGGTATTTTGGTAAAAAAGTAAAAGATATACTTCCTACAGTGCACGGATTCAGTTGACATGCAACTGTGCCGGAATCGGATGCTCAAAAGAAACAAAAGCATAGTGATAACTAGTAATAACTGTAGTGAAAGTGACCGTGATATCTTTAAAGTTAAACAAGATTTTTGTTGTTTCAATAAAATAATGGTATTTTTAAAAGTAAACAAATAATAAATCTAGTTTGAGTTGCGTCAGTTTATTTTGTCTGCTGTTTTTAAAACTCATTCACGTAGTACCATACTCATTCATTCATTCAAAACAGAAGCGCTTTCCACATATTAGTATCAGCGGGAAAAAAATGTTACAGTTACATAACGCTTTTCCATAATAATAGAATCATTATCGAAAACAGAAGAGCGGGCAGCTGATTTATTAGACGATAATGGTCGCTGTCATAAATAGCTTTTTTTTTTAACAAATGAACATTTTTTTTAGCGCGTGCACACCGGGCCTCGGGCTGTTTTTATTAATACACTGCATCAAATTATGTATGCAGGTTATTTTTTACCAATCTATTTTAAGTATACCTAAAAAACTGAGATAGTTAAAGCCGAGTCACCTTTTGTCGTAGGAATTAATTAAAGTAATGGCGTTTGTTATAACAATTGTTAAAACAGCCTTCATTTAAATATCATTATTATTGGAGCTATACATCATCTCGCATGACCGTATCACAGCACTATAATAATTCCAATTTTACAAATACCATTAATTAAAAAAGTTGCTTTCAATTTAACACGGTACAAAATACAAAGGCTGGCCTCCTTGTCGTTGGGATGCGTTAATTTTTTTTTTCATAAATGTCAATAAAACAAACATCAATACAAAATAAACAATTAGAATGAATCGCCACACGTCGTCCGCATGTGTTGCGCGACCTTGACTTGACAAATGCACTGTACCGCGACTGTCATTTGTTAGTGATTTATCGCGGCTCTAATACAAATATTGGCAGCATGCGAGTAGTGCCGCGCGCCGACCCTGCCACGCACTTTTATCACGAGTAATTTCGCGTGGAGCGAAGACTTAAAACGACTTAAAAATTCAGCGTTCCCCGTTGAAAAAAGAGTTAATATTGATCGTAGATTTCTCGTCGTGGGGTGCAGCGGCCGGCTGAGTCACCCCACGGTTTTTTAACTCACCCTAAGTTATATTTTTTGTAAAGCCCCCCCCTTTCCCCCCCGGCCCGCTTTAAAGGATGAGTAGTCTCTATGGAAACGGCTCGATCTAATTTATAGGCGGCAGAAAGTACGGATTGCTTAATTAAGAATTTAAAATGTGTCTACTAAGTAATTAATTAGAAATTTCCAGTCTGCCAACTTAAAGCCCGAGATAAGATTTGCTTTCTTTTAACGCAGGAACGTGCGCCGTAGAGCTATTAAGATTTTAATTAAATATTTTATGAAACGGAAAATTAATTGTTTCACTTAGCCCCGGGCACGAGTAGGCGTCCGTTGTTAACGTTTGAAGTTTTATGAAATTACAGGAAGCCAAATAGACTACTAACACTTGAATTTGTAAAAGGAGCTCTTTAATTTTTAAATGATGTCTCGAAGTTTGACAAGATAGATACGCCGATACTTTATCTCCGCATGTTCTCTGCGTATGGGTATGAATGCGGAAGGGTTTTAGTAGAGGGAGCCGGGGGCACGCGCGGGTTAAAAAACTGTGGGTCACGGGCACGGGCGCAGGCAGTAAGCTTGCCTGTGCGGGGCCGAGTGCGCGTCGGCAGGCGCCCGCGCAAACCACCCAGGTGAGAATATTCTTATTCTGTATTTACAATAGGGTTGTAAAACCAGTCACCGACACTGTTTTCCTTTAACTATTAGAAAGGTTAACCACTGATTTTTGACTTAAGCAACAATTAAATAGAAACCACCTGCTTCCTAGCGGTCATTGAGTAATATTTCAATGAAACGCTAATATTTTTTTGGCTTTCAAAAGTTTTGTTGAGCACTGTGTTACTGTTTCGAACACTGGCCTATACCTACGATAATTTTTTATTTTATTTTATTACACAAACAACAAAAACATGGTAATAATTCTGTCTATAATTATTATTCCAAATTACACTAAATTGTCCTGTTATAGACCATGTACAAAAAGCGTCAATTAACTTTTCATAAAAAGTACCATTGTTAATAGGTTTTGATAGAGTAGAGTACTATAGATATATACCAATAGAGTAGGGTAATCAGTCTGATTAAGATTTTATTACTGTTCTATTAATCGAAATACAAAATGTATAAGCAAAATATGTTACTTAAATATTTTTAAAGACTAACAAGTAAGTCATACACCCTCTTACAAATTCTGCATTCGCGCGCTTGATATTTGCTCTGTCACAAAACGTAAACTTTTGAAAAAACAAGATTTTTTCCCACAAAGAAGTTTTCTATATGTTAATTCAGGGTAATCAGGCTATGTACAAAATCCGTTCAGTCGTATCGACGTTACATATGATAACATAAGAAACATAACAACTAAAACATCCGTACTGTCGGATTTAGAATGTTCCTACGTAGTTAAAAATGCTGATAGCCATAAAACATAAGGTTTTATGTATCTGGTACAGTTAAACTTTGTGTCAGCCCTTATCCCTTACCAAATAGTAGTAATTCAAATGCGGTCGAATTAAGTGTCCAAAGAAATAATACATTTATATTTAAAGTGCATGGGACCTAAAATTTTCTTAATGGAGATACTTAATTGGAAGCTTATATTTATAATTTCAATTTATTAATATGAATATGTTTTAAGTGTAAAACTACCTACTCTGTGCTACTGAAAATAAAACTTAGTCGTATACTATTATCACAATGAAAATAGATATGGACTTGAAGGTCTGTCACAAAGTTATTTCTGAGAGAACAAGATGATTTGGGACACAACTGTGTAAACATTTATTAAAATAAATACATTGCTTTAGAAAAACAATAATGTCAACAATTTGATTTCGGTATATTAAATCATCAATAACAACTATGGTACATAATTTCTACTGTTAATGTTGTAATAATTTGGTGAATTCAAGACCCGATTTGTACGTTTTTACATATTTCCAAAAAATACATAAAAAACTTACATTAGCATTTGAAATCGAACATTAAAAAAATAAACTTAAACTGCATATCGCAACGAGTACCAAAAAGTGACGATTTGTATACTGAAGTATATAATGTTTATATCTCATTATAAGTGAAATGTAATTTCGTATAAGAATAAAGATCTTTAAACCTACATAACGAATGGAATTCTACATATTATAATGACTATTGGTTTAACTTAAATTATTGATAACCAGTAAAAAATGTTATGATGGTTTTCAGAACTTAATTAATGTTGTTTTTAATTAATGATACGATAAAATTATTTTTTGACTATACCCCTCCATAAGTCACGATTAGCTATACCCTTCACAAGGATTTGTCACACGAGTAATAAAACGATTTGTCTTCAACATCAATATTTTCTAAACTGTCTTTACTTACTAATCATTTGATGCTCTTCTAATGAGTATTTAATGTTTACTCTTTGCCAAATTATGACAAAAAATATTGAGACAAGCTGGCCAGCTCACCACGCCGGCAATATCGATTCATAGCATTTGCTGATTACAATAATTAGATCTTGCGGGTTAGGCGAAAAAACAATGGCGACAATGTTGCCTAATGAGCCATAAAGAAGAAAACGATACGTAGAGCAAGGCGTAGACAAAAAAGGGCGCGGCAGGGGCGCGGGCGGCGCGCGGGCGGCGGGTGAGGAAATGGCGGGAGAGCTAAATTAATTTGCGCGCTCCCGCCAAACAAAGGCTCGCTAATGGAACGCGCCGAATGGAAAAATGCCACCGTCCGCTCTCCGACAACTTATTTTTTTTTGTAAATACAACCTTTGACTTTACCAAATGAATAACATTACACCCGTCGAAGTTTCGCCGCGGTCGCTTTGTCCCGATTTAATGAGGAAGAAGAGCGCGATACTCGCCGCCCGCTTAATTATTCACTCAAAACAAACGCGCTCTGTTCTAATTACTTGAAGTGAAAAGTTTTGTTAAGTGGAAATAATTAATTGACATTAAAAATTAACATGGAAAAGTTGTATACTATCGCAATAAATTCTGTTGAGAACATTAATTAATATCAAACGAAATATATTTTTCAATCTTACATAAAATAATAGGTACAGTAGACTGTAGTTACTGTTAGTTAAAAGTTACTTACGATTTAAAGCTGATGAGTAAGGGGTTAATTGTAATAACTATTTTACCACTATAACGCGACACGGAAAAGCTAAAAGGATTTCAGACATTACTTTAAGCACGTGCGTGCTTCTAGACTATTTTTAGTAAAACATTAATAACGTTTCGTTACGCGTTTCAACTCTTTCGTTAAGTCGACACGACTCGACTCAATCGGCCGTAGCAAGTCGGGCAGCGCGTCGTAGCAGCGCGATACGGGCTACGGGCTACGGGTCTTATTAACTATTTTTTGTAGTTGGTTTTATTCTTTTAATTATATTACTTCAATTTATTGTACTTGGAAACTTTTGTTATTAGGATGACGATTGATGTTTTTGAATATAATTTTTTATTGATAAGTGTCTTTGCGATGTCATAAAAATAAGAACGTAAAAGAACTTACTTAACTTCAAAGATATGTGAATAGAAATTCATATAATCAACTATTTACCAAACAAGTAACATTTCGTTAGTTAATCAGTTAGATTAATAAATAAACATAATAATTATAATATACAAGGAATGGAGGTTAGTCACAAACAACTGATACATTAGTTAGCAGTATATTAACAATCAACAAGAACAATTAGTGAATATTAAGTTCAAAATCAGATCGAATCAAATCAGAAACGATAAAGACAACTAATGTTATGAGGTGACGTCAGCGACGTGACGTGAGCGGAGCGCGGCGCGGCGGCTCCGCTATCAGTGCCAGGGACAATGAGCGATGCTTATCTAAATGTACTACTCAGCTCGCCATTTTGTCGCAAGATGAAATTAATGCCACCTCCATTACTCCGCCGCGATTTATGCGAGCCCAATTAAAAGTTCCCAGGGCTGAAGACGAGAAATTAGTGGAATACGTTCACATTTATCAAGACATCAACGTTGCCTCGCCACGCGAAACTTCCCAAATTTAAATTAGAGACGATTTTTACAGCTACCTCCTTGGGGGGAAGGGGGGTGCTACCCTTTCCTTATAACGAGGAAGGCCTCATGCATTTTTATGTGCTTCTTTTTTCGCCGGCGTTTTAAACAAGGGGGTGAGCGTGGGGTGCTGGGGTGAACTTTTTTATTCGCGTCTTGATAAGTTAGGGTTGAAATTAGACGTTCGAGTTTCGCCCGCGGAATTCATAATGACGAAAATTAATAAGTTTTCTTTTGAGGGTTCTTGCCACTACGGCGTCGGAATACCTATAAGTAGAGTGTTTTCTTTCTGCCTTTGTTGAAAATTCATTTTGAATTTTGCTTTTATGCCTCGTTGTTAAGAGCATACAAAAGAGAGGCACTAACTGAATGTAAATTATTTAACCAATCATTTCTTATTGAATGTTTAAATCAAGAACTACAAATACACACCACCTATACAAAATGTACAGGCGATGTAATAACAGGTCTTATCAGTACCTTGACACAATTCCTAAGATTAGAAAATCTATTTTTGTTCATGGTAATTACAAATAGGTACTTACAAGTTTTTAAACTATCATGGCCACTAATAACATGATAATAATCCCGTTATAATTACGTTTAATGTAAAATATCACATTTTACATATTGAATACAAAAGAAAAATTCATTATGTTTTAAAAAAGCTGTAGATAACAAATCGAGCCTTAATAAAACTTATTTTATTTTACTATTGAAGATGTAGATACGTATTGCTATTATTACTTATTTGTTGGTAGGGTATAGTGTTAGCTTTTGGTTAAAATTCTAGAGAACCGTTTGTTTAACTTAAATTAAAAACTTTCAGATTAACTACAGCGATTAGGAAGCACCAGAGCCAGGAACCAGTACCTACATATTTTCTCTAACAAACCCCATGGCTTTTAGTTAGAAATTGCGTAACATCGAAAAAGCAAAAATAAAATACAGAGTCCAATCATGGGTAGGATATTACAAACGCATTTCCAAACCCTTCTTCGCATCATTAAAAGCTTCTGTGGTTAGTGGTTACATCACCGGTCTTAGAGCCAGAGGTCCTAGGTTCGATGCCCAGCGGGGTAACTGTACCGGATTTGGTTTTGTGGTAGGGTTTATTTTAAATCTGCTTGTGTAGCTATCACCTGCTTATAAGGCTTTGGCTACAACGAAAGTGTTGGAAGCATTGTTGTTTTCTGATAGTAAGGAATAATTAACCTAGTCTCAGTAGTTGAGGATTCCAGGTTGTCACTTATCATTAGGTGTGATGTAGGTCAACCTTTTTTAATATTTAGTTACCGCGATACAATATTGGTGCTATTATTGAATTATTAATTTTTGACTATACGCTCATCTCAATATGTTGCGCAGCCGATTTGAGATGTTGCTATTTAGCAATTTTAGCTCAGTCGCCATGGCTCCTACGAGAAGACGTTTGTAGAATAATGTTATATTATTTAATGAGTTTAAATAATATAACATTATTCAGAGCAAAACATCTTGTTGAACACATATTCGAGTGGGCACAGGAGACGATTGCTAATATGGTATACAATTGCGAATATGGTAAGTAAATGAATTAGACAGCCAGTTTGCACCTTCGTACCTATTTTGGATTACAATTCTCTATACGACATGAAGAAGGAATAGTTATTAATAGATTTGCTCAAATGTTGCCCTCATTGCCGGGCCACCAGATTTTGTGTGCACGATTTTGCCTTCACAGTGCTGAAGAGTGCGAGTTTTTTTTTTACCATTTTGATCACGTTAACGAAAACGAGAGTTTGTATCTCAACTCACTTCGTTTGCCACCACAACAAAATAAAATTTGGAGGTAAGTAATTCGTTTGACAACTTATGACAACATCAACGTATTGAGTAGTGAAGGCACAGTGTGCAATAGTTTTTTCGCCGCCAAAAAAAAATATAAATTTCTTGAAATTTTTCTGTATGACCGCCAGGAAGCAGGTGATCTGCTAAAGTCAAAAATCAGCTGCTGACTCCTATTTTTAATGATTAAAGGAATCAAGAACGACGATATATACGACTTGACCACTTTTTTGCCGGAGTGGTATGAGGGGAGGCTTATACACAACATAGGCAAATAAAAAAATTAAAAAAAGTCGATCTTCTGTCGATCGCTGGTGCAACTACCCTATGTTGGATGTTACCAGTTCCCTGAGTCACAAAATAAAGAGACTTCAGAAGGTAAGCTGCTAGCGCTCGAGCAACGCACACTTAGGGATCTCTCAGACAGAAAGCGTTCACGCGGTCAAGCGTTCAGTTTTGCGTTGTTTGTGTTGTATTACGTTACATAGATACTCACACAGGACCCATTCTGACCGCATTGAACGCGTGACCGCTCTCTGTCTGATAGAACCCTTAGACAACCTCTCACGTACTTGGAACCCCGCAACAGCTGCGCTCGGTCTGTTCCGAGCTGTTCCGAGAGCCGTGTCCGCGACATGTCTATGTTTGGTCGAGTGCGGTATGTATAAACCTTCAATGGTCTCCTTACTGTGAGCCCGCGTGTCGGCGTCCGCAGGCCCTTCTTTACCATTGGGTACTCTGGGCAAGTGCCCAGGGCCCCGCAAGCGATATGGCCCCCATGTTCCTGCCAGATCACTAACCGATAACCAATATTACCGATAAATATATTTGTTTAGCGAAACAAGAATTACTAACTTATTGACTTGTTTTGCTTTTAATTCAAATAAACCTGGGGCCTTACAGTGGGAACTCTATCAGGCTGCAAATAAATGAAAATACCAGATGGATAAATCTAGAGTTTTGCTTATCTACTTCTTTTGCCTGTTTCACTAAAATTTAGCGTAACATAAGGACCCCATTATCCGTAAGTGCCCAGGACCTCCAATAGGTTAAAGTCGGCCCTGGGCGTCCGTGCCACAGCACATGGGGACACTTGTTGATCCTATGTGTGGGCATGCGCGCAGACACACGCAGGCGATTCACACACACGGTACATATACTACACACACATTGTAGCATTAGATAGGTCCTGAAAAGTTTAGTAAAAGTTGTTGCAGAAAAAGAAAGAGGTTGCTACAGCTTATAATGAACCGCTAGTAAAGCTCAGTTACTAGACATAAGTAAATATTGTTAAAACACTTTTCATGATGTTGGTAATCGCTCTCGCATAGTTGTAAAACAGTAAGTAACGATTATGGTTAAATAAAACTATGAAGAAATTAGACCTTACATACTTTAGAGTAAAATATAAACAATTTTAAACCTTTTGCCTGGTCACAATGTTACCACGGCTACCCTGAAAAATTATCGAAATGACCAGCGAGAATAATGTTTTAAATAAACACAAGCAGATACGTAAAGAGTGGTACATTTAATGTGTAATGTATGCGTAAAGATAAGAAATACGATATATCTACTTATTTGATATAACGACTCCTTAAGGGATTTAAATGGAAGGAATCAGCGGCAGTCCGCCAGTCGGACCCGCAATAACAATACGTATAAAAGGAGTCATTAGTCCAATCATCCGTGCGGAGGGCCGGAACCGAGAGTGGTTCGCGTTTTATAATTTGCGTCTAATAAGGTCGTTAACAACGCACATTAAAACAAAACAAACAGCGCGGGGGGCGGGGGTGCGGGGCGCCATCCTTCCTCGAATCCGTGTCATTAATTTACGTAATGCGTAGGTACGCGCTATCCCCAAATATTTAAGAAGCCTCCTCCGGGAGCGCCCCCTCCTCCACTATCCGCGCCCGCCACCCCGCCTGCCGAGAATTATGGCGGCCGCCTTGTAATTATATTTTTTAATTTATCTTCCTTAGCGAATACAATGGAGGCGCCACCCCGCCACCGAAGCGCTTCCTTCTCATGCTGAATATTGTATCAGGCCGCTGAAAAAAGGAAAGGACGCTTTAATTACAAGCGAGAGAGCGGCCGGCATTACGCGCTAAATATTTGATGTTGTCTCTTTCTTGTACCTACTCTCGCCGGCCCCCCGCCCGCGCCGCCGCGTCCTCAATAATTAAAACGCCTATTAACTCATTCCTCTTCAGGTGACCCCTCGCTGCCAACCGAACAAAAAGCTTTCAATCTCGTCGTCCAAAACTAAAATCTAATTAGTCCTTGTCCAATTTCATATTAATTCCTTATACACGATATTGTTCACTATTGTGCATTATTCATCAGACTCGTGTGGCCTACTGAGCCCTAGGCGTTTTGTAGCACTAGCATTATGAAGAATATGAAAAATGTTAGGTACAAAATACAATTTTGCTTAAAAGCTTTATTGTTCGTTACATTACAATCTTAAAAGTTCGGGCAACTACGTAACGATGTTAATGAAGTATAAAGCGTAAACTCAAGCCGTGCGCCTCCACGGGCATATTGGAGCGCGCACGTTGATTTATTGTTGAACAACAGTCGCAAATTAAGGCGGATTCCGTCCGTGGACACCCGTAGCTGCAGTACTTAGCGCGAGGAGACAAAGTATAAAGTAGCACCCCCATCCACCCACTGAAAAATGTCTCTAATATTCTTTTAGAAACGGTGGCATTTACGGGCTATATTTTATCCTGAATTTGCATACGCTCCTTTTTTTCGTACCCGTCCTCTATTTTATGGGAGAGTATTTTTTCATCCGGGGGTTAAGATACAAAAGGGTAAAGCGCTCCGATAATTAAATTGCACCGCGCGGTGCGGGGCTCGAATAAAAAACTGTGCCTCGCGACGCGACCCGGCGCGACCCGGCGCGACGCACGTCGCAGCGCGCCTGCCACCCCACGCGACAAGCGCGTCTGTTATTGTCTCCGATACATTAAATTCAGCAATTAAACGATTAATCTTCGCGGATGACATCGGAATTATTTAGGATTCGATTTGCATTCTCATTATTTTAACGCCTCCGCTCCTTGATTCGGACATAAAAAGACCGATATGAATAATTTATCATTGCATATTAATTGTTTTCCCTATTGCTACTAATATGTTAATTTAAACATTCAAAGGACCTTAAAAATTATTTTTACAAAAATAATAAAAATTATTTTCTACTTTGATACATAATGATACTAATTACGGTGACTAATTATCGTCGAAGGAGTAATAGGCATGCTATAGGGGCAATTAAAATGGTATTTAAAATATGGAGTAAATTTTATATATCCTGGCAGCGATAATAATTTAACTAACAAATTAGAAGAAATCTCACCCTGCTCTAAGTCAAATTACCATAATTGCTAATCAAATGTCGTAGGAGTAGCCGCGGCGCTGCTTGGGACTAATTACAAATTCTAATTCGCTCTCTTGTTTCGCAGGCCTTTTGAATTTGTAAATTATTGCCTTTGCGCCTCTTCAGGCTATCAAATGAATGCTCGTCTTGCTAAAGGGCCTCGCAGATAGAGCTAGTCTTCCAATAAATATTCACAAGTTTTGCTTTGTGTACCTACTACACGAATTAAGGTTTAAGTATACTCTTCGGAGTTTTAACATTTATATTCAATTTTCCTTTTATTGTAGATGTTTATATTTAGAATTTAAAAAAAATCTATATAAATACTGTAAGTAAGTATTTTGTTCCTGAATATTTTCTTTTTTAAAATGATTTTATTACTTTAGTGTGCCTGCAAAAGATTGCTTGTAGCATAAGGTTTCATATTTTCCGTCCTCTATCTCTATGCTTTAACTTTGTACCTACCCTTCTTGTGAGATATAAAAGTAGGTAGGGTAGTTGTAACATTGTTCGACAGGAACCAGTGATCGACATTTTATCCTTTAAATTAAATATAACGGTCAGCAACTGATTTTAGTCTTTAGCGACAATTGAATACAGACCACCTGCTTCTTAACAGGGTCTGCGGGTCTTTTGAAATCACTGAGCCATAGACCCTTTTGACTCTAGTACTCTACTTGGATGCATGAAGCTGTAGATATAACTTGGATGTTACCCCTTTTGTATACTGTGTGTTTTGTTAGAGGCAAATAAAGTTATTTATTATACCCTTTATTTATTTTCTTTCTTAAAACTAGACTTTTACAATATTTTAATATAAAAACAATAAAATACTATAAAATCCTAATTTATTGTTGTTATTATTATTCTATTGATTCAATATTGTATCTTAACAATTATTTTTTTCATTT
Organism: Eudonia truncicolella; assembly: GCA_949315975.1. Lineage (NCBI taxonomy): Eukaryota > Metazoa > Arthropoda > Insecta > Lepidoptera > Crambidae > Eudonia > Eudonia truncicolella. The sequence goes on along the minus strand of OX438829.1, from coordinate 12,838,770 downwards.
TTCAATTTTTTTATATTTTTTTATTATTATGATTATTACCGATCACACCCTAAAACTACAATAAAATTCAATAAAAATTTAAAAAAAAATTCAAAGTTCAAAATTCAAAATCATTTATTCAGTTTAGGCTACAAGTAGCTCTTGTGAATGTCACTATGCCATCGGTTCGTAAGTCTACTCTGGGCGGGAGATCTTGCCTACAACCATCTTGAATACAACAAGCCTTCCCGGTAGCATAGCGGTCAGTGCAGCCGCCCGGATGGCGGAAGACCCATATTTGATTCCTGGCTGGGTCGGGTGGGCGGTTAATTTTTTTACTGTATTTTATAAAATTTTATAAATATTTAAAATTCAATACTTAATCTTTTTTAGTGACAAAACTGATGACGAACACTAGGTTATTTTAATTTCCTTTAGTTGATGGCTTCGATTAGCACATTTAGCCAGTGTCAAAGTATTTTTTCTTACAAGAAATACATAAATAAACAATATTTCCTTCCTGTATGATGATGATGAATTATAATAGAAATGAGAAGTGAGAAATAATATACTCCCCAACCCCTCGAGTATCTCAGTAAAGATGTGGGGTTTTTTGATGCGGACTTTTTGAGAGAGTTTTAAAAGTGACGTTTCACTGTTTTGTTTCATTTGCCAACGCTCATGCACACTCACGAACACTTAACGGTTAATAATCCACCATTATTTCACATTTATATTCGACATAACAGAAATTTTAGAAAATAAAACAAAACCGCAAACATGACTCTTCATTTTGCCGCCAAGAAGTCACAGGGTTATATGTGGCTCAACCCTAGCCGGTAGGTACAGCTCGGTACATCGATTCAAGGTCACGGCACTGTTGCCGCAATCTCGTTCACTCTGGTATTGTGCCTAACACCTGGTGCGTTGTGCCACTACGACATTAGTCTGCTTACTGGTAAAGTATAATATGTGTACATTTCGTTGAATTGAAATAATAAGGTTTGTAAGTTCAAGTTGATCTTTGACTATCGTTAAATTTAATTGTTGCGAAATTTTACATGCCTATTAATTGATTAAATATTCTACTTTATCTGTGTTCATTTATGCAACATCACTTGCGGAGAGATTATCAATAAATTAATATTATTGACCGAGGGCATACACTTATCTGGTTTTAGCTGTTATTGAAAACAAGAGAAATTAAACTTATATTTGCCACAAGGTCTTAGTACTTTGAATAAAAATGACAAGCTAATGATAAAGGGTAATAATGAGTTTAAATTATTTTACCCTACCCTAAACTTCATATTTAAGTAAATACCAAACCTACAAAGAAAAAACTTAAAGTGAATTAACATCTCTCACTTGTGTCTGCATTGCCCGAATTCAGTGATCAGTCGATTTACTTCTGTTCAACAGAATAATTATTGGTATTACTATATTTTTAACTTACGTATCTTTGCGTTGAACGGTTTTAGCGTTTATTCCATTTTACCAGTAGATGCGTCGAAAATTACATATATCTGCATTCATAACCCATTATTTATAAAATATGTATTTATCACGTTTTACCAGTAACCAGAATTGTTACTCATTGTCATCGTTTAGAAAATTAACAAAAAAGGTTTCTTTCTGTATCCTTCCTAAGGTATTTGATAGAGTAGAGGGGACATATATTTGCTACGACTTTCTAAAAAGAATCTTTATTTCGTATTAGGAGTTCTTAAAAATCTCTTTTTCTTTATATTTTTTATATATACATATATACATATTATCCGCTCAACTGTCAATAACGTATAACAATGGTTAAATCAATTGTTAGCGACCAGTGGCCGGTCGTTCGACGCTGGAGGGGCTAAATAATGACTTATCCTGATTGACTGACACATCATCGCCGAGTCTAAACCGCTGAAGCTAATTAGATAAAAATCTGTCATTTCTTAAATTTCGGTATTTGGCCTGGTTAGAAATTACGAAGAGTTTCAGGATTTTTGGAAAACGATCCCTTAAGTAAGGGGATGACTATTTGTACAGGAGGTTTCAGAACGAACCAAAATTAGTTATACCGAGTGATCTTTATTACGCGGTTTTGTGTTACACTTTTTACTAATTCTAGCTCGCATAGATGGACTTTTAAATGATACAAAATGAAAAACTTAAATTTGAAATGACGTGACATGTTTAGTTGTCTAACCCTTATTTATTATAGGTACCCATATGATATTTACCTTTAATAAGTTTGGCTTTTATTACGAACAAACACAAGTCATGTAGCCCACGTGAGCAAAGCCCCGAACAAAAAGCTAGTAAAGAATATAATGTTCCTACGTAGCTATTGAATGAAAAACCTATGATAATAGGCAAGTATGGTATAAAATACTAAAGATTCTCTTTTCATCACTAGTAAATACAAAATAGCCTATAACCACAGTTTATAGAATTGTATTACCTACATATTTAATTCCTTATACTGTGCTTTTTAGCAGTCCCACTGGATAAAGGTTCCATCATAGAAGCCATCACTACAATTGATGGGTATTGGCTTAATCACTACGCTTTCCAAATGCGGGTTAGTGATCACAAAGGCGGACTATTCATCGGAAAATTCGAAACACACTTTGCCCGATCTAGGATTTGAACCCGGGACCTTTGGGTATCGGGCCGAGCGCTTTGCCACTCAGCCACTAAGGCATTACTAATGTAAGTAAATTGATTGTTTGAAGACGTGATGTCACTGACAATAAACGATTACGTTTACAACATAAGAAGCTCACACGTTACCTGCCCTGTAAAAACCTTACGATGTCCTTATTGGAAAACCATATATTTATTTATTTATTTACTTGAATAGCACGGTTACATACACCAATTATACTAGTCAAGAAATATATTAATACAATTAATAAATTAAAAGAGAACAATCACAAAAATTAAATTAAAAATATGGAAAATCAATTAAAAAATAACAAACCATGCTGTTCTCATTTAAGAATAACGCAGCAACGAGCTCATTCCACAATCTAAGCGTACGCGAGATGAAACTTTTCTGAAACTGTACAGTGCTATAATATATTTTTTTCTACGCCTCCATTTCAGTTCTAAGGCGTAAGGATGATTTCCCTGCCGATGCGATGGCAGAAAGTGGTCGTGGGCGTCGTTTGAGTAGGTGGTTTCTCTGAAGTGTTCATAAATGGACGCGGTAGGTGATACTGATTACCTAGGGTTCAAGGATTTTTTCAAAGCGAGCGGGCCGCTATTAATAATTATATAAAATATATGATTAGGTAAATATAATTTGAAATGAAAAAAAATGAAAAAATGAAAAAAAATGAAAAATTTGATGTTCGCGTAAACTTTAGAAAACAATAAATATAATTTCATGAAAATTTTGTTGCGAGCAAGTAACAATTTGAAATTATTTTTATGGCTAATTTCGGATTTTTTCCTATATGCTGTAGTGTAACTATGAAGTAACTAATTTTATGCGCCTAAGGAATCATTACCGCTTGTACATTTGGAGCCCTGAATTAATGATTTCCCCCTATGTTTTCATAGTTTTAAGTAAGTTATGTTGTTTAGGTTAAGGTGTGATAGGGCTGACTGTTATATCTTGTGTTCCTTTTATGGTCGTGAGCAACTAATTAACGGCATTATTAATGATAAGTAAGATTTTTCTTACAGCCGGAGCAGGAAACTTGTTTATTCATGGGGCTTTGATGATTATGTTAATATTTTATTAGAACAGCAGATAATGACGTCATATAATTAGGAGGGATAAAATTAGTTGTGCCTACTTAATAACATACGGAAATTAAAATATACTACACGTATATTTATAGCTGCCAGGATGTTGTCTGTATATTATCTATATATATAAAAATTAATCCCTATTTATAAAATGTTTTTGTTTAGTTTATATAATTTTAACGCAAATTTTGTTGCGATACAAATTACAAAAACACAATGTTGATAAAATTTCCACGAGCAGGATTTGAACCTGCACCCTTCTGACATACCGGGTCAGGTGCTCTTCCAATTGAGCTATCGTGGTTCTAACCAGCCCGCCGAAATTATTCAACACTATTTACTTTTTTACTTTGAAAGCCAAATGCGCCAATTCAATGTCAACAACTACCGTCATTAACATCTGGTCATAATATTTTTACAAATACTAAAGATCAGTTAAGAAGTAGGCAAGCTATTTATAAAATGATTTTGTTTTGTTTATATAATTTTAACGCAAATTTTGTTGCGATACAAATTACAAAAACACAATATTGAAAAAATTTCCACGAGCAGGGTTTGAACCTGCACCCTTCTGACATACCGGGTCAGATGACACTTGACTTGTTGTTGACGACCTCCGTAGCCAAGTGGCTTGCACGCCGGACTTTGGGCGGTGCTAACTCGTGAGGTCCCGGGTTCGATTCCCGGTCGGGTCAATGTCGAAAACGAACTTTTCGATATTGTGTCGGGTCTGAGTGGTTGTGGTACCGTCGTTGTATCTGATTTCCATGAAACGAGTGCTTTAGCTACTTACCTTGGGATCAGAACAATGTATGTGATGTTGTCTTATTTTAACCTTTAAATCCTACGATGGCCAAAGTGATGGCAGCAGAGTAAATTAATAGTTTGGGATGAGTGTACAATGGCACACAAAAAATCTTTGGAAGCATTAAACCGCACGTTGCAAGACTTCCGAAAGAACCAAAACCGGTTTGGTGGTGCATTGATTTTATTAGCAGGTGATTTTCGCCATACAACCAGAAATACCACGATCAACGCCAGCCAACAAACTTAACGATGTTTAAAGTTATCCATTTTATGGAAAGCTCAAATTAAATATAAACATGCGAATCGAACTGCAGAACGACCAATCCGGAGATGTTTTTTCCAAACAATTGCTCAATATTGCTAATGACAAAATACCTTTTGACTCATCGTCTGGGTTCATCAAATTTCCTACCAATTTTTGTCGCTTTACTGAAACAAAGACCAAACTCATCGAGAAGGTTTTCCCAAACATTGTTCATAATTACAAAAATCATGTACGGTTGAGCGAAAGAGTTATATTGGCTGCAAAAAACGTTGATGTCAACGAAATTAATTTTCAGATTCAAAATAAGATAGCTGGCGAATTAATGAAATACAAATCGATTGATTCCGTTACTAACCAAGCTATTCGCTGGAATTGCCAGGATTATCACCTCATAATCTGCAACTAAAAATCGGATCGGTTATCATTATGTTGCGGAATATAAACCAGCCACGTCTTTGTAATGGCACCCGACTTGCGGTGAAGAAATCAATGAACAACATCATCGAAGCCACAATTTTGGAAGGGAAGTACAAAGGCGAAGAAAAGGCGAAAAGGCGAAGTTTAAAGGCCGGCAACGCATCTGCGATTCCTCTGGTTTTGCGGGTGTCCGTGGGCGGCGGTGATTGCTTCCCATCAGGTGACCCGCCTGCTCGTTTGCCTCCTTCTAACAAAAAAAGACGTTTTGATTCCACGGATTCCATTGATTCCGAACGACATGCCATTCGACTTTAAACGGTTCCAATTTCCAGTGCAGCATTTGCAATGTCGATAAATAAATCTCAAGGGCAGTCGCTAAGTGTTTGTGGCATTAATCTTAAAAATCCATTTTTTTCACATGGCCAGTTATATATCGCCTGTTCCTGTGTCTGAATACCAACAAAACTATTTATATACGTGCCAGAAAAAAAACAAATAATGTTGTATATCATAAAGCATTAGAATAATAAACACTTTGTTTCTGAAATATTTTTTTTATTAATTATACTAATTCGAAATCAATATTCATAGTTAAGACAGGACAACGTCTGTCGGGTCTGCTAGTATATAATAAAAATAAAAAATATCAAATGTTTGGAGAATATTAGTTTGCTTCTTTCTAATAAGTGACACACCGAATATTAAATAATATTTTTTATAACAATAATATATTTTATTCGAATGTTGTGCTCGGTTTTTATTGAAAACTGACTATAAAGCTTAACGTATTGGTGTAGAAATCTCGTCCAATACGCAATTATGCACGAGAAAAAAAAATAAAAACGAAAATTTTAATAATAGTCATATCTTCTCTACGGAATGCTTTAGAAGGTTTAGATTTCGTGCAATAATGTACAATATGAAGTTTTATGTATATGTTTAGTCAGAAATAAAATAATATGATTGATAAGGGAATTATAAATATTTTTCTATTTTCAGGAACTGAAAAAAGGTCAATTTAGTTTTTTTCTCTCAAAATCTATTTATCACAGCAATCATAGCAGCTATACGGATTAAAAGCACATGTCGCTAAATCGGGGTTCTTAAAACACTGTGCGTCAGCAGGTATCTTGTGTTAACATTTATAGCACGTTATAATTGTTACTAGGCTACGTACTTATATTAAAAATACTTTAAATAAGTATTTCCTAAAGGAAATATTCAATTTTATATATATAAAATTGTATTCAATATTTTTATTTCATAACACATCGAAGAATGAGAAAAAAAGAGGATATTAATAAATAATCATCAGTCTAAGCGTTCGATGCTGTAAATGTGTTTGAAGTCCTACAAAGAGGATTTTACATATAAGGAAAAAATAATCATGAAAAAACTTAATAACATTAAAAAACATTTTGTGTAGGCATCCATTCGGGAGCAACGTAGCGAACGACTTTAATTCTATCACGAATCTACTTATAAGTAGCGCCAGCTCCAATTAAAAGAGCGCGACAGATTTGAAAAGCGGAATGAAGGAAAGTATAAGTAGGTAGGGAAATGTGCTCGTGTTTACGAACCTCTTCCGACAAATATTATCGCGACGCCGCGCCGCCGCGCCGGCGATCAAATATTCAGACGGCGCAGCGAGCCCGCAACCCTCTCCAAGTTTCAAGCCCTTCCCTTAGCACGCCCTACACTAATTACGTTTAGAGTTCTTAAGCGAAATTACTTAGGCCCCTCGCCTCCGCCCGCGGCCCCGACCCCCTTCCGGAAATGAGGCACGCTGGAAAAACAAGAAAGAGGAAAGCATTATATAAGAAGGTCGCTGTCTCTTCGAACGTCCTAAATCTGGGCAATCTCTAAAAGATGTTGATGTAATGATTTTTTTTCTTTATTTTCACGAGCGTTCTGTGTTCATGAGCGGTTGCTAAGTGAAAAGCAATTAAAACACGGGCGAGTGATCTCGCCCGCCGGCCCCGCCCCCCTCCCCTCCCCAGGCGTATTCGATCAGCTAAACATAAATATACACAATTAATTTGTTTGAATACTTCCAAGACATTTTAAATTTGATTCTTAGATATACCTACCTATGTAGCAGTAGGTACCTGCCTATATTTTTATTAGGGACTTACGAATCGCAGGTAGTAAATTACACTCTTGTAAATGTAGTAGGTACCTAATTAAAGTTTAGTTAGGCTAGCTTTTTTAAACGTACACACGCCTGCTCATCAACCTACCACAAACTGTCAAATTTCCTCAATAGACTTTGAACTTTATGCTTATTAAATATATATGGTTGACAATGTATTGAAGAAAAGTGACAGTTTTGGATAGGTTGATCTGCAGGCGTGTGTACCTTCGACAGTCTTACTCTGTCAAAGAGAAGGAGAAAGAGAGAAGAAGAGAAGAAGAACTTGTTTTTTCTTTTTATAAGTTTAGCATTTGTATGTGTTATTGTTTACGAGTACACTCTCGTAGTAGTATAATTAAAACCGTCACGACTCGTAGCCATCCTGATTTCAAGAGGTAACGCATTCCATTAAAGAATGGACTAAGTGTGGAAGGAGGAGTGTACAAAGCCAGATGTATGGGAAGGACAGAGAAGGAGAAGATTACTTGTAGATCGGAGATTCCTACTATAAGAGGAGCAAAGGTATTGAAAATGAGGAGTGAGGTAAGAGGGAGCATTTGGAGAATTAAGTAGTGAAAATAGTGTCGTCAGGGCTCGTACACGTCTCCGCTGGCGAATGGGCAACCAATTTAGCTCGGACCCATATTGCGAGTTGTGGTCATACTTTTTGAGGTTGTAGATGAACCATATAGTGTTGTTGAGCAATCTGTCGAGTTTATCTAACAAGTCAGCATTAAGATCGAAATAAAACACGTCACTATAGTCGATCATGGGAAGTATTAAAGTTATGCGCAAGCATAACCTTCGCCTTAAATGGTAAAAAGTTCCTCAGGCGATTCAAGAAGCGCAAGATCCAGGTAACTTTTCGGCTAACATTAGCCGAACTTACCGTTTAGAAAAAATTATACTCAAAATCATATAGGTATATTGTTTTCTAAAGTTTACGCGAACACTATACACATTGAAATGGAACTACTTTCCCGGATTTACTCGCGTAATGTTTATCCTAACGTTTCGAACCCTTTGCAGGGTCCATGGTCACAAGACTAAGGTATTGGTCGTCTCATAATTAGTTATTAGCTTAAGTATACCCTCATTTTAATATAATCACGTGCGTTCCGTTTCATGCAGAAAGAACTTACGTTATCTTTTTGTCTGGCAGTAGGTATGGTGTTGGGGTTGGGATTTAATATTTTGTGTGATGGGATCCCAGGCCGGTGGTGGTAAGAATATGGTTGGAAACCATATTTTCTATGATGCTTTTTAATTCCAATGGCCTCGCGTATCATCCTAGGGATGAATCGTTGTTCTCTAGCGAGTATTTGAGGTTTATCGAATCTGATGTAATAATTGGGTCCCATATTCGCGCCTATGCTTGACGTCGGCTACGTGTTCTTTAACGCGGGTTCCTACACTCCTCTTTGTTTGCCCGATGTAAGAGAGCCCACAGCCGCAGTCCAGTTTGTGCACGCCTGTATCTTGTGGCACTTGACTGACAGGTCAACATATAGATACTTAGATAAAACTATTTTGTTTCTACAGACATTTTTAGCAAACAGGCAGTTATATTAATATAACAGGCAGTTATATAAAATGTTGCGTTATGTTCATAAGGAAGTCTTTTTCCTTATTGATTTCTAATGTTTTCTTTGTAGTAACCCACATTTCAGTTAACAGGCAGTTATATTAATATAACTGCCTGTTAACTGAAATGTATAACCCACATTTTAGTTTACAGGCAGTTATATTAATATAACTGCCTGTTAACTGAAATGTGGGTAACAATCCAATTGCAATCTCGTATTATTTTTTTACTTATTACCTACATTTGCAGCATGCCGCAGTTCGTAAGTCAACGGCGGGAGACCTTGTACTGAGAAAAACTGACAAGAAACGCAGCAATATTTCTTTTCTCCGTTTAATTCACAGAATGTCCTTTCTATCGTTGAAGGACAATATCCATCACTATGTGGGAAGAGCAGGCTTAAAAGTTACGGATACGTACTAAAACGTGATGTGATAATGAGATATTTTATAACATAATATCTATATGACATTATTGTAAGCATGGACTAACAATACTATTTAGTCCATGATGAATAAATTAAATATTGAAAATATAATTAAAACCAGGTAATTAATAAAAACTCATTTGTTTCGTATTTATACACAGAGTATAGAGACGACAGCAACGCACTTCCGCACCTTTTACGTGGCAGACACTTAATTTCCTAATTTTCCAAATATTCGGCAAAACAAGACGCGCTGAGTTCATTATCCGATCGGAAGCGACCGTCAGCCAGCGTTCAAGTGTTTATGCGTCCTCCAGTATACCACCAGCATACAACAACAACGCCAGATAATTTCCTGTTCAACTAAATGACTTTGAAGATTGTAAATGGATTTTTATTTGGTTCCTTTGAATTTACGTCCCACGGAGCTCTATGGTTGACTGCCAGACATATTTAATATCTGACATTAATTAAGAAAAGTTCAAAAAGAAGGCTCGACGGTGGTGTAACTTGTACTACGATGCATTACACATACTAGCAAGGAAGCTCCGTTGTGTTAGTGATCGCAACTTATGTCGTAAGGTAGTAACGTAACTGTGTTTCAATGTGCGCTTAGATCGTCATACATAGGTAACAAATGGCATTAAAAAGTTTAGAAATATATGAAAACATAGATAAATATATTGTAGATTTAGATGTTATTAGAATTCTTTTCATTGAAAAATATCTTTTCATTTATCGATGTGATGATAGGATGGATACTGTTAGGTACTTGAATAAGTTTACACTTCTTTTCATCGTATAGGTAGTGTAGTCAGATACACCTCACTTTTTAAGAAAGTTGGTGCCAAATGTTAAGGATTCTGGGGCGCAGTTGAACGTGGTTTGGTCACCGAAAACTCGTTCTTCGGCAGCCATGCAAAGCTGCTGATCCAGGTAGTTATCAGCAGATTGCAGTTGAAAAACAAGACATTTTAGAGACTAAAACTGTGGTAGCTTCAACACTCTAGCACAGAGGTAACCATGATCTACTATCAGTGGATAAGAAATAGGTAGCTTTCCCGGTAGCATAATGGTCAGTGCAGCCGCCCGGATTGCGGAAGACACTGGTTCGATTCCTGGCTGAGTCGAGAAGGCATTTATTTTTTTAACTATACTTTATTAATACTTTAATTCAGCTTAAGTGCAGCAAATAAAAAGTAGGTAGACACATTCATACTCACTAGTGGCTCACATTTCGTTAGGTAATAATATAAAATGAACAGCTTTATTTTATTCATCATCAACATTATCATCATCATCCTACAATCATTCATCAGATCAACCACGCTGTCCCATTTTGTTCTTATAACTACTTCCATCTTGCGACAACAACCGAGAACAGTTTTGTTTGGGCATAACTCCGGCCTTAATCTTTGTTAGGCTAAGTTCTTATTTCCCCGTTGCCCGACCGACGCCCGAATTAGCCGTGAAGCGTCGTCGCAAAATTACAAAACAAGAGAGGGAAAACTTGCGGCTGTTTAATGAGATTTAAATAATTAATGAGCGTGCAAAATTGGTTTCCTTTTTTCAGTGGCTGGGGCCGTGATGAAAAACATGGCGTAATTGCAACCCCGTCCGGCTGCCGCGGCGGAGCACCAGGCATTAGGTATACACAGAGGGAGCGCTCTCATTATTCATAAATTTAAGTTTAATTGGCCACACAATAAATTTTGTTGAAACGACCGATAGGCAGATTTCAGGAGTTAGATAATTATATTTAAAAGCTTGCCAATTTATTTACCTTTAAAACAAGTAAGTATAACAAACCTCTGTAACTTATTTTAGTCTAATATCTTAGACGTCCCTACTTGATTTTGATCCAAAAGCATCGTTAATGCACCGCACCGTGCGCACCGCGCAAGCACCGTTATGATACGACATGATACACAAATGAAAAGGAACTAAAAAATTCGAAACGAATGAATTAAAGAACGAGAAATTGATTTTATCTTAACAGCAGAACGATTCAAAATATGTCAAAGTTGGTGAAGTACAGTTCGCCAAAGAAATTTATAACAAAGGTATGACCGTTACCAGTCACATTCCGTGTGGCCGATCAAAACGAATAAGTTTTCTGGAAGCGAAACATTTCTGCTTAAAACGCAAATTTTCAGTTCGTTGACTTCAAAATAAAGGAAATTAAGTTATCGAAATATCTTAAGGAATCTGTGAAAGTAACAATATGCATTGAAATATATATATATTCAAATGATTGACGTCTCTCCGGGCGGTCAACCGCGGTGCAGGCGACAGAAACAAGGTTACGAAATCGACGCACCCTCCGCACGGCCCGCTTATGCAATTGTTACGTTTGACCACGTCAATGCGATTGTGATCAAATGTAAAAACTATTTAAACAGTATTCCGCCATCCATAGCTATTGCAACCGTCACGCTGCTGGGAATTTCCGTTAATATATTATATTTTCAAGTAAATCTTTTCGCCTGATTGCCTTATGGAAATTGCGTCATCTCAAGGTTCAGGGAGAAAAGCGCTAACAAAATAGGCAGATGTTACAAAAAATGTCATAGCTCTTGTATTCAATTCAACGTATTCAAAGAAGACCGGTAAAATAGACCGAAGTGAGATTAAAGGAATTGCCATCACACTCATCAAATGGAAGATTTACTGTTTGGTATCTATAGGTTTATAAGTTACAAGCTTCTTAATTTGAGGTAGAATATTATGATTAATGCCAGAATTAAGAATAGTTATTAAGTTCTCAGGTAGGAACCAAGATAATAAATTAGAAAAGGGTTGGAGAAAGCTGAATATAAGCAGGTGGATAGGTATTCAGTAGGTATTGTAGATTAATTAAACATCGCTCCTTTTTCAGATATGTTCGAGCAAACTTTTATACATTTTATTATAGGTACCTAAATGCGCTGTGAACACATTAATACTTAAGTCCTGTTAACCCACCTGGTTATCTAAAATATGCTGATAGGCATGGGTTCATTTACGTCAGTGGTCTAAAGAAACCATGGGAATTGAACCACGTTTCCTCTCATTTAACCACAGCATCTATCCATTCGGCTACTGACGTTTGATACTAGGTCTATATGGCGTATTTTAAATCAATCCTGTATGTAGATTGGACAAGAGTAGGTGCGTAAATAAAGTCACAGTTTCTGACTATAGTGACATAAATAACAGAATTTCTAAGTAACAAATTCGCTCAAAGATACATAAAGCATAGTACCCCATAAGTTTCAATTAAATTAAATTATTTTTTTATTGCTAACCAAGTGTTTTGGATAATTAAATAAATATTTTTATTATTTATGTAATAAATAAGAAAAAAAAACTTAGTCACCCTTTTCGGACACGGCAAATAGTCTAGGTGTTTAGGTGTTCTTTCGCATAAAATATTTATACAAAAAGTCTGAAACAAAACTCATCACGGCATTGATGGCAGAAATTACTTTTCATCATAATTCTTTGCTGGATGTGAGTAGCCGCGGATCGTGCTCAGTGGCGTGCACTTGGAGAGGCCTATGTCCAGCAGTGGACGTGTGTAGGCTGATGATGATGATGATGATGATGTTGATTCTTCCCCGCCTAGTGATGTAATTCTAATAAACTTGAAATTTGATGTAGGTACTTTCAATCAAAGAAAAACAATGTATCTGTGATTCTTGCCCTTAATCCCGCAGTCGCTTAATTAAGCGGCTACGCTAGTTTACCGACAGCAACAGCTCACTCACAGATGTCTACTCGCGTGCTCTACTCGCACCACCCCTCAGACGGAGCGCACAAAAAAACTCAGATTGTTTACCTCACTTTTTACTTTTTTTCAACATCTATTCTCGTTTTTTTACCGTACTTTTGTCGTGGCGCACGCGGCGACCGCCCTTACACGTATCTCATTGAAGCGTACGCAACACCATTGTGTAATTATAGACGCGGGAATAATTCGTTTTTAATGTTTAGTTAAATGTAGATAATCGGTGATCTCAATGCAGCCCTATTTTATATATCTTAATTTGTCAAAGCTCATCTCATCATTCATGACATGAAATAAAATAGCGCATTTAACGATTTTTATTTATTTACTGCTGGTGTAGTCAATAGATAGTTATCGCTGGCTTTGGTTTATTTATTTACCCCCTAGGTAGCACAAAAGTCGTGTAAGAATTATCTTATATAGCTTCGAGTCATTTAATAGTTATATAGTTGCGATTTATGCAATACATAGCTGTATAGAGGCACCATATATTGTGAATTAGCCTAACTTAATTATCAGCTTAATTAAAATGCTGTGTAAACATTGACACAGCGTTTCTTGAATTGCTGTCATATAAAGGCTTTTAAAATAAGCTGTGTAAACTTTTATGTGTCTGTTGTATAAAGCAATTTTGATAAAGCTACTTATAAAGCTATTAATCGGTTGTTCGCTATTGTGCAGCTGTAATTTGCTTACCTTTAAGTCTGTAACAAGGTGGATCACACCGGAGCGAAATTCCGTCAAATCCCAAGCGATCGAATTCGATCGTGGTCGACCACGCGATATTAGAACTTAAATATCGTCTATTTAGAGCCTACTTTTGTATGAAGAGGTTTAGCTATAAACAAACTAGGATCAATTTACTACACTCTAAACCCCCAACAACTTTATTCTCTGTGCGTTTTCCATTTTAGATATCAGTGTCAAATTTTGATAATTGAGCGTTTGAATTCGATCGACTCGACATTAGAACTTATGTCGTCTATTTAAAGCTTACTTTTGTATGAAGAAGTTACTTTTGTATGAAATAGTTTGATCATGTAGAACTAATAAACTATTTCATATTTATTTTGATACCTGCCGGAAAGGAAATATGTCAACTAGTAAATTGTGTTTACAGAATGATAAAATATGATTTGGTTGCAACATAATCATTATTTTTGTAAACAATCGACGTTAGGTATTTGCCATTTTGCGAATTACGTCATCAGATTCGAACAGTCAAATAAAAGCATTATAAAATATATTTAATATGCTTATGTCTTTTTAAGCAGCGTTTACCTAGTAATAATATGATTAAAAGTTGTTTATACGAACACTAATATACTAATGGTTATTTAAGTAACAACCTTGTGACTTCCGGATTAACAAATTATTCTTATAATCCTAATTAATTTTAGGTAAATAATACCCCCATTTTGTATTTTGTGTAAGGAATTTATAATTATTATTTTTTACTTAAATTATGGATAAAAGACCGTGGAAAAAGTTTAAAAGAAGTGGCGGTTACCTATCGAAAGAAAGTGCAGAAAGATTATAGAAGCATTGTACAAACAAATTTCACTCACTAATATATATTTTTTGCAAACAACTATTAGCTATATTAATTGCGACTACACAATGTAATGCTATATAAAATGGCTTATATTACAGCTAATAGCAATATTTTGGCTTGATAGATGTTTCTTATACAGCATTAAGCAGAATAAAATGCTTTTTTGTAATGTAAACAGCAGCGCCATGTTTCTTTTATTTTTTTATTGTAGAAATAAAAATGCAATAAAACAAAACATATTTCTATGTGGTATATCCATCATTAAGCTTATTATATTGTTGCTCCAATACCTTATCTTGCCTTTACATATCTTTATTTCAAATTTAATCAAAACATCTAATTTAATTATTATTTTTTTGTTTAGATTTTACACCTGTAATTTCTTTTAAAACAGACGATTCTAAAGGCGCATCAACATTTCACAGCAAACATAGGCAGAAATTATCATTAAAATTAAATTCCCATTTGAATGATAAGTACTATATTAATCATATTACCTTCAAAAATAATTTATAATAAAATAAATGTTTGTCGCCATGTTAAGTTACTGTTTTGGTATTTAATTAAATTATGGTCCGCATCCAAATTATATTTTAGAACAGTTTAACATTTTATATTACTTTAGGCTAAAAAATAAACAATATACAATTGTATGTCAAATAAAAGACGTATAAAAAGCCTTTCTTCGCTAATTAAAAAGCGTTTTATATTGCTGCTTAAAAGCCTCTATATAAAACTGCGCCTGATTCGGGTATGTAGAAGATGTTTAAACGTTTACAATGCTCTTATACGGCAACGAAAGCTATTTAACAAATTAAACGCCATTTGACCGACAAACGATTGAATTTCTATTGTGTCTGTGTCCGACAACGGTCAACTTGTTAAAAAACGTTTCCCTGGCTTTTACTCGACCAGTTTGTGCTACCTGCCCTTATTCATAAAAAACTATTTAAGCATTATTTATTTAATCATTGTTTTCTCTTTTTCTCTAATTCAAAATGACGTTTGTGTGACGTTGACAAAACAATATTTAACTAAATAATGGTCAAATAGTTTTTATGAATAAGGGGTTATAATATCTAGCTGACCCGGCGGACTTCGTACCGCTTTGACAGTTTGAAACATGTCTTTCATCAATTCAAAGGGTTACCCTTTAACCGCCAAGGTAACTCTGACTGTCTGTGAGTTACGCAATCACGCCTAAACTACTAAACCGATTTAAACGAAATTTGGTACAGAGATAGTCTAGAGCCAGAGAAAGGACATAGGCTACTTTTTAATGCGAAAAAAAGGCTGTAAGGGGTTGAAAAAGGGAATGAAAGTTTGAATGGAAATTACGTAATTTTTAAAGCTAGAAGCTTGAAACTAATTTTTTTAGGCTTTGATTAGATATAAATAAATACGACGAAATAATTAGCCTAATAATTAGTCACTATTCCACAGGGACGAAGTTGCGAACACAGCTAGTTTATTATACAACAAATAAAGCAACTGTTACTGTAGAAATAAATTTGTTTATTTAATTTAATTTCTTTGAAAATAATTATAAAAATGTCATAAATTGATGACTGCCATCCCTAGCTTGCATGTTTAGAAACAAATGTTGTAAGTACACCGCGCCACGGTTGGAGAAAGACTACCGCTTCTGACGTCATAAACGAGTGTCGCCTTCTGGAATTTTCCATTGGTGTTGTGCTTAAGCGTGTAGCTATTATGTTCGTGTTATCAATAAATAGGCTTTTTGTTTCATTGGGTTACCAAAATATCTACTAATATTAGAAATTAAATTACTATAAGTTGCAAAGTAACTTTTTCTATCTGTCTGACTGTTACCTCTGTAGGTAACTTATATACTACTCAAAACAAAATAAGGGCCACGAGGTATTTTTTCATTTTGGTGTAAATTATTAAACATTTACATATTGAAAGTAGTAAAATATTGAGTATACAAACTCTTTGATACCTAAACTTTTTAATATTGTAGTATTCATCTAATGCTGGCAACAATTTTAAATAAAATTTGATTTAAAATTATTTTTGAAAATTTTGATTCCATTTTCTTTGACGTTTTGCTTTCCTTAGCTTCTTGGTTTATTAGAAATTATCAGAGTTCATTGATATCTCGAGTCAGAAACATCTTTTGCAATATGCCACAAGCACGCAGGCGTCATATGGACTCGCTGACAGCAACCAGAGCCGTTACAATGATTGAAGAAGGTCATTCGCAGCGATCTGTGGGTTTGCAATTGGGATTTTCTCGAAGAGCTATTTAAAATCTATGGAATCGTTTCCAAGAGACCGGCAGTGTTAGAAGAAGACCTGGTTCGGGCAGAGTTCGCATTACAACAGCTCAAGAGGATCGTTACATTCGATTAAGTGCGCGCCGAGATCGCACAACGACGGCCCGCAAGCTGCAAAATCGTTTACGGCTCACAACGGGTACTCGTGTCAGTGACCAAACTATTCGTAATCGATTGCATGAAGACCAGCAGGCATCAAGAAGGCGAGTTGTCCGTATTCCATTAACCAGAAATCATCGTGCAAATCGTTTAAGATTTTCCCGTCAACATTTGGACTGGGACATAAACCAATGGGGCATGGTGCTCTTCACAGACGAATGCAAAGTTAAATTTTTTAACGACGATCGGCGTATTAGAGTATGGAGAAGACGCGGCAAGAGATTTTCAGAAGCCTGCATCCATGAAGTCGATCGTTTTGGTGGTCCAAATGTAATGATTTGGGGCGGGATAAGCTTACACGGCAAAACTGAGCTCGCTATTTTAAATGAGAGTACTGTTACTGCTCAGCGGTATATTGAGGAAGTCGTCAGACCACATGTGATCCCATTTGCCCAGCGAGCGGGTCCTGGATTCATCTTGATGCAAGACAATGCTCGTGCACACACGGCTCAAGCGACTCGGTTTGTACTGGAAGCGTCTCAAATTCAAGTCTTGCCGTGGCCGGCGAACAGTCCGGACTTAAATCCAATAGAGCACATGTGGGATCAGTTGAAACGAAGAGTTAGAGACGGTGATCAGGAAATCCACAACCAACAGCAACTCATCAACGCTGTTAAAAGGGCCTGGGAAGAGATTCCAATGGAAAATGTCAGGCATTTGATTGAGAGCATGCACTCCAGGCTTCAGGAGTGCGTGACGAAACGAGGGGGCATACCCGTTACTAAAAGATGAGCATGGAGTATTTTCTTTTGTTTTCAGTAACTTTACATTGTTTTTATTTTTAACCTTAAATGTGTTTTTTCTTTCAAAAGCAAATAAACTTTTTAATCATTATTATTGGAATAAATTTATTGGTCTACACGGTAAAAACAACATTAGTTTTCGTTATGGAGACAAAAAAAATAATATTGGTTTTATTATTTTCATGGTACAGACAAAATACCTCGTGGCCCTTATTTTGTTTTGAGTAGTATATTATAGTTTTTTACATTATGTTTACCTTATTTTAACTTATCCTATATTTATTTACAACACACAATATACTATATATATGTACATACAACAATACTTAATTTATACTTAAAAGCTATTTGCAATTATATAAATTAATTATAAAGCACTTACATAATCATACAACAAGCAACATAAATATCATCACCCGACAATTATTCGGATGACTGACCGGATGACTGACTGATGACCCGAACAATTATTCGTCACTAGCGGGCGCATCATGCGCCCGCTAGTGACGGTGCTAAGGAAACGCACAATATTGCAAGCCGTCCGACCGGTTTCGCAATACGTCGCAGGCGCGCCGCCGCCGGCGAACGCGGCCGAGCGCCCTAGTCGAGATCCTTCGCCGCGCGGAGCCCGTGTTTCTCGACGCACGCCCGCTGCTATCGCATGCCTTGTTCGTACGCTTAATTACGCATATTGTATTAAGTAGTTTGCGTTATCGCTGTAGTGCCGTAGTTTGTGCTTTCGCTTGTTTTGTGCTATCTATCTTTGTTCTGTATTTCCTTCTATTCTGACTATTGTATTATATGTGCTTTGTGTGTGTTGGACATTACACTACTACGTAAGTAAGCTGAACTTTTGATTTGGAGTTAACACCACACACGCAATCCCATACATCTTCAAGCTTAAACAGCTGAAGCTAGTGATGAAAGAGACTAGAGTCCTTTAGTCGTTTAAAATAAGACTCGCCACTTTTTACACGACTTGGCTCTAAAATTAAGACTATAGCTGTTAGCCTTAATTAATATGAAAAGCCTTAAAAGACTGAATATCTTAATCACTAGCTGAAGCTATTTAGATGAAATTTTAAGCGTGCCCGTACGTATAACTGGGACGGGTATATAAAAGTCAAAGTGTTTATTGTTTATCGATCTACCATTGAACATCCCTATTTGTAGTAGGTATTTATTTTAAGATTTACGTGCCTGGCGCTGAGGGCAAGACAACAGATATGAAGTCTGGCGGTTAAAGTTATCCTCAACTACTAAGGCTCTGGTTATCTTATTTCTAGCTGCCGGAACACAATGCTACAAACATTGATGTTATGGCGAAATATTAAGATAAGGTGGTGGTACCTAAGCTAGCAGGCGGACAAACAAACCCTACCACCATCCAAACTGAGTAGGTACACAAACGTGTACCCCTTACTGGGAATAAAACCCGGAACCTCTGGCTCTGGGTCCGAGACCGGTGGTCTTAACCACTTAACCTTAGGGGCGGTTAAGTTGTTTGTCTATTGTATACTTCGATCAATTATGTAGGTACTAGATTAACGATGAGCGCTTGAAAAACGGAACGTGACTTTGGGGCCACGGGGCCACAATGAAGTTTGTGGCGATAACAGTTAATAATAAGTACAAATGTTTTGCAACCTTATTAATCACTATGTTTAAGATTTAAGGTTCACAGTAAGCTGAAGTTGTTGATGCTATCCAATGTTTTTTCAGATTTTGTTATTCGAAATAGGTGTGAGCAAACAGGACCACTTTTGAGATTCAGTTTTGTTCCGGATCGTTTATCTAGTCTAGTACATAATTAATCGAAGATTGTGTACCATAGAAGACCTACCTATTAAACCAATATCAATATGGCTTTGGTTTGTGTTCAACATAAGAATATATCACAAATATAAAAAAAACAAAATTTATTTGAACACGTTTATTTAGAATGATTTAAATACTTACCGTTTATTTTACAATATTATGCAATAATAAATAGTGTCACCCGCCATAATACTGAACCACAAAAAATAATAAAGCACTAAGATAACTAAGATACTTGATGGCTATTGCTTGGAATGAATGACACATAAGTAAATTTTGAGTACTTACAAATAGCGTATAAAAATATAATATTTAATAAACATAAAAAAGAAACTGTATCAATACTTATCAAACGAATCCCCATATTTTTTACAATACCTTTATTGAAACATAGTTAGGCAGCGAAAAAATATTCAATGAACGAAGCATAGACAAGTAATTCATAAATCAAACCCTCTTCATTACGACGTACCTATCTAAAAAGCAACTTAAAAATAATAAAATTGAATGAAAAAAGTTGAAAGCGTAAGGCTTTGGCCTCGCGGGCGTCAATGTAACGTTATGTTTAAAGCAAGCAAGTAATTAACGTTTCGCGGTCACTTCGTGACACAAAATGACTTCTTCGAAAATTCTGGGCATCACTCAGGGGCGTAAGTTATGCTACATTTCGCTCGTCTGGCATAAGCTTTTATATTGCATGGTCAGCAAGTGTTGACAGCCGCTAAGTACTCGTTGTATTTCTTCTCCTGAGCTTGCTGAAGCTTCTGCAGTTTCTTGACGAGACCTTTGCTGAGTTCCTTGCCTTCTAGGTCATGAGTGGGTAGGCCCTATAAAAATAATTCGGTAAGCCATAGATCAGCATATTCGGAACAGAAATTAAAGTTTTTTCTCAAATTCTAAAAAAATATTTAATAGTTAACAGTTACGTAAAAAAAAACCAAGACAAAAGTAATTTATCTTAATAATCTATTCAAAATGATTTTTGTAAATAATTCGAAATCGACGTGGATGAAGTCGCGGAAAAACTGCTAGTATTTTATATAAAGATATAACTGAGTGTTACCTTGTCATCAAACTTGGAGTATTTATCGGTTTCTTTTCGGAACATCTCGTTAGGCGGAATCTTCTTCTGCTCATCCTTAGCCCGCTGAGCTTCGAGCAGTTCCTGCTTCTTTTTCAACTTTTCCGCTTCTATTCTCTTTTTTTCTTCCCTCTCCTTCATTAATTCTTCTTTGCTGACCAGTTTCACCACCGTGCGATCTATGACAATACAGTGAAGTCATTCATAACAAATCAAGTCTACAATATAAAATTACATCACACATATTATTATGTTTTGTAAGGTCTTTGTACAACGTAATGCAATAAATATCTATGGACATTAAGACTGTTTTTTTACTTTAATTAATTTAATTCGTAAAACAGTTATATAAAGATTAGTTAATAAGTATAATTATACTATTATGTAATGCTAATAAGCTTATTCATTGTTCAAAGTTTATGATGAAATTGGCATATTCGCATTGTATACAAAAATTTCATAATAATTGAAAAATTATATAATATAGCACACATTTCAAATATCTTTTTGTCCTTCTTGTAAAGAGAAGATAAATTGTAAAGTGTTACTGTTTTATAGCGAGCAAGTCGTGCACCCGTTGTGCATTGTATTATCACCGCCAGCAGCGTCACTGTAATTTAGCCCTTATTCCAATGCAGTAGGCTTGCCTTATCAATAAGCCTTACCTGACTGGTCCTCGAGCCGCAAGCCCGTAGCATGGCGTCCCGCAGCAACCATAAAGAGCGAGCACATAGTACAACTGATATTATGATCATCACCAGCACCTCTGTAATTTAGTCCTTGTACAAATGCAGTGGGGTTTAACCTAGCTTGTCACATAACGTGACACGCAACGCGAGCTCGTCGCCCACCGGACTGCCTCATGCACACTAGCGTCACTGCAATTCACTTCTTGTTTTCTTTCTTGCAGTATGTTCGAACCTGGTTTGTCTAAGAGTCTCACGCTGAGATGTCAGGGAGTTACCACAAGCGTTACTATAATTTAACCCTTATTGTAATGCAATAAAGTCTAACCAGGCTTATCTTCGAGCCGTCCCCCAGCTCGGGCAGCAAGGTGTCTCTCAGTGAGTCACACAGAGCGAGCACATCGCGCACCCAATTGTAGAATCACAACTAGCGTCACTGTAATTTAGTCCTTATTCCTATGAGGTAAATGTCACACCTGGCTTATATCATCACCGGCTTTACTATAATATAGCTCTTATTTTAATGTAATAAGGTCCAACCTGGTTTATCTTCGAGCCGTACCCCCAGCTCGGGCAGCACGGTGTCTCTCAGTGAGTCACACAGCGCGAGCACGTCGTTGGCGCGAACAGTCCTCGCCGCGTCTCGCACCTGCGCGCGGAACCCACTCAGGGCTTCTAGGTACGGCATCACGGTTGCCTCCAGCTGTCACATATAGAAGAAAGCATGACATTAATGTTCGACTGTGTTATGGACTTGATTGATTCTTAATATACGTTATCTACTGATCATAGAGCTGGTAGGGCGTAACAGTAAGGTGCCGATTGTGGAAATAACAATGTCTGTCTAAGATAGTCAAGCTAAATAAAGAACTCTATGGAAGACGATGCATTTAGCATGTCGGTGACTAAGCAACAGGGAGTTGTGCCCTCCGTGTGACGTAGGTATAAGACACCACAGGTTAACTGATGTGATTTGATTAGATACTCACACTGACGCCGTCCCCATCTCCGACGGGAAAGCCGATGCCCCCCCTCGGGCCCTCCACCGCCCCGAACACGTGCAGCACGTCGGTGACGTAGCGCGCGGCCGCCGCGAGCAGCGGCGAGCTCCGCGCCTCCGCGTGCCGCAGGTAAACGTGCGCGGCGCCTACCAACTCGCGCAACGCATCTATCGCGGCACGAGTGTCGATGTTGTCTGTAGGAAATTTATTCAATTGTTTGTTTAAATTTCTTACCAGATACATATACAAAACGCTTGCAAGATGAGATTAATTACATAAATTCAAAACAATAATATTCACTCATACAATTACAACTAAATAGGTAAATGAAATGACATTAAATTTAAGATATGGCACAAATTATACTATATATACTAGTCAAGTCAAGTACAAAAAACAAATTATATTATGATTGAAATGGGTAACAGAGTTAACGGATTCAAAACTTATATTAGAGATTATATATAAAACGGACAATAACCCAACCTTTATTGTCCGTTTTATATATAATCTCTATGACTTAAAGTTGTGGACTAAACGATGCGTTATAAACAAATGCGTTTCTTGGCAGCTAACTGCTAATACTTGAAATTGTTTGGTGTAGCTTGTGATTGTGTGTATCATCCATATTGTTGAGTGATCTGATCAAATTAAAGTGAGCTGATCCATGTCAAGCTCATAAATGGATGCTACCTATGAAGCCGGCCCAACCTTGCCCACATTTGTTCTAGTCATCAATTCAGTTGTACAAACGTTTTTTTTAAGTTTTCTGTAGTTAACTGTCAACATCTCTGTATTTCCCGCAATGAAAGTTTCATTAAAATCGGCTTCTTGGTTTGAAACAATTAGAGCTCTTAAGTGTATATAAGATATCGGAATCTGGAATGGCTTATAAAGCAGGTGACAAAGAGCCAGTGCCTCACCACACAGAGCCGCGTGCACTTGTTCCTTGACGGCGCTGAGCTTCGCGGCCAGCTGCTGCTCCTCGGCGCGCCACTGGCCGCCGCAGCCCTCGGCGTAGCCGCTGCGGAGCGCGTCCTTCACCGTCAGGAAAAACTCCTGCAATATGGAAAATAATCATTTAGGTAAGGTAAGGTATTTTTATAAAAAAACCGACAACTGAAAAACAAAACATTACGATATTCGAAAGTAAAAAAGTACAAAATTGAAATTAACAACTCCTTCGAACTTTCCGGCCAATCGTCAACATCCCGGTAGGTCAAGGTCAAGGTCAAGGTCAAATAAAAATCATTTATTCAATATTAACAGAGATGTAACGAATATCAATTTTTAAGACTATCTGCCGCCGATATACGCGGATGCGAATATTCACTTTTAAATTTGGCGCCATTTATTTTGCTTTATTTTGACAGCTAACTTGCCGTGCGAGTCGCACTTGTCATCTTGTGTGCATATTGCCGAGCATCCGAAAAAGATCAATCGATGATTGTAGTATTACGGAAAAAGAGCTATTGCATGTACTCCCAAAAAATATTATAAAGTGTTATCTCAAAAAATACATATATAATACGATACATAAAAATACATATAAAATAAAATATATAACACGTCCATAAATTGATACGGAATTTAAAAGAAAATTTTACTCAATTTAAAATATTTCCCATGGAATTAAAATATTTAATATTTTTCAAATACTTTTAAATTCAAATATAATTGTAGATTCAGTCACAGAAGTTTAACATTCCCCTACTGAAGTTTGAATTTTTATGCAAAAAGATTATAGATGTTATAAATAAGAGAAAATAATTTTTTAAATGTTAATTGTCTTCTAAAAGAAGTTTCATAGTGGAATATCTAGTATTTTCAGTTTAATACCTAAAAGTTGATTATTTTAAGTTCAAAATAAAGGAAGATGTATGTAAAGACTAATAAAATTTAAGTGAAGAATACGTTTTTGTTTGATAATGCATTTTAGGCATTTAATATTTTTGTTTGTTAATTTCTAATGAAAAGTTGATTATTTGGTAAATTTATATTAAAGCGAAGGCTGATTATAAATAATATAATTACGATTGATATAGACTATGTCTGTAATACAAATTAAAAGAAATGCATTATTTTATTTGTTTCATTTACCTTATTTATTATTTACATCTTAAACTAAAAAATTTGTTAAGACTAAACTATTCAAGGGTGACATAATAATAATAATCAATGTGATTGAACCCTCGGTAAAAATTAAAGAAAAAAAAAAGACCAAACTACTGAGTCTACCAGCAGTTCGGATTTTCGGAGAGCCTACGACCGAGAAGAACTGGCAAGAAACTCAGGAGGCAGATAGTTATACACTGTCACTTTTTGAACGTTTTAATCCTGCAGCTAGGTTGATCAGACCATGAAACTGAACAACTTTTCCCAAGAAACATAAGTCAAAAAATTAGGTTACCGAGCATGGTTTGTATGGGAAAGTTAAAAAAAATCTCGTTTTTTTGTGTGGTGTATACATGTATGTAGGCGTACGTAGTAAGTATAACTGGAAGATTTCACTTGCATGTTGCATTAATCCCCTTTATTTTTACCAACTCCGTATTATTATTATTTTGTTATAGAGACTTAGGCAAATGACTCTGTTCTGCCTGTTGCAATTTGCTTCTTCGCATCTTATTTTAAGGATGTCGACCCATGTTGTAGAAAGGAGGAAATATGTGTGCTGGGAGGTAATTCCAATGTTTGGTGGTGCATATTTATTAAAACTACAAAAATAATATTGCAATCACTACATTTACTGGATTATCAATACCTATATTTTACGTATAGATATCGATATTGATATTGGATTATACATATCTAAACTTATCGTACTTATAGATATCTATAATCCAATCTCCAACTGAGTAGCATGTTTTTTTTTGGAATTGTGTTGGACACTTCGAGATATACAAATATAGTTCGTTCGAACCTAGACCTTATGATTCAGAAATACAGTTGGTTTAAGATTGTTTTTCATTTTAAAAATGTGCAATTACTGCAAGTATTACCTATCGGTAGCATGATTGATAGGTAGTATTTGCAGTTATTATTAAATTCCATTAGTTAAATTACTTCACTTTTTTATTTTGTGTTTTTGTAAGATATTGGCATTGTAGACATTGCCGTTGTTGGCGTACAGGGCACACTATCAAAATTCAAAACAAATTGAACCTTATTTTGTCGCTAGATTCGCTATTTAGTTATTTTTTTTTTAGCAGTGTGACCTCTCTGGTTCACTAGGACTACTGTAATTATAGCCACATAAAACTCGAGACGCTCTATAGCGCAGTGGTTAACGCACCCGGTCTGCGAGTGCTGAGGTTAAGCAAATTTCGCAAAGGCCGGTCATCGGATGGGTGACCAAAAATTTAACATCTCGAGCTCCTCCGTGCTTCGGAAGGCACGTTAAAATGGTCCAGACTGCATTAGCAGCTGTTAACAACCACCAATCCACACTAAGCCCGCGTGGTTGTTTATGGCCCGCGTGGTTGTTTATGGCCCGTTCTCCCTTTCCATCCATAGGAAAGGCTCGTGACCCAGCAGTGGGGATAAAAAAATTAGCTTATGATGATGATGAATAACTCACATTGAACAGCTTCTCCGTCTGTATGGCCATCTCCATGGTGTTGTCGGAGTAGTCCAGCGTATCCTTCCAGCCGTGCAGCAGGAACGCGAGGCGCAGCTGCCGCGCCGTGTGCCGCCGCAGCGCGTCCCCAATTGTCACGAAGTTCTTGAGGGACTTGGACATCTTGCAGCCCGCTATGGTGAGGTGGCCCGTGTGGAGAAAGTAGTTCACCCAGCCTGGCTGGTCGAAATAGGCCTAGTGGAGATAATTAGACAATTTAAATCTGCTTTTTTAAAAGGTTTCGTTTCCATTTCGTTTGCAACAAACGGAATGCGGTTATAATAAGTGTATTTTTAGTGTAGAATGGATATTTATTTATGCTTATAATACTACAATATATCATGCTGTGTGTGTGTGTGTGTGTGTGTGTGTGTGTGTGTGTGTGTGTGTGTGTGTGTGTGTGTGTGTGTGTGTGTGTGTGTGTGTGTGTGTGTGTGTGTGTGTGTGTGTGTGTGTGTGTGTCCAACTTGTCACTAACTGAGTCTCACAAACAAAATCAAAAATATCAAATAAAAAATAATATAAAATGTTTCTTCAGTTTAGGCTACAAACATTAGCTTTAATGCATATCCGGTTCGTAAGTCTACAAAGCGGGAGACCTCCTTCTCTGAAGTACTGGCAAGAAAAGCAGCAACGGCATTTAAAAGGGCACTAAAAAAACTTTACGTATCAAACTCACTTCACTTTGCGCCAGCTCATTGTTGTGATGCGGGAACTTAATGTCCATCCCACCAGTGTATATGTCCAGTTTGGAGCCGCATACGTCAGACGCCATGGCGGAGAATTCAATATGTCAGGCGGGCTGTCTCGCGTCTCACATCGAGTGTTGATGCGAGAACTAGATAAGGCACTAAAAAGCCTTTAAGCATTAAACTCACTTCACTTAGCGACAGTTCATTGTCGTGATGCGGCAACTTCAAGTCCACCCCGCCAGTGTGTATGTGCAGCTTGGAGTCGCATACGTCAGACGCTATGGCGGAGTATTCAATATGCTAGACGGGCTGGCTCACATCACATACCAAGTGTTGATGCGAGAACTAGATAAGACACTAAAAAGCTTTTAATCATCAAACTCACTTCACTTTGCGCCAGCTCGTTGTCATGATGCGGGAACTTCAAGTCCACCCCGCCAGTGTGTATGTCCAGCTTGGAGCCGCATACGTCAGACGCCATGGCGGAGCACTCGATGTGCCAGCCGGGCCGGCCCGCGCCCCACGGCGAAGCCCACGACGGCTCACCCGCTTTGCTGCGCTTCCACAACGCAAAGTCATTTAGGGAACGTTTTTCGGCAGTGTCATCACTCAAATCACCTACGGAGATGAAACAAAATTGGAATTTTCATAACCAAAGAAACCCGTAATCAATGTAGGTCATGCTAATCTGACATTCAATGAACTTGTGATTCATATGTCCATTTTTTTTAATTTACTCTCAGCTTACGTAAGTTTTACGTTTCTAATGCGTTTAATCATTCATAAATATGTTTTACAGTAAATAAATATATAAAGGATGAAAAAATCGAGTTTAAGCCCCAAACTTATTTTTTTATTCCAGATTTTTTATACTATGTATGCATTAAAGCTTGCCAATGCTTTCAAGACAAACTAAAACACTTATGAATACAATAGTATGCAATACATATATATAAATATATGACTATGACTACTTTGTTAAAAAAACAGAATTTTAAATAAGCAGTAGAAAGTTAGTTTAGTTTATAATAGCTATAATAACTTAGCTATAACTAGAAACTTCTAGTTTAAATATAATATTAATCTAAAAGTACAATTTATTAATAAATAACAATACCTATTTACATGCCAACATACCTTCTCCTTCTTGTAAAGATTTTGTATCTCCATAAGCTTCTGGCACTAGTCTAGCATAATGATGCTTCTTTCTACTATCAAATTCACTCACATTAAAATAAACTGATCCATTGGATTCATATGCTAAACCATTATCTATAATTTTTTCTATGAATGTGACGATTTGTGGTACATATTCACTGACTCTTGTTAATACATCGGGGGGTAATACCTGAAATAACAAAGTTTTACAAATACATAACATATTAATAATAGTCCCATTAATAACAGGCCTATGCCAGACAGAAACAAAGAGAAGAGACACAGAAAGCAAAGAGGATGGTTTAACATCACAAATCTTTTATTGTTAACAATGTTTTCTGAATATGGCTATTATTATTATTATACACTTTATTTATTTTCTTTCGTAAAACTAGATTTTTACTAAAACCTAATTCTAGAGTACCACCAGTAGCGGGGCAGGGCCCAAGCTACCGGTGGTCAGGGCTGCAGAGTGAGAAACCTCCTGACAATACATGCCATGTCAAGAAGTACTTATTATTATTATACTCTTTATTTATTTTCTTTCTTAAAACTAGATTTGTACAAATTTTAATATAATAACAATAAAACATTATAAAAACCTTATTATTCAGTCCAATAACCATAATAAACAAGAGATACAAAACAATATTTGTAGTGCTTACATTTAAGGCATTCATGTCTTTGTGAAATTCATTTTCCCAGTATCTGGGCAAAGAAGTAAATATATCGTTATCTTTAACAGTAGCTCCATTTTTGTGATCTAACCAGTCTGAAATAGGGTCCTTTGCAGACTTCAGCATTTCACAACGTGCTGATTTTATTTTTTCATCGTCTTTCTCTTGAACGGCTGCCTGCAAATGTTTTACTGCAGCTGCAACACTATTTATAACATACATTAAGTACAAGTTAGCATTAAAGCTTTTTTTTACAATGATTAATTGAACTAAAACAAAATATTTATTTTTTAAATAATAATATTGACAATGTTAACAGGTTGACCACCGTTGGACCAAGACACAATAGAAATTAAATTGTTTATCAGTCAAATGTTTAGTGAAGTTAGCTGGAAAAACTTGGGCGAGACTGGCCAGAAATAGGGAAGAACGGAAACAGTTGGAGGCCTTTGCTAAGGGCACACAAAAGGACACATAATCTATGAGATAAAACTATTTCATATATCTTGGTCACTTGCATTTAGAGTAATTATTAACAGGATTGTTACCATGTTTAATATAAGTGAGTATCCCATCAGGGAATTACTTCAGTAATTCTGCACAAATAAACTATGAGCATCAATTTATTTTGGAAAAACAATATTTTTAAATTTTTCTTTTTGTATAAAAGACTAGTATATAATAAAATTAACAATGATTCATATTGATGAATGTGACTCACTTATCCAACATTTTCTGCATAGCATTTTTCTTATCTGGGTCTTCAGTTACTTTGACAATAGCTTCATAGTAATTAACTACTGCCATTGCATCATCCACAGTGTTGTTAAGATTTCTTGGCTCCTTTAAATACTTTTCATATAAATAATTCTGACGTGCTCTTTTAATAATTTTGTCATCAATATCTGTTATGTTCATAACATACAATATATCATATCCAAAATAATTCGCCATAATTCTCCTTAATATATCAAATGATATATATGATCTGGAAACAGAGTTAGATGTTTTAAAGTTTAAATGAATTAAAAGTTTACAGTAATAATAATAATATTATTGAATTAAAACATAAATTATTACAAATTGTCCTTTGTATGTATTGTATTTGTATGTAACTTAACACATTGTTGATCCACTAAGATTTCAGGTATAGAGGTAAAACCCGGAAAGACAAAAAAAAACATAAAGTTAATACTAATTATTTGACTTTAATTTAAGTTAGTTAATCTAGTTAATTTCAGCAGATAAATAAAGGATACACAATGAAAATAAAATATTTTTTTAGGAATATTGTCCTCTCAACTGTTTAGCACGAAGAGATTTATTTTGATAATTAGATAGTGAGACTGTTGCGTCCAGTGTTTTGTTACCTGGCATGACCCATGTGGGAAGCATCATACACCGTGGGGCCGCAACTATACCAATTAACCCGGTTTCCGTTGGAGCAGGCAAACACTTCTTTCTGTCGTGTTAAGCTGTTGTATAGCTTTAACACAGGACGCTT
This sequence comes from Eudonia truncicolella, assembly GCA_949315975.1. Taxonomy (NCBI): domain Eukaryota; kingdom Metazoa; phylum Arthropoda; class Insecta; order Lepidoptera; family Crambidae; genus Eudonia; species Eudonia truncicolella. Next base: position 12,808,644 of record OX438829.1, on the reverse strand, counting down.
CTCAGACCCTAAGGGCGAGGACCACACTGGTTGATTTCTTTTAGACATTTTTAACCGGCGCTGATATGAGCGATAACCTCTATTAAACTATTTTTATTGTTCAATAAATAGCATGCATGTTGTAGTCAGATAAAACGATAATTATGAGACAAACACAGAGTTTTAAAAAACACAGCCACGTATGTAGGTACTTCGCAAGCAATAACAAGAATACTCAATTTCCTTCCATCCTTCGTTTGACATCACTAGCTCCACATTATTTTGACATTTTGATTCTTGTTCTTTTTGGTCCTATTAGTTTAGGGAAAGCAAAGTGATCCGTTTCAAACAGCCTAATAGTTACTAAATGATTTGGTTTTATTATAGTGGTGTGGTGTGTAGACTCCTTCATTATTTGGCAGACAGTTGTCAGTCTTCACCATAGATAAATAAGCAAAGATCAGGTGATATTGAGTAAACACCTCGGACATCTCATTTTTTGTTATTGGTTAGACAAAGAGAAAGAAACTTTTCGACTATCGAACCTACATAAAGAGAATAAGCGAATCAAAAAAAAAGTTGATTAGATATTATAAAAAAAACTTCTGTATGTGTGTGTGCTGCTTGCTGTATATTTTGTGAAATCAAATCAGTGTTTTAGATTGTTTTGAACACATAAATACCGCAGAATTGCAGTCACAATGGCTCTTTGTGTTTGTAAATGCTTAAATGTAACATTGGATTGTGAAGATACAGAAGATAACTTTGAACTCGGGAAACTGGAGTTAACATCTACAGAACAAAGGGATATTTTTTTCAGTGAGGTACAATCGGTAAACATGTCTTGACCTTGACTTACAGAAGGGCCACCGTTTGCTTCCTAATAATAAATGCATTAGATTTGTTTGTTATAGTAGCATATCGTCAAGAATATATCAAATCAAAAGTAGCGGATATACAAGCCAAATGTATGTGCCATCGGCGCAGCATCTCATTATTTACGTTCATAAATAGGTTATTTTTGCATCTAGCCCAAATCGACACAAGTACTCGCGCATGCTAAAATCAACAATTTATCAATTTTAGTACTTTGTGTTTTTAAAAGTTAAGTACTGTCTACCTTTGGTAGTTGTTTGTTTGTTTACACTTTGAGATGGTCTCTTACATAATTCTAATTTTCGCTTAATTCTAAATAAGTTTATAAGATTTCAAAAATATGTTAATATTGCATGCTTTTTAGACCTTATTTTACATTATGATAGCAATAAATATCTCTAATTTTGACTTTTAATAATGCTATGTTGCTCTGTAATATCCAAAAATATTATTTCTATTAAATTAAGTGTATGTAAAAACTGCATATTTGGTGCTATGTTACAGAAATTACTGGCTACCCCTATAAACTCTTTGAAGAGAGTGGTTGCACAACAAGCTTTGGTGGGCCAGCAGACAGTTGGTAGCTGGGTCCTGCACTCCTGCCTGGTTTGTGGCCAGGTCACCCATGCTGAGCTCCAAGACAAGGCAACCGGGGCCAACATAGCACTTATTCCCAAATCTACTCAAGTAAGTACCAATGAAGCTTAAATTTATTTTTGAAATGATATTATTAGGTAATAAAAGTAATATGTGGTAAATATTTGTTGTAATATATAGCTTTAGCTGTTCTTTTCTTATACTTCCTTATTACTAAAGGAGAAAAGGCTGACAAAATGATATGACATAATATAATATTTTAAACCATAAACAATAACAAGATTCACTTTATTATAATATTGTGAAATAAAACTAAAACATTGCAATAAAATAGTTAAACAAAGATTTTATTGGAACAAATTAGAATGATTTCTTATATTGAAATATTTTAACTTGTTTATTGGGCCTCTTGCTAATATAATTAATTTCTGTGCAGACTACTTTGGACCAAGTGAACAGTCTGAAGAAGACCAGTAATTTCTCTCCTGTATTCAATCTCCTGGTACCGGAAATAACACATGACATTGAAATGAAAGAAAATATAGACACAAATAATGTTATATTCAGTGAGAAGAGAGTATGGGCTCCAACACAACAAGTTATTGGGAGCCTGAGCAAAGAGCTCAGCTTGAGTCTGCAGTCACAGCTTGAAGCAGTTGAAGAATCAGTCAGACAGTATAGAGATCAGAAATATGCTGAATTTGAAGTGTACAGAGCAAGAGCACAAAGAGATCATAAGATATTAGCTAGGTAATACCTTTGGTTAAACTTTTTAAACTATATTTTGTATATTGTTTTCTAAAGTTTACGCGAACACTACACATTGAAAAGAAACAACTTTTTGTTTGTTGTTTCATTGTAATATATTTTGTATGATAAAATCTCAAAAGAAACAGTTTGACTGATTTCAAAAGAACAACTTAGATTTTTGTTTGTTTTTTTGTACAATACATATTTTTATAAACTATGTCACTCACATTGTTTGTGTTAGCCGTACAATGAGGCATGCAATAGATAAATTTCATAGGGCAGAAAAGTAAAAATTTCATAAAATCATTTGTAGTTACTCACACAATTATACTAGGTCACTTATTTAACCTAACCCATTATTTTCAATGTCTCATAAATATATTTTGTTTTCAGTATTATAAGTAAAGCCCGTAACAATGTGAATAATGATGGATGGCAAGTAGACACAGGTATGGACAATGGCCCTCCATCCCCACAGCTACCCCCACTACAGAGACGAAGACTGTCCTCCTTTAAAGATGCCAAAAAACATTCTCAAAACATAATTAAGGTAAAATATTCCAATATTTATTTTATTATCATTACTAGTAATAAAAACCTTTTTTTAATAATATGTATTTTACATTATTTTTAAGTAATATAGTAATTGTTATTTTGTTGTTTCTCTTACAGGCTAACAGAAATTATCCTCCAGAAGAAGATTCTTTAGATGCAGAAGACCTTTTCGATTTAGAAGGAATGGATACCCGCAACAATATGCATTCTGATCAGGACGATTATGACTCAGATCGTAAGTAAACTTAGTCATGTTTATAATATAAATCTAAGGTTGATTGGGCGGAAGCATATAATATTTAGCTATTATGCTTCTAAGGCCAGTAATGTTACTGGATCTCATACCTTATATCCTTGCACATAAAGTATCTCGTTGTGGCGGTTGGATTGCAATTTTGCAAAAAAAAAAATTAATTGCAATGCTGGTACTGCAGGGTGGGTGACTATATTAAATTAGCTCAAGCCAATTTGTGCTATGACAGGCCTGGTGTTTGGTGCTGCATTTACAGTTGTTATTACCTACTATCTCAGCAGTAGGATATTGATTGATTTATGATGATGATAATGATACCCTAAAATATTTAGTTGAATTATATACATTATGAGGTTTAAAGGGCACGAGATCTAGTGAAATGCAACAAGTGAAGCTTCAGAGTGGGTACTGCGTGCGTGATACCTTTGGTGTCGAAAGCGTCTCTTGTGTAGCTGCGAAGGCCTCGTTTTATTTGGCAGCTAAATAACGTATTTAAAAATTTTTTTTTTATGTATGTGTCCTGTATCTATGTATTCCAGAGGGCAGCCATGACGAAGGCATCCACATCTCACGGCCGCGCGGTGGCGCCGCCGTCGCCGACATTGCCCGCTCCTTACCGATCAACATGCCGTTTCCCAATGAGCGCAACTGTCACAGAGACTTGGATGATAACGTAAGTTCAGTTTTTTTGAAATCTGTATATATTACAGCAACAAAATTTGCCTTAAAATTATATAAAAAAAACAAAAACATTTTATAAATAGCTTGCCTACTTCTTAACTGATCTTTATAGTATTTGTAAAAATATTATGATCGGATGTTAATGACGGTAGTTGTTGACATTAAATGGGCGCCTTTGGCTTTCAAAGTAAAAGTAAATAAAGTAAATAGTGTAAAGTAAGTAAATAGTGTTGAATAATTTCGGCGGGCTGGTTAGAACCACGATAGCTCAATTGGGAAAGCACCTGACCCGGTATGTCAGATGGGTGCAGGTTCAAATCCTGCTTGTAGAAAAAATTTTTCACAAAATTTTACAAAAACACAAATGTTGAAAAATTTTTATCCAAAAGCAGGATTTGAACCTGCACCCATCTGTACCGGGTTAAAATTATATAATCAAAACAAAAACATTTTAATCTGTATATATTTAGTTAACGAATATGTGATATGTAACATGTTGCTGGTTGCATCGTCCTGTTTTCATAATACAAAGGATAAGATTAAGTCACACCAAAAATTTTAATGCTTTTAAAATTCAAGGGGAAATCGGGTGTAAACTGTAATTGAATCAAGTAAAGTTATGTTTAAAGCAATTTACGCCTAAAAAAAAACATCCTAGCGATAAATACAGTGGTGGTCATAAACAGATTTCCATTATCCCTCCACCTTTTTTAAATGCAATATGTTGCGTCTTAACTGTTGCCCTGTTTTGTCGTTCTGGACTTCCACATCTCCGTCTTAGACTTAACAGTATGTGTACTCGTAGCTGTATCAAAATGAAGACTCAGTTTATTTCATTTATTGGCATTCTTCACATATATACTTTATCTCCCACCTGTATATCAACTTCACGTGCTCTTCGTCTCTTATCTAGAAGAACGCTTATGTGTGATACAAGATTTTTTCACACACTTGCATAATTCTTCCTTACACATGTTTCTTTCACTTTTGTACCATTGCAAAATGTTTTCATACTATCGATATATACACGTGACTAATTAAAAAACAAAACGGATAAATTTTATACATCCAATAAACTTTACACTGATTATTATAACATGACTACTAACTGGCTGGCGACTTAATTAAGAACGCTGAACTTTTTTATTAAAATTTAAATATCGAACATTGTGTCTATGTCACTTCTAGTATAATATTGCCGCTATTTAGTTGAAACGATTTTTTTTTCGTAAAATAACAATGGGGAAAAATAAAGGTTGCGACAAATCTACTACGGAATTCATAATAAAACTTCGTGAAAAGAAGTGGTCGTATAAAAAGATAGCTGATAATCTGCATTGTTCGAAAACGATGGTTTACCATGCTTTAAAGCATTTTAATATGTATCAAACGACTTCAAATGTTCCGCGCGCGTCTAACAGAGAAAGACATCGCGACGAGATGATAGAAATATCGTTCGTTTGGCAAGACAAGATCCTTTTAAGGGGTCTAATGAGATAAGAAAAGCATATTTTGGAGAAAACAACCATCCAGCGATCTCAGCACGCACTATTCGGAGACGAAGAAAAGTTGCACGGACGTATAGCAAGAAAGGTACCCATGTTGAAACAGTGCCACAGGCAAGCCCGTCTTGCATTTGCAAGAAAGTATGAAAAATGTTCTTTTTTTCTGATGAAACCAAAATAAAACAGAGTATTTTCTGATGGCAAACGTTAAGTGCGGCGTCCTTTGAAAAAAGCATTTGTCCCCAAATTCACAAAAAAAGACCTTAAAGCATGGCGGTGGAAATGTGGAAATTTGGGGGGGTGCTTTTATGGTCACGGATTTGGACCTATGACGCTCGTAGAAGGTATATATTGGAAACAACAATGTTACCTTATACTGAAGAGGTTCTTCGGGTAATTTTGATATTTCAGCACGATAATGATCCTAAACATACGACACGCTCAGTAAAAGAATTTCTCGAATTACAATCAGTTTCTGACTTAGACTGGCCAGCTAACAGCCCAGATCTAAATCCAATCGAACATCTTTGGTGCGAGATCAAGAAAAGTGTAACAAATCGACAATGCGATGCGGGCCGTGGACATGCCACGAAATATTTATTATAGTTTTAACTATATTTATTAAATTAATTTCACATAATGTAATGTATTTTTACTTAGCCTATGTTTCTTTAAAATAAACTCTCGAACTATTCAATGTTCATTCTTAATTATTTGTCCAGCTTTAAAAAATTGTTACTCTTCAGAAAAAAAGTATTTTTGTGAATAATCCATTTAATTTTACACATTTTATTCCTAATTCCTTTCGTTTTGGTCATGTGAATATGTCATAATAAAATATAATAATTTCAGACAGAAACAAAAAATATGACATGATTTGTTCAAAAACTTTGTTTTTTTAAATCGTTCTTAATTATATGACCACCACTGTATACTGTATACGCAAGAATACAAAAAAATGGCGACTACAAGTCAATTAGCAAAAGACAATGACTTTTATTTCGCTTGAAATATGATACACTCACAAGCATAAACATGTAAACAATGTAACTCTTAATACAATGGAATAATAGCCGAAATTAGTGAAAAATGTATACATGTTAATGCTACTCTTAATACAATGGAATAAGAGCCGAAATTAGTGAAAAATGTATACATGTTAATTCTCGTGATTGTACATAAGCAAAATGCACATAACATCATTCCGACGTACCAGCTAGTCTACTACTATTTGTTAGCTAGTCGCGTGTTTAAGTTTTTCGCGTCATCTAGAATATGATGCAGACTTTTAGAATAACCGGCTAAATGTTGTAGCACATAATATCAACTCGGAAACGGATCCTCACCGCCTCAACTTGAGCCATTTAGTATGCTTTTAAAAAAAACCCATAGTACAAAGCATCCGTACCCGTAGTACCCTTCAAACTGATTAGAAGCACAGCTATCGCCGATCCTGATATGTGTGCTACAACCTTTAACCTATCGGCTTCTCGTAATCGATGACTACTAAGCTTGCCCCCACCGTGCCGCAGGAAGAGCCGCAAGACATCGCGGCCAGCATCAAGGCACTCGCGCGCTCCGTGCACGGCGACGCCTACGACCTGCCGCGCCCGCGCTTCTCCACACAGATCTAGGGCTGCTCCCCGCGTCCCGCGCAGACAACGGGTTGTAATCCTAGCCCAATGGCGGGTTCTGCCCGGGATTAACGGCAACAACCCTTCGTCAGGCAGTGGCAAAAGAAACTACACTAAATTCAATCCTATTCATTCTTGATAAGATTGTTAACCGTAAAGTACAACCTGCTCTGCCTTGTCTGTTGTATCGCCTCGACGTAGTACCGTTGACGCTGCAGCTCGTACGATGTCAATTGTTTTTAATTGTAACTGTGGAATAAGGCTCACCTGATCAGCGCTTTGTCGTTTGTAAAGGGGCGAACTTGGAAACGTCCCACTTTACGTCCCGATTAGATGTGCATTTCCTCCGTAGACTTTTGTTGAATTAATTGACCGTAGCTGAGGATGTAGCGATCGATATTGTCCGGTGCCCTTGCTGGGCGATACTTAACTATGGAAATTTTTAAGTGAGTAAAAACTCGACATAGTTATGTTCGGTTCCCTGTCTGGAGTGCCTTAAGTGACTTAACTTTCATAACAGTTCTTCCGACACCATTGAGCTTAATCATATACTTCACAAAATTTACTCGGATGTTTTCAGATCTTTGTCTATGAGTTTTATTCAATCGTTCTAGTACTGATGATCGCCTTAAGTCGCGCGCGGAACAAATCTTCTGCCTTTGTTTATCTTGCCTCGAAATGTTTAACTTGTCTTCCTTCATTATGGTCCACCGGTTTTTAAGATAACAAAATGTTCAGTAGCGATTTAAAACCAAGAATTAGTTTCGGATGCTGATGGCTACCGAATAAAGTAGACAGAGTTGATTCAATTTGCATGAGTCCGATACAATCATGTTTGCCTAACGGTATAGCATTTGACTCTGAAGTCTGAAGAAATATTTTTCAATTTTATTATTATTACTTTTCTCCTACGGTAATATTGTAGCCTCGATAAGTTTTAGGCGTCATTATTTTAAGAAAGGCTTTCTAAAATGTAAAGTAATGAAAAATATAATACTGCTTATATTATTTTATTATTTTGATTTTGTAATTGCATGCAGTCTTCACCTATTTGTACTTGCATTAAGTTAAAATCCACATTGACTACGTTTTATTTGCTATAACGATGTTGATTATTATGATGATCGATCATTTCAGTAAATAAAACAAATGCTGCTTTGCGGCAAATATATGTATTAGTTTGGTCGCCATCCTGTCTGATTCTGGACAAAATCCTGCCGCCAGGCATCTATTTGTTAGGTTAAGGTTGTGTCAAGCCAATTGGTGTTTTGTGACTTACGATGACCTAGTCTCTGTACCGTGGGCCTAGCACGAACAAGTATCGTATTGGTATCGTCACCTAAAAAAAGGATTATTGTATGGAAATTGATACAGCGCCGCAACGTCCGTAAATGGAACTAACAATCGACAGATGTATTTCATAGATTTTATGACATTGATGTTACAAGAAACACCAACATAAGCAAATTTCAAAGTTCACCACAGGTGTAATAATTATGCGTAGCGTAGGCGCTACGCACAAGTAGTCAATATCATGAAGTGCATGTCGTGCTAGACCTTCGGAGGTGTCAGACGGCGAAGTTTATTTTTATTCACGCAATAATATTGCAATAACTCATGTCATAGCGCAGTCGATTTGCTATTGTATGAAAAGAAATAAAAACAAAATTATGTGCAATGTTTTAAAAATGGTAAGCAGTTAACGTGAATCTGTCGTAACGTAGCATTTAGGAGTAGTATGTATTAGTTGTACATAAACAAAAATAGAGGTAATCATGAGGCTATGAAATATTATAAGCGCAATCTCCATTACACTATGTTAAAATATGACAAATGTTTTGCAATTATAATATAATAAGATTTGGGCCAAAATCAAGTATGGGATTTGAAATATTTAGAATTAATAATAAAAAACTTTATGAACCTTGTTAATATATTTTGTATGTAAAGCTTGTTTGCCTTATTCAATTTACAAATAAATAGATATCTATAAAACTGTAATAACAACCCATTCACTTGGATCTTGTTGAAATATTAGTAGCATAAGACTCAAATGAAAAGATGTATAGCTGAGTCAGGTCGTTACATAGAAAGGTTGTGAGTACTGAAACAAGATAAACAATTCGCCATGCAGCTAGATTTGTGTGTTGCCAACGTTCACATACATTGAAATACCACAATATTATGATAAATGTGTGTCCGGCCTAAAACTGGCTTGAATGAGTGTGGGTGCATTTGTGTCTGTGACCGATGTTGAATTTATGTATGTATATAAAAATTATATGGATAACAACTAAATATAATTATTGAATGTTAACATCTAAGTCATATCGCCGTTAATAGAGTCTTTTCTATTATTTTTATCTGGTGTTATCTTATTGATAAGTGGAAAATGTACAAAAATATTAATACTTGCATTTCTTACTAGTCTTTTAGGGTCACGAATAATATTTACTCTGAATTAGGTAGCTTTAAATCACATGCCTATATGTAAAGATTTCTTAAATTTGTATTTGTAAATAAAATTAAGATCATTGTTAAGGAGACTCCACACACGGGAGGTACATGAAATTTTGAAAACATTTATTTTTATATCCAACGTTTTGAATGTTTATGTGGAAGGTGGTCTCGACTCAGGCGCAGGCCTTGCAACGCGGTAATCATTCGTTTATTATCATGCACTGCTAAAGATTCACATTATTACACTTTGAGTTAGTTTTGGTATTTCCTTGTGTAACCAACATGTGTATTTACAATATGTCAGTGTCTTCCAATAGCACTGTTTATGAAAAGTAACGCCAGGTGATTTATAATTGTGATGTCGTTAATTCAGTCAGTTGTTTTGATTTAATTGTTTCATTGGAGTGACGTTATTTTGATGGTATTTGATTGTATTGAAAATAGTGATATCTAATAAATAATGACTTAAAATTGGTTTTCTTATTTATAGTATAAGTTTGTACAAATGGGAAGTATTTAGCCATAGAAAGAAGCGTACGTTGTTCTTTATGCCATCTATTAAGTACCTTGTGACATCAAAAAGTATAGTAAATAGCCTATATGTACTATCCCACTGCTGGGCAAAGACGACGACGGACCACCCCGAGATTATGCATGGTATGGTGAGGCAGTCTCACGAGCTGGTTAGGCTCGCTTGGGCTCCTGTACTGTGCCACGCGCGGCCAGCGGGACAGCCGTTTCTACGGGTCTCCTTGGTCGGCGGGTTAACAAGGTCCTCCTGGCACTGGTTCGACGGAACTCTCCACAGACCAAATGCATCGCAGCACCATCCACTCGAGCTCTGGTTATACGCTGGCTGATCCCGAAACACGATCGACAAGCGGTCACTTGGCGGGTTTTACACCATGCGTATGGTGGCCACTAACCAGACGGGCAAGCCCTACCACGCAGTGGAGCAAATGGAAGCTCGAAAATCCGTTAGTCGCCTCTTACGACACCCACCGAAGGAGAAGGGCGGAGAATAGTGTTCTTTCTCCGTCTCCGCACGGATAAAATTTCTTTCCATCAGGTTATTTTAGGTACAGCAAATATTTTTGGTAAAATAATTAAATTAAAAATTATTTAATTATATATATTATTTTTTATGTTCATGTATAATATTAAATTATATTTTTTATGTTTGTATTAAGTAGAAGTGTGCTTCAATAGTATTAGGTGTAACTTAGTTCAAAGGTTCAAAGTGAAGGGTACTAGTTTTACTATTCGACCGCGTTAAAGTTAACCACAAATTGAATGGGAACAAAGCAGCGCCACCTAATTGCGAATTTGAGGTAACCATCGAGGTTAATACGTGTTAGTCATTGTTTCATGTTTAAAAATAAGTATTAATAAGATTTAAACAAAATAAAAATTTCAGGAAATAAATTATAAGGTCTTCAAAATGTTATATAGACACATTATGAATAATCATTTACTTGTATTAATATCGAAGTATGAGTGTGACAAAAAACTTTCCCAAGAAGTGAAAAAAAAACAATTATACCTTAATTTCCTTTTGTTTGTGCATTAACAAGGCATTAACAAAACGCAAAAGCTGACTTGAAACTTTTTAATTGTTGCCATGGCAACGGCGTCACAACACAAGTGAACTCTCAACAAGAAAATACATTTTGTCAAACAAAAGTGCGACGTAGTTGCATTCATGTATAAAATCTCAATTCAGATAAAAGATTAATCATTAACTTAAGTCTTAAGTATGTTAAGTTCGCGGTACTATAGTGCGTCGCGGCTAGGGACAGATGCGAAGCCTCGGACTGCAATGGTAGTGGATGAAGACGACGAGTTGTATGGCGGTTTCAACGAGGTGGCGCCGGCCCTGGACACGCGCAACTTGCGGGAGGACCAGGCGTTCCAGGAGACCCTGAGGACAGCGGGGTTTGGGAGGAAGGTGTCAAGCCGCATGGGGACTGGAGTAAGTCAACTATTACTTATTTATTATTGCTTCCCCGTAAAATATAAAAATAAAATAAAATAAACAAATATCTAATATTTAGAACGAAACAATAGTCTTAGTACTACGGTAAAATTCGTTCATATCACCAAGATTGTACACAGTAAATAAAATTTTGATGGAAAAAAAACTCGAACTCGTATTTAATAGCCGCTAATTTTTGAACACAGACCTTAAGGTCTGTGTTTTTGAAGAGATATCGAAGTATGAGTGTGACAAATAACTTTCCCAAGAGATGAAAAAAAAAACAATTATACCTTAATCTCTTTTCGATTCGGTGAAACGTTCGGATGAATTGCATCTTTCGAATAAATTTGCATTATTCGCATAAATTGAAAATAGTTAAATTAAATTAAACGACATATTATTGTATAACTTCATTATAATAATTATAATTAATGCCTATTATACTAATTATTAGTATAATGTTTTATATGGCACAACTGCTATCATTACCTACAATAAACAAAATCAGATGACAAGATAAAATGCTATATGCAAATAAAAACATAACAGTAACATTAAACAAAAAAATTGGAATGTCTAGGCCTAGGACTACGAAATTAAAAAATATACAGATTCTACAAAACATTTTTTTGCCGCAAAACAATTGTTCAACGAAAATGATATCAGATTATTATCTTTCTATTCTAAAAGTAGGTAATAATTCTATAATTGCAAAACTGCTAATTACTTACATTTGCAAACCATCACATCAAATACCTATTACTTAAAAACACGCTACAATACTCAATTACTTAACATTATTACCTTCATGTTTAAGAAGGTTTACTAATAGAGTATCATACGTAAGAAATAGGAATTTGACAGTGTCCATGACAACAAAACAAACAAATCATTCGTCTGCTTAAGAACACCCGTATCCCATGATGAACGCCTATAACAGCGCCACCTACCGGGTCCAATTGTAAATCTAAACAATTCTCGAATCCATTTGCAACACACACAAATAAATTCATCCAAATCGCTCCAGCCGTAGGATTTCAGTAACATACACACGCACAGAAGATTTATATATAGTATAAAGATAGGCATGATTATGATTACATATATGTATTAATATCTCTATACCTACATCTATTAAAGTGTCTGTTTGTAAGGTGAAATAACAGCTTTATAACAAAAACCCAATTTTATATTTTTTGTTCTGCTGTTTTAGCGTGTAGGAGAGTGACAAACATATATACACAGTCAGGTCATAAATTCTGTCACATGTTTAATATAAAATAATTGAGACAAGTTTATTCATTATGTAACCATTTATATACCAAAATGAACTTAACAAAACATAGATTCTTATGACAATAAAGTTTATTCAAAATGACCTCCGTGATTTTGAATACAGGCCTTCAATCTGCGCGGCCAGTCGTCTATCGCAGCACGAACGAGGTCCATGTCAATATCGGCGGCTGCCTTAATCAAGGATGTCTTGAGTGACTCCAAATTGGGATGAGGCTTTGAACACGCCTTTTCCTCCAAGTGTTGCATATCTTATCATCATATCTTGTAATCTAACGGACTCAAATCTGGACTGGAGGAGGGCCAGTCTTCGTGCCGGATGAAGTCGATTTCACGCGCCGCCAGCCAGTCTTGTGTGCTCTTCGCTCTATGAGCTGGCGCCGAATCTTGTTGGAATACCCAGTGCCTGTTATTGAACATGGTATGAGAAACAGGTTCCACGAGGTTCGTCAGGACTGTATTTTGATACACAACTGCATTCATTTTTACACCTTTCTCACAAAAATATACCTCTGTTAAGCCCCAATAAGAAACTCCCAACCATACCATGAGCGAGGATGGAAAATGACCTCGTTGGACACGCGGAATACGGTTGCTCGCTTCTTGTGCTTATCACTGTGTCGTATCATCTTATTACTGTGTGCATACACCTTATCATTTTGTTTGTTGTAGCTCTCTTCTACGGTAAAAGTTTTTCATCCGAAAAAAGAATTTCCCGATATTTTTTTCCCGCGTACCGCTTCAACAAAGCGCGGCATCTCTTCGGTCTCAGGTCCATTAGACGAGCATTCAAACGATGTCCTGTTTTTCTTCGATATGCCCGAAGCCCTAAGTCTTCATTTAACACCCTTTTCACCGTGGTTCTGCTTAACCCCATCTGAAGGGTTAACAGTTTCTGCTTACGTTTGGGATTTCTTTGAATTCGCGCCTTCACAGCTTTTATCACTGCTGGAGTCCTAACAGACCGAGGGCGACCACTTCTTGACCTGTCATCTACACTAGAGTCTTCATTGTATCGTTTGATGGTACGATAAACGAATCTTTTGGTTAAATTCAAATTTTTCAGTATGTCAAAAATTAGAATTGGCGCGTAACCGCAACGATGCAACGCAATAACTGCAACACGGTCTTCTTTAAGCGTCCACTCCATATTTAAAAATGAGAATAATTCTAAAAAGTATACTTTTTTATTTTCATGAACAATTCGAAATTCGAATTTAATAAACTTTTTTGTGGCCAGCATTCTAAAAGAAAAGTTTTTACTGTGTGACAATACTTTATGACCTGACTGTGTATTATAATACTTACACAAATTTTCGCATTTAAAATATTACTACACCAAATCGGTTTTTGAGAATGTGAATTCTTTAATTGACTGTACGTTTTAAAAAGTAGTCATTATGCGACCAAGTCATTTTACGATAAAGACTTAATGCGAAGTAGTTATTTTCAGTAGTAGCTTTTTCACGCCATAGACTTTTTGATTTGTAGATTTTTCACACCATAGTCGTTTTGCGAGGTGGGTATTGACGTCTGGACCCGTTGTAACGCAAAATTATTATTTGGTCAGCATAAGAAATCCTTACTGTTGGTTAGGTTAAGTTAATATTTTTTCCCAGGCGAAGCGCAGCGTAGCGAGGGCCAGTCACGGAAGAGGGGAGCGGCATAAGACTGCTGTTCAGAATGATATAAGTTGCAGACTGATTTAGCTGCCCAACTAGCTGTTTTAGCTAACCGATTACATTTTTTTGCTAACAAAAATACGAATACTTTGCTAACCGTTTAAATACACCCTAACTAAAATAATATAGAATTTTTGTACAATTCAATGTACTCGTACTGCATAGTCACGTAGTAGTGCTAATCTCACATTGTGCTCGTAATGTGCTTTTCAATTCAATTCAAATAATTTATTTCAGGCCGTAGTCCATATTGACTTAGTAACAATAATTAAAAGGGGTACATAGCTGTTTATGCACGTATAAATGTATAGATAATTAGATAACCGCTTCCAGATGTTCCGTTTGGGCACGGTGGGCGCGGGCGCTGGCGCAGGTAGCTCACGCGCCGGCACAGCCGTACGGCCCGTGACCGCGGTGCGCGCCGCCGGGTTCACGCGCTCGGCCCGCGACACGCCCACCAGGGACGACAAGAAGGACGAAAGGTGAACGGGTCTTAGGGGCCATCCATACGTTACGTCAAGGGAGGTCAAGGGGGTTAAAGGGGTGGGAGGGAGTCTACGAACATTGTGTGACAAGGGATAGAATGGGTCCTTAAATTCTTGACTTCAGATTTCAAAATTAGTTTTTATAATCATAGTAAAGAATTAAATAAATAAATAAACAAATAAAATAAAATATATTTAATATAAGCTTGGAGGTGGGAGGGCTTCAAAAAGGACCTCAGAATGGATCTGGATGGTCCTAGCTGTAAACTAAACTCAGCCTTGGACATAGAGTTTGAAGCTGACAGAGTTACAGAAGCACTGATGACGGCCTGGCAAAATAACTGTCCAGAGACGAAATCAGTGGCAAAGAGGGTACCATGGTGGAACCCGGAGCTGGCTCGAATTAGAAGAGCTACACGACAGGCGTTCAATGAAGCGAAAGCAAGGAACGACTTTAGCGACTACAAGGAGGCCTTAACGCGGTATAGTAGTGCGGTACGTAAGGCAAAGAGATCTGCCTGGAGGAAACATTGTGACCAGATTCAATCTGTTCCGGAAGCAATGAGACTAACCAAGGCTATCTCTACAACAAAGGCGATTCCATTAACCACGGTAAGGAAGGAAGATGGAGTACGTACAGAGACAGGGAGTGAGACATTGAAGGTTATGTTCGACACTCATTTCCCTGGATCAGAAGTCATCCAAGACGATCATGATCCAGTCAGCTGGAAGGAGCAGCAGAGAAGAACCTCCAAATATGACTGGATAATAGCGAAAAGGGTAGTAGATGAATGTAAGGTTAAATGGGCTCTGGGGAGTTTCCAACCGTTCAAAGCGCCAGGACCTGACAACATTTATCCCATTCTACTACAGCAGGGCGCCTCCATCCTGGGACCCCATCTCTGCAGGCTGTATAAAGCATGCATAACTTTTGGACACATTCCCAGAACATGGAGGCGTGTTAAGGTAATCTTCATACCCAAAACGGGAAAACCAGATTACGAAGAACCCAAAGCCTTTAGGCCTATAAGTCTACAATCTTTTCTCCTGAAGACCCTGGAGAAAATGGTAGACAAATACATCAGAGCGGGTCCACTGAAAAGATTCCCACTCCATGGACTTCAATGTGCATATCAGGCAGGGAAGTCAACAGAAACTGCTCTTCATCATGTGGTGAGTCGAGCGGAATTTGCGCTGGAAAACAAAGAGATTTGCGTCTGCACATTCGTAGATATCGAAGGTGCATTTGATCGCACTACCTTTGAATCCATCAAGGTTGCAGCCAAGAACCATGGTGTGCCACAACCGATCTGTAATTGGATTGAATGCATGTTAAAGGGTAGAATTATCAACTCTGAACTGCTAGGAGACAATCTTATTGCACGGACAACCAGAGGATGCCCGCAAGGAGGGGTTCTCTCGCCTCTTCTGTGGAGCCTTGTGGTTGATTCAATTGTGGTAAGGTTGAATAAAGGACCATTCTATACGGTTGGTTATGCGGATGATCTGGTCATCTCAGTCAGTGGGAAATTTCCCTCTACGGTATCGGGGTTAATGCAACGTGCCTTGGGTCTGCTAGAGGAATGGTGTAATGACCATCACCTCTCTGTAAACCCGGGGAAAACGACAGCCATCCCCTTTACAAGAATGAGAAACACTACGGGACTAGGTAACCTAACACTCTATGGCACCCGGCTTTCTTGGTCCAAAGAAGTGAAATATCTAGGTTTAACGCTAGATAGGGAACTTACTTGGAAACAGCATGTGGACACGACCATAGCCAAGGCTTACAGAGTCTTTGGCATGTGTCGGTCTACATATGGCAAGATGTGGGGACTCAACCCCAGGATCATTAGGTGGATCTACATGACGATGGTGAGACCGATCCTCACATATGGCAGCATCGTCTGGTGGCCCAGAACCAGGCTGAAGATCTGTAAGAATGCTCTTAGCAAACTTCAGAGAACAGCTTGTCTGGCAATCACTGGTGCCTTTCGAACCACTCCAACGGCAGCGCTGGAAGTCCTCACAGACCTTTCACCACTGCACATTGTGATAGAAACAGAGGCAAAGAAAGCGTTACATAGACTAAAGGTGGCCGGACTATGGGACGCATCTAAACCTCTGACCAGACACACAAAATGGGATCCAAGTGATATTCCTGACAGGGTCATGGAAATGGGGTGCGATAAAATATCCCCCATATTCATGTTCGAAAAGAAATTCAAAGTTTATGTCCCAACCAGGGACGAATGGAAACGAGGGCCACCGTCTCCGGAGAAAGATAGCCTAATCTGGTATACTGACGGATCAAAAATGAAGTCGGGCACAGGAGCAGGCGTCTATAATAATGACTTCAAGCATAGTCAAAGCATGGGAAAACTTGCTACTGTTTACCAAGCAGAAACTTTTGCAATTCTCCTATGCGCAAAGCAGAATATAGAGTTAGCTATGAAAAAGCGAAATATATTCATCCTGAGTGACAGCCAGGCTGCGCTCAAGTCACTCATATCGCCCAGAATCGATTCTGGCCTTGTTCTAGAAACCACTAAAGCTCTAAACAAGCTAGGTAGACATAAAAAGGTGCGATTGATCTGGGTCCCAGGCCATATGGGAATCCACGGTAACGAGATGGCGGATGCGCTTGCCAGGGAAGGCTCGGAGACCCAGCTCATTGGTCCTGAGCCGTTCGTGGCACTTGCACCAAGTACCATTAACAAGGCCTTTAAAGATTACATCAAAAACAGGCACGGCATCGAATGGAAAGAGCAGCCGGGTATGAAACACTCCAAATCCTTCCTTGGCGAAAACGCCTTAGGACGGAGTAAGTTCATATGTGGAGGCGGTAGACGGCAGGCCCGACTAACCATCGGTGCCTTGACAGGGCACTATGCCACAAAACAAATGCTTCATAGAATGCACCTTTCAACAAATAGTTTGTGTAGGGCGTGTGGAGAGGAAACGGAGTCGATGCAGCACCTACTGTGTGACTGCGACTCTCTGGCTAGGAAAAGAATGGGACTCCTGGGGTCGGCCTATCCGAAACCGGAGGACTTCAGGCTCTTCGCTCTTAAAGATGTTGCCAAACTTATGGCCTCTATCTTTACAGAGGAGGAAGAGTGAAAGGATGGGGTTGCACAAAAGATCCCGATGGGTCGAGGTGTTACTGCGAGAGGGAAACCTCGGCAGGCCCCACTAAGATAAGATAAGATAATATAAGCTTAATTAAAAAATAATTTAAATAGAAATAAAATTAATAACGGAGCTGCTGTTTTGATTTCATAATTTCTAGATGTAAAATTGCAAAATATGTGACGTTACACTAGTGAGGGGGGAGTCTCACAAATGTGACCAGCTGCGCCAAGGGGGGGTCAAAAATCATAAATTTTTTGTGTGACGTAATTTATGGTTGACCTCTTAAGGGTGACACTCAATTGAAGCTGAGCTGAGCTGAGCCGAGCTGTGTGGAAATCAAGCATAATAAGATTCCCTTCATTCGAACGGCTCTTCTCAGCTCTGCTCTAATACGACTAACCTGAGATAACGACTTACTAGAAAAAATCAACCATCCCACGACCTTTCCAAGGTCTTCTCCAACTAAAATAAATAAACAAATTCTCAAAAGTTACTGCCAACGATACAAAAAAAATATAAACAACACAGCGAGCACAAAATGGTCACTATATAAAAAACTCTATAAGCAAGTGTAAACCTACATGGCAAATTATCAATAAAAACAAAAATCAATATCCTTTTGAAACAGTATTGAAATATTATTATTGTTTTTGTAATTGATTTATCTAAGATTTGCCATTTTGTTAAAACTTTTATTTGTATAACTTGTCTATGGTGGAAATGTAGTGAAACTAACAAATTTAAAAATTTTCATATAATTGTAATACTAACTAACCTACATCTCAGAAATAAATAATTCTGGTTCTGGTTTTGATTCTGATTCTTTGTATAACCGGTCCAATGCTTTGACCGCTGAGCTACCGAGACATATATCAATATAAATAAATATGAATCGCTAAATGTGTTGCTAATCGCAAAACTCGAGAACGGCTGAACCGATTTGGCTGATTTATTTTTTGTTGTGCTTGATAAAGTCTGAGAAAGGTTCTTATGGAGAGAAAAAACGTAAAAAATACGAGAAAAATAGTAAAAGCAACAACTTTATTTTCCCATACAAACCACTCTCTACTGGACCGATTTAAAAAAACCTTTCACGATTAGAATGCTACATTAGCGCCGAGTAACATAGGCTATATAAAAAAAATGTCCACCCGTGCGAAGCCGGGACGGGAGTATTATAAATGCAAAAATGCAAATAATATTATATAACGACTATTATATGCCTAACAGTGGACGGTCACTGAAACTGACAAATTGAATGAATAAAAGCTGGCAATTATTAACTGATTAATCGTTATCTGGTCACAGCATTGAGGACAAAGTGAAGCACATGGAGGGCCGCATAATGGCGCTGGTTGAGGAGTCCTGCATGATGAGCGCGCGTCTCGACCCTGACGATGACACCGCCGTCAAGAGGGACCTCGACTTGGGACAGGTATGTTTAGTGGGTATGCCTACTTTCCCTTTTAATTAATGCCTGTATAAAAAAAAATAAAAAGGGACAGGTATGTTTGATAACTAAGAAAGGAAGGAAGAAAATATATTTTTTTTTTAGGATAATAAGTATGTTTAAATTTATAATTAAAAATAGTTGATTACCGACCGATATAACAAAATAAAGGGTAGAAACATGTTACTCAGATCATAATTAATATACAATAGCAGTTGGATCAGTGCAGTGGTAAAATACGAGGAACACCACTAATGACAATAAACAATGAAGTCAAAATATTTTTCAAGATCAGCACAGTTGATATTACCTTTGTAGACTTACGGACCGATGGCATAGTGACATTCAAGTGCTAGTTTGTAGCCTAAACGGAATAAATGATTTTCAATTTTGAATATCAGCTTAATTTTTTCTTACAAAAGTCTTGCCGTTACGCAAACAAACCGATGGCGCTGTTTTATTGCCATACACAGTCTTGACGAGACGTTTCTATGGTCACCAGGCGAAAAAACTTCATTTTTAATCTGGTTGGAGCCTTTTAATGGGTCTTGTTTAGCAAAACGTACGATTAGCATATCTTCTCTGGTCTAAGTTTTCCTCGGTCGAGCCTTTCTAAGAACATTTCAATAGTTCAGTGTCTTTTATAATGGTCAATACTATTAAAAACTTTCTTTACGGAGCATTTTAAATGATCAGCTATTCTCCTGTACGTCTATTTTTGGTCGATGTGCAAATTAACAATTTTTTTTTTTTTGAGAGAGATTGCTGATTGCCTCTACGGCATTTTCAGCTTCACCGGGCTTTTTTGGGGGCGGCGAGGAACGTAAAGGGTCCCTCAAGCCGTGTGAAACGAATCACCTTCGGAGGTTATCTAGAGGGAACGGCATCGCGCACTAGTGCGCGTCCCCGTGCTCTACTAGATTCTCCGAAGGGTTCGGATTGGATCGGATCGGGATAACAATTATTTGCTAATTGACGCGTCACATCTTTATTTTTGCCCATTTTGAACAAAAAATCGTTAACGAAATTCCAATTTGATGTTCAATTTGATGTTCAATTGCCGCCAAAACGATAGAAATAGCTAAGAAAGAAGTTTTATTTTTTCAATTTCAAAAATGGAATGTGCCGTCTAAAGTGTTTCTAATTACTTAGGCGTCCAAGCGGCCAGTAACAGAAAATAAGCTATGTATGCTTTAAACTCTTTTTATGGTTGAAGTTTAGATAGTTTTGTTTTTTAAGGTATTTTATGAGTATTCTAATTAAGTGTATATTGTTGCATGATTATTAAATATTGAATCTATAAATTTTTCACGAATATTGTATGTGGACTTCAAACTTTCATAATTCATATGAAGTGTTTCCAATTTATAAGTCCACCACTGTATATAGACACATTACAATCTTCATTACATTGTGATGTGAGCATAAGCACAAGACTACTACCATGGCGAAGGTTAATAAAGGTCTAATTGTGAAATTTATTTCCTTACTTTTTCTAACAGGCTTTGGCGAAAGCACAAGAGGCCTCAACTCTGGAACGGCAGTTGATTCGTATGCAGGAGCAGGCTAACCTCGGAGACACGCACAACTTGGATCTCACTTTCGCTGTGAGTAAATGTTAATTGTAAAGACCATGCACGACGAGAGAGCACAAAATAAGAAAAGCCAAAAAGTACGAAACAGCTGCGCTCGAACTGTTGCCAGCTGTTGCAAGATGCCGTGTCCGGAGAGAATGTGTGTGAGTGTTTCTCGAGCGCGTTTGTATAAAGCTTATATACCCTCTGCAGTCTCCTTATTTTGTGAATGAAAGAAACTTGCGTAACCGCGCGGCCGCGACCACTGGCATTTTGCGGCGCAGCGAGCGGTCTTTTTGTTTATTGCATCCTTTTTATTACCGTTGGATAATACTACGTAGCGTCATGAACTACAATTCGCTCGCCGCGTCGCAAGACGCTCGTGCTCGTAGTCGAGATTGTGCGAAACTATGCGATTTCGCATTTTGGACTCTCAATCCTGCAAAAACGTGTACCTAGGCTAAAGTGACTTGTTTTTGTATTTTCGAAAATGCTATTTATTACCCATTTTGTTTGGATATACACATTAAGGGCCTTACAAATAAACATAGTATAAGCATCGAACAGTTATTCCTTGATTTGCCCCTTTTACTCTAATCTGAAATGAAGTTTCGACGGAAAAAAACAAGGCATATATCTTCCAAGTAGATTAAGAATAACTTTCTTTTCGGCTAGTTTCTATGTAATAGTTGTGTTAATTCAAAATAACATTTCCAAGAATGGGTTGTTCAAGTTTTAAGATTTCTCTAATAAACGGATTTTATATTTCTCCTTTATGTACAGGTTCTTTGCAATTTGGCCGGGCAGTACGCTTTAAATGAAATGTACACCGAAGCTTTGAATACTTATCAATTGCTCACCAGGAATAAGCTATTTCCTCATGCTAATCGCCTGAAGGTAACAATTAATACTTATTGATTATATTGCACAACTTAGTATCGTTAATGTAAACATTAGACACTTACATTATTAATAACGGCATAATAGTGACCTAGACCTCTTCTAAGAGCATTGTCTTATTTTATTACAGATCAAACTTAGCTAAAGAGGTAGGTACAGACGCCTGCACATCAACCTATCCAAAACTGTCAAATTTCTTCTTTTTTTAAAATGGTAAATTGAGGCAAACGAGCAGGCGGGTCACCTAATGGAAAGTAATCATCGCCGCTCATGGACACCCGCAAAATCAAAGAAATCGCAGATGCGTTGCCGGCCTTGAGGAAGGAGTTGGATCTTCAGGAAGGAGTAGGAATTGGGTGGGGGGAGGAGTGAGAGATGGGCCTCCGGTACTTTCACTCACCGGACGAAACACAACAGCAACGAGTGCCATTGTTTCACGCCAATATTCTGTGAGAGGGTGGTAATACCACCTTCTCACAGAATACAAAATGGGCCGGGCGAGCCGGCCCATTTTGTGCTGCAACGCAGCGTGGCTCTACCACTCAAACAAAATTCTTCAATACATTTTCAACCATATAACTTATTAATAAAGTTCAAACTCTATTGAGGAAAGGAGAATGCCCATTCTTAGTATCGTCCTTGTTCGAATTGTACCTCCACCTAATTTATATCAAAAATCAAGTTTTTTATTTTTATAAAACCCTGTTAAATAATTTGCATTACAATACTGTAATGCGATTTAATATATTTTCCATATCATATTGAATTATTAGCACATAAATATAAGCCAACTCGTTATTTTAATGAAATAACTACGAGGGAATCGATTAAATTTTGATATATCGATTTGCTTGTTACAAAATGGCTACACCGAGGAGACAACGACAACTCAACATGTCAAAAAAAAACAAATTAAATGGAAGTGAATTTAATTACTAAATAATATGGGGATTTCTCGTCAGAGAAGTTAAGGCAAATTATTTAACAGGGTCTTATGAAAATAAAAAACTTGATTTTTGATATAAAAATCATCATTGTTGTACAAAATCATTTGTAGCGATACTAAAGCCCATACTACGATGGGCATTCTCCTTTGACAGTTTGTGGTAGGTTGACGCAGGCGTGTGTACATATTACTTTACATGGTTGAGTAATCTGTTAAAAATAGGAATAGGACATTAAAAACAAATACAGTATAGTGACACTATAGTGTACTACGAGTATATCATGTGTCGTGGCACTGCAGTATTAAGTTTAAAGATTTTTAAGAGGTTTCCTTAAGGTCGGCAACACAAAAGCAACCGGTTATCATCAGCCGGCCTGCCAGCTTAATTGCATAGGTACTTGCTTCAATAAAAAAAATGTTTGTGTTAAAATCAATTCGAGCAAAGGCGAATCTTATTAGGATGTAAGTATAAAAAAATTAATAGGAAAAATCTTACTGCCCTTTTCATTTAGTAGATAAATGTTTGTATTTATTTAATATGGCGGTATTTTTTTTATTGTGTTTTTTAGGTAAACATGGGAAACATCTATTTCAAAATGGGTGAACACCCTAAGGCACTCAAGCTGTACAGAATGGCGTTGGATCAAACCCCTACTGCCGAGAAGGATTTAAGGTTGACACAATACTTTTTACTAAAATAAAACCTGTGTTGTATAATAACTAAATACACATATAAAATAAACGAAAAATGTGTATACATGGTTATCTAATGTATCTTGCACTCGTTCTCCATACGAAGTTTAACTATGCCTAATCTCATAGATACTCCTCCGTGCTCGTAATGAAAGGGGCAGGAAGTTTTCTTTTACGTATTAATATATATAGCATCTATATGTATTTAACCAGAATGAAGGTGATGCACAACATTGGCTTGCTGCTGGTGCGCATGGGCAAGTTCCGCGACGCGGTCACCAACTTCCAGCACATCATGCACGAGCAAGGCGATTTTCAAACAGGTTTCAACCCTTTTACTATACGGTTAAGAACGAAAATCAGTGAAACGGATCAATTGCATTATATATCTTTAGTCAAGCTAGCTTACTATGTTAATAATATTAACATACACACGCCTGCGCATCAGAATACCACCAACTGTAAAATGTCCTTAAAAGACTTTGAACTTTAAATCTTAGACATACGGTTGAAAATTTACTGAACTTTCACAGTTTTGGTTAGGTCGATGTGCAGGCGTCTGTACATTCTTTTGTATGTTAATATCGTTAATCTTTATCTTGACTTTAAGCTTGAATATTATTATTGTTATTGGAAAGGTCGAGAAGTTCTATGGATAGCTTTACACATCCACACGGCCACCTATACAAAGCTTACACAGCTGACATTTGGCATTTAACAGCTCAAGAACGGCAGGGCATCAGGTGCTGACAGAATTACGGCCGAGCTTCTGAAAGCAGACGGAAGACCGGTACTCGTAGCTCTTCAGAAGCTATTTAATTCCGTCGTACTAGGGGGCAGAACGCCAGAGACGTGGCACGAAGGTATGGTGGTACTGTTCTTCAAAAAGGGCGACAAAACCCTGCTGAAGAACTACAGGCCTATCTCACTTCTAAGCCGCGTCTACAAGCTGTTTTCGAGAGTCATAACGAATCGTCTCGCACGTAGGTTTGATGACTTCCAGCCTATCGAACAAGCCGGTTTCCGAAAAGGCTTCAGCACCATAGACCACATTGCCACTATGTCAGTCCGTCTTCAAGACCAGAGCTCGAAACCTATCCAGTAGCAGCGAGGAGTGAGACAAGGAGATGTAATATCTCCTAATATCTATCTCTCCTATCTGTTCACTGCTGCACTGGAAGATGTTTTCAAGCATCTGGACTGGAAAGGACTCGGCATCAACGTCAACGGCGTATACATCACTTACCTTCTATTTGCTGACGATATAGTGGTCGGGGCTGAGACCCTGGAAGACCTCGGCACAATGCTCGGTGACCTCAACAGAGTCTCTCAACAAGTGGGTCTTAAAATGGACATTGAGAAGACGAAAGTTATGTCGAACTCACGTGTCGTACCCACTTTTCTGAAGGTTGGGGACTCTGACCTTGAAGTTGTGGACGATTGTGTTTACCTGGGACAAACGGTCCAGCTAGGTAAGTCCAACTTTAGCAAAGAGATCAATCGTGGAATCCAATTAGGCTGGGCAGCGTTCGGTAAGCTACGAAATATCTTTTCGTCCGATATACCGCAGTGTCTCAAGACGAAAGTCTTTGACCAGTGATGACATACGGGACTGAGACGTGGTCGCTCACTATGGGCCTTATCAGAAGGCTCAAGGTCACTCAAAGAGCAATGGAGAGGGCTATGCTCGGGGTTTCTCTGCGTGATCGAATCAGAAATGAGGGGATCCGCAGAAGAACAAAGGTAACCGACATAGCCCGAAGAGTTGCTAAGCTCAAGTGACTCGCAGGACTGATGGCCGCTGGGGCAGAATAGTTGTTGAGTGGCGACCGCGTACCGGAAAGCGCAGTGTGGGCAGGCCTCCAACAAGGTGAACCGACGATCTGGTGAATGTCGCGGGAAGCCGCTGGATGCGAGGAGCACAATACCGGTCGTTGTGGAGATCCTTGGGGGAGGCCTTTGTCCAGCAGTGGACGTCTTTTGGCTGAGATGATGATGATGATGAAAGCTTGAATTTAAACTAATAAGTTCAATTGAATGCACAAACAATGCTGAATACACTATGAGAAATGAAAATTGTTTTAATTTAACTTACAATATACACACTACTTGTATTATACATATCATTAAATCTTATTATGTGTCATCATAACACCTATCAAAATTAGGTCAGCTTATGGGTTATGACGTGATATCCCCATGCTGCTATTGTTTACGTTGGAAGGTCTGAGCCCTGCTGTAGGACGTCGGCTAATGATCATCCATTTTTAGGTCTGCACCTTGTGTTGTGCTCAGTGGCGCTGAGCGACGCTGAGGGCGGCAAAGCTGCCTTCCATGCGATGCTCGACGTCGATCCGCCTTCTTGTCACCAGGACATAACTATTGACGACGTTAGTATAGTATTACTAAAAATAATTTTGGGTATTAATAACGGAATTATTATGGCGCATGCCGAAATATCGTATACTCAAGACAAAGAAAAACATGGTAAATATCCCGTTATTGATAATTCAAATGTTAGTGATATTAATGGGTGCCCTTCCGTTCGCCTAAAAATTTCAGTCCTAATATTACATGGCCAAACCGTATTGGCCTACACTTAAAACGAACAATTATTGTTTCACCTAACAATTGTTTTGCCACCATTATAATTTGGTCTAAGAATTGAAAGCCCTAGTTTTAGGATCTATAATGTGAACCCTAAAATATATTGGCATAACGTTATTTTGGCATTACGACGATGTCGCTTAATATATAAAAGCTCGAATTTTAGCATATCTAATATTAAATGTGCCAAAATATATAAAATATAACACAATAATTATTATTGTTCAGTTTCAAAAATACAAGCTGTGTGTCCTGTAGGTCACGTGATAGGTTAGAAAAAATTAAATTTCGAGGTAATGTTTTTTTATTAGACTGCAGAAATCTAGCTCCGTACATAAATATCTTTATTATACCTCTTGTTCGGGGGAGGAGTGGGAACCCCCCCCCCCCCACTCTCTTTTTTCTCCAAGAGATATTTTAAAAACCTCTTAACATTATGGTATTCTATATGTATTCTATATGTAAAAATACAATATCATGTATCAAGTTTTGACACATGATAAGTTGTGTGAATTAATATTTAGTTTTTGCAAACTTTAGGAATTACGAATTGTTCCGCCAAATGTCGCTTTTGGTAAATAACAATATGGCGATAAAAAGTTAGCCGAAGTGAAATTAGACCAAACACGATAATGAAGAGTGAAATTATGCGAAAAAAAATTAGGCTAACCGTTTGTGTGTCATTGCCAATTAGAAGTACAAAAAATTAGGCGACCCGATATATACCCGATATTAATAGTTAAAAGTTAAACTCTATTCATTTTTCTCATTAAAAGTATTAAGTCACCTCTTATAAGTTTAACAAAATCAGAGGCTTCTCTTTTGTGACATTATTTCTTTAAGAGCAAAAAAGCATGTTTTATTTAAACAACAATCATAAAAATAGATCAGTCTTGGATTGCGTGTACCAAGCAGTGTATAGCAGCTTGGGCTCGCTACTGCCGTCTCTCTCGACCCGCAACCCCCGCACGATTGCTCTGTCTAGACGTAGCCGTTGGACGACTGTAAGGAAGAGGTTAGATAGACTGTGGTTATACGCTATTGCAGGAAAACGACGCGTACGAATGCGTGCTAAGAGACGTGGTGCGTGGCGACCGTCTGTCGCGGTGGTCGCGGCGCGGCGCCGCCGACGCCGAGCGCTGCCTTGCGCTCGCCGCCGCCGCGCTCAGCCGCCCCGCCTCCAGGGACGACGACGCGGGGTACTGTTCCATCGTCAGTAGCTATTAGACGACGCGTACCAACGCGGACCGGGCATGACTTGCAACCGATTCGATCCGAACCCCTCGAAGAATCTAGTATGGAACAGGGACACACACTAGTGCATGAAGCCAATTCCTCTAGAAAACTTCTGACGGTGATTCGTTTTACACGGCTTCCTTCTCGCCGCCCCCAAAAAAAGTCCGGTGACAGTTAAAATGCCGTTTAGGGCAATTAGCAAACTCTCTCCAAAAACGAAGAAAAACGACTTGCAAGCCACGCTAGGACGAGTCCTAAGAGGGCTGCTGACCTCGATCAGCAGCCTTATTTACGCTATAGGCAGTTTTCGGGTGAAAATAAAAGGGATCGACAACATTATTGTTCCTTACAATGTTGAGCTATGGCCCCTGGACTTTAACATACTTATTTGAACAGCATGTCATGGTGCGTGGAAGCGTTACGCGGCTACAGCGGCGGCGGTGCGGGCGCCCGCCTCGAGCTGGGCGGGGCCTTGTCCGCGCTACGGGCCGCGCGCGTGCACTCACCCGCCGCTGCTACGGGGCTACGGACGCTGCAGCGGCTGAAGGCCGTAGCGAGGGCGCACCCCAACGACAGGGTGCTGAAGGCTGAGGCTAATGCGGACGCTGCGTTCGTAGCTTATGCGGTAAGTACAGTTTAACGACATTGTGAGTGTAATTACCCGCCGCTGCTACGGAGCTACGGACGCTGCAGCGGCTAAAGGCCGTAGCGAGGGCGCACCCCAACGACAGGGTGCTGAAAGCTGAGACTAATGCGGACGCTGCGTTCGTAGCTTATGCGGTGAGTTCAGTTTAACGATAATGCGAGTGTAATTACCCACCGCTGCTACGGAGCTACGGACGCTGCAGCGGCTCAAGACCGTGCGAGGGCGCACCCCAACGACAGGGTGCTGAAGGCTGAGGCTAACGGACGCTGCGTTCGTAGCACATGCGGTGAGTAGTTTAAACAAATAGTGCGTGCACTCGCCCTCTTCTGCTACGAGGCTACAATAACAATGACGATGTATTTTTGTTCTAGTTGGGAAATTGGGCGGAAGCGCGGCAGCTGAGCGAGCTAGCTTCCCGCGACGACCCTTACTCGTGCGCGGCTAGGGTGTCTGGTGCGCTAGCCACGGCTAAGGAGGCCGACTCGCTGCCCGCCTGGCACCGCGCGGCACAACAGCTAGCCGCGGCCAGCCACCTCGACCCCGCCGACTTGATCGCGATGCACGACCTCGGTAACCATAATACACATGTCTGTCTGTACGGTCGGCCCCAGAAATAGTTTAACACTAGTCATACCAACTAGCAACTACTGCATTCATATTTAAAAGCGCGATCGTACCGAGTGAGTTCATGTGTACCTTACAAATACCGCGTGTGAACCGATTAATTAATTCACTATAAGTAATTTCATAGTAGTCATTAGTATAGAAAAAAATATTATTAATGACTTCAAATTTATCTTATTCAGCGTTGGCGTTAGAGAAGAGCAATAGCGAAGGGTCGCTAGAAGCGGCGGAGGCGCGATGGGCGCGCGTGCGGGCATCTAGCGGCGCGGGCGCGTGTCTACGAGCACTGGCCGCGGCCGGGTTGGCGCGGACGGCGCGCGCGCGCGGGCCCGACCCCGCCGCCGCCGACCACTGGTATGTACCCACGCTGCGGGCATCTAGCGGCGCGGGCGCGTGTCTACGAGCACTGGCCGCGGCCGGGTTGGCGCGGACGGCGCGCGCGCGCGGGCTCGACCCCGCCGCCGCCGACCACTGGTATGTACCCACGCTGCGGGCATCTAGCGGCGCGGGCGCGTGTCTACGAGCACTGGCCGCGGCCGGGTTGGCGCGGACGGCGCGCGCGCGCGGGCCCGACCCCGCCGCCGCCGACCACTGATATGTACCCACGCTGCGGGTATCTAGCGGCGCGGGCGCGTGTCTACGAGCACTGGCTGCGGCCGGGTTGGCGCGGACGGCGCGCGCGCGCGGGCCCGACCCCGCCGCCGCCGACCACTGATATGTACCCACGCTGCGGGTATCTAGCGGCGCGGGCGCGTGTCTACGAGCACTGGCCGCGGCCGGGTTGGCGCGGACGGCGCGCGCGCGCGGGCCCGACCCCGCCGCCGCCGACCACTGGTATGTACCCACGCTGCGGGCATCTAGCGGCGCGGGCGCGTGTCCACGAGCACTGGCCGCGGCCGGGTTGGCGCGGATGGCGCGCGCGCGCGGGCTCCACCCCGCCGCCGCCGACCACTGGTATGTACCCACGCTGCGGGCATCTAGCGGCGCGGGCGCGTGACTACGAGCACTGGCCGCGGCCGGGTTGGCGCGGACGGCGCGCGCGCGCGGGCCCGACCCCGCCGCCGCCGACCACTGATATGTACCCACGCTGCGGGTATCTAGCGGCGCGGGCGCGTGTCTACGAGCACTGGCCGCGGCCGGGTTGGCGCGGACGGCGCGCGCGCGCGGGCCCGACCCCGCCGCCGCCGACCACTGATATGTACCCACGCTGCGGGTATCTAGCGGCGCGGGCGCGTGTCTACGAGCACTGGCCGCGGCCGGGTTGGCGCGGACGGCGCGCGCGCGCGGGCCCGACCCCGCCGCCGCCGACCACTGATATGTACCCACGCTGCGGGTATCTAGCGGCGCGGGCGCGTGTCTACGAGCACTGGCCGCGGCCGGGTTGGCGCGGACGGCGCGCGCGCGCGGGCCCGACCCCGCCGCCGCCGACCACTGGTATGTACCCACGCTGCGGGCATCTAGCGGCGCGGGCGCGTGTCTACGAGCACTGGCCGCGGCCGGGTTGGCGCGGACGGCGCGCGCGCGCGGGCTCGACCCCGCCGCCGCCGACCACTGGTATGTACCCACGCTGCGGGCATCTAGCGGCGCGGGCGCGTGTCTACGAGCACTGGCCGCGGCCGGGTTGGCGCAGACGGCGCGCGCGCGCGGGCCCGACCCCGCCGCCGCCGACCACTGGTATGTACCCACGCTGCGGGCATCTAGCAGCGCGGGCCCGTATCTACGAGCACTGGCCGCGGCCGGGTTGGCGCGGACGGCGCGCGCGCGCGGGCCCGACCCCGCCGCCGCCGACCACTGATATGTACCCACGCTGCGGGTATCTAGCGGCGCGGGCGCGTGTCTACGAGCACTGGCCGCGGCCGGGTTGGCGCGGACGGCGCGCGCGCGCGGGCCCGACCCCGCCGCCGCCGACCACTGGTATGTACCCACGCTGCGGGCATCTAGCGGCGCGGGCCCGTGTCTACGAGCACTGGCCGCGGCCGGGCTGGCGCGGACGGTGGCATGCCTGCACATCAGACAACTACAAACTGTCACATTTCCACAAAAGCTAAAAAACTTTTGGACTATGTCTATGGTTTAAGGTTTGATCATTTATTGAAAAATAATTCTAAGGCGTCTGTACAAAAAGGAAATAAAAACGATTATATAAGCTCTAATTGTGTATTCCTTATGTGCTTTAAGAAAATATAGTAATAATAGTTGAGAACATTTAAAAAAACTTTTACTTTATTGAATTTATGTAACTTAAATTCCACTATGGATGGTTTCAAATCACATAAATGCCAACTGCACTCCAAACGTTTTTAATGGTTTTCTTTAATAGATAAGTAACCGAAACGAACGAAAGTCATTCTATGTCCTCTTCTATTAATAGGTACAGCATGATCGGCAACTGGGACGTGGGGGTGACGCGCGCGCTGGCGCAGCTGCACAGCGAGATGGGCGACGCGCAGACCGCCAAGCACCACTACCAAGACGTGAGTCAACTGTCAACACATATTGAGAGATCCACTCTTACGACACACTTATGTGTAAGGGATCGTACTGTACAATGTTCTCTTTATTGTACAACAAAAATCAAACACTCCACAAAAGAAACTATATAAAAATACACGTACAAAGGGCGGTCTTATCATTAAGAGTGATCTCTTTCAGACAACTTTTGTATAGACAAAAAAGATTTAAGTTTGAAGTGGGCTTGTTGTCGCGTCGGTGCACCATACATAATTATAGAATAACTATAACATAAATATATTTAAACAATAATAAATACTTAATATGCTATTGATACAAACATAACAGTTATATTATAAGTTTATAATTTATGGATGTATAATATAATATAGAAGCATATTACAGTTTACATTACATTACTATTTAAATATATGTATCATAATCGTCAGTCTTTAAACATCCCACTGCTGGGCACAAACTTTCCCACATGAACGTTTACGTTTGCGTGCAGGTGGAGGCAGTATGGCCGTGCGACTTGTCTGCGCTAGAGTGGCTGGCGGGCGAGGCGGCGCCTGACGTCGCTATACAGTACTACAGGCGCGCCGCGCGACTGCAGCCAGCCAATGTGAGCTTTTTTTTCCCTTAGTTGATGGATTCGTACGATTAGCACATTTAGCCATTGTCAAAGTAATTTTTCTTTCAATTAATACATAAATAAACAATATTTCCTTACTGTATGATAATGATGAATGATAATAGAAATGAGAAGTGAGAAATTATATTACCCTCCAACCCCTCGAGTATCTCAGTAAAGATGTGGGGCTTAAGTCCTCACGCGGACTTGAGAGAATTTGAAAAGTGACGTTGCACTGTTCTATTTCATTTGCCAACACTCATGCACACTCACAAACACTTAACGGTTAATAATTCACCATTATTTCACATTAATATTCGACATAACACAAATTTTAGAAAATAAAACAAAACCGTAGATTTGACTCTTTACTTTCCCGCCAAGAAGTCCCCAATGTGAGCTTAATCATGATTATAATCGTCATCATCATCAACATCATCATCGTCGTCGTCATCATCTCAGCTAAAAGACGTCCATTGCTGGACAAAAGCTTCCCCCATGGATCTCCACAACGACCGGTTTCAGCAGCTGAATGCTGTATAGCGGATTTACGTGGCATTATAATGGTTCATGATTATGCTATTAAACAGCATTAAGCATTTACCTATTATTTAAGAATGCTATTGTATATCCAAATGCACTAAAAACATCTAAAAGCTGTATAGCTGCGTTTAGGTTTGCTGCACTACACCTAAAGCTCTTACAAAAGCATTTTGATATGCCATTATCCACCGTTATACAGTGTAAAGCATCATAACGGTTTTGAGATGCCAATATGTGGCGTCAAGAGGCTCGGTGAACTTATAGAAGAGTTTATACGGACGTTAAGTTCTACATAAGTTACTATTCGTTTCTTAAAATGCTTCCTGTGTTACTTGGGAAGTAAAGTTAATTTCTATGGCAGCCGCGTTGGGGCCTGCTGATGGGGGGATGCCTGCGGGCGAACGGCCGCTACCAAGAGGCGCTTACTTTGTACAAGAAAATGAACGCCCGCTTCCCCGACAATGTACAATGTAAGTTCTTACAACACCTTTTGCCAATTTCCAACAGCAAGTATGTTTCAATATCTTACAAAGGTTAAGATAAGAATGGAAGGAGAAGTGGACTTCACCCGGATTTACTAAAGAGGGGCCGGAGCTTCTTAAAACCTTCTAAAAACCATAACAATAATGGGATTGGATTATGAGATTTGAATTAAATATTACAGGTGCTATTTATTAACATTTTGTATTAAGATGAATCGTATGACTGAAATATAATATATTTTTACATATTAATATTTGACTGGATTGGTTGATATTTCGTATTAATGCCAAACATAATTCTCTAGTACTATGAGCAGTCTAAAAAGCCACGTAAGTTAATCAAAGAACTGATGCAGGCATTTTGTTCTGTCCAGGTTTAAAGTTGATAGTGAAGTTGTGTGGCGACCAAGGGCTATCAGAGACCAGCGCGTGGAGTAAAGAGCTGCAACGTGCGCAAGCCAGGGCCAAGCAACAAGAACGTGGTAAGACTTTTTTTATTTTTTTATTGGTTCTAGGCAGGCATTTGACCACATCTCACCTGATGTTAAGTGACGGTGCGGTCGAGGATGGAACATGCCTGCCTAGAAATAGCCTATTCACTCTGGCCTTGAAGAGGTCCAGATTATACCTTTGAGTGAACACACTCGCAGGCAGCGCGTTCCATTACCTAGCTGTACGCACTAAGAAAGTTGAACCGAATCGGCTCGTGCGACAAGGTGGCATATTTTCAATATAGGGATGGAACTCGCGCTTCGCGTTTCGATAGCCGAAAGTGGATGGTGGGATTCTTGAGACGCTTGATACAGATGTCATCACGAGCATACACACAGACTTCGGCACGAGATATAAACCTGTGCTCCAGGGAATACCCA
The DNA here is from genome assembly GCA_949315975.1 of Eudonia truncicolella. Classification (NCBI taxonomy): domain Eukaryota; kingdom Metazoa; phylum Arthropoda; class Insecta; order Lepidoptera; family Crambidae; genus Eudonia; species Eudonia truncicolella. Next base: position 12,775,123 of record OX438829.1, on the reverse strand, counting down.
GGGTAGCTGAGGTACGTCGTGTCAGCTAGACATCTGATCATGCGTCTTAGTAAGGAATAACAGCTGCAGATTTTCTGTCTCGAGGTGGTGGTGGACAGGTTCGAGATTTGAGTACAGTCCTCGGATGTTTGAGAGGTGCACTTTGAGTAGGAAGGTAGGTAGGAAGGTGTACAGCCGCTGTTTAACGTTTTTCCTTTTTTCTTTGACATATTTGTTTGGGAGAGTGAATAGGAGGAGAATGGCAGTTGGGCGAGGATGCATCCCTCCCATCAGATATCAAACTCGCCACCGCCGCACGGAAACGAGCCTGACGCGGAGACCGCGGGGACGCCCGAACCCCCCCAGAATGGCTACCTGATCCTGCCATCCGGTCGCCAACCGGCAAGGTAGAGCAATCTGGGATTTTTCTTGAGGTGGCGGGGGGCAGCCTTTCACAGATGGCTAACCCGCTACTTGAGCCACTAACTTCCTACGGTCGGCCAGCGGCGGCACCGTGCTTCGGATCCCGATGCTCTCCAAAGCCAGGCACCAGATGCCGCGGTGACGAGCAGTCATCGGCGATTACACAGAGCGCCTCAACTGCCCAGACCCATTCTCCTGATTGGCTACACTGGACATCGCGGCAAAACACGGCTTAAGCCGTTTTGCGACACGGCATTGTCCGGAGTGTGGTAACCAGCCAAAGAGCTTGGGGTTCGCCTACGGACGCGGACAACTTTAACCCCCAAAAACGACTTAATAACCAGATTCCGATTGTTTCTTCTCTGTCTTTCTTCAAATTCTTAAATAAAATAAAAACAATGTTAATATCTAAGGTAATGAAAATGTTCGACGCTTTTGGTAGGTAAATGCAAGCTGGTTTGTGCATGATACGATTTAACAAAAGGTGCAAAAGAGGTCAACAAAAAAAGTAATTATATGGGAAATATACACTGTACGTAGCTAGCTCCTACACTGTGTCGTTTCTCTCTCTTTCTTGTGCTCTCTCTCTCTCTATCTATCTTACTATCTCATCTCATCTAACTTGATAAAGTAAGGTTAACTAGCCCCATCGCGTGCTCTTCGGTCTGCGGAACCATTGTATTTGCCTGGTATAAAAAGTAGCTTTTGGCACCTTCAAGGATCCCTTCATGGATCTCTGTGCAAAAAAACAAGTTAATCTGTTTTGACGGAGGAAAACATACACGCATTCTTTAGCAGTAGGTAGGTTATGGCCCGCTCTCCTCATGTTATTATTCGTTTAAGAAGGCCTGGGGCCTTAGCAAGAGCTCTTAGCAGTATTATTGCAGTTGTAAAAACTAGACTGTAGCAGCGTATACTCACGCTTCTCGTTTACATAACTGCAATACCCATGACACCGTACTCGTAGAACAAGGGTACGACGAGCCGGTTCACACGCGCTCTGTACCAGGTACAGACACGTACCTGGGCGCTTCTCCCCATCACACGGCCCGGTCAAACCGAGCCGAGGTCCGAGCCTTTAGAGGCGCCCTCGGGTTGTTCCGCTCCCCAATCCGATCGGAGAATCTAGTAGGGCACGGGGACACGCACTTGTGCGTGATGCCGTTAATTTAAGTTTTCGCCGCCTCCAAAAAAGCCCGGTGATGCTGAAAATGCCGTACCAGGATTTTCTCTCCAAAAAAAAAATCTCGTTAGCACAACTGCAATAATACTGCTGTAGAACTATGGTTAGGCCTCTGAGTGAGCAGTGGGAATTTTATATGCTGACTGTGATGATGAGGACTATTTTGCTGGGTCAGTGACGCGTCTGGTGTCTAGCTAGAGTACAAGATGATACTTGTTTATCATCTTGTTGGTTTAGAACCAACAGCTATTGTTTTGAACGAACCACCCTACAAATAATTTATTGCTTTCCTGGTAAGTCGTTATCTCTTCCTATCACAATTTGGACAACAACATTGAACAAACAAAACATACTTCGGAAGTGATATTCCCTAAAGCAATTAAGTATGAAAATTAAAGTATTTTGACGACTTTTAAGGTGCAGACTGACCAAAGCATTTTGTCGTGACGTAACTGCCGTAGTGTTAAATCTAATAACGTGAACTAAACAAACCATAATTTGAAGGTCTCCCTTATCTTATCAATGTAGGTAAGCAATGATTGTTCTGTAATATACGCATCAAGCTATTAGGGCTTTACCATCTGACGTAATATAAACACTGTTTTTCAGTATTTGTTTGACAAATAAAATTCTACGCACTTTGTACCTTTCAGAAAAAAGTGACTTTCTGATTACTTATATTGAAATAGATCACCGTAATTTTTTGAATATATATTTTTTAATGATTATTTGTATTATTTTGTTCTCGTGTATATGTTATGATGTGTAAAAGAGCGTTAGTGCATATATAACCACATATCCATGCCATATTTTGTATTTTGTGATGTTTTTTTTAAGTTTCTGTCACCTCTGCGGGAAGTGGATCATCAGGTGCTAGTCAGTCACCAATAGACCAAATCAGAAGTACGTATATATGCAATTAATATTTAAATATAAATAGGTACTAACAAACATTTTATATATTTGTTGCACAGCGGCTGACCGTAAGATACTAGAGCAAATACCTAACTTGTTTCTTTAATTTTAGTTTTATGTAAATAACACGACAATATTCATAAGTTTTTATGCTAAAATACAGACACTAGCTGTCAGCTCTATCTATTATTAAGTTCGAGACGATATAGTAATGTTGTTATTATCATTTTGGCTTTTACTTATGTTATGTTTAGATATAAACCTCACGTGTTCACATGGTGCAAGTGATTGGTTCAAACACCGTTATCGCCATGGTCGTTGCATCACGTATGTACTCAGTGATGTAATCCATGTAATGTTTTGCTATGTTGTACAGTGTATAGAGTCGTAAGCTAAAGTTGCCGCCCGATTGCGCTATATAGGCCATCGACAGGCAATAGCGAGCTCTTACCGAATAACCTGTTTATAAATTTATTAATCCTATCTACAAAGAAAAGGGTGAAAGCATTACAAATTAAAAATATAAAAATATAGGCTAGAAAAGCTACTAGAAAAGTTCAACGAGTCTTCTGGGGGAAACCCCAGAAGACTCGTTGAACTACCGAAAGGTAACTCAGCGGTTGAAGCATTGGACCAGTAAGCTAAGGGTCGTGGGTTCGATTCGCTCGAGTGGGACTCGAGCTTCCTGAGACTGGCTTATTTTTTATAGTGCAATTTTATCTTGTAACTGCATATAGAATTTTGAATGCAAAAAAAAATGTAAATCATTACAAATGTATTAAATCATACATATTATATTTTTCTTGATAACCCATAATGTCCCATTGCTGAGCAAAGGTCTTTTTCATTTCCTTCCATTTAAAATACCAGATACTATCTCATCAACACAATTAGAATAGAATAGAATAGAAAATTTTTTATTAACATACACACTTAATTAGTCAATTAGTTTCAGATGTTTTGTTAGCGTAATAGTTGTCACTATTGCATCAAATAAATTTCCTGCCGGTTCACATTTAAATTGGGACATGTAGATAATGATACAAATTTTTCGGGTATTCCATATAACACAAAATATTGCTTATCGCATTATGAATGATTTACTTATTTGGCAATCTTTTTCCGCTTGAAGTGTATCTTGAATAAATATAAACATTTCCACGTGAATGTAGGTAATAACTGTGTAGTAATAATTGTACTTGTATAGGTGAAATTCTGTAGACATCATTCAATAGCATTGTATTAGCTAAGAGGATCATTTTGTTTTTTTTAATTTTAAGTGCTAATTGCTGCACTTAAGCTAAATTAAATATTGATAAAATAAAATTTACTGTAGCGCTGTGTTATCAAATTTGTGGTATTTCATCCGTAAAGATGAATCTGCATAGCCAATCGGTTGCAATAACCGTTGGATAGATGGCACCACTACCGCTCAAAAGCAGTCAAAATCAAAGCAGAAAAAATCAGTGCTTACGCAGCCTTCCCGGTAGCATATGGCCCGGATTGCGGAAGACCCAGGTTCGATTCCTGGCTGGGTCGGGTAAGCATTTAATTTTTTCACTTTATTTTATAAATATCAAGAGGATTGTGATCCTCGTAAAGATGAACGTTCATCCAGTTTATATATAAACTGTTATCAGTCACATGTGAACGACTCAGTTATATATTATTTTTTTATTTTACGTGTAAGCACAGTGCCTATATCTCACCTGATATAATGATGATAGATGATAAGGCCAATGGTGAAGCGCACTTCACCCGGAATCCTCATTTTACTGAGGCACTCTAGCTGCCGGAACACAACAATGCTGCAAACATTGATGTTATGGCGGCATATTTAGATAAGACGGTGGTAGCTAGCCAGGTGGACAAACAAGCCCTACCGTCAACCAAACCGAGTACACATCATTCTTGGCAGTCTAGCTTGCAGGTTAGTGTATGTAAGATGTTAAAAATCACTGTATAGATATACAGTGATTTTTTAACTGGGGCAGTATGTGGTAGTCCGAAACCATAGGAGATACTGTCAGAACCATCTTAGGTTATAAACTCTTACACATTTTTTTGGTCAAGTGTGAGTTGTACAGATCACAGCCTGCACATCAACCTACCCAAAACTGTCAAATTTGTTCAATACATTTTCAACCATATCATTAGGGCATAAAGTTCAAAGACTATTGAAGAAATTTGACAGTTTGTGATAGGTTGATGTGCAGGCGTGTGTACATAAAAATGAATCTAATTGATTGTTTAATGCGTTTCGTCTTTGTGTCATGCTTGAATCATTTCATTGTATCGGAAGAAAAAAATCAGAGCAGCAAAAGTTAGTAAATTTTAATGAAATGTTTTCTCATACAATTAGTACTGCCTGCTTTCTAGCTCGTAAAATTTCAATGAAAGTCTGGCTGGGCTCCAAGTGTCGAGCACTGCTGCCACTACGATAATGGTTGTTTTATAATTGCAGCGGGGTCGGCGCACGCGCCCGCGCCGGCCGCGCGTCTGTCGAGCGGCGGCCGCGGCGACAGCGCACTCTCACGGACCAATACGTAAGGACAATGCATGCGAGAATTTGTATGCTTTTCATTCTTTGCCACCAAGAGGCGCAGCTTTAATGCCATACAATTTAAATTCTCGTTTTCGTGAACGTGTTCGAATGACATATAAAACTCGCACTCAAAAAGTGTGCTACAATTTTGACCATACACATTTTCGTTTTCGTTAATGAAAAATAAAAAATAAGGACGTAAAAACTACAGACATGAATCGTTAAATCATTTATTTGATATTATGTCAATAACCGCTTACTCAATAACTGGTTAAAGCTTAAAATTAGCCTCAGTTTTTCAAGACAAAATGTGTTTGCTGCCACTTGATGCAAACATATCCAAAGAACAAAGTTTGCATAAAAGATTTTACGTTTAGCAGCGAAGCGACAGGCTTGATGTAGCAAACCTTCATATCTATTTAGATTGCCCTTCAATCTGCTGGCAAGTAATATTATTAGATTTTCAATGACGAATACGTCTACCTGAATTTACTTACATACTAATTATGGGTATACAGATAATTATCTAAATTTGACCACTACAATTCCATAAATTGGACTAATAACGCTAACATTAGAAATATTGAAACGAAATACTATACGAATCTGCTCGTATTTATTTTACATATCATTTTATCCCGACGTTTTGAACTCAAGAGAGCATGGTCACAGGAAGACTTAGGCCGGCAGCACTTTAAATGCGTTTTCGTACGAACACGTGCGACGAATACGTACGATACATACAGGATCGGATCCTCCGATTACTATGGCACCTCGGACCTGACGTACACGCACGATACTCGTGTTATCTATTTATCTAAAATATTCTCAAAAATTTTAAAAAACAAAAATAGAATTGCACACAAGGAAAAAAATTGTCTCTCGATGCATCAAATGTCGGGGGTGTCTTGGCATTGGCTAAAAGGGTTCATTAACACTAACAAACTGCGTACCAGCCGTAGCCATTTAAAAAAGACAGACCCGGCTGCCGCCAGGTCGCGGGGTCGATTGTCTGAATATTTATCCAGTTTCATTCACCAATCAATGCGCTTCATGCATATGCAGCGAACATGCCGTTAATACGCAGTAACCATCTTAGATTTCTAAAGCGGGCGAGTTCTAAGGAAATGGTTTTTATTTTTATGAATGAAATTCAAGGTATCTTATTATTTTAGCCACATACTGCAATTTTTTATTGTTCCAGTTTAAAAAAAAACCAAAATTATTATTTAGTATTTATTTACATGATCAAATATTTGAGCGACGTTATTTTACATTTTTAATTAATGTTATCTAAATTTTATAAAAAGTATGTCGGTATGTCTGACTCCTGCTACAGATAGCGTTTTATCTGTATTTAATTTGTGTACAGTTTTAGAGCAGTTTTTTTACGTTGCAGATATTCCGCGGAAACCTCACACGATAGTGCGCAGTTTCTGAATCGATCCCTCAACCGCATGGAAGGTAGGAAGAAACACGCAGACGAATTTGACGAGGACCTGCCCCTGCCGCCGGAGTAGTTACGTAATTACTTGACTATTACTGAATTTGTCTATTACCAATTGGATAAAATAATTTTATGGTTCAGTGACTTTCTTAACCTCATACTTTAGGTAACATAATTCCCATTCTTAGCCCTCTCAGTGGGAAAACTGTTTAAAAGCGTATCACTTTAGATATGTAGGTAAAATCATAAGTAGGTTTCATAATCTTTAAATTTGGGGAAATTAAAGAGATCTAGCCAATACTGCTTTATTTTCTTTAAACCTCAAACGAATTTTTTGAAGTCGGCTGAAACTTTAGTAGATGACCGACGATACTTGTTCGCGGAGTAAATGTAAATATTATAGTTTTTACCGTGTAAAAAAGTGGTAAAAGATCGAGATCCCCTGAACTACGATAATTGTTATGCTATCTATCGTCTATCTCTATCACTATCCATATTGTAATAAGTACGTAAATATATAGTTGCAAATAAAAAAATGGAAAACAAGAATTTAAAATAAATTTATTTATAATATTAAACTAGTATGTATAACTTAATAGTAAAACTATTTACACAAGTATTATAAATATTCAACAACATACAGATTGTCCTAAGTTGTTATTAGGCATTCACAATGCCACTTTATATCGAAAATAAAGCCTCTGGTGGGGCTCGAACCCACAACCTTCCGTAATCCGCGTGACTGCTTTTTTTATTTAACTACCTAAAAAACAGTGGCTTACAGCGTATTGAACAAGCCCGTCATCTTTTTCAAGTGTTATTTTAATTTTCAATTTAATTTTCAACACAGATTCTTAGACTAGATAACAAACATACATTTGAGGAGTTAATGCTTAAAATTGAAATTTTTTGGTGTAAGCTTACTCCTCAAAACTCACTATAATTTAATATCACATAATATATTTACATATACAATTATATATAATTATTATCTTAGACGTGAGGCTTCTGATTCAATCAAATTTCCTATTTTATTTAATATAAAATTTTAGTTCGACAAGTGATGACATTGAAAGAATATTCTAAGACGTTAACACTTGACAACAAAAGACAATAAGTTATTATGTTTAATTTCAGTCACTTATTCATTACCCTTTCCCGACGAATTTTATCGAGAGATTTCTACGATTCCGTCCGTTAATGTAAGGACGTAATTTAAGTACTTATTGATTATAAAATGCATTCCAAAGTTCAATTGCAAATAAAAGTCATCAGACATCTTAAGACTTGCTTCTTGTAAGTAGACTGATATAACAATAGATCATTCCCATTCAGAACCCTTACGTGTAAATTTGCAAAATAATATATGTTTGGAGGCCGTGCCGTATGCAAGTGCCATTATCGCTAAAATAAATTATTCCGCGTTACCTTGAAACATATACAAAAATATATATTTTTCAATTGCGACGCAGCGTTTAATGCTCTATTACTTTTGAACTCAAAGACCTATTGCGTCGTACTTTATACAGAAGCTAAATCACAGAGTACATATGCACAGATAATATATATATATACAGAAAGATTAAAACAATTTAATTATCTATAAATAGTTATTTTGTATTTACAATTCTATATTTCTATTATTTGGTTAAAATAATAAATAGCATAGTACATCTGCTTCTTGCTACTTAATAAAACACAATGACATTTAAAGCTTATGCTTTGCAACTTCTTCCACAACCTCATTTTGTGTATCAGATAGCTTATCTATAAGTTTGCCTCTTTCATATTTTATTATATGACAGTGTGTAAAGTGCGACAATTGCTAACAAGTTCCTGTTCAATGAGACTGCTAGCATGGACACTTATCTTGTATGTATTACATTGGTTAAAAGTCTTTTAAAAATTAAAACAACAAGTGAATAGCTAGCTTTAGATTTAACGAACCTACTTTCAATAATTGACAATAATTTTTCTATGAAAGGCATGTTCTAAAATCACTTATTACATATGACTGTACAGATTCATTTTAACAGTTATTTACAAGGACAAAAAATGTAAACATTTACAAATGGATACCGTTGTGACGCCAATGCTAACAATGTCACGGAGACATTTCGTGATAAAATGCGCAGCAATTAAATAAAATCACAGCACACATTCTCCGCATCCAGTTCGCTTAACCCTATTATCTTGAAAGTTTATCGTATAAATACCTAGTATGAACAGTTCATGAAAATTCTCCTAAACAAAATTATTTGGCACAACGCTCGATTGTTCACGACTTTGGTTTCTTCTCTTTCACTTGAGCGCCAGTTGAGTTGCGACACCGATACAAATGATAAACTTGTTTAACTTTTATGCGCAATGTCGACCTTTCGTTATTGTTCAAGTCGTTAAGGCTGATTTTATAGTGACGCTGACGATCCGCGCAAATGGTAAGATTCTCTATGGTAAGATACAAATAGAGTAGATAGATACTATCCGTGCAGTTAAGCCATTGGTCTCGGTTATGATAAAAACCCTTAACCCGCATTAAACCCGCGTATAGGGTCGAGTTCCGGGCCCGATCGCCGGATATGCTTCGTGTGGGAAGGCATAAGTTCAGCTGTAGGACATTTATAGTTCAAAGATGATGACGAAATACTACACATATTTGCGCCAGCATCACCGCTTACCGCACGTGTTTCAAACCGTGACTATAAAATCAGCCTAAAAATTGTTTAGTTAAATCACGAATTAATAAATCTAGACATTATTAAAAGTTGCATTTACAGCTTATTCGTGTAAAAATCGCGATCTATTTCGGGCTTGCAATATCGTAATGGGTTCGATATAATTTATCGCGATAACGCTATCGGCTATCATACTCAATCCTTTTCGGTATCGCACTATCACACCAGTGAACTACTCGCGCACAACACTCTCATGTAATAATCCTCGCGTAAGGGTGGTCTATGTGGCCGTACTGTATCGCCAGGAGCGTGTCTTTGACCCGCTGGAACACGGGTTGCGGCTGCTTCATGGTGGGGACGTTGATGTCAGTGTCCAGGAAACCCACTCGGCTGATGGGGCTGATCACCACCGCCGTGCCCGCGCCGAACATCTCCAACAACTGGGGGAAAATTAGTCTTATTTAAGTTTAGGGCGCTCAGAACATGCGTTCGGGAAACAGATCCCTACTAATAATATTATAAATGTGAATGAGAGTTTGTTTGTTACGCTTTCACGCAGAAACTACTTAACCGATCATCATGAAACTTTGTACACATATTCTCAAAGGTATTGGGAAGGTTATAGGATACTTTTTATTAAAAAAAGTGAGATAATTTTTTGTTTGTTTGTATTATACGCTTTCACGCGTAAATATTAACGATTTATCTGTTTTGTTGTCACAGAAACTGTCAAAGCGGTACGAAGTAGCCGGGTCAGCTAGTATCTCAGAATAATAACTAAAGCTTATTATTGTTCTGAGGCTAGTATAGATATAAATAAATATAAACAGATACAGAAGGCAAGGTGAGGACAGCTAGTGAATCAAAATGCTAATCCACTAGCTGTCTTCGCATTTGGACTTCGCTTCTCCTTAATATCAGATGGAGTGGAGTCTTTTGCCTACTCATATTTATAAAAAAGTCAATAGAGAAACTTTTTAACACTCAAAACGATATTATTTCATATAGAAATAGCTATATATAAGTCCATTCTCGCCTGAATAACGGGTTTGCCCAGCTCAGGCAATCGTATTAATGTTATTCAGAATATTAGATGACTACAATTGTTAACAATAGACCACAATCCGCTTTGGTTACAGAAATTGTTGCCTAGGTCAAATCAATAAATGGTTAATGTTTAGAAAAACGGCTTCATGACGTAATATTTTGGAATTAATTGTTGTTGACGTTGACGTGACTGTATGATTGCATAAAGGTATCGTACCAAAATTTCACCAGGTATCTGAGGAGCTGTAACTCAGATTGCAAAAGGTCGTGGGTTCGGTTAGAAGCCCTCAAATGAAGCGTTAACTTTTTTAAATGTAAATAAGATATAAGTACTTTAATGTCAATGTAAACAAAATGCATGTACACACGCCTGCACACCAGACTACCACAAACCGTCAAATTTCCTCAATAGACTTTGAACTTTATGTCTGTAGCATACGGCTGAACATTTATTGAAGAAATTTGTTATTTTGGTTAGTCTTATATGCAGGCGTCTGGATTAAATTTGAGACCAAAACAGCACACCTACTTACCTGTAGTAGTTCATAATGGTAGGTTAGGTAAAGATTTTTTTCAAGTGCGTATAAAGACTAAACATGATAAAATTTAAAAAAAACCGTGATGTTATTGTTAACAAATTACGTTACAGTTTTTTAAATGGACTTTATAATAAGAGTTTCACACTTACTCTCCCTTGCTTGTTGAGTTCCATAACCCTTTCCATGGTGATGACCTCCTCCACGACAGTCAAGTCCTCCCACTGGCTGGCCAGCTCCAGGATGGAACGCCGCGTGACGCCGGGCAGTATCAGCCCGTTCAGCGGCGGCGTGCTCAGCTGTTTGTCTGAAATACGATTAATTGTTATCATAAATGTATTTTAAAAGTCTTTAATTAAGGATCGATAGTTTATTGTTTCAAGCGATAATTAATTAATGTATCAACACCAGCTCATTTTATCTCCCCACTGCTGGGGCACGAGCCTTCCCTATGGTTGGAAACACCACAGGGAGAACGGGCCATTATAAGGCGGTATAAGGTGACGCTAATGCAGCCGGAACCAACGGCTTTACGTGCTTTCAGAACTACGGAGGAGTTCGAGATGATACTACTTTTTTGGGTCAGGTGACCGCCCTTTGCGAATATTGGTTAGATAAGATTTGACTGCAATTAAATAAGGTTTTTAATGTACAACCATTTTACATTATACTGCCATTATGGCAATTTAAGTTAAAATATATTTGTTAAAATATATAAAATATCAAACCAATTATTAAAACTATTGCATATTGCCACATCAACAGCAATGCTATCACTAGAAGCGATCTCCTTATTTGACCTCTGTGTACAAAAATGTGATTGCTCTTTCATTCTGAACTGTATAATCAATCATGGCCAACGAAATCCAGTTCAGTTGTTGACTTTATGCAAATGCAAACATATTTATCGAGCATATTACAATAATAAACATATCCAGATTGAACTAGAATCAGCAATTAACTAGTTCATTTCTATGACCACAAAACTATCCTAAATAGGGTGTTGAATCAAGTACGGAAAATTTCAGATTTAGCTTAAAACTTATTAAAGTATGTAAGTTTATCATAATAAAATATGTACATATATTATTTTTCATTTAGTTATTTAATTATTATTTATGTTGAGAACTTAGTATCTAGCAAGCTAACCAAATAAAGGCTTTAAGATACATACTAATAACTAATATTGTATTAATAATTTTGGCTAATAAATAATTTATCTATATATCTTAGATAGATAGATAGATTATATCGTTACGTTTTAAAACCTCATTAATATTTTCTCACTCTCTCCCTCTCACACGAACATTCTCAGAAATGGAAAAGATACACGATCTGTAGTAAAGTATAGGCAATTAATCTACTGGTACATGTTTTTTCTGTATTTCTGTAAGAACCTTGTACCTACTTAGTCGTAATTTTCTCGAAAATTAGCATATTTGGTAGGTACTTATTAGTAACTCTTGGGCTACTTTTTATATTGTCAGACAGTGACAAAATAGTCACCGGTGACTTGGAAGATGAGATAATGTTACTTATATCAACAACAATCAAATTATACGAAATGATTTTTGTATAATGAGCCGCTAATGTTAAGGAGATTGACTGAGACTCGGATTCTGCAGAGTCCAGATGCGAGGACAGCTAATACAGTATTGTACCTCGCAACCGTCCTACAAATAAAGGTTTAACTCAATAAAAATATTGTTATTATGTGCCACCACAACAGTATTGTCGCTTCTAAGTGCGTCAAGTAAATAAGATTAAAAAGAGCTCCAATTATGATGGAGGTGTAAGACTTTAAAAAAAAAAGTGCGTCAAGTTAACGAAAATCGACATCTATCTACACACAACGCTGACGTTAGTGATCCTAATTATTGCTTCAGATATTATAAGACAGGAATTTACCGGTCATAAGGTCAGAAGCGCCAGTGACGTGGCTGATAACATAACAATATCGGCCACTTACATTGCTTACTTATCGTGTTAACTGCTCGATTCCAGCTCCATCGCCCATTAAAAATTTATCAAGTAATGCAAACAAGTGGCTGCGATTACAAATCTATGCCTAGCTATAGCTATAGCGGGTCCTGTCAGCGATTTCTTCCGTTTCGTTTCGTTTGCTATACCCAAGAAGGATTATAATGTTGTCAGCCTAATGACAAATAAAGACTTTGGGCTTTGACTTATACAGACATCCCGAATGAATTATTAAAATGAGCGGAGTAAGTTAGTCAATAGCTTTATAGTAAAAAGGTACTAATCTCTGAATGTCTGAAAATGAGTGAAAGAAAAATGCCAATTGAATGTGATGCGTCAACTTATATTTATTTTCTGAAGCAATAGCTTTGACTGTAGGGCACGTTAACATCAACGCCATCTGTCGTTAGCGCGCACGGCTATTTCATGTAAACTTGAAATGTTGTGAAGTAGTTGTGAAGAGGAGTACCCAACATTTTAAAGCAGTTCTGTTGTCAAAGCTTATTAAAAATATCTCTATCTATAATTAAACGACATCAACTTGATATTAAGATTTGGTCAAAGGTAAGTTGAACTTACTTATTTGGAAACTGTTTTTAAAAAATCCGATATAAGCCCGATTGGCGATTGATATTCACACCTGGCAACTTTTTTCTAAACAAAAAATTTAATTGCAGAAATGACTTAAAATCATCAATAAAAAAATAATCTTAATCTTATAATAATCGACGAGTTTTTTAAATTCCAGATTTTTACAGGCGATATGATCGCATCTTATCAAGTGACTGATAGCGTCGGTACAAACAGTTTGGCGCATACCTCCGTGCTCGTTGATGTAGACCATGAATATGTTCATGGCGCCGACCTCCGTGAGCTCGTGGTTGGGGCCGAACAGCCATAGCACCTGGTGGTGGCCCAGCTTTGCTGCCCGCGACGTCGCTTCTGCGAAACAATATCCATCAGTTAATACATTATAATTATCCATAATTTATCAGTTCCATTGTTATTAACCATTATGAGTCTTTGATATATACATAAAGAAATTAATTATTATTACTAATTACTATTACTATTATTACTACATACATGATACATAGAAAATAGCGTCACGCCCTCACACACTAACATACTCACATACTATATTTTCGTTTTGTGTTGTTTGCAAAATTATTTATTGTACAAACTAAGCCTGAAATTTGGTAAGGCAGATTTATCCCACCACAGAATCCAGTCTCTCACAAAGTCAGCGCACTATCTTGTTTTATGGGTCCTAAACTGTTATACTACTTTGTGATAAGAGAACTTTTGTATTTTGTTGTATGGGGTAGGCAGACTCCGAACAGCAGCGAGCTACTCGGACCACATTTAGCCAAAAAGTATGGGTTTACATGGAAAATTGTTTAAGTAGTGATAGGTGGCTAGCGTATCGCCTACACAATCACAACTCTAATATCACATTAGTCGCCTTTTCGCCACAGTTGTGTAAAAAAAATGGCAAAATTTTTGAAAAAAAGTCACTGCCTGTGAAGTGTTTGTTGCCAAAAATTAACATAGGTCAGTGTTTTTAAATTAGTATTACTTTTATATTTCCTTTATTTATATTTTTTTAAATTTTGATAATTTATTAATCACAATTTTTTGATAATCAATTAGTTGTTTTTTTATATGTTTAATTAAAATGCAATTTATATAATTAATCTAATAAATTGAATTCTCATTCATGTTATTGATACGTTGTAATTGTTTTCTTGTGGAAACTTTGCTGATTTGTGTTCTATGTATATTTTAAATATTGTATGTGCAATGTAAATAATAAATAAATAAATAGACTTCCATTGAAATTATACGGGATAACAGCTAGGACGCAGGTGGTCTGTATTTAATTGTTGCTAAAGACTATAACTATCGAGGAGCTCGATGGCGCAGTGGTTAACGCGCCCAGTCTGCGAGTGCTGAGGTTAAGCAACTTTCACAAAGGCCGGTCATCGGAAGGGTGACCAAAAATTTCCGTGCTTTAGAAGGCACGTTAAGCCGTTGGTCCCGGTTGGTTAACAACCACCAATCGGCACCGGGCCCGCGTGGTGTTTTATGGCCCGTATATCGATCCATAGGGAAGGCTCGTGCCCCAGCAGTGGGGACATAAAATGAGCTGATGATGATAAAAGACTAAAATCCGTTGCTGACCCCTATTTTTAATGATGGAAGGAAAAACGTGTCAATCACTGGTTCCAGTCGAACACTGATACCACTACCCTTTCTTCTTACTTCACCCGTTACATATGTATCGCAATAGTTAACAGTATCTCAATAATATTTAAAACCACCAATAGATACCTGATAAAGATGTTTTACCAGTAGTTTTTACTAATTTTCCTAATTGTTTGTGTAAACGCGTGAATGTGGCAATGGCTATGTTATTTTAATCCCTTTACAATTTCACTAATATTCTCCTTATTATCTCAAGCAGCTGATTGTCCTGGGATATTTACACAATTCCACTTGGTACAGACTAAAAGATACTATCTACAGGGAAAAATTGTATCTAGGATATTCTCACTCGCTCATATGGAATGTGAACAAGTTCGAAAATATTGTGCTCGACTTCTTAATGGAAGTGCGGAGTTACATATTCTAAACGGGGTCGAGGATCTCAAGAAGTTCAAAAGTAAAATTCGACGCTTTACAAACACGCACAAAAGATGATAATCTAACTAAAGATTGTCGAATGTCGTATTGAGAATTTTCACACTAATGTAGATGCTATTCACTTAAAAAAGGAATAACAGCTGAGAATGGGGGACAGTGGATTGATTGTTTAGATCTAATATTTAACCTTATTAAACCCATTCTATAGAGCCCTAACCAGTGCTAAGTTGTGTTGAAAGAGAAAGCTTTTTACCATTGAATAAACAATAAAGTACGTTACTAACGAACACAAGACTTATCTCGAGATACTTCTGATCCAGATATTATCTACATTTGGGCAGTACCCAATAGCTATATGAGACCTTCGAACGTGCCCGTCCGTTAACGGAGGATAATGAGCTTCTCGTATAATTTTACCCTGACGATCACAATAATCAATACCTTTACGTTTTTAAATAATACGCACGAACAAAATTAAGGGTGGAGTGCTCTTAATACTTCAGATGTTATTAACGACTAAAATCGCTTGTCTGCTTTTACTAACAAGAATTTGTATGGCATTGAAGCAGCACCTCTTAGAGACAAACGAGGTGCATTATAATGTTGCCTTGTCCCCTAGGTACTCTAGCCACGTTCATTTAGTTTACGTGTAGTAAATTTATGCACGTGTGCATCATATTTAAAAAATATTTTTTTTGTAACTTACCTATTGTAGGTCCATAATTGGATCCGACTTTTCTGTTTCCTACGCCACCAGGGAAAGCGCGCACCACGTTAGGATCGGCGAATATAGAAACAGCGCCATCTGTGCTCGACTTGTAATACGCGCTCACTGGACTCAGTATCACAAACAGAAGGGCGGAGTCGGGCGCTTGGATCCCAAAGGTAGGCTGAAACATTAAAAACATTCATCAGTTGAGGTTCCCCTTTCTCAGGTCTCATTAACACTTCGGACCGTCAATCGGTCAGTCGATAATAAACGTACGGGATCCTCTTTTGTTTGTGTAAAATGTAACAATTTTTTTTACACTTAGTTAGCAATAATAAATTTGATTTTGTTTTTAAGAGGGCTTGCATTTTAAAATTTGTATTTTAAAAGAGTACCTTTAACATTATGGCAATATCAAATACTATATTAAGCCGCATTACAATATAGCATACCGTGATCGTAAGTACCATAGCGGTATGTACAAAATCTATATCTATTATTGAAGAAAAAACTTTGTGCCACTTTTTGTACATTGCACGCACGGAAGATTGTGAGATTTGGCATTGTTAAAGTTCATATTATGCACAAGGAGTGAGTAAAGATTAATTTTATATGTAAAATGTGTAACATAACATTTTAAATTTTGTGAACTACAGTCGAATTTCGACCACTGGATGATAACTATAATAGATACATCAGTTACACACCTTCTCTAGGTTTTGTCGGCGACTACCACTGCACCATACCGTAACGTTATTGAACCGGACACGACGCTGTATATGTGACGTTATTTACATAAGCAGAAGGCTGATAAACAGTTGTATAAAAAACGTTCAAAACTAACATCACTTATGTAACTGTTAAAACTCAACAATGCTGAAACATGGAATATCGTAGGCATGTATACATGTATACACACCAACATGTACGACACTATTGACTGCAAAGATAAAAACTTAATTTCGCAAAGTCATAGTGGGTGTTAATTGTTGTGAATAAGATAAGTTGCTTATGTAAACTATGTAGGTATGTATGTATGACTAAAGTTTAACTTTTTTTGCACAAGAGATCCCAATTGGTCGCTCGGAGTGCGCCGTGAAAACAGACCTACAATCTTAATAATGTATATTTGATATTTCTATAACATAAGTTTACCTTTCAAAGTACATTCGATTAAATAAAAAAACTTTAGATATTATTATGCTTATCCATTTTTTCAGATCTGGAATTTTAATACGATTTGTTAATCAGCAATACCATGCGTTAGATTTTTATATATTTATTATTTAATATGGTTAACCAATTAAGGGAAAGTCGCGTGTTAGGTATAAAATTGTGTTTGTTTTCGAACTTTGGATAAAATGTTTGTATCTCCTTATGTAAATTGTGGTAGCCTTATCAGTATTTGAGAGAATGAAACTACAATAAGATAAGAGTATTAAAGATATTAAAATTTCTGTAAATGAAATATAATTATGATCTCAGACTCAGTAAATAAGAAATTTAATACAGTAAGTCACAGACCTATACGTTCCAAAGTACTTAACTATATTACTAACATAATCATTATTATTATACCACCTTAAAAGATTAATCGTATAAGCCTGAAAATAGTATGCGAGGACATCAATTGTTGGAAATTGGAAGAAATACAGAAATTATTTTCTCTTAGCAATACCTAATACCTAGTTAGTACCTACGTGTTTAGTTGTCAACAAGACTGACGACTTGTGTTCATTGACTATAGTTTAAAAAGGTTACATAATCAAGCTAAGACTAAACGATAAGATATCGAAAAACTTACCTCAACGCCGATTAATGTGGGCCTTATGTAGAGGGTTGAAGTCTCAGAATGCGGCACCCACTCCTGGTCGATCTGGACCAGCCGCGATATGCACCGCACCAGCTCATCTCCATCGAACATGGGCAAGCCTGACCGTTGCGCGGCCAAGTTCATCCTGTCCATGTTCAATTCGGGCCGAAACAACCGGATTTTGTCGTCTCTACCTCTGTACGCTTTTAGCCCTTCGAACAGCTGCGAAAAAATCGTAAATCATTTCATCACCATCCTATTGACATCGCACTGCATGGCTCAGGACTCTCGTGAATATTTTTTTTCAAGAAAACTTTAATTTATTAGCTGTATTATTTTGTAATTAATAATGTTAATTCAATTTAATAAATGAATTAATAATTACAAATTTATTAATTATTTTTTTAATGTGTTTAATAATGTTTAAATTAAATTAAATTTATATTGTTGTGCTCAAACTGGGTCATGTATGGCACTTTTAATGTTAACATCTTGTAAATGCCACATGAGAAATAATCATTTATGATTAATAATTTATAGCTAACCACACTGACCCAATGCGGGTTGTATGTAAATCTGTAAATCATTTGCCTCTTCGGAAAAAAATCCACGAGCCGGTTTCGTAGCCACATTTACCACTTCAAAACATTTCTGAGTAATTATGATCCAAATAATAAGATAATCGCATATGTTTATGTTGATAATATAATAATATTGTTTATAACGAAACTTGATAATAACATGCGTACAAGCGTCTTTATTGACAACATGAGACAGTAATAACAAAAGCTTATTCTAGAACAAATCAGAATGTACTCTACATAGAGTATCTCTACATGTTTTCTTCAGTACGCGTTATCTTTCATAAAAACTATGCCATGCAAATATTCCATAGGGTAATAACATTTAATATATTTCAATCAAATCACAGTGGAAAAGGTCGTTTGTGTGTGCTTACCTGTACTGCATAATGCAGAGCTTTCGCGGCAGGATGTAAACTCAAATTCTCAAAAGGCATGATCTCTGGTTTCTGCCAGCCCCCTAAGTCCTTGAGGTAGTGTATTTTGAGCATGTGGTCTGTGAAGAATTTGCCGAAGCCGAGGTCGATCGCTTCGGGCTTGGGTTGCAGTTGGTAGGGCGCCGCCAGACTAACCCGAAGGTCATCGTACTGTAGAAGTAAATGTTTATTAGTCGCTTGCAAATACTTAAACTTGTATGACGTAAGTCACGTGTTTATCGGTACGCTACGAATCATGCGCTGCCCCACTGGGTGATAGTGCCTTTAAGAATAAATAAGCGTTCCGGCGAATACATAAACAAGATAACGAAAAAAAGTAGCTGCCTCCCTGTTCTTTATATACCCATAAAATTAAATGCTAAATGACTACGTAAGAAAAGGAAAAACGTAAGAAAAAGAAAAGAAAAGGAAAAGGAAAAAGCATCTGCGTATATACAAAACAAAACACACTACTGTTTATTCGAAAACGGTAAAACAATGTAAATAAAAACCGGCCAAGTGCGTATCGGGCCACGCGCAGTGTAGGGTTCCGTAGCCCATCTCAATAATGCGGACTCTGAGAAGAGGGCTTTTATGAACATTTATTTAACGATGGCTCATATACTTAAATGTAGATATAGGTAAAAAACTTAACTAAGTCACCTGTTGTATGTAGTTGTGTACAGTTTGCAAAAAAACGCATAAGCATAATAAATTATATAAATATTTAATACAAGCTAAATAATAATAAATATAATAATTTAATTTTTTTTTATAATAATTTTGAGGGACGGTACGGTCGACATCTGTCGGGCATGCCGCCGTCCAGGAGAATCACTCCGACATATTATTTCTGGTTGTTCTCATCTTGCTAACGGAGAGTATTTGCACAGACACAACCAAGTAGCCAGAATAATTCACCAGCAACTTGCTCTTGGATATGGCCTTGTTGAATCGGAGGTGCCGTACTATAAATATGCACCTGCGCCAGTACTCGAAAATGGTCATGCAACGCTCTACTGGGATCGCTCTATCATTACGGACAGGACTATTGTCGCCAATAAGCCTGATATCGTGGTGGTTGACCGATCCCAGCGCCGGGCAATACTGGTTGATATCACCATACCTCATGATGAGAACCTCGTGAAAGCCGAGAAGGACAAGCTCAGTAAGTACCTTGACTTAGCTCACGAGGTGACCGCCATGTGGGATGTTGATTCAACCATTATTGTCCCGATAGTCGTTTCAGCGAACGGTCTGATAGCGAAGAGCCTCGACCAACATCTTAAGAGGCTCTCGCTTGATGGTTGGATCAAGGGTCAGATTCAGAAGGCAGTACTCCTTGACACGGCACGTATTGTCAGGAGGTTCCTCACTCTGCAGCCCTGACCACCGGTAGCTTGGGCCCTGCCCCGCTGCTGGTGGTACTCTAGAATTAGTTTTTTATAATGTTTTATTGTTTTTTTATTAAAATATTGTAAAAATCTAGTTTTAAGAAAGAAAATAAATAAAGAGTATAATAATATAATAATAATATATAATATATAATTTAATATTAAATACGAGCTTGACTCAGTTTGGGATACTGCGAGATAACTTAATAACGTTTACATGTACTATTTAAAGCAATAAACTTTATTATTATTATTATTAATAACATACTGTACATTTTTTACCTCAAACACTCTCCATTTCGTCATCCTCATTTTCATCAGTGGACTGTACAGAAGCAATGTCACTGTCATTATCTTCTGAGGAAACTCTTATAATGAAACTCTCCGAAATTGCATCCATTTGTGATTCTTGACATTGATACTTTTGCTCTTCCTTCATTGTATGTAAGCATACATTTTTCCATTCTTCCTGAGTTATTCTACTAATTTTTTCCTTTGCTAAATTTTTAATAGACTCCATATTCATTGAAACGTTTTTTTGGCAACAAATCCTTTGACTATTCCCCAAATGTTTTCAATCGGATTGAATTGGGGATGATATGGTGGTAAGCGAAGTGCCGTATGTCCGTGTTGACTTAAAATTTTATCAATTTTGTATTCCAGGAATCTTTGCTTATTTTTGAGTACAAGATCGTATAGTTGTGTCTTATACATAGTAGGGGAATGGTCAATATTTCGGTGAGTGAGCCAATCTATCATGACTTGCTTTCGCGAGTTCGAATTCGGTGCCGGATTTTGAAGCGAATTATGGTAACATGCATTATCCAAAACGACAACACTGTTTGGTTTTAGATTTGGTATTAATTGAGTTTCAATCCATTTGGAATAATTGTCGAAATTCATGTTATCATGATAGTCACCGGTTTTTTTATGGGCTTCATATATTAATAATGCGTTTGGAATGAATCCCTCCATTCCGCCTGCATGGACTATTATGAGACGTTTACCCTTTGAAACTGGCTGCTTCATACCGTTAGTACTTCCATCAGACCATGATTTTTGTGTGGAGTGTGATGTGTCAATGTATGTCTCATCAGTGAATACGATCGGCCGCCCTTGTGCACGGTATTCGTTAATTTTGCATAGAAAATTGTAAATATTGTGTAAATAGCGAATTTCATGTTTTTCCATCAGGAGTCTTCTGTTGTCTTCAGTTTTCTGCCATTTGAACCCCAATAAAGACAGGTGTTTCCTTAATGTAGTGATGCTACCTCGATAATCAATATCATTTTTTAATTTTTCAAGGACCAGTTTTAACGTGGGTGTCTCTTTATTGGTGATATGAAAATTATGAATTGTTCTCCTTATCACTTCTTGATCGAATTCGTCAACAGCAATGCGTGATTTTCGGTTTGATTTCTTTATGGGTCTTTTAAATTTTTGATTTCAATGCATACTTTCAAATTCTTTTAATGTGTTGAGAACCAGTTTTTTCGGTACACCAGATATTTTAATGACCAATTGTTTTGGTGTTGATAAACAACTTAAGTCTTTATCGCAAACCTCCTTAAAATGTTTGTACATATTACACAAAACTCTTTTCGTTTGAACATACAGTGGTTGTCCTCTACCAATTTCAGGAAATGGTGCCATATTAATTTGCCAAGCTGAATTCAAAATCGAGGTTTTACAATTTGCTCCTGTGGTAAACTGTATTGTTTATTCATGAACGATGCAAAAATACGAAGACAATTACTTGACATTGACAACTATTTATATCTTATCGTGACAATGTAATCATAAGTGGATAGGAATAATCAAACTTGAAAGTTATGCAAATAATGAGTTTGCAAACCATACCATATTTTTCAAATTTGAAAAATAGAATGTCTATTCGCACACATTACTCACACATACAACAGGTGACTTAGTTAAGTTTTTACTACCGGTGTCACACACCTGACAACATAATTTAAGTAGTTCCCAATGAGGTATTTGTACTGCGCCAAGTACATTTTATAAGTTGGTCGACTGTTACTCGTAAACTTTCCTTTTAACTTCGTCATATATACAACTACCGTGAGTTTTTTCACGTATCCAAAAACAACCATTTGGCTGGCAGGGGGGACAGTTTTGTTAGAGTCACACTTGACTCTAACAAAATTTTGCACTTTAAAGCTTAACAGCTCACAAATGGATGCCTCAATCAAAAAACTGTTTTCACAAACCCGCTATATTAAATTGCTATCCAATGAAACCTTACACTAAGCGGTAACAAGAAAAAAAATTACATCCCCACTTTACGTGTAGGGGAGGTAATCTAAAAAAAATATTTTTAATAATTATATTCTACCACTTTGTCGGTGTGGTTAATATCTATATCCTTGCCAAATTACAGCTTTCTAGTACTAAGAGTCTATGAGCTAGACTGGGGTCAGACAGACAGACAGACGGACATGGTGAAACTATAAGGGTTCCTTGTTGACTACGGAACCCTAAAAAGGCGTGTCTTCTAATAGGTACCCGTGTATACTACGACCGCAAATTTTAATCCTTGAACTTTCAAACAAAACAAACTGAACACAGTTAACAACAAGACAACAAGAAAAAAGCGCGTGTTTTTCTTTAACCGCCTCTGTAGTTTAGTGGTTAAGATCACCGGTTTAGACCCAGAGGTCCCGGGTTCGATTCCCAGCGGGGGGTACATGTTTGTTTACTCGGCTTGGTTGGTGGTAGGCCTTGTTTGTCCGCCTGGCTAGCCAGGTGGCTACCACCATCTTATCTAAATATATCGTCATAACATCAATGTTTGTTGCATTGTTGTGTTCCGGCAGCTAGAGATAAGATAGCCAATGCCTCACTAGTTGAGGATCCCGGGTGAAGTGCTTCCACCAATTGACCTTATCATCACTTTATTTAATTTTATAACTTGATCTTACCTAATTTAATTAATTTGATGTATTTTGATTTGATTCTGTTTTGATTAACTTTATTTCAACTGATTTTATTCTATTTTATATAATTTAAATTGTATTGATTTTGTTTTGCTTGATTTTAATATGTTTTATTTTATTTAAATTTGAATTTATTAACAAGTCACAAGGTTGGAGCGAAGCAACCCCAACACGAGTATTTCACAATTACTTACCTGGGGTTGTTTCTCATTTACATGAAATGTAAGATTTTTGTTAATAATAAACAATTTTATTTATTATTATTTATAATTTCAGGTAACCCGTAAATATTTTTAAAAAAACTTTTGTTTTTTAATATGTTGCAACAGTCTCCAGTAATATTATCTTATTTGGTCACTACCATTTGAAATCCGCCTCAGACAGTCAACTCATAGTGTCTAAGCCATGGACTAATTTATTAGTCCATGGTCCAAAATGAACTTGATACTCATCTAAAAATAACGGTCTTTTCATTTGCTATAAAATTGCCAATTTAAATAATAAATTAAAACCAAATATTGCATTCAATTTATTTTATATAATCGCAGTATTCGCTTATGCTTTCAATGCATAAAAGTCGGCTTTACGAGAGACAACAAACTCTTCAAATTTGTTACAGACTCGGGTATTTTTTTTGCAGTCAAAAAGTCAATTGACTGTTTGTCAATTGATTGACTGTGACCTATAAGACCGGACAAGATGGCGTGCATATGAGGAGGCCTACACTCAGCAGTGGGTGACTATAGGCTGAAGAAGAAGAAGAAGAAGAGATACCTATATTTTTTATTTTATATAGGTACCCTATATAAAAATGATAAAAAATAAATAAAATTAAATGATAAAAATTAAACGAAATGAGGTTTGGTACCTAACACTTGTTTTTTAAATTGTAATCTGTTCGCGACAAAATTTGCGTCAATTTATATGTATATAAATAACATCAATAAAGTAAGGTTCTCCTAAATCTTCTACTGACTGTCCAGCCGGTCATTAACGACATCACATGTGCACACATTATTAAACACGTGCGAATACCTTATCATTCAAAATGAAGACCCGAAATATACTGGGTACAAGATAATGATTACTAACCGAGCAAATGGCGTGATTTTCACATTCATTATGTGCGAACAATTTTCTTCAACGATTTGCAAAAACAAAAACAGAGCTTATCAACCACGTCTTTTTGCGATAACATGTTATTTGTTGTTTCTATGTTACACCCCCGTTTTGTGGACGCGCATTCGTTCGTTGGCGTAGGTATAAGGCGTAGTTTACACGTCAACAGGTATGCGTCAACTTTGATGATATAATGATAATAGCGTAGCGTATTTATTTACCATTCGACCGAATTAGCGTTAGGTAACTAGAATTTGTATGGCATCGAAATAGTTACATACAAATTGTAGTTAACTGTAATGAATATGCAATTTCGAAAAGGGCACGTCTCTGAAAATTAAAAATGTTCAGGAATTGAAAAAAACTGATTATTTATCAAACTAATGTATTGTTTCTAAAAGTAAGTATTGAGTTATATTTTGATGTTAATAAGCCTTCGAAAGATACTAGATTGATTTATTTTAAAATTAATATCAATGTGTTATTAGATATTTTATAATTGTGAGATGTGCCCTTTTCGAAATTTACTGATTTGAGTACAATAAATATAACAAAAAAACATTTGAAATGTATGTAATTTTAATTTCTGGCATCTGAAATTAAACATATTACTAATATGGATATGATGAGTAACGGACTTTTATTAAAAATCTTCTTCTACAGGCTCTCTTTCGGTAGTAGTTGGCCATTGTAGAATTTCTTCATAAAAGTCCATAAATTCTGCCGGTACGTATTGTTTCACCTTTGAAATGTCAGCAATTTTTAGATGATTTATAGGTACTTTGCCACTATAAGCAAAATTTTCTTGTATAGGTAAGTTACTACAAGTACCTTTTAGAATGTAAACTTCTTGGGAAATGTCACTATCTATATAGGTTTTTGCGATTACTTCACCAGGTTTACTTGGGTCTAAAACCAATTCATAATAAGTCGACACCTGAAAAGTTACTTTTTGATTTTTCGGTACATTTTTTCCGTAACTTCTCACTGATAAAGGTTTAGCTTTAAAATTTATTTGAGCCCATTTCTTAAAATCTTTATTGTCTTCTGTATTGACTTATATTTAATATGATTGTATTTGATTATATTACCAACATCATACCAAAAAACGAGGGAAACATTTTGGCGGTTAACGGCGGTAATTTTAAAACAATAAGTTCGAAAAGGACACATCTCTAGAGATGTGACCTTTTCGAAATTGTTTCTGTACAGGTTATGACGTTTATAGTAGAATTATTACCAGAGATGTGCTGTTTTCGATCATAATGGGTGTAGACAAGCATTTATGTCACATTGGTATAAAAAAACGTATTTGACAAAATATCCGACATGTGCCCTTTTCGAAATTGCATATTTGTAGTTACTTTTTCCAAATTTTTATTTGTTTCCTTCAAAATTTGCGTAACATTGATTTTTGAAAAAAATTTTTGATTTTTGATTTTGATTTTTGACATTATATAAATCCATAAGTATTTACTGTACCTACGTTCGAATAGTGAGAAAGACGATTTTCAAATATTTTTCCGTAACGAATCGATTTTCAAATAATAGTTCGAGGATCTGAGAGTGTTTTAACCTATCCTGTTCATTTATTTACGACATAACGAAAGTCACGCGGGTGGAAACACTTTTGTTGGCCACATCCCTCAGCTTTGTAAGAGCGCTAGGTTCGCGTGTATTTCTTGTTTATACATTGCACAGCAAATGGCTCCACTCCATCTGATGTTAAGTGGAAATGGAGACAAGACGTGAAGACAACTGGTGCAGCGTAAAAAAACGCAGCCCCAGTCACCCTCACTCTGCCGGCCCACAAGGTGCCTCTCCACGCCTCGTTTGAAGGACCCCATGTCTTAGAAAGGAGGGAAAACGTGTATGTGACATACGCAATGTTTTAAGGATGGTCCTTCATGCAAAACCTTTGCGAGCGTCATTCAATGCCATAAACAACGCTCAGTCAAAACCTTTTACCCAATACAATGGTGCGTGTCACGTGCAGAACTGCGGATTCTGCATAAACAGTGCTAACTGAGTTTAACGAAAAGTTAAACTCGTTTGTCACCAGGAGGCGCTGCTATAATGCCATACAATATCTCGTCTAATGGCAAACAAAATTCGCACAGGGTGCATACCCTGAACGCTTTTACCAACTCGCGAATGATAATATTTACAATCGTTGCAGACGTAAAAGTAAATGTTACGACTTACAGAATAGTAAGTATTTAAAAATTACGAGATCAAGGTGATGGGCGCGGCGCTTGTGTGACGCAATTAGCTGTAGGTATTGATTGTGCACGACACGGAATAAAGAAATTGTAGGTACCTCCTTCTCAAGTCGACATTTGCAATAATCACCATATTGCCTAGTAAGTTTTATTTGGCACGAGAGACAATACGAGAATATCAATGGCATTGTAGCAGCGCCTTATGGGTTCCAATTGCAATTTTTTAATTTTTCCTATTTTGGTAGCGGCCAGGAATTTATTAAGATATTATACCATCATATTTCTATATTCTATTCTAATCTATTCTATTATCTTTAAGTAGTGTACCTTGAATGATATGTCAGGTGTGATGTGTGGGCGTGGCTTGTGCGCAGGCGCAAGCGGCATCGGTTCCGCGGCCGCGCTCTCCTCCAGCTCCTTGTACCGCAGCGAGGAGCTGCAGCATCGCACCGTCTGGAACTTGTGCTGGTTCTCGAATATCCACTTCACCAAGACCTGCGCCAAAACGAATACTTTATTAGTCTTGCTACCAATTTTTCTTTTAATAGATTGTAATTTACAAAAACACAAATGTTGAAAAAATTTCCACGAGCAGGATTTGAACCTGCACCCTTCTGACATACCGGGTCAGGTGCTCTCCCAATTGAGCTATCGTGGTTCAAACCAGCCCACCGAAATTATTCAACACTATTTACTTTTTTACTTTGAAAGCCAAAGGCGCCCATTCAATGTCAACAACTACCGTCATTAATTAGTAATTTGCTTCGCAACAAAATTTGCGGTAAAATTATATAAACAAAAACAAAAACATTTTATAGATTGTAATTTAATAACTGTCTTGTTAACCCAGATAGAAAGCTTTGCACACACGTAAGGCATGCGTTCAATATTCTATTGAGGCTATGTGGATTTAACCACAATTTCTTGCAGTCAACCTGAACATCTATACGTCGTCTACTGATCCTTACCTACGCGTATTTATCCTAACCTCTATGTAACCTTTTCAAAGAGGGGTACGTAGGTAGGTGGTACAAGTGTACCACCTACCTACGTACCCCTCTTTGAAAACCTATGTAACCTATGTACCTATGTACCTATGTACCTATGTAAGTACATAGGTCATAGACCTGCACCAAGTTCAAAATACAAATCAACACATGACAATAACATCTTAACCGGCTTAAATTAGAGCGACTAAAATGTTTATATCTGAATAAACTTGTTATATAATTATTTAGTAGGTACATACTATATAATGGAACCGCAAATACTGAAAGACAGCGCTACATATTGATGAAGCTATACCTAATTGGTACGGTACCTACGCTAATTACATAATGTTATTGGAAGCACCTTGACTATTTTTAGTCAAGGTACTAGCTACCATAGCAGGCAATTGCAATCAATCAAATTATGTATTTGGAATGCAATGTTTAAGTTAAAGAGGTGTCATTCAGTTTAATTCTACGCATATAAAACAGTTTCATAGTTATTTGGAGTCTAGAGTGCCTAGTTCGAGTTTAATTGACCATTTGATAAAGTTATAAACGAAAACGAGAATTTATATGGCATTGTAGCGAGACTAGAGTTGCAATTATACGAAATGGCTATGTAATTAGTTAGCGGTTATTGAGGAGTCAGGGTTTGGTTGGGTATTTATAGTGTGCTTGTATTGGGCGGTGGCCGTAGTGTGTATAAATTGCAATTAAACATTAAAAAATAACATGACATGGTCGCCCAGTGGTCGAGATTCGTAATTTTATTAAGGCTGCACGGATTGTATCCTAAGCAATGAAAAATTTAAAAAGATAGGGTGTGAGTTTGGATTTACAGATTTACAGACATTTACAGATTTTGGCCGCTCCTCTAATGTTTATTTAATTTAATGTATTTTTTATGCATAATTTAAAATAATATTAGCATTCTGCACTCCTTCTCTATATAAACAATAAGTGTGCGAAATTTCACTGTCCTCCGTCACCGCAAATTTCGTAAAAAGGGGTACAAAGTTTTTGCTTCACGTATTAATCTAAAGATTAAAGAAAAAAGTCAATCACTGATCCCTGTCGAACTCTGGTGCAATTGTATTTTATGAGGTGCGACTTAAGATGCTAAGTTTGATGTAATAATTAAAAAAATTAAAATTAAAAAGCCAGCGAAATAAATCAAAATCAAAAAAAATCTAAATCATTTATTCAGTTTAGGCTACAAGTTGCTCTTGTGAATGTCACTATGCCATCGGTTCGTAAGTCTACTCTAAGTTAACAAATTTATTTTACAATATCAAACATAAGTAGGTACTGTATACAATAAAAAATATCAACACGGTAGTCCTTCGAAATTTTATGCAACATCATACATAAGCTAAGTACCGTATTGATATTTTTAATTATATACAGTACCTACTTACTTATGTATGATATTGTTTCGATTTATTTCGCTGGCTTTATGTAATTAATGATTTTTTAAACCTTTTCAGTTGATTTTCTATTTAGTTATTATTTTTTACGCAGGCGGGTTTTTTTTAAATTATTTTATTTATGTCTTTTTAGTTACACTAATTACGTATGTAATCGGTTCAATTCATTTAAAGAGTTTACATCATGTGGTTCACATTATTTATTATAATCGTAGACTGATGATGTATTATTTTTTTAGTACCAGGTAATGAGAATCATGATATACCTTTTTGAAATCCTTGTGTTGAGTCCTTTAATTTCTTACCCATATACTATGTAGTATTCGAAAAAAAATGGTTTTTTTTTAACGTCACCATATCAAAGAACACTTGGGCAGCTACGGATCTAACAATACCTCAATTATGTAAATCCGTTCAACTGTTCTAGAGATATAAGGTAAGAAAGAATATTATATACACAAGATACGCGCGAAAAACAATACCCTTCCTTTGCAGTCGGGGTAAAAACAACCCGTCAAAAGGAGGTATCTATACCTACCCACCGACTAATATCCACTTAAATACAACATGCATGAAACCCGCAAAAGTCCACATCCGTTACAAACACAAGGCGTGATGAAAGTGATGGCATCGATTTAGGTATACCTACAGCAGCGTGACTAATTAAAATAAAATAATAAGCTCATTATATTTTTAATATTTATTACTAATGCCTTGGCTTTGGCCTGTGCTTTGGCAAAAATCTCAGTCAAACGTTTCCTAGTATAATGTATGTATGTATGTCAATATATATTTAACTATAAGTAGGTAGGTATGCTTGATTGGTAAGCAATCATAATACTTGTAGTACATCGAAACATTTCATTTCTCTATTAGAATTCCGGGTGAAGTGCGTTTCCACCTACGGCCTCATCATCACTTGACATCAAGTGAGATGACGGCCAAGTGCTTTCCCGGTATTAATGAAAAAAGACATTAATGTACCTGCATTAAAGTTAAAGTTAAAGGCAGTTTAAATATTAAAATCGGTATTAATGATGCAACATTCCTATCAAATTCTCTATCCATTACAACTGTCAATATTGTAAATAGGATCTTATCCAAGGTGTGACTGAAACACGTGCGGATATTTTGCAGGTCATTTACACAAAAATAAAGGAAAAAGGACGACTACAAGTCATCTCATCAGTAACCGAATTACAGAAAATATGATCTTATCCATCGTCCCTAATGAAAATGCATTGCTCCCTTTGTCAAAACTAGCGTGTCCTTGCCGGTTTAATTTTATACTTTTCGCTCAATTTAAATATTTGAGGTCAGAAAAGTCACAATTATTACTATGCTTTTAATAAAATCAATAATATACAAAATAAAGAAAATTTCCAAGTACATTTTGAAAATAGCTAATATGAATGAGATAATATCAATCATTCAACTGATTAATATTTTATATATTATGTAAGTACCGCTTATAAGTCCTGCTCTGAAAAGTACAAATTCGTATCGGTATAGCAGCTAGCTATGAATAAAATCAACAAACAAGTACTTAAGTAAGTAGGTATAATGTTTTTTTTTTACTTTATCTGAATTATTTTGACTTTAAACTATGTTACCCCAATTACTATCAAAATATTTAAATTATGACATTAATTAATTGTGGAAGGAGGAAGGTAAAACCTAAATTGCCTTGTCATCCAGTTTGCCTAGAGGTACCTACTAACTGTATAAAAACAACATAAATATTATTTTAATCCATAAAACTTACCTTGCTACGACGCAAAGGCATTTTCATTTCACTGCAGTCGATAGAGAATACGGATAGAAACACTACAATAAGTATTATGAATATATATAAAACTTCGCACTGTCTTTTATTTTTCCAAAAAGATTAACTCGACGCTTATATTATTTATCACTCGCTCATTAAACGATGTACTTTCATAACTTGCTCGGCGTTAACTGACTTCACTGGATGTAAAGCACAAACATTTAAACGATAAGATTGTGGGCCTAGTGTGACCTATGACGTATTTCTAATCAACACAAATTATAAAATATTAGGTATTTGATAGCGTAGAATTCAATCAAAATAACGATTACGTGTGAATGATATTTATTTGGTTTAGATAGACGTGCGCACTAAAAAGGGACTCCTTGGCGCGCCAGCGACGGGGGTCGAGTAAAATGCCTGTGCTGGGTCACCGAGCATCCATTCTCATTCACATTTAAATGAATATGTTAATATCGGTGGCGAATAAATGCTTATTTACGCACAACTTATACATACAAATTCACATTACGAATTACCTATACGACACACTTTACTACGCCCGACGGGTAATCACCTGCGTCAAATGAGTTTGCATATGAGCTGCGCTGCCCAATTTATGGACTCCGAAAATTTTCGTCGTCTAGCAAGTCGGAGAAGGTCCGTGGCAGCACGTGGACCTACCTAAACGGTTACCTAGATACAAAGATGAATTCCAAAAAATACACAATTGTAAGTAATAGTTTGTTGTTGTTGTTGATCATTACGAGTAAGTTAACAATGGAAATTATTTCATTGAAACTTAAAGAAGGTCAACGCAATGTTGTCTTATCTTATCTTAGTGGGGCCTGGGCCATGGGCCTTGAACCCATCGGGATCTTTTGAGCAACCCCATCCTTTCACTCTTCTTCCTCTGTAAAGATAGATGCCATAAGTTTGGCAACGTCTTTAAGAGCGAAGAGCCTGTAGTCCTCCAGTTTCGATGGCCGACCCGATGGTGGCCGAATTGTTAGTTGCTTCAAACATGTAGGATGTTTTAAAATAAATGACAACATACCGATGTCAAGGAACACTTCGGCTCGCTTGCGACTTGGTATTGGTACGCGTTTGTAAAAATTAGGTACATCTTGCGACTTAAAAATAATATCTCGAGCTCCCCTGTGCTTGAGAAGGCATGATGTTAACCCTAAGCAGTGAACCCTAATTGTTACCATAGGATGGCAGTAGCGTTAACACTGACCAACCCGCATTGGTATAGCCTTTATCCATGTATAGATTGCCCATTTGGCATTGATTGTAGCACAGCTGGGAAACGTTTATAGCAGATATCGTATGTGTGAAACAATAGTAATCCCTATGTAATCATTTCAAACTAGTCCTAAGAATCGATGTCCAAAACGGTTCGGATTATGACTCACTGACACCAATACTACGATTTTTGAAATTTTTGTCTGTCTGAATTATATGACTAGCCGTTACCCGGCCGCTTCGCTGTGCAAAAATTTGTGAATAATTTATTTTTTATTTTATAACCTACCATTGGCACAATCTCATGTTCTTACTACATACAAATTTTCATCACGATCGGCCAAGCCGTTCTTAATTATAAGATGACATACATACATACAGACAGACAGACAAAAATTTCAAAAATAGTAGAATTGGTGTCAGTGATTGATAAAACGAATATTTATGTCAGAAAAATTGCATGTACAGACAGAGCCTACAGATTTTATAGTAGTATAGATATAGATAGATGTCTCACTTCAGGCCGTTTGAAAGCGAAAATCATCCAAAGCTATGAGGCTGATTTTGATTTTGAAAACTAGAGCGATAGCATTACATTTTTGGTAAATACTTTTTACTAGCCTGCCCCCCGACCGCCTAACCGATTGCTTTGGCTATGTGTGTAGTTTATGTCATCTTGTCATTTAGTATCGCCTATGAAAGCAATATCGAAAGCTATAAGGCTATACCTTTCGTTAAATGCCTATACCTATTAGCTAGATGACAAGATGACGTCATAAACTACACACGTAGCCACAGCAATCGAGTTAGGCGGTCGGGCCCCTGGTTCCTACACGAACGTTGATTTTAAAAAATAACCGCACGCAATATTATTGCCCCATCCGATACTGTCGCTATTAAAGTAAAGGTAAAGTTCAGAGAAATATAATGAAAACTGATTCACATATACTCAATATATCATGTCATAACGAGGAGGTAATTAAGCTTGTATTTAAAAGTATGAGAGAGCTGCATCGGCTAAGTCACGTCGGCAAAAGTAAAGCTCCTTATTTAGAAATATGTTATTTATTGACGTTGTAGGTATTATCATGTGTTACATAATTCAACAGCGAATATAATACTCACCCGCCCTCGCTAGAATTCAGGGTGGTGATTTTCAAATCGGTGACTTATGTTCATGCTATGATATCAATTATACTTAAGTAAATGCTCTTTTTTCCCATAGTCATGGTGGTTAACTTATTTTTGACACCTAACATTCTCGAATGGTATGTAACTTAATAATAAAATTGTACCTTTCTGACATAGCGGGTCAGATGCTCTCAAAATTGAGCTATCGTGGTTCTAACCAGCCCGCCCAAATTATTCAACACTATTTACTTTTTTACTTTCAAAGCCAAAGGCGCCTATTGAATGTCAACAACTACCGTCATCAACATCCGACCATAATATTTTTATAAATACTAAAGATCAGTTAAGAAGTAGACAAGCTATTTATATAAAATGTTTTTGTTTTGTTTACATAATTTTAACGCCAATTTTGTTGCGGAACAAATTACAAAAACACAAATGTTGAAAAAATTTCCACGAGCAGGATTTGAACCTGAACCCTTCTGACATACCGGGTCAGGTGCTCTCCCAATTGAGCTATCGTGGTTCTAACCAGCCCTTATACAAATTATTTAGTAGTTAACTTTTACGTAATCGAATAGTGAAAAACTCGCAAGGAAGTCTCCTGCGCCTTAAATGAGTAGAATTGTCTAACGACGTAAGTGCGCAATAGTTAACACTAGGCGTAAAAAAAACGTTAAGTTTTACAGTATATTGAAACAATTTGCGAGTTAGGTACGTTTGTAATTTTTTTTTGTTGACCTAGCTGTACTGACTCCCCAAGCTCCAGGCACTACCAAGGTGTTTTTCCACACTTGCTTATTAGGCATGGCCGTTTAGTGTATCAATCGCAATGCGCATTATTATTTAATGTAACAGCAACACGAGATTCTTATTTTAAAATCGATTGTATTTGATGGACATGCCGATTAAGGCTGATCGAGAAGATAGGTGGAGAAGCATCTTTAAGGGCGTCCGCGCGGCCGGCGTGCTGCTGCATGTGCGACGGGCGACCAGCAGGTTTATTAACGAAAAAATCAACCAGTTGTTAATTGTACAATTGCAACGCGACTGCTCCAGTTGCGGATGATAAATTGGTATTACGGACAAAAATCGCCCAATGATTCGTGATACAAATCTATCAACCGCAACTTAAGCAGTCGCGTTGCAATTGTGCAATTGACAACTGGTAGCTTTTTTCGATAATAAGCCTGCCGCCTCACGCAGCGCCGAGAATGAGAACACAGAATGTGCACGGACGCCCGCGCCACCGGCCGTGCGCCCGCTTGACGCAACGGACGCTCTAAACCAATGCATGCACTTTCGTATAAATGTAACATAGGTACTTTAGAACAATATTAATTGACAGGCATAAAAGATTGATCAACAAAAAACAAATAGCAGTTTGTAAATTCCGTTTAATTTTGATTGCAGTAGATCTGTCATAATCATCTATTCTAATGTAATAGATCAAATAATATAGTTTAGTATTTTGTATGTTATATCATTATTTTTGGGCATAAATGCACTTAACAACCAAGTTAATATTATTCATAACAATAATTTTAAATCTATTTCTAAAACATTAGTCAATATTATTATACTAGGCAGAATCAAAAACTAAAAATAATCTAAAAAACTAGGTAACATTTCAATAAAGATCCGGCTGTCTCAGGGATTCTCGGTTCTCATTCTTAGCGTGTTTTTTCAAAAGATCCATGATTTCATTATCAAATTCTTTTGGTGTGGGTGTTTTTTCAACAATCCAGTGGTAGATGTCCCAATCGTTGCTGGGAGAGTTGATGAGTCGATCGTACATCATAGTCTCCTTCTCAGTGAAGTTATCCAAGTGCTTCTTGGCAAATGTACTGAGCAAAAGATCATTCTCAAGCATACCTCTTTTCCGTGACTGGTAATGAAGCCTGAAATATAATGAAGATATTGTTATTGTGACTAATTATAATAATTAATTGAGGATTTTGGGGCACTTAAAAAAAGCTTATACTTGATCAAAGGTACAGTGAGCAGCAGATAAACAGGAGCAAGCCAGATACTTACTAAAATAATTATATATATATATATACACAGAATACCCTACATGGATATAGCGTTATTGCACTGTACATACAGTGCAAATAGACATATTGTGCATAAAGCAATAGGATTTCAGTTGTCATTTAAATAGACACTAGTTATTCAAATATTGATTGTCAATTTTTTGTTCACAACTCCTCAAACTGCAGTAGCTTTTGCTTTTCTTATTTTTATTCTAATTCTAAACAATAATATTATGTAAGTAAAAAGGTAGATACGTTACTAGGACCCTGAAGATGCACATAGCAAAAGAATGCAACCTTTTGGCTTTATAGTTGCTCTCAAAGGAGACATACAACTGAATCAATTGACAGTTCCGTTTATAATATTCCATATTTTTTATATTCGTTTTTTTAGACAAAATGCCAAATAACAATATAATACTGTCTTTTTTGTTGTTATTGTTTTAATAAAGCTATCTTTTTTACATAATTTAACAATATATTGAAAAAAATATTAGTTGAAAATCTAAATATTTAGACACCTTTATTATAAATACATACCTAACAAATAACCTTTATTGTATACTACTCAAAACAAAATAAGGGCCACGAGGTATTTTTTCATTTTGGTGTAAATTATTAAACATTTACATATTGAAAGTAGTAAAATATTGAGTATACAAACTCTTTAATACCTAAACTTTTTAATATTGTAGTATTCATATAATGCTGGCAACAATTTTAAATAAAATTTGATTTAAAATTATTTTTGAAAATTTTGATTCCATTTTCTTTGACGTTTTGCTTTCCTTAGCTTCTTGGTTTATTAGAAATTATCAGAGTTCATTGATATCTCGAGTCAGAAACATCTTTTGCAATATGCCACAAGCACGCAGGCGTCATATGGACTCGCTGACAGCAACCAGAGCCGTTACAATGATTGAAGAAGGTCATTCGCAGCGATCTGTGGGTTTGCAATAGGGATTTTCTCGTAGAGCTATTCAAAATCTATGTAATCGTTTCCAAGAGACCGGCAGTGATAGAAGAAGACCTGGTTCGGGCAGAGTTCGCATTACAACAGCTCAAGAGGATCGTTACATTCGATAAAGTGCGCGCCGAGATCGCACAACGACGGCCCGCAAGCTGCAAAATCGTTTACGGCTCACAACGGGTACTCGTGTCAGTGACCAAACTATTCGTAATCGATTGCATGAAGACCAGCAGGCATCAAGAAGGCGAGTTGTCCGTATTCCATTAACCAGAAATCATCGTGCAAAACGTTTAAGATTTTCCCGTCAACATTTGGACTGGGACATAAACCAATGGGGCATGGTGCTCTTCACAGACGAATGCAAAGTTAAATTTTTTAACGACGATCGGCGTATTAGAGTATGGAGAAGACGCGGCGAGAGATTTTCAGAAGCCTGCATCCATGAAGTCAATCGTTTTGGTGGTCCAAATGTAATGATTTGGGGCGGGATAAGCTTACACGGCAAAACTGAGCTCGCTATTTTAAATGAGGGTACTGTTACTGCTCAGCGGTATATTGAGGAAGTCGTCAGACCACATGTGATCCCATTTGCCCAGCGAGCGGGTCCTGGATTCATCTTGATGCAAGACAATGCTCGTGCACACACGGCTCAAGCGACTCGGTTTGTACTGGAAGCGTCTCAAATTCAAGTCTTGCCGTGGCCGGCGAACAGTCCGGACTTAAATCCAATAGAGCACATGTGGGATCAGTTGAAACGAAGAGTTAGAGACGGTGATCAGGAAATCCACAACCAACAGCAACTCATCAACGCTGTTAAAAGGGCCTGGGAAGAGATTCCAATGGAAAATGTCAGGCATTTGATTGAGAGCATGCACTCCAGGCTTCAGGAGTGCGTAACGAAACGAGGGGGGCATACCCGTTACTAAAAGATGAGCATGGAGTATTTTCTTTTGTTTTCAGTAACTTTACATTGTTTTTATTTTTAACCTTAAATGTGTTTTTTCTTTCAAAAACAAATAAACTTTTTAATCATTATTATTGGAATAAATTTATTGGTCTACACGCTAAAAACATCATTAGTTTTCGTTATGGAGACAAAAAAATTAATATTGGTTTTATTATTTTCATGGTACAGACAAAATACCTCGTGGCCCTTATTTTGTTTTGAGTAGTATAATATAATATTATATAATAATAAAATTGAATCTAATAAGCTATTTCTTTAAAAAAATATAATATAATAACTATCTAAAATATATTATTAAAAGGAGTCCCTTTAGGCAAGGTTCCGAAGATACTGGCAGCGTTCCCCCTTTGAATAGCTAGACTAATTCTTTGTCCGAGGTAGCTGCCAGCTCTTTGGTCTCCTGTGATGTAGCTAGTTTGCTATTTCTTTAAAAAGCTTTATAGCACTAGGAAATAAAAAAAATAATAATAATAAATCTAAATATGTATCTTTGCTCTCATTGCATTTAAAATTTGAACCAAAAAAAATAATGCAATTTGTATATTTTTATATCATTGCTTCTAAAGCAGACTGTATCCAGCTACATGTTATTATGTAATAGATACTAAGAAATATTTTTATAAAAAAGAAGTGTAGTGTGTAGTATGTATGCAATTATTTAATTAAAAATTACCTAGCTTTACGTATCTCCAAGGGCTGAGGTTTATCTACGTTGTACAATGGTATTTCCATGTATGTGGTATCAACGGTATCAGACGTACCGCTCATATAAGCTACATTTCTCATCTTCTGCAGCAAATTCAGCGTCTGAAATATATAATACAAGTCACAAGTCAGATTGTTAAGAGTGATCGAACGAATCAGTAATTCTACAATTTCTAGATGGTTTAGGAAAAAATGTTTAAGAGACTCACTGGTCGTAGGCGCAGCATTATTGTAAAATGAGATTACAAGATTTGTGTTCTATTTATTAAGTATCGGCTGTCTGAACAAGGCGACACTCTGACCGAAATATCTGATTCTAAAATTATAAATTTATATTTTATTTTACTTTTTTCCAACTCAATGTTTGTTTATTTTGTGATTGACTGTCAGACGTGAAAAAAAGTGATATCGAATCGATTTGACAGTTTTTATCAAAACAAAATTATAATTTTTTTTTTTTTTTTTGTTTTTTGTTTTACGGCTCCGGATGAAATCAATCAAGCCTATTCGTCCGTCCTATCTTCTTCTTAGTATGATGATGATGATGAATGATAATAAAAATGAGAAGTGAGAAATGATAGACCCCCCAAACCCTCGAGTATCTCAGTAAAGATGTGGGGCTTTACTAAGTCCTCATGCGGGCTTCTTGAGAGAATTTGAAAAGTGACGTTGCACTGTTATATTTCATTTGCCAACGCACACTCATGCACATTCACGAACACTTAACGGTTAATAATTCACCATTATTTCACATTAATATTCGACATAAAACAAAACCGCAGACATGACTCTTCACTTTCCCGCCAAGAAGTCCGACAAATGAAATGAACTGACACTGACAGCCATTAAAAATTCATATTTCTTCTATAATTTGATATAGAAAAGGCAAATATATCTTTAATATGATCGAAGGGGGTCAAGGTCACTCGCGTCCGTAGGTTTACCTTTGAGACCCTACACGTGACCCCTGGGTGGTGCTAAATGACTGACACTGACTAAGTGGTAGAGCCACGCTGCGTTGCAGCACGCATTGGGCCTGCTCGCCCGGCCCACCCTCTCACTAAATACCGGCGAGAAATAATGGTACTCGTTGCTGGTTGCTGTTGTGTTTCGTCCGGCTAGTGAAAGTTCCGGAGGCCCTATCCCCCATATACTTGATATGGCAGCGAACTTAAATTTAAATTTACCCCCGGGGGGTACCTACACCTCCAGTGTAGGAGAATCCTCCCCTGAGCGTCCACGCTCAGACTGCCCTACGTATTCTGGGGAGGGCAAAAGTTCGCTCGTATAAGCACATGCTGCAGGCAGGAGTAAGGCAAGACATTCAGCACCCCCTCCTTCGCTTCGCGTGGACTTCTGCAACATCAGGGGAATTCACTCCAACTTAAACGTCGTCCATTACCACCTTGAGACGGAGAAAACGGCCTTGTTTTTCCTCACTGAAACGCAAATTTCCCCCCCTCCTGACGTCTCCGGGACGGGACGGGATACAATTTGGAGCATTCGTTTGTGCCACGCGCCGGTGTTTGTGCCTACGTCAGGGAGGATATGTGCGTCCGTCGACTCGGCAATCTTGAAGTCAGAGACCGCTCCATCTTGTGGCTGCACGTCGACTGCGGACACCACTCTCGCGTCTACGCGTGCCTGTATAGGTCCCTCAGCGGTAACATTGGAACTGACCAACTTGTCGAGAGCGTCGAAACTACCACAGATTCCCTTCTCCAACGGATCCCCTCTGCCGAGGTTGTGGTGCTGGAAGGCTTTAATGCCCACCGCATCGAATGGCTTGTTTCATGCACAACTGACCACGCGGGTAGAGTCGTTCATGACTTCGCTTTGGCCTACAGTCTGTCCCAACTGGTTGCCGAGCCTACGCGAGTACCAGATGTGGATGGCCATACACCTTCCTTACTGGAACCTCCTGTTGACTACGCACCCTGACGGCTATCAAGTGTCCGTTGATGCACCACTAGGCTCATCTAATCATTGCTTGATTCGGAGCACAGTGCCTGTCACGGAAACTTTAAAATCTCAACGTGCGATTAGCCGTCGGGTATGGCATTATAGGTCAGCGGACTGGGATGGGATGCAAAGTTTCTTTGCGTCGTACCCATGATGGCTAGTTTGCTTCTCGCTGGATGATCCAGATGTCGCCGCCGATTCTTTCGATTCGATTGATGTGATACTGCAAGGAATGGAACTCTTCATTCCAAACTCTAAGGTTCCCATTGTCGGCAGGTCCCAACCATGGTTTGGTCGATGTAGCAAAATAGCGTCTCGCCAGAAGCGCGAGCATTACCAAACGGCTAATGCGATATCATCAAAGGATCCAAACACCAGTGTGCTGAAAAAGAAGTACAACTTTGCTGCTGGCAGCAAGGTCCTTTAAGAAGGATATTGCCAAGGTGAAGTCATCGTTCATAGGTAGAATTGGCGAGAGGCTAGTGCGTCTTCCTTCGGGTACGCGTGCATTCTGGTCTCTCGCCAAGGCTGTCTTGGGGAATTTCTGTCGACCGTCACTTCCACCACTGCACAAGTCCGATGATTGCCTTGCCCATACTGCAAAAGAGAAAGCCGATCTCTTGGGTACTCTTCTCGCATCAAACTCGACCTTGGACGATGGGGAAAACTTGCTACCAACCATACTGCATTGCGCTAGTTCTATGCCAAACATTCGGTTCCGTGCAAAGGTCAGTTCGTAAGGCTCTTTTTTTCCCTTGACATCCATAAGTCGAGTGGGCCTGATGCAATCCCTCCCATTGTGCTTCGGATGTGTGCTCCTGAGTTGGCGCCGGTTCTAACGCGCCTCTTCCGGCTCTCTTACACTACTGGCGTTGTCCCGAGTTCTTGGAAGACAGGCCTTGTCCACCTGATTCCTAAAAAAGGCGATCGCTCGGATCCGTCCAACTACAGGCCTATAGCCATCACCTCTTTGCTCTCCAAAGTAATGGAATCCATTACAATCGCCAGTATGGTTTTACGCCGCAGTCGTTCGGTTGGTGATCTTTTAGTGTGCCTCACTCACCTTTGGGCGGAGGCAGTCGAGAGGAAAGGGGAAGCGCTGGCGGTTAGCTTGGACATAGTGAAAGCCTTCGACAGGGTATGGCACAGGGCTCTTCTTTCTAAACTTCCATCGTACGGGCTTCCTGAGAAATTGTGTGCGTGGGTCGCCAGCTTTCTTTCTGGGCGTAGCATCAAAGCCGTGGTTGACGGATCATGCTCTGACCCGTGAATGCTGGAGTCCCGCAGGGGTGTGTGTGCTGTCGCCTACTCTGTTTCTTCTGCATATCAATGATATGTTGCATAACAACAGCATTCATTGCTATGCGGATGACAGTACTGGGGATATGTTTTACACCGGACGTGCTAATATTTCTCTGGAAAGCGTCATCGAGAACCGGAATAAACTTGTGACTAACACTGAGAACATGTAAGTCATGTCTCGAATTGGGGCAGACTTAACCTAGTCCAATTTAACTCTTCGAAAACACAAGTTTGCGTGTTTACCGCTAAAAAACATCTCTTCGTCGTATCTCTAAACTTTGAAGGAGCCCCCTTGATACCAAACTGACCATTGGAATCCTTGGCGTCGATGTTTCGAGTGATGTTCAGTTTCGCGGTCATTTGGAAGGCAAGGCTAAATTAGCTTCGAAAAAGCTGGGTGTGCTCTATAGATACATACATACATACATACATACATACATACATACATACATACATACATACATACATACATACATACATACATACATACATACATACATACATACATACATACATACATACATACACACCTACATACATACATACATTCATACATACATACATACATACATACATACATACAGTGGAATTAAA
The DNA here is from genome assembly GCA_949315975.1 of Eudonia truncicolella. NCBI lineage: Eukaryota > Metazoa > Arthropoda > Insecta > Lepidoptera > Crambidae > Eudonia > Eudonia truncicolella. The sequence goes on along the minus strand of OX438829.1, from coordinate 12,733,437 downwards.
AATTAAGTACTGAATTAAAATTAAAAACTAATATAGCAGGAGATAAAATCGTTAATTATTGCAGTTTGCGCTCGATCTGCAATTACTAAAGTAAAGCAACTTTCGCAAGGGCTTTTGTAAGGGCTCCTTCAATAATAATTTAGATGTTTGTTGTCGGATGGCTGTCGCAAGTTTGCACTGCGTCCTATATTAAAACGGTCATGCGGCTGTCATGCGACTGTTTCGGTCAGCGGACCGACACGAAACGTATAAATTGAAAGAGTCCTAAGTTCCGTTTTCCCTGTGGTGGTTCAACTCATTATCTTTCAACAATTACCAAAAGTTTGGCTGTACGTGTCGGTTCGTTTGCTTTTCCAAAATATAAATTTACTTAAAAATGAATGTATGTTTCCAATGTTTCCATGGCAACTAACTTTGACAACAGATTTTGAAAACTTGTGTTTGTTGCGTTGTGAAAATAAAAACTACCTATTAATCAGCAGACACATCTTAATGAATTACTGATATCTGTTACGTATCGATTACTTCGCTAGGAGAATATTAAAATATGTTTATCGATCGATTCATATAAATAAAAATTTGGTCGAAAGATTAAGTGATTTGCAGGGCGCCTGCCTACTACGATGCCGATGCAAGATAATGCATAAACTGGATCAGAATCGTTACGATTATGTCTTTAATTCGTAATTTCGTGTTGCGAACTACTGGTATGTGTTTTTGGTAACAGTAAACTGTAAAGTAATAATTATTATAATAAAAACGTTAGTAACTAAAATCAATTTAAATAATGTTAGGTAACTAGGTACCTACACCTAGTTACCTAACATTATTTAAATTAATGAAGCTTTTTACTGCTAGCGATTATTTTATCCTGCCGTTTTCATAGGCTTTGCAGGGGCTTTTGCCGGGGGAAGCCCTGCAAAGCCTGATGAACCATGACCTAATAAAGTTCTTAATGTGTTACCTAGTTTAGTTATAATGTTTTAGTTGCTAACCATGTTCAAAACTATTGTTTCAGAGCATTATTATAACCTAACTGACTTAAGTTTTAATGAAAAAGCTGAAGGAGCACTGTCTGATTTCATTCATCACTCACATACTCTACTGCTACAAAGTCTAATTCATAACAACATTTTGGTTCTCCATACTAAGGTAACAGCATATTTTATGTACAACAGCATGCTTTATGTACTTACATGAACTATTTTTAAGTTTATTAATTTGTTGATAACTTTCAGATTCAATATGACAAAAAGTCTATTGTATTTTACAAATCTACCGCAATAGAACTTATTGGTGAAGGATCTATCAACCACATTAACATTGTAACTTTAACAGCCAATGCAGCTGAATCATTGTATTATATTTTGAAGCAAATTTATTCACCTTTATTAGCAAATGTAAGATTTTTTATTATATTTTCAAGTACTGAAATCCTCTGAGAATAAATGTTTATTAGGTATAATTAAAAGTAAAATATTTTTACTTTTTAAATATATTTTCAGGACAATGATTTGTTCTCTAATAATATCCAAAAGAATCTTTCTGATTTGGAATCTAATTTAAGAATTATTACACATGGTAAAGCAAATGAAAATGTAAATGGTAAGTTTGAAACATATACTAAAACGATTGCCATCTTTCATATTTAGAAGAGATATTTTTTAAACTAGTATTTGTGTAATTTATTTCTTACAGTGATATTTTCAATTGAAGATGAAGTGGCTTATTGGAAAAGTCTCAGGGAGAAAAAAGATGTCAGTAAGAAAGAGAGGGAGAATGCATCAGCATATCATGATTTATTTGAAGATATTTGTGAAGAGATAAGGTTATTTGAGTGAATTTCAACTACCTGCATAGTTCATTTTGATTTTAAAATTTACAAAATATTCTTTATTTAATCCACCAAGGAAGGAAAAGCGTGGAAGGGTGAGGTCTTTGCCTAGCAGTGGGAAAAAAGAAATTAAAAAATACAAAATTATTTACTGTTCTCTGCTTGCTTTTGATTTTTACAAAAGAACCAAGCTCTAAATTACTTATTTTAAAAGTTTTATTTTTAGATCAATGCAAGCCAGCAGTTTGTCAGAAATAAGGGAGGCAACCGAAAATATCGGTGGCATTTTAGACGATGTTTGGAGATTGACTGGATTAGCATATTCAGAAGATAGGATGATTCATATTTTTAATGTTATTGGTATGTTAGAAAATGAATTGTGAAATATTGGAATATTAACATTAAAAATGTAACTGTCTTGACTGAATGAAACCCTTTCTTTCAGGACATATGATATGTTTAATCATTCAGAAAACTATTTCCCCTACTGATCTTTGGAAAGTACAGGAAAGAGCAAGAGAAAATGAAATGCTGCTTCTCTTATCAGATTGTATGAGTGTAATACAGACTTGGATTAGTGCCTGCAGATCTCTTACTGAAACTTACTGGCCTAACTATGCACTGCATACTTGGAGTGACCAACTTTATATCCCACCATTTTGCATAAAATTTGAGAAAAGGTTAAAAGAGGTGTGCTATAACATTTGAAATTGTTATATAACTATAATCATAATGTTATTTCAATGTGTTATTAATGGTCGATATAAAATTGTAAGAAGCATGGACTGTATGAAATTATACTTGTTTGTCTAAGTATGGACTCAAAATTACAGTCACTATCATTTTGATGTCTATAATTGGAATAGAATAAATATTATTAACGGGATTATTACCATGTTCTTGTTGTGTTTGAGTATCCGATATTCCGGCACAGTTGCATGCGCCATGATCACGAATGTAGTGTAGTTATTGCGGGTGGGTGATTATAAGCAGACAAAACGATCTACCCTCTTCCTTAGTCGTTTTTTGCGCTCGATACTCGTATCACTGTCTCCTCAGTCACTATTCACTCGAACTTGTTCTCGACACACTACACTGACTGACCGTATCAGATCGCGAAACGGCACTTTTGTTCTTTTTGCGGTCTTTACATAAGCTAATCACTAGATTCCAGATACGCGACAGTTTAAACCTGGTGTTCTGTGGTTTAAACCCATCTTCGCGATTGAAATTTTTGTGTTTTGTAATTTTAATCGCTTCTCTAACCAATCTAGGTATGTATTGGCGTTCTGTCGAAATTATCTGGGATTATTAGATTGGATCAAATGTTTAGCAATGGCCGATTTTTGCGTATCGTTATTCTTTACAGCTTTGATATGCTCCTTAATTCACCTAGAAAAGCCCGGTGTGTATAAAATCGATTGCAGCTGCGGTAGCTCCTACATTAGCCAAACAAAACGTACAGTAGCCTGCCGAATTTAGGAGCATATCAAAACTGTAAAGAATAACGATACGCAAAAATCGGCCATTGCTGAACATTAGATCTAATTGGGTCCTAATCACTAGATTGAGTTTTATAACCCCCAGATAATTTCGACAGAACGCCATTACATACCTAGATTGGTTAGGGAAGCGATTGAAATTACAAAATACAAAAATTTCAATCACGAAGATGGGTTTAAACTGTCGCGTATCTGGAATCCAGTGATTAGCTTATGTAAAGACCGCAAAAAGTACAAAAGTGCCGTTTCGCGATCTGATACGGTCAGTGTAGTGTGTCGAGAACAAGTTCGAGTGAATAGTGACTTAGGAGACAGTGGTACGAGTATCGAGCGCAAAAAACGACTAAGGAAGAGGGTAGATCGTTTTGTCTGCTCATAATCACCCACCCGCAATAACTTCAGTACATCCGTGATCATGGCGCATGCAACTGTGCCGTAATATCGAATACTCAAACACAACAAAAATCATGGTAATAATCCCGATTAATATTTATTGTAATGTAAGTGACCATGATAGTTTAAAAAGTTATATAATTGGATTTTCTAGTAGCAACGCATACGCATAGCATACGTAGCAATAACCTTTATGGTTGTATTGTTACACGATTATATTTTAATTCATTACACATTCAACATCAGTTTTAATTTTGTTTATGATTTTGTTGACATAACTGAGTGTTGGAGCCTAACTCAAAGTCAGTGCAAGTACATATGTACACAACCCATCCCCGGACAAATTGTACACCTGACAGAGTTTATAAAAAAAAAGAGTTGAGAGATAAAGCTCAACATTGTTGCTAAGTTTGTCTATAAAGCTTTTTTATTTCCAGATTTACGAAATCAGGGCGACATATTGCCAGCTAAATAAATTACTGACTAAGAATGAAAGAGATGAATTGAAGATTCAATATTTATTTGAACCTTTCGAAAGTAAGAACTTATTGTTAACTAGTTGTTAATTTTGGACTAATTTCTTCCTAAGTAAAAAGTTCTTATTTAAGCTTGAGTAAACATAATAGGGCTTTATATAGGTAGTATACTTGTGTAAGAAGAAGCTATAAAGCGCAAAATAGATACTATAAATAGCTCAATGGCAAAATACTGTAAAAGTAATAACTTTTATATTATTTTATTATTTAAGAACTATTAATTTTTACATAGTTTATGTTCATCCACAGATATTAACATATGGATTTATAATGGGCCTAACCAGGCTTGGGAAGCAGCACTTGCACGTTTTTCATCCAATTTGCGACCAGCTGAAACAAAAATTGCAGAGAAACTGAAACCTCGTTTGCATAACACTTCAACCAAACAGGTAAAACATATGGTAGAGCTTGTCTAAGCTGAAATGACGCGCCCCACTACTTAATTAGTTGATTTAAATGTGTGAGTGCAAATATTAACAATGACACTTCATCTGTGTTGGAGCGTCGACTGTTCCGTGAACTAGGATCTGTATGCCTACATCACGGTCGACTAGTCGCGTGATAATTCCGACAACGCTCTCTGTATGGAGCAGCACTGGCGCATTGTATGACAACAACACGACCGCACTCTCTCGCGTTCGGACAATTGTGGCTAGTTGGACAACAAATCAAAGAATAACCGTTTCTTAGCAAGTATGGTCTACAAAGAAACTGAAGTTCAATTATTTAATTATTGTATTTCTATTTATTTATTAATGGTTTAGTAGGTTTTCAACACATACATTTACTAATTATAATCATGCCTTTTTCCCGCAGGCGTAGGCAGAAAAGTATTTATTCTGTGGCAGAGACCACAGATCACTTGTTACGATCCTAGCAAACTTCTCTTGCTTCTTCCACTTTCGTCAACGCTTTCCTACACGCTCATTTAGATTAATTAAATATATTATATTATTTTGAAAGATTTTTATTAGTTACAAATTAATATTATTACTATTATAGTACAGTTAAAAATTCTAAAATTATGTAAAGTAAAAGTATTCAATCATCTCAATAGATTCACTTTCATCTGAATCAGAGTTATTAACATAAATAATAAATTCAGAGTCCATGTCAAAATATTTAAAGTACTCTTTTTCTGTGGTTAATATGCCGACATGTATTTGCCCACATAGTACGATCAATCTTTTCGAGTCGTTCATTTATCAGTGCCATAATGGATGTTAAATTTTGTGAAGCATTTTTATTAGCCACGTAGTTTTTTAATATCCCCCATATCTTTTCAATTGGATTTAGTTCCGGATGGTAAGAGGGTAATCGTAGAATTTCAAACCCTTTTGATCGAATCAGTTCGTCAATAACGAACCTTTTGAATCTATCTTTATTTTTAAAATCAGATCGTACAGTTCAATTTTTTTCATAACCTTTTGAATCTATCTTTATTTTTTTAAATCAGATCGTACAGTTCAATTTTTTTCATTGTTTCTTCAAATTGTTTTTTTTTCTGCAAGCCACGTTTGCATAGCTTGCTTATTTGAGTTGGAGCTAGGAGCTTTTTCTGATAAAGCGTTGTGGTAAGAAGCGTTATCTACAACGATGACAGCGTTTTTCGGGAGATTGGGCAGTAATTGTGCGGTGAGCCACTTTTTATAATTATCAAGATTCATGTTGTCGTAATAATCTCCACTGGTGGAGTTTGCTTTATACACTAAATTAGCATTAGGAACAAATCCTTCACATCCACCAGCAATTACAATTACAACAATTATGACCCGAGTACCTTTTGATAACTTTTTTGTACTGCTGATACTCCTTTGACTGGTTTTCTTTTTCTATGTTTTGAAGATGCGTTGTGTGAACATAACTTCCATCTGTTAATACGCTGTAGCGGTCCTCGCCACGGTATTTTTTTAATTGCCTCAAATAATGAAAGCGCAACATTTGCTTATCGTGCTTTTCTGTTAAAGCTTTACGGTTGTCATCTATTTTCGACCACTCGTAGCCCGAGTCCTTCAAAATGGTACGCAGAGTTTCTATACAACCGTTAAAACCAATTTTTTCTGTCAATACTTGTTTAAGCTTTCTTAATGTTGGTAATTAATTGAATTCAGTATGAAATGTCGCTATCGTTTTTCGAAGTACAACCAAATCAAAATCGTACAGATTAGACTTGGTACACACCCTTTTTGGTTTTAAGGGCGATCTAAAAAGTTGCTGTGACGTATTATTTGATGTACTAGCTTGTTTCTCTTCTTTCAAAATTCGCGTAATCGTGGATTTACTAACACCAACGGCTTGGGCAGTTCGCCATCTAGCATCATTTAGTTTTTCCACTCCATTTTCTGCTTCATACTTCATTCGGTGGTACACTTTCGCGATAATTTCTTTGGCCTGTAAAAAATTCATAAGTAGGTAATATACATGCATGTGAACCATCATAAAAAAACAATTTGTAATTAAAATAGTTTTTAAGCAATATTTATATTCATTTTAAGCAATATCTTACTTACCTGACTCTGAAGAAGCTTTTTGGTCGACATGCTGACGGTACTTTTGCGATCGAACGACGCGTGCTACTACGTTAAAGTCTAACCAACAACTGAATGACCAATTACAATGGCATTTGGATAAGTATTGCGTCTATATTTTAAATTTGCTTGTGTGCGTATATGCGGTAGTGGGGTCATTTCAGCTTAGACAAGCTTACTCATTTATTGTTTTGTTTTTCTAAATGAGGTGATAAATAAACAATACAACATGGTATTCTTTGGCACAAGCAACGCTACTTAGCTTATTTTGATAACAAAGCTAGATAAAGGCCTCCCCTCTACAAAAATCAGTTTTGTTTTGCTCGCATCCATATAAATACATAACAACAATATTATACAATCTTTAATACCCTATTCCATAGTATACCATATTCGGCAATAAAAACTATCTTAAATATGGCTTCGACAATTAAAAGTTATTATTGTTTCGCCAGATTATATTTACACTCGCGAGCAATTAACCGGAATCACTTCATCGCGGTTTGCTAAAGACAAGTTTTTACCATTTTTATGCAATGAATTATAGATTGTGGTATATTCTTTGAATTGTGTTTTTATAAGCTTCAATTGATATCAAAAAGATTTAAAATAATTAAAAATCCTAAACGGTTTCTCATTGACCGAATGAGTTTCCTGACGGAATCTTGTGGAATTCCTTGCCACTCATCGACCAAAGCAATTTTCAGATTTTCTATCGTCGCCGGAGCTGGATATCTTCCTTGTACCCGTATTTTCAGCTCATCCCACAATAGGGTTCAAATCAGGACTGAGGGCTGGCCAGTCTAAGGTGGAAATCCCGACTTCTTCCAGGTTCTGTCTAGTCATTGCAGAGGTGTGGCAGCGGGTGTTATTGCGGGTGTAATAAACCCGGCGTACGAGAGCAGAATGTCGTTGATGTATTTTTCCGCAGTTAGGCCCCCACCAGGTACGAATACCAGCTCCGTTTTTGCTTCTATAGAAATCTCCGCCCATATTATACAGGACCCGCCCCCGTATATCACTGTTTCCGCAAAACAGCATTGTGCAAATCGCGCCGGTCTTCTATAGACTCTCTGTCGACTGTCGCTACCATGCAGGCATGGTCGCATCCTTGTTTCGTCCGAGAACAGGACTCGACTCCATTGCTCTATATCCCAATCTAAAAGCCTTCACCTCACTGTCCCCTCGCTAACAGCCCTCTCTCAAACATCTCTGAGCTGCTGTTGGACGTCCACGCTACGGTTAGGTGTCGATTTTGGAAAGAAGTGGTGATAATGAATCGGTCATCTCTCACCGAAGTGCAACGCTGTCTTCCAGATCCTGGTCTCCGAACAATGTTTCCAGTCTCCCTGAACCTTCTGTACACCTTCGAGCCACAAGACTGGTTTAGATAAAGCTATCGATTAATAATACGCTGAAAGCGGCTTCTGCAAGTGTGGTTTCCATTTTCTTTCAAATTCAGTGTTCCCAGTGACGTGAAATATTGGACTGATGACCAATTTTCAGAGATGCTCACTTTTTATAGTGTTTCAAGACTCCAAAACAAAACAGTATTTTGTTGTAAAAATTTATGGTTTTTTGTTTTTTCGTTTCATGACGCAAGGGAAATAATTTTTGTATTTGACATTGAAAGAGGTTAAAAGCTTATTAAATTACTTTTGAAATCATATACCACAACGTATAGTTCATTGCATAGAAACTGTATAAATTTGTCTGAACATCCCGCGGTAAAGCGATTCCGGTTTATTGCTCGCGAATGTAGTACTTTAGAATTTTAGGTTAACGAATTCAGGTTGCGATCGTGCTAGTTATGCAACTATCACAATACTTACCTACCGGATTAGTGAATAAATTAAAATAACCCGAGCTCTTTCGTTCCTCCGAAAGTACATTAAACAGTTTGGTCCTGCTTGTTTTCATATAATAGCAATCGTTGAAACCCACTAAAACGCGTGGTGGTATGCCCCGATCTCTTTTGTGTTGTTGATGTTGTTCATGTAGGAGGACCTCCAGGACTCCAGCAGCGGATCACATAGTTGGATGATGATGATGATAATCGGTGATATTTGGTAATTCCAGATGCTGTATGAGTTTATGAGGTACAAAGCCCTGATCGACAGACCTTTAGTAAAGAGCGCGCTTAACAATGAACTAGTGACGTTTGTGACGTCTCTGCTGTCCATGTTGAAGACCATCAGAGACCAAATGGATTCCGACGATATTGACGTGCAGATGTACCAACCTCCCGAAATGTCCCCAGTAGTTCAACATGTGCAATGGGCGAAACAAATGGAAGCCAAAGTAAGACCCGGTATACCTACTGAGCTCGTGAGTTGATAATTACACCGAGAACCATCCTTACGACTCTTCTTGGTGCACAATGGTTTCAGGAGCTATACTAGTATAAACTTTAAAATAGCTATAAGAAACCTATAAGTATTCGTAATTTAATGTTGGTATTATAATTATTTGATGACGATGTTACTATTTTGTTACAAAACATGATTTCCCGGCTCATTCTCTATCGTATTCATTATGTTATAGGTCAAAGATATACGCGCTTGTGCCGAAAAATATCTCTCGGACTTTGATGGGAGCGGCGAGCTACTGAAACTGGCGGATCAACTGCTCAAAGATCTGAAGACAATGTACACTCAGATGCATGAAGATTGGTCGCGCGAGTTATTGGTTAGTTCATTACACGACTACCTACTACAAACTACATTATTATTTATTAATATTTTTGATATAAACTTTATGGCCTTAAATACAAATTTCTCTGTTACAGGCGCAGGTGAACAGCGGTTCGCTGCAGCTACGTCTTGAAAAGCCAGTGGTAGAATTCAGCGGTGCTCGAAAAATGCTAGAAGTTCAGTATGAAGCGCGCGCCGTGCGCTGCGAGCGAGAGGCGCGGACGCTGAAAGCGCTGGGCTTACCACCGCCGCCGCCCGTTGCGGCTGCACTTCAAGCGCTGACAGATGCGCTTGGGCACGCACAGCGATTGCAACAGGTAATCCATGTAATTTATAAGTTAACTGAAAAAATCAATTATATTTTAATTCATTGGTATATTGTGCGTGTGTAGGTATTCATTGAGATGATGAATAGGTATGTATTTCTGACTGTATGTACAGTCAACTGATCAATACGGCATATTAAAAAACCTTACTGTGTACTATACAGTGTATGTAATAAAGCTTCTTAGCAGTAAGAAGGTATCAAAAGAGTAATACATGCTACTAATTAGTATAAGTGTCCTAAGCGGACCTTTTTATACCTGACATTTTCAAATTTATATTAATTAATATTAAATTAAATTAATATTTTGTAAATATACATACTAATTACATACTAGTGGTCGCCCAGTGGTCGAAATTCGACTGTAATTTTATTAAGGCTGCACGGATTGTATCCTAAGCAATGAAAAATTAAAAAAGATAGAATGTGAGTTTGGTTTGGCATTGACAGATTTCGGCCGCTTCTCTTCCATTTCTGAAATTTTTGTAAAGAGTATACCTATATGCGAGTGTGTCAAATACATATGCGTGTGTGTCAAATACATGGTAGTGTGTGTAATGTTTGTTTTATTAATTTAATGTATTTTTTATGCAAAATTAAAAAAAATATATTCTGCAATACTTCTCTTCTCTCTTCTTCTTCTCTATATAAACTATAAACAAAGTGTAAGCTTGGAGTAGTTAGTCCGTGTTTTGTTCCCGTCATGTAAGCTTCATTTCATATTAGAGTAAAAGAGACAAAACACGGAGTAACTACTCCAAGCTTACACATGTTTATTAATAAGCCCCTAAGTGTGAGAAATTTCATACTCCTCCGTCCGCGCAGTGTTCGTAAAAAGGGGTACAAAGTTTTTGCTTCACGTATTAATATATAGATAATTTCTGAATAGTTTTATAGAATTTTTCAAAATAAATCTTGCAAACTGACGTAGCTAGTATTGAATAAACCCATGAGTAACACTGTTGGTAAGTTCTGTAATGTAATGTAACCACTGTATCCAGGTGGCATCGTTCCACAACACGCTCGGCGAGCGGATGATCCCGTCGACGCGGCCGATGATGCTGCGAGCAGCGCTGGCGCTTTCCGCGCTGGTGCAGGAACAGCGCCCGGTGTACTGGGACGACGCGGGGCAGCTGGCCCGGTATACCGACGAGCTAAGGAGAGCTGTGCTAGAGCTGGAGCAACAGGTGGGTTGTAGTTAATAGTTTTTTTAATACTAAACAGAAAATCCTGGTCCTGGAGAGATCCTATGCTGTGGAACCAGCTCTTAGCGGCGGTATTTCCGGACTATTACGACTTAGGGATCTTCAAGAAACGAGCCTATTCCTTCCTTAAAGGCTGGCAACGCATCTGCGATTCCTCTGGTGTCCATGGGCGGCGGTGATTGTTTCCCATCAGGTGACCAGCCTGCTCGTTAGCCTCCTAACATTAAAAAAAAGATCTTCATTAAGAGACTAAGATCAAGGTAGATGGACATAAACTACTCTCGTAATTAAGCGCGAGCTGTTCTCGAGTTGGACAAGCAAGTAGGTTCAAATTTATAGTTTTCCCTCCCACTGGATAGAATAATCTTCATCACGAAGAGATCTTTAAAATATTAAGACCAAGAAAAAACGAGCGTACTTCTATCGTAGTAGTATACCGTTGATGCTGCGAGCAGCGCTGGTGCAGGAGTAGCGACCCGTATACTGGGACGATGCGCAGCAGCTGGCCGAGGCAGCTCACCGAGGAGCCGATGAGAGCTGTGCTCGAACTGGAGAAACAGGTCGGATTAAGTTTTCCCATTAAATAGGTAATCTTCGTCCCAAAGAAATCTTTGTCGCAATTAGTATACCGCGAGCTGTGCTCGATCTGGAGAAACAGGTGGGTTTTAGTTAATAGTTCCCCCCCCTCCACTAAGGATAAGATAATCTTCATACCGATGAGATCTTTAAGATATTAAGATCAAGATCAAATAACGAACGATCTTCTATCGTAGTAGTATGCCGATGATGCTGCGGGCAGCGCTCGTTTTTTTCGCTAAACTGGAAATCTTCCTACCACCTGTGAACGAAATGGCCGACCTGGTACCTATTCCTCACCTTTACTTAATTACTAAACATAACGTTTACTTACTTTTTTTATAGAATACATATCTGACCAATCAACACATTGCTATAAGAAGTATAGTCGAAAAACTTTTGGATACGGAACTTTTGGCACAACAAACAGAATGGAAGAAGAAAATAAAAGATATAAGGGATGTAATAGAAAAGGTAAACGAATCTATTACTAAGACTCGCAGATTTTATTTATCAAAATAGAATTGATCTGATAAGTATACTATTGATTTTTTTATTTTTACATGTTTATATTTTGTGTCTTTGCTTGAGAACTGGTGATCTTAGCACTAGTTCGTTAAGCGGTTAAGTACGCACGCCGGCACATCAGACTACTACAAACTGTCAAATTTCCTCAAAAGACTTTGAATTTTATGTCTAAAAGCGAGTTGCTTTGCAGGTGGAAGCGAATGGCTACAAGAACACCGAGTCTTGGCGCACACACTGGGACATGCAGTTGTACAAGGCCCTCGAATGCCAATACATACGGACACTGCTCTCGCTGCATAAACACTTCCCGCACGTGAAAGTTGATTTAGTACTAAGGTAAGTTGAATATGGTGTTTACTTACATACCGTCAACACTTTCAGTTATACAATAAACTATAGTGGCCTGCTCGCGACTCGTCCTCTTGAGAAAACCCGTATACCATTGTGGAACCATATTGCGCCACCTACTGGGTCGGACTGACGTTCCCGAATCCCCAGTTTTTATTCTATCATCTCGCCTATCTAATTACATCTATAATGATCAGCGCCTAATTTTTCAATCCAATAAACCAATTTTATTAAAACCAAGCATAACACTAAAGGGCAATCAAAGTCAGAAGAGTGGATCTTAAAAAACGATTTTTCAACTGTATTTATGAGAGCTGAAACTTAAAATATTGGATTTAATATATCGCATAATTTTAGTTAGACAAATTATTATTTTTTAAATCCTACTAACTGTCTGACTGACTGAGCAGTGGGGACATGAAAATAAGCTGATGATATGATGATGTGAAATAATCAGTTGTTTCCATTGGGCAGGGGGCGAGCGGTGGTTTGCACGCCGCCTCTGGAACAAGTTCGCGCGAAGCACTACCAGCAGCTACGGCGGCTGGCGGCACTGCCCGCGCAAATAACGGGTGTGCGGGACGGCGCTGCCGGCGCTGCCTTCGCGGACATTGTGCACGAGTAAGTCATCACGCCACTGCTCAATCACTTGCACTAAGCTCTTAAGCACTGTATGGATTTTTGAACAAATTTTACTCGTACGTAAACATACAATATTGAATGTAAGGATTAAAAGCGCACACAGGTTGAAATGCCAGAGTGACACAGTCACATGACGTTTATACATTGGAAAGCATAAAAATTCCAAACAAGTTGAGATTGATTTCGTCGTCGGAACTATACGCGCGTACACGTACGACTAGTTTGCACCTGGTGTGCGAGGTACCATACTAGTCGAAGGATCGGAATGTATCGTGAGTACTGGTACGTGTTCGTACGAGTCAAATTCGTAGGAAAACGCATCCAAAGTGGCCGGCCGGTGAGCGGTAATTTGCACGCCGCCCCTGGCTTTCGCGGGCATCGTGCACGAGTAAGCCACTGCGACACTCCTCCAGATTCGTTCGATGCCTCTATACACTTAATGACACTACCTATGCAAACTACGAATAGTCCGCTAACCATACTCGTTGCCGAAGAGTACAATCTCCCGGTTCATACGCTTTACCAGAAATGACGTGTCTAGGCGCTTTTCCCTTCTCCGTCGACACACTCAACTTTAAAGTAGGACCTAGGACCTAACCTATTTATAGAACCTTGCCTTGTAGAGCGACCTCATGTTTTCCGCTCTTTTCATCTGTCGTGTACGTGTCTCTATCTACTGACCCTGATAGGTAGGGTATGGCAGTTGGAACTGCGGGTCCGACTGTCTTTTCAAGGGTACCACGGGAGTTCCGGATCCTAGCCCCCTGCCGGTTATGCCTTCGCGGGCGTCTCCGGCAGGTACCAGACATGGGTTAGACTCGTGGTGGCTATGTTGTTAGCTGTAGAAGTGTGAAGAAGTGTTTTCATTGAGTAGGCTTCCAACATCTCCATAACTAGTAGAGGCGCCCGCTAGAAGCAATGTCTCCGGTTGAATCAGCCGCGTAGGATTTTGGAACTGATGAGGTGCCTGGATGGGTACGAAGTGAGTGGGCTTACAACTCCGCCACCAATGAGGACATTTGGTAGTCGACTTTAGAGTTGACGACCCGAGCAGTGGTGCTGCAAGTTGTGCTTTTGGTGCATCGAGAAGTGAGCGAGCTTACAGCTCCGGTAATCTATCTGGATATTAGGTAGTGGACTATACGTGTCCACGGAGCAACTTGCTCGAGACACTAGTCTTAAAAGTACCGGATGAAGTATGCGCTTCGGCGCGTCCTGATCCGGCGTTATGACCTGACGTAGATGGTCCCATGTGCTTGCGTATGGATGTCTGACACCTAACTTTATAACCGTAAGGTTGGTGGGGTGTGTCAGTATAAACTTTAAAGTCGTGTACGTGTGTCAGAGAATCAAATTAGGTACGGGATCACGTTTCGTGCTGTTATCTCTTAGAAACTTTTTTTGTAACTATAGCTTGAGGAACCTCAAGTTTCTATTCTCCCATACAACCGGCTATGGCGGCATAAAAAGCTATTTATAGAGGTAAATTTTGTGTCATTATTGGAATGTAGGATTATTTATGGAACGATTGGAGTTTACTATATTGGTTTTATTGCAGACTACAACACTTATAGTAGACGACCGGCAGCCTCTTCCAGCTAGAGAATTTAAATGAAGACCAAGTTACTTAAAAACTGAGAATAACTTCACACTCTCTATCATTTGTATGTTTGTAACGGCAGGCACAGCTGGCTAGGCAACAAAGCGGTGCAGCAGCTAGAAGCCGCTCTATCTAACCTCGAGCGAAGCTGCGTATCGTGGACGCAGCGCGCGGCACTCGCCTGCGTGGACTTAGATTCGCTGTGTGCGGAACATTTAAAGGAACCCGCTGACTGGGAGACCAACTTCAAGGCCTGCAAGGCATACGGGCAGGCCGTGGCTAAGATGACCTTGTAAGTAGTTATTTTTTATTAGGCTAAATTGACAGGATGTATTCACCGTGCAGTGCTCTTTCGAGTACTTATAGTCGACGGTGTTTTAGGAACACTTAGCCCGGCGACTGATATACTAACTGCAAGGCTTTGTAAGGGCAGGCCGTTGCTAAGATGAAGTGGATAGCTTTTTTCCTGCTTGATGCGTTATTTTTGTTATTTTTATTATATTATTATTTTTTTTGTTGGGTTGTGTTTAGTCAAACCCACTCACCATGAGCGCTTCTAAGGTGGCGATATCACGTGGCGTGGTGGAAGTACTTTCGAGCTGTAATTTGTATCTCCTAAATAAATGTAACTAAACATACTAAAAAGTATCAAGTTCTGAATCATGATCCAATTGAGACAGATTAATCTAACTAAAGTAAGTCTTTGTTCTAGCGATGACGAAAAAATAGAATGGATAACAGTAGGAACCGTCTCACTACGACGCGAGTTCGAGGCTCAGACGCGCAGCTTGTGGGCGTGCCTGATGTCCTCGCTGCAAGCCAGCTGCCGCGTGGACTCGCTTGCCATAGACGCGTTCATCGCTAATGCTGGCGTCATGCTGGAGAACAAGGCGATGCCCAAGAACGCTAAGGACCTGGCCGAGATCAGCGCCAAGCAGCAAGCGCTGCAGAACAACATGCCAGAGGTAAGCGACCTTCCCTCTAATAATGCGTTGTCCAACTGTGTAGCATTCTCATGTGATTGGCGCTGCGGTATATGCTTTTTATGACCGAGACAAGGTTTTGACCGATCCCATAGCACGAGTGTTCGCCCCTCCCTCTTTTCTTCCTACTTTAATTGCACTACTCGCCCAGATTCCTTACTCTACGTGGTTGAAACCCGTTTTCAGACATGTGCCTGGGTGCCTTTCCCTTTTCCAGTTAATCTTTGCTAAAACCCCAAATTTAAGGGTGCTTTGCACCTTGCACCAAATGTCCCACTCGGAGACCCCGGAGAATCTCGGAGAGGCGCTAGCGTGATGCCATCTCCCAAAACCTATGCTCACAACGGCTCGAAAAACTAAGTTTCTCGCCGCTCTTGAAACTGGTTATACTGTTAAAAACATAGGCTGCCAATAATAAATTTGCAATACACAGATTTTATACAGACAAACTTTGTAAAACATTTAATTATTCATAGATGGAGAAAACTGTAGAAAAACTTAAACGCAAGAGTCACATGCTCCGCACTTGGGGCGGAGACTCGACCGCTGAAGGAGTCATTAAGGAGTGGCAGAAGATACGAGAGTTGATGCTGAGTCAACAACAACTGTTCGAGCATCAGGTAGGTATCCATAATTTAGGACTAGTTTTTTTTTATTTTAAAAAGGAAAATCGATTTTGACTAAGCATAAAGAGCCTTGCCTCTTTTAATCTCAATCTAGTTTTAATAGCCGCTTTTAATATAATTTTTATTTCTTTATTTATTTCATAAGATAAACCAACAGAGCAAATTAATTATACTTGATTGTATTGATACGTCAAAGTATTTATTTCTTAATTTAAATACTCAAATCGATTAGTAACATTGTAACTAGTAAACAAAAGAAAATCTTAAACAAGTTCTATTCCTAGGCTGAAATAGTGAAGTCCAGCCTAAATGGCGAATGGGAAAACTTAAATACAAGTGTAGAAGCATTTACGTCGCGATGGAGCCAGAACAAGCCGCGACTGGAGGACACGCGCGGCGCACAGTTCGCGGAGGTGGCCGCTAGATGTCGCTCCGTGTTCGAAGCGCAGGCGCAGTGGGACAAATTTGTGGCCGATCGGGATGAACTTATGTATGTTTTTTGTATATTTTTTTCTATAACTGGCATATTTCAGATATAAAATGTTTAGATTCTTTAAACTTCGCTTGCATGATCACGAATATTATATAAATTCTCCATAGCAGGTATGGTTTCGGTAAACTCATTTTAAATTATATGCGTATAGCAGAATTCTCTCCTAGTGAAGTTATGATGACAATATTGTATTATATTTTACTTTTAGGAAAGAATGTGAAAAGTTTAATTTAGAACTGGAGCCATCTGATATTTGGAAAGAAGCTGAAAAACTCATGAAAGACTATGCTGCTGTATGGGCGGTCTTCAGAGACTACAACGAAGGTAAGCATATCCATATTATATATAACGTTCTCTAACGATCGATGTGGCACTTGTGCCTATGTTACACGTTGCTAATGTAATGTGATGTTGTAATTTTATTTTAAATGTTTTAGAATACGAAGCTATCGTTGAACAGGAATGGATAGTGTTCCAAAAGAAGATTCACTTGCTTGATGAATTTGTGTCGAAATGGACAACCAAACTAGAACCATTCACGGCTATTACACTTTATATACAACAAGAGCTTGACAAGTACTCTGTAAGTTATTGATACTCAACACAATTATATGATAAAATATTCAATGGATGTGTAAAAATATTTTCACAGGCATAAACGGCTAGCAAAAATATTCAATTTGTTAATCGTTTCCTATCAGGCGGACTGAATGCTCGTTAGCTGTATCAGTAACATAATATATATATTTGACTTAATATTCAAATATATATATTATGTTACTAAAATATGATTAAGTAAGCTCACTCTCTGAAACAATTTCGAATAGTCATGATTCACCACCACATAAATGCAGTTTTCTATCAAGAAGGCCAGTCAGAAACCCAATAGTTGCTCTTTTGACCTAATGTGGTAGTTGGGTTAGATGAGATGCAATTCTATATCCTATGGGTTTAATCTTGCTGTAAGTTTTACATAAAAAAGAACAGGATCTACAGTTTGAACTGTTTATTGCTATAATTATTACCGTATTATAGGACAAATACAAAAAGACAATTTTATTAATTGATATATGCATGCATATAGGATCTGACAACTATGTTGAAATACTTGCGAGGGACGGAGTTTACCGAGAGACACTGGAGAGAAGTATACAGCCTTTTGGAAATGGAGTACAAGAAACCGGATTCCTTGAAAGTCAATGATCTACTGGCTGTCGCAGTCAATATCAAGAAACAAATTAAGGCTCTGCAGGTATGCATTATTTTTCATTCAGTATCATGCGTACGTAGGGCATGTAATCTCGGTATTTATTTTCAATCTCGGTATTTAGGTATTGCATCTAGTTCAATACCGAGATTCCGGTATTAATACCGGTATTGGAGTTTTCTATTTGTCTGGAATATTTTACATGAAAACACGTTTTTTTACATGATTTTCAGTCATATATTTATTTAAAACCTTAATTAAAACACCAACAATCGATAAATTGTTCTTGTAATCTGTTAACGTACACTTTCAAAAATCTAAATTTTCTTATAATTGTAGTCTCAGTCTCATTTTTATTTGTGCTTAAAAAATAAAATTCTGAATCAACAGATATATTACAACAACACAATGTTAAAAAAATTTCCACGAGCAGGATTTGAACCTGCACCCTTCTGACATACCAGGTCAGGTGCTCTTCCAATTGAGCTATCGTGGTTCTAATATTATGATCGGGTGTTAATGACGGTAGTTGTTGACATTTAATGGGTGCCTTTGGCTTTCAAAGTAAAAAGTAAATAGTGATGAATAATTTCGGCGGGCTGGTTAGAGAAAGTGGATCTCCTGGCCATACTCTTTGCGGCTTACTCCCGAATCGATGACTGCAATACACAGCCACCTACAATTTCTCACTGTGGACACACAATGCCCGATTTTAAAATCAGGCATGATGTCCGTGCAGAGCTGCAGTCAATCGATGTGCGGAAAGCTAATGGCCCTGATGCATCCCTCCAATAGTCCTAAAAATGTGTGCAGCGGAGTTGTCCCCCGTGTTAACGCGCCTTTACCGTCTCTCGCTCTCTTCAGGTTGTGTGCCGGAATTTTGAAAAGAGGCTAATGTGCAAGCGGTCCCCATAAAACGAGATCGGTCAGATTCATCGAATTACCGCCCCATAACTTCAGTTTTGTGCAAAGTAATGGAGTTAAGTGGATTAAGTGGAGTTTTTAAATAAACAACTTGTCCACTAGATGAACACTCCATAATTCACGATCGCCAATACGGGTTAGGGCCGAAACGGTCAACGGGTGATCTTCTACTTTGCACATCTTTTGGGTGAGGCTATTGACAAGCGTGATGAGTCGGTGGTTGTTAGCCTTGACATAGCCAAGGCTTTTGATCGGGTCTGGCACAAAGCTCTTCTCTCCAAGCTCCCGGCATACGGTCTGCCTGGTTAGTTCGGCAACTGGGTTGCTGGCTTCCTACATGAGCGCAGAATTCGTGTTCTGCCTGATGGATGCGCTTCGCGGCTCATGTCAGTGAACGCTGGTGTCCCTCAAGGTTCCGTTCTCTCCCATGCTGTTCATTCTGCTTCTTATCAATGATATGCTTCCACTTAGAAATATTCATTGCTATGCAGATGCTAGCACGGTGCATGGGGGATATAATGGTCACCCAGTGGCAGGGCGGGTCGAAACCGAAGTGAATCGAGTGAATCTTGTCTTTGAGCTCAATCAGGTATTGGATCTCATATCTAATTAGGGCTCCAATAATCTAGTTGAGTTCAATGCCAAGAAAACACGCGTTCATAGCAAAAAAGTCACCATTCCTTCCTCTTCCAACTCTTCAGGGTACATCTCTAAGCCTGGTGAGCAGTATTAACATGCTCGGCATTTCGCTGATTCGCTGCGATCTGAACCAGAGGGACTACATCGAAGCCGAAGCTCACGAAAGCTCGGTATTCTGGACAGAGTGCGGCGATTCTTTACGCCTGACCAGTTGTGCCTTTTGTACAAGACACAGGTACGGTCTTGCGTGGAGTATTGTTTCACATCTGGGACAGTTCCGCAAAGTACCTTCTCGATGCCTTGAACAGATTGCAGCGTCGCGCTGTACACAATCGGCAATGCAGAAGTCGCAAATACTCTCGAATCTCTGCAATTGCGTAGAGATGTTGCGTCACTCAACGTATTTTACCGATTATACCATGGCGAGTGCTCTTTGACCTCATCCCACCTTCTCCCTTCCTTCATAGTAGTACACTTGCTGCTCTTCGGATTCACCGTTTCACTGTCTCAAATATCCCATGGCGCACAAAGAAATGGGTAAATAAATATTCTATGAATATTATGTTTCGCATATGTCTGTTTTTTTTTCAATATCGATTTTTCTCTATTGCACCTAGTTCAATACCGGTATTTGAATCTCGGAAGTATTGTATTGACGGCTCATTTTTATACTTTACTTGTAACACTTGTTCCAAACATCGAGTATATAGGTATATCTATGACACCTATACAAAGTAGTTTGATTCATCCCCGTGGTCAATAACATTAGGTTCAAAATGCGATGTAAAACATCCCGCTCTGCCAGTTAAAGAGTTAAAGAATACTAGTGGTCGTCCAGCGTATGTGTATTTATAGAATGCAATGTAATACATATTATACATGAACTTTATATTTCGGAACTACTTCTCCTTATAACCAAATCACACTCATCCGCGCGCGCAATGTACACGAATTTTTTTACTTCGCTTTATTAATCTATACTAATAAAATAATCATAATATATTTTTTTACTGCTTTGATTTTGACTGCTTTTTAACGGCAGTAGTGCCATCTGAGGAGCTCGATGCTTGCAATGTTAACGCGCCCGGTCTGCGAGTGCTAAGGTTAAGCAACTTTCGCAAAGGCCGGTCATCGGATGGGTGACCAAAAATGTATCATCTCGAGCTTCCTTCGGAAGGCACGTAAAGCCGTTGGTCCCGGCTGCATTAGTAGTCCTTAACAACCACCAACCCGCACTGGGCCTGCGTGGTGGTTTATGGCCCGTTGTCCCTATCCATCCATAGGGAAGGCTCGTGCCCCAGCAGTGGGGACATAAAATGAGCTGATGATGAATATAATAATCTATGTATACTAATTTAATAAAACTGAAGAGTTTGTTTTTTGTTTGAACACGCTAATCTCTAGAGCTACCAGTTGGATTGAAAAAAATATTTTTGCATTTGATAGCCCATTTTTTGTGGAAGGCTATAGGATATTTAACATCACGCTATGACCCTTAAAAAAAGCCAGAAAAAATGATTTTCGAATATCAGCGCATTCGAGCGACGCGATGCGACGTGGTGGGTCGGAGAACAGCTAGTATATTGATATTGTTTATGTTAGAAAATATGCACAGCGGCGTCAAGTGAGGCTGCCGTGAGGAGTGCATTGAATGAGCTGGAGCTGTGGTTCGCGGGCGCGCGGCTCACCATCACATACTACAACGACAAGGCGAAGCGCGCCACGCCCATCGTCAGAGATTTCAAGGAAATTCTCAGTAAGGTAAGAAAAACAATATTATATTAAACCATATTGATAATAAACTTATCATAGCCATATTACTTACAAACTTACTTACTTTTTTATTTAATGTCATACCTGACCCTTATTTGCCCCCCTTGCTTTGCCATTTCTATTCGAATGATCCAAGCTACTTGTTCGGTGTTCTTATTTTATTAGTAATCTTAATTAAGCCAGTATCAAGGTAATATTATTATTATTATAAACTAAAAATGTTACGGTAGATTGAGTAAAAAATAGAGTCTCACAACACGTGTTATTACAAAAAGAACTCGGGTGAAACTCTTGTTCTTATTTGCCTGATATTTCACTTAGTTGCTTTCTATGACACCCACGGAATAGGTGGAGGAATATCCAATAATTTAATATGTTCTGTTTTATCTAGGGATATTGTTTGTTTTATAGTGATATATTGACCCGATGTTTTTATGTGCTGTTGTTTATGTAGGAAGGCCAGCCCAGCAGTGTGACATTTATAGACTGGGAGGCGATTTTTAAACCCGTGACTAATGCGCACGTTACGATATCAATTAAGAGTGCTCCTTGTTCTCTTATTCAAAGGCACTGGTGACTTATTTTTGACACCGAATATTCTCGATTATAATGTATCTTATTAAATTTATTAAAGGGGTGCGCGGCATTTCGAAAATTTACGTGTTTTTAAGTGACTGGTGTTAGGCGCTGAATAGGTCATATACATTAAAAGGACTAGTGTAGGTTAGCTTGATCCTTTCACAAGGCCATGGTTGTCTTGGAATTTGAAACAAATACCCAGAAACTGCATGAACAATAAAATAAATGAAACTTTGTAAATATAGCACATGAAACAGTAATCCGACATCAAAATGTTTGTATTGATATTCCGCAGGCCACTGTTGCCTAATTTTTAATTTAAAAAATATGAATGTGAAAATATTCAGACTTTTATTATTTTTTACCCAAACTCCAATGATTTTACGAAAGTAAACATTGCTCCAATTTAATCACCAGCCTGCTTTGTACAGTTATAAGCGTGCGTGCGTATTCATGTTCAATTCATCATCAATCAATAAATCAAATTCATCCACGCGCCGATCGCTAGCTATATGCTCTATGCTCTATAAACTCGCAGTTTTGCGTCCACGCGGCACCCTCTTAATCAAATTGTATATATATAATGCAAAATTAATTATATTTCTTAGTGCAATATATGTCACTTTTAATTTTGAGATCATATGATGATGGTGATGACGATGATGATGATGATGACGATGACGATGGTGTGTAGATCGAGGAACAGCAATGGGTGGTGTCATCGGTATCGGGCGGAGGAGACGCGTGCGCGGCGTGGGAGTCTCGTTTGCGGGCCGCCCGTGCCTGCGTGCGCGCCGCTGCACATGCACAACGGAGGTTAGTGATGATACTTAACATAAAGGTGGAGACTGACCGGAGCAATTTGCCTTAACGTAACATGTTCAATGCGAGCATTCGCATGGTCAGTACAGTGAACAGCGCCGCTCGCCGCTCGCTCCACCCTGTTATCGGTAATACAGTACAGTTAGTAATGACGCATTGAGTTCGCCGCGAATGGTACGTTATGGTTACCTTATGATGATACGCTCCGGTCAGTTGCCACCATAATATTATCATACGGCGGTTATATGTTAAATTCTACAAAAGTGGTACCTATTTCCAAAAACTCTTTTTTTAAAGAGCATTCTGTGATATTTGAATGCGAAGGTCTAGAAGTTTTCGATGCCGATAGGTCGCAGCGGCGATCTGTTACTGGAACAATAAGCCGCTCTTTGAAAATAATAAGGTTAAAATTAAATTCAAGACAAACATACATAAAGCATCACTACTTTTAAATAGACCTGTTATTTTTCAAAAACAAATTCCTTTGTGTAAATCGTGAAAAATGTGTGTGACAATTTATTTGTTCACAATAACAAAATTTTGCTCGTACCGTTGGTTACATCTTATTATTCATCTGCATTTGGGCTATTCATGCTTGGCCGCAAGCATCTGGCGG
The DNA here is from genome assembly GCA_949315975.1 of Eudonia truncicolella. Taxonomy (NCBI): domain Eukaryota; kingdom Metazoa; phylum Arthropoda; class Insecta; order Lepidoptera; family Crambidae; genus Eudonia; species Eudonia truncicolella. Next base: position 12,710,065 of record OX438829.1, on the reverse strand, counting down.
ACAGATGCGCAGCTATTTGAGACGGCGCGTTTATCTGTGCTCGCTTTTGTTTTATTCCAAATCACTTGTTTGATTGTCTTGTCCCCAACATTCTCATGCGCAATCATGCGCTCAAACTGTGAATAATATTTTTTACGAAGGACGCTTTGTTACCAAAGAGTAATATTAAGTAATATTAAGTAAACAATAATGTACATTCTACTCTGACTTTAAATAGAAATTATCACCCAATTCATGACAGAATTAATCAAAATAAATATGTTTATAAGGCAGGTTCAGAAGAGTGAACCTTCTCAATGAACACGTAGCCAATACTGCTTTTTTTGAAGAGTTATAGCTGTAGGTATCGCCTACGCCCTTGACAGCACTACATGACTTATAGGTGGCTTTAAACTTTATGGTTCTGCAAGACGTTGGGATCGATTAATTCCCGGAAGTTTTCTATGGTCGTCACTACGCGAGCGTGACGTGAGATACCTTACCAGATTCTCCGGGGCGTTCGACTCTGATAACAAGAGTGGAGGACCCAAAAGGGCGCCTCTATAGTTACGTCAGGTGGATTAATAATGCTCCTCTATAGAGCTATATTTCTTTAAATAAATCGGGGCTTCCCCTGATTATATTTTATGCATAACTAAAACTGTTGAATCGCTTAACCGTAATTTGATCTTAGTTGTTCTCAGGTCAACTGCAGTCCATTGTCATGCAGCAGTTAAATAAATACTTAGTTTCAAAATATAATAAACGAATGTTACGTCAGTAAAAAAAGAAGTTGTTATGTTAAGTGTCGTTGAGGCTATTTTTATTTGCATTAGTTGTTAAGCAACACTCAATGAAGATAAGACTAACGATGAGTGCTTTTTACTTGTTAAATTTTATAAAGATGTATCCCTTATCTACAAAATGTAAATAGTTTGTAGAACGAATACTTTATTATTATTTAAAATCGTGATATGATAACAAAGTTAGGCAAACTTACAAATACGTTAGGTATGTAACAGCTAATATATGTACATACATTATGCTCAAATTGTTATATTAAACTATTTTAAAGCGTAAGCTCAGTAGATTAAAACTTTGAGGTCGAAAGCGGATATCACCTGATAACAAGGGGCGTCGACCTGAGATTTTAACTTGTCTAACACCATCCTAAATTGGGCAATACAGTTTGAACATAGTGTTTTATCGCAAACATTAATTATGTTTTAGATAAAAGAAAGTGAAGTACTCTAGCGCAAGATCATAAGGTCAATACTAACCAGTGTGGTTCTAAATCGAAATTCGAAACACACATAAAAATAGTATTGTAATGTGGCAAAAAGGCCAAAAGACGGTCCACTTTTTGAAATGGGCCTCTTCGGAAAATTATACTTAACTACAGATCTTGCACTAATCGCATGTTACGGCAAAAACAGTAATTTATATCGACGTTTGATCTTTTAACGGACCCATAAAGTTAACCTTATACTCGGAGATTTTCCTTTACTATTTATACCTCATACAATATATTTTAAGGTTTTTTATGACGGAGATTATGAACAGATTTGTGCGTAAGCATATTCAGTAGCGTACCATGCGGCTGTTTATTGGTTTAATTACGCTGTAAACATCGATGCGATCACCATTATCAGGGACAGGGCTTTATTGTCTTTCTAACAGTGTAAGCTGGCTAATCTGGCTGGGGATAATTTCGCTATTTTCATTTTTATGTTTTGTTGACTTTCACATCACATACTGTCACTATTTGTCCTTTAGGCCACACACCGGCAGATCGGGCGTTTACACACCATAATGATCTACTGTCGATTGATAGGTGTTAAGGACAACCATCTGACTATAAACAACTATAAAAACATCTCACTAATACCGGGTATTCGTGTAAAAGTAACGTGCCTTCCAAAGCACTTATAATACCTACTCAAGATATTTAAACTTCTGTTCATGTTTTATCCGGAGACTATGTTGCTTAACTTGCACAATTGCAATCGGAATGAGCCAGACTCTGCGCCAACGAGCTTCTAGCACTATGTCACTCAGTACTCTACGTCAAAAATACCTGTATGGAAATATAATTACTAATTAAAACTTTAATGTATGTACCATACCAACAAATCCGTCTAGACAGTAATTTGATTATCATTATGACTTCTAATTCGTTTACCTGTGAATACTTAATACTTAGCTTATGTCGTAATATGATACAACTGCGGGTGTAAGCCACGCGTGCGTGTGTCGTGTTCCGAGCATAACGCCGCATAAGCATAAGGGCTGGTTCACACGACGGCTGACTGCATACCTTCTATGTTTTCCTTTTATTATTTATAACCAACACATTGCGTTAAAATTGACAGAGCTAACAACAAACGGAGAATTATTTTTCTCAAATGCCAATATTTGTTTAACTACTATTTTGCATCGATCACTTTGATGCTGGCTATACGCAAGAATCACTGATATTAGTCGAAGAAATGACGGACAGACGTCTGCACATCAACCTGTCCAAAACTGTTAAATTTTGTTAATTTATGTTCAACCGTATGAAACATTCATAAAGTTCAAAGTGTATTGAGGAAATTTGTCTGTTTGTGGTAGTCTGATGTGCACGCGTGTGTGTGTGTGTATACCAACACAAAAACTGATCCCATGCTTAATTTCACCTATCGCGATTGGCATCAACTTTATAAAACGTTTTCATATTTGCATGAGAACAAGAGAGAAATTGTCAATTGAGAGAGAGTCATTAGGTAATTTTTTTATAAGATATTAACGCGTAATGTGATCCATGCCTTATTTTGTTACTCAGTTGGACGACGGTTTACGACCCCTGCGTATGTGATAGACAATTTTAGATCACTGGTGTACCGCTTCCTTATTTACTTCAGTTCCTAAAATACATTTACACTGACTAAAACATACATATAACTGTTAACATAAATGTTGCCTATGTTAACTTACAAGGCATATTGTAAAATAATATACATGATGACATCGACAAAAATCGACAAATTTTTAGGGTAGGGTCTATTGCTGATATACATTACTTTTGCAAAAGAAAAAAAACGGAGTTGTCGAAAAATAAATGTTTATTCACCTAGTTAGATTTCTATATCAATTACTGTAGGTAGGTACTGTAGGTACCACAGTAACAGACTGTACTTATGCACCCTATGCACGCTACGCTAGGTACAGCAGCGCGCAAAATACGCCAGCTGCAGTTTATATTTGCGATATATAAATTTTAATTTTTATAAATATTATTTCATTCCATATATTTGTATTTTATCATTATTTATAAAGATTACAATGTCCTCTAAAATTGTCTCGACTGTTGACAAAATCATCCTGTAGTTATTTAAAAAAAACATTCAACAACACTAATGCTTTAAAAGTAAATGTGATACTACGATTGCATTTAATAATGTTTATGAGGACAAATATATGGTATAAGAAACGAGGGAGAATAATACATCGGTGATGGGTTGCTAGCCTGATCGCCTGATGTGCGAGTATCTTGGAACCCTTGTCCCTTAGTGATATATAAAAAATATATTGATAATGCACTGCTATCACAGTATTAATAATCGTGCCAACTCTTCCGGAAAACTACTATACCAGTGCTAGGTGTGGGTTCACCTCAGAAGTGAAACGTGGTTACGTGGTTATAACTACGATTTTCCGAGTTCAACCCCAACAACTCCCCGGTCGGCTACCGTCATCGCCTTAACAATTTTTTTTTGTTTGTTTGTTTTTTCCGTGTATCGGAAGGCACGTTGGTCCCACCTTTTTTTTTTTTTTTTTGAGAGTTTGCTGATTGTTTAAGCATTTTCAGCTTCACCGGGCTTTTTTTGGGGATATTTTAAAGGGTTCCTCAAGCCGTGTGAAACAAATCACCTTCGGAGGTTTTCTAGAGGGAACGGCATCGCACACTGAGGTGTGTCCCCGTACCCTACTAGATTCTCCGAGGGGTTCGGATCGGATCGGGGAGCGGAACAACCTGAGGGCGCCTCTAAAAGCTCGGACCTCGGCTCGGGTTGACCGAGCCGTAGTGATGGAGAGAAGCGCCCAGGTACATCTCTGTACCTGATGTAGAGCGCGTGTGAACCGGTTCGTCGTACCCTTGTTCTGAGTACGGTGTCTTGGGCCTAAACTAGTGTGCATGTTTAGTGTATTCTGTAAATGTGTAGTGGCATTTTGAGGATCGGGTGGGGGGGTTGGTACCGGCTACGTTAGCAGTCGTTAACAACCACCTATCCGCACTGGGCCCGCGTTGTGGTTTCTGGCCCCATCTCTATCCAGGAAGGCTCGTGCCCAGCAATGGGGACATAAGATAAGCTGATGATAATAATTATATTTATTTTGTAATATTGATTAATGATTATTGACTATTGATTATTGATAGAATATAAAGTTAAATTATTAATTTAATTTTAATGGTAGGGTAAATTTTTTGCATGTTTAATTATTATGAATAATGGCAAAATACGCTTAAATGACCCATTAATATTACGAACACCATGTACAACCCAGTTTGATGCACACTCATTTGATTCAACATTTGAATTTGGCTTTACTTATTTTAGTAAATTCTTTCATACACTCGGCGTCAAAAAAATCGCACCTTTTAAAAATCATCTTTAAAAATTCTTAAACCTTATGTAGAGGATAGTGTTGGGTATCATTAGAAAGGTAACAAAAAGGAGTATCAAAAAACAATTAAATTTAACTTTCTGTTTAATTATAATTATACAAACAACATTAAAATTAATAAAATAATAAAAATCCTTAATTAAGTCCTAATTAACAACAGATAATTTACAAAGAAAAATGTACAAAAAGTGTCTTAAAATTAACTTAAAATCTAGTGTTACCCCCCCTTGCCCTGATCACGGCTTCCATACGGTCCCTCATGGACCTCACCAACTTCAGGAGCTCTTCTTGAGGGATAAGCCCCCATTCTTCAATCACCGCGTCTTGGAGCTCCTGTAGAGTCGAAGGAGCTGGATCCCGAGATCGAACCTTACGTTTAAGATGGTCCCAGAGGTGCTCTATAGGATTCAGATCCGGACTTCGCGCTGGCCACTGCATCACAGAGATTTGGGACCTCTGCAAGAAGTCGCTCACGATGCCTGCAGTGTGAGCGCGAGCGTTGTCGTGCATTAATGTGAACCCCTCGCCAAAAGATTCGGCAAAGGGGACCACATGCACTTCCAGGACCTCAGTGACATAGCGGCGAGCAGTCAGCGACCCTTGTCCGCGAGCACCTCCAGTCCGGGAGACGCAGACAAGGTCGGTTTTGCCGGCAGCAGACATACCGCCCCAGAACATGCAGGATCCGCCACCATATTCCACCGTCTCCTGGATGCAGGCTTGGGCGAAACGTTCACCCTGCCTCCGGTATACTCTTCTCCGTCGGTCGTTGCAGAAAAGACACACTCGCGTCTCGTCTGAGAAGAGAACAGCTCTCCACTGCTCAAGGGTCCAATCGACGTGGTCACGAGCAAACTGCAAGCGGGCTCGCCGATGCGCTGCAGTCAATTTTGGACCCGTAGCAGCTCTGTGGGCCGCTATCTTCTTCTCCTTCAATCTTCTTCTAACCGTAGATACGCTTACGGTGCGTCTGCGAACTGCCTGGAGCTGCTGTTGCAACTCAACAGCGTTGGAGAAACGATTTCTCAAAGAGTTCGACACAACGAACCGGTCGTCTCTTTCCGAAGTGCAGCGACGTCTACCCGAACCGTGTCTGCGGATATAGCCACCGGTCTCTATGAAGCGCTGGTACACTCTTCGAACGGAATAACGGCTCAGGTTCAGTTGCCGGGCGACATCACACTGCCGCACCCCTGATTGCAGTAGTGCAACCACTTGAGCGGCTTTATCAGCTGTGGTATCCATCAAAATCTGTGCGTGTGTCCTCTTCAACGGTTGAATAGCGAATGACCCACATTGAACCCGTGTTGACCGTTTTATACCCACAAAGGAAGCGCAACTAGCAACTCTCACGGGTAGCAAAATTTGCATCGAATTTTTGTGACACTTTATTTGTTGCATTAGGTTTTATTTGATAATGAAAAGTAATGTTTTTTATTAAGTTAATTAAGTAACCTTGTAAATAAAATCATAATTAATGCGACTGCATGTGCATATCAAGAGTAAATGACATTTGAAAGTGATTTTCTAAGAGGTGCGATTTTTTTGACGCCGAGTGTAGAAGTTATAGTATTCTCATGATAACGAAGAAAAATATTTATAGCGACAAGGTTCTAGTGTTTTGAGATACCGTTTGTACTATTATAGCAAAACTAAGAACAGTAGGCACAGATCGCCAGTAAGCTTTTTATCGTCTGAACTTTGACACCGTAACCGTCTTTTCAGAATGAACCCTTATCGGCGCGAAAGCGTTCATTCACAGCGATGCTGACGCACTCGACAGCACTAAGATTTTTGTTTTTACTCAGCCCATTTTACTTCATCCTGCCCTATACTCATGTTATCTGGGGTCAGCGCAAAATTTTATTATCTTCCACTCTTCTCTTATTGCCGTCTCCCTTCTCCCTTCATTAATATCAACATCCCTCACACAATCCATTCATATGTTTTATCTCTTTCGTCTCCTCTATTCCTGAATTCTTATATTCATACTTCTTTAGTTACATGCCATTAGTATGTTCTATTAATGTTTATAAATTAATTAATTACGACAATTATCATGAATACCTGTGTGTCTCTTTATTCGCTTTTATTACTGTAGAGTAAATTCAAAGAAATTTTATAGTTAATATTCGAATAATTTTCACGCTTATATCAAGCACTATCTTAACCTAGTATGTTTTGAATAAAATAGTCAATTCCCGAAAAGACATCGACTACAATGAATAGTGATTGTCCCACATTGATTCAAACTCGCAACGTTATTACATCATTGGTATTTAGATACATCTGATAATCATCAAATAAGAAAGAACTAGCTTCAAATTATCTTCTAAACTCTTACCGCCTTACACATAAACAAACAATAAGGTTCGAATAGTTATTCCGTGTTTTGTTCCTGTCATGTAAACGTCATTTCAAATTAGAGTAAAAGAGACAAAACACGGAATAACTATTCGGACCATATTCTGTGTTCCCTTTTAAGGGGGCTAATGTTAAATTACTAATATACCTAATAGAGGGATAACATTCCCGTCTCCGTGTCAACTTGACACTGATAAGGGGTTATCGGTGGGCTGTCGAAATTGTTACATGTTATCTATCGTAGTTAAAGAGGCCGCTTATTATTTTAACTAGTCAGTAGGTGACGTCATCTTTACATGGCTAGTTAAACCCACATTGTAATTAGTTACCACACTTATTGTACTTGGATGTATCTCATATTGAGTAAGACTCAGATTCATAACATATATCTTTAAAAATGTCAGAGTTTATTTAATGACTTCTAGCTAACTTCCATTTTATTACAACGGTAATGATATCATGCCTAAATACTGCTTAACGAAACTTGCGTAATAATATTTCCTAGAAGTCCTTTCGTTTTAAATACAGACGATTGATAGTCTTCTGTAGAGTTTGAATACATGAACAGTATATTATACAGTTTGCATTCAGTGAGACAAAATATATCTTATTATATCCATTATAATATGGTAATGCTAATCAATTCTGTCTCAACATTTTCGTTTGACATTTAAGACCCTACAAACCTGAGAAATTAATGCCGCAAATAACTGCCAACATTCAGTTGTGAAATGGCAACCTAATTTCCGTTTACGCAGGCACGCATAAAACGATAAGGCTGAATTTGTTAGAGCATACTGGGTAACATCATAACATCGCAGGTAGCATGTGGTTACTGCATTGAAGTGGAACCTTTTGAATTGTCCTTACAATACCGGGCATTCACTTCATTAAACAATACGGGGCCATCCTTTGTGAGACCCCTTTGTAGAGACAGATTTTTGAGTTGAGTAAAACAAATATCTTATTACCATATGGGTAGGTAGGTATATAGGTACTGTTAGCGGAAATGTGTCGCGCCTAGATGGAAGGGGTTGCTGTGGTGGAGGGAGTAACGCTGTCACGAACATAAAACCAGATGCGCAGCGCCTCCGGGTCACTTTTTCGTCGAGCTGCGGTTGTGATCACTTGCTAAGGGGATACTCTGTCCGTTCGTCTATTGAAATTGCCTTCTCTGTTTAAATTTTGCTTTATTACCATTTGAGTCGATTTAAATAAGAAATTGTTAATTTTAGAATTAAACTGTAGCTTGTAATGTTTGTGTTTTTTTAATAAATACGTTTAAGATTCCTAAAATCAGAAGTGGGATAGTACTCTCATGTTTTATGCCTTCTTTAAGTTTTGTTTCCTGCACTAGTAAATCAGTTTCGTAATTTTTCTCAAATAGTCAAATCAAACGATTGCGTTAACATTTTGTTCATTGAATTTCTCGGGTGGCAATAGGTTATCGGTGTGGAACTACTGTAAGTACGTACATTAAAAGATAAGTGTTGAAGAAAATCTGGTGAGTTTTTAATCTAACTACCCTCATTCGATATTTTTTTCTTTTTCTTTCGCATTAAGGTAATTAATTGTGTTTAAATACTTGTTTGAACGTGTTTTATTTATTAGATCTGTAGATCTTTTTGATTTGGAGCTTGATATTACTCGTAACCTGTTTAATATTTTAGCAAATAAGCTTACAAGGAGTGATTGTTGTTCTTTTCTTTACATAAGTGCAGATTTATAATCTTTTTCTCGCTTTGCGTTAAAATCATGCCTAATCATAATCGCCGAAGTAGAAGTCGGTCAAGAAACAGAGATTCTACGTCACGTTCTAGGCATACTCGAAGGCGACATGACTCGCCTCGAAATGAATTTAGACTTCAAATGCAACTAATTCTAGATCGGCTTTCATCATTGGAGGACCAGCGCGGCCGCTTTCGCCCCGACCGTGCCTTTCGGTGGTTGGCGAGTCGTCTTCACTACCCGCGCAGAACCAAGTGGCTGACACCGTGCATCGGGAAGGCGCATCAACACCGCCGTTATCCGAGCGCCCGAGGCAGCGAGCGGTTGGTGAAGATTCGGCTGGAAAGCAGCGTGCAGCATCGGTGGCTCAGTCGTCACCGAGACCTCATTCCGTGAGTGCTACTACCGATCGCGATGCAACTGCGACCGATAGGATCATCGACGCGATACATTCCATCAATACAATGGTAAGACCAAACCAATTTTATTATATTTCGAATTTTGACCCTAGTGTCAACGATATAGACGTTTGGTGTGAGGAGGTAGATCGCGCAAAAAGTGTTAATGGGTGGAATGATAACGAATGTTTGTCTCGTATAGGTCATTGCCTTACATTGTCACTAGCGATCGTAGCTGAAGTAATTTTAAGATCGAATTTAAACCTTTATGCTCTAAAAAGCCTGATGTTGCAAATATTTTGTATGAAGTGTTGAGTATTAATTCTGACTAATTCGGGTTTTCCTATCAACCTGAAGAGATGTTCATTTCTGTCCACTAAAATAGAATGTCTAGGCCGTACTAGAAGTCAGGGTCAGGTTCAACCGAGCGAGCAAAAAGTAAAAGCACTGGTGGAGGCTCCCGTTTGCAAGACTGTCAAACAAGTTCGCCAATTTCTCGGTTTGGCTAGTTACTCCCGCCGATATATTGCTGCATTTGCTACTAGAACATCTCCCATCGCCAAACTAACTAAAAAGGGCGAGCCATTCATTTGGGGTAGTGAACAAGAGGAAGCACGGCAACATATAATCTCACAGTTAACTAGTGAGCCTGTTTTAGCCATATATGATCCCAGTTTACCAATGGAAATTCACACGGATGCTAGTTCCATTGGTTATGGTGCAGTGCTTCTTCAAGTTCACGATAAAGGTTATAAACGTAATGTGGGGTACTTTAGTAAAAGAACTCGGGGAGCTGAGCCTAAATACCATTCTTACGAGCTTGAGACCTTGGCTTGAGATCAAACCCAGCAAGATGCATCGGTGAACACTGGACGAAAGCTTCCCAGAATATTTGTAACTAACTCTTTTGTCTTTGTTATCAAACAGGCACAAGCAACCGGCAAGCTCGATTCTGGCATGCGCGGTCCCTACCGCGTAGTCAAGGCGCTTCCCCATGGGCGGTACGAGCTGCAGTTAGTTACTGGCTCGTATGGAAAGACGACCCAGGCCGTGGCAGAGTACATGGTGCCATGGCGAGGGGAATGGACTCCTGACACGTGTGCTGCATACTTCGAGAGTGTTCAGACAGATGGTGCAGGCCACAAGGATAGCTAACGTCGTGCTTCCTCCTTGCTGGTGCTGTGATCAGCGCAGGCCATAAGGACAGCTAACGTCGTGCTTCCTTCTTATTGGTGCTGTGTTGTTTGACAAAAAAAAATAAAACTAAAACATCTAGAAAAATATAATTAGACAAAGTAGACATAGGGAAATAAAACTAAAACATATAGAAAAATATAATTAGACAAAGTAGACATAGGGAAATAAAACTAAAACATATAGAAAAATATAATTAGACAAAGTAGACATAGGGAAATAAAACTAAAACATATAGAAAAATATAATTAGACAAAGTAGACATAGGGAAATAAAACTAAAACATATAGAAAAATATAATTAGACAAAGTAAACATAGAGAAATAAAACAAAAACAATCAATAAATAAAACATCTTTAGCATAGTTATTAGACCCCTAATTAATTAAACGTTAATATAATTAAACAACTGCCGTGACAGGTTAAATCATTAAGACTTAGTTGCAGACGCCTGTCGTGTAGTGTTGTCACAGAATAGATAGGCAGACTCGATGCCTCTGTCTATGCTGCTCATGGAAGCCTGAAGCCTTCACGAGACGTGCGATTCAGTGATGCCTCCGTCTCGATGAAGTTGAGAGACGTGCGATTCAGTGATGCCTCCGTCTCGATGAAGTTGAGAGACGTGCGATTCAGTGATGCCTCCGTCTCATTGGTTTGAGAGACGTGCGATTCAGTGATGCCTCCGTCTCATTGGTTTGAGAGACGTGCGATTCAGTGATGCCTCCGTCTCATTGGTTTGAGTGACGCGATTCAGTCATTCAAACTCGATTGTTGTGTGTCCCTGTAAATTCGAGAGGGGACGCCCTCCGTGTCTGAATGTTCACAGAGGCAGTTGCAGGACACGCATCGTGGTCAGAGTCAACAAAAATTGGTAAACTGAGAGCTCTCAGACATGGGTTTTGTCTTTTCTTGATAAAATTACAATGAGTATGTGAGAGATGTATGAAAGAGTTTTGCACAAGTTTGACAAAAAAATAAGCTAACGTCGTGCCTATGTTTTTTTGTCGACCGAGATTACTAATGTCGTGCTTGATCTCTGGTCTGGATTTGTTGTATTTTTGTTGTGTTCTAAAGACTGTGAGTGTAGAACTCTTTAGCACATTGCTAAAGAGATACTTATAGATGTCTCACACTTGTTTATTTCTGTTATCAGGCGCAGACGAAAATGAGGAGTCCACGCCTGAGCAAAATGCCGAGGGTTGCAGCGTGCCTGAACCCGTACCCAGCACTTCAAATGCCAGAGCAGCAGGTTCAGAGCATGCAGTGGAGTTCTGTCACACGCCCATAGAAGAAAGCATGTCTGAACCCATGCCAAGTACTTCTGGTTCTAATACAGCTGGTCAACTCCAGACGGAGGAGAACGAGGACGTTCTCCAGTCAGGAGAGGCCGTGTTAGCGGAAATGTGTCGCGCCTAGATGGAAGGGGTTGCTGTGGTGGAGGGAGTAACGCTGTCACGAACATAAAACCAGATGCGCAGCGCCTCCGGGTCACTTTTTCGTCGAGCTGCGGTTGTGATCACTTGCTAAGGGGATACTCTGTCCGTTCGTCTATTGAAATTGCCTTCTCTGTTTAAATTTTGCTTTATTACCATTTGAGTCGATTTAAATAAGAAATTGTTAATTTTAGAATTAAACTGTAGCTTGTAATGTTTGTGTTTTTTTAATAAATACGTTTAAGATTCCTAAAAGTACTATTATTATTTAGTTTTAATAACTTGTCAAATTATTATAGTTGTTGGTAGAATTTTCACGCAGAACCCTTCTGGATGGCTCTCATAACTATTACTATCAGTCGGCAGTATGTTTCTCAATGATCTTTTCCGGTTTAAAGAGTATGCAATCCAATAAAATAAAGCGCTTAGCCATAAGAACTACGGCTAAAGGGCAAACTTTACTCATTTTTGAAAGCATTAACAGGCAGCAGGTAACATAGTTTGCCCATATTAGTATAATAAAAGATATATAAAAAGTATCATTAAATTACCTTGTTACTTAAAAACTTGTGAACACAGAGTCTGGTTAGCAATATTAATGAAGACCTTTATAAGCGTTCAAACGTTCATTATTGTATAAAGTTACGTCATTCGGTTCTAATGTTATTTTGAGATTATGATTAATCCATTCAAGTGCAAAGTGTACGACTAGGTTTAATCACATATCCATATATCTCGAGCACCATATATAAAAAAAACGTTAGACATATTTTTTTCACACTCGATTGAGTGACATTAACAGGCATGATGATAAGCGGGCACCGCAGGGAATAGTGTATAGTTAGAACTATATGGGTATAAAATGTTTTTGTTTTTTTTAAGTATATAATTTTAACGCAAATTTTGTTGCGAAACAAATTACAAAAACAAAAATGTTGAAAAAATTTCCACGAGCAGGATTTGAACCTGCACCCTTCTGACATGTCTTCTGTCATTAACATCTGATCATAATATTTTTACAAATACTAAGGAACAGTTAAGAAGTAGGCAAGCTATTTATAAAATGTTTTTCTTTTGTTTATATAATTTTAACGCAAATTTTGTATGTCAAGTATGTCAGAAGGGTGCAGGTTCAAATCCTGCTCGTGGAAATTTTTTCAACATTTGTGTTTTTATATGGGTATAATTTGCACATTGCCATTACCAGCCCCTGATGCCCTGGTTATGACTTTTTTTTGGAGAGAGAATGCTGATTGCCTCTGACGGCATTTTCAGCTTCACCGGGCTTGTTTGGGGGCGGCGATGAACGTAAAGGGTCCCTCAAGCCGTGTGAAACGAATCACCTTCGGAGGTTTTCTAGAGGGAACGGCATCGCGCACTATTGCTCGTCCCCGTGCCCTACTTTCGGATCGGATCGGATCGGGTAAGGTTATGACTATGTACAGTCCAGTCCACCTCACACCCTTTAACCATTAACTGGCTTGGCGGTAGAAACGAACTAACATAACTGGTTGTAGACCACATTATGTATAGTATGAAGAGCTTACTTATCGTGCAGACTGCGTAAAAGATGTTAATATAACAAACTGTTAATATAAGAAATAATATTAGATAACTATTAACGCAATAGAACTAATGATAAACTTTAAATAGCGAAAGAAAATGTAATTGTTGAATGTTTGATATAACCCAGTACTTAAAGTGGACGAAGTTGAGAGTAATAACGAGCAATAAATAAAATAAATATATTTATGCGTGTTTTTTGCATTCAAATCGAGGTATTTTTACTGTAAAGTAAAAGTTTGCCTTGTTCCGTGTGTTTCGAATCGAGGTTGATTTTATTATATACGTATCACACATAGCGAAGATACATAATAAATGTAGGAATCATAATCTTGCAGACTTTGGAGAGGCATTAGTGCAATTAATTATTATTTTATTTTTATCGAAACAGCAACAGCTGTGATACAACTCAAAACCAAAAAAATATATCAAATAGCCAATAACAGGTCCTCTTTGATTAATGATACGTTTACAGGACTATGGCAATGTAGCTACATTTCCGTAGTCGTATAACGTAAATAAACTTATTTACGTTTCTAATTGAAAGTTCCCATCTGTCCCCAAACGAGGACAGACGCGTGGGAAAACAGAAATCGGCATAGACGATATTTAACAAAAAAATAATTGAAATGGCCTTGTATGTAAATATTAAGCGACGATCTGAGCTGCGTTGTTCGGGCTGGGCCCCGGCGGCCGGCGCAGCGGCGGCGGCGGCAGATCGCGAATGCTTTATCGGGCGGATGTGCGGGCGGAAGGCCGGCTCCGCGGTATCGTATCGGTCGCATGACCGCCAGATCTAAACATCGTTAGCCCTGCGACCCTTTTGTCTCTTATTGGTCATCTGTGTCATGTATTAGCTTAAAAACATGTTACGTTTAAATTTTTAAAATTGTAAAAAGTAGGCTGATAAATATATAGCATTAAACGATAAATCTCTAATTCCACCGCTAAGCATCACGTTTCTTAACTTCTGGAAAGTTGTGTTATCTTACAAAACTCGAGAAACAACTGTTCTGAATTTACTATGATTGTTGTTTACAAATACTGGCAAAACAAGAAACTAGTAACGTTATGGTACCTACGAAAACAATAGGATACATTGAAAGTTAATACTTTACACGGATCTACTAGTGTCCATTTTATATTTTATTTTATCTTGCTGTTTTGATACGGTCTTTAGTAGCAGGGACATGTTGGTGGTCATAATATTAATTTATAATAAGGTATCTTAAAAAGATGAGAGAATGAGGTCTTTGGTTAAGCAATATGATGTTGGCGCTCGGATTTAAAAGCTTGTATGATTAGTTAATTCCTCGCGAATCACTCTAGGGAGAAATGAATCGTTGTTTTCTAGCAGTTTGTAATCCTCTAATTCATGCCTGCCATACTTAAACTTAACAGCCAGGAATTTACAGATGCATGGGCTCCACAAAACAAAACATTCCCGACGTTAGCTGATTGTCAGGAACGTGATAGTCACCCTTGGACTTTGAGGTACCTATTGAGTGAGTTATAGTAGTAGTCGTAGTGAGAAGGTAAGATTTGTATTACGTACTTAATGAAGTCTTGCAAAAGGGGACTTGCAGTAAATTTTTACATTTTTTTTTAGGTAGCATAGCGGTCAGTGCATCCGCCCGTATTGCGGAAGACCCAGGTTCGATTCCTGGCTGGGTCGAGTGGGCGTTTAATTTTGTCACTGTATCTTATAAATTTTATAAAGGGACTTGCAGTTTTACGTCGTTTCAAAAATTCGTGGTAGAAAATAAAGTTTTGTGAAAGGTCAAGATTTTTATACAGTATTATATATCTTACGGGTTAGCACAGTGCCTTAATCTCACCTGAAGTTAAGTGATGATAAGGAAAGGCCACGTTAAGAGTAAGTCTTTAATTATTTATTTATTAACAAAACATTTTATAGTACCTAAATATCTTTTTATTCAATAATAATTAGGGCTGAGATTTTTATAATAAAAGAACATTATATTGGTATAATTTACTGAACAGTCAATATTCCAACATTATCAAATCTAATTGAGTGTAGTCATACATAATTATCTATTCTTGCCCTTAAATAGGACAAACTTTCTAATGAACAACTAAAGGTCTGTTTATCGTAACACGAAAGCACAGATAAGTAAAAAGTACTGAGACGAAAGGTTTGCGAGAAAGCGCGTGCGCGCAGTCACGTGGCTCGCGGCCTGTCGTCGGGGGAGTAGGAGGAAGGGTCCTGTTGCCATAATAATGACCAAAACAAAAAGCGCATCCCGAAATGCGTCGTTATTTTTGTTGGTTAGCGCCCGTTTCGGAGAACGGGTGGCGGGCGCGCGGGCGGGAGCGGTCGTCGCCTCGCGCAGGGCCGCATTACGGATAACTAGTTTTGGCCAAACAAAAAATTGGTTGTGTTAACCATTGCTATCGCAACTATGCTAAGCTTTGACATACCTATTTGTTTTATTGCATGTAACTGCTAAACTGATTAATAAAAATATTAGCACGGGTTTCGAAGACGTAGAAATATTAAACTTTGAAAAATAGGTATATTGTTCTGCTTACAATTTTAAAGCTAACAGGTGTTATGAAAACCAATTACCGCGAAAGTATCACACACTCTGATTTTAGACCTGTAAAATATTCATAAATACTACCATAATACAATACTAAACTAGGTAATGGAGAGAAAGTCTAGCTGCAAGTCGGTCAAGCTAGCTAACTGGAAATAACTTATTACAATTGAAAAAATCCCAAAACTCAGTTAACTGCAATAATTAGAGTATGTATCTTTTATATTGATTTAAACAATGAAGAATGAAATTTAAGAATTAAGAAAAGAAGCGGGCAGAACTTTTGTATCTTCTAGGTTTAAGATACTTTTTGTGATACACCCAAAATTAATAAGTATTTGTTGGATTTCATGATCCCGGCCGTCAGAGAAACTTAAATTGTTAACTTTTAATTATTTTATTTATGATTTTGCGTGTCATGATTTGGCTACTTGCAGCGGTTCCCTCTTGTCATTTCTATGTTGAGAAAGCTTTGATGTTTGTGTTCGAAGTTCAGTGCTGTTTTTTGTGGAAAAATAAAACTGTCTAAAATTATTTTTTGCATTGAAAGGTTCCATTATGCAATGTAATCGGAACAATAACAACAATAACAAGTTGGTAGCTTGACAGATGATGCATCTTTGGGTAATTTCTGTCTTTTAAATTTTTAACAGAATTAATATTTTGTTTTAACACACAAAAGTATGTTTGCATACGAAATTATAAAAAGTATGACTCTGACTGGATTAATAGTTTTCAGTTAATTTTATAAGTACATCTGGTTCAATCTGAATGAGAAAGCTTCAAATAACGAGTCATTCATAAGTACCATATCTGAATGCGGCCCTGCGTATGTAGGGCAGCGGGGTGGCAAGCGGGTATAGGGGGGCGTTCGACGGCGCGAGAGTGGCGGCGGCGAGCCGGCCAGTGCAGTGAGCGGCGCGCGGAGAGCCCGGATCGAGGCATGGCTCTGCGCGCTTTGTTTATCGTGTGCGCGCTTATCGCCGGCGGCGGCGCCGTCTACAACAGGGAGCGCGACCGCCAGCGCGCTGACCCTCGGCTGCTGGACCGAGCCTGCGAGCTCAGCTCCTGCTACCCCGCCACGGGTAACCTGCTCATCGGACGCGAATCTCGACTTTTCGCCTCATCCACGTGCGGCGTCCACGGCCGCGAGCGCTACTGCATCGTCTCGCATCTGGAGGACCGAAAGAAATGTTTCTGGTGCGAATCCACCAACAACACCCTAAACAACCCGACCCTGAACCATCGGATACAGAACATAATTTACAAGTTTTATCCGGGAACTAGAAGTAAATCTTGGTGGCAATCAGAAAATGGTAAAGAAAATGTTACAATCGAACTGGATATGGAAGCAGAATTTCACTTGACCCATCTGATTATTGCGTTTAAAACTTTTCGACCGGCAGCTATGTTAGTGGAACGATCGTTTGATTTTGGAAAAACTTGGCGCGTTTATCGATACTTTGCGTATAATTGTGATGACTCGTTCCCTGGCGTTCCGAAACATTCTCAACGATCTTTGACCGAAATTGTCTGTGAATCCCGATACTCGGGGGTTGCTCCGTCCACTGAGGGTGAAGTTATCTTCCGGGTTTTGCCACCAAACATAAATGTTACGAACCCCTACTCCGAAGAGGTGCAAAACCTATTACGAATGACGAATCTACGAATAAACTTTACGAAACTACATACACTTGGTGACGATCTACTAGATAACAGAGCTGAGATACAAGAAAAATACTACTATTCCATATATGAAATGACTGTTCGCGGTTCGTGTTCCTGTTATGGGCATGCATCTCGGTGCTTGCCCATGCCGGGAGTTGAATCTAAAAACAATATGGTGCACGGCCGTTGCGAGTGTACTCATAACACCCGAGGACTGAATTGTGAATATTGTGAAGATTTTTATAATGACCTTCCGTGGCAACCAGCGGTAGGTAAAACTTCCAATGCGTGTAAGCGGTGTACATGCAATAATCATGCAACTACTTGTCATTTTGATCCTGCGGTTTACAACAAAACTGGAAAAATAAGTGGCGGAGTGTGTGATAATTGTCAACATAATACAATAGGCCTGAACTGTGAGCGGTGCGAGCCTAAGTACTATAAGGACCCTAACTTAGATATACAAAGTCCGGATATATGTAAACAGTGCGACTGTGATCCTGATGGCACTACTGATAAAGAGGTTCTTTGTGACGATGAGACGGATCCTGTGTACAATAAAACTGCTGGCCGCTGTCTCTGCAAACTAAATGTAGACGGATCGAGATGTGATAGGTGTAAGGACGGTTATTGGAATTTTGACCCAAAAACTGTAGATGGATGTATTTCATGTACTTGTAACAGTCTAGGTACTATAAATGAAAGAGGGTGTGATCAGTTAACTGGAAATTGCTTCTGTAAACGTCATGTCACAGGCAGAAATTGTGATCAGTGCTTACCAGAGTTCTTTGGTCTGTCTGACACCGACGATGGCTGCTTATCTTGTGACTGCGATGTTGGAGGTTCAATCGACAGAGACTGTGATGTTATAACGGGACAATGCAAATGTCGTCCGAATGTGACGGGACGTCGCTGTGATCAGCCGATTCAAAATTTCTTCGTGGGAGCTCTTGATTCAATTGTTATTGAAGGTGAATCGAGTCAGTGTGACTCTCAAATTGATGATAACGCTATTCAAAGTCAGCTATGTCATGTTGTGATAAGAGAAAATTTCCCTGAAGGCAAAGAAACTTGGACAGGACCTGGATTTATGAAAATACCAGAAGGTAGTACCTTAGTGTTTGTTGTAAATAATTTAAAAACAAGCATGAATTATAACGTTTTGATTAGGTACGAACCCCAATCCTCTGTGAACTGGGAAGAAGCAACTATCTTAGTGAAAAGACCTTTACCCATTGATTTTGATTCACCTTGCGCAAATGTCCGCCCTGAAGATGATACTGTATATACTAATTTACCTGCCAATCAACGTAGCGTCCTTGTAAAACCCGCAGTTTGTTTAGAGAAAGGTAAAGAAACTGAAATCAGGATTTATCTGGGAAGGCAAGACGGACGTACTTCAAATTCAAGAGCATCTGTTTTGATTGACTCCATTGTTCTAATCCCATCATTCGAAGATTTACCATTTTTAGCGAATAGAAGTTCAATGAGGGAGGAATTTGATCGTTATGATTGTGGTAACTCATACTATTACAGTTTAAATAGGGATACTGTTCCAGAAATATGTAAAAAATACCATGCTAGCATTGGGTTTTATATACGAAATGGTACAGAATCATGCCAGTGTGACCCATCAGGATCAAAAAGCCATCAGTGCAGTCCTTACACTGGATACTGTCAATGTGTGGAAAATATTGTTGGGCCGAGATGTGACCGTTGTGCACCTGGAACATATGGCTTCAGCAAATTTGGTTGCAAGCGTTGTGATTGTAATAGCATTGGATCACTGGATAATTTCTGTGATGCAACAAGTGGACAGTGCAAGTGTAGAGCAAACACTTACGGACGCGCATGCGACTTATGTCAACCGGGATACTTCAACTTCCCTAATTGTCAACAGTGCGACTGTAATGGACACGCAATGGAATGTGATGATAAAACTGGAGCTTGTAGGGAGTGCAGAGATTATACCGAAGGCCATCGTTGTGAACGATGTGTAGAAGGGTTTTATGGTGACCCACGTCTTGGCGTGGATATACCTTGTAGATCGTGCCCTTGTCCTGGTGTTATAAATGATCCAAACAAAAGCAGTCACGCTGACCGATGTGAGTTAGATCCAGAAACAAAAGACGTCGTCTGTGATTGCAAGGAGGGCTACGCTGGACTATTGTGTGATGTTTGTGCTGATAACTACTATGGAGATCCAGTCAAAGGAACCTGTGAAAAATGCGAATGTAATGACAACATTGATATTACAAAACCAGGCAATTGTGATCCATATACCGGAAAATGCTTACAGTGTCTGCATAACACGGCAGGGGACAATTGTGAAGTTTGCCAAACAGGCTTTTACGGTAACGCATTAGAAAAAGCATGCTATAAATGTAACTGTTCTGTTTTGGGAACAAACTTAACCATAGGAAATTGCGATGGTGTAGCTGGACAATGCCCTTGTTTCAATAATGTAATGGGAACAAATTGCGATCAATGTACAGAAAATCATTGGAGAATAGCATTAGGCACAGGATGTGACCCCTGTGATTGTGATCCCGTAGGATCTTTATCTCCTCAATGCAACCCATACATTGGAAAATGTGACTGTAAATCGGGTCACGGTGGAAGACAGTGTGACCAATGTCAAGAAAACTTCTGGGGTGATCCTAATGAAGAGTGTCATGAATGTGAATGCAATCTATACGGATCTCTATCCCAACAATGTATGCGCGAAAATGGATCGTGTGTTTGCAAACCAGGTATTGGAGGATATAACTGCAACAACTGCGCTAGAGGCTACCTTGGCGAGGCTCCTTACTGTTATGCATGTGGTGAATGTTTTGATAACTGGGATCGGCTTATTAATGATTTGCGAGTTCAAACTGAGTCGGTTATTGCTAATGCAGGTAAAATTAAATTAGTTGGTGCAACCGGAGCTTACACTAGAGATTTTGATGAAATGACAAAGAAATTGTCAGATGTGGAAAATATGCTTTTAAGCGCTAAACAGGGTCAAACAACAGTAAGAGATCTATTAGCCAATATAACTACTTTACAAGATCACTTAGCTACAGCGGACAAAAAAGTTAAAGAAAGCAACGATAATCTCAATGCAATCACTTCTAAAATTAACTTGGGTAACGTCACGTTAGATGGATTAAGAAATAGTATCGAATTGCTTAAATTTAAGACTGTTGATTTAGGCAATAATGCAACAAAATTACAAGAAGCTAATTTAGAAGGAGCTCTTAATCTAACTCGTGAAGCTAAACAGAGAGCAACTAAAGCGTCAGATGAAGCTGAAGGTGTACAAACAATAATAGCTAATACTGACAGGCAAATCAAAAATACAGACCGTCTCATTGAACTACAGTACACTCATTTTAATAACACCCAAAATGACAACGATAAAAAGCTAGACGATTTACAAAGTCAACTATCTGACTTAGAGTCGCGGCTGCCAAAGTTGAATGAGAAGATGTGTGGTCAAGAAAGTGATAGTTGTGACATATGCGGTGGAGCAGGCTGTGGAAAATGTGGTGGAATATCTTGCGACCTAGGAGCTGTTACTAAAGCAGAACAAGCATTAGATTTCGCTAATAAAACAGAACATAGGATTAAAGAACACGAACTTACTGCAGAAGATTTGTTTAGATCAATTTCGCAGGTAAAACAAGATACTGTATCTGTTCGTTCTCGAGCAAAGGATTTATTCAATAGAGCCAACGAATTCAAATCGTCAGCTGAGAGAGTTACAAACGAAAGTGTCGAATTAACTGCAGAATTAAAAGACTTTTTGTCAAATACTTCTAACACGCCAGCTGATGTAAGGACATTAGCTAATGATATATTAAACTTGTCAATTAGAATTGAACCAAAAGAAATTACAGAGTTGTCTCAAAGAATTAATTCTACCGTTTCACAACTGACAAATATTGAAAACATAATAACAGAAACTAAACCGGATCTAGAAAGAGCTAAAGCTTTGAAACAAAATGCTACAGCCGTTAATAAAGCAGCAAATCTTACTTTGGAAATGGCGAATAAAGTTTTACAAGCTTTAGATGAAGCACAAGCTGCACAAGACGCGGCAGAGAACGCTATAAACAAAGCCAACAGTGACATTGAAGCAGCAAATAGTGATTTGGTTCCCATAGCCCAGGAAACAGAACAAGCCCAGAAAAAAGCTAATGAAACAAAAGATGAAGTAGAGGGATTGAGACTACGTCTTTCAGATTTACAAAAAGACATACTGAAAATTGAAAGTGATGCAGAACAAGTAAAACAAGAGGCTAACGATGTTGTCAATCGTGCTGAAGGAGCTGAACAGAAAGCGAGACAACTGCGGCAGGATTTCAAACAAACAAATATGTCTCTGGCCGAGCGTGCAAGTCAAACCTCAAATTCCAGAGAACGAGCCCAACTTTTACTGAATCGCGCAACAAAGCTTGCTAGTGAAACCCAAATGCAATTAAAACAACTTGCAAACATGGAAGAATTATATAACGATCACAGTGGCCAATTAAATACACTCGAAAAAGAAATTGGAGAACTTAATTCTTTGATGAACTACTATCTATCTGAAATAACAAAACGGTCGGATTATTACAGATCATGCACGACATAATTTAATTTTGCACAGTTTGTTACCTATTTCCTGTTGTAATATGCTAAAACTGTGGTTATTGCCCACATCACTGCCATAGGTACTGCATTATAATACTTAGTGTTCAAAAAAACTATGTAGTTTGACTACATCTGTTCGATTCTATATTAAGTGGCGAATGAAATAATTGCTTAAAGTACATTTTAATTACCTTCTATTGAGTAAATTATAAAGTCGTCGTTTTATGACTACGTCAGTAATAATAAGCATGTAAGTGTAAAAATAGTTACCTATAGTAACGAACTAAGTAGCGTTGATGTTGGTTTAAACATCAGATATGTATGTACAATAATGTATAGAAGCTCTTGATTTTGTAGTTATTATACTGACTCCCTTTTTTCTGTTATCAACGCAACATATATTATAGTACTATTTTTTGTGGAATTTAATGTGCCTTCAATAGTACTGTACATTTAGTGATAAGTACTTTTTGTAAAAAACTTGATGTTTTTTAAAAATATATTATGTGTTAACTTCATGGCCTGTTTTTAAATAAGGGAATATACTCAACTTCATCATTTCGAAACTAGTAAAAATTATGAATATCATAAATGTGTGGAAATTGTTAAATTAGTTGACTAATAATTAAAACTTTTATTCCAAAGACTTTTCAAGTACAGAGTATGAATTATTTAATTATAACTTTTAACTGTTGCTCCTCTCCAATTTTTCAATTTATAGATAACTGAATGAGTGTTTACGATGTTTACTAAGTTTTAAATAACTTTCCATCCGATTTATTATATATTTTATTTTTAAAAACCTTACACATTATTATATTGTGTTGTTCATTTCGAGTAAATATATATTATTTGAATGTTATGCCGATTTTCAAGTGTTTGTTATTGTCATGCAGTGTGTAAGAGTTTTATGTATGTATTATAATAATAATTGTTTTTTACGTTAAGTTGTCTGTGCCATAATTTGTATTTTACATCTATATTTATTAACATGATGCATTTATCTGAACTCCTTAGATTAAACAAAATATATTTAATTGTAAGTTTTCTATTTTTTGTACATCTTTTCTAACTGACAATTATAAATCCAATCTATAATTTGTAGATTATGTAATGTCACGCACCGATACTTAATTGTGAATAAATGTTCAAAGAAACTTTATGACTTTTTATTTACAACCCGATAGTTTCGTTGATGATCATTTACTTGGACATGTACATTCGACCGCACAAAACTGTTTTTCAGCCTATTATATTATTATGATTACTATACAACCGTCTCTGTGTTGGAACGGTCTTAAGATCAAGAGGTTCCGGGTTTGATTCCCGGCGTGAGTACATATTATTTGATTCGGTTTGGTTGGTACCTACTAACCACGTAGTTTTTTTTTAATCATCTCACCTGATGTTATGTGATAATAAGGCCGAAGGTGGCAGCGCACTTACCAGGTATCCTCAACTACTGAGGCTACTAACATAGATGTCATGGTGACATATTTAGACGCCTTCTGATTTGCCGCTCTCGATCTAGCTAGAACATTCTGTCGAATCTAGTGAAACTACTAGATACCCTTGTCCGTGGTACCGCCTACACATCAGTCTACCACAAACTTTCAAATTTCCTCAATAGACTTTAAACTTTATGTCTTAGATTTATAGTTGAAAATGTATTGAAGAAATTTGACAGTTTTGGATATGTTGATGTGCAGGTGTCTGTACATACATGTACATGTTGACATCTACAAGGTCCGTTTGTCACAAAGACTAAGGGCCTTACAAATAAACAAAGACAAGTCCGATCCGGTCAGACAGACAGGAATAGTTATTCCGTGTTGTGTTCTTGTCATTTAAACGTCATTTCAAAGTAGAGTAAAAGAAACAATACACGGATTTACTATTCGGACCTTATTCTTTGTTTATTATTTATTTTATTTATTATTAAACATAATTAAACGGGTATAAACCCAATTACATAATTATCTTAAACCTAGGTACATAAGTAATTTGCATTTATAAAAACTAAAAGAGATACAATTTGGTAGTTAAATTCGATCCTTGTTTCTTTGTTGTTTCTTTCTTGTTTATTTGTAAGGCACTAAAGGACTATCAAGTTCCAAACTTAAGTTACACTATATACAACAAAAACCATTGTATTAACGAAAAACTTTTTTGATACTAAATAGATTATCACTAAAATGTACATTATTTTGGTTTACGTTAGTTATAAGCAAGTATGTATATGTTGAGAGCCAAATAGTTCGTTTTATTGTTGGTAACAATTAGGTACGTATTTAACTGTACAGTGGTCGAAATTGACAATTACATTAAAAAAAATGCAACATATATGTCATAAATTCTATCTTTCTGCACTCCGCCACATAAATTTAAACTACAATCTCATAATCCTCTGTAAGCGCAATGTGCTTAAGAAGGGGTACAATACAAATATTTTCTTTACGTATTAATCTGTAGATTATTATTCATCTGAATATGGGAAAATATTGCAATTCTCTTAATATAAGAAATAAAGAAATTGGAATAAAACGCGTTAACCACACATTGTTAAACTAAGTATAATATTCAAATTAATTTAAAAACTTCCTTATCAACAACTTATTCCACAACATATTTAAATGTGAGATTATATTAACAGATGGTTATACCTGGAGCCAATATTGTGCGACGACGACGGCGAGCTCGGCGTCAAGTTCCGCAAGGTGGACCAGGGGTTCCGGCAAGTGACGCGCATACTGGAGGCGGATGCACGGCTCTCGGCGCTGCTGCAGTCCGCGAGACTGCAGCCCATGCTGGACTCTATATCGGAACAACTGCACGCGTGCCAGTCGGCGTTAAACGAGTATATTGATGTGAGTGGGTTACCTACGTTTTGCTGGTAGTAGGATTTTGCCCAGTATCCTACCATTCAAGTTCCGGAAGGTGAACCAAGGGTTCCAGCAAGTGGCAGACGGCATTGAACCATTGATGTGAGTGGGTTAAAAAAAATGTCATTGAAATAATATGTAGTGTTAATTCCGCGTTCCGTGTTAGCGGAATTAACACTACATATTATTTCAATTACATTTTTTTACCATGGATTTCCGCAAAATAACGCCTGATTCCATTAATTATCGTGAGTGGGTTACCTAAGTTTAGGTGGTTTCCATTCAACCCATTCAAGTTCCGCTAGGTGGACCTAGGGTTCTGGCAAAAGTCGCACATACTGGAGGCCGACGCGCAATTTTCGGTGCTACTCTATACTGGAGCAGCTGCACGCGTGCCAGTGGGCGTTAAACCAGTATATTGATGTGAGTGAGTTATCTACGTTTAGCTGATGGTATAATTTTGCCTAGAATGCTACCATTAGTGTTCCGGAAAGTGGACCAAAGTTTTCAGCAAGTGACGCGCTTACTGGAGGCCGACACGCAGCTCTCGATGCTGCTGTCCGAGAGATTACAACCCATGCCGGACTATTTGGAGCAGCTGCACGCGTCCCAGACGGCGAGTGGTAATCCAGTATATTGTTGGGAGGGGGCTACCTACGTTTTGCTGGTGGTAAGATTTTGCTCATAATCCTACCATTCAAATTCCGGAAGGTGCACCAAGGGTTTCTGCAAGTGACGCGCATACTGGAGACAACCCGTGGTTCTTGGCGCTGCTGCAGTTCGCGTCAGTGCTGCGGGCCCCTAGGCTGCAGCTCATGCTGGACTGTATATTGGAACAGTTGCACAAGTGTGTCTTTTTATAGATTTTTACAGACCTTAAAGCGCATGATCCGCCCATTTGTTCTTATAAGCTCTTTAACACAATAAAAAAATATTTTTTACAGGAAAAACGTTCAATCTTCCCTAGACTTTACTTCTTAAGCGACGATGATCTACTAGAGTTGCTCGGACAAGCTCGTGCCGGTGCCGAGGGCAGAGAAGCGGTGATGCAGACCCACCTTAAGAAATTGTTTCCGGGCATCTCTGGCGTGAGGCTCGGTCCCGGGGGACTGTCCATTACTGCGCTGTGCAGCTTCGGCGATGACCCTCTGCAGCTTGATCACCCAGTCGATATAGATTGTGCTGTCGAGGTAATTTACTTTTAGAGAATGTTTCCTTAAAGTAATCGATGACAATCGAGTCAGCGGGTCATCTAATGGAAAGCAATCACCATCGTCCATGGATACACAACCCCATTGGAATCAAAGATGCGTTGCCGGTCTCATATAAGCTATAACTTAACAACACAGCTTATGTATTGCTTGTTATTGTCCATTAATATTGAGCTTTGCAATGACGATACTTAGCCACACCGTCAATATACTCGACTTAACTCTCCCGACGAGGTAAACTATTAATTGAGTTGAAAAGCAGTCGATATGCTTTTATGTCATGAAATAAGGGATTGTCCTTGACTGCACACTGTCACTTCTTTTTACCCTATAATTTTTATTTTATTTTATATTATTGTGTTTTCTCAAACTGCAATGATTTTCTATAGTTATGGCTGAAAAACTTAGAAAATGAGATGAGATCATCTCTACATAGCATGACTCTAAAATGTGTCGTCACAACATCTCTGCAAGTCCAAGATCCTTTTACAATGCCGACGCAGATCCTTTGCCTAGCTCAGAATATCCGATTTACTGAGCAAGCGGAAAAAGCTATTACTGCAAAAGATCTACACAAGTTGCAAGCAAACATAGAGAAAGAAAATTCTCATTATGCCTCCACTGAAATAGAGGATGAAAGTGAACGTTATAAAAGACAAGCGCTCATATTACAATGTGCTCATTACTTGTCCGTCATACATATTCTAATTCATAACAATGTTGTATCGACGAGTGACTGGCATTGGCAGAAACAGCTGAGGTAAGCAATCGTATAACATGCACATATAGCAAGTATGCTTATTATTTGATTCATAAAATGTTCCACGTAACATTATATTACCACGATGCGTTTGATAAACTTTTCTAAATAGGCAACTTTTATTTGAAGTATATTTACTAACATGAATATTACTACTTTATTTTTTGTTTTTCCTTATCCGATATTTCGGCACAGTTGCAAGCGCTATGATCAAAGGTTGCACTGATAATTGTATACTTAAGAAAACAAAAGATATGGAGGTAAAACCATTTCTCTAAAAGTAAAAAAAAAAGTTTTTAAATATATATATATACTAGCTGACCGGCGGACTTCGTACCGCTTTGATAGTTTCCATGACAACAAAACAAAGAAATCATTCGTCCGCTCAAGAACACCCGTATCCCACGATGGACCCCTATAGCAGCGCCACCTACCGGATCCAATTGTAAATCTAAACCATTCTCGACACACACAAAAAATTTCATCCAAATCGGTCCAGCCTTTTAGAAGGAGTTCAGTGACATACACAAGCACAGAAGATATTCATTAGAAATGTTGGTTTAAAAACAATATATTTATCATATTGCAGATTTTACTACCTGAGCACCAAAGATGTAGTGGCAAAAATGGGTCTTGCAACCATTCCATATTCCTACGAGTACCTTGGAGTTAACACTGGGCAATTTGTGCGAACCGATTTAGCTGACGAATGTTTTCTAATATTGACACAGGTAAATTTGTAAAGAAAGAAAGAGAATTAACAATAATTATAAATTTTGGTTATAATAATTTTACGCAAACTTTGTTGTAAAGAAATTAAAATTTGAAAATGTGTTAAAAAAAATTCCACGACCAAGATTTAAACCCACATCCCATAACATCAGGTCAGGTGCACTAACAACTATGCTGTCGTAGCTCTGTCCAGCCCACTAAAATTATTACCTTATAAGCTAAGCCTTATTTCAACACTTTTTAAAATTATAAGTTGTTATTAGGCCTTTGCCCAACAATAGGATGATACAGGCTAACTGTAACTGTAAGTTGTTACAAAAACACAATGTTGAAAAAATTTCCACGAGCAGGATTTGAACCTGCACCCTTCTGACATACCGGGTCAGGTGCTCTTCCAATTGAGCTGTCGTGGTTCCAACCAGCCCGCCGAAATTATTCAACTCAATTATTATTTATTCAATTATTCATTGAATTGGCGCCTTTGGCTTTCAAAGTAAAAAAGTAAATAGTGTTGAATAATTTCGGCGGGCTGGTTAGAACCACGATAGCTCAATTGGAAGAGCACCTGACTTGGTATTTCAGAAGGGTGCAGGTTCAAATCCTGCTCGTGGAAATTTTTTCAACATTGTGTTTTTGTAATTTGTATCGCAACAAAATTTGCGTTAAAATTATATAAACAAAACAAAAACATTTTGTAAGTTGTTATTTTGATTCTGAATTAAAAGACATATTCTTGGTTCAGCAGTACCTATTTGAATTTGCTTGTATGCTTGTTAACATTGTCTAATACTTTTAATTTTATTATTTTAGGCTTTGCATCTTGGTTTGGTGGGCAATCCATTTGGCCCTGCAGGGACGGGTAAAACGGAGTCGGTGAAAGCCTTGGGTGGATTGGTCGGACGTTTAGTCTTAGTCTTCAACTGCGATGAGGTAATACAATGTTTTGCAACTCTCTATCATCAATATGTAGAGAGTTACATTGTCCTTTTTAATAACTAACACCGTAACGTACTATGACTGGACGTGACGTTCTATTTACGATGTTATGTACGATTACAGAAAACTATGAATCGCAGTAGCATAGTAGAATACGATAAGTTTTGTTAAAGTCTGAAATGCCATGGTATAGATAAATATTTGTAGTGGGCGTAGGCTTTAATAAAAAAAGAATCTTTGGTAGTTTTTTTAGCTGTTATTTGTTGCGAAGCAATAAATTTTCTACACGAAATTAAAGTCAGACAATTTTAAAATAAGAGAATTCTCTTACAGGAATATGATAAGTATTAAAATAATTGGTAGCTAAGCATGTATTTAAAACAATTACTTTTGTCTAATGTTATTGTGTTTCACATAAGTCCATTTAGTCTTACTCCTTTTTTTTTACTGATATTAAGAGTTACACTCTTTACGGTGTAGCTTTTCCATTCATCTCTATTCAAGCTAATTATTTTATTCCTTTATAAGCAGTGGTCGGAATCTGCCGGTCGTTCCAGGTCCGCATTCAAGTGTTGAATGGGGGACCCTTTTTATATTTTTTTAAGCTATGAAGGAAATTGACTGACTTTGCTTACTCCATCAAAATAAAAAGTGGGTATTAGTGTACCAAAACTCTTTGGAGAAAAACAAAACTTGGAGAGGTCTAAGTCCAGGAGTGGAGTAGTACTAGTACAGACTAGCACTAGTGCTGTTGTACTTATATTATACAACAGTATATAAAGTAGTAGTTAGAAAGGGAGTTATTTTTTTGCAAAGGCAATGGACGCAGAGTGCATGGGCCGCCTCCTAAGCGGGCTGGCGCTGTGTGGCGCGTGGGGTTGCTTCGACGAGTTCAATCGGCTGTCCGCAGCCACGCTTGCGGCCGTCTCGCACCAGCTGGCCTCGCTACTGCCTGCCATGATGCCCAGACCAGGGGAAAGACTCGCCACGCTTAACGGCAAGCAAGTGAGTGGAATGCATTTACTACGGACTAGCCACCATCAGGGAAAAGACTCACCACGCTCAATGGTAAGCAAGTAAGTGGGAAAACATATGCTACGGCAGCTACGGCTTAGCCAGCTTTATTTAATCACTAGCGGCCCGTCCCTGCTTTGCACGGCTGGACATTTTTTTTAAATATAGCCTATGTTACTCAGCGCTAATGTAGCATTCTAATGGTGAAAGAATTTTTTAAATCGGTCCAGTACTTTTTGAGTTTATTCGTTACAAACATCATACAAAAATACAAAGTTTTCCTTTTATAATATTAGTATAGATAACATAAATAATAAACCACGTTTTTGGTTGGTGGTAAGACTTATTTAAAGTCTGCCTAGCTAGCGTTTTATCGTAAGTCTATCGCCATAGAAAGTAGCATTGTTGTGTTCCGATAGTTACAAATAAGACTGCCAGTTCCTGAGTGAGTTGCATTGCACCTGGAATCATGACTGAGTGATTGATTCCAGGTGCAGTGTACTTTTATTAAGGGCCTTTTCGTCACTGACCATCAGGTTTAAAGAAGACCAAGCGCTTCTTTGTTGCAATATATAACAATAATTAATATAATTAAAACTATATATTAATGAAACTACGAGAAAACATAAGCTCGAAATAATTTCTTGGTGTTGCGTAATCGTCTGCAGCGTAGCGCTGCTGCTAACTATAACAGCAAGCTGTTGATTTCACACTCCTCCCGATAACAATCCACTATTAATGTACAGACGCCTGCACATGAACCTATCCAAAACTGTCAAATTTCTTCAATACATTGTCAACCATATGCGTTACACGTAAAGTTCAAAGTCTATTGAGGAAATTTGACAGTTTGTCGTAGGCGTGTATACTAGCCGTTACGACATCGAACCCTTTACGTAATCGTATAAGAGTGACATCTACCACAAAATAAAGAGGTACAGAAGCGCGGCTCTTACCCGTAGCGATTTTAATTACCTACGCTCGGTCGATGCCTTCAGCATGTTGTTTAACTTAATTCCAGATAAAAGTGTCGCAGTGGTGTGGTGTGGCCGCAACAATGAACCCGACGGGGCGCGGCTACGGCGGCCGGCGCGAGCTGCCCGCCGCCCTGGAGCGGGTGCTCCGCCCCGTGGCGATGGTGCAGCCGCTGGGGTCGCAGGTGGCAGCACGATTATTGGCGGCAAGGTCCATCGCCAATGCACAGACTATTGCCGCGGATCTGAGCGATGTCTTTACAATAGCAGGGTACGTACTACCTATGTGCTATTTTTTTAAAGATTGAATTACAGTGTTTAGGAGTAAGCGTATACATTAAGTTATAGCTTCTGATAACAACTTCGGATCTAAACGTTCGTTTTCACAAAGTTCACTTTGATTTACAAATAAAAAAAGCATTGATAACTTTTACGGGTTGGTTACTTGACTTGGGTTGTCAAAACCCCGCTCCCCCGCTCGGAGAAATTTCTTTTTCTGAGTTATTATATTTTAAAACAAAAATTGAGTAATTTAAATAAAGTAATTTATTAATTATAGTTACCAGCTGTGACTATACCAAGCGTTACTTTATCATCCAGCCAGCTTCTGAGCGGTGAACGCCACTACGACTGGGGGTTGCGTGCGCTAAAGGCGGCCGTGGGTAGTTGTGGCGCCGCGCTCGCTACGAACACGCCCCGCGATCTACTAGCGCAGCGACAGGTCACAAGGCGCGTCCTCACACTCAACAACATGTCCAAACTCACCAGGGACGACGCCGAGAGGTAATATATTCTATTCTATACACACTTTTAAACTTTCGCGTTCCATAGTTAAACAAAAAGAATTCAAACGGGGGTTAACGCAAACTAATTAGTAAAAAAGTATCATACCTCCTTTATACCCGACGTTTCGACCGAGTTACAACGGCCGTGGTCACGAGCTGACTGCTGTCGCGATGTTGCGCTTCCGTTTGCTCGGCAGAGTCTTTATCCACCGTCACATTATTTTGCCAACTACCGCCACACACAACACTAACGGTGTCCCTATTACTACTGGTATACTGTATTACTGAAGTATTACCGGGTATCACTAAAGCGACAGTTCCTACGCTTCTAAGATCCGTAATTTCAATTAATCTTTAGTTGCTCCTAACCAGATCGCCATCCAGTTAGATTTCGTATGATCCTACCACCAAAGAGATATTTACGACACTTTCATTAATGAATGTCACGAAGAATAAATTCAAAATGTTGAAGAAATGAAGAATAAATTCAATCGTTGTTGTTAAACAACTAAGTTCTAAAATCTTTGGCAACTTATCAACAGCACAAGTTTATAAGTTAACTAATTAACTTCGACTTCCACATTGTTTTCTTAAGAGTTTACGAATCTACTCGACCTTTATGTAAAGTTGTATTTAACTTTTTTCTAATTGTCTATTTTCAGATTTGAAAATATTTTATCACTTGTTTTCGCCGATGTCCCTAAAGAAGAGTTTGCTGTAAACCCTATCAGCAACGCTCTCGACACGGCGTTTATAACTCTTGGACTTGTAAATAACAAGTCTCAGGTACAGTCTCGACTCCCTTTCCTTTGAGCATTTCAAACAAAATTATAATTATTTGTGATCTATGTTTATAAAGGTAACAAATGCCTGTTAAATAATGTGTCTTTCAAAAAGTTATCCCGAATATAATATGTATTACAGATACAGAAATGTACAGAACTTTACGAGCAATTACAACAACGGATGGGCGTTGTCCTCGTTGGGCCACCAGGGACGGGGAAAACTACTGTACGGCAACTTCTTAAAAACGTAAGTTATTTATTTTCACAAACAAACCTGTATATCTGTTATAGTATAATTTTACAATGCCTACTAGTAACTAGTAACGTTATGATAATACGCTTCTGTCTATCCATAAGACTAGTACTTTTTTATGATACCAGTGCAATGTCGGTCGTAAAATTATGATAACGACTAAAACACAGCAGAAAAACGGCCGCATTCCAACATAGGTTTCTCATAACTTCTGATCACGACTGTGTTTCCATACAAACTAGCCACACATCATTTACTTTTCCTTCAGCCACGAGTGGCTTCAGGCGGTTTCCATAGAAACAGCAAGAACTGGAGTGAATTTGCTCTTTAAATGGGCCCATTGTGTTTTATACTGCAAGTATCGTCAATAAACAACAATAGTCATTTTGTATTAATAATTGGCAGGCTCTAATAAGCCAGGGCAAGAGCATAGTGGAGTACATAATCTGCCCCAAAGCGATGAGCCGCAGCCGCCTGCTCGGCCACATCGACCACGACACGCGGCAATGGACGGATGGCGTTATTTCAGCAACGGCCTTGGAGATCGCCAATCAGCCTCCGGGTAAGCGTAATATAGTTCTCGTTAGGTATGTAGTCTGACTACATACTAGAACATACATACTAACACTAGAAGGTTTTTTATATCTTACGGGTAAGCACTTTGCATTTATCTCACCTAATGTTAAGGCGACACTTGAAAAAAAACACATCAACTTTCATCGAAAGTTGTAGGAGTATGACAAGACCAACGAATCTGAAATTTTGATATGGATGACTTCATGCCTTTGTCTTTAAAAACCCTTGCTCAAAAACACGATTGTGCAATTTTGGCTCGATCGTAATTCTTTACGAAAACACGTCTATTTTTTTTTATTCTGCGGTCTTTGCGGTCTCAATTGTCGCAGGCGCTACGTATAACAGAATCTAAAAAAATATATTTTTATAAAATTACTGGTTTTAGTTATTAAAATATGCAGCAACAAAATTACGAATATTAATGTTATCAATATATTTGATAATTAAGTAAGTATAAATTTAATAACGTAACAAAGGCAAATCTATTTCAATATAAACTTACAAGAAACATAACATAACTAAGTACATTCAAGAAAAAAAAATAAAGATAACTAAAGACAAAATAAAACCTATAAATAAAAAACGTCCTCCAGCTGTGGGCTCATGGGAACGGTCCCAAGAATGCTGGCAACATTACCTCTTTGGATTGCCAAGCTAATACGTTGGCAGAGGTAGCTGCCAGCTTTCTTGTCACCGGAGGCTTAAATAAAGCGAGCACTCAACTCTTTAACAAGCTGCTTGGCCTCCGGCCCTCATGGACCCAATGTCTCCACCGCGAACGGAACAAATAAATAATTTGGACCCAGGTTTGCGTATTTGTGCCGTTTGCGATTTTCAGCACTTACCGCAGCAGCCCCCACATGAAGAGAGGTGGCGCGTACATGTGAGGGAGCCACGGTGTCAGCACAGGTTGCATTCCACACCAACGGCCTGCCAAGCTTCCAGGGCCCAATGGTCATCCCATCGGGTCTCTTGCCATCGCTGCGAGATATACCAGCTGGCTCTAAGACAGCCGGTATACCAACGGTGGCAAAAGCACTGCGGATGATGCTGTTTATAGTGGAGTGACGCAGCATACGCCCAGCACTGCGAGCGCATGATAGGCCGTGGTGGCCAAGCTCGTCAACAGCTTCTCCACACACGCAGCGGTGAGGGTGGACTACCCTGGTGCCTAGACGAAGACAGACCGCAAAAGTGAGAGACGGCCCGTCCAACAAGGTACCGACATTGGCAGATGGTAATGCCTGGAACCAGTGGCCTGACTCTCTCTGGGAGACGGCAGTAAGACGAGCGAGTTCTGACATATCACCCGAAGTGGATAAAGGCCCCTCCAGAACTTGCTTGCACAGTGGCTCGTCCCATTGCCTCTGAGATTGTTGTAATAAAGGTAAGGTAGAATTTTGACAGGCGGATAACCAGGCGTTACTCGCATCAGCTTTATAATAATAATAAATAATAATAATAAAAATTCTTTATTACCTCTTCACAATAAGGATCTTAATCTAACACTATAGTAATATTACACCAATTAACAGATTCTGCCACAGCAAGCTTTGCACGACAACTCTACGGAACCCAAAGATGGGTTGATAGTTTTCCTGTAGAGATTGTACGAATGAGCAGAAGACAAAATCGCTGGCAGGGCCACACTGCATAAATTTCTTATTCCTAGGCCTCCGAAGCGTACAGGAAGCGAAGCCTATAACCAAACGCGGTCGTTTATTGAGCAATTTAAAATTTCAATAAGAGTTTCTCTTAACAAATTATCTAAATTGGATAATATTGCTGGAAAAAGCCAAGTTGGGAGTAACGTAGAACATATGTAAATTTAAGCACAAAAAGACAAAAACGAATGATAAATAAGGCCATGTGTGGATTAATTTGGAATAACCGGTCTGCAGTTGAATTGAATTTAGTGATCGCATCGTTTACAAAATCGGGAATAGCAGCGTCGAGAAGCGGTGCGCTCAATAAAAATAACGAGTCATCGTTGAGAATTTTTATGTTAGGGGCCAGGCGACTGAAGTCGATAACTATTTGAGCTCTACTACTAGAGCTACTACTCTACTAGACTCAACTCAACTCAACTAGACAGACAAACCCTATCATCTACCAAACCGAGTATACAAACATGTATCTCATGCTTGGAATCTTTTCCCGATGGAGAGGCTAACCAAGCAGGCAAGGGTCGTCTACCTACTGAACACTGGAGTAGAGCGAGCAGTATCAATCAGCGGCTTAAGCATTACTTTCTTTTGGAGAGTTTGCTGATTGCCTCAAACGCATTTTCAGCGTCATCGGACTTGTTTTTGGAGCGGCGAGAAACCCTCAGACTAGGTGGAACGATGATCTTCGCAATGTGGCTGGCAAGAGCTAGATGAGAGTAGCCGCGGATCGTGCTCAGTGGCGTGCACTTGGAGAGGCCTCTGTCCAGCAGTGGACGTGTGTAGGCTGATGATGATGATGATGATGTGCATGCCGTGGCAGCCTCTAATTGAGACGACATCTACATAGTTTTAATCCTACAATATGTTCTACTTAGTTATTGCTTGTATTTGTGTTTGTCTTGTTGGTTGTCCTTTAAATAAATAAATAAATGATGATGAGAAACTTAAATGGTTCCTTAAGAAGTATGAAACGAAGCACCGTCAAAGGTTTTCTAGAGGGAATGGCATCACGCACTAGTGCGTGTCCCCGTCCCCTACTGGATTTTCCGAGGGGTTCGGATCGGATCGGGAGCAAAACCACCCGAGGACGCCAATCAAGGCTAGACCCTCGGCTCGGGTGCCCGGCTCGTGAAAGCTCAGCTTAACCAAACCAAAAAGTATTTATTAGAGTTAGAGATTTCCAGCGATTAAGCGGTCATGCATTAAGCGGTTATTTATTATTTTTGGCATTGATTTTATTTTATTCTTTTATATGTTACTAGCTGACCGGCGGACTTCGTACCGCTTTGACAGTTTCCATGACAACAAAACAAACAAATCATTCGTCCGCTTAAGAACACCTTCATCCCATGATGGAACCCTATAGCAGCGCCACCTACTGGGTCCAATTGTAAATCTAAACCATTCTCGAATCCACTTTTACACAGAAAATTTCATCCAAATCGGTCCAGCCGTTTAGAAGGAGTTGAGAGAAGAAGACACGCACAGAAGATTTATCTAATATATAAAATTCTCGTGTCACAGTTTTCGTTGCCATACTCCTCCGAAACGGCTTGACCGATTTTGATGAAATTTTTTGTGCTTATCCGGTATCTATGAGAATCGGCCAACATCTATTTTTCATCCCCCTAAATGTTAAGGGTGGTCCACCCCTAAATTTTTTTTGATTTTTGAAATTTTTCCAATACAAAATGATTTGTTTGTAGTGTTTGTCATGGAAACTGTCAAAGCGGTACGAAGTCCGCCGGGGGCAGCTAGTACTATATATAATAAAGATTACGTTCGCATTTTTATGTAACCTCATGTTTAATGTACTGTGTTTGTTATGTTATGGTTAATATTGTTACGTCTGTGTACATTTTTAAATTGATTTCTGGAGCTGCGCCTCCATCTCCTGGTTTCTGAGTGGTGACCATTTCGGTTGCTTATAGATTCTCCGAATAAATATTTTTAATTTAATTTAATTTCAATTACTATTTCCAGATGTGTGGTCGTGGGTGGTGTGCGACGGTGACATCGACCCGGAGTGGATAGAGGCTCTCAACTCTGTCTTGGATGATAACCGCCTGCTTACGCTGCCGTCGGGCTGGCGCGTGCAGTTCGGCGCCAACGTCAACTTCGTGTTCGAGACGCACAGCTTGGAACACGCCTCCCCCGCTACGGTGACGCGTATGGGCGTCACGTTGCTGGGGTTGGTTCATCACTTCTTCGTTGAATAGTCGAAAAAGACAAACGAAATAAAAATTTAATTGAAAAAAAGGCCTAATTGTTGAAAAAATCCACGAGCGGGATTCGAACCCGCACCCCATGCCATGACGGGTCAGGTGCGCTAGCAACTGCTATCGTGGCTTCCGCCATTCCGTTCGTTCGTTCGTCCGTTACGGAATTTTTTCAACACTTTGGACTTTTTTCAATTTGTAATTTATTCATAACA
This sequence comes from Eudonia truncicolella, assembly GCA_949315975.1. Lineage (NCBI taxonomy): Eukaryota > Metazoa > Arthropoda > Insecta > Lepidoptera > Crambidae > Eudonia > Eudonia truncicolella. The sequence goes on along the minus strand of OX438829.1, from coordinate 12,672,881 downwards.
AAATTTACGTAAAATTATATATAGCCATAATCATAAAATGTAATTGTCTTAGTCAATTTAAAAAAGCATTTTGCCTTGATTCAGTAATTTTAATTTTTTTTTATTAGGAATAAACCTTTATAAAAATGACTGAAATCGACTCATAATCCTTTATTATATGCTACATGTTTTAGGACAGCCCACTTCTGGGTTCAATAGCCGTGGCCGCACACCACACGGAGCTATTATATTGTCAGTCTATTTTCTTGTCGCCCCACAGCAACCAATATCAAGGCTCAATAGCCTATCTTTTTATATTTCCAACTCCCGGAACACCACAATGCTACATTGTTATGGCATTATACTTCGACATTTATATATTAGCTAGCCAAGTATTTAAGAATACAGCAATATTGTAAATACACGTTTTTAGACCATTTTTATTTATTGTAGTGAAGAAAGCAGTTGTGCCCAAGAAGTGTTGGACAGTTGGTCGACAAAGGTGGACTTAGAAAACGATACGGCTAAGATGGCGGTGCCCCTCGTACAGCAAGCGATCAAGAAATGCTTGAAATGGCTACACGCGAACCGGTCGAGTGTCCTTCTCCAAGTATATGATGTCTCTATGGTAAGTAATGAATACTACTGATATAGCTACCGTCGAACAGGGTTACTTTTAAATTGACTGTAACTTTAATCATAGCTCCAATTTCTTGAAGTTATCTTCTATAAAGAAATCTACGGTATAATTGAGGTAGCTACCCTATAGAAGCTTAGAACGCTAGAGACTCTCATCTTACTAGCTACTTAAAGATCGACAGCCTTGATCTGTGTTACACTAGATTTTAGAGTAACCCCGTTCCATGGTATATTTTATTAACAAATTGTCTTCAAATAAATATTCTTTAAAATCTTTGTTGCAGGTGAAGCAAATACTTACTCAATTCGAATATATCGTCCAAAGTATCAGCATGAACCATATTCATAGCACGCCCGAAGAAATTGTATACACTGCCATCGAAAGGAGTCTCCTGGGAATGTTGAAAGATAATTCTCTCAATAGCTTCCACGAAGAGGTTTGTAGAAACTATGGTATTTTTTGGTGTAATAGAAAACCTACCCTTACATTTTGTTCCTTCGAGCCGGATCGTAGTGTAGATTTGTCACTTGTAATAAAGCTAAAATATAACAATTATGAAATTGCACACGCTAGCAAACGTGGCGATTCCGGTGATTGCCTAATATAAATTATTTGTATTTTTTTATGTACGATACACAAAATGGTACAGCATTTTTCTTACTATTCTGTGCTTCATTTTCTCCTGTGTCTTATCAACTATACAGTTTTTTTCCTTGGTTGGCTTGGCTTTGTGCGGTTAGCACATTTAGCCAGTGTCAAAGTAATTTTCATACAAGTTATAAAAATAGACAATATTTCGTGAAAAATATACCCCCCGACAACATGAACAATTCAGTAAAGATGTAGGGGACCACACGCGGACTTCTTGAGAAAATTTAAAAAGTGACGTTTCACTGTGTTGTTTCATTTGCCAACACTCATGCTCGCTCACGAACACTTAACGGTTAATCCACCATTATTTCACATTAATATTCAATATAACAGAAAATTTTGTAAATACATCAACACTTTACCGCCAAGAAGTCCAGCACATTTTTATTATAAAGCACAATCGATCAGCTTTCAGACACCCTAGGGCTGCCACCGCCGGCCGCTCCGGTGGCGGAGGAGTGGTCGGGCGGCGGCGCGCTGCTGCTGTCGCGGCGGCTGGCGGCGTGCGAGCCCTGCGTACAAGCGTGCGTCGCTTCACAAGCTGCGCATTTGCTGCTCGTTGGGCCAGACGCTAGTGCTAAATAGTAAGTCATATGCACTAAAGCTATACTTTCAGATACTTTAAGGCCGGCCGCACTTTGGATGCGGTTTCGTATGAGTTTGACTCGTACGAAACCTTACTACGCACAATACGTCCCAATCTTCCGACTATTATTTGTACCTCGCACATTATAGGTAGGCGCGTATAGTTATTACGTACGAAATCAATCCCAACTTGTTTGATTTTTTTATGCGTTCATTTTTATAGTCAGTTCAACTGAGAAAAACGCAACCATTGTGCGCGTTTAATTAGTACTTACGTTTAATTTAGTATGTTTTACGTACGAGTAAAATTCGTATGAAAATGCACCCACCTGCGGCTGGCCTAGGGCTGCCGCCGGCCGCCGTTGTCGCGGCGGCTGGCGGTGCGGCCCTGCGTGCAGCGTGCGTGGGCGAGACACAAGCTGTGCATTTGCTGCTCGTTGGGCCGGACGTTAGTGCTGAATATACAATAGTATTTTTTTTTACTTTTTTTATTATATTTTTAAGTGCTAATTGTTATCTGCATAGCCATCGGTTGCAATAATCGTTAGATAGATGGCACTGTGCCGCTAAAAGCACTCAAAAATTAAAAAGCAGTGTAAAAATTCAGTGCTTACGTCAGCCTTCCCGGTAGCATAATGGTCAGTGCAGCCGCCCGGATTGCAAAAGACTCAGGTTCGATTCCTGGCTGGGTAGGGTACGCATTTAATTTTTTCACTGTATTTTATAAATATTTAAGTTAGTCTCAGAAATTTTGAAAATAACAATTGATACCTGGATGATTGTATTTTTTTAAGCTTGCAAAAGCTCGAGATATTTTTCAATTTGATTTCCAATTTAGTGACCTGGCATGTCACACAGTCTGACTGCAATGCAAACAACAAAAACAACTGCAATTACAATAATTGAGCTCTCATGAATGTCTTTGCGCCATCTCGGTTTGTAAGTCTACAAGCGGGAGACGTTATACTATCTTGAAAGATCGCAAACCTAACGCACCCCCTACTACTATACCTGCTATCAAACTGTTCAAACTCTTTCCTCGCAGGCTGATGTAATGATGATGTGACAATACCAATCAAAAATTTATATTTTTGTTTCTTTCATTCAGCATGTTGATCGAGCACGTGCTGAAAGAAACCAACTGCGTTGTAATAACTATTGACTGCACACCTATGCTGGAGCCCACCGATATTATTGATGAGTTGAAAAGAGTGAGTACCTATTTGTGGTGTCATAATCATCGGGATAGTTTAATAATAATTAACGTTCTTTTTTTCTTATAATAATGTCTAAAGTTGATGAAATGATATAACAGGGAGTTGTGAAAACTACCAAATCTCATGATGTCGGGAACTCTGGCATTACGTAGTATTAACTATCGAAATAGAGCAACTTAAGATCGACAATCGTTTACATATTTTGAAATATAAATACTTTTCTAGATATTTATAATTATCTATTCAGTGAATACTCGTGGGATTATCTCTATTCTACCCTATCCGTAACAGGAAATTAATTCAAGTCACTTCATTCTCAAACACGCCAAGGTTAGGACAGCTGCCTTCAGGAATAAAACCTGCAGCAGATACCACCTATAACACACCTATAACACACAAAATAAGGAGACCCACAGAAGGTACATACAAATACATACCGCGCTCAACCAACGCTCACACCACAGTATAATAATGAGTACTAAGTACAGTATGGCCATTCCCTGCCTCCCGCTGAATGCTCCCCCACCCGCGATCAGTTACCTCACAGTTACCGACTGACAAGGACGTATCGTATCGGATCGGATGAGAAACTACCCTCTCGCAGACACGAAATCTCGCAACAGCTGCGGTCGGACTGGTCTGAGCTGTTCCGAGATTCGTGTCCGTTATTTATGTGTGCATTGCTCGAGCGCATTTGTATGAAGCTTACCTTCTATGGTTTATTTGTGGTTATAGGTCGTATAATGCTAACTGACATGTTTTAACTCCTCAACTAGAACAACGCGGTTCGCTTGGGCGGCGGCGACGGCGGCGCGGCGGTGGCTTTGGTCGTCCGCGGGCTGCACCGCGCCGCGCGGGACGCCTGGAAATGTTCCGCGCTGCACCAGTTCCTGCTGCAGGTACGGATATGGCGTATCTTATCGATATATTAATACGTGAAGCAAAAACTTTGTACCCCTTTCTAAGCACATTGCTCGCACGGAGGAGTGTCAGATATAGTATAGTTAAAGTTAATTTGGAGAATAAGTGCAGAAAGAAGTTTCATACATGTTTTACATTACGTTTTTATTATTTGATTGCCATCTCACCTCATGGTAAGCGATTGCCCGTTTCTTATCTACCACAAAAGTTTTGTACCTATATGTCTCTTCACTTGTGTTAAACCTAGTTAATCCAGCACGGTGGATTCTGGTCCCGCGGCGAGGAGGAAGCAGGCGCGAGCTGGTGGCGAGCGCCCCGGCTGCGCGTGCTGGCCACCGCCGCCCGGCCGCCGCGCTCGCCACGGCTGGCGAACGCTTTAGCTCATATCGTCCTACGGTAACTACAACTCAATACTCATCCATATTGAAAATTACATGATTTAGTCACAAAATAAAAGTGGACTGGGCAAAGACCTCGCATCATTAAAATCAAATCGTCCGTCGTCGCTGAACTTGATGGGTTCGAGCTTAATTCGCTAGCCAAATTCGAGTTGGTGATCACAAGCCCGGGCTATACATCGAAAAATCCGAAACACACTTTGCCAGACCTGAGAATTGATCTGGGACTTTGCTACTCGGCCACCGAGGCTTTTTTAATCTTCACTTAACTAATGTTTTTATATTAAAAATGTCAATGGGTACGTTATGTTATAATACATCAATGGATCAAGTATTGCTTTAAACATTATCATAGTGTAGTTTTATGAAAATATAGACAAATACACATACTAATAATTCAAAAAAACTTTAATAACAAACTAAAAGAAATGTTAAATACATTTTTACAGTGAACCTGAAGATGATGAACTACTGGAAATAGCAAAACATTGTTTGAAACATAGCGTTAACAAAACCTTCTCTGATAAAGACTTGTCAAATGTTTCGGCGACTATGCTGTCGATGTTTAAAGAGGTAAGTTGCGTTGTCTGCTTGCAATTAAACTTTATCCCAGTTAATAAAATGTTTTTCTTGCGGCAGGTGATTGAAACTTTCCACTCTCGTCCACATTATAAGTGGAATGCTGACCACCTGAAGCGATGGTGCGAAAATGTTAAGTGGTATACACCTTCTAACACCACAGAGTTAATTACGGTAAAATATATTTTTTTCGATTTCACTTTTATGTCGAAATGAACACAAACTCATATAAAACATAAAACTTACTTTTAGGCCATATCTGCTGAAGCAAATGCTATTTTCAAGGATAGATTGATATCTGACGACGAAAAAGGACGGTTTATTTCTATCTCACAAAGTTATTTAAAGTCAACCAGCGATAATAGATGCTTCGTGCCGAAGTTGAAGGGAGATGGAGTTTACATGGAGGCCATAGAATATAAAGAACTTATACAAAAGTTGCAAAAATTAATAAATCAGTGCTGTAAGTATCGCCGTATAATTTTAAGTGTTTACCTTTGTGCAGAATTTTTATCCTTAACGATTTTCTGAAATTCCATAAATATCGTTTACCGTTATGCCGTCGTTTGAGGATTCATTGTTTTAAAAAAAAGGCCGAACGAAGGTCAATCCTCAATTCGGTACGTTGCGTTGGCTTAAACTTCTTACTTTCTATGCCCACATGTTATCATTATTGAGTCTGTTTACTGATGGCTAATACCTAATTCATTTATTATTTCAGTTTCTGAAAATGAGAACGTGTTTGGGGACACCGGCGCAGAAGTTTGTTCTGAGTTGGCTATATTATACTCCGCCATCTCTCGAGCTGTAAGTAATGTTGTTGAAATTCGTTAATCACATGAATTGTGATGTGAATCACATCATCTAACATGTACTTTATACACCGCAACCGAATACGGTGTCCGAACATTTATTATTTATGAATAATCAATCATTTATCAGCATTTAAATATTCGTAACATTATAAAATGGCGCCTAATTTATAGCATGAATTTTGCCCCTAGTTATCTTATCTTAGTGGGGCCTGCTGAGGTTGCTCTCTCCCAGTAACACTTCGACCCATCGGAATCTTTTGTGTCCGCCCGTTTGTACAAATAGCAACGTAGCATTATAAGTATTATTTTTTTCTAAACTTTACGCGAACACCACATATTCAAATGAAACAACTTTTACAGATCTACTCGCGTTTATTTTACACAAATGATTTTATTTTTTCTTGATGCACTTTGGATGCGTTTTCGTAAACTTACGTGCGATGTTCCATAGTAGTCGGAGGATCGGGATATACCGTGCGTATTCGTACGTGTTCGCACGCGTCAAACTCGTACGATGCATCTAAAAGAGGGCTTTGAATACCGTTAAAAACTGGTATCGATACTTATGATACTTATGATATATGCCCGCATACTTATGATATATGCGGGCGGCTTTATACGAATTGTTGTTTGTGTTTGTAGTGTGGCGGAGGCAGCGCCCTCGTGTGCGTATCGGGTGGCGGGGCGGGCCGGCGCGCGGCTGCTCACATCGCCGCCGCAGGGTTACCCGCTGCCGCGTACGTCGTGCAACAGTCGCATCAATTCAACACAATAGTTAAAAATGTAAGTAACTCATCTTATATATGAAAGGTGAGTCCTGAGGGACTGGTAAACGAACAATATATTGCAGCTCAAACTGATGGATCTAACGCTACATTATTGCAGGCATCTCCCTTTTATTACCTGTACGATTTAATGGAGGACGGGGGGTTACGCGGACGAAATCGTTGGCATTCGCTGGTCTATATACACAGTGGTGGACATATAATTAGAAACACTACCGGACCTACCTAACGAAATTTAACAATATACAAGATATTTGACCCTAATACTTTTTATTTGGAAATGAAACAATAAAATATGTTCAATAACTTATTATTTATTAGAAAAAACAACAAAATATCAACTAAACAAGTACCGATTCAATATTAAATTTCATACAAACAACTGAATGAGTTTTAAAGTACCAGCAATAATGGACAACTAATTTGAAACAATACAAAAAAAAAAAAAGATAAATAATTTATAGGTTTAATTATTGAGCATTATAATTTAGGTGATAGATACTGTGTATAGGCTACTAAAACTAATAATTAATATTTGGTTGCGTATCCTTTATTATCAATCACAGCTCTACAACGACGTGGCATTGATTCAAGCAATTTCATTATGTTTTCTAGTGGGATTGAATTCCATGCTTCGACAAAAGCTTCACCTGCACCACTAATCTACGGCGTACCAGTCTTGACGAGACGTTTCTAGGGTCATCAGGCGAAAAAACTTCATTTTTAATCTGGTTGGAGCCTTTAAATGGGTCTTGTTCAGCAATACGTACGATTAGCATATCTTCTCTGGTCGAAGTTTTCGTCGGTTGACCCTTTCTAAGAACATTGTCAATAGTTTTTCATAATGGTTGTCTTTTATAATGGTCAATAGCATTAAAAACTTACAGAACAATTTAAATGATCAGCTAAAATTTAAAAAATGGAATGTGCCGTGCATGCTTTTCTAAAGTGTTTCTAATTAGGCGTCCAAGCGGCCAGTAACAGAAAATAAGCTATGTATGCTTTAAACTCTTTTTATGATTGAAGTTTAAATAGTTTTGTTTTTTTAATGTATTTTATGAGTATTCTATTTGAGTGGCTATATTGTTGCATGATTATTAAATATTTAATGTATAAATTTTTCACGAATATTGTATGTGGACTTCAAACTTTTATAATTCATATGAAGTGTTTCTAATTGTAAGTCCACCACTGTATATAGACCAACATTTATAAAAGGAAGAACTGACTTGATTGTCATAAAGCAGTTTATGCTAATTAATGTTTAACTAGAATTGAATCTATTAAAATTTTCAAAATTAATGTTTTAATAAAATCAATCCATCTATCAGGCTCTCACCTCAGCGGGAGAAGGGACACACACCCTTCTAGTGGTGTGCGAGTTAGCGGTGTCTGCCGCAGAACTATCTGCCATCGAAGCCATACAGAGCGCTAGTTCGATACACGCCATTCCGAACCAAATAATGCCGTCACAGAACTCGCCGCATTTTCTTGACAGTAAGTATTTTAACAGTAAACAATATGTGCTCTTTCAATATATTAGATATCATAATTCAACTTTATAACTATGGAATAAGATCGAAAGTGGATCAAATATATTGACACAAATTACGCAATTATTTTTCTATCCAGGCTAAAATAAAGTTTATGTGAACTACACATTGACATAAATTTTTATAAAAAGACCTACTCGCTTTTACGAGTACTACAGACCCTGCAAAGGGTTCGAAACTTTGAAGTTTGTATGTGAAATGTATAAAGACTCTTAATTTTGTTATTTTTAGTGCTATAAACTTGTTCAGTGTCTGTTTTCTGGTTAAAATTCACCTATAAAGGTCATAAAATGTTTTTGTTTTGTTTATATAATTTTAACGCAAATTTTGTTGCGAAACAAATTACAAAAACAAATATTGTAAAATTTTCCACGAGCATGATTTGAACCCTTCTGACATACCGGGTCAGGTGCGCCTATTCAATATCAACAACTACCGTCATTAACATCCGACCATAATATTTTTACAAATACTAAAGACCAGTTTAGATCGAGCTGGTTAGAACCACGATAGCTCAATTGGGAGAGCACCTGGCCCGGTATATCAGAAGGGTGCAGATTCAAATCCTGCTCGTGGATTTTTTTTTAACATTTGTGTTTTTGTAATGTTTATAAAATTTACTATCTTAATTTTTCTTCCCAGATATAAAACAAAACTTAGGTATAGTAATATGTCTGGACAAAGACCAAGAATCCCTTTGGGAGTTGATATCCAACTACCCGCTGCTCCACAATGCCGATCACCTAGTGTGGCTCGACCACTGGTCCCACGAAACCCTTCGTCAGATGCCAGGGCTAGTCATACAGAGGTACCTCTTTGTAAGCACTTAGTGTGACGCACTTACGCACGCATCTCATAATTAGGTAGAGTGTACGCACTACAATGTTTATAAGTCATCATCATCATCATCATCTAAGCCAAAACACGTTTACTGCTAAACAAAGGTCTTCCCCAACCCAAGGATCTCCACAATGACTGGATTTGTGCTGCTTGCACCCAGAGGTTACCCGCGATCTTCACCAGATCGTCGGATGTTTATAACTAATGTAACAATATTGTCTTCATATAAAATAGTGGCGATAGTAATTGATCAACAACCATCACACAGCTTACAAATGTTTTTAAAGATATTCGTTACGTTTGAGATAGTTTTACGTTGTGCTGAGAAAATATGAAAAATCTATATACAGTATTTTTAATTTTATTGTAATAGTCACTTATTTGTATTTGAAATGTGTTGTTTCTTTGCACAAACACTATGTTTTAAGATTGTCCGTTTTTTTTAACTATTTACACTTTTTCCCTGTAATTTCAAAAGGAACGGGCTGGAACTGGTTTTGAATTGGTGCTTTCTTTATATGCCTTTAATCAGTATCTAACTAGTTTCAAATTGAAGTCCACGCTTTTCTTAAACGACAATGTTATTTTTATAGGATGAATTGTATCGTTTTGTTTCAGACTTGTGAAAGAAAACATAACTGAAGATTCCAAGGAGGAACTACAAACATTGCCGACGGAAGGCTTCGTCGAAGTATACGACAGTCTGGAAGCGGACTGGTTGCGTGCTCCTTGCAGATACGTGAACTTCATCAAGACTTACTACTACATTATAAATAGGAAGAAACAAGCACTTGCGTTGAGGCAGAACATGTTATCGGTATGTATGTAACCGACTGCAGGTTACTTTTGAAAATGGCTTGTTCATGTTAGTTAGTGAATTGGAGAATTTCAACTACTCTTGCAAATGAGACAAACAGTTGTACATTGGGGGTTTGATATCGCTTTTTGCGCATCTATTGGTTAGACTACCGCCGGTCTCAGACCCCGAGGTCCCGGGTTCGATTTCCATTACACATTGGCTATCTATACCACCAACTTATTTTTTTACTTCATAAGTCTGTCATTATTAGGTGTACCAAGTTTTATAAAAGGAATGGAATTCCCAATCTAACTTAAGTGCATGTAGTAAAAAGGCTTATTTATTTTTTCTATATGTTAAAATTTCTAGGAAAAAGTTGTTTAATATTAAGTACGATCAAAATCTTATGTTTAATATTACGGTCTGAACAAAATCTTATCTCACTAAACAAGTACAATATTCAATAAAAATGGTTTTCAAACTAGTCAAGTTTTACATTGATTGTCTTTAACCTTTTTTATAAATTTAAATAAATAAGTAGCGTAATATACATCTATGGCAAATAAATAAATGATAAGTGAATTCGCCCATTCGTCAAGGCCGGCGTCGAAGCGTTACGCCGCGCCCGCAGCGAGGTGGCTACCCTACAAGCGGAGGCGGCTGACCAAGAGGCGGCCCTGAGCGACAAGCAGGCGTCCGCGAACCGCGCGCTCGCGCAGATTGCCGCCACCGTGCGCGCCAACACCGACCAGCGGGAGGAGATGCACGCGCTCAAGGCGGACATCGAGGCGGAGAACGAGAAGCTGCAGATACGGTAAGTGTCATTTCACACTGAAGTGACAGCGGTCGGCGGCGCAGCGGCCTGTAGTTTCGTTGTCAAACTATTTTATGCTTTATTCCCTTAGATAACGCATAGTATCGCTTGAAAGCAGTCCTGCCATCGCTTTGATGGGTCGCTTGTCGGCTCAAGGCGCCGCGAGTGGCTGCGCGTCCAACCAGACTTTTTCAAGAGATACCATGTGTTATTTAATGGCGATAATGCTTAAAATGACTTGACAGTGAAACTGCTGGCCGCTGCTCCGCCGCCCGCTGCCCCTTCCGTGTGAATTGACCATAACTGTTCAAGGTGCATGTTTCGACCGATCATAAATTCTCACACTATGAATTATCAAAAACACATGTTATTATTTGTTTACAGAAAGAAGGAAATTGAAGTTGAGCTAGCTTCAGTAGAACCAGTTATAGCTGCAGCTCGCGCAGCCGTCGGAGATATACGCTCAGAATCCCTTAGCGAAGTATGAATAATTATACAATATTTATAATATAATAATATGCCTTTAATATCGGAAACTATTTGATTTATTTAATAAATAACTTACATTTTGTTAACCTCTTCATCACTAGTTTATATGGCACGTATTGCAGTACGTCACTGCTTTGAAGTGTCGATTTTAACTTGTTTCAAGGCTGTATTATATTGTAACTAATATTTTGAGTACTACTTAAGTTTAAGCGTCCGTCGTAAATCGAATGTACTACTGCCCTACTGTCATTATGTAAGTGGTCCTTCTGATCTTAAAGAAGAATTAATTGTAATTCATTCATCTTATCTGTTTTTTAATTATTTCATTTTATTTTTGCTTCAGATCCGTTCGCTAAGAGCGCCGCCGGATGTAGTGCGCGATGTGCTCGAAGGCGTGCTTCGGCTCATGGGCATCGCCGATACATCGTGGCACTCCATGAAAAACTTCCTCTCGAAACGCGGAGTTAAGGAAGATATAAGGTCCAACATTATCTACACAAAAATACTTTCAAACCACATGGCATACAATTTTATTTATTTGAAGACATTTCATTTGCTGTTATTTGTATAGCATTTTATGATGACATTATTATTTATATCACGTTTATCAGAATCTTTTAAAAAGCGTATAGTTATACTGAAATTAAGAGTGCTTATCCATAACTCTAGATCCTATCTCATTTTCATGTAATATAGCTAATGTGACCCATAGTAAAAAGTGCTCAAACCGACCTTAAGACCTTTTTATACCACTGATCTGTCAATAAGCCCTCCTGATGGTGAGCGGTAAGTGAAGCCTGTTGATGTTTGCAACATATAGGTATCACTCAGGCGTGGCTGGCACATTGAGTTATAATGTATTACGTACTGACGTGACCCTGTAAACCTTTTCGCGCCCAGGCCCATTCTCTTCAAAATTCTTCTGCAGGGTACTCATTCCACAACGTTTGTATAATTTAGATGTCATTAATTTACCTGTTACAGGTGTATGGACGCGAGCCAGATAACCCCTGAAGCGGTGGAGTCAGTGGAGCGCTTGCTCCGCTCGCGGGGCGCATCCTTCGAGCAGGCCACCGCTAAGCGGGCTAGCGCTGCGTGTGCGCCGCTAGCGGCTTGGGTGCGCGCTAACTTAGCGTATGCAGGGGCTTTAGCGCGCGTACAGCCGCTTCAAGCGCAGCAGGCTAAGCTACACCGGTCAGTATGTAGTGTCTTGGGCCTAATCTAGTGTGCACGTTTAGTGTAAATGTGTAGTGGTATTTTGAGCATCGGGCGGGTGCGATTTGTGGGAGCGTGCTAACCTGCTTACGCAGACGTCGTATGCACCGTTGGCATTCGTCTCGAAGGCCAAGCGCTTCCTGGTTGTGAAATAAATAAATACGATTAAAAGTAATATGGAACTTTGACAGCAACCTCCGCTCAGCAGAAGAGCAGCTAAACGCTTTATCAAGCGGACTGGCTTCGGTGGAAGAGCGCGTCGGCTCGTTGCAACAGCAGCTAGGGCAGCACACGCGGGACGCGGCCGCGCTCGAGCTCAAGCTGAGCGCAGCCAAGGACACCATCGCCTCCGCTGGCGGGCTTATACACACGCTGGCGGCGGAGTTTGACACCTGGGAGGCGGATGTAAGGCACTTTCTTTATCTATAACTTAAAGTTGATATATCGTCTCTGCGAGCGGACTTTTTGATATACTTCCGGCGAAGTATGACATCTGGGAGACTGATGTGAGGCACACTCTTTATCTGTAAATTAAAGTTGAGCTATCGTCTCTGCGAGCGGACTTATAGATACATACACTGGGGCGGAATATGACATTTGGGGGCTGACGTAAAGCGCTAAAGACGCGCTTAAGACGCTGATCGTTTTATCGACCGGGTTGGCGTCAATAGAGGCGCATTATTATTTAAACTTATTAATTAATTAAACTTTTTTCTCTGCAAGCGGACTTAGGGCACCCGCTGCGTTAAGTAGCAGCACGGCAGTCGTTACAACACATTAAACAGCATTGCGCTAGCGAGCATGGTGGTGGTCTTCGTATGTGCTTTTGTCTACGTGGGAAGGTCTGAGCCCGGCAGTGGGACGTTATAAGCCCGTTTTATTTTAAGTAAACATTAAACGATGACGTAACAACACATGACAAAGCCAACACAAGGTGTTCTCTATTTGTGTTGGTGTTTTTGGCCAAGTATTATTATATCTACTTTATTTGTATTCATAAAATTTTATAAAATACAGTGAAAAAATTAAACGCCCACCCGACCCAGCCAGGACTCGAACCTGGGTCTTCCGCAATCCGGGCGGCGGCACTGACCGCTATGCTACCGGGAAGGCTGACGTAAGCGCTGAATTTTGTCACTGCTATTTTAATATTTTTGAGTGCTATTAAGCGGCACTAGCGCCATCTATCCAAACGGTTGTTGCAACCGATGGCCATGCAGATTCATCTTTGCAGATGAAATACCACAAATTTGATAACACAACGCTATAGTAAATTTTACTTTTTTATTTTAAGTGCTAATTGCTGCACTGAAGCTGCACTGAAGCTAAATTAAATAATTATTAATTAGCACTCAAAAATATTAAAATAGCAGTGACAAAATTCAGCGCTTACGTCAGCCTTCCCGGTAGCATAGCGGTCAGTGCAGCCGCCCGGATTGCGGAAGACCCAGGTTCGAGTCCTGGCTGGGTCGGGTGGGCGTTTAATTTTTTCACTGTATTTTATAAAATATTATGAATATTTAATTTAGCTTCAGTGCAGCAATTAGCACTTAAAATAAAAAAGTAAAATTTACTTTATTTGTTTCAGTTGGAAAACATATCAAAGGAAATATTGCAGCTCAATCATCGCTCGTTGTTGGCTGCCGCCTACATAGTCTATTTACCAGATGTCACCGAGCCACAAGCGAGGTAATATATCCTCTTTGGATGATTTCTCTTTAATCTACAATCCCTGAAATCCGTTAGCGAGTTTTCACTGATTTAATTAAAATTTTAAGTAATGCAATACGTATGTTTGTCACAGAAAGTATTTGGAGAAATGGGGAGCGCTTATAGGATTCGATGATCCATCGTTTTCAGTGCTCAATTTTCTGTCGAGTACTGAAAAGCAGCTGAAGTGGCACGCGGAGGGTTTGCCATCGGACACTTCTGCTATCAAAAATGCAGTTCTCATTGACCTGGTATGAACCTTTGTGTTTAAAAGTTTATACAACTAAGAATTGTGATACATTTACGATGACGATCATGAGCAAGATTCAAAATTGTAAAAAATAGTAAAAAATTAATAAACATTTTTAAATTTTTTAAACTATACACCGTCAATTTTATGTCGTTGTCTTGCAGAGTACTTGTGGCGCGTTACGCTGCACTGGGGTTGTAGTGGTGTTCAACGGTAAAATAGAGAGTTTTACCTAAAAATAAAACTTACCTATTATTTTTTATTCAATATCCGGAATCCATCTTGAGTCAAGCACCTCTTTCTGCTTTTAAGTCAGCATTTCCGGTTCGTTTCCGATAATGGCGCCCTCTATAGTGTCAGTTTGGTACTACTAACATGGCGCGCGTGCACCGGGTTGAGATTGAGACTTGTCATTATGGTTCTCATGATGCACCTGGTACGCCTTACCTGGATTCCGGATATTGAATAAAAAATAATAGGTAAGTTTTTTACTAACCGGGGGTAGCTAAATACTTTTTCTGAGCGTCCGTAAACCGAACTGCATACCAATCACATTTGAATCGTTGCAATTCTATTAATTTTTTAACATAATTTTCGTTAGCGCGTGCATAAAGCGGATCTTTAACAATAGTACTTGGATCAGACAAATTGAGTTGATTTATCTGCGACACTTTTACAGTAGGCGACGTAAGTTGAGGTCATTTGAATCAACCGCTATTTGAACATCTTCCTTACTAGAGTTCGAAACTTCGTTATTTTTTTAAATCATATTCATCTGCTGCAAAAAAGCCACTTGTTGCGACAAGAATTCAAAATGTGCATAACTCACGGTTTGATCAACTTTCCTTGACTTTGATCACCTTGGGCACCTGTTACTGCCGCTGGATGAATCACTGCTATTCGAACCAGATGATTGAGAACGGTTACTTTTTTTCGAGGCAGTATTTTCTTCATTTGCACCATCGGAATTTGCGTTCTCCATATTTTTACTTAACTTTCGGAAAGGAACTATTAATTTACTTTTTATTGCAAAATTTATTTAATAAATTTTAAAATTTTAGGGTTTTTAAACGTTTTTTGCAACTGAACTGACTTATGAATGGCGCGAAAAACGACGCTGTAAATTATGACAAGTCTCAATCTCAACCCGGCGCACGCGCGCCATGTAAGTAGCACCAAACTGACACTATAGAGGCCTGACTGACGCCATTATCGGAAAGGAACCGGAAACGCTGACTTAAAGGCAGAAAGACAGGTGCTTGACTCAAGATGGATTCCGGATATTGATACTAAACAAATAATAAAAGTAACTGGTTCATTACTAAGCAAATGGAGTTTATTCATATTATAATTAATTACAGATAAAACAGTAGTCCGTCCGCGTGTGTGGTGCCGGTAAGAGAGAGTAGGCAATATGGAGACAAAACTTATATAGGCTGTGGTACGGCGCTAAGCTAGTGTTGTCTTTATACACTACTAGTGTTGGGTAACATGCCAACAGTACTAATGAATAGGATTGTTGTTGTTATTATGTATGGAACAGGTGACTTTTTTTATAGATTTCAGAGTTACTGCGGTACCAAAATTTTCACCTGTTTGAGACAAAAAAACGACTTAAAGTTCACGGTGTATATTCAAATCCAGCTGGTGAATGTTGTTTCCAACTCATTGCTGTTTAGTTATAAACTGTAACTGCCAAAACATAAACATACCATACTTACAACAGGCACTACAACCGGAGAAATGCGGCTTTACGCCTCTGATAATCGATCCCGACGGCGAGACCACCGCCTGGCTAAAGGCCTCCCTGGCCGATACGCAATGCGATTTCGTGTCCCAGCACAGCGAGAAACTGCTTACTGCGGTGCAGTATGCTGTGAGGTGAGTTCATTAGTTATCTATCATGCATTTCGTTTTTTCTTAATTGACCCAAGTTTTCTAATAAAATAACTTCTCAATAGACTGTTGGCCTGTTTTTGATTATAGAATATTTACAAAACCAGCTTGGTCCATTGACACACGATTGTGATTGAGGTTTTAAATAAGCAGAATCACATTATATTACTATACCACAAGGCGGTTAAAGCTTACCACAAAGCTAATGCCATTGAGATAGTTTAAACTTTTATAAAATGTATTTAACGAATACTTTTTTTATTTATTTGTAGATTAAACCGCACGCTGGTGATTACCGAAGTAGACGGCGTTCACTCCAGCTGGGCGGGGCTGCTTTGCGGGGGAGGCGGCGGGCGGCTGTTACTAGTGTGCGGTTCCCCGCCCCGCCTGCCGCCGCCATGCGCCGCGCGTCTCTCGCCGCTGCACTGCGCCGCAGGCCTGGACGCGCTTACGGGTGAGTAACGACAACATGCATACTACATTACTGGAGTAGAATGCTATAGTGGGGCGGGGCTGCTGTTGCTGGTGTGTTGCGCTAACTGGTGAGCGAGTGGTATCAGCATGCATGGGTCGTCATGGGTATACTGGGCAGGGCTGTTACTAGTGTGCGGGTCCCCGCCCTGCGCTGCAGTTACGGCAACATCAATCCATTACGTGCGTGTGTTATTAATAAAATGTTTTTTTGAACTGAACTGTTAGTTGGACACAATTGTTTATGTGAATTTTACTACTTGGCCGATAAAAGTTTTGTGTTAGCGGGACAATATCACCAAACCAATTTATATTTCTAATTTCAGATCAACTCGTGCATAATGCACTTCAACAACTAAAACCAGAAGTGAATGAGAAATCTAAAGAAAGCAAACTCAAAAAGGCTACTTTACAAAAACAGCAGCACGAGTTACAGGTTTTTCCTAGCCTTTTCTACTTACTTGTATTCAATTATTAATTGGCTCTTACCGTTTTTTCACATACAATATTATGTTATAGGAAAATCTCCTAAGCGTTCTCTCGACTAACAACGATATACTGCACGATGCGAATCTGCTAGCATCTCTAAATAAGACTAGAGAGACTAGTGCCACCATCTCCGAAGCGCTAGATGCAGCTTTGTCGATCGAGCGCGCCACTCGCGCGGCGTCCGCGGCGTACCGGCCCAGCGCTGCACGCACAGCGCTGTTGGCGCTGGCGGTAAAGCAGCTGGCTACGCACCGGCCGCTGATCGCTTTGCCGGTTGATGTTACGCTCGACGTGTTTGTTGATGCTTTGCGCAGAGGGGTGAGTTGATGAGTTTTCAATACACAATTCATGTCTTGCATTTACATGAGGTAGCAGTTTCCTTACCTTATGTTACATTATAAAAATCTTATTTTACGACAGCCTCTACGAATTACATGCACTTTGTTATTTTAAAGAAGCCAATACCATTTTTAGGTTTTTTAATGACCCCTCTCCGATTTTATTGCCACTTATCATTATCACCCAGATATGCATACTATTTAAGGATATTGACACGATACTCGTCGAATAGTAAGGGGACACGATTTTCACTGCGCATCAGGTGGACACATGTATCTTAGTGCTTTTCGTCTCCCTCGAATCACGAGGTTCGGGTTTAGGTCATCGGCTCACATCACATTGCTCGAACTCCCCGGTAATAGAATAAGGACTCTCATACGAAGTGATGACAACCCAATAGGTAAGCTATAATATGATTGTTGGAATAAATAATCAGTCTTTAGGATCCCCAAAATCTCGCCGTTCCCCTGTAAATGCAGCACAGGTCAAAGGCGAACAAGAGCAAGCTTAGTCTTAAAAAATATTATTTACCAGCTTTTCATATCATTATTAAAATATAAAGATCATTCCTTTTAATAATCTAACAAAATATTTTCAGGATCCAAACAATATCAATAACGATGAAACAATCAAATATATAACGAGAAGAATAATGGAACGAGTTTTGCTGGCTTTACATAAAAGGGATAAATATAAGATTGTGTTACACATATTGAATCAAGTTTATCCTGACGATATACCTGATAAAGTAAGTTTCTACAACTAAATGTTCTCCAAAATACATTAAACTTCATTTGTTAATTACCTATTACTTATTTTAGCTATGGCAAATATTCCTTGGAAATTATATTACTAACGAAGATCAAAGGACAGTTGATGACATCAAGAAAAGTTTTAAATGGATACCAGATGAACTAGTCAAGAAAACAGCACAGTTAAAGGTAGGTACTGGTTTTTAGTGTGATCTAATCGATTTCACAACATAGTTTTTCTAATATAATTTCTTTGTTGTCATCATCGTCAGCCTATAAGCTCTCCAATGCTGGGTTCAAGGGGAGATCGTGCCACAACCCACCACGCTGACCTAATTAGGTTTTACCGATTGTCATTACTACAACAACTGGAACCAACAGCTTAATGTGCCTTTCAAAAGCACGAAAGGTTTTTCGTTTTACTTGAATTCTTATGATAATCAAGTAATTTCAACTCATTATTGGTTTTCTTCGTTATCGCAGTTGACGAATGAAGAATTATTCAACAAACTGTCGCTACAAAACGCTGATCTGTGGAAGGAATTCCTTGAATCTGGAGACCTGCAGACTTGTTCTGCGCTGTCGCTGAGTCCGTTTGAGCTCGTGGTGGCGGTCTCAGTACTTCGTCCGGACTCTACTTACAGGGCAATCGTTAATCTGGTCGATTATATACTGGGTACGTATACCTATGTTTTATTAAAACAAATCAAGTATTAGTCGTCAGTATTAATCGACGCGTTATCAAACACAAAACAGGCTTTTGGATTCAATAAAATAATCTTGAATTTGAAATAACATTAAAATGCAGCATTCAATTTTTATATGTTTTGACACTAGAAATTAGAATGTACAAACGCAAACGCTTCTTATTTAATTCGCTAAAATAGGATACAATACAATTATTGTTAACGTTATGTTTAACAAGTAATACGTGAAAAAAAAATTGTGTACCATCTTTTTAAGCTTATTGCGCGCACGGAAAGCGTGGGATTTGGCATAGTTCACTCCTACACCATTGTAGGAGTGCAGAAAGAGAAAATACATTAATAAAATGTGTTACGTTACATTGTATATTTTATGAACTACGATCGATTTTTCACCTCTACTTTTTATAAAACAGTATTACTATATCTGTAGGGCCGGGCTTGATGTCCGGCGCGGCGGGGGCGGCGGGCGCGGCGGGCGTAGGCCTCGCGGCTCGCTGGGGCGGCGCGCGCGGTCGCCGGCCCGTGTTGCTGCTGGCCGCGCACGCGCTCGACGTGCTCGCCGAACACGAGCCAGCGCTCGCACGAGTACGGCCTATACCTTTCGTTATGTTTATTTTTTTAACAACAAAATAACCGTTTCTATGGTACTCGACTACGTGGCCGGGTTGGGAGCAGGAGAGCAGTCCCACATAGCCTGGAGTGGTCCTGACCCCGATATTTGGTAATGGCAAAATTTTCCTTAGTCTTAAAAACAATACAATATTATAGTATATCCAAGTCCAAGTCATAGCCTTTGGACGTTAGTCAACACCGTTTTTTTAAATTGATTTATATGAAAAAAGCAATGGTTTCGGGACGACAACGGTGGAAGCATTGTATCCAAAATATTTCAAAATACGAGTACTGAGTTAACCTATTTTAAACTAACCTAACCTGAGACGTTTATGGACTGACTAGTTGTTTCCCACCTACCGCGTCGCATCGCATCACCCGAATGCGCTAGTACTTCATATTCGCTTAGCGTTTATTCTTACTTTTTTAGGGTTCCGTACCTCAAAGGAAAAAACGGAACCCTTATAGGATCACTTTGTTGTACGTGATCAGTTTATATAGTACTGTTATGCGTACCTACTTAGTCCTTTTTTCAAATTTTGTAATTGAAACTGAATTTCGGGAAAAGTTCGAGACTCGATTCCTGAACTATATAATATAAACCCTCGGTGGGCGAGTCCGAATCGCACTTGTCCGGTTTTTTAAAGGGTCATGGTCAATTTTTGTTGAAGACTATGTTAAATAGTTTATAGCCTTCAACAAAAATTGGGCTATCAATTCCAAAAATATTTCTTCAAAGCCAACTGGTAGTACTAGAGATTAGCGCTTTCAAACAAAACAACAAACTCTTCAGCTTCAATATATTAAAATAGATTAGTATAGTTGATAACGTTAATGACTCGTGCATAAGGTGGGCGTAGAGGAAGGTCGCGCCGCGTGGGAGGCGGCCCTGGAGGCAGCGCGTGGCGGCAAGTGGCTGGCGCTGGTCGTCGGCGCGTCGCCCTTCACGCAGGAGCTGCAGAACTTCGTCACCGACTTCGTGCAGAGAACGGTAACAATACTTGCATCTATAACCAAATAAATATATACAGACGATATAAGAACTTTATTATATAAATTATATAAATATAATTAATATAAATTTATTTTAAAAAATATTTTTTAAATTATGAACAATACAAATAACTTGTTACACAGTTCTTTAAAATATTTCTAATAAACAGAGAGCTCGGACAGGCCTTTCTCACTCCGCACTTTAAGAATATCGCTTTGGGCCTGTTTAAACAGGCCGGGCCGACAAGATATAAGAGCTATGTGATAGAAAGAAACAGTTCATTGCTGTCGCAACCGTCTCTTATGCGTGTCTCGCGCCTTGCAATCTGCGATCATTTTTTTTTTACCGCAGTGTCTCAAGACAAAAGTCTGACCAGTGTGTGTTGCTAGTGATGACATACGGGACTGAGACGTGATCGCTCACTATGTGCCTCATAAGAAGGCTATGCTCGGGGTTTCACTGTAGATCGAACCAGAAATGAGGAGATCCGCAGAAGAACAAAGGTTACCGACATAGCCTGAAGAGTTGCTAAGGTTAAGTGGCAGTGGGCAGGGAACATCGCTTGCAGGACTGATGGCCGCTGGGGCGGAACAGTCCTCGAGTGGCGACCGAAAGCGCAGTGTGGTCAGGCCTTCAACAAGGTGAACAGACAATCTAGTAAGGGCCGCTGGATGCGAGCCGCACAAAACCGGTCGTTGTAAAGATCCTTGGGGGAGGCCTTAGTCAGTGGACGTCATTTGGCTGAGATGATGAATATTTTTTTAATTTGTTGCTTTTAGATCGAAGAGTTCAATGAAGAATTCCGCTTTTGGATAGTGTCCGAAGATCGTGATATACCATCGGTCGTAGCAAACGTATGCGTCAACGTTATTCTCGAAGTAAGTACGGTCCATTTCAAACTTTAAGTGCCTTACTTTTACTAATTTTTGTTGTACTAATAAATGTGTGCCAATAAATGTATTTCTACTTCTTCTTCTTCTGTTTCTTCTTCCTTACAAATAAACAAAGAATAAGCTCCAATCTGTGTTTTGTTCCTGTCATGTAAACGTCATTTCAAAGAAGAGTAAAAGAGACAAAACACGGAATAACTGTTCAAAACTAATTCTTTGTTTATTTGTAAGACCCTATGTCATTTAGGTACATTTAACTAAATAGATTTTTTTCTGACTTAACTTCTATTTTAAAATTGTAATCATTCAAGTTCTTATAAAAAACACTACGCCATGGGGTTGTCGGAACTCAGCAAAGGCATTTCTTATTCCCTTCCTGCCATAACGTAACACGTTCGATGCGAGCATTCGCATGGTCAGTACAGTTTGCCGAGCCTCTCCCTGCGAGCCTACTTACGTTACGGTTACGTAAGCGCTACATCGCTACGGTCAGTCGCTCGCTACCATAAAGAGTATTTAATTTTGAATTGTACAGACGCCTGCACATCAACCTATCCAAAACTGTCAAATATCTTCAATACATTTTCAACCATATGCCTCAGTCATAAAGTTTAAAGTCTGAGGAAATTTGACAGTTTGTGGTAGGTTGATGTGCAGGCGTGTGTACGTCACGTACTAATAATTTATAATATATTATATACAGTTCTACTAAAAATCATTAATGAGAAACGAAAGTATGATGTTGTGGACCTTAAACTAAGATATCAAATGATTGTGTCGCAGTCTCCCGAAGGCGTGAAGCACAACGTATCGAGCACGCTCGCGGCTTGGGGCGCGCGCACTGCTTCCGGCGGAATCACTCGCGCTCGCGCCTGTCTCGCTCTGTTTCACGCCATCGTGCAGGAACGCCGCGCGTACATACCGCAAGGTACGTGTACGGTACCAAGATTTATTTTTTTTGAAAAGGTTCTGATCGGATCGGATGGTACCAAATGCACAATGTTCTCCCTGCACACAGTTACGGCACCGTGGTCATTAGAATCATAAGTGCAATCGGGTAACAACTATTATCTTTTAAGTGTTTATTTCCCCTTACACTAAAAAGATGATTGATATTGATAACTGATAATAAATTAATAAGGCAGAACGAGAATGATAAATATTCGTTCAGTTAGAGTGTAGATTAGCCACTAATTTATTAATTGCATAAATCGAATAATACAAATTGCACACGCTAGCAAAACTTGGCGATTCCGTTTGATTACCTATTAGATACAATATTGCATACGAATTTTATATGTACGACCAACGACACATAAACTCGTACATCCTTCGCCTCCAGGAAGAAACAGTTACTTTTAGTCTTTTAGTTCTAATAAAAATCTTTATCTTGAAGCACTAGGGATTTCAAATTTAATTGTACGATTCATAAAGGGGGAGGTCGTCTTATCTTATTTATTTTTTATTTTGTTTACCCTTGTACTACACAACACAGACACATACACACACTTGTACACACTTGTACTATACAAAACAGTGTTTAAAGTTAAACAATGGCTAAACACGTGTTTTAAATATTGTGTCTCTGTCTAATAATATTAGCTAAAAAGTGACAACATCTGTTTTAAGCTTTGTCTAACTTTAGCCATCGTTTTGTGGTAAAGCAGTTAAAATATCGTTTATTTGGTCACAAACCCATTCGGTTATAATTTTCAAACACATATTGATCGTAAATAAAACACTTTTTAAACTGTAGATATTTGTAACCGATTTGCAGTATAGAAATATGTTAAGTATAGTTTTGACTTGTGATTAAATTCACTCAATATCAGAAAACTGTTAATCTGTGACAAACCTTTACTTTTGCAAACATGTTTTAAAAATTTCGTCTCTGTGTTATACGGCGGCAGAAAGTTTTTTTACAGCAGCAGCTTTTGGCTATTTAACTAGTGGTCCATAAAATGACTTATACAGGCTGGAGCCGGTGGTACGCGTGGGAGTGGGGCGAGGTGTCTGCGGCGGTGGGGGCGCTGTCTGGCGGGGGCGGGGGCGGGGGCGGGGGCGGGGGGCGCGCGCTCGTGCTGGCGCTGTACGGGGCGCGCGCGGCCGCCGCCGACCGCCTCGCGCTGGCCGCGCTGCACCGCGCCACGCTCGCCGACCACGCGCTCGCGCACTGCTGGCGGCCGCTCGGGCTCGCGCTGCCGCTGCCCGCGCCCACTGTCGTACAAGCGCAGGTCGGTACAACTACAAATACGTGCTATATAGTCATGTGACACATCATTATCATACGCATTGTAAAGGAGGATACTCACCTAGCCGTGTAGCATGTAACGTACGAGTTCGGGGTCTCATCACCTAAAGTCCGCCCCCAATTGTGTGTATCACTTTAGTCCTTCGTATCTATTGTAACTAAATAAATAGTCATCTGCACACTCGTTAACTTCTCACTTTCGTCACACGAAGGGTTCGTGTGACGAAAATGAGTTTGACCTTGACCTTTCTAGAGTCATAGTTTTATGACTGCAAATAAATAAGACCAGAAGGCGATTTTTGTATCTCACTAGTGACTGATTTCAATCAAATTGAATTGAATTGAATCAAGTTGAATCAAAGTAACGTATGGAAACGTCCTTGATAAAATCTTTGATAGTGGGAAGATCAAGATCACGGTAGAGGTCTACATTGCGATAGTACCACGGGCAGAAACGGTTTTGGAGGGTTTGTAAGGGATACAAATAGGAGGGCGCGGTATGCGCGAAAACTACACTAGCGTAAGTCATGACGGGGATAATTTTTTGCATTATTTTCAATTTGGTTATTGTGTGTACAGTGTCAAAAATACTTTGTCGCACCGGTTTGATTTTGGAACCGGTGACTAACTCATATGCTATCAATATCAATCACGAGTGCCGACGAGTTTTAGACATCGAAAATTCTCGAACGGTTAAGTATCTTAATAATCAAATAGTTAATGCAAAACATTATTATATTTCATAGTGTATTTCACGTTCAACTCAAAACCTTTGGGTCTGACACTAGTCATTTAGGTATATAAGTAGATTGTATAAATTACAATCGGTGTCGTCGTTTTGTAGACAGTCACAGAGAAGTAATCTACGTACCGTGTTTATTTTCAGGCATACTTGGCGGCGTTCGATGCCTTCCCCGATGTCGATCCACCGCAGCTGCTCGGTCTACCTGATAACTGCCGCATTGCTTGGGAAAGGAATGCTGCCACCGACATTGTTATTGGACTCAAAGGTGCGATCATTATAATCAACGTCAAATTTCTTCAATAAATGTTCAACCATATGCTGTTAGACATAAAGTTCAAAGTCTATTGAGGAAATTTGACAGTTTGAGGTAGCCTGATGTGCAGGCGTGTGTACTATACCAATCTTTGATTGATACACTTAACAGCATTTACTTTGTTCTGGTTTTACAAAGGGCCTGACAACTGGCGTATATTGAAATTAAGAAAAAATTATATATCTCGTCCATGTTTGTTCTGAGTTAGATTGGTATCAAAATATGTAATGTGTAACTTATGAACTGCACAATCGGTTGATACTTTAGGTTGAGTTGTTATTTTTTCTTGAAAAGTAAACTTTAATTGATAGTTTTTCATAATTTCATAAACTAAAAAAATTCTTTGTGGTTATAGATTTGCCTAGAGAAAAGTCATACGAATTTATCCTGTATATAGATAGGTGATCTGTTAGTTTACAGCTTATAAAATGGGCTATTAACACGATGACGTACTTTTTTGCAGAACTAGACACCACAGTGATAACGACTAGTCAAGATAATAAAAATAATTATACACCCTTAAAAATGATACTTGCTTTATGGAAGAAGCTCATGTCAGGAAGCGAACTCATCAAAGGAGATTTTCGAGTACAAAAGGTCAGTTTTTTTTAAAGAAACCGCGTATTTCATATATATATATAATAAAGTGTCCGCAAGCAAGTCACTGTCAGTCACTAACCAGTTGAGTAGGTGACTGGATAGTCACCTACTGGATACTGGATCTGGATACTGGATAGGATAGCTTTTTAGCAACTGTCAAAATGATTTTTTAATTGAAATTGTATGGGATTGGCAAACTTTTGCGTTCCGTAAGTTGAATGTTTATTCTAAACTTTTTAGGTTACAGAAGTTCATGCTTAGGTCAAATAAAAAATAGGGTAATGTTTTAAAGAACTGTTACGTGATGTCATTTATGTGATTAATGTTCTGGAATTAATTATTTTTGTTATCGACCCATGCCAAAGGCATAATATGATCGGGTGTTAATGACGGTAGTTGTTGACATTGAATGGGTGCCTTTGGCTTTCAAAAAAGTAAATAGTGTTGAATAATTTCGGCGGGATGGTTATAACCACGATAGCTCAATTGGAAGAGCACCTGACCCGGTATGTCAGAAGGGTGCAGGTTCAAATCCTGCTCATGGAAATTTTTTTCAACATTTGTGTTTTTGTAATTTGTTTCGCAACAAAATTTGTGTTAAAATTATATAAACAAAACAAAAAAACATTTTAGATATAGATTATTATTATTATTGTATAGTATGTATTTTATTTTTTTTACCAATGCACAAATTTTCTGGAGCGACTCAGAATTGGTAAGTAAACAACTTTCTCATAGTAACATGGGTCGAAATAAAACAAAAATTTTTGGACTTCCCATACTTTAGCGAACACTTGATTAGCCCGATTTGTATGAAGAGTCTCGAAATTTTTGACATATTTCAACCCTTTGTTACTATGAGAAAGTTGTTTACCTACCGATTGTGAGTCGCTCCAGAAAATGAGTGCACTGGTAAAGTATTGTATAGATTGTCTGATGAGTTTTATATAAAGAGTGTGTGTTAGGGTGGCGGCGGGTGGTGGGCGGGGGAGGCGGGGGAGGCGGCGGCGGCGGCGCGGGCGGCGCGCGCCCTGCACCGCGCGCTGGCCGAGCGCGCGCGCCGCCCCGCGCCCCTGCATCAGGTCATCTATTTATACATTTACAAGTTTATGTACACACATAAAAGAGTTACAAAATAAGCTCTACGGGTGAATGCAGTACAAGGGCGCTGCTTATATCAGTTCTGAAATATCTGCAAAATAAAATTTATAATGGTAGAATTAATATGTACCTCCTGCGAAAACTAAAATAAACTAACTTAAATGTTTATAATACAAATACATACTAATAATTGCATAAACCAAGGAATTTTAAAGTACAAAATAAAAATAAAAAGTGAAAAAAACAAGAAAAAAAAACAATAAACATAGGACGACAGAATCACTGGACAGGTAGTGTTCCTTCAAACGCTTTTTTAAAAGGCTGATGTTAGTAGAGTCTTAAATATTAGGCAGCAGCACGTTCCACAACTATCTGTATTGTCACATTATTATTACATTATTAGATAGATAGATATAATAGCAATTATTTTTTATTTGTATATAAATAAAAAATAATTGCTATTCGTTAGTCTCGATTAAACTCAAAAATGGCTTGACCGATTTAAATAATTTTAAATAATAATTCCTTTCAGTACCAGGTGAGTTAAAAATAAATAGAAAAACCCGAAAAAGCAGCTGAGAATTAAAAAAAAATAAAATTGGTTATTTTGTTTGAGTTCACCACTTTGGATTACTCTTAATAGATGGCAATCAATTGCTCTTCGTTAGTCTCGCTAAAACTCAAAAATGGCTTGACTGATTTGAATAATTTTTATTTTGTATTGTTCGCTATTACAGGATCGTTTAAAAGAGAGAAAAAATGGAAAATCGAGAAAAAACGGCTGATAAATTGGTAAATTAAAAGTTGGTAATTTTGTATGGGAATCGCCACTTTGGATTACTCTTAATAGATGGCGTTCGTGACACGTATTTATTAAAACTTAGACAGGACAAACGTCTGTCGGGTCAGCTAGTATATAATAATCATCATCATCATAAGCTCATTTTTATGTTCCCACTGCTGGGGCTCAAGCCTTCCCTTTGGATGGATTGAACGGGCCATAAAACACCATGCGGGCCCAGCCCAGTGCGGATTAGTGGTTGTTAACGACTAAGGCCTACTGTCAACGGAGGCGTAGCTTCATAGACGCGTATTCGTCATTATACGCTTACCGTCTTACAAATAAACACGGAATAAAAG
This sequence comes from Eudonia truncicolella, assembly GCA_949315975.1. NCBI lineage: Eukaryota > Metazoa > Arthropoda > Insecta > Lepidoptera > Crambidae > Eudonia > Eudonia truncicolella. Next base: position 12,645,341 of record OX438829.1, on the reverse strand, counting down.
TTATTCTCAGCGTAACGTCAGAATAAGCAAAATATCTACAAATAAACTCGGAATAACTTACACCGAGCAGAACGTCGGCGTAACTCTCCATGTTTTCGTTATTCCGACCCACACCCTTGTTTAAGGTCCAAATAATCAAGTTTTGGTATGTAGTTAATTTGATTGTTACGTATACGTATTTTATTTATTTTTAAGATTCTTCATATATAATAAATCACATACAAAGTGCGAGAAATGTAATAAAAAATTTGATTAGAGAAAAACCATTAAATTTGTTAAATTATGATGAATTTCGTATAGAATATAGATTTTCTCCAGATGGCATATTATTCATCCTTTCCATTCAGTCCATGATGGTGTTAGGTTTATTGACCAATTATTCAGAATTATTCAATTATTAAAAGAACCCATAAGATATGTTTTCGGTATATGAAAAAATTATTAACCGATAACCCGGATTCAGGACTTCTTGGCGGGAAAGTGAAGAGTCATGTCTGCGGTTTTGTTTTATTTTCTATAATTTGTGTTATGTCGAATATTAATGTGAAATAATGGTGGATTATTAACCGTTAAGTGTTCGTGAGTGTACATGAGTGTTGGCAAATGAAACAAAACAGCGCAACGTCACATTTCAAATTCTCTCAAGAAGTCTGCGTGAGGGCTTAGTAAAGCCCCACATCTTTACTGAGATACTCGAGGGGTTGGGGGGTTATATCATTTCTCACTTCTCATTTTTATTATCATTCATCATCATCATACTGACTGGAAGGAAATATTGTATATTTATGTATTACTTGTAAGAAAAATTACTTTGACACTGGCTAAATGTGCTAATCGCACGAAGCCATCAACTAAAAGAAAGAAAAAAGAACCCGGATTCAGAACATAGCCTTCCCCTGGATGGAAACACCGCCTCACTAGTGGTTTAGACCACCGGTCTCAGTCCCAGAGGTCCCGGTTCGATTCCCTGCGGGATACATGTTTATGAACTTGATTTGGTTGGTGATATGTATTGTTTGTCAGTAGCTAGCTAGGCTACGATGGCCATGAAGGTGGTAGCACCTTATCTAAATATGTTGTCATAACATCAATTTTTGTAGCATTGTTGCGTTCCGACTGATTATGCAGCCGGGCCTATCGACTCTATGTGCCTACCAAATCAAAGCTTATTAGTCACCCATCGAATGACCGGTCTTTGCGAAAATTACCTAACTTCAGCGATCGCAAACTGCGCGTGTTTACTACTGTGCCATCGAGCTCCTCACCAGGCTTTTAGCTTTTTGTGGTGGCTTTGGCAGTGTTGCCATAGCTTAGCCATAGAATTGTACGAACAATCATTCAACAATGTAAATATAATATAATAATACCTACGCTACCATCACAAAACAACTCATTGCATGGAGTTAAGAAAATAAAATTTAAGGTTAATTTAATAAAAACATATTTTGGAAATATATAACTCATTTTTATTAAGTAAATGAGTTGAATTATTATTCTTGATTAATTATTTAAAAAAAAACTATTTTTAATAATTCAATATATTTCCAATTTTTTTGTGTAAATTTTTTATGACTTGGTTAGGTGGTACAAAATTATTCAAATATCAAATTCAGTCATACGCTGGGGCGTTCATAGAGTTAATATTTTTACAAATTTTACTTTTTATTTTCAAGTGCTAATTGCTGCACTGAAGCTATTGTGTCGGGTGGGCGTTTAATTTTTTCACTGTATTTTATAAAATTTTATAAATATTTATGTTTACAAATGTTAAAGAACAGTCAATAATTAGCCGCTCGTGGAAGATTTTTCAAAACGTCGTCGTATTTTCAAGTGTTTTATTAATCTACTTAAAGTAATGTTTACATCCGTAGACGCCGGAAGAGTGGCAAACGTGGTGGGCGGGCCCCGAAGACAGTTCCGTGTACGTGCGCGAGTTCTGCCACCGCGCTCTCGCTGCCGAAGTGCGTGTGCGCAGCGGCACGGGAGATATGCCGCGAGGTAAGGAATTAGTATAAATATTAAGATATGGTGTAGAAACAGTATTTTTAAGACCTTACCTTACCTACATATTTTTATCACGATTCGTAAAATATTTGTTTTCTATTTTTTTTATTATTATTAAAGGCACACACGAGTTACAGGTGCTTGCTTGTCCGACAAAATTGATCACTTAGAACTAAATCGCGTCACGTAACGCACTTAATAGACCTATAGTCAGCGTCGAATAGGTAACTCCACTAGCTCTTCACACCGTAAACAGAAAAGCAAAATCGAAATGTAATTTTTGAAGATAATAACAAATGTGTCAAATGTGTCATTATTTAGGTTATGTTCATTTAATTTCTTGAAGCCATAGTAAAATGATGATGTCATGGCATCATCATATGGCCCTTTCAATATATCAAACCTATTCAAAGCCTATTATGCTGTAGCTGGCACCTGTAGTGGATATTACCAAGTTGCAAGATTATTTCATAATGTAGGTAAGTGATATATAATTTTTGACTAACAAATAGTAGGCACACCGTTGACAGACTGATCCTCGTCCGCGTTGACCTTAAATGTGTGGTTGTACCAAAGAGTGTTATGGTTCCAGAGGTGGACCTGCGCTCGTTCCTGTTCCCGCGGCGCGTGGTGTGGGCGCTGCGCATGCGCGCGGCGAACAGGTTCCATTGCCGCGTGCACGACCTCGCACTTCTCGCCAAGTGGGAGCCGCGCAAAGGTACGCGGCATTGGTGATAATTCACTTAACTATTCTTTGTTTTTTTATTTTTTAATATATTGAGCTGGCTAACGAGCATTCGAGCATGGACCTGGGTGCCTAGTATGAGTTGCATTTGACATTCGATCACGTTAACGATAACGAATAAATTAGTATGACATTGAAGTAGTGTCTCCTAGCATCATACCGAGAGTTAAAGTTTTATCATACAAATTTTCGTAAAGTTAATCGACTAGATACGGATAGTAAACAAACATCACACTAGGCACACTGTTTAGTAGAGAACGGTCACCGCAGTCCGTAGCTGCTTCAGACTCGGCGTGGCTTGCCGAGTCTGAAGCTCCAGTTACTTCGTATGCTAAGTCGAGTACTCAAGAAATCGGTACAGAACAATAAAAAACAATGCTATTTAAATTATAGAAATAGATATTAACTCACACTCACATTCTCTATGCTAAGTGAGTGTTTGACAGCGCCATCTAGTGACGAACTCGTGAAACAAACTTAAAACTGCTTCGATTTCACACAAATCCTAGCTAGAATTTGTAGGGTTGGTGCCAAACGGCAACCGATAAAACAAGTGCGGATGCACGCGGGAACTTACAGGCGGGCAACACGGAGCTGATTTCCGTTCGAGTTTCAGCGTACATCTTTTAACTTTGCACCAGGAACTAGTTTGAATACTGTTAAAAATTAGGTAACGGTACGTCTATCATTATAAGATAACGAACGTAGTAAAGGTAACGTTAGGCATGGTATCTTTACCTAGGCGGCATTTTTGCCGGTAAACGAATTAACCGCTTTACGCGGATTAGCCAAAGCACATTAGGTAATGATACTTTTCTAGATAACGTCACTGCATTACCACAACTAAATAACTTTATAGAAATAAGGCTACTAAACGATATTTATAATAAAGAATTTGGTAACGGTATGACGCCCTGACCAGGGACTCTAACGTAAGATCGGCTAATACCAAAGCGTTTCTGTTCCAGAGGAGACAGGAGAGGACGGCCTAGTGATAGTGGGCCTGCAGCTGGTGGGCGGCGAGTGGCGCGGGGCGGGGCTAGCTGCCCCTTCGCCTCGCAGCCCGCCGCGTGCGCCTGCGCCGCCCATACTGCTGCGATTCGTACCGCAGGTAACTTATATCCTCACTCTTGACACCACTCGAACGTCTTCGAAAATTTAGTAGTTAACGAAGAGAGGATTATCTCCAAGCTCAAGAATGCTTTCCAAGGGTTGTTCAGCTTGAGGAACCATAATTTTCTCGCTGCCTATAAATCCAATAATGCTGTAAAGAACACAGACAGCCAATGGTAATTTCCAAAATTTAACCGCGTCGTGCCGAATAATCCAAACCTCATGTTGGTTGACATGAAATAGCTTTTATAAACTCAAAATTAGCCCCCACTTGTCTATCGCAAACATTCGGCTCACTTTTTTACTGTTTCCTAGAAGTAAATGGGTCTAGTATTTTCTGTCACCTATCTCCTCTCCACTTAGGTGAATACCGGGCCAAATATCTAGATTTTTTTTCAATTTTTTTATTTGGTTCATACCTTGAAACATACACGTACATAGGTATTTAAAAAGCTTAGTTAAACATATAAAGTAGAGTTATTATTTGTGAACACAACATGCAATACTAAATAAAAACACAAAATGTTGAAAAAATTTCCACGAGCAGGATTTGAACCTGCATCCTTCTGACATACCGGGTCAGGTGCTCTCGCAGTTGAGCTATCGTGGTTCTAACCAGCCCGCCGAAATTATTCAACACTATTTACTTTTTACTTTGAAAGTCAAAGGCGCCCATCCAATGTCAACAACTTCCGTCGTTAACATCCGATCATAATATTTTTACAAATACTAAAGATCAGTTAAGAAGTAGGCAAGCTATTTATATAATGTTTTTGTTTCGTTTATATAATTTTTTAACGCAAATTTTGTTGCGAAACAAATTACAAAAACACAAATGTTGAAAAAATTTGAACCTGCACCCTTCTGATGTGGGTCAGGTGCTCTCTCAGTTGAGCTATCATGGTTCTAACCAGCCCGCCGAAATTATTACTTTGAATGCCAAGTAATTTGTTTTGCAACAAAATTTGCGTTAAAAAATATATAAACGAAACAAAAACATTTTATACTAAATAAAGTTTAAACAGTAAAAACAAAAGAAAAAAATAATAAATAAACTAAAAGTACAACTAACCACTTATTCACAAATAGTCAAGTGCTTTATATAAATTATTCCTTGTCGATGCTAGAGAACCAGAGAATATATCAAATTATATATCTTTAACAGACATAACAAAACGACCCTGTTAAGACAACAGATTTCAATAAGATTTAACTTTTTAACTTCGTTGCCAGAACGAGACTGCCCCATTGGAGGCTGATGGCATAGTGGGCGTACCCGTGTACACGTCGGCGGCGCGCGACGTCGAAGTACTGGCGGTACGCGCGCCGCTCGCGCACGCGCACCAAAAGGATACCGCGCTCATGCACGCCGTCGCCTTGATCATCGCGCCCATAGACTAGACCCAAAACATCTACGTACGTATTGTACGTCACGAGCATTAACATGTAAATGTTATTTTTAATACAGCGGAATAAGAGTCAAGGAGTATACAGGTTAATCCTTGTGACTGTACTACAAAACAGTGTTTAAAGTTAAACAATGGCTAAATACGTGTTTAAAATATTGTCTCTGTCTAAAAGTATTAGCTGAAAAGTGACAGCATCTGTTTTAGGCATTGTCTAACTTCAGCCATCGTTTTGTGGTAAAGCAGTTAAGAACTTGCAAATAAATAAAGAACAAGCTGCGACTTGTTATTCCGAGATTTGTTGCCGTCATGTAAACTTTATTTCAAATTAGAGTAAAAGAAACAAAACTGGGAGTTTACATTAGATTTTTGGAAAATAGCAAAGAAGAATTCTTTTTTTATTTATATCGTAAGATACACAATTTCACGCACATTTTTTCATGTATTTATTTGTTTCAAACTTGTACCCGTTTCTCTGGAATCGCCATCGCAAGAAACGTCAAGTTAGCAGCCCACTTAAAGACCGTAATATCTCGGCTTGAATTGAAGTACTATTAAAATTTTGCGTATGCGAGTCACTATTTATGCACAGTTTTTTGACATATAAATCACATTGATTTGAACTGTATTTCTTAAAGCTCCTGCTATCTTGACGTCAAGTTAGCAGCCTCACCAAGAGATACTCAAATATCTTTTGAACCATAGTATCACTATTTATGTGCTATACGTCACTATTTATAAACAATTTTTTGACGTAGTCAAAACCATCTAATTCCGTGGTGAGGCTGCGAACTTGACGCTCACCACGAGATGAGGCACTAATTATTCTATATCAAGAATTCATAAAATTTGAAAAAAAATCCGCTGGGATAACGTACACCATTTTTTTCATATACTTTACTTTATCTTTTCAGTACCACGTGCTTTCGCTCTCATTGCTACAATTATGCTTTAAATTTCAGACTATAGTCTATAACCCTAGCCTCACTGGGGCGGTAGCCAAAGTAACATTAAGAAAACGATAGCGAAGTTCGAAAATAATAAAATGTATGGGATTGACATAATATTGACCACGTGATTTAGCGCGGCTTTGCCTAAACGGCATGTGCTAGCTGGAGACACGTTTCTCCAGCTTACACACACACAAAACAACTCATAGTGACGAAGTTGTGGTGGCTCCAAATGTATGACTGAAACCAGTGTATCCCAGTAGTCCCCTCTGGCGTTTGTCCCCTTGGGGGACAACTGGGATTTTATCATAAAAAATCTCCCAGTTGTCCCCCGTGTTACCGGTGGAGGTGACAATTGGGACTTACATTTTTAAATATCCCAGTCTCCCCCACTTGAGACTGCCCTATAATGTTGCTAGAAGTGACAAATAAAAGCATTTGTTTAGATATCCTATACCTCAAGTGGGGGAGACTGGGACATCTAAAAATTAAAGTCCCAGTTGTCCCCCGTGTCGTTGGTAGAGGGGACAACTTTGATTGCACCAATTATGCTCTAAAATATGGCATGCTTAGAATTTATCTTACGACTATGAGGAAGTTGTAGACACACACATCGTTTCAAACCCCTATAAGTTCCATGGTCACAGAAATACAGAAATCAATCGATTTCAATTTCGTTTGAAAGTGTTTTCCTTGCTTTTACCACCAGCACACTGATATGATGATGATGTACCGATATGCACCACGCGTTTTTTGTAGATTTAAATAAAAGTATTTATTGTCACACTTATATGGTTTTATTATTACCTAGTTATTATACGAACCATTTATTTCTAAAATCACAAAAATACATCAGGAACATCTTCTAACCTGTTGGATCACAAGTTAATCTAGTTCTTAACCAAATTATTTCTATAATTTAAATTCAATTATTTACAACATAAAAATTCCAAAAAGTTAAATGAGATATTTCAGATAGGTTTGTATTACTGAGGGCTGATTTTTCAATCCCCAGATAAGTTTTATCCAACGAATGACCAACTAGTGCCACACCAAAAAAAAAAAAAAAAAAAAAAAACGAATGACATTGTCATTTTCATTTTCTAAAGAGAATCTGTCACTATGTCAAAATTATTCAATGAATAAATTTTAACTGACGATTGAAAAATCAGTCCTATCTTATTAAAAATAAACTTAACTAACTAATCAATCTTAGGTTTTTTTAAAATTTAAATTAAAAATTATACTATAACAATTGTTACATATCGACGAAACAAATTAAGTACAAACGAATGCCGCTGCCATTCGCTAAACAAAAAACGACGCAAATAATCCTGAATTATTAATTCATCATCATCATTACGAGATAATCGCGTCCTTTATTTTTTATTCCACAAGATGCACCTCTCATCCTGACTGTACGTCAAAGTGTAAGTGCACTTTACCAATAATCTTCACTACTAAGTAACTATCTATATAGCTATCTAATTTTTTACGATTGGAACACAAAAATCATTGTCATGATATACTTAGTTGGGCCTGCCAGATTGTGCGGAATATTTTGACGACAGACTTATGTATACACATGGATATAGATAGTGATAGATATCCAAGCGGACTTAGGACAAGCCTTTCTGGCAACTAAACCGTATGTGTCCTCTAGGAATTAAAACTACTGCATCTAAAACGTGTCGGTGGTTTAATCCTCAAACCACGGAAGCGTTTAAATCGCTGGACATTTAGCGGGACTATATCGTCATTGCTTGAAACTGAGTGGAAAGGTGTAATTATGTTTTGGTACCGTTCAACATTAATGCTATATTTAGCTATATTAAGTTTTATTAAACTTAAAATTATTCACGTATGTAATTCAGCGTGTGATATTGTTGCGTTACTGATGTTTTCGACGACGTTGATTACGAAGGAAGGTCCACTGATGACATTGGCGCAGTATGGAGCGCTTTGCCGCGTTTGCTGGCTGCTCGACGCTTCTGCTGCCGAACTATTGTTGTTCGAATCTTGCGCAACCTGCAAACAAAAATTTCCAATTTGATTTATTTATTGATTTATGTATGATAAAGTAAGTAGGTAGGTACTATGGCGGCCACAAACGCTTTACCGGTCCTAAGGCGAAAATACTGTGCACCGCGTCGCTCGCTTTTATCGGCGTGACCGGTGCGGCGGCGATGCGCGTGCACACGAATATTTGTTCAAACCGGTAAAGCCTTCGAGACCCCCACCGTACATGACAAAAACTTTGAGGATCGTGTGAGTTGTGATAAAAATCATAAAAAAATAAGACTGCAGAAAGTAATACAAATGCGCTCGAGCAACCTCTCAGGGACACGCAGATGAGTGAGTGAGAGACGAGTGGTCCGAGATGGTCAGAGATTACGTGACCGAGAGAAGATCTATGTGTGCGTTTCTCGAGCGCGGTATTTATTAAGCTGACCTTCCTTCTTGATTAATTATTATAATTTGAATATCTTTACAAAAATAGGGAGTTATTTTGGTAAAGATATTCAAATGATAATAACTAATCAACATACAAAAATAAAGCTGAAATATTTTGTTACACAAAAATTTTTGAAATGCGACTCTAATACTATTTTAAAATTAATATTTTAAACACATGTTTACGATTTACGATCCATAGTCGAAACTGTACATAGAAATTTTGCTGTACATAGTGTAATCATATAATGTAATAGTATAATGTAATTTTAGTTCATGTTACAATTGTAAAAATTACCTCTAGGTCTACTCTTTGCTTTGCCAATGAAGAAGAGGCGCTAGTGCTGCCACTATGCGACGACTTTCCACTTGCAACGATACCAGTACTGAAAATTAACAAAAAAAAAACATTTTAGAACAATAGAAACTAAAAGATATTTTTTTCTTTCTTTATTTCCATCCTTTACAGTCGAATACCAATCTATGGATGAAATAGATCTATAATGTTACAATGTTCTATAATTTATAATAATACGCTTCTGTATTATATATTGTATGTATAATGTAAACTTAAACAACACATACACCTGCATATACTTTAGTTATTAAAATGTGTTGTTTATACATAAAAACAACACATTTTTTTATGTTGGTCTTGCTAAAACTCACTTTGTTTGATGATAAATGATAATAGATGATAGGTATATATCTACTGATGATAATTAAATTATAAATAGTATTCCTATAGATGGCGGAATGAATTGGACTACCACTTGAGGAATTGGGACGAACTAGCTCAGGACAGAGATAGGTGGAAGGAGCGGAGGGAAGGCCCAAAGGCCTTCCCAGGGCAAACCCTGCAGTGGGAAAATAGTGGCTGAAAAACATATAATTCCTATAACCCCATTAAATTAAGGTGTGGGACCTACGCTCGTGTTAACTGTAATGTAAAACTATATAAAGGAGGTTGAAATATATTTTTTACATAATAATTATTTCTCTACATACATTGCATTATTGTTGGTCCTGGGAGACACAATTTGATCTCCATCGGGTGTCACAGCAACTATATTATTAATCACGGCTTCATCTTGTCTCTGAGCTGGCGATTCCGGTGTAGTGCTAAAACAATATAAGTTTTCTGTTTAAACGTAGTATTTTATGGGATACTCTATACACGCACCTACCTACTACGAAACAACGTAGATTAATTAATGACTATAATAATTCGATTCTGCAAAAGTATTCAAACATCTGCAAATTGTAAAGTTCAAAAAAAGAGTCGCACACACTGTTGCACTCGCAGACGTCGAATAACATAAATAATAATAATAATAATTAAAATGTTTTTGTTTTGTTTATATAATTTTAACGCAAATTTTGTTGCGAAACAAATTACAAAAACACAAATAGCTTTCAAAGTAAAGAAGTAACTAAATAGTGTTGAATAATTTTGGTGGGCTGGTTAGAACCACGATAGCTCAATTGGAAGAGCACCTGACCCGGTATGCCACATGGGTGCAGGTTCAAATCCTGCTCGTGGAAATTTTTTTTCAACATTTGTGTTTTTGTAATTTGTTTCGCAACAAAATTTGCGTTAAAATTATATAAACAAAACAAAAACATTTTATAAATAGCTTGCCTACTTCTTAACTGATTTTTAGTATTTGTAAAAATATTATGATCAGATGTTAATGACGGTAGTTGTTGACATTGAATGGGTGCCTTTGGCTTTCAAAGTAATAAAGTAAATAGTGTTGAATAATTTCGGCGGGCTGGTTAGAACCAGATAGCTCAATTGGAAGAGCACCTGACCCGGTATGTCAGACGGGTGCAGGTTCAAATCCTGCTCGTGGAAATTTTTTCAACATTTGTGTTTTTGTAATAATAATAATTATTATTATTATTTTATTCTTTTTTATTTTTTTATTTATCTTTAATTATTAATAGTCTTACAATAAAATGATGTATGGTAGTGGCTGGTTCGACCGAAACCGTGATCGACATTTTTGTCTTTATTATTAAAATCATTAAAAATAGAGGTCATCAACTGTTTTTAGTATTTAGCAACAATAGTATTAGGTATACAATAGGTGTCTTACAAATAAACAAAGAATAAGGTCCGAATAGTTATTCCGTGTTTTCTTCTTGTCACGTAAATGTCATTTCATAGTAGAGTAAAAGAGATTCCTATTCTTTATTTATTTGTAAGATCCCTACAGACTACTGCTTCCCTAGCTGTCACTTCCTAAAATCTCAATGAAAATCTATGATATTTTGTGGCGACGATGGCATTCTATTGTCTTGTTTTATGTATAACGAGAGGTTAAAAACGCATAAAGACGCAAAATTAGTCACAGTGACCTCGTTTTGTGTTGCGGCGGCGGTCGCACGTAGGCCGGGCTGTGGAACACGCGCGCCGCCTGGTTGCCGGAGTTCTCGCGCGGCCGCATCTCGGCCAGCGCGCGGTGGGGCTGCGGCGACTCTGGAACGGTCACAGGGGGAAATTCTATTAGGACAACTTGTATGAAAGTCATTGTCATGTAAAATAATTGGGTAGTTGACTATGGAAATGGAAATGGAAACTATGACGTCACTATTTTGTTCCATCAATTCATGCTTAGGTCAAATAAAAAATAGATTAATGTTTTAAAGAACTGTTAAGTGATTTCATTTATATGTTTAATGTTCTGGAATTAACTATTGTCAGTTATATAGTGTTATTATTATGTATTTTTCTTTTCTCTCTCTCTCTCTCTCTCTCTCTCTCTCTCTCTCTCTTTCTCACTCCTTAGTTCTGTCGTAAAAAATTGATTATAGGAGAATTTGTAACTAGTGGTATAGCTAAGTACCAATATACTTTAGAACCCGATTTTGCATGATTCCGGCTCGCACTTGGCCGGTTTTTTACTTACCAACGAGCTTTTGCAATTCGAAAGCATTCTGCGATTCTTCATGGTGAGGTGACGAAGGCGAGTGATCGTCCATGCTGTGGTACGGCGGAGGCGGGGCGCAGTACTCCGGTCTCGGCTCGGTTTGCATAGACTGGACTGACGTGCGGGCCGCTGCTATGAATAATATTTGAATTTTAATGCTATTTATTACTAATTTTAACCACTTGTGATAGTTGTGATACTACGACACAACAAACAGTGAGTAATTTGAAATGAGACTACTTTTACGGATCTACTCGCGTTTATTTTACACATTAATTTGATTTAGGGTCTTACAAATAAACAAAGAATAAGGTCCGAATAGTTATTTCGTGTTTTGTCTCTATTACTCTTAATTTGAAATGACGTTTACGTGACAGGAACAAAACACGGAATTACTATTCGGACCTTATTCTTTGTTTAATTGTAAGGCGCTTCCTTGATGTTTCGATCGTGTAAACTTAAATAAATTATGTGAGCAATCTATTCGCTTAGGTACTTACAAATCACATTAAAGGTAATGCGATGCACACCTTTCTTAGCGGTCGTGAAGTAAGGCGCAAGTCCCGTCGCAGACCGAAGTTCCAAAATGTAGGCACAAAATAAGAACACTGCAGAAGGTAGGTAAGAGCGCGTTTGCATGAACGCGCTCGAGCAACGCCCACATAGACAACCTCTCACGGACACGGAATCTCGCAACACCTGCGCTCAGACTGATCTTTTTTTTTATAAAGCTCGGCGAATTACTCCATCCTACCTGATGTTAAGGGGAAATAGAGTCCAGACGCGAAGATAACGGGTGCAGCGTGAAAACAAACGCAGCATCAGTTAACATCACTCTGCCGGTCCACAAGGTGTTTCTTCACGCCTCTTTTAAAGGACCCCATATTATAGGAAGGAGGGAAAACGCGTGCTTGTAGACTATTCCATCTTTTGGAGGTGCGACAAAAAAACGAGTCACCAAATTTCTTTGTGCGCGATGGGATATTTGAGACAGTGAAGCGGTGACTTCGAAGAGCAGCACGTACTCCTATGAAGAAAGAGAGAAGGTGGGATAAGGTCAAATAGCTCTTCAGAGCACTCGCCATGGTATAAGCGGTAAAACACGCTGAGTGACCAAGTGATCCAAGCTGCTTCGAGATTCCGTGTCCGTGAGAAGGTCTTTAAGTGCGTTGCTCGAGCGTTTTTGTATGAAGCTTGCCTTCTGCAGTCTGCTTATTTTGTGACTTGTGATAATTGTAATAATTGTGATAGGTACTTTAAGACACAATAAAACAGTGAGTAATCTATTCGCTTGCTCACAACTTGTGAGCTTGACTTGTGAGGCACAAGTCACAACAAAGGTAGGTATGCCTAGGTGATGCACACTTCTTACCGGTCGAGAAGTAAGGCGCAAGTCCACATACATTCGCGTGACCGCGATCTGCGAGGAGTTACGCTCTCCGCTCACTTCACTGCCGCCAAGAAGTTTGCATCTACCTTACCAGACTTGTGATATTAAAAATTTTCTTTCCTTAAACTTTCAATAATAACATTTCTGTATGCCAAAAAATAATATACTTACTTAGAATTTAATTAACTTGGCACCCTGCATCCAATTGTTGCTAAAGACAAAAACCAGCTGCTGGCCCCTATTTTTAATTATTATAGGACAAAAAGGTCGATCACTTCCCCACTCTATTTACGGTCTTACGGACTATAGGTAATTAATTCTCACTCTAAAAGCTGTCTTTCTTAATGAATAAAATTTAGCTTACAGAGGAAGAGTAGATAGTGTTGATTAATTTCAGCGAGTTGGATTGAGCCACGATAGCATAGTTGGTAGTGCACCTGACCCGGCATGTCATATGGTGCGGGTTCGAATCCCGCTCGTGGAATTTATTCAACACTGTCTTTTTTCAAATATGAATAAATAAGTTAAATTCTTAATAATAATAATAGTTCTAATAAAAAACTAGTCTAAATTTGCATCAACTTTACCATATGCTATCTTGAAGGTCTTCATCTTAGCGAACAAACATAGAATGACGATCATAAGTAGCAGGCTGGCAGCAATGGCCACCCATCCATACAGCGGCAGCAGGGGGGCGGGGCGCTCCGCCGCCGGGGGGCTGCACAGACCGTTCACGACACCTTCGTACGCCTGGACCAAACTGAAAACAGATAGATTCTGATAAGTTTTTATGTATCAGTGTAGTATAGTGTTATTAGCACCAGCTCATTCCTATGTCCCCACTGCTGGGGCACGAGCCTTCCCAGAGCGGGCCCATTCCCGTGCCGGATTAGTGGTTGTTAACGAACGCTAATGCAGCAAAGACCATAAGAAGTACTTTGCGTTAAAACTCGATAAAAACTTTGTTTATAAAAAATAGAGCGCGAATGTGTCGATAGATTTCTATATCATTATAATTATTACTAAAACAACCCTTTTTTATCATCAACTAATCAAATAATATGTACTCCCGATGAGAATCGAACCTTCAGGGCCAACCACCGGCTCTAAGCCGAGAATTGATCTCGGCTTAGAGCCGGTGGTTGGCCCATCACTAGACTACAGAGTGCCGAGAGTTTTATTAGCCATTCGAACTTTTCGATCACGTTAACAAAACGACAAGTACAAACCTCGCTTAACGGAGCCTGGAAGCGCTGTTTCAACGCCATACACATTCTCGATTTTGTATGTTGAATAATTCTAGCACTAAAAGTGGTATCGCTTGAATCTAAAGAAATAATACAAAGTAAGTGATATCAAATCTAAATAAAAAACCTGTCACGAATCTACTCACGTTAATTGTTACATTTGATGTCATCCTGCGACGTTTCGAACCCATTAGGGCACGTGGCCGCAGATAATAGGGAATAATAGAATAGTTAGCGTAAACTTTAGAAAACATTATTTTATGGCGTCACATATGTACCCTTTCCTGCAAGGGCCGCACTCGAGGACCGACTTGGCGCAGTAGTCGTGCGGCAGCGGCAGCGGGGGCGCACGCAGCAACTCCTCGCAGCGGAGGCACTCGCGGCACTCGTGCGTCTCCTCGCAGAAGAACCCGCTCGAGCAGTGCGAGTCTTCAGCGCATGTAGTGGGGTGCGGCCGGGTCGCAGATACAAACGACAAAACCAAAAATAATGTCCTGAAATAAGTTTCAGTTGTTGTAGCGATAATGATGTAAGGGTTCCCTATCGTTGCGTAATGTTGCGCAATACGGGGCAGGCGAACATCCAAGAAACATAATCTACCTATTTCTGCCGCTAAGCAGCAATGCAGTAAGCAATTTATGCAATGCCAGCCGGCATGCCACTGTCCATCAATCATTATTACTGCTTGGCAATCAAGACCTCAGGAACAACCGCGTGAGATACCCATGGTGTTGTAAGCGTGACAAACAAGCGTACAACTTGTTTACCATCCGGTACGAATGCTTGTAAGACGACTTATTCAAATAAAAAAAGCGATTTCTTCCAGACAAATCAAATCAATTTTTAGTTTAGGTACTTACCTACTTATTATTAGCATAATAGATACCTACTTGACTACTTACTTATTACTTGCTTGAAAGGAAAAAGACGTAACAACTATTGTTTTTATTTATTTATAAAAATTAATAAACTAATCTAGAGTTTTGAATAAACTAACTAACTACTTTAAAAATTGTATTCAATTGCCACTTTATAGGTATGTACTAACCTTATTTTATTATTCTATACATTGGGAATATCGGTAAAACGGGATGGGTTAATGTGAGATCCTACGGTTCAATTACCTACCGCACTTACCGCGTCGCGTCAGCAAATAACTTTTATTACATCTAACATTATTTACTTGACAAGTAGGTAAGTATAATAATAAAAAATAAATAATTACCAAAACATTGTTTCGAATAAATTTGATTTTTGAAAACTTTTATCACGTCACCTCAGATCAATAAAAATGTATAATGTATTCACTTGACTCGCGGTCACACACGACACGACACGACACGACACTCCTTTCGACAACAAACAAACAACGCGCCGAGAC
Organism: Eudonia truncicolella; assembly: GCA_949315975.1. Classification (NCBI taxonomy): domain Eukaryota; kingdom Metazoa; phylum Arthropoda; class Insecta; order Lepidoptera; family Crambidae; genus Eudonia; species Eudonia truncicolella. The sequence continues at coordinate 12,629,715 of OX438829.1, read as the reverse complement.
TACAGCAAAACTAAAACTGACTGAATTAAAATATCTAGGAGGCCGAGAGCGCCCCGAATGCGCTAAAACAAAACAAACCAACCAACAGGTGAAGACTTGTGACGCAAACTTGGTCGCCTGTGATCATGTCGGGACTTGTTGTTGGCTCTTTCAACAAACGGACAAAAAAACAATGCTACTCTCCGCTGGGGCACATAAGCACGGTTAATAATACTGTGGTGAACACAATCTTTATAGCACTTCATTGTTACAAACAAACATAAGTTTCCTTCGTATTGATTGTAATCTATAGAATACAGTATAGACAATTAACAGAAAAGGATAATGCCTTGGAATAAAAATAATAAAACTAACATATACACAATAATTAATAACTGTTAGGTATCATTATCATTAAGCTACTTTTATGTACTTTTTGTTTTTAGAAACAAAGGCTTGCTGCCTATGTGTTATCATTTTAAAAGAAAAAAACCGGGCAGTTAGAGTTACCTATAGTACTTATAGTCAGAAACTTTTTTCTGTGACGTCATTCAAGTGACACTATTATTTCTACTGTGCCATTAACTCAAAGCTCATTTGTATTTTATACTACACCGCTGATTCTCAAGAACCCTCTTATTTGTTTGTCCTCGAGTGATTACGGAAGTTTTAGACCTTTTGCTTAGGCGGACTAGATAGGAGGGTAATATTAATTACCTTTATCGGCAAAACAATGTTTCTTGAGAGATTTTTTTTTAAACAGTAATAAAATAATATACAAAAAGTTTTACTTGATTACCAAATAAATTAATAAAAAAGCCTTTGCCCCGCAGTGGAACGAAATTGGCTAAATAAAAATGAATAAATAAAAAAATGCAATTACTCGCTGGTTGGCAAGTTGCAAGCAATGACGACAATAGTACTTATAATTTTTTACACAGCAGGGTCACAGAAAATATAATGCAAAAGGTAGCCTTGACATAACCACTTGACAAAAAAAGAAAGGATGCGGAGGGAATTCTTAAACGCCTAGGTGGTGCACATGAAAACATTGTTTTATTAGTTGCGTCGCGATGAACCTACTTCGATTTTTTTATATTTCTTAAATAAATATATTTATATCAGACAGTACAGTGAAAATCACTCACGAACAAACATCAGTAAAAATCACTTTTGTATGTAACTGTACTTTTCTGAGAAACATTTTTTTTTCCCAATATTTTCTATAACTGAAAATGCTACTAGGTAGATCTTTATCTATGATCTTTATTCTACCTACGTATCTACACAGCATATTTATACCTAAGTCTCTCTGGTCTACTGGTTCTACAGATGGTGTCACAGATCCAGAGGTCCTGGGTTCGATCCCAGAGCGGTGGTGCATATTACTGTTATCGGTTTGCTTAGAGGTGGAGCTTGTTTTAAGTCCACCACCTGGCTAACTCATCATCAGCTCATTTATGTTCCCACAGCTGGGGCACGACGCACGAGCCTTCCCTATGGATGGATATAGAACGGGCCATAAACCACCACGCGGGCCCAGTACGGATTGGTGATTGTTAACGACTGCTAATGCAGCCGGTACTAACAACTTAACGTGCCTTCCGAAGCACGGAGGAGCTCGAGATGATAAATTTTTGGTCACCCATCCGATGACCGGCCTTTGCGAAAGTTGCTTAACCTCAGCACTCGCAGACCGGGCGCGTTAACCACTGTGCCATCGAGCTCCTCCTGGCACACCACCACCACCAGTGGTGACACCACCTTATTAAGGTCTATCACCATAACAACTATATTAGATGTAGCATTGCAGTGTTAAGACAGTCACAGCTAAAAATTTCCGGGTAAAAGTCGCTTCCACCTTCGGTCTTACCGTAACATCAGGAGATGCATGCCAACAAACCTGTTGTGGAATAAAAATAATTGAAATAAAATAACATCAGGCCTACCATTTGTTGTTGCGTGAGTACGCCGCCGGCGCAATTACAATTATTTCAGTTCAGATAATAAACTAAAAATATATTTCGAATGAAACTTGAAAAAACTCCTATCCGCGAAGGTAGATGTGAATTTTAACTGTCGCAGTAGCAAAAAGTATGAGCGTTTTTGAAACACGGGTGATATGTTACGAATACTTATTTAAATGGCTATCACTGCTTTCAATTTCATTTTTTTTCCAAATCAGTTGTCGTTAAAAATTGCTATTCTACGCCACTTTGTCAACGTCACCAATATTCTCCATGTCTATTAAAGTTTAGAGTCAGGGACATCTACAATCGGGAGGTGGCAACACTCAGTTTGTTTAATCTATGGACAATGGCTTGACGGCCGCCATTTTTTTGACAGTAGACCGAAGAGGAAATTAAATAGCGGTCAGTAGACATGTGAACGTCAGATCCAGAGTGTGTACACAGTTTTTTCAAAGGAAGATTTTTGTGCATTAAAATGACTGTTTTATTAACTGTTTTACTAAAAACTCTCAGTGCACTATGTGAGTAGAAGTGAAAGCCATGTCTGGAGGTAAAATGTAACTCAAATTGTACGTTATTTACAGATATATATTTGGTTTTCTCTACGCGATAAAATAACGTAGAAGCACAGTGTTAAAAACTTACAGTGGTCCAACGCCTTTGAAGTTGCGCGAAATGCCGCCATCGTCTAGGCATTGGTCATTGTCGCAGGGTTGTCACATTAATTTTGAAAAGTTTTTGTTCCGTTTATATAATTTTAATGCAAATTTTGTTGCGAAACAAATTACAAAAACACAAATGTTGAAAAATATCCACGGAGCAGGATTTGAACCTGCACCCTTCTGACATACCGGGTCAGGTGCTCTCCCAGTTGAGCTATCGTGGTTCTAACATTCATTTTAGAATAATAAAAAATAGGCATCAAAAATATATTCCTTATAAGGTTGTTTACCAAAAAAATATATAAAAATATGGCAATTGGCAAGCCCGAGTCGCACTGCGCCCCGCTCGCCCCGCACACCCTCACGATTGCTCTGTCTAGACGTGTCCGTTGCGTTGGCCGACTGTAAGAATTATATAGACTGTGGTAGAAGTAAAAATTCGCCACCATTTTGGTACTTCAACGCCACCGGTGGCGTAAATATTCGCCACCTCCTCTACGCCATTAAATAAAGGTAAGTGTCCACTTACTTTTTATACTAACTGTTATTTATAATAAATAAAAAAATATGATGAATACAAAAATATAAAATAATTAATAATAATATCAGTGGCTATAAATGTCATGCCATGTAAGTATAGTAATAGTTAGTAAATATTTGTCGTAGTAATTCATTTATTACAAATGCCTTTGACAAACAGAAAAATCTAAAAATACAAGGAGTGACTTAAAAACAACACTGAAAATATAAGATTTGTAAAGAAAAAAGTGGAGCAAGATCAGCTATATAGAAAAAATGAAGGTACTAGACGAAAAAAATAGATTAAATTAAAATGGCGCCAAAAATACGCATCAAAGAAGAAATAAGAAGTTACGAAGAAAGAAGAACAAACTAAGAAGTTAATAAAAATAATAAAGTGAATTTTATTCATTCAATGGGTTTCCTTTTGCATTTCATATATATACCTATATTTATACATTATAATAATTTGGCATGTGTATGCAAACCTTTTCAATTATTCGTCACTATTATACGCCACTCAACGCCATCGACGCGTAGAAGTGTCTACGCTTCAACACCATACTTCTGCGGCATTTCAGCAAAAAACGGCCTCACCCTTATTGCAAACTTTTTCTCATTTAAATTGTTTTTTTTTCGTTTAACTATTAATTGAAAAATAATATTTTTACTTGAGAAACGAAACGCTATTCTTTTAACATGACACTCCTACCTACCACACTTGTATGAACGTATTCGTACTAATGTTTGCCGGAAACGGAAGCGTTTGTCTCGTTTTTAGGGTTCCGTAGTCACAAGGAACCCTTATAGTTTCGCCATGTCCGTCTGTCTGTTTGTCCTCAGCCTAGCTCATAGACTCTTAGTACTAGAAAGCTGTAATTTGGCATGGATTACATATTAATGATGCCGACAAAGTGGTGAAGTAAAATTTTGAAAAATATTTTATTTAGGTTACCTCCCCTACACGTGAAGCGGGGGTGTAATTTTTTTTTCTTGTCTACCCCATAGTTTAGAGTATCATTGGATAGCAATTTCAAAAATATTGCGGGTTTGTGAAAACAGTTTTTAGATTGATGCATCCGTTTGTGAACTATTGTGCGAAATTTTGTTTTTAGATACGTGAAAAATTCCACGGTAGTTGTATATATGACGAAATTAAAAGGAAAACTATCACAGCTAAGTGGGCTTTATAAGTTTACGAGTGACAGTCGACCCACTTATAAAATGTACTTGGCGCAGTACAAATTCCTCATTGGGAACTACTTAAATAACGTCAGGTGTGTAAAATCGGTAGTATCTACATTTAAGTATATAAGTCATCGTTAAGTAAATGTTCATTAAAGCCCTCTTCTCAGTCTTCATTATTGAGATGGGCTACGGAACCCTACACTGCGCGTGGCCCGACACGCACTTGGCCGGTTTTTTACTTTCTAGTGTGGGCAAGAGGCAAATAGGAAAATTCATGTGTTCTTGTGCCGCATACATAGAAGTGTTGTCGGAGCATTATATACTACTCAAAACAAAATAAGGGCCACGAGGTATTTTTTCATTTTGGTGTAAATTATTGAACATTTACATATTGAAAGTAGTAAAATATTGAGTATACAAACTCTTTGATACCTAAACTTTTTAATATTGTAGTATTCATCTAATGCTGGCAACAATTTTAAATAAAATTTGATTTAAAATTATTTTTGAAAATTTTGATTCAATTTTCTTTGACGTTTTGCTTTCCTTAGCTTCTTGGTTTATTAGAAATTATCAGAGTTCATTGATATCTCGAGTCAGAAACATCTTTTGCAATATGCCACAAGCACGCAGGCGTCATATGGACTCGCTGACAGCAACCAGAGCCGTTACAATGATTGAAGAAGGTCATTCGCAGCGATCTGTGGGTTTGCAATTGGGATTTTCTCGAAGAGCTATTCAAAATCTATGGAATCGTTTCCAAGAGACCGGCAGTGTTAGAAGAAGACCTGGTTCGGGCAGAGTTCGCATTACAACAGCTCAAGAGGATCGTTACATTCGATTAAGTGCGCGCCGAGATCGCACAACGACGGCCCGCAAGCTGCAAAATCGTTTACGGCTCACAACGGGTACTCGTGTCAGTGACCAAACTATTCGTAATCGATTGCATGAAGACCAGCAGGCATCAAGAAGGCGAGTTGTCCGTATTCCATTAACCAGAAATCATCGTGCAAATCGTTTAAGATTTTCCCGTCAACATTTGGACTGGGACATAAACCAATGGGGCATGGTGCTCTTCACAGACGAATGCAAAGTTAAATTTTTTTACGACGATCGGCGTATTAGAGTATGGAGAAGACGCGGCGAGAGATTTTCAGAAGCCTGCATCCATGAAGTCGATCGTTTTGGTGGTCCAAATGTAATGATTTGGGGCGGGATAAGCTTACACGGCAAAACTGAGCTCGCTATTTTAAATGAGGGTACTGTTACTGCTCAGCGGTATATTGAGGAAGTCGTCAGACCACATGTGATCCCATTTGCCCAGCGAGCGGGTCCTGGATTCATCTTGATGCAAGACAATGCTCGTGCACACACGGCTCAAGCGACTCGGTTTGTACTGGAAGCGTCTCAAATTCAAGTCTTGCCGTGGCCGGCGAACAGTCCGGACTTAAATCCAATAGAGCACATGTAGGATCAGTTGAAACGAAGAGTTAGAGACGGTGATCAGGAAATCCACAACCAACAGCAACTCATCAACGCTGTTAAAAGGGCCTGGGAAGAGATTCCAATGGAAAATGTCAGTCATTTGATTGAGAGCATGCACTCCAGGCTTCAGGAGTGCGTAACGAAACGAGGGGGGCATACCCGTTACTAAAAGATGAGCATGGAGTATTTTCTTTTGTTTTCAGTAACTTTACATTGTTTTTATTTTTAACCTTAAATGTGTTTTTTCTTTCAAAAGCAAATAAACTTTTTAATCATTATTATTGGAATAAATTTATTGGTCTACACGGTAAAAACAACATTAGTTTTCGTTATGGAGACAAAAAATTAATATTGGTTTTATTATTTTCATGGTACAGACAAAATACCTCGTGGCCCTTATTTTGTTTTGAGTAGTATAGTATAAGTTTGCTAGTGCCATCTGTCGATTGACGTTAAAAATTACGTTTCTTGTTGATTATGATATAAGTTTAGTTTAGTTGGGGCCCTAGTTAATTTTTTGCCCCAGGGCCTTTGGTTACCTAGCTACGCCACTGAATGTGTATTGTATGGCAAAATTTTAACTCTTCTCGTATGTCGCCAGGAGGCGCTGCTTCAATGCCATACTAATTCTCGTTTCGTAAACGTAATCGAATAAATACAGATAGTAAACAAAACTCACACTAGGCACCGTGATGTGTGTGCCAACCTCTTCCGCTACCTACTTATGTTTTGTTTATTAAGCTCATTATTCGTTTTTTGTTGTATGCGAGTACAAAAATTATTACAAATAACTACCTACATCCTACATCATTGTCTAATAGAAAATAATGTGTTTTTCTTAAATTGCATGCTGCGCCCGCAGCCTGAGACGGTGAAAGGACAAACATCATAGTTTTGTTAGTTCTTAAGTAAAGGGTTAAAATAAAACTTTAAAATAAAAATCATCACATTTATTTTGATAATAAAAGGTCCCTCTAATTGCCAATATCAAGCTGACTGACTTAAAGACTAGACAAACTTAAATTTAAAGCAAAAATTCAAATCCGTTCAACAATTTCTAATTGGTAACTGTAATGAATTGCGTATCGTCTGTTCAATAGACAATATCTAATAAGCAGTTACCTATTTCAACTCATGTGCTTTCAAACTTGCCATATAATGTCACTTCGTGTCACGGCTTAAAGCTGAGCAGAGTCCTTTTTATAAAAACGTTGTTTTATAAATTTTATAGATATTTACGTTATTTTAAGTTAAGTTTTAAGTTTTTTTTTCTTAATACTTTTGTATTTGTATGAAATAAACATTTTATTATTCTATTCTATTATATTCCATGGTAAATAAAAAAATGAATAATGAAGAATAACTGCTTTGTTAAATATTATCGAATCAGGCAATATCTAAGATCTTTGTTTGTACCTACTCCCCATAAGAAAATAAAGTTCCTTTCGAATTACTTATTTATGGATTTAACATATTTGAACCTTGCACTTTGTATGGGAAACGATGATAAATAAACTCTTTTAGTATCTTTTTTAATTGTACATTTCACACACACTCTTCACATAGGGCGGGCGTAGGTGATCAATATTAATTTTTTACAGAAATGTTTTTTTGCTTATGTATCAGTACTTATCACATTACACGAGGAACATTTTTTTAACAGTGAATATTAAAAAGTGCACCACAGCCTATTTAGAAGCACTTCGAGTAAAATAAATAATGCTATTGGTAATAAAAACAAAATAATTACTTCTAAACACTTGTTATCACCTTGTTCTGGTGTAACTACCTATATCAAAAAGTTTAAATACAATGATTAAATACATGCATTGGTATGTACGTCTTAGCTATGTACACACGTGTTATAGTGTGTGTGTATGAATATTAAACAGTGCACCACAGCCTATTCAGAAGCACTTCGAGTAAAATAAATAATGCTATTGGTAGGTAATAAAAACAAAATAATCACTTCTGAACACTTGCTATCACCTTGTTCTGGTGTAACTACCTATATCAAAAAGATTTAATACAATGATTAAATACATGCATTGGTATGAACAACGTTTTAGCTATATACACACACGTGTTATAGTGTGTGTAAGTGTAAGGTGGTAAAATGACGTCATATTATAGTGTATGGGCGAGACAATAGACGGGACTGCGGGACACTCGTTTTAGAAGCGTAAGGAGCAGACGTTGTCATAAATTGTGTACCTATTTAATACAGTATTTTTACGAAATAAAATCTTTTACTTAAAAAGTCTTAAGTACCTACTTTTCAAAAACCAAAAGTAAATTCTTCGCAACGATTACCGAGCTTCTGTTTGTGTATAAAAATATTATATATTTAAAAAGTGGTAAAAATGTCCAGTAAGTCCAGTTTCCTTCATTAGTTTACGTGGAATAGTCATAGAATAGTACATATTCGCCTATACAGAACTTCAGAACATATTATTAATATTAAATAATTTTGTTGCATGATTTGATTGATTTGTGTCTTATGACAATGTATAAGTTTTGTTGTAGGTATTGCGAAAAATAAAAAGTTGTTAAGAGTAGTAAAATTACATATACAATAATATGTAATAAAACCCTGTCCGATCCGTAAAGTTGTTATTAGGTATCGAAATTCAGTTCTATTTACTTAATTATTTTAAAATAAGTGAAAAATATTTACCCCAATAAAAAGTTTGTTAAATGACAAAACTTGCATAGCAATACTTTTGTCGGCACTTCGGTAGTAGGTAGGAACTTTCGCCGCCATAGATAGAAAGTGTGGTCATATAAAAATTAGCATAATTTTGGGGTAATTTGAACAATTTCGGTACAAAAAACTTGCGTTTTAAATTTCGATAACTCTTTTATTTTGTTTGCTCTGAAGTTCTCAATAATGCATTTTGATACATACATATATTATCATCTTATTCCTATTCCTACTTCTAATAGTAATTCCACCTAAACCTTATCTGGCAATGAATAACGAAAACTTTTATTATATAAACCAAGAGTGTAAGAAGTGTAAGAGAAAGAATTGATGGCCACTTTTAAAAGCACCAATGACTGCATATAGCTACTTATATTAGAACAAGAATTGTCTAAAAGCTGTGAATATACCATCCATATCATAAGGCCAGTACTAAATTGATACAGAAACTTGATGATGCCCATTACATATTACTTTGCACTAACAATACAAAATTACATCTGATGTGTGCTGCTCAAGAAATTTATAAGCCCTGCTTATAAATGCTGCTTTGACAAACTGTCAAATTTCTTCAATAGACTTTGAACTTTATGCTTTAAGTGTAAGGTTGAAAATGTATTGAAGAAATTTTATAGTTTTGGATAGGTGGATGTGCAGGCGTCTGTACATATTTGATTGAAGTTCCTGATAATTGCAGTTTCTCTACTAAATCATGTAATGTAAAAAATAATAAGACTCAAATAAAAGGATCGCCTATCAAGCTATTATCATTTCAACTTAAAAATACTACTGTAAAAAATGTAAACCAGCCACTACTATTGGACAATGTTCCATAATGTTCCATTGAATGATGTCTATAGGCTAGATTCAGTCTTTCCCAACGTGGGCGATAACGCCCCCTTGTGGGCGCTGCAGGCCTAAAGGGGGGCGGTAAGAGACCCAGAAAAAAAAGGGGGCGTTGTGTAGGGCTTTGGGGTTGATTTATAATTTCATCTACCTAGCTAGGAAGACTCTTAGACACCGACTGAGCTCTCGACTCTCGACTACATCTTGTGAACATCAACTAATATTAATTAAGATATAGCTCAAAATCGGTTCGATATAATAGACCGCGGGCAATCATGTTTTAACAAGTTTTTGTTAAATAAACCGATTTGTACATTCCTGTATCAATCGGCTGGTTCTATAATACTTGTTCTTGCTTGTCGAGTACGATTGGGCGTCGAATGAGATAAACGAGTTTATGCACGTTTGTCTTATTCCTGTTGGTGCGTGCTGCTTATGCAATCCTATATAAACGACGTAAATTTATTTTATTTTCATTTGCGGTTTCGCGCTTAATAGATAAGCAGTACTTGATTTCAACACTTACGTATTTCTCAAAACAAAACAATGTCGGAAGTAAAAAAGAAGAGACGGCAATACTCTGCGGAATATATTAAATTCGGATTTATTGAAAATCCCACAAACCCGTCGTCGCCTTTGTGTCTTCTATGTCTAAAAACATTTTCAAACGAAGCAATGAAGCCTTCAAGACTGCAAGATCATTTGAATAAAATGCATCCAGATAAGAAAGACAAGAATGTAGCATATTTTCAAGACCTAGAGAAAAAGCATAATACTCAGCCAAGTGTATCAAAACTATTTTCGGCGGCTGCTAAGCAAGATGACGACGGACTTCGAGTTTCGTACAATATCTCTTTGTTAATTGCTCAAAAAGGCAAACCACACAACATCGGAGAAGAGTTAATTTTGCCAGCAATAAAGGAAGTAATAACTACTGTGCTTCATAAACCGGCCGCAAATATTATCCGAAAAATTCCTTTGAGTAATAATTCTGTGCAAAGACGAATTGATGAAATGGCTGAAAACATTGAAGAATCATTGTGCAATCATCTGAGGACTAGTCAATTCTCAATTCAGCTCGATGAGTCCACTTTACCAACTAATGAAGCGTTGTTGCTATCTTACGTGAGGTTTATTAAAGATGAGAAAATACGTGAAGAACTATTGTTTGCCAGAAATTTGGAAACAGATACAAAAGGCGAAACCATATTCAATACATTGGAAAAGTTTTGTGAAGAGAAAGAGATTCCTTTGAAAAATATTATATCAGTTGCTACGGATGGCGCTCCGGCTATGACAGGGCGCCATAAAGGCTTCATAGCGTACTTAAAGAATAAAATTCCAGATGTCCTTGCTATACATTGCGTTATTCATAGACAACATTTGGTTGCTAGAAACTTAAGTGAACGACTATTTCAATCACTGCAATATGTCATCAAAGCAGTCAATAAAATCCGTAGCAGCTCTTTGAATGGTAGATTATTTCATCAGCTTTGTGTTACTAATGACGAAGATTTCAATAGTTTGTTGCTTCATACTGAAGTTCGTTGGCTGTCAAGAGGCAATTGTCTGATTCGATTTTACAACCTGTTTGACTCTGTGATAGAGTTCTTGGAAACTAAAGATACAGAACTGCGCAACAAGCTCATAACATCAAAGAATGATATAGCTTACATGACAGACCTGTATAAATTGTTCAACGACATGAACCTCCAACTGCAAGGCGATGAACTAAATTTAATTAAAACAAAAAATGTCGTTGCTGCTTTCGCAGCCAAACTGCTTCTGCACAAAAAGAATATGGGCAGACGTGAGTTTCACAATTTTCCGAATTTATCAGTATCCTGCAGAAACGACGACTTGTTTGCCTACTGGCAATATTTGGAAAACCTCCACATTGACTTCACCGAACGATACCAGGACATTTTAAACTTGGAAATACCAGACTGGGTGTTGGATCCGTTTTCAAATGTCAACACAGCAATGTCACCTCAGCTGGAAGAAGAACTTATAGAATTGACAACAAACGAAGAAATAAAAATCAAGTTCAAAAATGGATATCAAGAATTTTGGCTACAAAAACCGATCCCGCAATTGTACCCTGGATTGTGGTTAATTGTTCAACGATTCTTGATAGCATTCCCATCGTCATATTTGTGTGAACGTGGATTTAGTGCTGTGGCAACGCTGCTTACTAAAAAGAGAAATCGTTTGCGTGTTACCGAACGTGGCGACTTGCGGCTGTTTTTGAGTAAATTGGAACCTGATATCAACAAACTTATTGAACAGCATCAGATTCAACCTTCACATTAGTTTTTATATAAGAATTGATTATGTTTGTTTTATTTTCAATAAAAGATACTCTGTCCGAATACTATAAAGTTGCGTTTCAATAATCAGTTATAAGTACTTAGCGGTTTTTAAGTATGTTTAAAAAGGGGGGCGTTAAAAAATAATTTATTCTTAAAGTGGGCAGTAGACAAAAAAAGGTTGGGAACCCCTGGGCTAGAATCTTTGATTGAGCAAGAAAAATTGTTTAACTTGGATGAATTGAAAGATAATGATTATTATTATTGGACTGTCCCTACCTATATAATACTAGGAACAACGGTAATAGTTTTTGTTATTTACAAGAAGATACAGAAAAAAGAAGGAAGATAAACCTAAGAACGAGAAAGACCCTGAAGATAGTTTAACTATGGCTGGGAGAAGTCACAGCAACGAGCAGCCCTTTTTCTCAAAAGAATAAAGGGCTTCGAAGTAGGGGTTGGAGGTGTTAATGTGTGTGTGAGTTAAAGGTGGTAAAGTGACGTCATATTATAGTGTGTGGGCGAGACGATAGACGGGACTGGGGGACACTCTCGTTTTAGTAGCGTAAGGAACAGACGTTGTCATAAATTGTGTATTCAATACAGTATTTTTACGAAATAAAATCTTTTACTTAAAATGTTTACCCCAAAGTACATAATTCACGCCTGCACATCAGACTACCACAAACTGACAAATTTCCTCAATAGACTTTGAACTTTATGTATATGAAAGAATCGGTTGAACATTTTTTAAAGAAATTTGACAGTTTTGCACAGGTTGGTAAGCAAGCGTCTGTACAGCTGCCTGTAGAAATATAATTATTAGGTTAAAATAATTTGTGTAGGATTTGTTCCAGTAATTTACTTTTGTGGTGTCGATGCGGTTTCCAAACAACCTGTAAGTACCTATACATTGGGGTTTCGATTAAAATATTGTGATTAGATCGACCAACACACGTGAGTTACATCAACAGAAACGCTTGTCGTGTAGCTACCAATGAAAAAATACAACCAATAATATAAACATAATCAATTTAGGAAGACATTATAATTTTTTCATAAAAGATTAGTTATTAATACTTATTTATCGCTGGATGCGAGCAGCACAAAACCGGTCGTTGTGGAGATCCTTGGGGAAGGCCTTTGTCCAGCAGTGGACGTCTTTTGGATGAGATGATGATGATGATGATGACTTATTCATTATCATCATCATCTGGTGATGATGATTACGATTGCTAATTTTATGTCGCCACTGCTGGTGCTCGAGCCTTCCCTATAAGGAAAACGGGGCATTTACCACAGGCCCTGTGCAGATTGTTGGTTGATAGCGACTGCTAATGCTGCCGGAACCAAAGGCTTTTCGTGCCTTCTGAAGTGTGGAGTTAATAACTATCATTATCGGGATTATTACCATGTTTTTTGTCAAATGTAAGTATCTGATATTTCTATAGGTAGGTATACGAGTTGTTACGGACAGAAGTCTCGATTGTATATTTGAATAAGTTTAGTTAGCAAGTAAAACGACTTAAAGATGTAATACGGTTATTAAATTAAGTTGTATATGTTATTGGTAGGGATGCGATGATACCGATGCCGATAATCGTATACCGCTCTTCGCTCTTAGGACGTTGCCAAACTTATGGCATCTATCTTTACAGAGGAGGAAGAGTGAAAGGATGGGGTTGCACAAAAGATCCCGATGGGTCGAAGTGTTACTAGGAGGGGGAAACCTCAGCAGGCCCCACTAAGATAAGATAAGATCGTAAACCGCAAGTTATCATAATTTTTGACGATTACTCGTGTCGTAAAAAGTATTACGATTTATAACGATTCATAAAACTAGTTAGATGTATTTTTTTTTCCTGAAAAGGAATGTAAGGCAGCATCGATGTTTGCGCTGGCAACACTAATGACAGCCATCTTTCATATTTTTGACGTTTGCCCAAGTTTAATTAATATATAAAAGCCTATAATTAAAAAATACTGTATTTCCTAACTTGAAAAAATTGGCCCATAAGTATTTGTCCATCAAGCCAGCTACTGTAGATTCGGAAAGATTGTTTGAATCCATATGGATATTAGAGTAGACTGAAACCATATAATTTAAAAAAAAAAATGTTTCTTAAGAAGAATTTAATAGATATTTATTTAAATTATGACATTTAAGTGGTAAATTGTATTTAAAATTTAAATAAATGTTGATTTTACTCAATTGTCTTGTTTTATCAAATGTAAATAAAATAATCGTAATGCATTCGTTATCGTATTCGCTATTACGATGCATTCGTCATTCGTATCGATATCGTAATAGACATATCGTTGCATCCCTAGTTATTGGTAATAAAACATTATTTTTTTGTGCTTTTTATTGGTAAAAAGGTAAAGGATTATGGGTTAAAAAGGACCAGGTAAACGTGCCAAAGGGCCTAATGCCTCACTAAGTAAAGTTAATTAAATAAGTTAATTAATTTTTTAATGTAAGTAGAAATTATAAATATGTAAGGTATTTAGATTACGAGAGATACCCACCGTAGGGTACATGTTAATGAACAAAGAAAAGAGAGGTCCGAGCGAAAGGGACAGCTGCATAAATTACGACGGTTCATGTAGGTAGTTAGGATAAAAATGTAAAACCGCCTACATGAGCCGGCAGCTGTACCACAACGACGCTAGTTTCCGACCTAATATGTGTATAAGTTACGGCCGGTCAGAGCAGAATTTTGTAAGCTCTCCGGACCCCAGCTAGAAGAATAAAGAAGCAATCATCAAGAACCGAGTTTTAATACAGTCCACATCGAAGCACAACGGCCGACCTGTAGTGGCTATAGCCAGTCACGAACACGAGTATAACAAAACATGGTAATAAAGCCTTAAATAATATTTTTAATTAAGCGACAATGATACTTTGAAGTTATATTTAACAAATAATTTTGTAAAAAATATTTTAAAACAAAAACATTCTGATAAAAAAAGCATGTAATGATTAACATCCTCTATTGCCTAGGACAATGGGCGAATTGGAAGAACCATTTCACAATTCCTACTTAAATATAAACCAATATCCCCACAACATAATAATATTATTATAAACTGGAAACAAAATTTTATATTAACATAAACATTTTAGTCTATACATATTTAAAGAGAGATCAGTTTATTCAGATAAGTAATCAATATAAGCTTATATAATTAGTGAAATAAACGTGTACAAACTTTAAAACAGAACGACTACCTTAATAAACGGTTCACAGTTGATTTATGTAAAGACTAAACAGGAAGTACAAAAATCACATTTCTTTGTTTTATTTGTAAGTAACACATTTTTATAATCTTTCGACAAGGTGTGTATTTATATTTCCATATAATTTATTTATAGTTTTATCTTTCTTAACAACTTCTTGAACACATTCAGTGACCCATCGTTATCACTTATCATAGATAGGTAAGGTTAATATATGGTTTAGATTATTTAAGTGCCATGTCAAAAGACAATGAAAATATGTAATGAAAATAATTGTTAATTCCTGTATCTTACAAATATGTAGACAGGCATATTTTTCCAAAAAAGTAATACATTTTGTTGCTTTCTCTAGATTAGATTATGAAGTTACACAGGTGTTGTTTCAAAAATAACACTCTCCGTTTCGTTGTTCTAAATAAAATAAAAATTAAGCTATACAATTTTATGGCAAATCTGAATATTTTTAAAAATTACATTAAACAAAATGCAGGCCGTTTAGTTTGCAATTTCACTAAAAGTCTTCTAAATGCAATTGAGCTTCTTTTGAGTTGGGACTATTATTTAAAATGTATTTAGACGACTTAGTTGATTTACGCATATCTACTTAATATGACTGTGGTTGAAATTAATTAAAATTAAAAAACTTACGAACTTTTTGAGTTAGATATTTTACTTAATATTTGGCTATGATTGGAATACACGACGAACTTATCATATTAAATTTAAACTAATATATAATAAGTGTGATGATGATTGTTGTAATGATTGCGCGATACAATAAAACTCATTCACAATATATTCAATTTATCATAATAATAAATATTATTTCTTATAATATTAACGATTATTCAATGAAATCGGTAAAGAGCCTTAGAATACCTACCTTTCTAAACACTTGCATTAAACAACATTTATTTCTCAGAATGACGGTACAGTGTGACGGTACACAAATACAGTGTGAGAGTAAGTACTCGAGCACCGCTGAGCGCACAGTATAACTATACATGTTTATCACTTTTCTATCAATATTATTATGCAATTAATTACTAATATCAATCCAATTAAATGTTTTGAGCAATTTCACAATTCTCCTCAATCCTACTATACTTGCGTGCAAAGAAATCGAATCACCATAACATTTTCGTATAAAAGAGTTCACGTTAAAGCTTTATTTACTTACAGTTTTTTATACAGTAACGATCATACAGTAATAATCAATACATGAGGAAACACTTAGACTGGAAAGTAAGATCGTCTATATGAAAATATTATTATTTTAACTCGATTTCATGTCGTCTCTGATATTTAATCTATCAATTTATTGAAACTATCTACAAATACTAAATTTCGACATTTAAATCGACAAATTTTATTTGAGATACGTTAACTGAGACTCCATCAATAGTTGTGACTTCCCTAAAATTCGATTACATTAAGTTACAGGCACACAAAATAGCACCTCCGAGATGTGTTTGTGAGCATTTTTTTAGTAATCATGTCATTCTTAGTGCGATACACCTTCAGACAATCCACATAATACAAAAGTCTTTAATATCATAATAATCATTCCAATATGCTAAGTAACAATACTATACTGTAAACTATACTATTCGATAACAAAATAAAAACTACCTTTCACTAGCACCATTATTCTATAAGACAAATATCCCGCAAAAGGTGTAAACATCGAACGTCGACTGAGAGAGATCACTACGCGATTGAAAACTTTTTAACTGTAGTAACAAAGCTATGTTAAATGATTCAATATCTAGGGTTCGGGCAAGTTTCTTTTAAAGTCGTTTAATTTGTTCAATATTTTCTCTTTAAACATTACTTTGACTTTGGTCGTATTTGGTTTTTTTTTCGTCGTCGTAGCTTAGGAAGTGATGCAATCCGTTCTTTCGTAAACCTTTTCGTACTTGTATATAAGCACTGGGGCAACAGTATCATCTTTATAGTAAAATATTAAAATGCAGTAAAAGAGTATTTACAACGTAAAACAAAACAAAACGAAAAAACGTTGTAAAAGGTTAACCTACTTGATAAAAATATTGTATATTATATACTACTATATAATAATACTAAGTTATTAATACGACTAGTTTTACCGCAGAGCGTCATTCGGCCGAGTTGCATTTCGAACACTAAGAACTAAGTCTTACGTTGATAAATCGCCATAGGTAGACTGAGCACTCATAACTTCATAATCTACTTACACAAAAACAAACGTTTCTATCACAATTTAATCTTTATACTTGATCTTATAATATATTTTATCTTAATAAGGACTTAACTATTTTTTAGGATAGGCTTTTCTGCTGTCTACCAATTTTTTCAATTTCAATTTATTTAAAGGCTGTTAATACAAATTATGAGTCTTCATTCAGAGGCCAAAGGGCTTAATCTTTTCTTCAAGAGTTTGTTTTTTTTTCTTTACTTTATCGCCCGCTTGACTGCAATACGAGCTTCGTTCCTATCAGTTTAAGTAAGAATCGTAGATCCAAATCAAAACAGTATGTCGCTCTGCGGCAAAACAGCCCACTATACCCCAACACAAACAAACCATAGCGATCCAACTCACTAGTCACAGCACAAGTCACGATGTTAAAACATCAGGGCATTCCAAAATCAGCCTTAACCTTCAAAGTGAAGGCTTACTTTACCATATCCGTGCCCACTGTAGGCGAAAAACAAAACAAATAATACCTCGCAACAAGAACAAGAGAGGAGGAGGAGCTCGATGGCGCAGTGGTTAACGCGCCCGGTCTGCGAGTACTGAGTAACCTCAGCAACTTTCGCAAGGGCCGGTCATCGGATGGGTGACCAAAAATTTATCATCTCGAGCTCCTCCGTGCTTCGGAAGGCACGTAAAGCCGTTGGTCCTGGCTGCATTAGCAGTCGTTAACAACCACCAATCCGCACCGGGCCCGCGTGGTGGTTTATGACCCGTTCTCCCTTTCCGTCCATAAGGAAAGCTCGTGCCCATATCGTGTAGTGGGGACTAAAAATGAGCTGATAATGAACGAGAACAAGGCCAATTTCGTATCGTTATAATCCCGATGAAAATGTCTCGGGCTAACGTCACAAAGCTTTGATTATATCGCGAAGCACCACTAGTTCAATGTTTTGCCTAGATTAAGAACAGAATGACTCGTGCAAGTTTTACTGACCATTCGATTAAGTTAAAGAAAATATTTTTTTGTATGGCAATATTTCAACTCTCCGCTTTTGTCTCTAAAAGGTGCTGCTTCGAAAAGTTGCCATTTTTTTACCAAACAAAATCACGTTTTCATTATGTGAGCCAATAGCGAATAAGATTTACTAATCAACCATGTAAAGAAGGATTTCGCTCGAAAATTCATGATAGTTTCATTCATGATAGATGAAAAAGTTGCAGCAAACTCGATGTGAACCGATTCGCGGGTTGGATCATTGCGGCGTTACTACGACCCGGACTCTACCAAAGCGAAGACGGGAGGAGAAGAGATGATTGTGTCGTAATCAACCAATAAGAGGAAAGGAGAAGAGCAAATATCAAGTTCTTGTTGGTTGTTTACGACACATACGTTTCGTTCGCTTTGGAAAAGTCCGAGCCTATATAGGTCTAGCGGTCTAGGGCCAGCATTTTGGGTGCGTTTTCTTACGAACACGTAGGTACGAATGTTCGGGATACGTACAGTCCATAACGTATAAGGTTTGACAGTCGACTGGTAATCAGCCACGGAATATTTAATGTAGCTGCAATATTATAATTAACGGATTTACTGTGATGAAAGCTAAGTGACGGAAATTCCATTTATGACATTTATGGCACTGGCCTTGGTCACAAAATAAAAAAAAAGCGAGGGGTGCTCAGTCTAGGTGTAAGGTCTAGTGCTTGGGCAGTTGCACGTTGTTCCGCTGCTCGACATTGTTGATGTTGGTGACGACGCTGATGATGACCTCGGCGGCGCGCGCGGGCTGGCCGTGCGCGTCGTCGCTGTCCGAATCCCGTCGGCGACTGTAGTTCGAGCCCTTTCGAATGATAAGGCGCATCATTATCGACAGCACAGTAAAAATAAAAAGCCTATAAAATAGCGTATAAACCTCCATCCTCCTAGCCTATAAAACTGTCCCACTGCCGGAACTGTTTTACTTGCGCAAGGTTGTCTGACACCTGCTTCGTAACCTGACGGTTGGTATATAGAGGATGTCAGTATAAACTTTTAAGTCGTGTTTAGAAGAGTTGTCCCACTACTAGGCAAAAGTCTCCATCATTCAAATCAAGTTATCGCTACATTTTATGGGTATTGGCTTAATCACAAAGCTTGCAAAATGCGTTGCGTCTCACTTGATATACCAACATTTCATATAATTCAACTTTAATAACGTTCATTTTACATAATAATCATTTGTTATACCAACAATTAATATAATTTTATTTATCATAACGTTTACTTTACGTAATGTTCATTTTATATAATACCATTTAGTATAAAGTTCATAACGAATAATGCCATTTGAAATAAAACTCATTTAATATATCGTTCATTTCATATAATTTTGTTTCATATACATTTTAAATAACTATCATTTAAGATAATAACGTTTCAAATAATGATTGATGGATATAATCTTCACTTGATATAACAATCAATTGACATATTGAGAAGCATAAATAGTGTTATCGTAAATTAATTTTATACTAAATGTTCTTGTACTAGATAAACGTTATGTGTTTTAATTATTATATCATGTGAATGTTATATTAAATGAGTTTAGCTCAATTGCTTGTTATGCGTTTCAAAATTATGTATTTTAAAAATATTTTATCCATTATTATATTAAATAAGTGTTATATTAAAAAAAACTATATCATTTGATTGTATATGTTTTGATCATTATACGATATGTTGTTATATTATACATTACACACCCTGCCAAATGCGGGTTGGTGATCACAAACCCGGGCTATGTATCGAGAAATCCGAAACTCACTTTGCCGGACCTGGGAATTGAACCCAGAACTTTGAGTATCGGGCCGAGCGCTTTGCCAATTCCCTAGTCCCTATGTATGCTTAGATCTTTAAAACTACGCAACGGATTTTGATGAGGTTTTTATAATAGATACGAGTGATTCAAGAGGATGGGTTATATGTATAATATATGCATATAATTGGACCCGGTAGGTGGCGCTGCTTTAGGGTTCTATAGGATATGGGTGTTCACTCAAGCGGACGAACTCGCGAGCGGGCCGCTAGTGTAAAATATAGCAAACTCTAAAGTGTTATTGAAAGCGACAAATTACTCTTCGTACTCTGCGGCGAGGAGGATGGATACTAGAGTGCACGTGCAATGTATACGGGAGCGCGGGGGCCTCGGGATCGGGAGGGGATAGATATGTTCGACGATTGGAGCGATGTCAACGCTATAGCAACACCGCCGACCTATTTCCTTAGCTTGAAAAAGGATTTGTTCTAGGCTCAGAAGTTGACTGATATTTTTATTCCCACGACCACGTCCGATTATCGGTGACCGATTTTTCAGTCGGTGAAAATGAAAAGTATGGAGTTCTATGTTGCAACGCACACGTCCTATAAAAAGTCGGTCACTAAATAGGCGATAAAACCTCTCCGAAAAAATCGGTCCGATTGACGGCTACTACAAAAAGCCGGTCTTGGGCGGGCGCACTTAAGGAACTCTAGTAAACATAAATAAATAGTAATGCTGACTTACCCTTCGATCGTGCGCGTCGGGGGCGGGGGCGAGCGCGCGGGCCAGCGCGGGGGCGGGGGCGTCGCCCGCGCCGTCTGTCACGTGCACGCTGTGACTGATGAAAATGTTCATTTAATAAGTGTTCGAACGCATGAGTGGCAAATGGCAAATGCAACGAAACAGTAAATAATAAAAAAATAACGTTTATTCGTACGAACGCGTAAAAAATCTTTCGGAACTATACGCGCGTACACGCACGTCAGCTCGCTCCTAGTGTACGAGGTACTACATTAGTATAGTAGTCGGAGGATCGGGATGTATCGCGCGTATCCGTACGTGCTCGTACAGAGTCAAATGGCCTGAAGCTTCGCTTCTCGATTCGATCGATTGGCTTTTCAATTCTTTACCGGAACGCGATGATGTAAACTTGTGCTGCTTGACGGCAGAAATACGTATACGGGCGGTCGCCGTCCTGGCTTTCAGCTTTCTGTCTATGGTCTGAGACGACTGCCTATTTTATTGGTACACAACAGTAAAATACTGTCATGATGCCAGAAGAAACAGAATAAGATATTTATTAGCATTACTAAATATGTGTGCCTCTTCATTAATTAATACCAATTATATAATAAATGAATAATTGAAAACAATTTGGCTAATAACTCTTTTGTAAATAAATCCGTGATTAAGTGAGAACTTTGATTATGATAAGTTTACCTGTTTTAACCCAGCGTCCTTGGCAAAGTATGAAAAAAAAATATATATAAAAATGAGTGATTTTATTATTAATTTATTTCTAAAAAAAATGAATCTCTTTATTTTATTGTATTAAAATTAATGTTTGATTATTTTTGATAATAGAAATCAAAAGGTGATAAGTGTCATAGGAGTGCTATATTTCTTTCCAAGCAAGCGCCTTTGTGTGATAAATTATTTTCTTTCTTTCTTTCCAAATAAGAAGTTTCTTTACACACAAGAATATACTTTACACAGTGTTTCTAAGGTTAGGAATCGCATATCACTAACCTGGCATTAATGGCGTTGTTGTTGAGGGGCTCGCTGGGCATCCAGTTGCTCTCCATCGTGTCCTCGTCGTAGTACGGCTGGAACCCGTTGCCCATGCCAGCGTCCAATATGTTCTCGTCGCGCTCCAAGCTACGAAACCATGAAGAGTAGTAGGTACAAATAAATAGTAAGGACGCCATGACACCGGTCTGGGGCCGAAGCTTAAGCTTCAGGCGATTCTTACACGATGACGGATGTCGATGGGGCGTGCCGCGTGCGTTAATACGATTTTACATTTACATAGTCGTCTGTCAGTCAGTACGGCTACTTCACATCGTCGTACTTATGGCTAGTGATGTCCCGGATATCCGTATCCGTAGCCGCGGATATCCGAGGGAGAAAAAGATATATATCCGTATCCGTTACTTTTTGGCGGATCTTGAACAAAGATTTTATATTAGTAAGTTTCATTATGTATATGAATTAAGAAAAAAATATAGCAATAAAATACGATTTATGAAATATAACAACAATTTAAATTAATTTTTATTTCTTAAAATTACATACTTATTTATGCGTCTCGTGTTACACTAAACTATAATAAAAAACACACGTAGCGCAAGTAAAATAATGTCATGTTAGTGAACACAAAGCGTCAACCGTCGTTTTAAGGTCACGCAAAAGACTAAAAAAGTATTTCTACTTTTTTACTTTAGTTAAGGTGCATATCCTTGTCCGCAGATCTAGTCACTAATTTTCGTATCCGCGGATATACATTTTTAACGATCTGGCAATCTCAACTTATGGGACACGAGAGTCGCAGTGACGCGCGGCTTGTGAGGGAAGCACGCTATAATGAAGGCATAGTCTACAGGCATCGATGCCGCATCACGTCATTTTTATGGACGACAAGTCACTCTGACGCACTAATGTGCGACATCATCGTTATTTTTGCATAAGGTACTTATGCATGATCCCTATTTCCTTATAATAAGGAAACAGTAATCATTAACTAGGACAGTAACACCGACTGACATGAACAAGGCGTCGACGATGTGCCACCCTTCTTCCACCCTAGCGAGTCAACAACATCTGATCCGCACGTTTAGCGCAAGGTAGCCTAGATTACTGAGCAACGCTGTGTGAAGGGTAGTTTTGAGTAGACTCCCTGCGCGCAACTTCGCCTTACTCTAGCTAGCGTATTTGATTTGATCTAACCTGAGTTTTAGCGGGTAAACGCTCCCAGTATACCATCTTGGGGGAGTGGGAGTTCTACATAACCAAAACCAAAACGCGGCTTATGCCCAATGCATTTCACAGGGTTAAAATAGAGGCAGTAAGGTTTACCTAGGCCTTCCCAGACCCGGCGCAGGTCCGCGGACGTATCTGGGGATGTTGAAGGGGCGCGCGGCTTGGTGGCCGGCGGCCTCGCGCACTCCGCTCGCTCCCCTCTGCGAGTCGCGCTTAATTATGAGCGGCGTAGCCAAATCTGTAATACAACAGTCTGATGTAAAGTCAAAGCGTTAATTCGACGTAGCCTTGTTAATCTAATACTTAAGACCACGTACGGCAAATATTGATACTTGTGTAGATGAGAAAATATTTGTTTATGTTAATATGATGTTAATTAATAATCTTGCGGATCATGCTCAGTGGCATGCACTTGGAGAGGCCTATGTCCAGCAGTGGACGTGTATGGGCTGATGATGATGATGACGACGATGAGTTAATAATTTCCTAATTTGCTATATTTCTTTGGTTATTTTCTATATTCATATAGGTACTTATTAGATTACCTATTAGATTAATTGTCTATAAAACAGTTGTCCTGTTTTATTTATTTGTAAGGCTATTCATAGACATCAGTTTTCTTAAGTTTAATACAGCTACATATTTTTTACTCAATCTAACATTTCGAACCGTTAGCAGGGTTCGTTCGTGGTCACAGGACTCACAGGGACTGTAAAATAAACAATATTGGAACCGTATAAAATGGTTCATTTCAAACAGTTTATACCAGATTTTTTTATATACCATCTACAACAGTGTGCCCATTGGGGTAGAGCTGCGGAGCGGCGGGCGTGTGCTCCGTTGGGTGTACTGTCGGTGGCGTATCGAAGCTGTACGGCGGCGGCGGCGCTTGCTCGGGCGCACTCGGACGGGGCACAGCCGGCTGCGCGGGCGCACTCAGTCGCGGCACAACCGGCTGCGCGGGCTCACTCAGACCCCGCACACCGCCATTTCCGTTGCTTTGTGGACAATGAACCGATGCGTGCGTTGCTGCGAACAAAACGAAACGCATATTAAAATCACAAGTCTATATTTAATTTAATCATTATTTCTTTACAAACTTATTTTAAAACATTTTTACCTACTTTTCAGGATATCTTTTAGCTGAGCATAACATGCAATATGCGTTTACATATCGTAAACAATAATATTATTTAAAGTAAATAAAGTTTTAATTAATGTACGCTCACTATCATAAACATTTTGTCGTGATTCTACCACGATCTCGATGTATAACTTTATTCGAATCAGTGTGTGGGCACTGATACGAATAAAGTAATACATTAGTTATTCTGTGGTAATACATCGAGATAAGCTATCTATCAATGTTACAAACAGTCCGAATCCAGTGTTCCTATTTCTGTGACTGAGTCGGCCAACGAGTCTAAAAAAGAACGATAACGGTCACACTTCACTCTGATTCAATACAGAATTTTATACCACCAGGAAGAAGTGGATCAGACTTCCAGGAGCTCTAAAACTAACTTATGAGTTTATGACGTTTATTATAAAACTTATTTTTTTGTGGCAAGAAGTATTTCTTCTCTGTCACCACTGTATAAGAAAATGAAAGAAGAAAAGCAATTACCAATGCAGATTTAATAATAAAATGTTATTATGATAACTTGAATAAGATGTACTTACATGTGCGTATCCTAAAGATTTTCCAGTCTTTTCTGCATACGACATACACAGCGATAACACCGAAGCCCAGTATAAGAAGGCCGATACAGAGCCAAGTGAATACAGGGACCGAGATGCCGTCGCCGCCGCCCGACTGCTCGCCGGGCGACACGCACGCGCGGTCCAGCCGCAGATCTTCCACCAACCTGCAAGCCATCACAACTCCATCAGTCCCTCCCCCATGACATGCTTAGCCCTAACCGAGGTCCTAGCCTATAGAGGTACCCCCGGGATGCTCCGCTCTCAATTCTGATCCGAACGCTTCAGAGAACCTAGTAGACACGCTTGCGCGTTACCCCTATAATGGCCAACGGCGATCCCTTACCAAAAAAAAAGTCATTATTTTCATAGTACTACTAGACTGATAATAAATGTTAAAGTATAGGTACTTTCATTTTTATTGCAAAAGATCAGGTAAGTACCATTTAAGTTAAATTAATATTGCTGCGTAAGTTGAAAGACTTTTATTTCATGCTTAAATTATCAGAGTTAGTCAGAAACATATTCTATGAGTAATCAAAAACTTGATTAGTTCTTCAATCTTCTATTCATCCTATTCGATGCTGACTGTACTACTACTAGGTTCATGTTCAAGAGCCCAGCTGTTAGATTTATTTCATGGTGATGACGATGATGATGAAGAATCGCTCGCTATTGTTGCTACTGTATCGTAGCAGCGACGGCGGTACATTACGTACCCACCCATATAGCAAAGGCCAGTAAGAACCCGCTAAGGCATTGACCTTTGTTCCCAACGAGTCACACTGTAACCTGTAACACTGTGACTCGTTGGGAAAACTTTGTAAAATTATTCCCAACTTGTCACACTGTAACACGTTGGGAGATCTTTCTTAAATAATTCCCAACCAGTCACACTGTGACACGTTGGGAGACCTTTCCGAAATTATTCCCAACCAGTCACACTGTGAATCGTACCTACTCTTAGATTTTTAATAACAGGATGGCATTTTTTTTCCTATTATTACTTACTATCATCAGTTTACGATAAATTCATGTTTGGTAATTAATTCAGGGTTGTAGAAATAAAAGATCAGTGGTAAAATCAAATAAGTTTAATTAGGTACCTATCATTAAAAAATCAACATATAAAAAAATATTAAATAAATCAACAATATAAAATCACTTCGTCAAACATGTAAATATTATCATTGAAAGAACAATTTAGACATTCTTGAATATAAAGATCTATGTGTCCTTCCAACATTGAAAACATTATACAAAATATATATGAAATAATAATATTTCCAAAAATATTTCTCAAATCTTTACAGATATAAAATATGTATATACATATATGTTTTATAAAATATGTATTTTTAACAAAAAAATATTTTACACCATATTATCTATCTCAAAGTAGAAGCAATATTTTACACCATATTATCTATCTCAAAGTAGAAGCACAAGTCATTTTAAGGATGACTTATTATATTTTAATAAAATAAAAATATCTCTAAAAATAATCATCACAGATTCGAACATCGCACTAAACTCAGTGAATAGGAATCAATTCTTAATTATTATCACAAAAACTATTTTACACGTTATAATCAGTCTCAAAGTAGTATCACAATAAATCATCATTATGTTAAATATTAGTCGTCCTTAAAGATATTAATAAAATAATATATCTAAAAATGTTTTTAAAACATCACAGATTGGAACATAGCACTGAACCTAGTAAATAGGAATTAACTCTTAATTATTATTTATCACAAAAAAATATTTTACTTATTAAAATCAGTTTCATTAGTAGTATCACAATAATCATCGTTATTAATTATCATTATCTTAACTATTAGTGCCTTAAAATCTCTAAGGCATGGCCCACTGGCAAATTTCCTACCGTCAACTCCAATTGTACTTCTTGTATAAATTCATCATTTTTTATTATTTTTTTAGTTCGTTTCCTCTTGGGTGATTTATTTTGCTGTTCCAGAATATTTATAACTGTACATTGTGACGAGTCGTCTTTAAGTACATGCAAGAAATGCATAATGTTGGGGTTTTTTATTTGCATTGCCCTATTTAATTTGTTGTGCCATGCTTCGAGGGCATTTGTGGTACGATGGGTCTCTCCAAAAACACACCACACTTTTACGAACTCTTCACGGAGCCACTGTTTCTCCATATAATCTACAAATTTCTTTTTTGAGCCAGTATCGTCGCCATCTCCATAACGAGCAATTATGTATACCCAGCCATGGAATATTTCGTGTTCTGGTATTAAGGGAAGGACAGCGCTTAATTGGATCATTCGAACTTCCTTTAGATCGGGTGACGTGGTCATATTCAGCTCTTTCCCTTTTTTAAAAATTGCCTTACTATAATGATAGTAGCAACCTTTTGTTGTGGTTGAAGGAAACACAACGGCAATGGCTTTCATAACTGCTTTCTCATAGTCAACCTTAAATTTAAGTGGGTTCCAATTAGGCAACTGTGACTTCATAATACGGAATAAAATTATGTAAGTTTTTGTTTTTCGGTCGCTCATTAAAGCGTAAACAAGAGGCTTTATGTTGGTATGGTCTATTGTACTGCCTGTATCAGCATGAATCGTATAAAGTTCCACAAATGGTGAAGGACAACTTTTGAATGTTCCATCGCCATAAAAGTTTGTTTCTTTAGACATGATTTCTCTTGCTTGTAACGAAGAAAATACTACTATCCGTATATTATCCATATTACATGAATAATCTGCTAGCACAAAATCTTCGTAACGGGGTGGCACTTCGAATTCCAGCACTTTCTTATGGCGCATTTTAGAAACCCCGGCGTCTGAATTTCTTTTTCTATACAAAGTGCTTTTAATACTTGAGAACTTTGGTATCTCGGAAATAATGTTTATACCAGTATCTTTGAGGTTGCCTAGCATGGTATTATAACTATTAGGTATATTTGGAAAATTCGGTTTAATTAATTCAGACTTAAGTTCATGTAGAGATTCTTCGATTTGATTCTTTGCAAAGTCAGGGACGCACACGTGAGCAGTTTCTTCTAAGATTTGCTGATCCTGTTAATAGAAATAGAACTATTAACGTAGGTACTTAGAGACAAGATGCTTCAGATATTTTTATTTAGGAATGGGGTCGGCGAAGTCCCTGCTGAACCACTTTGCAGCAAGAATCGCGTGCGCATGGTCTTCACTTTATTCTAAAAGCTCAAATATAATTACTATAATATTTTAAGGCCTTAAAAAGTGCTCTAGGCAAGACAACGGCAACCGCGTTATATAAATGCCATCCATATTTCTCACAATCTCATGTCATCACTCACATACGACAAAAAAAAACAAGCGGCGGCTTAAAATTTAAAAATATAACACGACCATCTTGTTTCAAAGGTTTAGTAAAGATCTTCAATAATTATCCTATGAAATTGTCATGAAACATTTTTACCTCGTTTATAATATGAAGTAATCGTTACATAAAAGTGAATTAATTAGTAGGTAATTTAAGTAAACTGTTGATTTTCAGTTAGCAATCATACATTGGTACTGACTTTGTAACTTTGTAACTGTTAAAAACTTACATAAAATAGTGGAAAATATTGATTCAAATAGGCACTTACTTCAAAGTTATAAAATAGGCACTTACTTTTAATCTTAGGATCCCTTTGCAAGTTATCCGTTTTGTGCACGCCCACACTGTTAAACCACTTTTGTGTTTTCGTCTGGCGTAAAACTGATATCCGGCACGTAGCAAAATAGTCCCACCATTCTTTTTAATAAACTTGTAATCCTGTGATTGTTGTTCCGCCGAAGTAGACGCGCGTTCCTCCATGGTATGTAGCGAGGCGTGCACTGATAAGCGTTGACTGACCTAATCGTATAGAAAACAAATATTTGCATCCCTTTCTTTACGAGCTTTAACATGGTTCCTGATGATTCATATTTATGTTCGTACAGTACGAGCTTACCTGCAAATATAATCCTTAATTTTGCATAGGTAGAGAATATTATACTTTGGGTGGAGCTTCTACACAAAAATAAGATTAAGTGTTCTATTGTATTAACAGACAAAGAAGCTCGGACTGTCACACCCTTTCGGCTGCTTTTTCGGCGATTTTCAAAAAAAAATTAGGGAATTACGTAAACAAGTTGAAAGCAGAAAACACCTGTTTTCTTTTTAACAAAACAATATGATTTATGACGGCGGCAAGTCAATAATAGTTAGTGCGTTTGTCGGTTTAATTTTTATTTCCCTGTTAGAAATATTTTAACTGGTAATCTAAAGGTCAGAGTATATCTTTGTAGGCTATCAAGATTAACAGGAATATTGCATTTAGAATAGGATCGAATTTTTGAGTCAAAGATTGGATAAAAGGTTTCACATAAATAGAGTTAAAAAAATGAACATGCAACAGTATACCTATCAGCAGGTTGGCCTAACAAGCCAGAGTGTGACTGGTTGGGAATGATTTAAGAAAGGTCTCCCAACGTGTCACAGTGTGGTATGACTGGTTGGGAATTATTTAAGAAAGATCTCCCAACGAGTTACAGTGTGACCAGTTGGGAATAATTTTACAAAGTTTTCCCAACGAGTCACAGTGTTACAGGTTACAGTGTGACTCGTTGGGAACAAAGGGGCATTGAGACTTGAATCTTCAGAACACGTTGTCATTTGAACAGTTGTTAGAATAATAAACGATAGGTCTCAAACGTGAATTCGAAAGGCATTTGATAATTTTGTTATCAGCTTTGACAGTTAAAAGAATTCCAATATTTAGAAAGAACCTGTTAATTTTTTTTATTTGTCAATGGTGGCGTTTGCTGTATGGAGCTCGTTAATGTTATAGGTACTTAAATAAAAGTAACGGTACACATAAACTCTCGGTTATTGGTTTTTCGATAAATCGTTACAGCGAGTATTTAAAGTGTGATCGTAGGTAATAATAAGGAATCGTTGAATAAACGACAAGTCAAAGAGAGGTTGCCACTAGTGACGTCACATCACTTACCCCTCGATGCATGGTCCACACTCCAGAACAGACTTGGCGCAGGAACCTATAGTCACCGGCGGCTCGCGCTTCAACGACTCGCAGCTAAGGCATTCGCGACAAAAGTGCGCGATCTCGCAATAGAACCCACTCCGGCATTGCGAGTCCTCGGAGCACGCGGTCGGCTGTGCACCAAGGGGCAAACTTAGGCATAATAGGCCAAAAATCACGCAGATATTTCTGAAACAATAAAAAGCACGAATTGAGAATGCTATTTCCGCTGTAGCTGGCTAAAGATAGTTCTCAAAGTTCAGTCCCCAAAAACTGATGAATATTAAGCTCAGCAGTCCATGTAGTAAGTTTTAGACAGTTGTGTTGTGACATTCCATAATTTCATTTCATTTCAGTAATGAGACAACAAGGTACATGCGAATGCTAGTCAGGCTTGCCTAATAACAAACAAGATTTCATTTTAATGAATTGAAAGGTATTTGTAAGTATTTTTATAACGAGATGACAAGTGCGACTAGCGTGGTCAGTTAGCTGTCAAAATAGAACCAAATAAATGGCACCAAATTTAAAAGTGAATATTCGCATTCGCATTCGCTTTTTCAAATACCTACTTAAAAGTTGATATTCGTTACATCATTCATAAGTCATAACACTACTAAGAACTACAAAATGAATTATTTTAATCGATAGTAAGATTTTTTAATAAAAAAAAGAATAGACGTGTTTTAGCATTTTTCAAAAATCCTTCTCTAAAGACGTGACTGACTTGAGTTTCGGAATTTGGCCTGAAAACGGTGATCGATCACCTATTTCATCCAACTATGTTACTTTTTCAATGACACGTCATGACCCGCAACATTCGTAAAATGATAGATGATCATATCATGGAAAGTTGGGAAAAATGTAGGTACCTACCTACTATTATGTCACATGATTCCTGTTCATTACGAGGTGTATCGAAATTGACAACTGTATGAGAATTAAAAGTGTAGAAGGAAACCCCATAAGGAGACCTTTCTGTAAACTGCAATTGTGGTGTTCCCCAATAAGACTACTGGCGGAACCCTAGAGCATGCTACATAAGTCTGGTTATCTAAGCCCAATTAAGAGGACAAAACAAATGTGTTTACAGAGACACATACGTTTCAAACATACGCTTGGCCTTCATCTCACCTGATGGTAAACGAATCACTTCACCCGGAATACTTAATAATAACTGATGAACTGATATTTTAGCTCTAACTGTCAGAATACAACAATGCTACTAACATTGATTTAATGGCGACATATTGGTAGCTAGCAAGGCGGACTTAAAACAAGCCAAATTTTGATATGCAACCTCCCGCTGGGAATCGAGCCCGAAACTTTTGGGTCTAAGACCGGTGGCTTTAACCACTAGACGACGGAGGCGGTTAAAATATTTTTATGGCGACAGACTTAGAAAATATGGTGTTAACTACTACTACTACTACTAGGTACTACTAGGCGAACTAAAACTGTTCTTACAACTTGCCAAACCGATTACAATAAAATCCCTGGGTTTCAAACTCACTGGATTTACCAACCGGTCGGCTAACCACTAGACCACAGCACAGACACGTTATTGAACATTCAAACATTAGTTGGATAAATCAGCCTGGTAAAAAAATACATTATACTTTAATTCATTGATTTTTATGCTGATAGGTATGATAACCTCAATAAGCAGTGTCCTACAGTCAGATATATAAGTAGATAAATATTTTTATTACTTAAGCACAAGGTAACAAAAATATTATTATTTTGTTAATAATCAAATTTTCCTTATGGCGGTAATCCCTAGTCCTAAATGCAATACCTAAGTGTTCATTCGAATAATACCTATATTGTCATTGCAAAGGTGCCTATTTCTTATCTTCCTACATACCTACTATACTACAATTACTTAAGTAGGTATTCAATTCGCATCGCACATCGCACCAGATCAGGTGACATTATGGTCCGAGCGAGCCTATATCGATACAGATACAAGTAGGTATATTATTATAAAGGTGCGATAAACTACAATAGGAAATTATTGAATCGCTACTGATAATGATAATTGTGGCAAGACATACTAGGTAGGTACCTATATAATAATGAAGTATTTGCAGACACGTCTGAATCACTAACGCTTAAAACATCCTTTGTAAGTAACAATAATAAACTTAGAAATACTCACACGAAAAAATGGTTGTTTAGAAAAGGGCACGATTACGTTTTTTTAAACGGTTTTATTTAGCTTGCCCTGTTTTTTCGTTTCCTCTAAAATTAATAGTACCTACTTACAATGTTGCAATAGTTGGACGATAACTAATTGTGGTCGTATTCCACTTTCTGCTATTAGGTAAGTAACTACTTAAAACACCTACAACATGCGATTTAGCTGCCGAAACAGAGACAGAGCTAGAATGTGAAGACAACTAAAATAGGACCTTTTTAGCTAATTCAAAAATAGACTTTTTTTAGCCAAATTCGACAAAGGATAAACAAACCAACCAAATTATGGCAAATGGGTCATCATCATCACAAATCTGGACAAAAATGTTTTTGTGCTTACGTATTATTTACTTGATCAGTGCATTTTTGGTCATTTTTGGGGTTCTTCACTAACTTGATACAAGAGACCGGAAGTCTTGCCTAACAAACACTAGCAGTCAGCACTATGCTGCTGTATTGTTGTAGGTGCTGTTCGTGGACAAAAATGTAAAAATACATTTGAATCCACTAATAGTACCTGCCAAAAATATCAATAGGTGCTGAATGTGGACTAGGCCAGGTGCTATTCGTGCAGGTGCTATTAAGGCGGGTGCTCAAAGTGGATTACCTCCTCAAAAAGAAACACTAAGCGACAAAGAGAGTTGGCAATTAATTGTAAGCTGACCGTTTCTGACTACAGTAATGTAAAATAATCTTAGCATAAACAATATTATACAAACAAAGCGGCTAGATCTAAACGCTCAATAGGCACATGGCGTAACAAAGGCCCGTAGCAACAAGTTGATTTAATAAAAATCCAGTTGCGATTATGTATGATAAGTATAACTTACATACCATACGTTAACTTACGTGATAACGTTTTTGTTTCCACCAAAGGTTGCTAAGAAGTGTAGCCGCCTTTGGGTAAGGCCGAAATAGCCGTACTGCATTGACAGATAGAGAATGCCTTTCGACATTAAGTCCGCTATCTGCTTCATCTTGATATCAAAAATTCAAAATTCAAAATCATTTATTCAGTTTAGGCTACGAATAGCTATTATGAACGGCATTATGCCATCGCGCAATGAAGATAGAAATAAACAATAAATATTTACTAACAATATGTCAAAGGCAAGAAGGAGCCCTGCTAAAGTTCGAGGTCGATGCTGGTTTCGTACGAAACTTACGAAAGCAAGATATATATATCAGTATTTTTAATAAATTTTTATCGTTTTTGGCAGTTTTTGGCCAGTCTCCCTGTGACATCCCTGCAAGGGTTCGATACGTCAGGAGCAAATAAAATCAAGTCGCGTCAATCACAAAGAACTGCAGCCATTTAGAGTTCAATCCGAAATTAATAAGGTATCCCAAATTTTAAAGGCATATGAATCAAACAATGTATACGTACATAACACAACACACACTGGTGTAGCACCTAATATAGTTGATTCTGGTGAAATGTTTATGGTCAACATGATCACTCTTAATAATACCTTTCAATGCATCTACTCAGCAAGTAGGTACCTAGTTACGAAAGCGTGTTAGCGGCAGATACCTAACCATCCGTATTACAAAAAGACAATATATTGACCAAACCGAGAGAGCAAAACATACGGCGATATTGTGCGCGCAAGGAGCCGCGAGCACCGACCGGCCAATCTGCTGATTCACTGGACTATTTTAATTTATTCTAAATGCGCACGTGTCCTTAGAGCGGACTCCTGCGCCTACGGCAAAGCCGGCGTTGATGCAATCGTCACTAATGGAACATATTATAATAGCCGTGTAACATTGTAGGTATGACGCGTGATTTAAGCATTGTTACAGTTACAATTTATCTACCATTCGCTTCCTAATCTAAAGCAAATACAGGGACTCAATTAATTAATCAATTATCATTTATCAGTTTTATCACATACCTATTAATGATTAATTTATTAGTCGCTTATGCATAATTTCATCATCTTTAATTACTTTAATATTCAAGAGCGTTAACTATTTTATAGCGTAGGATAACTTGTAAGTAAGTATATTTACCGCCTCTGTGGTCTAGTGGCTAAGACCACCGGTTTAGACCCAGAGGTCCCGGGTTCGATTCTCAGCGGGGGGTACAGGTTGTGTACTCGGTTTGGTTGGTGGTAGGGCTTGTTTGTCCGCCTGGCTAGCTACCACCATCTTATCTAAATATGTCGCCATAACATCAATGTTTGTAGCATTGTTGTGTTCCGGCAGCTAGAGATAAGATAGCCAGTACCTCACTAGTTGAGGATCCCGGGTGAAGTGCGCTTCCATCATTGGCCTTATCATCACTTAACATCAGGTGAGATCAAGGCACTGTGCTTACCCGTAAATATAAAAAAAAAAGAAAAAAAAAGTATCATACTTACCTACCTACCTACATACATTTATCGTGAATGCCTTTAATCAATGTTAGTGAGCTGACCGTATGCTTATTGGCCGGAGTAGGACGAAAACATTTGACTCATATTATAATACGTCATTAACTTGTCCTTGAGGCTGGACTGAGATTCGTTAACGTTATTAGCATAATCGTTATTATTGGTATACAAAAATACGCGTATGCGGCGTGGGAGGGAACAGTTGTCAAGATTTTTCATAGCATCTCCGTGCCGTACCTACATAGGTATTTTAACCATCCGTGATTTTATTATGATGACTAAGCTCTGCTAATAAACATCGATCATTGTTGTTAACGCAGACGTAAAATCAAATATTTATTTGTTTTTTATAGGTATTTACTCATTAAAATAGTATAAAACTGATACTTATTATTATACCTACCTAACTATTAAAAAAAATTTGAATGCCTTTTAAAGAAAATTTTAAGTAAGTACCTACCAGGCCTTCAGGGGATAGGTAGCTGGGCTAAATTAGTGATCTTCTTTTGTTTAATTACAAAATTATAATGTCTCGCATAAAGTAACAAGCACAAAACAATAAAATTAATTAACAATTCTTTTATTTATTATCAACTTCATATCTACTTCATATCCTCATATCAACTTATTATCAAGATGAGAAACAAAATCACCCTGGTAGAGCCACGAGCCAAAGTCAGTAACGAGAACTTTATCTACCTATGTAATTTTGTACATATTTTTTCTTAGAACTATATACCTACGTATTAGATACATTTTTTAACAAAGTTATCTTTATAAATAACAATTCAGCGTATCCAGTAATCCAATATCATTAATAAATTAATTGTGATAAATTTTAATATTTCCTATACACGT
Organism: Eudonia truncicolella; assembly: GCA_949315975.1. Taxonomy (NCBI): domain Eukaryota; kingdom Metazoa; phylum Arthropoda; class Insecta; order Lepidoptera; family Crambidae; genus Eudonia; species Eudonia truncicolella. The sequence goes on along the minus strand of OX438829.1, from coordinate 12,594,695 downwards.
TAAAGTAAAATGTGCTTCTGTTGCATTATAAGTTGATCGCAAAATATTACGAATATTGAGACTGGAGCACAGACTGGAGGTCCACTAATCTCAATCCGGTTTAGGTGCCGCGTATCGGGTGCGATGCGATATCCGTGAGTCAGCGGGGCCGCCACCGTCTAGCTGTTTAGTGCCAAGCACAGGCTGATACAAACATTACATTACAACGCCAAAAAGACGTTTTTTTACTCCTTAAGGCGCCAGTCTTGTACGAATCAGTGTTCTTGCAGTATTATCAGAAACTAAGATATTTCTTTTTAGTCATTATAAAAGCTGCAAATGAAATTTAATTAACATCACGTTACAGTGTGAGGTTTCAAGTTTCCTAAACATATTAGTTTATTGACTTTGATGTTACTTTTGATCACTTTGTTAGGCTTTACACATACCCGTGTTTACGTTCTACGCGTTGAAGATCTACATGCACATGTCACGTAAAAAATATGGCAAAAATACGAAATGTATTCAGATAAAATTTTTTCTTAAATCCTCTACAATATCTCACTTGCTTACATTTTTGAGAAATGCCTTAGTTTTTTTTTATTTTAAGTGGTTTTATTAAGTGGTAAAGAAATCGACCATATCTAAAATTTAGTTTTAGGGTTCCGTACCTCAATAGGAAAAAACGGAATCCTTATAGGATCACTTTGTTGTCCGTCTGTCTGTCTGTCAAAACCCTTTTTCTCGGGAACACGTAGAGGTATCTAGATGAAATTAAAATCATATACTCAGGGGGCCGACCGCCTAACTCGATCGCTTTCGATCGCTTTGAAGGCGAGGCGAGGAGGAGGCATCATCTTGTCATTTCGAAAGCAATATGAAAGCTATATCGGAAGCTAAAACCTATAACTATCGATATAGCTTTCATATTGCTTTCGAAATGACAAGATGACGCCTCCTCCTCGCCTCGCCTTTAAAGCGATCGAAAGCGATCGAGTTAGGCGGTCGGGGGGCTGGTCTGCGGTCCCTTGAAAACTTCTAAGTTAACGAAAAATTAAGATACGGTCGTTTATGTCGCAAAAAACGTATATTTCGACACTCTCAAGGGAATCAAAATTCATAGGGTACTTGCCGTTGAACTATGGGGATATACTAGGGAACTATGAAATTTGGCAAATAATATCGTCTTATACTACAAATACAGAGAAAAGTATGAAAACTATATATATTTAATTAAATCATAAAAAACAGGGTCTCTATGCAAGGAACAGGAGTCCAAATTATGAAGTAAGTTAACCGTGTCGTGTGGGGTATAGTATGAAAGGGCTTTATTTGCACAAGCTTAAACAGATTTTTAATTATTTTTATGATGTAAGTATAGTTTTTGATTTATTACGAAGAATGAAAAAAAAAATACCTTTTCCCTCTTTTATATGTATAGGTACCGAATAACTTTGGTGTATTGTACTTAACATTCGGGAAAAGTTCGAGATTCGATTCCTAAACTTTATAATATTTACCCATAAAGGAGAATGCCCAAACAGGGGTCCCTTTAAAAAATTGTTGTTCTATATTGTAGAAAAAACACATTATATTCATAATTAGAAAACATTATTTATTCACCCAGGTTCACGAGATATATCTATATTTTTTATTATTAACATAATTAGAAGATGGCGATGTAAACGGTAAAAAACAAATAAAACTTATTAGGTACTTTTATGTATTGATAAGTAAAGACGAAAATAGGGTAAATACCTTAGACAATATCATTGCTTATTATTGTAACTGTCTAGTGGGAAACCGTACAGTAGGGTGTTGCGCTCACACTATGATTGTATTGTGGTATCCGAGTTGGGGCCGCTTCAACAATGAGAGTGCTCCGGCTCAATTTCTAGATAATATCTTTTATGAAGATTAAATAATTAATTCAAGTATTAATTTGTTTTATTTTTGAGTAAGTACCTACCTATTTGAAGACCTGAACTACCAATTACTTACCTTGAAAAAGGAAAGTCCAGTCCAAATGATAATAATTAAAATTGGGCTCAGTGGCATGCACTGGGAGAGGCCTATGTCCAGCAGTGGACTGATATGGGCTGATGATGATGATGATGATGATGATGATGAAGAAGAAGAAATGTTGAATTAAATGTTTTTAAATAGAGTAAATATCATAATTAAACATAAGTATTGTTTTGACAATGTATGAGTACTTTCAAATGATATATTTATTTATTTATTATATGGCTGTCTGCAAGCTGACCGAAACATTGCGGATACGCTGCTATTGCAGTATTGCTAGTATACATTATGTTAAGACATAATCACCATAGTGATGTAGGATTGTGTACTGATTAGGAAGGAAATGTTAATGTCAATCTCTAATTTTAACTTCTATTTCTACAACAGAAAAAATATTCTCGTGAACCAGGGTGAATAAATTAAAAATATTTTCTAATTATGAATATAACGTGTTTTTTCTACAATATACTAGAACAACAATCATCAGGGCACAACAATTTTTTAAGGGACCCAAGTGCCCATACAAAATGGGCATTCTCCTTTGTACGGCACCCTCGGTGGGCGAGTCCGACTCGCACTTGTCTGGGTTTTTTCTTTTATAAAACATCTTTTGGAGAAGTCACAATTTAACCATTTACAAAACAACTATTAATTAATGAAATAAAAAAAAACTATTGAAAAATACATTATAAAGTACCTTTTGTTAATCAAAACCAGTTTCGTCCCAGCGGAACTGATTGAAATTTCGACGAGTTTTTATTTATAAACACTCAAGAAGTTACTTATAATGTATTTATTCTTTTATAGCTATTCTTTATAGATTAACTTTCAACAGCTGGTTTGTATCATTCCAGAAAAAAAATCCATAACTTCAAACATTTTTGAATTTCGGTATTTTCATATACAGTGGTGGTCATATAATTAAGAACGCTTATGTGTGATACAAGATTTTTTTCAAACACACTTGCATAATTCCTCCTTACACATGTTTCATTCATTTTTGTGCCACTGCAAAATGTTTTCATACTATCGATATATTAATTTACACACGTGACTAATTAAAAAACAAAACGGATAAATTTTATACATCCAACTTTACACTGATTATAACATGACTACTAACTGGCTGGCCACTTTCTTTTTTATTGAAATTTAAATAATAATAAATATCGAACACTGTGTCTATGTCATATCACTCCTACCACTCCTAGTATAATATTGGCGCCATTTAGTTAATTAATATTATTGAAACGATATTTTTTCGTAAAATAACAATGGGGAAAAATAAAAGTTACGACAAATGTACTAGGGAAGTCATAATAAAACTTCGTGAAAAGAATTGATCGTACAAAAAGATAGCTGACCATCTGCATTGTTCGAAAACGATGGTTTACTATGCTGTGAATCATTTTAATATGTATCTAACGATTTCCGCGCGTCTAAACAGAGAAAGACATCGCGACGAGATGATAGAAATATCGTTCGTTTGGCAAGACAAGAGTCTTTTAAGAGGTCTAACGAGATAAAAAAATAGCATATTTTGGAGAAAACAACCATCCAGCGATCTCAGTACGCACTATTCGGAGACGTTTGGTAGAAGAAAAGTTGCACGGACGTAAAGCAAGAAAGGTACCCATGTTGAAACAGCGCCATAGTGCCCGTCTTGCATTTGCAAGAAAGTATGAAAACTGGTCCGCTCGACAGTGGAAAAATGTACTTTTTTCTGATGAAACCAAACTGAGTGTGATTCTGATGGTAAACGTTACGTGCGGCGTCCTTTGAAAAAAGAATTTGACCCCAAATTCACAAAAAAGGCTTTTAAAAGATGGTGTTGGAAATGTGAAAATTTGGGGGTGCTTTTCTGGTCACTGATTAAATAATAAAGGCCAGAAATTTGTCCACCTGCATAAGTGCTATTTTGTTCATGCCAGGGGGCTTGATTTCAGCAGTGGGAATTCTACAGGCTGATAAGATTCTCTTAAAAGTTTCAAATAGCCCAATACAATAAAGTTGGAACAGTTGGAGTAATTTGAAACATTTAAGATAAATTAAATATATAAAAAAATATATAATAATTAATTTCAAGTTATCCAAAATCAAAGCAGACTGCTTTACAAGACGTTGCTACCCAGGTAGGGTTGGCATTAGTAATTCGCATCTCGAATTAGGAATTGATTAGGGTTGATTTTTATAGGGGTGGGTTACCCCTTTCAATCGACACCCCCCCTACCCCGAGGAGATGCGTCGTTTTTTTTTTACACGTGTTTGAACTTACGTGTAACGGAACGTTGTTTTGCGTTACAGTAATTCTAAAATATTTGTTGCTTTATTTTACCATCTCTGAACCTCTCTCACAGTTGGTTAGGTTAGTGTTGAATAGGTCAAAATTAGTGACAGAACCGAATTAGTAAACCCCGACCCCACGTGGTACTAGTCTGCCCTACCCCTAGAGTGTATATAAAAGCCCGGAGGCGCGGAGGGAGAGCAGCCCCCGCGCGCTGTAATAAATCGCAGGCACCATGTGAGCCGAAGCGGCTGAGGCTGGTCGCCGCAGGCGACCAAAAAGCAGAAGCTGCGTAGGCGACCATGAAGTGCCTGCGGTTTGTTACGCAGGGGCGGAGGGGCTGCACTTCCCGCAGCGCCGGAGACGTTCGGAAGCCTTTATATTCAATGAGTCGATTTGTAGGTCATTGACCTTCCTAAAAAACTACAGGTTTCCGCGCCAGGGGGGTGGGAGGTGGAACGCCCACCCCCACCCCTCCACCCCCCTACCCACCTCCCCTCCCATCCCATTCCAAAAGCCTTTACATTCTATGTGCCGACTTGTAGGTTATTGACCTTCATAAAAAAAAACTACAGATTTCCTCGCCTGGGGGGTGGGGGGGTAGGAACCCCCTCCCCCTACAGGCAAGGCCTTTTGCCTATCAGAAATAACGACGGTACCACAACCACCCAGACCCGACACAATATCGAAAAGTTCGTTTTCAACATTGACCCGACCGGGAATCGAACCCGGGACCTCAGATTTAGCGCCGCCCAAAGTTTGTTTATACGAACATTAATATACTACTTCCGACTTCCGGAGCAATAAATGATTCTTATAATGCTAATTAAACTTAGGTAAATAATAGTCCCATTTTGTATTTTGTGCAAAGAATTTATTATTATTATTTTTTATTTAAATTATGGATGAGAGTGGAAAAAGTTTAAAAGAAGTGGTGGTTACCTATCAAATGAAAGTGCAGAAAGAATATAGAAGCATTGTACAAACAAAATTCACTCATTAATATTATATTTTTTGCAAACAACTATTAGTTGTATTAATTGCGACTACACAATGTAATGCTATATAAAATGGTTTATAATACAGCTAATAGCAATATTTTGGCTTGATAGATGTTTCTTATACTGCATTAAGCAGAATAAAACTTTTTTTAATGTAAACAGCAGCACCATGTTTCTTTTATTCTTCTATTGTAGAAATAATAATGCAATAAAAATAAACATATTTCTACGTGGTATATCCATCATTAAGCTTATTATATTGTTGCTCCAATACCTTATTCTAAAGGCGCATCAAAATTTCACAGCAAGGCATAAATTATCAGTAAAATTAAATTCCCATAAGAATGATGCTATATTAAACACTAGACCCTAGAAGACTACAGTAAAAAAAAAAAGTAAAAAAAAAAGTATCCTATATGCTGGTCTGGTCTGCGTCTGTTTAAGAGGAAAGTTTCATTAAAATCCATTCAGTAGTTTTTACGTGAAAGAGTAACAAACATCCATCCATACTTACAAACTTTTGCGTTTATTACAAAAACTCAAACGTTGAAAAAATTTCCACGAGTAGGACTTGAACCTGCACCCTTCTGACATACCGGGTCAGATGCTCTTTCAATTGGGCTATCGTGGTTCAAACCAGCCCGCCGAAATTATTCAACACTATTTACTTTTTTACTTTGAAACCCAAAGGCGCCTATTAAATGTCAACAACTACCGTGATTAACATCTGATCATAATATTTTTACAAATACTAAAGATCAGTTAAGAAGTAGGCAAGCTATTTATAAAATGTTTATGTTTTTTTTCAACATTTGTGTTTTTGTAATTTGTTTTGCAACATAATTTGCGTTAAAATTATATAAACAAAACAAAAACATTTTGCGTTTATAATATTAGTAGGATATTACCTACCAAAATAATTTGCAATAAAATAAATGTTTGTTGCCATGTTAAGTTACTGTGTTTTGGTATTTAATTAAATTATGGTCCGCATCCTTATTATATTTTAGAACAGTTTAACATTTTATATTACTTTAGGCTAGAAAAATAAATAATAGACAATTTTATGTCAAATAAAAGCCGTATAAGAAGCCTTTGTTTGCTATTTAAATAGTGTTTTATATTTCTGCTTACATAAGAATGGCTATATATAACTGCGCCTGATTCGGCTATGTAGAAGATGTTGTTTACAATGCTCTTATACAGCAACAAAAGCTATTTAAAAATGTTTCCCTGGCTTTTACTCAACCAGTTGGAGCTACCTGGGTAATCTTATGGCAGTCATCTTTACAGAGAAAGAATAGTAGCAGGACAGCCCAAATGATCTCAATAGGTCAACATGCTACTAAGAGAGGGAAACAATGGCAGGCCTCGCTAAGTCTATTAGATTGGACATTTTAGGCAACCTCCCACCCATCTGCTTATAATAACTTAGGAACACGTGAGAAATGTTCACATCCACTTTTTAGGGCACATAAATAATTGGTACATCATAAGATGACAAATTTTTCCTATTAATCATCATCATCATCAGCTCATTTTATGTCCCCACTGCTGGGGCGCAAGCCTTCCCTATGGATGGATAGGGAGATCAGGCCATACACTACCAGGCGGGCCCAGTGCCGATTGGTCCCGGCTCCACGTGCCTTCCGAAGAACGGAGGAGCACGAGATGATAAATGGTCACCCATCCGATGACCGGCCTTTGCGAAAGTTGCTTTTTTATTGGATAAAACTTATAAGTTTTTGAAAAATTACCAATTATTATATTTTTATCACACCATAAAAATGTATCAGCTCTAAAAAATACAATTATTGTATTATTTTACAGTACCTTCTGAAAGAGTTTAGGGCTTGGCCATAAGAACAGAGCATTTGTCTTGTTAATAGAATCACCTTCAAGTATGAGCTTTAATTAATAACACACCTTTGAGAAAATATTTAACGAGTTATAATGAGTAATTTTGTAACTTACGAATATTTATTAACCATGTTAGCACTTATATTATTTGCAAACAATAAAAGTTTGTAAAAACACAGACGGCACTACACATTCAGTCTACTAATATTTTAATCTAAAGTATAATAAAAATCGCACTTCACTCGTTAGCACTTCAAAACTATCAATGGTTTTACGGAATCACGACACGCGCGAACTCTCGACAATATGCGAGTGCGGCTCAGGGTTGTGGTATTATAGCTAAAGCTATACGCTTGCGCTACGCGCAGCAGTTGACAGCTGACTGGCGGCCATTTGCTATAATGATGACAATATTGACATTGACATTGAGTTGCATTTTTTAAGCCGATCACAGAAACCTATCATTACATCCTGTCTTACCACCAACCATACCACCTTATTCACCAATAAGCGATAAACATAAACGTGAAAAGAGTTGTTTTTTAGGAACTAAAAGATAAAAAATAAAACAAAACACAAAACTAACTTTAACCCAACGAGTTATGTACTCTGTGGTTTTACTATGAGTTTTGCTCAGGGAACAAGTCACAACTTGTCGGCTTGCCGCTTTATTGGGGGGTCGGGGGGGGGGGGGGGTCTGTTTTTGCCACAGAACAATAAAAAAGGTTTTTTATTGCTCTGTGGTCTGTGCAGTGCAGTCGTGTTTGTGCGCACATCTCTGAGTACTGAAATACTCAGAGGCGCACATAGAGCGGCTATTATAGACTATCATACACACGCCTTCACATCAACCAACCACAAACTGTCAAATTTCCTCAATAGACTTTGAACTTTATATTTAAAGAAATTTGACAGTTTTGGGTAGGTTGATGTGCAAGCGTATGTACATTCACTTTAAGCTGAGGCGCTAGTAACGCCATCTAACGTTGAAAAGCAAACCAGCGTATTAAAATATCAATTAGAATAAGTCTCAGCTACCACACGGTAGGTGTCGCTCTGCAGTAGAGATGTTATCGATAATTTTGATTTTATACCGATAATATTTTTTGTATCGATTTTGGTAAACCTTGTTTACCAAAATCGGTATAAAAAATATTGGGTCTTTATTTAAATATACCAATGGCTCCTAAAACAAAGTTTATTAAGTTGGGTTTATATAATGCAGGCTCACTAAATACAATACAGTCATGATAATTTTCTCGTGGCTGCGTTGACTGCGGGACAATGGGGTTGTGCACCGGCACCACCCGGCTATAGACTGCTCCACTGCCCACGTCCGTTGCATATGCGAGGTGGCCGGGGTGGTGGCGTTGGATTCTACATAAATAAAGATCTTCGAATCCGTTCCTTAGAAAATTCCAGATGATTCCATAGAGCAAATGTGGTTATCAACTCGTGTAAATGGTTATAGTTTGGTTATTGGCACTGCATATAGACCCAGACCGCCTTGGATGGATTTAGATATTTTCATAGATTGTTTGACGCACTCTGGTGCAAAGTATTCTCACTTTGACTAAGTATATGGGTTTGACTGGAGATTTCAATGTAACTATTGTCGAGACAACAGATAGTAAAACGGTAAAATTGAACCAGTTTCTGAGATGCGTGGGCCTTCAACAGGTTGTGACTGACTATACGCATTTTACAGCTGAGTCTGCCTCATTAATAGATATAGTTTGTACAAATTGTCAAATTCGTGAGGTTACAGTTACGAATGTCACTGGGTCAATTGGGCATTCAATGATTAACGCTACGCTTACTTTTAAAAAAGCAAGAGTGGGCAACCGTCTATTGATGCTATGGTCAGCCATTTTAATTCCTTACTTATAGAACTTTACGATGACCATGTTCCTTTAAAGACTATTTATATGTCCAGAATATCTATACTCAAAATTATTGTTTCCTAATTTTAGTAAAAAAAAAAATTGGGCTGTTAGGTCTGTACGTCCACTACTTGCGATCCATAAACATGCCTTTACTGGCAGCTTCCACTACCATGCGACAAAGTGCTGGAACAATATCGTCAAGATTAACCTTTAAGAAAAGGTTTAAATTAATTTTCTTAGAGAAACAGAAACTTTGAACAGTACTTTGGCGCCAACCAAGCTATGTTGTGAGTCACTAAGTCACTACCAATGTAGTAGTGACTCACAACGTAGCTTATATTTTGTAATTTTTTTTTATTATATTGTTATCTCTATTTATTTTTTCTTATATAAATTTACATTTTTAAATATTAAACAAAATAAATTAAACATTTAAAAATATAAAAAAATAGGGGTCCGCCGGTATCGGGACCAGGGTCCAATCAACCGGTGAGCTTCAGAGACAGGAACCTCCTCACAATGCATGCCGTATCGAGGAGAACTGCCTTCCGAATCAGGCCCTTGATCCAGCCGCTAACGAGAGCTTCATTAGATGTTGATCGAGGCTCTTGGCCATCAGGCCGTTGGCCGTAACAACAATCGGTACGATGACAGCCGAATCCACATTCCACATGTCGACAACCTCGTGTGCTAAGTCGAGATATTTAATTTATTTCTCTTTCTCAGCTTTCACGAGGTTCTCGTCATGGGGAATGGTGATATCGACAATCATCGTGCGGCGCGCTAATCGATCTATCACCACAATGTCAGGCTTATTGGCTACAATAGTCCTGTCGGTGATGATAGGTCGATCCCAGTACAACGTGACATGGTCATTTTCGAGAACTGGGTCGGGTACATATTTGTAGTACGGTACCTCAGAATCTTTGTATTTCAAAGCAAGTTGCTGGTGGATAATCCTGGCCACTTGGTTATGCCTATGCAAGAACTCATTATTATTATTTAAATTATTTATCATATTGTTGATACACAGAGCAAGAGCTGGTACATTTTAATATTATTTGTTTGGTTTACAGTTGCTAACAAGGCAATATCGCAAATCAACAATAGCGCAGAATCTAATTGATATATGATATTACGTACTTTATGTATGTATTATTAGCAATTGGTGCTGTGAAGTTTTAATCTGATGGTGGAGCTGGTATTACTGTCTCCGCACTGTCCAAGTGGTTGTGGCTGAAAATCAGCGTTTTGCTCCCGGACTTTATCGCTGAGCAACGACCTTTTTGCACTGCTGCAGCACACACATATGCCACATAATGTAGGCTTATTTATTTTGAAAATATGTTTTGCTTATATCTATTGTATCATTTGTCTTATGTGTGTGTGTCTGTGGTTTTTGTAATAAATGTTTTATCTATCTATCTATCTATCTATCTATCTATCTATTTACCTATGAAATTGACGATTTTTGGAAGATACTTACCATTTGTAAATAATTTTAATTATATACATTAAAATAAGACTATATTATTTAGGCTTTAATAATAACAATTGATGATCATTGAATCAGAACACCACTACTTATATATTACACTTGAAAGGCCATTACAGATTTTAAATTTATTTTTTTATTTTATATTATTATTTTATTTTTTGAAACGTTGGCTACCGGCTTTTAAAGTCGACCATTTTATTTATCATTCTTACGAATTCGTAAATCCAATCACACAACCATGTTAGATTTTGCTTTGAAGTAGACCCGTTTGCATGAAAAGCAGGGCTGGCATATTAATTAGGCGCTCGGCATGCAACAGTCGCGAATGTGCCGCAGCAGTGACGAACGGACTGTACTAGACAATCAGGGTATCCCTTGAGAAAAATTAATACTGCTCGGCAGTTTTCCTGGATATCCAGCAGGCGTTTGACAGGGTATGGCACAGGGGTCTTCTTTTTAAAATAAGAACTACACTACCACATAAATACTACGGAATTCTGGAATCATATCTCTCGGAGAGAAAGTTTAAGGTCCAAGAAGGAGAACCATTCTACAACATAGTAGCAGAAGTTCCCCTAGGGTCTGTGTTGGGTCCAGTACTATATACTCTGTTCACCCATGATCTTCCCCAAGCGACTGGGGTAACAGTAGACACTTTTGCTGACAAATCAGCATTATTAGCGTCTAGCAAGAATGCCGAGGAATCGTCAAAGACCCTACAAACAGGATTAAACAAAATTCAGGAATGGGTACAAAAATGGCCTATCCAAGTTAGCACAGCCAAATCAGTCCACATCACATTCTCCTTAAAGAAAGGAGATTGTGCAACCAGTTAGACTGGGTGATCAACAACTTCCTCATAGAAATTCAGAGAAGTACTTGGCAATGCACCTTGACCGTAGGTTGACGTGGATAAACCACATCCGGGCCAAAAGAGATGAACTTAATATCAGATTCCGTGGACTCTACTGGTTACTTGGAAGAAACAGCATATTGTCATTGAACAATAAACTCTTAATATATAAGACTGTCCTCAAGCCAGTATGGACGTATGACTTACAACTTTGGAGTTCTGCATGCGACTCAAATTTGAACATTATACAAAGAGCTGAAGACTCTATTTTGAAGAGCATATCAAATGCTCCCTGGTTTATTAGAAACTCGGAAGTTCACGAACACCTGAACATTAGCACCATAAAGGAGGAAATACGAAGCTATGTTAAAACCTACAAATCTTGACTTCAGAACCATCTAAATCAGCTTGCAACGCAGCTTCTTATCCCAGACACAATAGGCGTCTAAAAAGGCGCAAAATTATAGACTTGAACTCTATTCTGTAAATTCATTCTCATGGAGAGCTCTCCGCTGGGGAACAGACTATACTTGCCAAAAGCTACTCACCACATCTGCTCATAGCCTAAGAGCTGGTCGCATGATAAAATCAGGAAAAAAAATTACAAGCTTTTATTTAGTTTCACCTGTTCCGGTGTTTTTGATTGTCTATAATCAAATCTTGCAAGTCAAATTTGTTACCGATTGAGCTAAAATTTTGCATGCATGTGTAAATCGGATGAGAATGCAAAGTTATTATGACATGGAGCTGATCTGATGATGGAACCGATTTTAGCGAATAATAATCGCTTCTCTCGATGTTGTTTGGTAAGAAGCGGTACCTTTCGAGAAACCATTCCAAACAATTTTATTTTGCTTCCACTAATCTACGGCGTACCAGTCTTGACGAGACATTTCTAGGGTCATCAGGCAAAAAAACTTCATTTTTAATCTGGTTGGAGCCTTAAAATGGATCTTGTTTAGCAATACGTACGATCAGCATATCTTCTCTGGTCGAAGTTTTCCTCAGTCGAGCCTTTCTAAGAACATTTTCAATAGTTCCGTGTCTTTTATAATAATGGTCAACAGCATTATGAACTTTCTTTACGGAACATTTTAAATAATCAGCTATTCTCCTGTACGTCCATTTTTGGTCGATGTGCAAATTAACAATTATTTGCCTAGTTGACGCGTCACAACTTTTATTTTTGCCCATTTTGAACAAAAAATCGTAAACGAAATTCCAATTTGATGTTCAATTGCCGCCAAAACGATAATTTCTATTCTATCGTTAGCTAAGCTAAGAAAGAAGTTATATTTTTTTAATTTCAAAAATGGAATGTGCCGTGCCTGCTTCAACATCATCCATACTAAAAAAACTCCAACACCAAACATCAACATCTTCAACACCATCATAACTATCTTCAAAATTCTCATTATTTTCAACATTAAATTCAAATTCAAATTCAAAATTCAAATTCAAATTCAAAAATCATTTATTCAGTTTAGGCTACAAGTAGCTCTTATGAATGTCACTATGCCATCGGTTCGTAAGTCTACTCTGGGCGGGAGATCTTGTACTGAGAAGAACCGGCAAGAAACTCAGCAAGTGTCCAGCTCTTTTCTCCCTTACAGCGTCAAAAATATTGGAAAATGCCCTATTTTAGCAGGACACTTTCCATCACAAATAAACACATAAAAATAAAAAAAAAAATATAGAAGACCACATGTAAAAAAAACAAAATTAAAAATCTAAATTAACAAATTTACCTCAGGTAAAAGTTCCAATTTCCACAATGTCATACAGTACCACTACAGTACTCTAATAAAAGTCAAAAATTGTTTAAGAAAAACAAAGTCAAATTATAGTAAGTAATATTAAAAATAAGATAAGTATGCAAGAGCAGACCAGCCTCCACAGGCGGCACCCGTTCACGAGTATGACATATGAATCAGCCATCGCTTCGCTCAACCATATTTTAGGGAACGTAACGACCCGACGCACACGCCACCACCGCAGAGACAATAAAGAGAGCATGACACACTCAAGATACTCTAAATAAAAGCCTAATGATCTATTTAACGCAATGCTGTTTGTTAACTGTAGGACACTGCTGATAAAGGCTATGATATCAGTTTAAAAGTTATATAAATTAATATTCTTTGACTGTATAATCTTTTATAATATAAAAGTGTAACTACTGACAATGTGAAATAACATGTGCAGGCGAGCAGACTAAGATGACCACACATTATTATCATTAAAATAATCATCAATTTTATAGTAGCCAGTAGTAGTAATTTTATATTAACGATACACATCATCAATCATCAATCCAATTTTCCCCTCTTGATGTGTATCAATCCAATTTCCGCTCTTGATGTGTATCAATCCAATTTCCCCTCTCAAAATAGGTATTATTTTCTTTTACGCCATTTTTTTCTTCTCAACTCTTTCATTTTTCAAATACTATTACGAAATTTACGAATTATTTTGGCACAATTCATGAACAGTTTTATTATAAAAAAAAATTACTATTGTAGTTATATTAAAACTAAAAGAATTTTATCAAAAAATATGTAAAAGAAAAACGGTAAACAATCACGGTTGAAAAAGCAGGAAGCAATAGTATTTTTCTCAACATGACAACCAATTAACAATAAGTAAAATTTAAACACTGAAAAAAAAAAAAAAAAAGACGACAACCTCAGGCGGGAATCGAACCACGCACCTTCCGCATTCCGGGCGGCTGCCTTAACCACTTGGCTACCGAGGTCTGGCTTTCAACCGTCGAAATTTTTCAGTGCTTGATGCTTATGTTTTTTAGTCAACATTGCTTCATCAATCTTAGAAGTTTTCACCTCTGAGATCCGAAAGAAATATTTTTACAAATATTTGAACATTCGGTTAAGATGAAGCTGCGTTATAGATAAGTGTTTTTTTATATATTTTAGCGTTTTATTAACGCTTAAATATACTTAAGTAAAATTTAAACACTGAAAAAAAAAAAAAAGACGACAACCTCAGGCGGGAATCGAACCACGCACCTTCCGCATTCCGGGCGGCTGCCTTAACCACTTGGCTACCGAGGTCTGGCTTTCAACCGTCGAAATTTTTCAGTGCTTGATGCTTATGTTTTTTAGTCAACATTGCTTCATCAATCTTAGAAGTTTTCACCTCTGAGATCCGAAAGAAATATTTTTACAAATATTTGAACATTCGGTTAAGATGAAGCTGCGTTATAGATAAGTGTTTTTTTTATATATTTTAGCGTTTTATTAACGCTTAAATATACTTAAGTAAAATTTAAACACTGAAAAAAAGACGACAACCTCAGGCGGGAATCGAACCACGCACCTTCCGCATTCCGGGCGGCTGCCTTAACCACTTGGCTACCGAGGTCTGGCTTTCAACCGTCGAAATTTTTCAGTGCTTGATGCTTATGTTTTTTAGTCAACATTGCTTCATCAATCTTAGAAGTTTTCACCTCTGAGATCCGAAAGAAATATTTTTACAAATATTTGAACATTCGGTTAAGATGAAGCTGCGTTATAGATAAGTGTTTTTTTTATATATTTTAGCGTTTTATTAACGCTTAAATATACTTAAGTAAAATTTAAACACTGAAATATTTGTAAAAATATTTCTTTCGGATCTCAGAGGTGAAAACTTCTAAGATTGATGAAGCAATGTTGACTAAAAAACATAAGCATCAAGCACTGAAAAATTTCGACGGTTGAAAGCCAGACCTCGGTAGCCAAGTGGTTAAGGCAGCCGCCCGGAATGCGGAAGGTGCGTGGTTCGATTCCCGCCTGAGGTTGTCGTCTTTTTTTCAGTGTTTAAATTTTACTTAAGTATATTTAAGCGTTAATAAAACGCTAAAATATATAAAAAAAACACTTATCTATAACGCAGCTTCATCTTAACCGAATGTTCAAATATTTGTAAAAATATTTCTTTCGGATCTCAGAGGTGAAAACTTCTAAGATTGATGAAGCAATGTTGACTAAAAAACATAAGCATCAAGCACTGAAAAATTTCGACGGTTGAAAGCCAGACCTCGGTAGCCAAGTGGTTAAGGCAGCCGCCCGGAATGCGGAAGGTGCGTGGTTCGATTCCCGCCTGAGGTTGTCGTCTTTTTTTTCAGTGTTTAAATTTTACTTAAGTATATTTAAGCGTTAATAAAACGCTAAAATATATAAAAAAACACCAATTAACAATATTTAAATATGTTCCAGACATCTATTATGTTTAACTCAATCAAATGCCAGCCAGTAAACCATAGACATAAAATTCTCCCAAATTTGTATTCCAACAACGATATGATAATGATGGTGGTGAGGACATAATAGTTATCTAATATGTCTATGATATGTATGATTGAAAAAATCGGATGTAAAAACAAAATAGATTTTAAGAAATCGATAATTTTTGATTTGTAAATCGATTACTTTTCCTATAATCGATTATTTTTTCACATCCCTAGGTAGATATTGGATTTTTTGGTTGAGCAGAAGTATCTCTCTCTACCTAGTTTGAGGAGCAGAGCATGAGTGAGTTAATTAGGCTGTAGCCTGTACTTGAGTTGAGCTCGCTCATTCGTAGAGAAATACTATAAGGTTTAGCTTGTGTGAATCTCTCTAGCTGACAGATATTACAAAAACTATTCTAATAAATATAGATTACTGTAGTTACAATTTTATTGTTGTATTTTTATGGAGTCTGAGGGAGATCAGTCTACTATGCTAGCAGATATGCCGCCCAACGACAGTAATAATGAAGCCTCCCGACTGGTGTCTGCCAATGCCAACTCGAGCCCAAGTTATCTAAATTTAACCAGTAATTTATGCGCTTTTGTATTTATCGGGATAGTTACTTACTGCTGTTTTAAGGATGGTGCGTCTTTGTTTGCGTTTCACCCAACTTTGATGACTCTTGGGGTAAGACTTCCTATATTTATTTGCAAATATAATGATAAGAATCCTTTTCTCTATTGTGGCAGAAATATAATTAAGTGGTTATTGTATAATATCTAATCAAATCTTCGGTAATTTCAGTGGGTCTTCATCATGACAACGGCTATTAATTCTATAACAGCTGGAGATTTGGCTACAGAATGGATGCCCATACGTTTACGGAGTGCTCGTCACTGGCTCTTGCAACTTCTTGGTGGTACTATAATATTATCTGGGTTCTTAGTCATACTCATTAATAAGATTGTTCATGAAAAACCACATTTTACATCCCTACATGCAAAATTTGGTTTAGCATCTCTAATTTTCACGGTACTTACTATGTTGGGAGGCCTAGGGGCATTATACAGTTTGAAGTTAAAGCAATACCTTGCCCCTATTTACACAAAACTGTTGCATGCTTCTGTTGGGTTGGTAACCTTTACTTTGGGTATTATAACCATCTGTCTCGGTTTATTCTCTCAATGGTGGTCTAGTGTAGCAGATGATATTTTGAGGTACACATGTTTGGTCTTAGTCTTATTGGTTATGCTGTTTACAATTTTAAGACCAACATTGAAGATTTATTTTCGTCTCAAAGAAAGAATAGATAACTCTAATTGAAATCATGTATCCTTCAAAGTTTTTAGTCAACAGTGTATGTCACTTTGCATTTATAAAAAGAAATTACTACATGCACTGATAAAATTTATTGTGATATTTTATGATTTAAGGCTGTGCTAAACAGAATACATGTTTAGCGCACACCAGAGTGTCAGGGCACTAGATATGTAAATGCTTGCTAACACATTGAGTTATATTGTACTAGCTAACCGTTTCCCATGACAAGTGACAACAAAATAAACAAAACGTTGACAGTTTCCATGACAACAAAACAAACATCATTTGTCTGCATAAGAACACCTATGGGTGTTCTTATGTGTTCTTATGGAATATGTTCCATGATACCCCTATAGCAGCGCCACCTACCAGGACCAATTGTAAATCTAAACTATTCTCGAATCTACTTGAACACAAACAAAAAATTTCATCCAAATCAGTCCAGCCGTTTAGAAGGAGTTCAGTGACATACACACGCACAGAAGATTTATATATAATACTAGCGACCCGCCCGGCTTCGCACGGGTGCACTGCTGATACACGCAACCGCTATGCCCTGCATTTTAAATCTGTAATATCTTCTAAAATATTTATTTAAATTACATGCTTAAAGGGCCATATTGATCTATATTAAATGCACAATGTATTTAAGGTACTTAATTGGATAAGGATTAATGCTGTATTGCTTAAAATAGCTTCGTAAATAAGCCATTATTTCTCGTAAAAAGTAAAAGATAAAAAAATTTGTTGAGGGTTATCCCTAAGAGATAGACATATACCATCGCAGACTTTTTTGTAAACCTTTTTAAGGTGTACAATAGTTTCAAAGATTTAAGCATACATACATACATACATAGGGACAGCGGGAAGCGACTTTGTTTTATAATAATGTGATTGTATAGGGACTGTAATATAATGCCCAGTGACATAGTGCTAGCAGTATAGGTTGTTCTGATGCTCTGATGGTATAAAAGCCAATTCTTCTAAGTAGGTACTTTAAAAAAATGTTAGCAGTAGTATTATTTTTGTTAAAGTACTGGTAGTGTAAATGTGTGTCAAATCATTTTATTATAGTTATTTTTGTTCAATGCGGAACTAGAATAGATCTTATTTTATGTTATATAATTCAAACTATTTTTTGAATTGAGGTAGTTATTATATGATTATGTTATTATGATATAAGTTTAAAGTATGAATTATGTTTATTCACTTGATTACTTACAAATTTGTTTTTAAACTTTCTAGGATTTTATTATTTAACTTAATAAAAAGATATACTATATTCCACATTAGAAAAAATATATACATTTTAAGTTAAAATTAAAAGAATATTTTTAAAATTTACAAATAAAAGGCACAACTGATCACTTAAAAAAAACGCTAATAACCAATAATAACTCAATTCAGATCTCATTAGCTATAAAAG
Organism: Eudonia truncicolella; assembly: GCA_949315975.1. NCBI lineage: Eukaryota > Metazoa > Arthropoda > Insecta > Lepidoptera > Crambidae > Eudonia > Eudonia truncicolella. Next base: position 12,576,331 of record OX438829.1, on the reverse strand, counting down.
TTTCTGCTTTTAGATATTTGAGCACTGCTATAAATTTATATTACTCTTTATGAAAACATGAGGTATTTTAATATAAGTATATTTCTATGATAATTCTTATATAATAGTGGTGATTAAATTCTTTTAATATACGTTCCCGATCCATTCCGATCCCTTCGGAGAATCTAGTAGGGCACGGGGACACGCACTAGTGCATGATGCTGTTCTCTAGAGAGAATCTCCGAAGGTGATTCGTTTCACACGGCTTGAGGAACCCAAGTTTCTCGCTGCCCCCAAACAAGCCCGGTAAATTTGAAAATGCCGTCTGAGGCAGTCGGCAATCTATCAAAAAAAAAATTCATATACCTATCTACAAAAATAGTTAACTGCATGATAAACATGTAAACATCCAGATGCAAACTTTGTATTTCTGGTGGTTTAACAACTTTAAATAAATTTGTATAAAACCTTGTATCTTATATTCATAAGGGAAAGTATATAACTTATACATGTGTAGCACATCTATGTAAGTAAATAATTGATGTTGCAGTCACAGGCTAAAATGTCTTTTATGATGTCTGTAACTAAAAATTTAATTTACTATTAGAAAAATATAAAGTAGGTAACATTCTTTCTTTTAGTTGATGGCTTCGTGCGATTGGCACATTTAGCCAGTGTCAAAGTAATTTTTCTTACAAGTAATACATAAATATACAATATTTCCTTCCAGTCAGTATGATGATGAATGATAATAAAAATGAGAAGTGAGAAATGATATACCCCCCAACCCCTCGAGTATCTCAGTAAAGATGTGGGGCTTTACTAATTCCTCGGCGGACTTCTTGAGAGAATTTGTAAAGTAAAGTTGCACTGTTTTGTTTTATTTGCCAACACTCATGCACACTTACGAACACTTAACGGTTAATAATCCACCATTATTTCACATTAATATACGACATAACACAAATTTTTGAAGATAAAACAAAACCGCAGACATGACTCTTCACTTTCCCGCCAAGAAGTCCTTCATTCAGAGTTGGATGGTTTATGAAATCAATTTTTTTTTAAGTTTTCAATAAACAGGGTAAATTTTAAATATACTTACTCAGAATCTACTTTACATAAAATGTGTCTTAAACAATATTTTGAGAGTAATTAATTATATTAGAAAATAATTTTACATTTCATAATTATTTATTGTAGACATTATAACAATAACAGAACTTACTGTACTTACCTAAACATTAATGTATGTAATTTTTGCCAACTTTCAATGGGTAATAAAAGTTATGTTCTATATAATATATCCTTAGGTGGTTTATAAATATCAAGTAAGTTTGGTGATAAGTAGCACAAACTGACCGATTTAGTCAGAAAAGAAAACATTTAAAAATGACCAAGCCCCAAAACGTAATCATTTTATAATTGTAAAGTCTATTGCTTGTTAATATAAGATGAAATCAAATGTTTACTTTAGTACATATTTTTGTTATAAATATTTTTGTTACAAATATTGTTGTTTTAAGTAATATTTACGAGGTGTATTTATAAGTGGTAACTATCCGACGAAACTAAAATGAAATGCATAGTAATAACTACTTACCTAATAATTATCTCATATCGAAAATAATGAATTTATTTATGATATCCAGGTGCCAAAGCTGAAATATTGTAATAAAAATTTGGAAGTAGCAACTTTATGTGCCAATTGTTTATATACTTGAGGATTAATAATAGACCAAGATCCCAGGGCGGGCTATTAGACCTTAATTATTTTCTCAAAGACCAAATGTGTTGGATTAAGTAGTGTTAGCATGTACTTTTAGTGTATGCATATCTGCTAGCTCTCATATCAAAAATACCTAATAAATTTATTTATGATATCCAGGGGCACCTGGATAATCACCTGGCCCTTTAGTATCTGTAGATTGGTCATCAACCCAAGCAGATATGCATACACTTAGCCCCTTACAAGTAAACAAAGAATAAGTTCCGAATAGTTATTCTGTGTTTTAAGTGTGTACAGAAGATGTGAAGGCGTCTGTACAGACGCCTTCACATCAACCTATCCAAAACTGTCGAATTTCTTCAATACATTTTCAACCATATGCCTTTGAGTCTTACGGACTAATCTTATGCTTACATAAGATTCAAAGTCTGTTGAGGAAATTTGACAGTTTGTGGTAGGTTGATGTGCAGGCGTATGTACATTATTTCGCCAAGAAGTTAGGCGCATGCAAGCCATGCAACTTATTACAGCAAGTCACGCCTAAAATCCGCCAGGCGTCACAACTTTTTTTTTTAATTTCCATAAAAACTGTTTTTTATAACATTTTAAAAATCCTCTAAACTGTGTTTAGTTTTTAATTATACTTACAGATAAATACTTATTTAACGCAACAAGCACTTGTTTACAGTAATGTAGCTAATAAGTAGATAATCATTAGAAACTTGTGTAGGTACTTATTCAAAATGAACGATTATAATTTATTATACTTGAAAGCCAAAAATATAAAATTATTTTAGCATTAGTTTATTTATTTGAATAATTTAAGGAAAAGTAACCCCTTTAGTTGTGTTACTTGGTGTTCTGAGTATTCCCTGCGTAGTGATAAATACCTATTAGTTAATGGTAGGTACTAATTGTTATGTGACAACAGTAGTTTTCATTAAGTATTATGTATCATTTTTGAATAATCAATTACCTATACAATTTAACTAGAAGAAATGTATTACAAATAAAACTACATGCAAAGATATTTAAATTAGTAGAAGTTCATGCGTGAATTATTGTTTCTTACACGCGCAGGGATTATTTAGTTTAGTGCTTCCAAGTTATTATTGCATAATGTTTAATTGCAACCTGTGTTTAATAGTAAAAAAATATATTTATGATAAAAAAATACATAGACACTATTTATCTATACTTAATCATATTTTATTGGAAATTATATTTAAAGATACATAATTATAATACAATATACCTGTGAATGATCAAACATGCATTTTTATTTATATATTATGGACCTTTTGGCTCATAAGGACCACTTTTTAAAAACGTCCACTTCCCAAAAGGGAAATTCCTAAAAGGACAACTTCCCAAAAGGACAATTCCTAACAGTAGTTACAGTAGGTTAACAAGGTTTTACTAGACGTTGTAGGGTATCCATAAGGTACGAAGCACCACCAAAGTTAGTCTAGGGTTAGTATTAAAGGAGCCAGGACCGATTATCCTTTATCTTTGAAATAAATATATCTCGAGAATGGTGATATTTTTTTCAAATTCTGATTTTGCACAAATTCATAATATTGTGTATAAAAAATATCATATTTGTGCGCCTCACCGTTCCAGAGATTACAGCAAGCCCCCAAACGTTACCCCAGTGGAATTTTGTATACTTCGGAATTATAAGGTGACTAACACGCACATTTACAGCGTCCCAAAATCTATCTTCCAGGATATTTTTTTTCGATAAGTTTCCAAGAAAAGAAAAGTTCCGCTTAGGTAACGTTACCCCAGCGGAATTTAAATCTGATATTTTGCGAATTTCTCAAAAACTACTGGACACACAAAAAGATTATTATTATTCTATATCAAGAATTCAAGAAATTCGTCAACATTCCGCTGGGGTAACGTACACCACTTAAATGCAATACTTTACTTCAATGTTGGACACTCGGCGTCACGTCAAGCTACCCTTAATGGACTTTGAACCGTTTGAAGTCGCACGCGGAGAATCGTGCGAGAGGGTTCAGTATATTTTTGTTACTTCGTCTCACTCGTGCGCTCGGACCGCGCCGGCGCCGGCGCCGCCCCGTGACGTCACTACACTACTACGACTGCACACCACCGCACGCTCGCGCACACTCCGCAAACCGCACCCTGCCTGCGCGCCAAAATATTGTTTCAAGAATTTCTGTTTTGCTGTTGCAAGGGTGCAACGCGTTCAGATATATATCTACTCGTGTAGTAAACAACTATGTCATCGTTTTTAATTAAATAATTATAAATTACTTATAAATAGGTTTACCTTTTAGTGTAATTTCTGCACACATACTAAATCTTTACAAACGATAACAGGTATTATAAATTGTTGAATCGAACCCTGCTGTGATACCTATCTATTGCGATTCTGATATTTTACCTGAGCAAACGAACTCACCTGATTTGTTTTGTCTTCGACGAAGATAATAACAATACTTACTTACACAAGCGCTGAATAACTTCTGATAAACGCGCTAAATAAATAGCTACTAAGAATACTCGCAACGGGGTAGTTTTTTTAACTAGAAATATGGCAAGAACTTTACTATTTCTTTTATCGAATACGTTTATATAAGTATCGTTAAATTACCAGCACATTTCACTTCAGTTAAGGTTATTAGAGCAACAAATTTTATAAAAAAGTTGCAATCGCAACCATATCGCTATTTAAATAGAATTCTACAGTGGACGGCGGCATATGGTATTTTTTTAAAATGTCTTGCTCGCGATCGCGAGTAATTAAATTCAGAACCTGGATATTCAAGACATGACAATTATGATATTGAGTGGAAAAAAAAACCATTTTCAAGGTATGAAAAAGTTTTTATTTGCAATAAAAATGACTCAAAGACGGCTTAATAGCAACAAGTTAACATTATTATCATATTATCAACAACATAGATAAGAACTTACTTTCTTAAAATAATCTAAATAAACTAACAACACTTAAATCAAATAGTTTACTAGTATACACGAGTAATACAATGTTAAAACAAGTATTGTTGTGTAAAAATTAGATAACGGTAATATTTTTATAAGAATCACCACTTAAAAAACATAATTTATTTATTTAATTTAATTTGATTAAAACGGTTACATAACCAATTACAATAATTAAATATATTAAAATTTAATCAAATGAAGGGTTTATTATGAACTAGGTACATTAACTTATATGCATCTTCTCACAAAACCACAAGCACTCAAGCAAGATTCCCTTCCATCCGTCCGCAAACAAATCACAATCAGGGGCTACTGTCCAGGAGAGCGTTAAGCGCAGCCAAGGAACGCGGGATAGGAGAGCGGGCTCGCGCAACAGTTCTACACATTGGCACAGCAAAGAGCTTGTGCTTCCTACTCCGATGGTACTTACTAGGAACATAGAATCGGGACAGCTCGTTGTGCAATGCAGGGGCATCAATTATACCACGCAAAATTTTGCACATAGTTGCAATTTGGTGAGTCTCCCGTCTGACCTCCAATGATTATCCTTATTTTTTAATCAAAGTTTCTCATCTTATCAGATTAAAATAAAAATCTGAGGAGTGTTTATAAATATTATAAACTAATCAACAACAAATTGAATAAAGTGTAAAAGCATTTCGTAGAAATGCTTTATCTCAATATTAAAAATCTTAAATAGTAAACACATCAAGTAGTTAGGAACCTACAATAAAAACATTTGTAATTTGCACAAATGCATAAATGTAAAATAACATTTAAATAATAATATAAGTAGGTATATTTTTTAGTATTTAGGATTAAATATCAATCATCAAAGTAAAAATATAGGTAATAATAACAATCAGTCTTTATAATCTCATATTCCTAATTCCACCCTGCCTTCGGCATGGGCAGGGGAAAACAATTTTTTTGGCTGGAACTCTCGTTCCCGCCATCCTTCTTAGCCTTCGCGGTATCGTTGAGGTTGATACCTGAGAAAAACACCTAGTTTGTAATTTCTTAAAATATTTTAGTAACACTAGTCACTAGAGGGAAGAAGAGAACTGTTCCCTTAATAGTGAGGGATCTTACAATCTAGACAAAAAAAGTCGTTATGTAGGTATTTATTCTTTAGAAACAGAAACCAAAAACCATTTATGGCTAAAAACATGAAAACAAAATACAAAAATAAAATATTGCACTTCAGCTAGTCGCACGTTATTGTAAAAAAATATATTGAACGTTATCAGCAAAATTAAGTTCGTTGCAAAAGCAACCTTAGCCTCACATAAATAAAGATCCACTGAAATGTGCTGCCAACAGAAAGGGAATGGAACTATGAGATAAAATGGGCTCTACTTTCCACATCGTTTTTAAAAATGAAAATATAAATGTAGTGTCAAAAATATAGAGAAATTCAATTCGACTCGAGAATCACTAAACTTTCACTATGATCTGTAGTCATTACCTGACTATTCCTACTTTGTCCTACAAATAAGACGATTGACGAAAGAAAACCGTGTAATAAAAACTTGACATAAAAGCAATACTCACTGTTATCCCAGTCCTTCTTTCTATTTCTTTTATAGAATAGCCAGCTTCTCTCAACACCACTATGAGTTGCCGCTGCTCAGGAGGTAGTTGTGGCGCCATTATCACAATAATCACCAACTCGGCTCATAGAGCCTCACACTTCGCAAAATCACGGCACGCAAACGCAACGCAACGCGTAAGAAGATATTTGGCTACTGGCTGGCCCCTGGCCTCATGCCAAAAAAGTTCAAAAAACAAGAAACGATTGAAAAGACATCTGTGTGCGTGCGCAAACGCAGGGTGTGAGGTGTGTAAAACCGTAGTGTGAAAATACATCTTATTGCAATGTATTAAGGATCATTTGAAACCAATCCATCCCTTGTTTTTATTCTGTTGAAATAAGGTCTAAAGTGCCGTTAAATCAAAACAAAGCTTCGTAGGCGCTTGTTACTAAACAAACGCTAGCGCATCGTGATTGGCCAACATGCCGCATGGAAGTCCTTTTCCTACGATTCTCTGTGTCGTGTGTAGCGTAGCTATAGTTATATAGGGGGGGGGGAGAACTTGAAGTGCCGTCGTGTGTACCTTCCTCAATGCGTTAGCTAGCATAGCATCCCTCCCTAGTAAGTCTGGTGTACCCTACCCCTATCTGGAACATGCTCAGGAACCACTGACTATAGCTTGCCTTTTTTTAATTTAGGCCAAGGAACTTAATGAAACTGACATAACAGTTAAAACAAGGTAAAGTTACTTATATTCCATCATTCATAATCCACTTCTGTGACTCCACTCCACAATGTAAAATAATAAAATTTGAAAATTTGACTGTACGGCCTAGATACATTTGCTCTCCTAAACGAAAACCAAAGTAAAAAATAATTGTCGTTGACGAGACATTACCTGATCTTTGTCTTGTTATTTTGCTCTTGTCGCGTGCAATTTACCAGCATAATTGTAGTCTTAGCAATAATCGAGTAAATCTTTTGTGAAAAATTAGATTTTTATTTATTTCTTACGACGACTTTTAATATTTTTCTGTCTTCACGGTAAGCATCAAATAAAAAATATATTTGTCATTGTAAGATGGCGTCTTCTTTGGGTATGTTGGGTTTAATTTTACACGATGTTTTCAGATGCCGAATATAAAGCTCCAGTCTTCGGACAATGAAGTGTTCGCAGTGGACATTGAAATTGCCAAATGCTCAGTTACGATTAAAACTATGCTAGAAGATCTTGGCGTAGATGACGAAGAAGAAGAAGTGGTGCCGCTACCTAACGTTAACTCAGCTATTCTAAAAAAAGTTATTCAGTGGGCCACTTACCACAAAGATGACCCACCACTACCAGAAGACGATGAAAATAAGGAGAAGAGAACAGATGATATATCATCCTGGGATGCTGATTTTTTGAAAGTTGATCAAGGCACATTGTTTGAACTGATATTAGCTGCTAATTATCTAGATATCAAAGGGTTGCTGGATGTAACCTGTAAGACGGTAGCTAATATGATTAAAGGTAAAACACCAGAGGAAATCCGTAAGACATTCAATATTAAAAATGACTTCACAGCAGCTGAGGAGGACCAAGTTCGCAAAGAGAATGAATGGTGTGAGGAAAAGTGAACACAATACCTTCTAATGTATTAAAATAACTATTATTTAAATTGTATTCTAGTTTAAATTCTAGTAAATTTTAAGGGCTTTAGTATTATTTAATGGCTATCAGCTATGAAAATAACTATAAATACTAGTTAAAGGTTGTATTTATGTGTTTGTTTTACAGGAGTGTTGTCAAGATCACAATCTCGACTAAATAAGTTGTGCTAAGTATAAATATATTAATTAATAAATACATAAGGTCTTATTTAAAAATAATTTTACCATTCAAAGTTAAGAGTTAATATTTTATTTAAAAAGAAATATAATATTGTGACATGATAGGTAAGTTTCTAGAGTTCTTAATAATAATTCTATGAATACAAAAACTAGGACTTTGTTTAGGACAGACTAAAGTTAAATACTCCTAAAAAAAGTTGTGTGGGTGTACCCAAGGTAAGGGGGTCATGACATGAGTTAAAGTAAATGATTAAAACAAAAATTGAATATTACTATAGAATGGTTACCTATCAACATCTTAAAAAATAGTTTGTTTAATTATACATTACATCTTCTCTCATACATTACTAATTTCATTAAAAATATACATTTATCAGGTTATGCTAAGAAATGTCTCTCTTACGGATGAATATTGAGGGATAAAGAAGTTCTCTATGCATGTCAGGATGGGGCTGTTAAATCTTCCAAGGTTGGAACCGCAGGTAGCAGCCCCAACAATCAGTCCGGCTATAAACGCCACTGCAATAAGAGCCACAAGTGCGCACCGGCATTTGTTCTGCCTCTTAAATATATCCTTACAAATACATAGAAAATCGTATACCGACCTGAAAGAGATTAAGAATTAGATTTCTAGGTAAGATTTTACTAGCAATAAATCAGGTGAGATTATCATCATTGTACCAGTTCTCTTATTGATAGGGTTATCTACATTTAAAAAGTAACTGTCTTTACATGCATAATAGATGAGAATCTAATAAAATTATAAATAACCATGGACATTGGAGCAATTTGGTTGTGGGCTCTTTCAAATTATTAGGTGTTTAGCAGTTCAACAACATACGCCTAACTTTGAAAAAGTTCAGAAAAGTGCTTTTTTTTTGGGAGAGATTGTTGTTTGCCTCAGACGGCATTTTCAGCTTCACCGGGCTTTTTTGGGGGCGGCGAGGTACGTAAAGGGTCCCAAGCCGTGTGAAACGAATCACCTTCGGATGTTTTCTAGAGGGAACGGCATCGCGCACTAGTGCACGCACCCGTGCCCTACTAGATTCTCCGAAGGGTTAGGATCGGATCGGGGAGCAGAACAACCCGAGGGGGCCCCTAAAGGCTCGGACCTAGACTCGGGTTGACCGTCGGGATCGTCGGGGTTATCTATGACGTGTCTAGGACGCCTAGATGTGAACAGAAAAGTGCTGAAATAGTTAACTACATACAAGTGGGACTTGACTCTGTAACTTCTGGCATTCTGAGTCAGGTTTTTTTCTGAGAGAGATTGCTGATTGCTTCTAACGGCATTTTCAGCTTCACCGGGCTTTTTTGGGGGCGGCGAGGAACGTAAAGGGTCCCAAGCCGTGTGAAACGAATCACCTTCGGAGGTTTTCTAGAGGGAACGGCATCGCGCACTAGTGTGCGTCCCCGTGCCCTACTAGATTCTCCGAAGCGTCATTAATATCTTTTGCGTATGGCGTCATTTCATAACTCCTCTGAAATTCTGTAAAATGACTATTTAGAGAGTTCTAATTAGCAGAACTTCCATTATTTGTCACGTAGGTTATGCCCGTATTAATCGTTTCAGGAGATAGTGTCAGCTTAAACACTTCAGTGGTTGCAAACCTTTTGTTTCCAAATTTGACTTCTTTTGTGTATGGCGTCTCTGAAACTTCTAATTCCTCTGAAATTCTGTAGAATTACTTTTTAGAGAGTTCTATTAGCAGAACTTATATTATATTAAGGATTTGCTTGATGTCATAAATAATTCACTACGCGATCTTCTAAGATAAATAAGACTGACGATACAGCATACGATTTTGACGCGTTATTATGGAACAACGAAGTAAATGTTACTCTGTGACTGTACTTGATTGTGCAAACCTAAGTACGCTAAGTACTCACGTACACACGCCTGCACATCAACCTACCCAAAACTGTCAAATTTTTTCAATACATTGTCAACCATATGCTTTGGGCATAAAGTTCAAAGTCTATTGAGGAAATTTGACAGTTTGTGGTAGGTTGATGTGCAGGCGTGTGTACGTGCGTTATATCGTCGATCACATTGGCTGCTACGATATATCTGATTGTGACTGTACATACAAACTTGTTTTTAATTGTGATAGTGGTTTTTATAGGTGCCTTGCGCTGCAAATCTATTAGCCCGTACAAGTCTATTATTTCGTAGTGACCTTAAAGGACCTAAAGTAAAAACAAGACGGTGCGGGTGGTAGCCAGGAGGACAAATCAAAGCTGTACCTACTTATCTTTACATTTAATAAACCTTGTCATGTTATTTTTTATTTGAGCAATAATAGCATTGATACACTACAAAAAATATAGAAGCATTTTTGATTTCAGTTCACTGCTTAAGTTGAATCTATTAATTATTTAATTAATAAATAAGTACCTACTACCCACTAGAAGTGAAACCGGATCTGACCTCTGGATCAGAGACCACTACTAGATAGGCTGCAGAGGCGCTATTTATCGTAGTGGACAAGTGTTCGACACAAGATTTCGTCGTCAAAAATAGAATTTTGTTGTAGTTTTACTGGATACATCAAGGAAGCTCAACCGTGGTAGCTGTTTTCAATTGTGGCTAAATAAGTTGCAGACCTCATCTTTGACAATTAAAAAATAAAAATGACGAAGGTTCCTGTCGGACACTGGTACCACTGCCCTACGTCATCATCATTACCAACCCATTTTCATCACAAGCTTTCATTATTGATAGATAGGAAGATCCCTACGTGCAGGCTGTTTACCTGCAGCACCTAGTGTTGTCACACAACTTATCCGTCTCATCAAACAGCCGTTGCAGTTGTTGTTGCGCCAACGTAATAACGGGACATTTCTTGTGCAATATACCGGCAATCTCGCCCTCAGGGTCCGCATCGCAGCTGCATCCGGGCGAGTTGTAGTGGCTCTCATTCCTATCCTCAATCCGAGGCGACGGCTCCGACACCTGAATCGTATGCACCCTCGGACTGTCTGCCTCAGTGTCCTGTGTCTTCCTTTGACCTTTCTTGTAACTTTTTCTTGTGTAACGATAAATATTCTGTATCTGATAGTCGTCGGATGACATAGCCAATGTTGATATTAAATCATTGTAGCAATTTTTTTAATCAATTGTGTATCTATTTCGCAGAGCACAACAAGACGGTGACGTTGGTTATATAATGTTGAATGACACAAAATTGACATCTTACACCAAAGAGATCGGAGTAGGAACAAGACATGTAAAATTCATCGTAGTTTGTCCTCTAGGTCTGCCCTTGGTCGGCATTTACAAAATTAAGTTAAAACAAAAGGTTCTCCACCTTGCAGGGGAAGATGAAAGTGCACTCTGAATTCTTAAATACTGAGGAACCTGCTATCTTATCTATAAACTGTCGAAATGCAATATAATTGCTTATAAGGGAGAGAGGATATTATCACAAAGGGAGGTGAAACAAGTCCTATAAATAAGCAACTTTTTCTTAAGACCAACTTTGAAATCGCAAGATCGACAACTGTTCACATACATTTTAGTCTAGTCAATAGACAGTATTATTGCTACTAAAATTGTTATTGCGACTTAGGTAAGTTGGCAGTAGCTAGCCAGGAGGGCTTAAAACAAGCCATACCACCAACCAAACTGAGCATAATAGCAGTGAACGATAATAGTTTGTTTCCCCCGGCCCACTGTGAATTGAAGTCGGTACCTCCGTTACCGATGGCGATGGTTACCAACCAAGTTACCACAAAGGCGGTCTGGGGAAATGCATATCTATCCTATGCACATTTACAAGTCTAATAATAGTAAATGTGACATGATTGCAGCCACATGGCCACAAATCATACCCCTGATAAAATGTAAAATACTAAGTTAATATTATATTATGCAAAACAAACCTAGCGACCCGTCCGCGTAAACATTTTTATTCTGTAGGAATTTTTTAAAACATTTTGTTAGCGTAACCAGGGTTTTTTCAAGTAAGTAAATTTAGACTCACGGACCCTGCAACGGGTTCGAAACGTCAGGCTAAACATTAATTAAGAACTAATGTACGCGAATAGATCTGTAAAAGTTGTTTCATTTCAATAGGTAAATTGTTATCTTACTACTACAAAACGTGCCAATAAATGATTACAGTAATGGATAATCAAGGTCACAATTACAACGCAAATGAAGACGGATGGTATCAAACAAAAAGCAAAGGAAATACCGATAAGTTAACAGAGGTCAACACAGTATAATTTAACGTTGTAACGTCGTAATTACATCACATTTCATACGCACAGAACATTATATATTATAAAAACTATTTTCAATAATAATAATAATCTTATTATAAAAACAAATAATTTAAGTAGTCTTTGGTCAGTCTCCAAATGATTGGTGCATGAATTTCTTGGAGTATTCGTATACTACGAACAGAGCGGCCGTTGCGGGTATGGTTCTGACGAGGGTTGGTTTTAGCCCGTTGTATAAAGCCAGCGCACCTGGAAATTGAGGAGATTCCAATAAGTTTAAAAATCTGGCTTTTAGGGACCCTTAGCGGATCTCTATCGTACACGTTCCAAAAACGTATACCTACTGCCCAGACGATGCGACAACGCATAAGTCATGTTAATGCAGTCTGCTTTACCACAAAACGATGGCTTAAGTTAGACAATGCTCAAAACAGATAATGTCACTTTTTAGCTACTATTATTAATTAGACAGACACAATATTTTAAACACGTGTTTAGCCATTGTTTTGTAGTACAAGGGTTTCGCGCAGTAGATGGAAGCTGTCACATTTTTATTTTTTTTATTCTATACGGGCAAGCACTGGGCCGTCATCTCAGCTGACGATAACAGATGAAGGTAGAAGTGTACTCCACCCGTAACCCTTAACAACCGAGGAACTGGCTATCGCTAGCTGTCAGAACACAACAATGGCAATGCTACTAACATTGATGTTATAACGACATATTAAAAAAGATGGTGGTAGCTAGCCAGACGGACTTAAAAAGGCTTTACCACCAACCAAACAGAGTACAAACAAGTATTCCCCACTGGTAATCGATCCATGGGTTTGAGTTCGTGGTGTTAAGACCACTAGACCACAGAGTCGGTAAGGTATATCAGTAGCTGTACCAAAGAAATAAAACATAATGTTTACCTTCTTTCTTGATAATTTCGTAGCCAACTGTTAGGAACTTTTGCTTTTCACTAGAATTCGATATTTGCACCCGAGACTTGATAACATCTGATGGGAATATGATCGTCCACAGCACCAGCCCGCCCACGGCGCCCGCTATCATGGTCCTCACGAAGCCAATGTCATCCTTCGACTGACCAGGCTTACGTAACAGTTCTCTCGTACCTAATAACAGAAAAACTTTTTTATTTATTTGAACGAGCGCTAACATAATGCATACCGATACAATTTGAAATAAAATACACACATAGAAATGTGGCGATTAAGCCTTTACCCATCAATTGTAGTTGATTGATGTTGATGACTTGATTTCAATGATGGAAGTCTTTGCCCAACAGTGGGACAGTTATAGTTATTTACTTTATCTATTGTGTTTTGAAAGTATTTTAATATTTGAAATCTTTAGCGAGAAGTGCGGAGACCCGCAAGTACATACGAGTGCGCTAATACACGTTCGTCGTTCTAATACAGTAAAATTAGTATGGTAAATTTTTGTTGTGTTGATATTTGACGACCTCCGTAGCCGAGTGGCTTGCACGCCGGGTTTTGGGCGGCACTAACTATGCTTCTGAGGTCCCGGGCTCGCCCTAAGTACCTAAACTGTCTTCAGATTTGTTATTTCCTGGCAGCAAAGTTTCTGATATGCTGGCCCTATAAATGTAGCAATTACATACACTACCACACTATTGAGGAAAGCCCTCAATAATTAAATTAAATCATCGCAAAAGTTTATGCGTATTGGCTTAATCACCACACTTGCCAATTTAGTAATCACAAACCTGGGATATGCATCGTGAAATACGAAACACACTTTGCCTGACCTATAGATAAGAATTGAATCCAGGACGATGCTGAAATAGGTTAATGGATGTCATGATGGTTTGATCCATAAATTACGTCGCACCTTAAAGGGGGGGAGGGTTTCTCCAGAATGTGACATTGTGTGACATGGGGCAGGAGAGGTCAAAAGCTTTGATGTCACATGTTAAAATTCAAAAGTCCATGGACACAAGATGGTTAAGTTTTGTATTTTTAATTAACATAATTAGTTGTCTTTTGTTTCTTAACTAGTCGTTTGTTAAGAAGTCGTTTGTTTTGGAGCTCGATGGCGCAGTGGTTTACGCGCCCGGTCCGCGAGTGCTGAGGTTAAGCAACTTTCGCAAAGGCCGGTCATCGGATGGGTGAACAAAAATTTATCATCTCGACCTCCTCCGTGCTTCGGAAGGCACGTAAAGCCATTGGTCCCGGCTGCATTAGCAGTCGTAAACAACCACCAATCCGCACTGGGCCCGCGTGGTGGTTTATGGCCCGTTCTCCCTTTCCATACATCGGGAAGGCTTGTGCTCCAGCAGTGGGGACATACAATATGCAACAAAAACCCTGTCCGATCCGATTAATATAGATCAATATGGCCCTTTTCAGCATGTAATTTAAATTAATATTTTCGAAGGTATTACAGATTTAAAATGCAGGGACATAGCGGTTGCGTGTACCAGCATTGCACCCGTGCGAAGCCGGGTCGGGTCGTTTATAAAATAATAGCATAATTTTGGGGTAATTTGAGCAATTTCGGTACAAAAACTTGCGTTTTAAATTACGATAACTCTTTTATTTTGTTTATAGTTATTTGTATACTTCTATCTTCCGATCGGACAGGGTTTTTTTTACAAATTATATAATGAGGTGGTGATGATGATTATGTTTTTAATGGTCTTTACCTTCATATCCGCCAAAGAAAAAGAAGTATCCTGGCATTTCTCTCATGATAGTGGGCACCAAACCTCTAAATAAGCCTTGTATGCCGTTTTGCCTGAATATTTGTTGAGTCAGTTGCAAGGGCGTCACTTTGACCTGTTGTTGATAATATTACGATATGAAAGCAGGAGTAGCAGTAAGCTTAAGATAACACACGCACAAACATTTTAATTGATGTTTCCATCAGATAAGCAGTTGGTTGTATCACAAAAACACTGTTATCTCTTTAAATTAACAATAAGTTAGGCTATTTAGTTAAATACCCAGAACTTGTTTGATCACATACTTACAATAACTTAGTGAGCAATTACCATTATTAGTGTCTAATTTTGAAATCCAAAAACATATTATATATTGTTTTCTAAAGTTTACGCGAACACTACACATTGAAATGAAACAACTTTTACGGATCTACTCGCGTTTATTTAAGACATTAGTTTTAATTAATGTTTATCCTAATGTTTCGAACTCTTTGCAGGGTCCGTGGTCACAGGGAGACTGAGGTGTTGGTCGTCTCATAATTAGTTAGTAGCTTGTATACCCTCATTTAAATTTAATCAGGTGCGTTCCGTTTTACATAGAAAGAGCTTACAGTATCTTTTGGCCCGACAATATGGTGTTGGGGCTGGGATTTAATATTTTGTATGGTGGGATCCCAGGCTGGTGGTAGATTCCAACCATCTTCTCTATTGAAATTAGGATGTTTTTAAATTTCAATAACCTCGCGTATCACCCTAGGGATGAACCGTTGTTCTCTAGCGAGTATTTGTGGTTATCATATCTTAAAGCGATCTTCAATCAACACTTACTTCAAGCCGCCGAAGAAGATCAACCAATTTTTACGACCTGTCAAGTGCAACATACCCCTTCAAGATGCAGGCGTGTACAAACTGGACTGCGACTGTGGGCTCTCTTACATCGGGCAAACAAAGAGAAGTGTAGGAACCCGCGTTAAAGAACATATAGCCGACGTCAAGCATATGCGCGAAAATAAGCACAAATACTCGCTAGAGAACAACGGTTCATCCCTAGGATGATACGCGAGGTTATTGAAATAAAAACATCCTAATTTCAATAGAAGATGGTTGGAATCTACCACCAGCCTGGGATCCCATCATAAAAAATATTAAATCCCAGCCCCAACACCATATTGTCGGGCCAAAAGATACTGTAAGCTCTTTCTATGTAAAACGGAACGCACCTGATTAAATTTAAATGAGGGTATACAAGCTACTAATTATGAGACGACCAACACCTCAGTCTCCCTGTGACCACGGACCCTGCAAAGTGTTCGAAACGTCAGGATAACCATTAAAACGTGTAAAATAAACGCGAGTAGATCAGTAAAAGTTGTTTCATTTCAACATATTATATAATTATGGCATGCAATTCTGGGGACATTCGGGGTTTTAATGACATTTATTTTGAGCTAAGAAACGTATTCTCAAATAAATTCATGCCACCAATATAATTCAAGTAAAAAGCGTTCATTTCATTTTAATTTGAAGTATTTGAAAATTCATTACACCTCATAAGTACTTGTATGCAGTGTAAAGTATTTTTTTTTAAATATTATTTATAGAAAAAAATGGCATGTTCTATTTGAGAAGTCATCAAAGCTTTACTATGTTTCAAATACCAAAACAAGTCACCATACAGCTGTTTGGGAGCTCTGTACATTGATTTCTCTCATAGCTTGTAACTGGCACTTAATGAGTTCAGTTGGACACAGGGTAAATGATGAGAAGAAGGCAGCCAGGAAACCTGCTGAAGCGTTACCCAATGCAGACAGCTGATCCACACTCTAAAAATAAAATATTTAATTTGAGTATTAATTTTAATAAAAGAGGACTTTTCTAAAGAAGGAATTCTGGTCAAATGGTAGGACTTTTTTCTACAACAGCTTGCGGTTAGCAAGAAATAACTATAGTTGAAAATCAGAAAAAGTTTGGTAGGTACGTCATTTAGTAAAATGTATACAACAGCTTGCTAATCTACAGGACTAGGCAATGCTTAACAAAATAGCTGTTATATACAGTATACTAAATAACATACTTACTACCAAACCTTTTCTGATTTTTTAACTTGCATATGCATATAACATGGAACATAGGTATTTAAAAATTAAATTTGTGAACAAAAATTGTTAAAATATTGTTATTTCATTACCTACTTGAAATAACAATATTTTAAAAAATTTTTTGGCATTTATCCAACAATGGGATAGCTACAGGCTGAATGTAACTGTATTTTTTTTATAATACATTTTTGACATGAACTGCACAAACAGTGATAATTGATAAGTAACAATAGAAATTTACCTCTGTGCCTGTAACATTACAAACAAATTTCTGGCAATAGCCATATGCTGCAAAGAGAACACTGTTTTCAGCAACATTAGCCATTATTGCTGGTGTGGTGCCTGCGTATAACCCTCTTATAACACCATCGTTTCTTAATGTTTGCTTCACACAATGATACATCCCTTTATACAGATGGGGAAACGTTTGCATTTTTACTTTGACGGTATCTAATGGTTGACCTACATACACTACTGCAATTCCACCTGTAAAATATTATTAATCAATATTAAAATTAAATTTCAATCAATGTTACATAACACATCACAACACAACAACAACACAACAAGATAACATTTTCAGGGTTCGAAAATATTTGATATTTATTATAAATATCAAAATATCGGATATTTCACTATCATATATAGGTACTTTTCCCTCCTTTCGGCTTAGTGCCCCCGTTCCGACTAACGTGTATATCCGATATACAGTGGTGGACATATAATTAGAAACACTACCAACTTAACTTTATACAAGATATTTGACCCCAATACTTTTTATTTAGAAATGAAACAACAAATAGCATAAAATAGTTCAATAACTTATAATTTATTAGAAAAAACAACAAAATATCAACTAAACAAGTACTGATTCAATATAAAATTTCATACAAACAACTAAATGAGTTTTAAAGTACCAGCAATAATAATTAGAAACAATACAAATAAAATAATAAATAATTTATATATAGGTTTTATTATATAATTATATAATTTAGGTAATAGATACTGTGTATAGGCTACTAAAACTTATAATTAATATTTTGTTGCGTATCCTTTAATATCAATCACAGCTCTACAACGATGTGGCATTGATTCAAGCAATTTCATACATTTTTCTAGTGGGATTGAACTCCATGCTTAGACAAAAGCTTCGTAGAGTTTGTTGTGACTGGAGTTACGTTTGTTTGAGACTCTTTTTTATGAAATGCCACAGATTTTATATGGGATTTAAATCTATTGCAGGCTATTTGCAGGCCAGTCTAAGACTGAAATACGCTGTTCCCTAAGAAAATATTTTACACTATTGGCGGTGTGTTTAGGGTTATTATCATGCTGAAAGATCCAAGTTACAGGCAAATTGTCGTCAGAGTAGGGAATCATTGTCGCAGTATGCGTCGTTCTATGCAGACGCGCCGATTGCAATTTTAAAAGTGTATATCGGATACGTATCGGGGCGCGAGTCGCCACTCGAACAATCACCATGAGCGACAAACTCGTGGTTAACGAGCTCCTCGCCTTCCTGCAGCAGAAACTGGACGTGATGGACGAAGTGAGTGCGGTGCAGATCTGCAAGTCCAGCTTCAGCGAGGACGACATATCTGCTGCCAAGAAACTTTTGTTTGTGTCGCTAAACAAAAGCGACCGGATGGTGTCTCATCGACGCGACGGAACACCGAAGAGCCTGCAGGAGATAATAACGCTTCTGAAGGAGACCGACCCTGACGACGTGCCGACGTTTGTGGCGAGGGACCTTAACAAGCTCCCCCCCGTCACGTTCGACCACGTCGACGTAACCTGCTTGCTGAAAGACATCGTGACCCTGAAGGCGGGCTTGGCGAACGTGACGCTTAAATATGAAGCATCACAGAATGCTGTGAGTGAATTGCGCAAGGACGTAGATAGTTTGCGCGCATCACTCGCATTAACTAGGTCAGTCGTACTCGCCGATGACTCAAACGTCAACACGCGGCGCGGTGCATACGCGTCGCGGTTGAGTTACGAGTCAGTTTTTTCGACGCCGACCTCGTCGCTGTGCAGCGCTGACGCAGCCGTTGCCCCCGCGAGAACGCCGACTCGGTGCGCCCCGCAGTCGCCGGCGCCGGCCCCCCGAACCCCGCAGCCGCCGGCACTAGCACCCCGCAAACGCCGGCGCCCCGTGCCCCGCAGCCCGCTGTCGTCGCGCCCCGCGCGCAGCCTCCGCTGCCCGCCCGCCCCGCGCCTCTGCTTGCGGTGCCGCACGTGACAGCTGTGCCTGAGCCTGTCACCAAACAAACAAAGCCCAGCCGTCATGACTACGCCTTTGTTGCTGCATCCAACTTAGGTACACACATAGTGTCAGAGCGTGCCACCATGGATCGAGACGACGACGGTTTCGTCAAGGTCCAAAAGAAGAGGGCATGCCGTCACCGGCCGAATCAGAACCGTTGCGGTACCGCACTGGCAGGGCCCCAGTTCCTGCTGCGCGCTGCGACGCCGACTACTCCGATGTACCTGTCGCGCCTGCACCACACCATCACAGCGCAGAATGTGATAGAGTACATCGAGACGAAGACAAATTTCCTTGTGAGGGTGGAGCCGCTGGAGTCGCGACACAATGTCAGCTTTAAGGTATTTGTGGCGCGAGTCCCGACAACCAAGCTGGTCGACACCTTTTTGAGGGAAGACTTCTGGCCGAAAGGCGTGGTGTACCGGCGTTTCCGCGGAAGATTAGCCGTCAGCACCACCGGAACAGCACAAGCTAGTGCTTAATATACTAACATAGTTATACCTAAGTTATATCTACTAACAAAAATTGTTTTATATTGTATGTATGTTAGTCTGTAAGGTATTTATTATATGGGCCCCTTTGTGTTTTTACCATCTTGTACATTGTGTGTTGCCTGAAATAAATGATTTATATATATATATATATATATTGTCTCTTCTAAGATGTTTTTGTACTGCAGTTATTCCATTGTACCTTCAATCTTTCGAACGGGTCCAACTCCACATCCGGAAAAACATCCCCATACCTTGTATTGCCGCCCCCGTGCTATGCTTCTAGTGCATTTATAATTAAAAGCATGGTTTATTGGACGTCTAACGTAGCGCTTGCCGTCTAAATTTATCATGATTCTTTTAGTTGAATAAGACTTTTTTCCAATCTCGCACTGTCCAATTGACATACTTATTAGCGAATAATAATCACTTCTCTAGATGTTGCTTGGTAAGAAGCGGTACTTTCGAGATACCCTCCCAAACAATTTTGCTTCTAGTAATCTACGGAGTACCAGTCTTGAGACGGTTCTATGGTCATCAGGCGAAAAAAAATATTTTTAATCTGGTTGGAGCTTTTAAATGGGTCTTGTTTAGCAAAACGTACGATTACCATATCTTCTTTGGTCGAAGTTTTCCTCGAGCCTTTCTAAGAACATTGTCAATAGTTCCGTGTCTTTTATAACGGTCAATAGTATTAAAAACTTTCTTTAAAGAGCATTTTAAATGATCAGCTATTCTCCTGTACGTCCATTTTTGGTTGATGTGCAAATTAACAATTATTTGCCTAGTTGACGCGTCACAACTTTTATTTTTGCCCATTTTGAACAAAAAATCGTAAACGAAATTCCAATTTAATGTACAATTGCCGCGAAAATGATAGAAATAGCTAAAGAAGAAGTTTTATTTTTTCAATTTCAAAAATGGAATGTGCCGTGCATGCTTTTCTAAAGTGTTTCTAATAACTTAGGCGTCCAAGCGGCCAGAACAGAAAATAAGCTATGTATGCTTTAAGCTCTTTTTATGATTGAAGTTTAGATAGTTGTTTTTTTTTTTACGTATTCTATTTATGAGTATTATAATTGAGTGGCTATATTGTTGCATGATTTTTAAATATTGAATCTATAAATTTTTCACGAATATTGTATGTGGACTTCAAACTTTCATAATTCATATGAAGTGTTTCTAATTATAAGTCTACCACTGTATATCAAACATTTTATATGACAGCCATATTATTATTTGATTGTATTATTTATGAATGTACTGTTTGCATATGTGTTTCATTTAAGTATTTAGGTATTTAAAAATCAGAAAAGTCAACTTAAAAACATAAAATCTTCTAATAAATCGGGAAAAATTAACTAAAAAAAAAAAATCTTATAGGGATAAAATCTTCTTATAAATTCTAATCAGTAAATGACTTCGTTAATTTTCTTAAGTAAATACCTACACTTATAGGTAGCAAATTAGCATTACAAGAAACAAGCCATCTACATTTGGGGAAGTAGAAATACAGTAGCAAACTGCAAAAATTTACTTATTAATATCAAATTTTTAAACCATTTTTGTATTGATATACATTACAAAAATTCATTTGATAAATATTGTGAAATATTTTCATTGATTGAAAATTTTCAGGATTGTTACTCGAAGCCTGAAAATTTTCAGGATATATTACTCGAACCCTGAAAATTTTACTATAAAAAATTAATCAGTCTCAGGAGTGGGAATCGAAATCACAACCCTTGGATTACTAGTCCAATGCTCTGAGCTACCAACCCAACCCTAGGTCTCCCGATTCCCACTCAAGCTTCCCGAGACTGATTAATATTTTCTAGTAAAATTTTATCTTGTACCTACATATAGCATTGTAAATGCAAAAATTTAAATAATAACAATGTTATAATATTGTGATTAATAATTATTTATTAGACATACCAAGTGATCCTGCTGTAAAATCAATGATTCCATTTTTGAGATTGCCCGATGGTCCTGAAGAATGACCCATTTTTAATGGCAACTGCAAACATAAGTACAAATCTAATTATGATAAAGCGATTTTGCAAATATGAATAAAATACTTATTATATGTACACATTATACACAAATATACATTAACAAATTATACACAAACAAAAGTTAAGAGACAAAAGTGGCTAAATTCAAGTAAGTGTATTATTTTTCATCATCATCAGCTCAATTTGAGTCACCAATGCTGCTGGGGCACGAGTATTACCTATGGTTGATATTGGTGATGGATTGGGAGAACAGGCCATAAACCACCATGCAGGCCCAGTGTGGATTAGTGGTTGTTAACAACTACTAATGCAGTCGGGACCAATGGCTTACCTACACAGAGTGCTGGAGGGTCACCCGTGTGATCACTGGCCTTTGTGAAAGTTAATTAACCTTAGCAATTGTAGACCGGGCCTTAACTACTGCGCCATCAAGCTCCTCCTATAAGCTTTTGGTTTAAGCATCATAAATAATAGTACATTATTATTAGGTTTTTTTATTGCTAAAAGGAGGCAAACGAACAGGCGGGTCACCTGATGGAAAGTAATCACCACCGCCCATGGACACCCAAAGTAATCACAGATGAAGGAGTTGGATCTTGAGGAGGGAGTATGAATTGGGAGGGGGGAGGGCCTCCGGTACATCATTATTAGTAGGTATATTAAGCACAATAAAATATTTTTTAAATTAAAGGTTACATGATTTATTTACTTCTTAATTAATTATAAATAATAAAAATTATATTCTTTTATATTTACACGTTTGTCACATCTGCATGGAAACATAAAATATTACATAGAATAACTTGTAATGAAAAAAATAAAATAGAATTGATGATGACAGAATTTCTGTGATTGGTGTAGTATCTTAATTTTAAGAAATAATTAAAAACATTAATGCCACTCTAATAAAACATACCTAGTGTTATTAGTAAGTCGTAGGAAGAAGAACTCTATACGGTTTATTTGATTTTCTTTCTGTATTTCAAATTTGCTTTCTGCAGCGGCAAAACCACGCACACCGATACGTTCTGCTGGTTTTCAGTTTCACATCACAAATCACAATCACACAGCAGTGTTTTTTCTTTCTTTCTTTTAGTTGATGGCTTCGTGCGATTAGCACATTTAGCCAGTGTCAAAGTAATTTTTCTTACAATACATAAATATACAATATTTCCTTCCAGTCAGTATGATGATGATGAATGATAATAGAAATGAGAAGTGAGAAATGATAGACCCCCCAACCCCTCAAGTATCTCAGTAAAGATGTGGGGCTTTACTAAGTCCTCGGGCAGACTTCTTGAGAGAATTTGAAAAGTGACGTTGCACTGTTTTGTTTCATTCACACTCACGAACACTTAACGGTTAATAATCCACCATTATTTCACATTAATATTCGACATAACACAAATTTTAGAAAATAAAACAAAACCGCAGACATGACTCTTCACTTTCCCGCCAAGCTCCCAGTGTTTTTTTGTTACGAACTTTTATCTTTTTTTTGTCCGTTCGTTCCCTTAGGAACCGGCTAAGGTCATAGACCATGCTGCCATGTCATTAGTTATAAAAATATTTCCTTCCTGATGATGATGATGATGATGATGATGAATAATAATAGAAATGAGAAGTGAGAAATGATAGACCCCCCAACCCCTCAAGTATCTTAGTAAAGATGTGGGGCTTTACTAAGTCCTCGGGCAGACTTCTTGAGAGAATTTGAAAAGTGACGTTGCACTGTTTTGTTTCATTTGCCAACACTCATGCACACTCACGAACACTTAACGGTTAATAATCCACCATTATTTCACATTAATATTCGACATAACACAAATTTTAGAAAATAAAACAAAACCGCAGACCTGACTCTTCACTTTCCCGCCAAGAAGTCGAACTTTTATCTTCTATCAAATTTAATGCCAAATAATATTAATTAAAGGATCTAGCACATACAGCCTAATGACCAGTTGTATTATTTTTATATAATAATGAAATAGTGGTGATATAGATGATATGGCCATGATGATGAATATGAATAGATAATAGATGATATTATTCCTCAAGTTATGGTCTCAGTTTAAGTACGAGCCTTTTGAAAGCATGAAGAACAATTTTCACCGAATTTATGAAGTGACGTTTCTTTGTTTACCTTTTCACGCAGTAAAAAATATTAATCATTATGATTATTCCTTGATAAATAAGAGCTTGATATAGTTTACAAAACATAATAAACCAGTAGTAGGGCGCGCGCGTATTGAAAAATTGATAATCAATGTAGCAAAAATGAAAAAACTTGCAACATTGATTAAAAAAAATGAGACATACGAAAACATGGTTGTTTTTCAGCTTTCTTCCTCAGGGATTATTTTGAACATTGATTAAATCTATTTATATTGTTTTGTATTCAACAAGGATGGAGTCTGTAGAATATATTTAAATTTAAACTATCTTCCTATGTATTTAATTCATGTAAATAACCTCTGGGTCAGTAGCGTCGGGAAGTGTTCGAGCTAGCGAAGTTATAGAATTAAACATGATTTCTATCTCTATGCGATGAACAAAGTAAGTTATTATTAACTTGAATGTTTATTCCTTGTAGTTAACTCGAATTAAACATACATTAAAATGATAATAGCTGTGAATTATTGTCATAGTTTTGACGTGTCGTTTTTGGTTTTCGTGTACGGCCGCCATGTTTGTCGTTTTATAATTTTAGTTTCAATCAGCTTCATTAAAAAGTGGTTAAATATAGTCTTCGTTTTGAGTGTTTGCTGCGCTATAGAAACTATTATTTATTTGTTAAATATTAATATCAAAATCATTATGTAGGATAGTTTATGAAGTGAAATGTTATTGACTGAATTTTTGCGTCCTTTGTTGTTCAGGGATAATCAGAATGGTTGTTGGATCAGCGTCGTACCCAGGGAGGCAAGTGCTCCACAAAATGCAGCCTATGGGAATGACCCCTCGCGAGCTTTCGGAGTACGATGACTTGGCGACGGCACTCATAGTTGATCCTTATCTTGGTATCACCTCACATAAAATGAACATTCGCTACAGACCTTTAAAAACTAACAAGGAGGAGTTAAAGAACATTGTGAAGGAATTCATTCAAACCCAGGATTACAACAAAGCATACTCTAAGTTAGCAAATGGTGAATGGATGCCAAGACACTTTAGCAAAAACAAACATCAGCAAGGCAAATTGAGGGAACATGTTAGTGTTTTTAATTTATTTTTTAAGTAAATTAAATAAAAAAAAAATTATTTATATTAATTTCTTGTTCAATTTCAGATATATCGTTACCTACGAGTTTTTGATAAGAAAGCAGGCTTTGTTATTGAGCCATGTTATAGATATTCTTTGGAGGGTCAAGTTGGAGCTAAAATTTCAACTACCAAGAAATTTTTTAAACATGAGAGAATAGATTTTCTAGTAGGTTGTATAGCAGAGATGACAGAAGAAGAAGAAAAACAGTTACTGCATCCTGGAAAAAACGATTTTTCTGTTATGTACAGTTGTAGGAAAAACTGTGCTCAACTTTGGCTAGGTCCTGCTGCATACATTAATCATGACTGCAGACCGAATTGTACATTTGAGGCAACTGACCGTGGTAAAGCATTTGTTCGTGTTTTAAGGGACATTGAGGCAGGAGAAGAAATCACCTGTTTTTATGGCGAGGACTTCTTTGGAAATGGAAATTGCTATTGTGAATGTGAAACATGTGAAAGACGTGGGAAAGGAGCATTTTCAGTTAAAAATTCACATACTGAAGAACAAGCCACTAGGTATAGGTTTAGAGAAACTGATAATAGAATTAATAGGACAAAGGCTAAGCAGAGTCAAAAAACTGATAATAGTAAAAATATTGAAAAATCTAGAATGTCTAATAGACAGAGTAACATAGTTTCTCCACTTAGCATGAAAGAAATGAAACAAAAAGGTTTGACAAAATATGATGCTGAATTATTAATAGCTCAAGGGTGTATAGCTGATATTGTAGAGGCATCAGCTAGTAAAGAAGCCCAAGGCAGTAGAGAGTCATCTGCTTCAAGTCGCGGAGACCGTTTAAGAAAAAGAACTGATAGTAATCGTGTTAGTAATGAGGTAGTGGCAACGTCTGCCAATTCAAAACATCAAGGACCACCTTCACGATGTTGCAGCACAACTAGCTCTCGAAGTAGTCGCGATTCTCATTCGGGAATTGTCTTGAGGAGTCATAGACGTCTATTAGAAAGTAGTCAACAGACTATTTGTCCTAAAATTAAAAATAATGTTAAAGAAGTGCTTGAAGTCAAGGATGACGATGGCCTCATTACTCCAAAAGTGGAACCTGATATAAACAGCACATCAGATATAAATAACTTAATTATCAAAACAGAACCTACAATTATCCATCAAAAAAATAATTTGTTGGAAGCAGACTCTGCCTCCCATAGTAATGTTATTGAAACAGACTTAAAACTAAATAAGAATGATTGTGATAATGAAGAATCTCTAGAACAAAATACAGAACTAGGTATTCCTAACAAAGAAAAACAGAGACATACTGATGATTTTTCAGAAGTTAAGAAACAACAGGTTGAAGATGTACGAGTAGGTGATAATGTATGTTCCAAAAGTGAAATATATGACTTTAGAGAAAATATTAATCCAAGTGAATCAACTAAAGATAATAAAACTAACAAAACTTGTAAAGTAGAATCTACTAATCGTAACGAAGAACCCAACAAAGAATTAGACGCTGGACCTCCATGGTTAGCTGACAATTCTAATAAGAGCAGTGAGTGTCCATGCACACCTCCTAGAAGAGGTTTAAAACTTACATTGCGTGTTAAAAGGAGTCCAGTTGTGGAAGAGGTGATGGACTGTGGTGGCCCAGCAGAAGTCCCAGAGTACGAGGTTTTACGGCTAGAGGGTGTGGATCCAGAGACTGTGCGCCGCTTCAAAAAGCGTCGCCGATCAAAAGAACGCCATCGTAAGCACAGTCCCATCCATCCCCTGCCTCCTATGAAACGCTTAAGACTTATTTTTGGTAATGAAAGTCGTACTATTGATTTGCCGACTGCAATATCTGCAGACTGACAGCCGCAATTACCTTATTATGGTTACTTTTCCACCGTTATTCAATTATTAGTTAAATTTTCATTGACTGGGATTCTTTATCTTGTGATGTTCTATTTATTTTGTGACATGAAATTCTAAATTGATGGTGTGTGATAGACATCAGATTTTTATTTGATGATTCCAAGGAAATATTTATTAATTAAAATAGGAAGTATGTATGATAAATGTTATTTCATTAGCACGAACTGACAGTATCCCGCATAACATAATGCATAACTATTGCCACAACATATTATTGTAACCATGCGTTCACACTGTCAGGTTCGGGAATTGTTTGCTTTATCTAGCCAACGAATTCGTCATTCACTTAAATTATTAAAACTCGAAGTTTTATTAGTTAACTTGGCGAAACATTTGACTACTTCTCGGACGATAGTGTGGCCGTTCCATAAGAATGGTTTTCTTGTATAAAGATTTATGCTCCATAATGATCTTCCGATTTTTATACCGAAACTAGCAAAGCATTAAAAAGGGGTTGAAAACATTAGTATTCATTTTATTCACAGAATTATCAGGTTCCTTATGGGATAGGTAGAAAATCTTGGAACTGTTTATGTAAATAAACTGTACATATTTTAGCTATAAATTACAAAACTTTCTGAAAAATAAATGAGTTTGGGAATGTATGCACATAGTATCTTAGGTCTATGGTATGCACCTACGAATATTGTTCATGATACCAAAACTTGTGTAAGTAAATATTTTTCATGAGAATTTTCACAAAAAACATCTGTATATTTGTCTTAAGTTTTATGGGAGTAGCTTAAATTTTTAGCTCGTTTATTTTACTTAGCTATCTACTGGGCAGATCTTAGAAGATTTTTGTGGCAAATACTAGTAGTATTATCATTTTTAGTCACTGACCATTAGAATAAATTATTCAAAAACCGCATGCTTTTGTTGAAACGTAAGGTATTAGTTAATTTTATTTCATTTTTCTCTGGCTAGAAAATGTATAATTTATGTACCTACCTAGATTAAAATTATTTAAGAACGGGAGATGAATGATTGTCGTATAAACTGCAGACATAGTAAAGTATTTATTTTTATTATTATAAAATCCCTCTACATGACACCACAAATATGCTGAACCATTGGCATTCGAAAAGCTGTACTGACGATGGTATATCAAACAAATAAGGTCAGTTTAAAGGTCTTCAGTTTAAAGGTTCCGTAATAGAAACTAACATGTTATGTTTTGCGGCTTGTGAATATGATTAAGATAACTTAAATGAAATCGAGAGAATTGACCATGTAAATGATGGCCTTGAAATTAATAAAAAAATATTAAATTGATTATTATAATAACAGCTCGAATCAGTTTAAATTCATTATCAAGTAAAAACAAGGTACTAAAAGAAACATGTTACTAGCGCGCGAGAAGTGAATAAGAAAATGCTATTGTGCGTGTTTAAAAAGTGCACCAAATATGATTCGAAAGTTAATAAAATACTAATAGTTGATTTTAAAAGGCGAACGAACAATAAAACAAGTTACTTCTAACGTAAGTGTTTTGCCTTGATATACAAGGCATTGTTATTATCATTGAGTAGATACAATTGATATACATAAATACGGATTATTTGTTAAAAATGAGAACCTCCAATTTTAATTGTGTCCTAACTTATAATAAAAAATAATTGATCTTTTTTAAATTTGGCATTACTAAACGTATTGAAGACATCTTATTTAAATTGCTTGCTTGCCATACATTCAGCATATATTTTTTTTATATACTTACCTATTTCACAAAATTATATACTTATCTATGTTTTACCTGAAACTACTAGGTAATACTGTTAAAGCTGACGTGGCGACGTAGTGCCCAAGCTTTGAGATTTGGGGAGATGCTTTCTAATTCTTGGACACGTAGTTAAGTTTAGGGAGAGTACTGGGTAGTATTTTGTTAAATGATGATCAAATTAGTGTTACGTAACTTAAATAGCATTTAAAGTCGTCAGCTGAAACTGCCCTTCGTATTTTATTATTATTGTTGTATAAATTGTGTACAATATTTATTAGTTCAATTGGTTATTATTACAAAAACTATTCGAAATAAGTAGTAGAATTAATTAGTGTATGAATTTTTAGAAATTATGTAATAAATAACATTTTTTATTATTATCTTGATCAGCATACAGCGTTAAGATTTAAAGATATTTTGATGCACGCCTTTAATTATATTTATTAGTAGATTGGAACTTAATGATTGATAAAGAAGGCGTTACGTTTCAGTTGTTAATAATATGCTGTGTATTAACTGTATAAATAATGTACCTAATGTGATTGATTCATTTAATTGTATCCAAGTATCGATAGATCATGGTATGATAAAGTTCTGATAAATAAAGAATTATTAAAAATGGCCTTAGTAAGGCAAGTGGTAATATTCAGAAATTGATGTATTATTTATTCTACACTGCTGTATTTATCTCAAAAATTTGTCGATTGAGAAGTAGGTACCTACTTAGATTATTATTTACCCAAAAAGGATTTTAATGCCTGTAGCGTTAACCACCTTTGTGGTCTAGTGGCTAAGACCACTGGTTTAGACCCAGAGGTCCGGGTTCGATTCCCAGCGGGGGGTACGTTTGTGTACTCGGTTTGGTTGGTGGTGGGGCTTCTTATTCCGCCTGGCTAACTAACACCATCTTATCTAAATATGTCGCCATAACATTAATGTTTGTAGCATTGTTGTGTTCCGGCAGCTAGAGATAAAATAGCCAGTGCCTCACAAGTTGAGGTTCCCGAGTGAAGTGCGCTTCTATCATTGGCCTTAGCATCACTTTACATCAAGTGAGATCAAGGTACTGTGCTTACCTGTAAAAATATATAAAAAAAACTTGCCGTTAAGCTAAAATTCATTAACAATTATAAATTTAAATTTCTTTTATGTAATAAATGCGCTTGGTCTGCGGTTGCTGACGTTAAACTTACGCTAAGACCGGTCATTGGATAGTAACCAATAATTTATCATTACTAGATCCTCCGTGCTTCGGCAAGCTCGTAAAGCCGTTGGTCTCGGCTGCATTAGCAGTCCCGCCAAGTAGTTATTTATGGCTCATTCTTCCCGAGGTGTGGATGGACATCCATGTGACGATGATATGTGCTAACCAAGAAATCTAATAATTGATAGACAAATGATGTCCTGCCTCCATAATTGAAATTAAGTCATCAACGCTACAAGTGGTGGGAGGGAATTGGTTTAACGACGTTCTTTTCAGTTAACATTTTGACGATCATTGGGTTAGATGTTTATTTTTATTACCTAGTGGTACCGAATTTTCTTCTATCGACTAAACAGAGTATCTACAATAATATGTAGCCCCGCCTGGGAATCGTACCCGATACATCCTTATTTGAGATTGGCGGTCTAACCACCAGACCATAGTGGTGGTACGGTAGCGCTTCTTGACGCTCAGTGCTCTTAAGGTTTTAAATATTTATCTTTTTGGAAATTTGGATTTGCTTATATGCAAGATAACTTGCTGATTGTTTTATGCAAGCATGAGGAATACAACTTTTCGATCCCTCTAAGGCTATTCTACGCAAACTAATAGACGTATGAGAGTACCTAATGAATTATGATGAAAAGGCTAGCTCTAGTTGACGAAGAAGAAGAACGGCAAAACAATTTTAAATAAACCATCTGAGTTAGCTACAGCTACTTCGGCGTTGACTTAAAAACAAACAGCCAATTATAAGTACACGACAGCGCTGAGGAAGTATCCGTCGGTACTAGTGTTCGATGGTCGGTACCTACCGATGTTCAGCGATCCGATGATCTCTAACAAAGAATGTCGAGTTTATGTAGACCGATACCCGAAGAGCCCGGGTTCAATTCTCAGTTTTGAGTGTTTCGATTTTTCGAAGCGTAGACCAGCCCCCCTATCGCCTAACCGATTGCTTTGGCTACGTGTATAGTTTATAACGTCATCTTGTCATTTCGTACCGCCTTTGAAAGCAATATCGAAAGCCTATACCTATACCTATTAGCTAGATAACAAGATGTCGTCATAAACTATACACGTAGCTAAAGCAATCGGTTAGGCGGTCGTGAGTAGTGATGACACACCCGCATTTGGCTAAGCGTGGTGATCAATCCATTACCCATCAATTGTAGTGAAGACTAAACAGAATCTGTCCTAAAGCGAACAACTCGACTTGATTTCATAGATGGAGGCCTTCGCTTTGCAGTGGGACAGTTATAGGCTTTTTACTTTACTTCCTACTTACAAATAAATTAAATAGAAGAACAAAAGATTACCTACTGACTTAGCCCGTGAGCTGCTAAGCTTATGTGGCAATGGGCAGGGCACATCGCTAGTATGATTGACACCAGACAACATAGGAAGGCCTCCAACAAGATGAATACGACGGTGTTGTGAAGATCGCGGGTAGGCGCTGGACGCAAGCTGCACAATATCGGTAATTTTGGAGATCCTTCAAAGAAGCCTATGTCCAGCAGAGGACGTCTGTGGCTGAGATGTTGATGAATAAATTACAGTTCTGTGTTAAAAAAAGTAACACGCACGGGATTTGACCCCAGAAGTTTTTATGGCTTTGAAGTGACCAGTCTTTTCTTTGCCATTCGGTAACGATTAATCGTAAACGAGAATTTGCATTGCACTTTTAACCACTTTTTAACTCTCCCCTCATGTTGAGGTTAAGGAGGACTCCAATGTAAAAAAAAGTTTATGATATGTTTATGCTGACCTTGCGGTTGGCTACGTTGCGAGTGCCAGCAACATCGTCATCATCACCATAGCCCGCATTAGTCGACCAAAGGCTTTTCACTCGTACCTACCACAATCACAACACGTGGGTGGCCGCTGATTTGTATGAAAATTAATGCAATGCCGCAATGAACCTTATCGTAGCCGTAGCCGTGTTCCGCGTATTGTAAGTCGTACTATTATTTTATTAATTCATTTTCGTGTTCTAATCGTGTTCTATTTTTATCCACATTCACCGCGAGTGGCAGTAGAGAAATCTTAATTAAATTCTTTTATAATAAATTGTAACAACGCTTACGATTTAGCAACCAAACAACAAAAGCTTATTCTTTTTAAGTATATATTATGTTAATTACAGGGTAAGGCGGAGGTTTCTTGCTCGATTAAAGAGTTCTCAAATTGGGAACAATTTAAAGAGTTTTTTAAAACTCAATTCAGTGACCGCAAACATGCCTCACACCTCCTAATGGAGTTACAAGAAAGCAAGCAGCTTCCGACCGAGAAAGTAAACCAGTTTGCTCTCGTAGATACCGGCTCTTCTATTAGTTTTGTCAAAGACACAGTTTTTAGACCTAATATTCCACTCCTAAAATAAATCCTCAGTTTGAAAGGGTTTACCTCTACTATATCGCAAAGCGACACTATCCCAACTTCAGGGCCTTTTATTCCTAAGCGACGACGAGAAGCCCAAATACCATGTTACTCATAAGTTTCACGTGGTAAGCAATTTAGAATTCCCATACGATGGTATCAACGACTTCCTCATAGAATCTCAAGGGAATATCGACTTTATGTTTGGCATATTAAAAATTAAAGACTGTTATGCTCACATTCATTTCTCACAACCTTATTATGTAATTCCTGCACGCACTGAGAAAGTAATAGAGATCACTGTCTCTAACCCTCAACTTAAAGAAGGACTCGTTCTCGACGAAATACCACATGAGAACCTTCTTATTGCCAACTGTCTAGTAAAAGTAAAAAACAATAATGAAGTAAACTTAACAGTCACTAATATCTCTGAATCCCCTATAATAATAAAAACAGATCTTAACCTCAAACTATCTAAAATGATACCTATTGATCGTGATGAAACCACTCCCGTCAACTACTCCGATCATTATCCTGAAAATAAAAACTCTGCTGAAAGAACCCTTCGAGTCCTAGATCCTCTTCGTATAGACCACCTTAACGATGAAGAAGCCAACGCTCTTCTCCAACTCTGCACTGATTACTCTGACATTTTCCATCTTCCTGATGAAAAACTAACTCACACTACTGCCATTAAACATGACATTAAAACAACCACAGAGCAACCTATCAATACTAAATCCTACTGATTCCCCGAAGTCTATAAAAAAGAAGTCGATAGACAGATGAAGAAGATGCTGGAGCAAGACATAATAGAACCCTCCATATCTCCCTAGTCCTCTCCTATCTGGATTGTACAAAAAAAAATGGATGCCTCAAATGAACAAAAATGGCGCGTAGTTATCGACTACCGAAAATTGAACGATGTCACAATCGGTGACACTTATCCTATCCCACAGATCACCGAAATTCTAGACCAAGTAGGCAACAGTAAACATTTTTCTACATTACCTAGCTTCTGGTTTCCATCAAATTCCAGTAAACAAAGCCGAAAAAACTGCCTTCAGGGTAACTCAAGGGCATTTCCAGTTCAAGCGCATGCCATTTGGCTTAAAAAACGCACCTTTCCACATTCCAACGGTTAATGAATACCGCTCTATCTGGCCTACAAGGTATCTGCTGCTTCGTTTATCTCGACGATATTATCTCGTATTCATTCGATTTAAAAATTATGATCCAGAATTTAGCCACTATATTCCCGAGGCTTCGCCAATTCAACCTTAAACTGCAACCTGACAAGTGCGAATTCCTTAGGCGTGAGGTCGGCTATCTTCATATCCTCTGACGGAGTCAAACCTAACCCTGACAAGATCAAAGCTGTTGTAGACTTCCCGACTCCTAAATCACCAAAGGATATCAAATCCTTCCTGGGCCTTGTCTCGTACTACCGCCGATTCATCTCTGATTTCTCTAAAATTGCCAAACCTCTAACTTTACTTCTGAAAAAAGGCACCCATTTTAATTGGGAAAACCAGCAACAGGTTGCCTTCGACATTCTAAAACAAAAATTTACCACTACTCCCGTTCTTTGCTATCCCGATTTTACTAAACCATTCATACTTACGTGTGACGCCTCTGATTACGCCGTTGGCGCTGTCCTGTCGGCAAAGATCGTCCTATCGCATACGTATCCCGTACTCTAAACAAAAGTGAAATGAACTACAGCACCACAGAAAAGGAACTTCTAGCAATGATTTTTGGTTGTAAAACATTTCGACCATACAAAAATGGTCGAAAATTCCAAATTATCACAGACCATCGGCCACTAAAGTGGTGAAAGCCACTTTAGTGGTCGATGGTCTGTTTTTAAAATACATGTTACTTAAGAAGAATTATTATTTTTGTTCATTCTTTCGATTGGCATCATAAAAATACGGGTGATTTTTTTTCACATTTAAGTCGGTTCGATTCCCAGACGAAGCAAGTAGTTTTTAGAATATCTTTGAATGCAGTATTAGTAACTTTTCAAAATTACATAAAGTCTTCTTTCAGCAAAATATCCTATCTACGATATTTAAGGTACTTTCCCTTCATGTCCCATAGTCTTGGGACGCTCGCAGCTTGGATCGCTTGGCATTTAGGTTGTAATAGAATGCTCAATCGTATCAAAGACAGATTCTACTGGAAAGGCATGAGAAGCGATGTAGAAAATTACCTACATCAAAGCTTGTTCCTTATGCCAAAAGAACAAAGCTCTCCGACAGCTCAATCGCGCGCCGATGCAAATTACTACTTCTACTAGTCCCTTCCAAAGGGTTACCCTAGACATTGTTGGCCCCCCCTTACCAGAATCAGGTCCTGCTAAATTAAAATATATAATGACTCTCCAAGATGACCTCACTAAGTTCTCAGTAGCTTATCCTCTTCGTAGCGTTTCTTCAGAAGAAACAACGGACTGCCTCGTTCACTTTATATCCCTGTTCGGGATTCCTAAAACCATACTTACCGACCAAGGAACAAACTTCAAAAATAAAGTAATTATGGTCAAGTCCTTATCACCCCCAAACGCAGGGTGCCCTAGAGAGAAGTCACTCGACTCTCAAAGAATACTTAAAATCGTATGTTAACGAAAACCAAGATGATTGGCCCCGATATGTCTATACTGCTATTCTGGCCTATAACTCGGCCATACATAGCACTACTAACT
Source organism: Eudonia truncicolella (assembly GCA_949315975.1). NCBI lineage: Eukaryota > Metazoa > Arthropoda > Insecta > Lepidoptera > Crambidae > Eudonia > Eudonia truncicolella. The sequence goes on along the minus strand of OX438829.1, from coordinate 12,541,327 downwards.
TCACACCATATGAACTTCCTATTCGGACACAAAACATTAATTCCAGATTCCGCGCACAACCAAGACACTTCTTCCTATCCCGAGTACGTAAGGATGCTCCAACACCGCCTTAAATTGTCCTGGGAAAAGGCATCCTATAATATCCAACAATCTAAAGAAAGATCAAAAAACTATTATGATAACAGATCAAAATCAATTCAATACAAAGTAATAATAATAATAAAAATCTTTATTTTCTCTCCAATTGTTACATTGTATAATTAGTGTAGTTATATCTTATATTTACAAAATTAAAGTTGGAGAGAACTGATGCCCGCGCTAGGTAGGATTAGATCCCCCTGTTAAACGGGTCACCAGGCTCACTCCGCCCGTGTTTCATTACTAGCTAGATGAACAATGTGAACTGGTGTTCAAATTCAGATGAATTGAGAGATTACACTTAAACTAAAACAATCGCAAGCAAAAGTATTTTAGGTGTGTATACTAAAAGTAAAAGAGGAGATAAAGTATGTTGTTGAAATTAGCTATTAGTTGAAAGTACGCGTCTACGTCTATCTCAAAAATCATCTAAGACTCGGGAAAAGCCTTATCCTCCTCTCTGGATATATGTACATTCTCAAAATAACAAACTATATATTGAATGTCCTAATCAAAGAATTGTAGAAATAAATATAGTAGGTACCGGAATATTGGCTACCGATAAAAACTGTATAGCTTATTGTAAAAGCACTAAATTAATACCTAAATTTAATATTTTTAGAAACAATGCTACTGTAATTCTAACATTATCAATGACTCTTGTTGTACTTTAGGTAAATTTAAGACAGTAATGAGTAACGAGCCTCCTTTGAATTTACAGAATGTTAATTTCGATATTTTTACATTAGAAACCAAAGCAAACTTAAAATTAATATCCAATCAAGTAGACTCTATCATTAACCAACATCAAATTATTAAATAAGGGACTCATTACTCAGTTTTAGTTATTATAGTAGTTTGTGTAGTTTCTTTATTCTGTATATTTAAATTGTTCTTATGTATTAAATCGCGCAGCCGTCCTACCTACCTTCTACCTATAACCACTCCAACAACTCCAGCAGACCTCCCTTCTGAACAGACCTTAAACAGCTTAAACAGCTTCTGAACCCGCTATTCCTATGAAAGTCATAAAGCCTAAACCTGAAATAGAAAACACCCCATATCCTAGTATCCGAAGAAATGTGTAACAAACTCTATTCTTCTTACTCTCTAAAAAAAAATTTGCCAATTCGATCGCCGCACCGCCTGGTCGTTCCGCTGGGTCCTATGAGCCTCTAATTTATGCTCCTAAGGACTTCCACACATGAAGACGACACGACGTCGCGTCGTGCCACGATGTGGAGTCTGTCTAGTATTTGACAGGCAATAAGGTTTATAATAGCTTGGCGCAACGCTTATTTTTGCGGTGCGACGTCGTATACATGCCATGCCAATGCCATGGATGCGCGCTGCAAATTATCGAACAGTACGTCGTCGTGCCGATAAGCCACCTATTGTGGAAGTGCTTCGGGAATCGAACCCGGTCATTTATTTTTTTAACTACAAAATGCCTTTACTGTACTTGGTGTGTCATTGTTTTTGTGTTACCTTGTTGACTAATTACATAAGGAACATTATTATTTCTCAAAAATAAACATGTATAGCTAGGATGGTAGAAAATTTACTATTTTTATGGGTTTTTAAATATTACATTTTTTTAAACAACAATTTTACATTGAAACCGCGAAATTAAGAACGAAAATTTTAGTAGTAATGAGTTAAATTTATTGAGAAATTAAGGTAATGTTGACATTATTCAGCTTGCTATTAGAACTTAAAAGTTGGCTTCTTGTTGGGCCCATGTTATGTTTCTATCAATGTCCATACCTGAAAGCAAATAAGTAATATTAAACAATATACACTTTTTATGAACATTTATTTCACTTTGTACTTCTCAAGTTTTTTTAAAGTGTAAACAGCATTAAATTATTTAATATTTTTTAACACAATCATGCACAGTTAATATTTGTTGCTTACACAAACCTTTTTCTATAATCAACAACATTTCATGTGAACAAAACTAATACAACCACATATTAAATATATAAAAAGTACATACTTCTGGAATTCCCACTCTCTGTTGTCTAACGGGCAGACTTGTCGAGTTTTGAGCCAACGTGAGATGCAGTGGAAATGGAATGCATGCTGTAAAAAGAAGAACAATCTTTTAAATTGAATGTCTGTAAAAGATACCATTCATAAAAAAATATTTGGAATAACTACATGTCAACCTTTATTATTTGAATTCTTATTTCTCATTTTAGGTGAATAGTAGGTACTACTTGTTAGCATCAAAATTTGCGTAAAATTAATATAAATGGTGTTTATGTACCCCATTAGTGAATAAAAAATCTTTTAAAAAATTACTTGCTTATTACAGTATTTAAGACACTGTAAAAATGTTATTATTATTTACTGTTGATGAATAATGACATTATAATTGATTGTTATATTTTTAATAGTTCCTGAATTACAATAGTAACACAGACACTATTTCGCAAGTACTGTGTACAAATTAGATTGAGTGGCATAGCTTTAAGATGGAGTGAAGTCTTGCGATGTTAGTATGCAAGCCATTTATAAAATCTGTTATGTAGCACTCAAAGTTATAAACAGATTAATTTTAATATTCTTTCATTTTTAAGTTTCTTATACTTAATTAGTGTTCTTTATAAGTAATAAATGTTTTTTTAAAATTAACAATGTCAAGTGAAAATTTTCAATGCTGGCAGCAACACATAGAGAAAGTAATATTTTATTGATACAATAACTACACTAAACGAAGTTAATGCTATAATTGGGTAAGGTTGGCCAAGTGCAAATGGGTGATCACAAAACCAAGCTATTCATCAAAACATACAAAACACAGTGCCCTACCTGGGATTTGCAAACAGAACTACTAGGTAATGACTAGTAAATAATATATTTGACAACATAACAAAATCTAGTATTAAGAAAATGATATTACATTACAGACTCCCCAAGCTACAGTACACTCTTCGCTGGTAGCAGATGCCTGGTTGGCTTGACATTCAATACACAGATCCATTATGTGATTGCGGCAGATGGCGCAGTTGTCCACGACAATATCTGTAATATTTTAATTCCAATTACTACAAAGCAAATGCTTCAACACCGAAAACATCCTTTGTTTGATAGAGAATGTTTTTAGGTTATATATGTTATAAAAGTCGCAAATCTATAAACGTACCCCAAGCCCATAGCGCAACTGCATTCCACTGTAAACAAAATTAAAGTGTTTAATTTAAATCAAGCAATATATATTAAGTACAAGTACTTGGAAAACAATGATGAAGCAAAATCAGTTTACCTTTTTAACTTCAAATCTTTTTTTGTCCCCTTTACCACTGCTCGAGGAAGCCATCTCTACCTCCTCTTCGTCAACATCCATTACAGAAGCCATTTAGAAATACCTTCAAATAAAAATTTGATAAAAATTAAACAATTTTTTGGAGGATAGGCTTGAGTTTTTTTAAAGAAAAATCGAGTTAATTTGACATTGACATTGACAGTTGTTTCTTTTTTATTTAGTTTACTTTATTGATCTACTAACGCTATATGCCATACTGCCTTAATGTGTCTACTGCAGCAATGACCATGTAACATGTAACTTGTTTGTATACCAAAAAGTAAATAATGTTCAAATTTATGATGTGAAAATGCAGTGTTATAAGCAGAGACCGATTTCGATACTTTTAAGAAGATATCGGTAACAGTATCTATGCTATCATACACGAAGCTATTAAAATTCAAAATCATTCTAATTTCTATAGAGATATTGGTTGGAATTTACTACCGGGCTGGAATCCCAACATACAAACCATTCAATCCCAGCCCCAACGCTATACTGCCCGACCGGAATCGAATCTGGGCCTCGATCGCCGATCGCGGTAAAATACAATAACTGGGAATGACATAACCAAAACCAAACCTTGACCAAAAACGTCACGTTCAGCCTTAGAGCAGTTGGTTTAATGCTCTAAGCGTTCAGCACATTTTGTATCACGCTAAATATTTTAACGACAATTATTTGGGACATACGTTGGCGCAACGATCGATCTTTGGAGCTAACGAGCGATCGAAGTTTTCGATTTAAATCCATATCGCTGTAGGAAGGTTTTGAAAAAAAATACCATTATAAAGGTACCTACATTGCAACCTTTATCGATAATTATTATTTTTTAAATAAAAGCGTGTTACATTGTGATTGACAAAAAAAATAATGAAGGTGTAATATGGTAAATGTTCCATCAAAATGTAACACGTTTTTATATATAAAAAAAATAAATTATCGTTAAAGGTTGCAATGTAGGTACACACGCCTGCACATCAACCAATCCAAAACTGTCTTTGATTTCTTTGGTAACATGTGACTTATCTTTTTTGAAATATTATTTTTAAAAACTAATATAGCGATTGATCTTGCCAATGTTTTCTGTCAACTCTATACAAATCTGGCGATGAATGTACATCGAATCTATTGGCATTTACTAGTGCATTGTGCTCAGAAGTCCTATCTTATTGTGACATTTTAAATGGAAAATTATGTGAAGACGACAGAGTTATTCTTGCGGTTGGTGCTAATGAGACAAATCCATTTTAATTAATAAAACATTTTAATATAGCCTTACACAAACTTCAAAATATAAAGGTCTATATCATTGGGGTCTTAAAGAGTCCGTATATTCAGGAATTAAAATTAAACGAGTACATTATTCGTCTGTCACAAAAAAAACTATACAAACTGTAAATACTTACAATGCACAAACTATTCATTGCAGTATTATTCTCTTTTATATATCGCAAAAAAAAGTTAGTTTTACAATTGACGTCGAGGATTATGAATGTAATAATAAAAATAAAAATATATTTTTTTTAAATACAAACAAAATAAAACAATTAATTAATAAAAAAATAAATGATATGGGTAAAAACTTAAGTAAAGGCACTATTCCCTACTATTTTAACAAACAAAAAAATAAACAAAAATCGATAAATAATACTAATAACAATTACAATATTATACAATTTAATAACTCACCAAGTCAGCCCTTGTTTGTTGTTGGTTTTGTTTTTGTTTGTAACAAAAAATAAAAATCACTTTTTTCGACAGAACACCAACCTCTAAGATAAATGTATTACACCAAAATATCGCAGAACTCCTAAATAAAACTGATTCACTGCACTTAACTTTATTACAAGTACAGCAACAAAATAATTTGCAAATTGATATTATTTGTCTATCGGAAACATTTGTCACGAGTGGTTGTGAGAAAAATATTGTTTTGACTAACTACAAGCACACTTCTCCAGACAAAAAGAAAAGCGTGGAGGTACCTGCATATTGGTGATTTTAAACTAATTGATCTAAGTAAGGAAATCGCATGCAAAACAATTTCGAATGTTGTGGTATTGAATTGATAACGTGTAACGTTCTAATTATATTATTATGTATCTACAGAATACCAAAAAGTAGCTTTGAGTTTCTCTGAAGTTTACAAACAGGATAAAGTGGATGCATGTTTCGATAGTTTTCATGAAACATTATAAATTATTCTTTGATTTATGCTTTCCAATGATAAAAGTAAAAATGACGAACGGTGGATTAAAGGGGAGATGGTTGACTAAGGGAATAAAGAAATCAAGTATTATCAAGAGAAGACTACATACATACATAAAGCTAAAAAAGCTAAATAAAACAAGATATAAAAAATACTCAAATATTTAAAAAAAAGTGCATAAATAAATCTCAAAAAATACAAAACAATAAGTATGTAAAGTCTAACATGATTAAGTGCAAAGCGACATGGAATATAATAAATGATAAAATTAATAATAAGCCTTCATTCAATAATATTGACAATAAATTTTGATAATATGACTTATACAGATCCTAAAAAGATTACTAACATTTTTAATAAATTATATATAAACGTTACCAAAAACAAAACATTCAAAAAGTTTGGGGTAAAGTATCGTGTGAAAGAAAATCCGAATTCAATTTTTCTGTGTCCTACTGATGAACAGGAAGTATACAAATTGTTAATGTCACTTAATAACAAAAAATCGGTGGGATACGACGATATCAATACTGCGTCTTTAATAGCATGTGCGGCACACATTTGTAAGCCATTAAGCTACATGATAAATTTATCTTTTGCAACGGGAGAGTTTCCATGTAAACTGAAACTTTCTGTTATCAAGCCTCTACCTATTTAAGAAAGGTGATGCTAAAGATGTCAATAACTTCAGACCGGTTACGCTCATACCTATTCTCTCAAAAAATTTCGAAAAAGCCATGCTAAAACGTATTAACGAATTTTTCGAGAAACATGGTACTCTAGATAAGCAACAATTTGGCTTCCGGAAAGGCAGATCAACACAATTAGCTTGTTTCGACTTAGTGAAAGTTATAACAGAGAGCCTTAATGACAAAACTCCGATTGTAGCAATATTTTTAGATATGAGCAAGGCTTTGTGGAGCACACCATTTTGTTAGATAAGGTGAATAAGTATGGTAGCACACGATTGGATCAGCAGTTACCTCAAAAGTAGAAAACAATGTGTAGAAGTGTCAAAAATACCGAATGACAAAAGGGTACCATCAAAAAATAAATCTAGATCGGACTATAAAGAAAACTGCTGTGGCGTACCTCAGGGAAGCATACTGGTACCACTTTTGTTCTTGAGTTATATAAATAACATTCCCGCTGTAACATCCGAAAAAACCATTGTATTAATGGATGATACTACCTTTATTATTAAAGATAAAGACAATGATAAATTAAGTGTTAAAATAACTAAATGTATACATGACATTAATGATTGGTTGAATGCTAATAATATACAAAAATAATATATATACAAAAAACGAAAATTATACATTTTAGAACGTACAAACAAAATGACATCAAATTGGACATAACTTAAAACAATGAACATATATGTGCAGTAGAAACAACCGACTTTTTAGGCATTACAATTGACCAACACTTCGCACAACCATTCTACAAACATTTCGCCACGAACCGAGCACTTTAGCCTCGGTTAATGACATCGCACTGTCAGTATCATTTGAACGTCGGTCAGAAAATCATCTACCAAAAAACGACCAAAAATTACGAAATGTGCTGTTTTATTCTGTAAAAACTATAGTGATCAAACACCTAATGTTTCTTTTCACCCGTAAGTACAGTTTTGACTTATTTTAGTCGTTATTTTTTAAAAAATCAATTAAACTTGATATGAAATTGTCCTAATAATACGCATAATTTAAAAATACTCTCTATAGAATGCGACGAAACGAAAAAAATGTTCTATTGTAACTAGTCGGATTATATCTGCCAACAATTCATTCGTTCACCACATTTGACATCAATTAGAGATTACCATTATCGACAGAAATATATCGATATGAATGAGTTAATTAATTGTGGACTTATTTACTTTACAAAATAATATTAGAAAATGTAATAGATTTTTAAAATGTTATCTATTTTATAATTCAAGTTTTTATTTATTAATACGCCATTTCATTATCTCTCATTATTTGGCGCATTTTTAGATTCCCAACAAACCCGTCACGAAAAATAAAGTGGGTAGAAGCAGTTTGCAGACATGAGACATGGATACCAACTAAAAACCATAGAATATGCAGTATACATTTTAAACCAGAGAGTTACAACGAAAATGCTAAAAAGCAGAAAAAACTGTGTCTTTACACAGTTTTTTCTTCCTACATTGCATTTACCTCAATTTGTAAGTAAAGTTGTATGATTAAGGGTGGATTCGACCAAACGCGAGTAAATTTTATACTTGGAATAAATGCCGTCAGTTGAAAGATCTTCGACAGTTGTTGTATGAATTTGACAGTTACTTCGGCCATTTATTCCAGTATAAACATTACTCGCGTCGAATCCGCACTAATTCAAATTGGAATAGAACATTTATTTTGTAAATTTACTGACTGATTATTGGTGACTTTTGCAACATAGCGGAATGTTTTAAAATAATGACTATTTTCAGCAGCAAGTAATGCTAAGTAATTCATCGGTAAAAACTGAAAAAGCTACAAATGAAGCTCCAGATCTAAAACCGAGTAATTGACGTGGATTCTGGCAATTGCATTCCTTTAGAAAATATTTCAATATTAAATTGTTCCTCAACTTCACTCGTGGACAGAATAAATAAAACCACTGCAAGGCAAAATTGTGACCGTGAAATTATTGAGTTGCCCAGCAACAGAGACGATGAAGTATCTCTTGATGATGCCCCTATGACCTATCTTTCACCATTTGGTACAAAAGTAGTACATTATATAGCTGGATTTGTCGCTCATAAACTTATTAAAAAAGTAAAGTGTGACACATGCGTATCGGCACTCTTGTCGCAATATGGAGGTGATCAATCCAGTCTTATCAGTCAAAAAGATAAAGGTAAATTGGTTTATCCATCTGAAGACACAATTACCATTTGCAATTGTTGTGAACTTGAGCTCAGAAAGGACATCGTGAATAACAAACTCAAAAAAGAGTATACAACAGACTTGTTACTTCCCCAAGTTTGCGCGATAATGCATCAGCATCAGTTTGATTACGATATTTCTTTCCACAGAAACGAGAATGACAATGTCAATCATCTGGAAGAACTAAGCAAGGCTGTTGCTCAAGCATATTTAAATTGCATTTATTAGAAAGAATACGGTAAAAAAAGATTCAAAAAATACATTTAAAAAAACTTATACATAATAAAAGCCAATAATTTGTTATAATATCATTTACATTTGATTTTTGTAATGCCTTTACTACCTCCTTTATCTATACGTTTGCATCGTTTTACGATATTATTAATATACTCGTACTTTCAATATTTTTACTGAAATGCAACTAAAATATTATTTATTTTATCTTGACCAAGAAAACATTTTTTTCTATAATACAAAATCTAGTTGTTCGATATATGGTAGTGATTCTCGTTGTTCATTTATTCAATCGTTCATCGACATCTATTTACGGAACAGCACTAGCATGCTCTAGTCTGACATAATATTGGTTGAATGAATCAGATTTCATATAATTGTTCAAGCGTGTCGCGTCCAGTGGTTAATTCGTCCAAGCTATTAGATCATTGTTTCTATACAGTTATAGTCCATTTCAACTGGGATGATCCCGGTGACAGTTCGATTTCGACAATTGTAGAGATGTCCTACAATAAAATAATTTCGATTGTTTCTGGTAATCGATAATACTATATATGGAAATGAAATCGATTTTACTTTACTAACAATACTTTAAATATGATTTGTGTTTATGTATTATATTGAAAGTTTATTGTTCATAAATGCATTAAATGTATGTTTTACACAGTGTTATTCGGTAAAATGAAACAGAATTTGAAAAGAGTAAATTTTTTATTCAGTAAGTATCTGAAAAATCACTGTCAGAATCGCTTGAAGAGTCGCTATCGCCGATATTTATTATAAGTTGGTCTTTCCACCGATCTATTCTGACGTACCTCTCCCAGTCCTCTAATATAGTATTTTTTGTCTTATCGACTACTTTCGCCCAATTTTTACCAGTGACGTGTTGGCTGTATATATATATACTGTTTTTGTTTTATAAGTTTAAGATGTTTCATTTTAATATTTTTCGTAATGACGCTGCAATAAAAAGAAAAAATGTAGACTAATCTACATGTTCACATAAAAATAGACTAACAAATTAATTAATACAGCTAGAATGAAAAATATAAAGTTAAATTTAATTGATTAGTTATTGAATGTCAATTGAACTTCAATTGGATTACTATCCCAACACTAGTATTTCTTTGTAATGAAATGACCTTGTGAAGGGGTACGTTTTTTTATTATATTGTTTTAAAGTTGTGATTAATGTGTGTTATGCGAGAGTTTATGGAGACAAACCTAATCTAAAGTAAAAAATAGAATTATAAAAAGTAATTGTAGTATATTTAGTGATGGATTATATAAAAATATGTTATTTTGATGTAGTCAAATAAGTTCATACGATTTTACAAAGTCACGTCTTCGTTATTGATGACATCTGTCACCGGGATCATCCTAGTTGAAATGGACTATAGAGAATATTTATATCATTCCTGATGTACATGATGTAACACACTATTAATGTGGAGTAATTGTTTAGTAATGTATTAGTTTTTATACAAAATTGTTGTAAGATGGACTCTTAGTATGATATTTTTGACATTTATTTGTATTATAATTTTTTTTTCACTTATAATCAATTAATTAACCTTATTGACATGTTTATCTTCGACATTTTAAATTAACATTTGCATGCTGTTTTATAATGGCAAAGCATGTGCGCATTGTAAATTTTATATACCACCTGTAAATTACCATGTTTTTTGGCAAATAAATGATTATTTTATCTTATCTTATCTAGTAGGAGACGCGACAGCTGTGCGTGTCAGTAAAGGCTCCGATTGTCTCGGTGCGTACGTCGTCGGTCGCGCTTCTTGCTTTTGTGTTATTTACCAATTCTCCGTTGCTCAAAAGATAGATACCTACTTACCTACTTATAAAGGAGAATCAGAATACGAAGGAGAACTACGAAGGAGCAATGGAACAATACACACATTATGAGGCATTGCGTAAAGCAAATGGATTGTAGGATTTCTAAATTAGAAGGTAATTTAAAAAAAAATCGAATAGATACTACTTATGTAGAACGATATTTTTAGAGAGTAAATAATTATATTTACAAGGTAGGTAATAACAAAACTGACTATTAAAAAAAAACACACACTTCAGGCGGTATGATAGTTTTTTAATTCAATTTCATTGAGATCGACATCGTTCGAATCTTTCTGTCTTTTGTATGAGTTTTTCCATATTTCGTAAAAGCATACTGTAGCTTGGAACCTGTAACATACCAATAGTGGCACGGAAAAATGTGTAATGAGTGTCCATGCCCAAACGCCAAAGAACTCCATCTGAAAAAAAAAACACATCGTCATTTGGATCAGCTTTTAATCCTTCTTCTGCTGTAAATACAGACACAATAAAATTTTAATTTGGCGGCGCTGATCAGCACTCGCGCATATCAAAGGCTCCCACAGAATAGCCAATCGTAAAGATGATTAGTGAGCAAACTTTTTTTTGCCCATGGAATCCTTATGGATACCGGCCACCAGAGCACGGTTATGTGGTGGCTCTCATGGCCCTATTTCCCACTTAAAAAGCTAGCTGGTCGAGATGGGAGGGCATCAATTAGTCAGCCTGCCGAGTGCAAGTTTTCTTCACTAGTTAATTACATTGAAGGTATTTGAATGGAAATTATGGGATCAAAACAGCGCCACCTCGCGAAGAACACGTGAATCCAACGTGTCACTAGGTAGCGTAGGTAAAAATTTTGGTAAAAGTTTTGTTCTTGTTCTTGAATAATAACTGCGCGTCGTCGGTAGCCGAACGGATATATCATCATCATCATCACCAAATTAATCAGCCCGTATCAGTCCGGATAGATACTCGGGTTGAATGCGAGAGCTCTGTTAGACTACCGACGTGAACCCATAGGTGTACGCTAAACATTTTTCTTATATCGCTGTATAAATCTTACTAGTCACTGTCGCATCCTGAAACGAAATCTTTGGCGAGTCTGGGACTCTTCCGACTCATGTCCCCCTTCCTGATATCTACTTATCTTAATTAGGTTATCAAGACTATTCTAAAGTGTTAACAATGAATTTATGAAATGTAAAAAAATCTCCCTCAGTAATTAACTCTTAAACATACTTGTAACGGGTGGAATTCCGCTCTAGCATTCTTCACGCGATTCAGTAGCCACAGCGCGAAGTTGCCCACCAAGAGGAAGGTGATCAGCTGGCGGCCCGGGCGTTTACCATCCGCGATGTCGGCACTCCTTCGAGACCACGAGTCCAGCACTAGCAGAGTCTGACAGGAGCTTTGTATCACCGCGCATAGAGGTGACAATATCCTGTAAATAAGTAAGTAGTATAGCAACATGTATTTCCTCCTTTGTACAACATGATCCTTTGAAAGATCAAACTTGCGGGTCGGCAAGGTGAGTATGGCTAATGAGGCACAATCCAGCTTCACTAGCTGTTGGATTCTGCTTCTGTTTAACATCAGGCAGTGTAGAGTCATTTGCCAACCTTACTTTAAGAAAAAAAGGAACAATAAAATAGGTTTATATTCGTCCGTAACAGTTCCAGAAGACAAAAGCAAAATACCTTGAAAGCTCAAAATAATAAGAGTGATATATTTTTAATATTACCTACCTATAAGGCTAAAATATTATGCCCTTCACTTTAGTTTTCTAATACAATCTAGTGGCTTATCAATGATCTGGAACAGTGCGCTTTATAGACAGAACGCTGAGTCTATTATCATCAGGACATACAGAATCGTTTACCACACATTTACCTGTAGATGAAAACATAATCTTGGACAGCTGGAACCATTACTTTTACTACGCCTAGGCCAGGGTTAAGTCCACGTGGCGACTTAAGTCAATTGGTTCAAGATAAAAAGCTAACCTCGTGGCTCGACGTCCTTCAGGGTAGCGCTGTATGAGGAAGCCAGCGCCGATGATCTGGAACAGGTAGTAGAGGTAGACGCCGCACTGGGTGACGAGGAGCAGCGCGTGCTCCAGGGGCAGTGCGGACACCGCCTTCTTGATAGGCAGTGTGCGCATGCGCTGCAGGCACGCCGCCGATCCCAGCGTCATCAGCACGAACAGAATCGTCTCCCATACGTTTATCTGGAGATGAGAATACGGAAAAGTTCAGGCAGCAATCTTATTGTTTCTTTTTCTTCGTTTAGAACACGAACTACTTTGTCAATAATCGCTTCATTTGTTGAATATAATCACCTGTCCTAGAGGTCGTGTTGTCTATTTAAAAATAGAATTTTATGGATTTTGTAGTTCTATTAGGTAGGTACGGTAACCTTACTATTTAGTAAATCCGTAAAGTTTAAGTAAAAGGCCAAGAGTGAGGGATGTGTGGCGCTTCTCATATGCTATGAGGCGGCCATTAGAAACACCACGGTGTTTTACAACATTCGAGGGAGGAGGAACATCCTACAAAACTGGATTGCATGCAGTGGAAGGGATTGGAACGCCATCAAGTTATAAATAAGGCTAAGAAGGAAGCGCACATTTTTTCTAAAGCATGTGTGCGAATGAACTGCACAACCTTGCTGTTAATGTAAGGCAATTAATGTTCTCACCTGTAACAAAGCCAATTCCACGTGCTTTTTCTTCTTGAAAAGTCCATTAAAGAGCATCAGACTGACGATGGTACCAGCCAAAACGGCGATGCCCACAAACAGACCCTTGTGGGCGCTGCCGCAGTCGACCGAGAAGTGGTTGTTGGATCTGACTCGTGCGCAGCATTGGCGGGTCTCTTTGCCGAACATTTGTGCGTTCACTCCTCCAGGCTTTTTGATTAATTTCTGGAAAATGTTCTTTTATTTGTAAAAACTGGTTCAAAAATTTGCCAGACGGGGCAGATTCTTAAAAGCACACTTTTTTGACATTGCAGTAGAAAAGAGCTTGGCCTTTATCTCATCTGATTGTAGTGACGATAAGGCTGAAGATGAAAGCCTTCATCTGGAATTGAGTTATTATTATGTGTATCACGCATATGATTTGAATGTAAATGAATATTACGCCATTAAGCTCCCAACAATTGTTTCATTCCATAAGGACGTATAAATAGCTTGAAAACATACCGATCCAGGGACTGTGCATAAGTCATTCCAAATGACCACAATGATGATGGAACACAGTAAGCTGTACTCCACGCCACAAGGCCTCAGATACGGGTTCGCGCTCCTGATCAGAGGCGCTATCATGTCAGAAACGTTGCATGTCCAGTTGCGTGTCATGGGATTGGTCATGTTATCACGCAACAACACATTTGGTTTTTCTATAAATGTTAAGTTGTCCATTTCGTCTGTGATGATGGTCTGAGAAGGCCCACTTATGTTGGCGTAGCGTAGCAAGGCTGGTCTGTCGTAGGCGACTGCGATTATGTCGTCCCTCGTCTCTTGGATTACGATGTTAAGCCACTCGCAAACATTGGTTGCAATCAGGTGCATAAGACCGAATCTGTCGAGTACCACACCTCTCATTGGGTCTAAAATCTGAAAGGGGAAATAAATTATTGTTTTGACCGAATTTGTGTTTGCCTGCCGTAGTTAGTAACTACGAGTACAACATTTAGGATGGTCAAAAATTCAAAATTCAAAATCATTTTTTCAGTTTAGGTATGTAGCTCTTATGAATATCACTATGCCCATCGGTTCGTAAGTCTACACAGGGCGGGAGTGGAAGACGGTACTTGTAATAACGCAAAACTTGAAAACTATTCGTTTAGAATCGAGAGTAGAATCGACTTTAAGTATAGGTTAAGTTGAAGTTAAGAGTAGTGATAATAATGCCTGCTATCGAGCGCATACTTGTAAGCGTTACTTATTTTGAATGTAGAGCTTCGTCTCTGTATTTTTTGGTAGAACTATATATCGATTAGAATAAATAGTGTCAAAAAGATTTGCCAATACCTTTCGTAATACTTTATGAATATAAATAGATATATATTTTTAAACAAAAATTAATTGGCTGCCTGAGGGTTTGCGCGATTTCAATAACACGACAAGGTGCATAGGCAGATACAAATCGGCGTATACAAAAAAAGTTTGTTTATAAGTCAAAAAGTACATTATTAAAGTTAATTAATCTATAAATAATAAATGTATACACCTATGTTTGTGTAATGTTTAAGGCATATGACTGCGGTCGTGATCATCTTATTAACAGTGCTTGAATACGTATGTGTGCATACCATTTATATATAATATAAAAATTTTGCACTTAAAAATGATTAACACTTTAATATCATCGTTTTGAAATATTTTGGTATGGTTATTTTTTATTACGGGGAAGCCTTTAATTATGTATAAACATAACATGTCACCAAGTAACCGACTATATTTGTTCCGATTTCCGTTACGATCAGCAACAAATAACTGAAAATATTTCTATAACTTTATTACAAGCGCCTGTTACAACCTCTTTGAGAAAGTACTAAATTGATCAGACTATAAAAACTGTAAAATGCGTTTTAACGAATGTTGCTTTTGGTTTCCCTCTATAAGGTAAAGCCACCAAAGAGTACGCACTACCAAAGAGTACGTATGCCTTCTACATTTCCTTTTGGCAAACACACATTCATGGGATTAATGAATACTAAGTACCATATTGACTGCATGCACACGTTATGTCACAGGTAAGTAGTTGCAGTATCACTGCGGTACTCTTTGGTAGTGCGTGCTCTTAGGTGGCTTTACCCTATGCCTATGTATTAAATAGTTGATAATTTAACTATAACTGTTTAGTAGGTAAGTTAAGTACCTACATCCTAAGAAGTATACACAAGTAACGTTTTCACAATTAAAGCTTAATACCTACATTTCTGATGACAAAATTGTGACGCGCCGTCAGTAAACAGAAATATTTATTTAAGTTTATCAAGCGGGGTTGTAAATTTAATCGCGTGCTACCCAAACGATTTACCGTAGTTCCAGGCGCTGGGGAATTAAATCAGCCGCGCTTCCGCCCGCCCGGGGTCACCGCGCCGCGCCGCCCAGGCCAATAAGACAACTAGGTAACACAATGTTTAACATCCCTAAGATCACTTGGAACCGAGCGAATCTCTAAAAACTTTCCTAGGAAGGGAGGGCACCAGTGTTTGACAACAGGATCCAGTGATCGACATTTTTATTCTTTGATCATTAATATTTTTTTATTTCATCATCATCATCATTAGCTCATTTTAAGTCCCCACTGCTGGGGCACGAGCCTTCCCTATGGATGGAAAGGGAGAACGGGCCATAAACCACCACGCGGGCCCGATGCAGATTGGAGGTTGTTAACGACTGCTAATGCAGCTGGGACCAACGGCTTTACGTGCCTTCCGAAGCACGGAGGAGTTCGAGATAAATGATAAATTTTTGGTCACCCATCTGATGACCGGCCCTTGCGAAAGTTACTTAACCTCAGCACTCGCAGACCGGGCGCGTTTACCACTGTGCCATCGTGCTCCTCATTATTACTTATACTTATTATACATTAGTTTTATTTAATCTCCACAAAACCGGTCATTGTGGAGATCCTTGGGGAAGGCCTTTGTCCAGCAGTGGACGTCTTTTGGCTGTGATGATGATGATGATGATTAGAAATTAGAAAAATATTGAAATGTTTAAAATAAAGATTTCTTTCTCTAGCAACAATTGAATATAGATCACCAGTTTCCTAGCTGTCACCTAGTAAAAATTCAATGAAATTCTATAATAATATTATTTTTGCGGCGACGAAAACTATAGCCGTACATTGGTGCCACTATGAAACCTTTTTACTAACATGGAACGAGGCGAATCTGTAAAACCGAAAAACGATGAAATGTGTATCAGACTTCACATAATGTACGTAAACAATAAAATTACGTATTCCATGTCCAACAATTTAATCCGTATTGTTTTCTAATGTTTACGCGAACACTATACATTGAAATGAAACAACTTTTACAACCCCTAGGTTCTACAAGCGGTATGTAGATGATACCTTCACTATCTTACTAACTGATAAAGTATCTGCTTTTCTAGATCATCTTAACTCCATACATCCAAAAATACAATTCACAATGGAGTTAGAGGCAGACTGTAAGCTAGCTTTCTTGGACACTTTAATCATCAGGAATCCGGACCATAGTTTGAGTCACACTGTGCATCGTAAAGTAACCCATACAGATAGGTACCTCAATGGTGATTCTCACCACCATCCTAGGCAGTTGGCTACTGTAGGGAATTCTTTGTTTCCGAGAGCACGCGGTATCTGTGACACCCAACACTTGGCTGCTGAGCGTCAGCATGTCAAGCACGTACTACAGGATAATAATCTGAAAGTACCACGGCTTCGTCACAGAAAACGCAATAAACCAACCACAGTCGAGCGCCAACCTGCTGTACTTCCATATATGAAAGGTGTCACTGACAAGATTGGACATATCTTAAAGCGAGCTTCAATCAATACTTACTTCAAGCCGCCGAAGAAGATCAACCAATTTTTACGACCTGTCAAGTGCAACATACCCCTTCAAGATGCTGGCGTGTACAAACTGGACTGCGACTGTGGGCTCTCTTACATCGGGCAAACAAAGAGAAGTGTAGGAACCCGGGTTAAAGAACATATAGCCGACGTCAAGCATAGGCGCGAAAATAAGTCTGCGGTATGCGAACATTCCCTTGAGGGGCCCAACCATTACATCAGATTTGATAAACCACAAATACTCGCTAGAAAACAACGATTCATCCCTAGGATGATACGCGAGGCTATTGAAAGTATAAAACATCCTAATTTTAATAGAGAAGATGGTTGGAATCTACTACCAGCCTGGGATCCCATCATAAAGAATATTAAATCCCAGCCCCAACGCCCCTGCGTAAAACGGAACGCACCTGATTAAATTTAAATGAGGGTATACAAGCTACTAACTAATTATGAGACGACCAACACCACAGTCTCCCTGTGACCACGGACCCTGCAAAGGGTTCGAAACGTCAGGATAAACATTAATTAAAACTAATGTGTAAAATAAACGCGAGTAGATCCGTAAAAGTTGTTTCGTTTCAATTTAATCCGTGTTTTTTTTTTGATAAAATGTGATAGCATTTTAGAATTGTCACACTATGATATCAATTACGATTTACAATTGCTCCCATAACTAGTAATATTATTTCAACATTGGAAATTTTAATAAGAAACAAATAGTAAAACAATCGCATATGCGTTGCCGGCCTTAAAGGAAGGAATAGGCTTGTTTCTTGAAGATCCCTAAGTCGTAATAGTCCGGAAATAGCGCCGTTAAGAGCTGGTTCCACAGCACTGTAGTTCGTGGTAAAAAATAACGTGAGAAACGCACAGTAGTAGACCGCCATCCATCAAGATGGTGTGGATGGAAAGACAGTCGATTGCGTGTAGTGCGATGAAGGAAATCAGCGGCAGGGATCAAACCGAACAATTCCTCAGAGCACTCCTCATGAAATAAGGCGATAAAATATACAGAGAGACGCAACGTCTCTCCGAATGGCCAGTGGATCGAGCCGACCAGAGGTTACCACGTCGTCGACAACTCAAGCAGCTCTGCGTTAAATGCGGTCAAATGGGAGGCGTTGGTACTGGGGCGCTCCAGCCCAAAGATGGAAACAGTATTCCATATGAGGCCTGACCTGTGCTTTGTAAAGTTGTAAGCGATGGGTAGGAGTGAAATAGTGTCCTGCCCAGCTCTTTCGAAGCTAATTTAGCTTTACCTTCCAAATGACCGCGAAACTGAACGTCACTCGAAATATCGAATGTCAAGGATTCCAATGGTCAGTTTGGTATCAAGGAGAGCTCCTTCAAAGTTTAGAAATACGACGAAGGGATGTTTTTTTAGCGGTAAACACGCAAACTTGTGTTTTGGATGGGTTAAAATGAACTAGGTTAAGTCGGCCCCAATTCGAGACATTACTTAACCGGAATGAACTTGTGACTGACACTGAGTCAGTCACAAGTTCATTCCGGTTCTCGATGACGCTTTCCAAAGAAATATTAGCACGTTCGGTGTAAAGCGAATCCCCCGGTACTGTCGTCCGCATAGCAATGAATGCTGTTGTTGTTATGCAAGATGTCATTGATGTGCAAAAGAAACAGAGTAGGCGACAGCACACACCCCTGCCGGACTCCTGCATTCACGGGCTTCAAGTCAGAGCAACCACGACTTTGATGCTACGCCCAGAAAGAAAGCTGGCGACTCACGCACACAATTTCTCAGGAAGCCCGTATGATGAAAGTTTAGAATGAAGAGCCCTGAGCTATACCCTGTCGAAGGCCATACCTTGTCGTACTTTTATTAACAGAGCATCGCACCAACGCCACCGGTAATATAAAAAAACGCTACCATGTAATATATATACAATCACCTCCCATCTCCATACCTCCATTAAAAACAAATTTTTCGCCAAAAAATCTCTGTATGTTAGCACTTACATCGGTGTAGGAGAAGATGAAGACTGTCTGAGCGACCATGAAGAGTATCCTCAAGGCAGGTTTGACAGCCACGATGGTGAGCTGGCAGTCGCCCGAGAGGTCGAAGTAGCCGCCGAACTGGAGGCAGGAGTAGATGATGGAGCCCACGCTGAAGCCGGCCACGCCGATGTGCAAATAGAAGCTGCCGTATCGGGTGCGCTTTACGTTCTCTGCAAAGGGAATGTAACATAAGTTTCTAATATACGGTAAGTAAAATATTGGATAATTTATTATTTACCTACCCACTTACTATGATAGTTAATTTCTTAGGGTATTCTTACTTAGTACCTTCGATTAATAAAAGCGGTCTTATAGCTATTATTTGATCTGTGGTCTTACTAAAGAACATAGTAAATGCTTGGAATAGGTTTTCCGTGTTTGTGTTCCCGTCATGTAAAATTAATGTCAAATAAGGGCAAAAGCGACAAAATATGTAATAACTATTAGAAGCTTAGTTATATTGTGGTTATACTCTGTTTATTAGTACTTGTAAGGGGAGTTAATATTTTTGGTATATTATCGAAATTATAATTATTTTATTACTTAATGTCCCAAAATGTTTTTGTTTTGTTTATATAATTTTAACGCAAATTTTGTTGCGAAACACATCAAAAAACAAATTACAGAAACACAAATGTTGAAAAATTTCCACGAGCAGGATTTGAACCTGCACCCTTCTGACATACCGGGTCAGGTGCTCTTCCAATTGAGCAATCGTGGTTCTAACCGTGGTGGTATCGTGGTTTTATAAATAGCTTGCCTACTTCTTAACTGATCTTTAGTATTTGTAAAAATATTATGATCAGATGTTAATGACGGTAGTTGTTGACATTGAATTGGCGCCTTCGGCTTTCAAAGTAAAAAAGTAAATAGTGTTGAATAATTTCGGCGGGCTGGTTAGAACCACAATAGCTCAATTGGAAGAGCTTTTAGAGGTTCAAATTCTGCTCGTGGAAATGTTTTCAACATTTGAGTTTTTGTAATTAATGTCCCAAAACAAAAATAAAAAAAGCAAAAAACAATTTCTTCAAGAAGAACCTTGATACGTTGAGGAACTGGCTTGACGTAGCAAGGACCGCTTTATGTGGAAAAAGTGTGATGAGGCCTTTACTCAGGGGTGGGCACTTACGACAAAAAAGAAGAACCAACCTTTCTTCTTTTCCAGTTTTGCTATTCGGAGGTGGTAAAATGTGTAAGCTAAGAAAATCATGCTTACTACATATAAATACATAGTAAATACCTGAAATTAAAAGAACAACATTATATTATTATTATTCTCAAACCATGGCAACGTTATTTTCTGTTCTAACTTGCGCGTTTGAAACTTTGCGGTTCAAAGGACTTATATAGTCATTAACCCTTTATGTCCTGTAATTTTATTGGATCTCATACTTTCAAATTGGAAATGGGGATACGTTAATAAAGGACATAGTTTCAAGAGGCTACATCAGCCTAATTAGTGGTCATCATGCTAATAGGAGGCGTGCACTTGGAGAGGCTTATGTCCAGCAGTGGACTAGTCTATACTAATGATGATGCTAATAAGGCATAATGGCAACTTTTTATGCTTCTTGCATTTATTTAAAATTAAACAGTGATAATTTAAGAATATCTTAGGCAAAAGACAACAAACAAATGACCTAAAGGTAATTAATTTTAATTTTGTTATTCATACTTACGTCAGTAGTAATATTTGTGTACAGCTCATTCTGTATAGTGCTTGTTACTGGCAGTGCCACTCCTAAAACTATTAATAATTTGGCGTAAAACGCTGACAGCAATACTGTCATTGATTCGCTGAAACAATGTGAAATATAGGAGCAATTAGTGTAATTCTCTAAAATAATGAAAATCCTACCGATTACTAATCGTACTAGCATTCCATTTTGTTGTGTAGTCTATTCTGCTAAATCTGCGGTTATTTAATTAGTTTAGTTCATTGTAGTTGACTAAGTAAGGATTAATTAATTTTCTAATTATTACTGTTCTGTTTATGCTACTCATATTGATATACTTACTTGAGTTTTTCTAATAACGTATCAGATGTTCTCATTTCATTAGGAATTACTTAGGTACATTTATTATATGTAAGTATTAGTTGATAAGGCAAAGTGAATGAAAAATTACAATTTAAGTAATTATTAAGTTTTTACTTTAATTATAATTTTGTATTTGTAAAAGTGTTTTAAGGTTAGGTTAAGTTATAGACAGGTGGACTTGTTCTAAGTTTTCCTGGCTTATTGTTAATCACCAAACTGAGTGAATAGACCAAATAGCTGATGTTTGCATAACATAAATTATTATTATCTGTAGAGAGCTGAGCTACCTTTACAGGTTTGCTTGTGCAGGCCTTTATCATCATATGATATGACGGTTTGTAAATGGAATAAACTTTAAGAGTTTGATATTAGTTAAAACGCCTCGGTAAAGCGCGCAGCCCGATATTCCGAGTTCTTGGGTTCAAATCCCAGGTCCGACGAAATATGTTTTAAGCTTTTCGATTTTGTGAAGCCCGGGTTTGTGACCACCAACCCGTATTTAGCAAACGTGGTGATTATTCGTGTTGATTATTGAAAATGTTTTCAATGACGGAGGTCTTTGCCCAGCAGTGGGTCAATGGCAATGACAAAGGCTTAAATAGAGACTATTATTCATGTTGTCGCTGCTAACATATTAATAACATTCCTTTTAACCCATCTAGAAAGCTAATTTGCTTGTGCAAGGTATGGGTTCAAGTCAGTGGCTATTAGCATTGAACCTCGATTTCTCGCATTAAACCTGAGCATCTATCCGTTCGGCTACCGACGACTCTCGATATAATTCTTATCCGTTGTTAGACAGCCCGTTTGAAACCAATTTGTCGAAATGTTTAGAAAGGTATTTGTTCTTACTCGCCGTGTGATAGCGGTCGTCGCTTCTGCGGTGCTGGAATGGTGTCCGCGCTGGAGCCAACGCTGGTGGGCAGCACCACGCTCAGCCGCGGCAGCGAGTGCGGCGGGTGTTCTCTGTGACGTCATCAACAAAATTAAAAGAACAAATGTAACTTGAAAATTAGAGCGGAGAGGTGAAGGAGAATCCCACATGACCCGGGGGCGACTGTTGGCGCTGGTGTTTGCGTAAAACAACAACCACAAAATAAGGAGGACCCAGAAGGCAACTCACACATAGACCTCTTGCACGAACATGGATCTCAGAACACCTCGGAACAGTCCGAGCGCAGCGGATGCGAGATTCTGTGCCTGTGAGAGGTAGTCTATGTGTGCGTTGAGCGCGTTTGTATGCTCACCCCCACGAGCCGGTCAACCCGAGCCGAGGTCCGCGCCTTTAGAGGCGCCCTCGGGTTGTTCTGCTCCCCGATCCGATCCGAACCTCGGAGAATCTAGTAGGGCACGGGGACACGCAATAGTGCGTGATGACTGATGACATTCCCTCTAGAAAACCTCTGCCGGTGATTCGTTATAATCGGCTTGAAGAGCCCTTTAAGTTTCTCGCGGGCCAAAAAAGCCCGGTGAAGCTGAAATTGCCCAACGGCAATCAGCAAACTCTCTCAAAAAGGTCGCGTTTGTAGGTATGAAGTTTTTCTTAAACAATTTTTTTTTAGAGTACTGTAGTGGTCCTGTATGACATTGTGGAAATTGAAACTTTTACCTGATGTAAATTTGTTAACTTAGTTTTTGTTATTTTGTGTTTTTTTTACATGTTGTGGTTGTCTTCTATAATTTTGTGTTTATTTGTAATGGAAAGTGTCCTGCTATGATAGGGAATTTTCCAATATTTTTGACGCTGTAAGTGAGAAAAGGACACTTGCTGAGTTTCTTGCCGGTTCTTCTCAGTACAAGATCTCCCGCCCAGAGTAGACTTACGAACTGATGGCATAGTGACATTCACAAGAGCTACCTTCTTTTAGCCTTCTTTTTTTGCGATATTACCCAGTAAATAGGCGAGCGAGCTCAAACGAGAATCGATCCCGCAACCTCAGGCAAGATGGTCACTTTTTCTGGTGCGAACCTTTTGGATGTCTATTCTATCTTCCATGTTGTTTGTTCAATAATCGTTACAAAAACATAAATGTTGAAAAAATTTCCACGATCAGGATTTGAACCTGCACCCTTCTGACATGCCGGTAGCTCAATTGGAAGAGCACCTGACCCGGTATGTCAGAAGGGTGCAAGGTTCAAATCCTGCTCGTGGAATTTTTTTCAACATTTGTGTTTTGTAATTTGTTTCGCAACAAAATTTGTGTTAAAATTGTATAAACAAAACAAAAACATTTTATAAATAGTTTGCCTACTTCTTAACTGATCTTTAGTATTTGTAAAAATATTATGATCGGGTGTTAATGACGGTAGTTGTTGACATTGAATGGGTGTCTTTAGCTTTCAAAGTAAAAAGTAAATAGTGTTGAATAATTTCGGCTGGCTGGTTAGAACCACGATAGCTCAATTTTTCAACATTTGTGTTTTTGTAATTTGTTTCACAACAAAATTTGCGTTAAAATTATATAAACAAAACAAAAACTTTCAATAATAGTTAGTTAACCAACTTGTGTTCGTGTGTCATAATTATTTCATGTCTCTCGGTATACTTTGTAGAGTTATACCTTTATGTTAAAGAAGGCTAAAATCTTTGCTCTTAAATTTTGTTTTTATAGACAAAAAGAATGCACTAAAAAGTCAGTACTTAACACATTTTTTTATATACGGGACTTGATTAATGTTAATTCATTATTCGACCAATTTAACAGCTTCAGGTAAGTTTTTAATCTACTATTGCGTCTCCATATTTTTGTGATTGAAAATAGTGAATGATTGGCTAATACTTTATTATTTATAGGAAGACGCGTAAAGCACGTTTGCAAGCTTCAAAAGTAACACCGGTAGGGCGTCGTTATCATTTCGGATCGGATCGGCTACAAAGCAAAATGTTCATATATGCTTTTGGTCTCCTCAAGCAAAACGTCTATATAACATATCTTGACCACATGAAGAGATTGTCCTGGGAGCAAATCGTCCACAATTTATTTATGTCCATAAGTCTAGTAGTCTATAATTGAAAACTGCCTGTAGACAAATCGTTCATGATGCATTATGTTAGCATTAATTCCTTCCTACAGACTAATAAAAAAGGATATTTAATAGATAAATATGTGCATACATATTAATTGACCCAAATGGCTTACAACCCAAGTGTAGTATTTCCAAATAGTTTTAAGTAATTTTAAAGTTATTTGGAAGTATTATTTCTCTAAATCTAGTTTTATTTTCTTGTTTTTTAAAATCTATAGCTAAATCTAATGTTAACACATGTTAAGCACACAAACTATTTGTGTTAACACATTTAGGACATTAGTCTTGTATAAAATATTGTTGAACCTATCATGTATACGATAAGTTTGTTAATATTATTTCTTGTGGGGACCTGGCCAGCCGAATGGACGATCCACCCGCGCTATCTGCGTGCCTAACTTTGTTAAGATTAATGTCCGCTATGTAACCTAATAAATAAATAAATAAATAAATAAATACATCTTTCCTGTTATAATTTAATATAATTAATACTTATACTTATATCTGAATTACAACATAAGGGTTTACATAACCCTTACAGTGTTATGTAGGTAGTTAGGTGCAATTAGTCGTATTCTACACACACTGTTTCCGATTGTCATTCAACAATAGTTATATTATGTATTGTGGACGGTTTGCTTCGTAGCCAATATGCTGGTTAGACATTTTCGCAAGACGTCATTAAAACAATTTTTGGTTACATTTTCAAATGTGGACGATTTGCTATCAAGTCTTAGTCAGTTGTGGGTAGTCTTAGTCGATAGACATTTTGCCTTGTAGCTGAACCGATCCGAAATCGTCGTTATAACGTTACGGGCGGAGTTGTTTTGTTTCTGGCGCGCTTATCGACTAATAGTGTGTTTTAATGAAGCGCTTGCTGCGACTCACCTTTCATCCTCAGGCACAGCCAGGAGCGGCTCGGATCTCTCACGCCGCTCCTTCGCGGCATTCATGGTCGGTTTCTCTTTATTTTTCATCACAGCATCGTATTTGAAACTACTTCATTGACATGACTCCGCAATGAAACAAACGAAAGTCGTCAACATTGTCAACATTTTGAACGATGATCGTCGACTGTTATTGTGTTTCGACTGTGGCAAAAACGATGTTGATACTTGGAGTGCGACTCGAAACTGCGGCGATCCTTCAGAAGGTGTTAACGCATGAAGTTCACACCAACATGAAGCATATAATATATACGTCAATAATTAGTTGTGATTCGTGACTGGGCTAATGAGACCGCTAATACTCGTATGTAGTACATAATGCACATACTCAAGACTTTTCATATAGCTAAGTATCGAGTGCAAATAAGTTATCGATGCAGTTTTAACAAATTAACTTAGTCCTGTTAAGATTTTATAATATCAATATTACATACTAAACAAAATGTCTTAACGTTTCATGCGCGGTTAGGTATCTTATCTCTAATTATCAATTACACGAAAATAGAAAAAACAACAGCAATAAAATAGTAAGATAATCGCCATTCCTTAACTACCTACTACCTCTACTTTATTGTATATATATTATATATATATATATATATATATATACGTTTGTGTATTAAAGTATAATGAAAACAATACATAAGTCTACAATGTGTGAACAACAAAAGTCAACTGGAACAATACGACGACTAAAGCAGAACTTATTAGTAAGTAGGTAAGCATGTTTTATTGAGTTACGGTTTTCCTGTCGTAAACTTGTTACAAAAAGAAACTGAATTATGTATAAGTTTTAAGACATACATTTTAAGTCTCCTAATAAACGACTATGTATAGGTCAGGTACGCTATACGACTATGTATATACGGAACGTCACATTTTACAACTGTTCAATATTAATTACATACTTAATGTGTATTTATGTGTAGGTACTTAATAATAATAATAATATGAGACAACATCACATACATTGTTCTGATCCCAAGGCAAGTAGCTAAAGCACTCGTTTCATGGAAATCAGAAACAACGAAGGTACCACAACCACCCAGACCCGACACAATATCGAAAAGTTCGTTTTCGACATTGACTTAAATGTTAGTTTTGCATAATTATGTGAATTTCATAGACGATTGATTTCATATTTTCACATGTGCCCGTAAACGATAAATAGAGTATGGTGGCTAACAACACAGCTTATGCTATTTATACATTTATGACAGCTTCGTAACTATTCTAATGGAAAATTTTAGTCAGATTGAAGAAAGACATAATATTTAATCCAGGCCTATATTATAACTACCGCGTTGTCATAATTTGCATGGACGGAATATTTTGTGAGACATCATGAGTCACTGTATCGCGGTAAGCTTCCATAGTTTTAAAACTAAATGGAATACGTCATCATTGTCATAGTCATTGACCGATCTCATGACCAGATCATTATCCTTGATTCGTTGTCAGCTGGTAATGTAAATTTCTTTAAAAAAATCTTCAATTAACGTTTTTTCCTAGAAATTTTTATACTATTTATGTATGAAGTATAGCTGGTATGTATAAAAAAAATAAAATTCAAATTGAAAAAAGACGAAGTGTTGAAAAAGTTCCACGAGCGGGATTTGAACCCGCACCCCATGACATGTAGGGTCAGGTGCACTGCCAACTATGCTATCGTGGGTAGTTGGCATTCATTAATTGCAATTTTTTCGCAACTATAGTGAATAATACTAAAAATAAGATAAGTATGCAAGAGCAGACCAGCCTCCACAGGCGGCACCCCTTCACGAGTATGACATATGAATCAGCCATCGCTACGCTCAACCATATTTTAGGAAACGTAACGACCCGACGACGGCGACGCACACGTCACCACACCGCAGAGACAATAAAGAGAGCATGACACACTCAAGATACTCTAAAGAAAAACTTAATGTGATCTTTTTAACGCAACGCTGTTTGTTATCTGTAGGACACTGTTGATAAAGGCTATCTTAACAGTATAAAAATTATATAAATTTATGAATTAATTTTAAAACATATATGTATTGATTCAAATAGAGTATTATGTGTTTTTTATCATAACCAGGCTGTTTTATCATTTAAATATTCTTTGACTGAAGACTTCGTATAGTAGTTTAAGCTAGATTGTGTGCTGGGTGCTTAGTGCGAGTTGCATTCGGCATTCGATCACGTTAATGAAAACGAGAATTTGTATGGCAAAATTTTAATTCTTCTCGTATGTCGCCAGGAGGCGCTGCTTCAATGCCGTACTTATTTTCGTTTTCGTAAACTTAATCGAATGATTGCAGATAGTTAACAAAAATCACACTAGGCACTGTCGGGTAATGGGGGTAGTAGAAAACTATAAATATAATGAAGGTATGCTTCATAAATAATAACAAAATACTCATATATTACATAAGCATAAGTAACATTCCCGCCAACAACAGATGAAGTATTATGATTATTAGTATTATGATAAAGGTGCGAAAAATTTGAAAGCTTTACATAAGGGACAAAAAGTCAGGGTCAGATAAAACAACGATTGGGTACCTTGTAAAGTAGTCGGTTTCAAAGGTCCACGATCTTATTTGGTTACTATGTTTCATTCGGGAAATATCTTAAGACGCAATAGGAAACATTTACTAACAGATAATGGTCCCGATGAGTCACCGATGCGCGCCTGTTACGACGATTTAGTTCAGAATAAATCCATCAGCTCCAGCATACCGGTACAACAACGTTATGACAACACGAGTTCAGGTTCCAATGATTATCATCGTACTCGTTTTGGCAGGACAGTGCGACTTCCTGATCGGTGGGGTTACACCACAGCTGCGGCCACTGCGCTACCGTCGTCGTCGTCGCAGTGAGTTATATTTTTTTTACAAGGTTTAGATATTAAGAAAGTTGAAACAGAATTAAATAAGTATTATTAGAAAGAATAGAAAAAAAATACATGTAATATATGTTAATGTTTAATTAAATTAAAAATGTAATACTAAATAATAATAACTTAATCTAATATAATTCATAATATCTCAATATAATGAAAACAGCTGTTAGTTTGTACGTTTACTATTACCGAATAGTAAAACGAGAAATTAATGTATATAATAAATTATAAATTTCAAATTTGAATTTAAAAATTTAAAATAAAATCAACCAATTAGCTAACGAAATTTTTTTATGTTAATGAATTTGTTATACAAAATTTTAATATTTGCCTAATTGTAATGTCATTAAATGTCTAATTGTTATTATTTGTAATTGTAAAATCTGTTATGTAGTTATATATATTTTATTGAAAT
This sequence comes from Eudonia truncicolella, assembly GCA_949315975.1. Lineage (NCBI taxonomy): Eukaryota > Metazoa > Arthropoda > Insecta > Lepidoptera > Crambidae > Eudonia > Eudonia truncicolella. The sequence goes on along the minus strand of OX438829.1, from coordinate 12,512,777 downwards.
GTTTATGAATTTAATACTTTTACATAATAAATAAATAAATTTATTAATAATAAATTTTGAAAATCAAATTGTGATATGTTATTATAAATTTTTAAATCTATTTACTTATTTGTTAGATCAGTTATATAAATGCTTTATTATTTATTAACACATATTTTATTACAATTTTACTATAAGAATCAAATCATTTTTTTAAATATTTTTATTAATGATTTCTTGATTGTTGCTTAGCTAAGTTCTATAAGATAACAATAATAGTGATTTGTAATGTTTGCATTTGAAACTGAGGAATGTTACGAGCATTTATGCTAATAAGTATTTTTTTTTTGTAAAAGGGGATTGTCAGGTAATGGGGGTAGTAGAAAACTATAAATATAATGAAGGTATGCTTCATAAATAATAAGTCTTCGCTCGACCACTGTCTTTGATTGCCATCTCCGGCGTCCGTCCCGAACATGACAGGCACGAATAAAACTTAAACGTAAAGGATTTAATGTCTCTTAAATTTAAAATGAAGAATAATTGAAAAAAAGAATATCTAAAGTCTTACTAAAAGCCAAAAGCCTTAAGATATAACATAATAAATAGATAAACAGTATGATGTCTTAAAATATGTGTGTTAAATATACTTAACGCGCCTGTATATAAGCTTAAGTTTACATAGAATATTGTACTGAAAGAGGCTCTATAATTTTTATTGATGCTTCGTCCGAGTGATCGATGATCGTGATATCAGGAAAGCACTACCGTAGTTGACATTTCAATTCTGCCAATCGATAAATTGAATAGCTGTTGATCGAGCCACGGTCTGTTTATTTAATTGATGCAGCCCGGGGTGGTGCGGAGATGTTGTCCCCGGGGGTAATTAGCGTCTGGTGTCACTTTCAGACGGGCCTGCTAACGAGGCACATGCACTGCGTCTGCCGTGTTGAGCGTACCTCATGTATTTCGAAAAAAGATTTTTTTAAAATTTTCTAGTTAAAATAAAAATATACATATTGTGTTTGGTATGAGGTACCGTATCTCAAATACGCGTGTTTCACGTAAAAAGAGTATTTTTACATAAATTACAACAGATAAGCCAGAATAACATCAGTTTTGATAACCAAACTTATACAAAAAATAGTTTTACAAGAGGTACACCGGAACTTTAAATATGTGTGAATGGTGTAAAAAAAAAAATCGCTTTTTTTATTAAAAAAAGTTTTCTTAATTGTTTTGTCAGACTAAATGTTTTTAATGATATTAGTGAATGTATCGTGTTTGGGGAAATGATATTATTAAGATATTTATTAAGTAAAAATCAAGTAGGGTAGCAGCTCCAGTGATCGTCACATTTTTGTCACCAAACAATAACATAAGATTTTCATTGAAATTTTACGGCATGACAGGTAGAAACCAGGTGGTCTGTATACAATTGTTGCTATATTCTAAAATCAGTTGCTCACTGTGTGTCCAAAGTAATATCAAGTCCCACAAAGTCCCAATTCTTTCCCTATTCACTTACAATAACATATAGTTATTCATCAAAATTAAAAAACAATCTTGTGTATGTCTCAAAAAAAGCTTATAAATAGCGATGCGATGCGAGTATTAAGTTAAGAAACTCGAGTTACATGGGTTACGCTTACCAAAGCGACTTTGAAGTAAGCTAGGCTCGCATTAACCCCTACTTCTTATATCTTCCTTTTCCATTTTTATCTCGCGATTAATTAGATGTCTACCTCAAAACGAGCTCGTGATATTTATAGGAAATTAGTTTAAAAGATTTATAAATAAAGTGGAGGATTTTTCATGATGCTTTATAAACGTGGTAAGACTATATTAATTTTAATTTTAGTGCTTTGCTCTTTTGTAAAAGGGCAAATATATTTACGGAGGGGGTCATCAAAACTTTGCAACTACTGCTGCACATGCATTCAATAAAATTTTCTTGTTTAACTAAAGTAATGGCACCAGTGTTTGACAGGAACTACGGATCTATCTTTTTTTCTTTAACAATAAAAAATTATAATTTAAAAACAAGCTTTTATCACTAATTAATAAAAAAAAACTAAAAAGTTCGAATTAATTTAAATCTGATAATAAGACAAAAAATACCATTATGCGTTTTTATCACAGACCCAATTTTTTTTATAAATAAAAGCGTGTTTATTTTACGCGCATTACACGCTTTTTTTATTTATAAAAAAATTGGGTTTGCGATAAAAAAGCAAAGATTTAAATACAAGGTGTAAAGTTTTAGGGTTTAATAAAAATATGTAATTAGGTATGTACGATATGGGATTATTGTGACGTAGACGAATAAGGTTAATTATCGTTAAAGGTTAATAGGGTGCAATACCTTCCTATAAAATAGTATTTTTTCTTATTATCAGGTTTAATTATTTTTAACTTGTTTTTAAAAAGTTTTTTTTTCTTTTAATTTTATTTTTTTAGTATGTTTGATCCTAGATTGACTACGGCGTTGTTCATAACTGTGTCAGCCTGGGATAAGCTCCCTCATAGCTCCTCCAAATTCTGCGAACGCGCCAGGCAGTTTTATTTACTATATTGTAGTGCTCAACGTTATAAATTAAGATTATTGTTTATTTTTCTTTATTATTATTATTATTATTATTACTATTTATTTATTTAATTACAGAAAACATAGTTTGACAAACAGTTATACTTATATGTATTTAAATTATAGGTATGCACAACATTTACATTCTTATCCATAACCATATTTAAAAGAATCAGAAATATAGAAAAACTGAAAAACTATTTCTAATCTATAATAATATTAATTAATTTTGATGTTATATAAATATATATCTGTATGTATACAAATTATATTTTATCTTGTTCTTTTGAGTAATCAATAGCAACAACTACTTTTTTAAATGAGCGTATAGTATTGGAGAAAATATCCAAATCACAGTTCTGGAATATAGTGCTATAAAGTTTCTGCATATATGATAGCGGTACATTACTTCCATATTTATTTGTCCTGTGAGTAGTAGAGAATGGGTTGTAATTACACAATCTACTCTGTACGCGTGGTACCCTAATATTTATCTGTCCCTAATATTTATTTGCTTATAGTAGTGACGATATGATAATGATGGTGGTAAGGATATGATATTTATCTAATTATGTCTATGATATGTATGATGGAAAAAATCGGATGTGAAAATAAAATCAATTTCAAAAAATCGAATATGATTGATTTGTAAATAGATTAATTAAATCGATTTTTTTGTATAAAAAAATCGATTATTAATCGATTATTAAAAAATCGATTATTAATCGATTTTCCTATAATCGATTATTAATCGATTTTCCTATAATCGATTATTTTTTCACATAGTATTTGTTCCCGTAGTACGCTCACAATGTGTTATTTTGAGCACTTAAAACTGTATGTATTTTATATTTTAATAACTTTACATTCTTATCAAACGGAACGAACGAACTGTTCGAGTTCCTATGGCCATATTCCAGCTCCATCATCAGACCCTGGTTTCCATCTAGCACCAAAGTCCTTGTCAAGACGGATCAAACGAGTCCAAACTCGATGGGGTTGTGTCGCTTAACTACCGAAGTCCTATGGCCAGCTTCCGGTTCCATCATCAGATCAGCTCCACGTCATAATAATTTGCATTGTCATCCGATTAACACATGCATGCAAAATTTCAGCTCAATCGGTAACCGGAAAGTGGATCAAATTTAACTTGCAAGATTTGATTACAGACAAACATCGGAACAGGTGAAACTAAATAAAATAATAAAATAAAATAAAATAAAGCTTGTAAAATAGGGGTCAGCAACTAATTTTAACTGATCACTTGCATCCTAGCTGTCATCCCGTAAAATTGTAATGGAAATCTATGTTTTTTTTGGCGACGAAAACTGGGTCGAACACTCAGTTTAAAAGTGTCGAACCCTGGTGCCATTACCCTACTACTTTATAATTTTATTGCGGCGCCGCCCGCTTCATTGCATTGGGATATTACCAAACAAATTCTCGTTTTCGTCTTGTTTTGTATGGTGAATAACACTCGCAGTCAGCACTCATGTATGTATCCAGCTCCTTGTAAAACTAACCTGTTGTAGCGAATCTTCCGCTCTAATCTGGTGCTCGATTGTCGCACAGGATGGTAGTGAAGTAGTCCATGCTCGTAGTGCTCGATGCTGTTGCAGTACTTATGCGAATTAGCTGACCTGCAGCGAAAACGGTTGTAATGTGGACACATACATACTTGTCACGTGATGTTACTCTTTAATATTTTTATTAATGAAATTTTGCATTATGTGCTTCTGGGGTCTCGGTAGCTCAGCGGTCAGATCATTGGATCGGTAATCAAAGGGTCGGTCGTGGTTTCGATTCCCAGTCAGGCTTCTTGAGACTGGTTGATTTTTTATATTAAAATTTTATCTTGATTTGTAAAGTCCAGTAAAATGAGTAAAAGGTATGACGTTTCTCATTTTATATTTTTGTCTATCCAAAGGCTGTCTGAGATAAAGCGATAAAGCCGCCTTTTTACCTATTATGCAAGTTGCTTCATGCTTGTATGTATAGCCCTAATCCTCCCTACGATTATTGACGTTACGTTAGCGATTATAAGAAAATAAAACTGTTCAGAAATAGCATTCCTATACATCATTCATACACATACGCAAATACACACACACACCTATACTAACAACAAACATCTAAGAAGATCGGGTAATCGAAATGAGTATTTTCGCCACACGTCATTGCGAAAGGTGCTTGACTTACTTTAGATCGTCTAAAACAATTTTCACAGACTATCTCAACACGGATATAGTTAGGTCATCATTTTTTTTCTATTAAATAGGTAATAAAAAGAACACTTACCATTCAATATCTTCTTCTATGACATCCTCCATTGCACGTGGCTCAGACAAAGTGACTTGTTTGCATATCGTTTATCGTGCTTTTTAATTCTCCGGTATAAGCACGCAATTCGGTACATCTCAACATTGTTGGGATTAACCATCATTGATAAGGTTTATTATCACATCACTTACCACTTTGAAGCGACAGGATGTCTGATACGGATTATGACGTCACGCACACAACACCTACCCATATTTTTAAGAAACATTGATACTTTCTACAATATTTTAATGAATATAAAGTAAAGGTAGATATATAGATTTTAGTAGTTTAAGGTTGAATGAACAAATATCAATACATAATAGTCTGGAGTCTGGTATAGGTTTCTATCATCAAGGTATCTTAGCTATGTTCGGGTAAAGAAAACTTTAATAATAATAATAAGCTTTAATTGCACACAAAAAAAAAATACAGTACAGACAAATATTAAAAAAAAAAAACTTTAAGATAGAACACTATCATAATGAGTTTTAAGTTTTTTAAAACCTTAAGGGTAGACCCTTGGCCTTCATCTCATCAACTAAAGTCAAACCGAGAATATATTTTCATGGGAATCTGGGTAAATGTTGGTGATATTCGCTTGGGTAAAATAAAAAATACCATTAGTTCTTAACTTATAATTAAAAAACTACTTAAACAAAATTTTACATTAGACAACTAAACATTAAGATAAATGGGTTTGTTCTTGAAGCTGTTCTTCCAGATCTCGAAGAGGCAGATGGTGGAGTGGAAGCGGTAGAAGATGGCCAGCGGCATGGACACGTGCGTGATGATGGTCCACGCCCACGGCCCGTAGAAGTCCAGGTGGGCTGGTCGGAACTCCGCACGGTTCTGTCGACAGAGAGTGTACACCAAATTATTTAAAACTTGAAATTACAAACAGCTTTATTGACACATCTTCTTTTGCGAAAACAATACCAATTAATAGCTAAAATAAGAAGATAATAGCAAGATAAAATTTTATGTCAGTTTGACAACATTTGCAAGGGTCGGTCGGTCGGTGCCACGATAGCCTAATTATTAAGAGGACGCTCGGCCGGGATTGGCAGATGGTGCGTGACCCTTTTAACCATATTTTAAGTCTATCCTTAAAAATAATAGTTATTAAATAATTCAATAGGAAAAACTACGTATTTTACTCGTATAGAAATAGATCGTTCGTTGTGACTTCAGAATTTAAAAATTACAAGTTTATTCTTAGAATGAGTTTTGGCGTACGTATACCATTTCAAATAATTTGTGATGCAACAGTCAACTCCTTAATGGACACATGTCCATACACGTGTATGTAGTACACGGTTACTAGCTAGGTTGTAACAGAATATATAGACCCTTTATATTATAAATCAAGGTCCACGCCGCACTACGAAGCCCTTGGAATAGCAATATCAATATGATCTGAGTGTAAATAATCTTTATAGGTATCAGTCCGCGCGAAAGCTAGCAACCGTTTTTGCCGGCAAAGCTCATAGCTTGAATGTAATTAGCTTTTTCAGTTTATTGGCATGCAGGCGCGGCCGGCCACAAAAACTCCAGCGTACAGCACAATAGATTTGCGATCATGGGTCTAAGCGCGCCTGACCAACAATTCATTAACGGCCGAATTGACCTCGCTGGTTGCACTGTGAGCTTCTGTCATCTATGATTTGTGATATACTCGTATATATGCTGGAGTAATATACACGGACTCATGTTCGGGTTGTTCATTTTAATCAATTATAATTCAGGCTGAACACATATTGTTTTCTAAAGTTAATGTAAATACTACTTGTTATAAGTACGCATTGTCTTAACAGGCTTTTTACGAAATAAACTCTCGTTTTAAATACCTACTGATCAATTCAAATCGAATCAAAAAATTTACTTGCTCTTCTTGTTGTACAATAAATCTTAAAACTAAAACAAGTCCACCACCACCCCCTGTTATATTGTAGAATTTGCAAAGGTACTGTTACAATGTAAACTCTTTCCCGAACCCTTCAAATTTTGAGAAGACAAACGTTTACCCTTTACGTTACGTTAATCACAGGGAGACTGCCCTGTGATTAAGGTAACGTAAAGGGTTTAAAAATAAAATGAAAATTATTTCAACAAAAAAATCAAATTTTTTCAACATTTATGTTTTTGTAATTTGTTTCGCAACAAAATTTGCGTTAAAATTATATAAACAAAACAAAAACATTTTATAAATACCTTGCCTACTTCTTAACTGATCTTTTGTATTTGTAAAAATATTATGATCGGGTGATAATGACGGTAGTTGTTGACATTGAATTTTGGCTTTGGCTTTCAAAGTAAAAAAGTAAATAGTGTTTAATAGTTTCGGCGGGCTGGTTAGAACCACGATAGCTCAATTGGAAGAGCACCTGACCCGGTATGTCAGAATGGTGCAGGTTCAAAGCCTGCTCGTGGAAATTTTTTCAACATTTGTGTTTTTGAAAAATATTTATTTCGAGCATCTATGCCAACTTAACATAATGGACATTTCAACATTTTTTGCTATGGAACCGAAATGGTCCCCACTCAGCTCATGCCATGGCATTGACGTGCCAAGACGCTGCTATTCTGTGGAACAAGTAAGAGAGGGAGGCACAGGTGCATATATGAATTTAAACATTTATATTATGGCCGAGTGGCATAGCGCTCGGCCCGATACCTGAAGGTCCGGGTTCAATTCCCAAAGGGAAATGTGGCAAAGTGTGTTCGGGCAAAGTGTGTTTTGGATTTTTTGACGCATAGCCCGGGTTTGTAATCACCAACCCGCATTTGGCGAGCATGGTGATTAAGCCATTACCCATCAATTGCAGTGATGATTTGATTTCAATGATGGAGGCTTTGCCCAGCTGTGGTACAGTTACAGGCTATTTACTTACATAAAACACATTACAGGACTAAAACGACACGGTGACAGTTGTATAATATGTGAAATATACCTTCTCGAGGGTGTTGATAGCCCACATCGCCATATTGGCGACCAGTAGGAAGGTGACTAGCTGCCGGCCCGGCTTCACCCGCCGGTGCTCCGAGGTGTTGCACCGTCGCCACCAAGCGTCGATTATGAATAAGGACTGGAGTATAGTCTGTAAGAAACACAAACTTTCAGGAAATTTTCTTTATAGCCTCTTAATTTCTTATTTAGGGGTAAAAAAACTTGATTTAAATGATGGAGGTCTTTGCCCATAGATAGGACAGTATAAAGGTATTACTTACTTACTTCCAAAGAGATTATTATTAATTTTCATTAATAACATTTCCGTTAACCCACCTAGAAAGCTAATATGCTTGTGTAAGGTCCCATACGTTTCATGTCACAGTCATAAAGTGTTATGGGAATTGAACCTCAAATTCAACCAACACTATCCGTTCGTAAGTGTGTTTTGGATTTTTCAATACATAACCCGGTTTTGTGATCCCCAACCCTCATTTGGCACGCGTGGTGACTTTAAACAAATATATATTACGACTAAGACCTGATGTTAAGTGATGATTCATCCTTTCATTTGTGCATCAACACCCAGCCCATACACCCACACCACAAGGCCAATGATGGAAGCGCACTTCACCCGGGATCCTTAACTAGTGAGGCACTGGCTATCTTACCTCTAGCTGCCGGCTGCTGCTCTGCTACACAACAATGCTACAATAATTGATGTTATCGCGACATATTTAGATAAGATGGTAGCTAGCCTAACCTATAACCCATCAATTGTAGCGCTTACTTGATTTCAATGAGGCCCTTTGCCTATCAGTTGGATTTACCCATCAGTTGGATATTAGAAGATTTACTATTATTACTTGGTTGAAGGACAGGAACTCAGCGAAGAAGCCGGTGAGGCCGCCGCTGTTGGGCCGGCGCAGCGTGTGGTGGCTGCCGATCAGGCTGAACATGCAGTACACGAACATGCCCGTCTGCGCGAGGATCAGCAGCGACGTGTCCAGGCCGAGCACCGCTACGGGCGTTGGAGACCAGGCATTACAATAGTGCATCATCAATACTTTTTAACTATTTAAGATATTTGGCACTGTAAGGTCTTTTTAGGGTTCCGTAGTCAACAAAGAACCGTTATAGTTTCGCCATGTCCGTTTGTCTGTCTGTCTGTCCCCAGCCTATAGCTAAGCAGCTCATAGCTAAGCTGTGATTTGGTATAGATATACATATGTATTAATAACACCGACAAAGTGTAAGTAAGTAGGCTTTACAAGTTTACGAGTAACATTTGACCAACTTATAAAATTTACTTGGCGTAGTACAAATTCCTCATTGGGAACTACTTAAATAACGTTTGAAACGTGTGTAAAACCGGTAGTATCTACATTTAAATATATGAGCCATCGTTAAATAGAAAAGTTAAGTTAAAGCTCTCTTCTCAGAGTCCGCATTATTGAGATGGGCTACGGAACCCTACACTGCACGTAGCCCGACACACACTTGGCTGGTTATTTACATATGTTCTATAAAACAATGTTATAAAACTGTTTGATGACCAAATAAATAAAAATAAAAAATACGTAGGGTAATAGCACCCGTGTTCGACACAGGTTTCGTGGCCAAACAAACATAGATTTACATTAAAGTTTTACGGGATGACTACAAGGAAGTAGAACACCGACCACGTATTCAATTGTAGCAGAAGACTAAAATTTAGTTGCTGACCCCTATTTCACATAATTAACCCTAGTTTTTTTTTGTGGGTTACATAATCTTTTTGTATAAAATGTGTTCTTAGGAATATTCAGATTTTTTTTGTAAGTTAGCTGTCTCAAATAATTCACTATGCCAGAATAAGGTTAAAGGAAAAATAAGGATTTCGAATCACCGGGTCCTGTCGAAAATTGGTGACACTACCCTATATCTTCAAAATATAGATAGACACCTTCTTTTTATTATAATTGTAGAAAACTATTAAAGGAACCTACAATTTTTAATTTTTAAAATTGATAAAAAAAATTCGTAATCGCAATGCTATTGTAATCAAACAAAAGTTTATGTATTTATTAGGTATCTACATATATACATATAGATTTAAAAAGTTAAAAATGATAACAAACAAGACTGTAACCTACTAGAAGTGTACATAGTGTGACAAGTGTACGAGGCTTTCCTTGACATACCATTTTGAGGGATACTCGAGTAGAGTCAGCCCGTGGTCGGTGCAAGCCTACGAATCGCCGTGTTCACTGGGAAAGTTAGCTTAGATACCGATACCTAACAGTTTTGATAATGGAACACGAAAGTCACACACAAAAACACTTTTAAAAAGGGCATATTATAATAAGACACGAGAAAGAGCTTCTTGGGCCGAGTGTATACCGAATTCTTATGCTATAAATATCAAATTTTGTTCGCAACCGAGTGCTTAGCTCATTGAAAAGCACTTGTTCTTCGTTTGATTCCTCATGAATAAATGCTTCTATGGTGCGAACGCTTTTTTCACAAATACCTCTTCAAATCAAATCATAATAATGTTGGTTAACAATACTTGGAAATATTTTCAGACATTGATCATATAATAAGATGTTTTTTCCTAATTAATTCGACAATAATAAATAAATGAGTTTTACCTTGCGATTTCCTTTTATAAGGTAATACTCTCATTTGTTTTAAGGCGATTGCACAGGACAATATCGTTATTGTGTAGAGAATTAATTCGCAAATGTTCACTTCAAATATTGCGTCCTGAAATGGAAAAATTAATTTAGCTTTCATTCATACTTAGTGTGCATTAAAGTAAGTTTTAATCTAATACCCAATAATTAACAAACTTGGACCTTAACAGATCAATTAAGAGGTAATATTACCACTGAGTACAGTCAGGAGCATATTAATTTAATAAGTTATGTTTTTCTTATAATACATTTTCGCTTCGAATTGCTACAGACTTTTGACGCTAAAATTACAAGCCGCCTTACATAGGCGACTTGTAAGTTTAGCGTCAAGTTATAAGTATTATATTATAATTTTGCGGAAATATGTGTATACAGTTTTTTTTAATAGTGCTATGGCCATCATTATATATTTATATACTCATCGTTATATACTCATGACTGTACAGCAGAGATAGGTTGTCTATATTGGGAACGTATTCCATATTCGGTACACTTGAAAGAAAGAAAAACTATATTTGTGCGTTAGTCTACAAGAAACACAGCAATGTTTATTAAAAATTTATCAACATCAGCCTATAAAAGCCCATATGCTGGGGCCAAAAACCCACTCGAGCTCAATACAGGTTGGTAGGACAAACACTTACATTAATAGTGTCAGGGTTGCTGGCTAACACGAAGAACATAATTAGGGATATGATGGTGAGCACGATGACCAGAATACCCCCGAATAACCCTCTATGGGCGTGGGAGCAGTCCACTGAGAAGTGGTGTAACGCCGCGCGGCTATCTTGTGGGGTCCCCACTCCAAGCATGCCGGCTGAAGAAAGAAAAAAACATTGCCCCCTTACAAACAAACAAAGAATAAGCTTCGAATAGTTATTCCGTTTTTGGTCTCTTTTACTCTAATTTGAAATGACGTTAATATGACAGAAACAAAACACGGAATAACTATTCGGAGCTTATTCTCTATTTATTTGTAAGAGCCTGTGTTCAGTTCAACAGTAGCAAGCGTATAGATGCAAGCAAGCAAGTGTTTAACGTAATCTAACTTCATGTGTCATTGTTTATTTTTCAAAGAAAATTGTGTTTAACTGTGTTGTAACCAAAATCATTTAAAATAAAGTTTTAAAAGTTATTAATGGTCTATGCACAATTAATGGTTTACACAGCAAGTGGCATAACGCTAGTAATAGAATGATTATTGTATGGGATTAACTTAAACGTCATTTATACGTATCGTTGACGTATGTCAGCCCCCTACAATAATCATTCTATTTAATTTCTTAGCGGTATGCCACTTGAAGAGGGGCTGGTCCTTAAAGTAATGTGACCTAATGGAAATGGTAAAGAAAAGTCTCCTTTAGTTTCGAACTTGCGATTATTTTGGTACGAGGATGTTATGTGCCTTGACATGCGTTTGCATTAATTACAAAATATGGAAAAATAAAAACATATATATATTTTTATTCCGTTACAAAATTCAATTAACTTTATCCGGGAGAATGTGATTTTTATTTTACCGAACTGCTGTAGGATTTTCTCAGGAGTGACGGAGTTGTTGCGCGATTTGTTTTTAACATAATTGAATTTCTTCTCAAAGTCTTCCGGAGTGCATTTAACCTGGAACAACACATTAACTTTAATGTACACAATCACATACATTAAACAATTATGGGAGATACCAACGTTACAGTTATCCTAAAACAATATTCCTGAGGAACATTTTGATCATAACTCATTACGTTGTTATGTAAAGTGGAGATGGCCTCGTTTTGAGGATCAAGCTATTTACATAAGACTTCAAGCACCTATATGCTTTGGCAGGTACGTGAAGTTTTGTACAGTCAGCGTCAATTATACCAAAATAGTCTGAACATTAGCCATAAAGTGTACCCGACTGTCTTTGACATAAGGTCAATTTTTGTCGAATGTTTAGATTGTTTGGTAGGTTTCAACGCTCAGATCACTATGACGCTGATTGTACACACGTACACACCACAAAGCTTTGAACTTTATTTAGATGGCATATGGTTGAACATTCATTGAAGAAATTTGACAGTTTTGGATAGGTTGATGTGCAGGCGTCTGTACTATATGCTGCTGTGGACATTTTCCACCAAGCGTAGTCGTATTTATCATAATTATTTACCGCCTAATTTATCTACCATTTCCGAAAGCTGCCAGCCCGATTATTGTTCTAGTATTACATGTTAAACTCCGCCATTAATTGATTGAACAACCTGACCTACACTAACTGCCTGCTAATTACGTAATGAGTTAGAAAATTATTGTATGTTTCGATGAACATGAGTGTTTACATGCAATTAAAAAATGCAACCATTTCCAGGTACATTTAGAAAAAAACTGTAATAAATCTACAGATACCTAAAGTAACTAAAACTATTACGAAACTAAAATATAAATTAGTCCGAAATAGATAAATCTGTGGATACAAATTTTTGTGAGTATGAACTGTACTACACAGTAAAACAATAAATACATATATATTTATATTCCATAATATTTGTAGGGTTCATACATACCTCTTTCCACATCTCGTAAAGTATAACAGCGCAGATCAAAGAGTATTCAATGGTACATGGGAATAGAAACGGCGAGGCGTTCTGAAGCAACGAGCCCATGATGTTGGACCTTCTGCACCACTCCACGTCAGTCAGGTTAACATGGCTACCGTTCGAGGCCATAATAGAATGTTCTAGATGATGTATCTCATGTTTTGTCTCCTCGACTAGAACGTAGAGCCACTCACAGAGGTTGGTAGCGATCATGTGCATGAACCCGAACCTCTGTACCATTTTGTAGGCGCCCTGCTCGATGTCCTTGTTGGTAAGGAATATGAACTGCATTTGGGCGAGGGTGAGAGCCATGCGAAGTGCTGGCGTGGCTGCTGACATCACCGATCGACAGTGGTCGGCCATTTCGAAATATTCGCCGAATTCTAAGCCGCTGTGTACCATGGAACCGATGCCGAATGCTAAGAAAAGGGAAATAATAATGAGTTATTAAGTAAACTTAGTACATTTTCGTTCCTTTAATTCATTGTGGTCTAAATTATTTAAAATAAACTCGGTACCGTTGGGTCTGAGAGACCGCTAACCTTGCTACTAAAGCAAAGAGGTGGCTGTATATTTACATAAATATGTTTGTTCTTCCTTTACATAGTGTCAAAATGGAGTTACGGATCGACGTGATTTTTAAGCTTAACAATTAAACATACATAAACATGAAGAGAATTCGCGAAGTTTTAGGTACTCGTATACATTACCGATAGCTCCAAGTCTGAGATAGAAGCTGCCATATCGAGATAAATTATTCTCTTTATTTTTTTCCTTTTCTTTGGGTGTATTTTTGCCATTCTTCTCTTCTTTCTCCGAATCATCTGCAAACAACAAAACTAACATATACATATTAGGTTATCTCCAACAAAGTATAATTATCGGTCATTAACAATGTGTTGTGTTTATATGTGTTCTACAATAGGAAATTTTCCGGTACATTTGTCTACGAATGGCTGAAAATGTTAATGGAATGGTAACTGAAGAAGACAATATTCTTTTGTGCGCGTAATTATGCAAACAAGATGTGATTTTAATGTCTCATTTTGTTAGGCAAATGTGGCTAATCACCCACTGCACGTAGACTTACAGTGTACGTTTATAGATACCTTTTTTGCTTAGCTTAGTTAAGTATTACTTACCTAATACATATAAACTAACCCTAAATTACTTTATACAGTTTTATACAGCAATAAAGAACGATGACTTGATCGATTGTATGAGATTCGTCCCCCCGTCCAACGGATATTTTATGTACCTATGTCATAGTAGCGTTAGTATCTATAAAAATAATAGGAACCAGTTTTAAGTTGAAAATCCGTTAAAATAAATTTTAAGAATTTAAAAAAAAGATAGATTTTTAATTTTTTCTTTCTCTAATTCGAATTAGAGAAAAAAAAATTAAAAATCTACACAAATGTTAAATCACTCAGCAGTGCCACTGGATTAAAATGTGTAACGCCCTAGTACCAAGAATACTCCGCACTTCTGAGAGATCTCGCCATAATAAAAATTTATCATCTTACTAAGATATTTCGACCGAGATACATTTCAAATCTGTTGGTATGGGGGGACGTTTTGATGTATCGTCCTATTTATCTTATCTTACTTTATATGCTTTAAATCAGTAAAGAGCTTACCGTATGTATGAATAATCATGTTGACAGCCTTTTGCCTCATAATGTTTGCGTATTGGAATATCACAAATAGTACTGATATCAAATAGAGATATAGGTAGAAACCCTGGAAGGTAAATAATAAATTAGAGCAATTCCTTAAGAGCCTTAAGATGAGATATTAAATCCCATACAACCAACAAAGTGTTTTTTTTACATTTAAGCCAACCAATCCGCACTGGGCCCGCGTGGTGGCTTATGGCCTGTTCTCCTTATCCATCCATAGGGAAGGATCAGGACCCATCAGTATGGTCATAAAATGAGCTGATGATGATGTTGATGATGATGATGATGATGATGATGATGATGATAAACCAATTGAAAATACATAGATCTAAATAGTTATGCCTTTATTGGTCGAAGGGTTATGAGCTTTAAAGTCCGCTGCGAAATCTTTAAAATCGGATAAATTCAACTTAGCCACCGTTTTTTAAATGATTTCCACTAACTATTTAAAATTTAGATCTCTATATTTTTTAACCCTGAACATAAAAGTTTTATTAAAATTAACTTATTGAATATTTTTTAACTTTGAACCTTGTCTGGTATATCGGTTAAAACAAAATTAATGATAATTTATGTAAAAGAAAACGGTTTTATTTAATTTTACCTGATAGTATGCATCTGGTACTCCGTTAGCGATGACTTCAGTTACGGGAAAAGCCAAGCCTAATACTACTAACAGTTTGCAATACAAAGCAGATAGCGCTTTACTTAGCGCCTCACTGAAAACAATCAGAAAAATATATATACATAATGTCTTTTTTCATACCTTTTACAAATTCTGTTTAGTTTCACATACCTATAGCTATATTCAGTAATATGGGAAAATAACAAAAGATCGATTAGCGAAAGGTAACACGCAAAGAATATTTCGACTCGAAAGAGTCAACAGTCCAAAACAAAGCAACTGAAATACTGTCGACCGTTGTTACCGTTGTCTTTACATAATAGAAACTTTCCATACTAGACTTTAAATCGCATAAATTCAGTTTAACGATCGCTTTCTTTTAAATGTTTTCTATGACTTTTAACATCTCTGTATTTACAAAAACACAATGTTGAAAAAATTTCCACGAATAGGATTTGAACCTGCACCCTTCTGACATACCGGGTCAGGTGCAGGTTCAAATCCTGCTCGTGGAAATTTTTTCAACATTGTGTTTTTGTAATTTGTTTCGCAAGAAAAATTTGCGTTAAAATTATATAAACAAAACAAAAACATTTTATCTCTGTATTTATTTTTATTATTTTGAATTTTGCATTCAGAATGCTATAATATATAGTTACAAGATAAAATTTGACTAGAAACAACCAACCAGGTAAGTCGAGCTTCCTGAGGCAGGTTAATTTTTTCTACTAAAATTTTATCTCTGTATTTCTTCTGTAAGCATAGAAAGTTTCATTAGAATTGGCTTATTGGTTTGAAAGAATTAGAGCGTTGAATTTTGTATGGGATATTGAATCGATTCCATTTCACATTCAATTGTATTTCTGTTGCTTTGTTTTACTTTGCACTCTTCCGAATTGAAATATTCCGGATCACGACGACTGAAAAGCCCTCAGGAAATTGCCACGTTCAACCAACTTAAAACAGTTTCACAGTACCATTGTTTCCCTTCACGAATTTAACTAGGAAACTTGTATTCGAACTCCCGATATGACAGTGCAATAAACATTTTCCCATTTTAATTACATTTATCGGACCGCGTATGTATGTAGTGAATGCTCAGGGAGGCATTGTAGAGAGCTGTCTGTCTATTAACAAATAGAGGGTGTGCTTTTGAATGGTGTTGACGCGGAGCTCCGCATTGTCGCCCGTATAATGCTGACGGCATGACGTTATCCAACTGAATATTATTCACCTCTAAACGGGTCCCTGCTCCCTTATTCACTGCTAAGTGCCTGACGATTTCATTGACATAATGGGAAGGGCTTTTGTAAGAAAATCTTCTTATAACTGGGTATCTTGTGGTTTAAGTACATTACATCAATTTGTTCATACATTGATAGGTATTTAGGTCAGAATTAAGTTTATTTATTTAAATATAAATTTATTTTGTGGTAAGTACCATTGTAGTTAAAAAAAAATATGCATAAATATAGCTTTAAACATTAGCTAAGACCATTAAAACAATATAATACTTCATGTAGCAAATTATGAACATTTTCGAATCTCAAATTCCGTGTACAATATAGCGGGCTAGGAAAACACAAACACGTGAGTAAGTAAAGCAAACCAAAAAAAGAATAAAAACATATTTTTTGTATCAAAATTATCCCTTTCGCATCGCAAAATTCTTCGTAGGTTTTAGCGGGTTCACGCTAAGTAAACGCCGAACACGATAATTATTTTCCGATCACACGCCAGGACAATTACCATTTAACTCTAGATATTATGCTTATCCACTGTGAGCTCTCATTAAATGTTTATATACAGTATCATGTCTACTGTCACTTACTGCCGTACTCAGAGACGTCAATTAAGTTTAATGACAATTAAATGTCTTTCCTTCTCTATTTAGCACTATACATAGGAAAGTGACAACAAGAGACTTAATTGTCATTAAAACTTAATTGACGTCTCTGAGTACGGCAGTTAGAAAATGTTTAGCACCGAACACGTGGGTAAATAACAAATTAAAAAAGACAAACCTCAAGCCACGTCACGGGCCCTTTGCATCATAATATTATGAACGTGCATGAGGCCAAAGGCATCCATCGTTGAAATCAAGTCATCGCTACAACTTATGGGTATTGGTGTAATCTGCACGCTTGCCAAATGCAGGTTGGTAAAATTCCTGAGACAAGTCATTCTTTAATTCTTTTCAAGAACCCAAATACAAATTTTCGTACCAAACTTCAAAACTGACCGACTTTCATACAAACTTTCACCCCCTATTTGACCCCCTTAGGGTGTGATTTCCGTAAAATCCTTTCTTAGTGGCTGGTTACGTCACTCAATTAACCTATACAGTCTAAATTTTATCTAATTAGCTTAAGCGGTTTAGGCTCGGCGATGTTGAGTCAGTCAGTCAGGACAAGTCATTATATGTATATAGATTTGAAAAAAGACAAACTGTTGAAAAAATCCCACGAGCGGGATTTTTGCTTTTCAACACTTTGTCTTTTTTCAAATTGAAATTTGTTTGCAACAAAATTTGCGTAAGATTATATAAAAACATAATCAAAAATATATGTACATAAAACAAAAGAGCAGCACTTTAAAAAACAATAGAGAGGTAGGTAAGTCTGCTTGTGGCAGGCCAGCAATGTTCACTCTGGCAATGTTGCGGCCGGCCGAAGACGCGAGCTGTCGCGCGCAGCGCTGCCGCGGGCTGCGGGCCGGGCCGGCCTCGACACGACCTGGTTTATGTTTACTCTACACTTTAAGTTTACTCTACACTCTTGATGCTCACTCATGTTTGCTGTACCATTATCTCTTAGTCTTCTGTGTTAGCCATTAGTATTGCTTAAGACCTGCAGTATGATGGCACGGCGGTACGTTGTTTCGGGTAGCAATCTTGCAAGTTACGTAACTAACGCCTGATTACCGCGTAGGTAATCAATTAAAAATAATAATTACCTTTCTCTTGGTCAAGGATATTGTAAAACATAGATCTGAGTATTAATTCAGGGTCTTTTCTTATTATATACCAGAATATAAAGTACTCTATTATATTGGCTTCGTTTTAAACTGGGATGTAATTTTTGCTGACATAGCGACTGACCTGCAAAGTTTAAACTGAAACGCACTGTCCTAACATCGCGGTAGCTAAAAGCGGGTGCTCGTGTATGGAGGCACAGACCATGTAGCGCATATGGCTATGGCCTGTGGGTGGAGGCCACGGAGGTGCGCGAACAGCTCGGACAGAAACCAGGGCTGCGACGGCTGGCGGAAAGCTGCATTTTAATATGACTATTGTCTTATACAATTTAAACTAAAACTTACTGTCCTAATATCTCGGCAGCCGAGGGCGGGTGCTCGTGTATGGTGGAAGCCACGGAGGTGCGCGAGTGAGGCGACAGCTCGGACAGGAACCGGCGCTGCGTTGCGGCACACAGCGCGAGCGCCTGCGACGGCCGGCGGAACGCTGCGATTATGGCCGATGGCCGTCTGGCAATGTCAAACATTTATCATTAATTATTATAATTTTTTGAGTAGGCGAATGCCACTGCCCTAAATGATGTAAACCAGAAGTGGAGTTAGGATGCGAACAGCTATAATAATATAAACATTATTAAAATTTCCTGTAAAATTAGTAAAGAACAGACAAACTTATAAATAACAAACAACACCCACACTTTCGCATTTAAAATATTAGTAGGACTAATCAATTTAAGCAACCCGCGGGGGCGATTTTTGAACCGGTGACGAATAATCACGCTATAATCGCTTGCATCGCTTTTCAATCAATTTGATGCATAGTCTGCAATACCTGCATACCTATAAACAAAACACAAACTGTATGTTGTCACAAGATTGTATTTAATAGGCAGATACAGTCTGCCTGAAAGAAAGCGGTTAAAGCTTGCTTGTTCCAGATCACCCTGCCTGATCCAGGAACACAGAGGCAATCACCGGAGTTAGCCCATACACCCAGACAGAGAACATATACTGTCTTCGAAGTGAGAAAAAAGATAAAGTCACCTAGTATTCAGGTTGGCTGCGAGCTTCGCCTCGATGTCACTGGACATGCGGCGGCTGCTGGGCTGCGAGTGGACGTGGGCCTGGTCCGGCGACGGCGTCTCCAACATGGCGCGTGTGCGCTCGCGCAGCCGCACCACGTCTGAGTACGACGACTCATCACTGTGATAAATGAGAATTATGAATATAGCACCTCAATGGTAATATATACAGTGGGTAATCCAAATAGGTCTGTGGAGAGAAGTACGTAACTATAAAGATAGGGTTAGTTCTCAAGGCTTATGTCGATTTCGAATCTGAAAATTAAATCCCTCAGTTATAAGTCTCAAGTTGTTTCATTGTATAGTTCAATGTAAGAAATGATTATGCTGCAGAATTGCGTATCATTATCACCATCATCATCATCATCATCATCATCATCATCATCAGCCCATACTAGGCCACTGCTGGACATGGGCCTATAATAATACTATAACCGTATATAATATTAAAAAATAGACAGGTTAAAAACTTTTTTAAAGAAAAGTTTTGGCCATCACAGTGTTACATAGAGTTTTACAGTTTTTGTTTTTACAAGACTTGTTTATTGACAGTTTTTGTAAGATTACATTTCTACCCCTTTCACCCGAATTTTCTATTTCCGCGCAAAAGCGTTGTCAATAAAGCATCCGTAAGTATTGCAAGGCTCGGAATAAACATAACGGCACTAGACGCGGGTGTATCGCGACACAAAGCAGTCTATCAAATGTCATAAATATTTTCGAAGCATATGCAGTGCACCGAAATCCCTCTTTGTGTATGCATTTCATGCCTCCAGTCAGCTAGCTACAGCGTGTTCCGACGAGACCTTTCTAAAACGAATCAATCAAGTATTTTTTTGTACAAATCATAGTTGACAAGGCTTTCTTTTTGACAGCTTCCCAAAATATATAGTTTTTAGATTTTATTTTATATAACGTTATTATTTTTTCTGCATTGGCAATTTAGTCGACAAAAATAGTATGTCTTTCCGTAATTAAATTCTGTTAAATCTGTAATTTTTAATTAAAAAAGACTCCTTAAACATCACTTTACGTGGCGTGCTTAATGCCCGACAAAATATTCGTCATTTTTATATATTTAGTAAAAGAAAACGATAAAAAGTGACTATAACAAGCATTATTACTACTTTAATCTAATTAGCCTGGATAGTATGTTTCCATTGCTAAACTGTAACAGATATAATATAATATAAAGCCTATGGCGTGCCTATGGCACTCTGCCCTCTATCTATCCCTATACGAAGCATGACGTTGGTGTGCTGGGTGGTTGGTGTACTGATATGAAGGAAGGACAAATAAACAAAGACAGTCAGTCAGTCTTTCGAAATCAGTTTTCACTATCCAGACAATTTTCCTTATACTTAAATTTTCATTTAGATGTAAAAATATTCAGCTTATTCATACATTATGAAATATCTAACTCGATAAAAATGTATAGAACAGCTGATTTTTTTCATGAGTTCAGAGTTCGTCCCAAAGTAAAAGTTTTTACAAAATGATAGGCAGAGAGTACGCTTTAAGTTTTTCTGATAGTTAAAAAATAAAGGTGTATATTTCGTTGACCTGCAAGAGTCTACATGCTGTATCTTCAATATTTAAGAAATCGTCTGCTCTGTATTGAACTATTTGGACTACATGGTTCTCAGCGAAAAATCTCCAAAATGTGCTTCCGTTCGCCGGTAACGTCTACCTAAGCTTCGGTTTATTCTACCGTAGAGATCTGAATATCAACGTATAACAATATTCGCCCTCGAAACTATTTATGTGTAGTCAGTACCACCTGCATTCTTTTGTCTATTCAAATATGTAAATCTGCTAAGGTTTCTTGCGTCGTCTACTAGCGACTCTCCATTCGTAGCAAATACTGAAAGTCGAGGGATAGTTAGTATGAGGAGCTCGATGGCGCAGTGGTTAACGCGCCCGGTCTGCGAGTGCTGAGGTTAAGCAACTTTCGCAAAGGCCGGTCATCGGATGGATGACCAAAAATGTATCATCTCGAGCTCCTCCGTGCTTCAGAAGGCACGTAAAGCCGTTGGTCCCGGCTGCATTAGCAGTCGTTTACAACCACCAATCCACACTGGGCCCGCGTGGTGGTTTATGGCCCGTCCTCCCTATCTGTCCATAGAGAAGGCTCGTGCCCCAGCAGTGGGGACATAAAATGAGCTGATGATGATGATGATGAGTTAGTAACTTTCACGCATTCAAACGCCAGGCCTTTTAATTCCAGACTGTAACAAGTTCATAGTCACTAACATTGGATCCAAATAATTAAAAAGGAATATTTAATTTAAATATAAAAATTTTAATCTTAAATATAAATGAATTTGCATTGAAAGAGAAATATTTAGATCATCGTCATCATCATCATCATCATCATCACCATCATCATCATCATCATCATCAGCAGCAGCGTGCTAGTCCACTGCTAGACATAGAAAATATTAGAAAAGTTTATGCAATTTTAACATTATATTCTGAAAAAAATTGGTCAGGTATTACATAATTTTATAACTATTAGACACGATTTTTCAATCTTTAGATAAGTTTTATCCAACGAATAACATTGTCATTGTGGAATTATTTCTAAAGGGAATCTGTCATTATGTCAAAATTATTCAATGAATAAACTTATCTGAGGGTTGAAAAATCGGGCCTAAAATAAATGCAGTTACATACTCATTAGAATACATTTGACATATCAAAATGACCTTTGATAGTCAAATGACACAATATGTCACATATAATAATAATATGTTATGTTCATAATATCGATTTTAAATTTAAAAAATGGCGCACGCTTGCGCGCTTCCCTGACTTCCTGTTACACATACTTCCGTCCCATTTCAGGAAATCACTCCCACAAATTGTTTAAATAGAAAGCGAGCGGAAAGATGTTACACATAAAAAAAAATAGAAAATATTTAGATGTTACATATTAATTAACGGGTTTTGCATATTTTATATTGATATTATTGATAAACGAATATATTATTATGTACCGTTATCATCATAAATCTTATTACGTATAAAATAGTACTACTCAATAAACCAAATAACTTTATTTTCTAGCTATCAGAACGCTTACCTGTAATCAATACCATAGGAAAGCAAAAAGGAAAAAAGTAGCTTGCTAAATTATTACCAGCCGCGATTCCGTGTTAAGATAAGAGATAAAACTGAACTACGACTACAATGGAGGAAAATTCAAAAGAAACTTTAATTAAACGGTTAGAATCCACAGTGGTGTATTGTTTATGACGAGTCGCGGCCGTCTGCGGACCGGCGTTATTCATTTCCTATGCTTTCAAATAACGCAGCTGCACTACACTTACCTATAAGCGTTCGATTAAAACCTTTTTTATGCAAGCCTAAATAGCTTTTGTTTTAACGGCCTGTGCAATAAAAAATGAGTTTGTTATCAGCAACTTATCACTACATAGTATAAAACAAAGTCGCTTCCCGCTGTCCCTATGTATGTATGTATATATGCTTAGATCTTTAAAAAGGTCTACCAAAAAATCTGCGATGGTATATGTCTATCTCTTAGGGACCCACAATAATTTTTTTTTATTTCTTATTTACGAAGCGATTTTAAGCAATACAGCAATTATGTACCTTAAATACGTTGTGCATTTAATATAGATCAATTAATATAACAAAGCTAAAGTGTTTGTTTTTTGTTTTTTGTTTGAATGCACTAATCCCTAATTCAGTGGGATTTGAATTTGTTTTTTTCATTTGATAGCCCTTTTTTTGTGGAAGGCATATTTAACATCACGATATGACCCTTAAAAAGTCCGAAAAACGCTAAGTGAATACGACTAGCGCATTCGGGCGACGAACGTGATGCGACGCAGTGGGTCGGGGAACAGCTAAGTAGTATATAAATAATAGTACCTACATATTATCAGGCCACAGCCGACCATGTATCCCCAATAGGGGTTAGTGGGTTTTAACGTCTTTTAGCTTACGAAAAAAAATTGGAAACAAAGGCTGATCGTGCGATTAGTTTAGTGTTGAGAGGAGTTTCTTAAATAAATCCAAGTGACAGGAGTACGATTAAACAAAATGAAATGAAGGCAAATGTATACGAGTTTAATATAAACATATAAGGCAAAGATAGGTGATTTAAGTCAATAGTGATTGGATCGGTTTTGTAGAGAGATAGAGATCGTTCGTTTAGAATAAGTTCGATTTTATAGATAGATAATACTTTTACTAAAATAACTACGAAACCAAAATAACGTACATTGGTGATAAATGCTTCTATAAAAGTAAAATAAGCGATAAATGCTTCTTTCTAAAAAGTAGCAGGCAATGTTTGTTTGGCTAGTCATGATTTACACGTAGTTCATGCAAGGGAAACGAGCGAACAACATGTTTATTATTATTATTGTGATAAACCTTAGTCATTCGTCGTAGGTGACAATTTTCTTAGTGACATTATAATATGTCCTGGGTGCCTAGTGTAAGTTTTGTTTCCTATCAGTATTCATTCGATTACGTTAACGAAAACGAAAATTAGTATGGCATTTAGCAGCGCTACCTGGCGACATACGAGAAGAGTTAAAATTTTGCCATACAAAATCTCGTTTTCGTTAACGTGATCGAATGGCGAATGCAACTCGCTCAGGCACCCTGTTAGATGGTATCACTCATACAGAGAATGCGCATTAATCGTAATACTTAGACCTTGAGGCCATTAGCAAGTAAGCTAGCCTTTAGAGGCGTTCAAGTTTTTGCTTTCGTCAACCAACTCGAACAGGTCGGAGAATCTAGTAGGGGGGAATCTAGTGTGGGGGACACGATGTCATTTTCCCTGGAAAATCTCCCAATAAAGACCTTAGCAGAGATGTCAGTTACGGTTGATATGCGATCGACTGTACGATGGCTTGCTAGAGTAGTAAAGTATACAAAAAGATTACGAAAATATAAGAGAATATGACTTTTTTGTAAATAGTAGGTACTGGTGTGTGACATAATTATTTAAAATAATGTAATAATAATTAGTAATAACATTATAATGCTTGCGTGCTAGAGAAGAACAACGGAATTATTTAATTAAGTAACATTGAAATGAAAAACATTTTTTTTGGAGGTTACATTAAAAAAATATATAGTTTTACGTTTCGAATTCACGTCACAATACGTTCAATAGGCTAATACTAACACAAGCGGCTACAAATGAGAATTATTTTTTTATTGTTTTTTTTTTAAAACTGAGTTAAGTACCTTGTTGTTTTCTAAAGTTTACACAAACACTACATTACAATAAAACACTGTATACTGATCTTCATGCGCTTATCTTACATTTTCTCCGTGTCCTTCTTGCAGTGACCAAAAACCATGAAACGAATTCAAAACTTCAGGCTGTGTTTTAGATTAAATATTAAAATGTTAAAAATAATTTTGAAAATCGGTCCACAATTGACAGAGAAATCGATGAGCATACATAAAAAAAATACGAACAGTGGAACATAGGACCTCCTCCTTTTTTGAAGTCGGTTAAAAAAACACTAGTATCCTGTCTTTTCAATCAGTTAAATTGTAGGTCTGTATTAATTTTTTACTTATACATCTTAATAAATTTAAAAAATAACAAGCCGCGTACTCTTAACTCTATAACACAAAACTACGAATGTTGCAATCACTTACAAATTTTTGACAGGATGCGAGTTGCATTCGCCATTCGATCACGTTAACGAAAACAAGAATTTGTATGGCAAAATTTTAACTTTTCTCGTATGTCGCCCAGGAGGCGCAGCTTCAATGCCATATTAATTTTCGTAAAACTCACACTAGGCACCCTGACTTCAAAATTTAAAGATTAATGATCCGACCAATTTCGATCATGGCTCCCACTTCGACTCTAGTCGGCGCGACACTGATGCGTCCGAAGATGGCTAGCATAGCTGACTAATTAAATAATGAATTTAAATATTGAAAAAACTACAAAACCCCTTACCTGTCGTTGTCGTTGTCGTTCTCCTCGTGCACAGTGTCCATGTCGGTGATAATGACGCTCGGCTTCGAGTCCGCGTCGTGCGGCGCGCGCTTTCCCGGACTCATCTAAACAAACCTGCTCATTATGGCCACAACGTCTCATCTCATTTAGCTAATGCTTTTCACTGAACAAAGAGTTTCGCGGCCATACCCGAACCAGTAGTCATGTCACGTTGCGATGACGTCATAGCGGCATAGTACTAAATACTCTTTGCATGACTAAAATGACGGTTAGCAAGCGGTTTAATATTGTTTTCTAAAGTTAACGCGAATACACGCATTGAGATAATTTATGCGGATATCACTTTGAAGCGACTTAATAAAAATCGCCAGTGGAAAGGGAAAACTGATTAAGCGCCAAAAGGGCATTGGTGGAAAATGAACATAAGTGGTTTAAACTTCAAAATTTATTTTCACCAAATTGATTTTTGGCGGATTAGTAGTTTTCCCTATACACCGATGTAAAATAAACTCAAGTAGATCCGCATAAAATGTTTAATTTTAACAGTTACCCCCTTATTCATAAAAACTATATAAGCATTATTTAGTTAATCATTGTTTTGTTTCTTTTTCTCAAATTCAAAATGATGTTTGTGTGACGTTGACAAAACAATATTTAACTAAATAATGCTTAAGTAGTTTTTATGAATAAGGGGGTAGGTTATAATTGTAAAAGTAGAGTTTATTTTTTATTAATAAACAATAGAAACACTAGAATAACAATAAAATCGAATTAATGAAGTTTAGTGGTAGTAGGTATCTGTGGAAGTTGAAACAAAATAGTACACATTACCATATTTAAAAAAACCGGCCAAGTGCGTGTCGGGCCACGCGCAATGTAGGGTTCCGCAGCCCAATGCGGACTCTGAGAAGAGGACTTTTATGAATATTTATTTAACGATGGCTCATATACTAAATGTAGATACTACCGGTGTACACACCTGACAACGTTATTTAAGTAGTTCCCAATGAGGCATTTGTACTGCGCCTAGTACATTTTATAAGATGGTCGACTGTTACTCGTAAACTTGTAAAGCAACTACCGTGAATTTTTTCACGTATCCAAAAACTACCATTTGGCTAGCAGCTAGCAGCAGCTACCATTTTGGGGGGGACACTGACTCTAACAAAATTTTCACATACCTGCAATATTTTTGAAATTGCTATCCAACGATACCCCACACTATAAGATAGACAAAAAATACATCTCCACTTCACGTGTAAGGGTAGTAACCTAAAAAAAAATATTTAAAAAAATTTTACTGCACCACTTTGTCGGCGTGATTAATATGTATATCCATGCCAAATTATAGCTTTCTAGTACTAAGAGTCTATGAGCTAGGATGGGGACAGACAGACAGACAGGCGGACGTGGCGAAACTGTAAGGATTCCTTGTTGACTACGGAACCCTAAAAAGTGATAACAAGCCACAAACCTTTATATTCTTAAAGGGGAGAGAGAGAGTAAAATTTCCTTTTGGAATATTTTCTCATTGCTCTAATCTCCGTCACGGCACTGGCGCGTTCCATGTAGGTAATTGAATTGACACGGTACATCCAAATTGCTTTTATTAAATGTTTTTTTTATTTTTAAATTATTTTCCCTACGCAAGGTCGGCGAGACCATCGTTCTCGGTTGAGGCTGGCTCACTAAGTGATAAGGTTTTGTTTACTACGTGATGCGACTATCTAGGTTGCTCGCCGCTGGTGACGTCACTTCATCCTTGATGCCTTCGGTTGTTATTTGATAGGCTTATAGCACTTGAGTGGAGAGCTATTTCTGTCACCATACTTCGATGATCATTGATAAGTATAAGATGAGACACATCAAACGAAACTTTCGATATTACGTTTATTTTTAGAAAGTTTAAGAGGTTTCAGAACGGGCCAAAATTAGTTATACAGAGTGATCTTTATTACGCGGTTTTGTGTTACACTTTTTACTAATTCTAGCTCGCATGGATGGGCTTTTTAATGATACAAAATGAAAAACTTAATTTTGAAATGACGTGACATGTTACTCGTGTAGCCCACCACGTGAGCAAAGCCGCGAACAAAAGCTAGTAAAAAATATGATATATCCAAAAAGAAATAAAATACTTTTATCTCAACATATTTTTACGGATCTGTGGGTGTGTTTATTTATTATTTTTCTTACTAGAGTAGAATGTAGTTTAAAAATATTTATAGTTTCCATGGCCTAGGTGCCTGGTAAAAGTCGGATACTTGGTAAAAAAACAATCCAAATCAACTAGGCCAGAATGGTGCGTTATTGCACGATCTCTCCATGTGCTAACTGCTAATGTTCATATGAGAAAACCTGAGTCTAGCAAAGCAGAGTAAAAAAAAAAAAAACAAATTTAAAAAGAAAAAAAAACATCTAGTATTATTTTCATAGCTTATAAATATGCTATTTTTAACCGTCCAGTCGTCACGAACCACATTTTTTAGGCAAACCCATTTTAATGTACTATCCACGAAGCGAGATTATAGAGTACCTAGGTAAGTTTGTTTGTGTTGCGTCCGCCGGCGCGGTCCGCTCTAAGGTTGTTAGGTTGTTGAATAAGTTTTTGAATTAAGAGAACTGAAAGTTTTCTCATCTCGAGATTATAGCAAAGTGTTTACCGTTCGGCTGTAGATGTGGCCGCGGCGCGACGCTAGTGATGCTCCTACTCGATATTATACTAACGGCTAATTTATTTTTTTTACTCTTTTTTTAATTGCTCCGAACTAAACATTTGGTGCGGGTAATTGTATTTGCTGTGTTTCTCGAGGTTTTAAACAAAGTATATTATCGACTTCGTTGCTTATTTTTAGTTTGTATGAGATGTATGAGAAAGTATGGGATAGGATAGCCAGTTCCCCAGTTGTTGAGGATTTCGTGTGAAATGCGCTTCAACTTTCGGCCTTATTACTTGCCATCCTAAAATTTACAATACAAAATATCTTTGGTTTTGGATGTTTTTTTTTATAAAATTTGATAAAATATTTATAAGTATACTTTTTTAAAATTCTTTAGAGGCAAGTATATGACCGCCATCTCGCCTGATGGTAAACGATGATGCGGCCTAGGATGTAGCATACTTGCCTAGATAATGCCTGTTCACCCTTGCCTTGAAAATGTCCAGGTTGTACGTTTCAGGAAACAGATCCGCAGGAAGGGAGTTCCACTCCTTAGCTGTCTGTCCTCATCAAAAATGATGACGCAAAACGCTTTGTGCGTATAGGCGGTAAGTTGACAGCATAAGGGTGTGATTTCAGTCCGCGTCTATTTCCCCGAAGATGAAAAGGAGAAGGTTTTATCAGTTCGTGTAATTCCATCGCACACTCCCCGAAGTGTATCCGATAAAATGCCGAAAGGTTGGCACCCTTGCGTCGATGTTCAAGACTCTGCAGCTTGGATTCAACGTTTAGAGTTTAGAGTCGCCAATGACCCTCTTAGCGCGCCTCTCAATAGAGTCTAAAGCGGCTAGCCGATATTTGGCAGTCCATCTCAGAGGTGGCAGCACAATTCCATACAGGATCGAACTTGTGCTTGATAAAGCTGAAGCAACTGCCCCGGTGTAAGTACTTTAAGAGATACAAGTAGATGTTAAAAATCGCTAATGAACGAGAAATGTGTTTTGAGAGGCTTTTGTACAGAGTGGGACGAAATAGACTAATTAGTAGTAGCAAGATGTATAAATAGGTATTATTTACTCAATTGGAATTAAACAATAAGTTCCCGTTTCACCGCCAAGAGATAGTCAATAGCTTTTTACCATGTTTGAAGCGTATGCCAAATACCAACTTTTGGGTAGGCTGATTTATAGCGAACATTTAAAAACTAATTGCGTGTTTTAGTTTTAGCCGTAAGTCGTGACCGGTTTTTAATTAGAGAATTAGTTAGTTGCATTTGTAAAAAAATACTTTGTCGAAACTCATTGTAACCATAAAAAAACTAAATATTTCCATGTATACCAATAATAATCGGTTTTGAGAAAGATTTGTGTGGGTGTCTGTCTGTCTGCCTGTCAAGATATAAAATATTTTCAGACATAGAAAGATTTTGTATTTCGCTCACCTACGCGTAACGGTACTGGTTTATTCGAAGACTGATACTGTCTTATTCATGTAATTTGCGAGCTATACGATATTACAGGTTTCTTTCGTTTCTTATTTCTATTTACCTACTAAAAACTGTTAACCATAATACACACACTTGTTTTAAATATATATACATATATTTTCATAATTTGTTTTTATTTCTGACCTACGGGTAAGCAAAGCACAGTGCCTTCATCTCACCTATGTTAAGTGATGTTACAAACATTGATGTTATGGTGACATATTCATATAAGATAGTGGTAGCTAACTAAACGGACTAACAAGCTCTACCACCAACCAAACCGAGTACACAAACATGTACCCTCGCTGGGCTCTTTTTATCAGCCAAGGATGCCTGGAAAAGCTTGCTTAATAGCAATAAGGCCACTTACTTTATACACTGTCTCAATTTATTTCTATACTTGCGTGTAATAAATATTTATTATTAAAAAGGCGCGCAATTATTTTATCGTGGGCACCGGTACATCCTTAAGGATAACATTCTTGGTATTTTCATAAAATCTTTGCGTGAATGTATCGCACCTGATGCCGCGATTCGCTGCACTCCAAACTTTCTGTGATTTACGTAAACAAAGAGCGCGCAAATGTTCGCCCGAACTAACTTTTAAATGCGCTTTTCGTGAGCAACTTGAATCTGTGAATAAGTGCTGTTGGGTATTTTGAGCAAAAGTGAATTTGCCACGTGTCGGTTAATTTCAATATTATCTTTAGTGAGATAGCAAACTGGATTGAGTAATGTAGGGCAAGGCACCAGCTAACTACCTACTTGAAGAAGGTCTTGCTATGCGAACATTTCTAGATAGAAGGGGTTTATACGTTAAGCGTATCTCTTTTCAGTTTCGTGGCCCGCCTCTTTTCTTAAGCGTTGTGGCCTGGCTACAGACAGGGCAGGACCCGACGTGTAAACTAAGGGCGGAGAAAGTAGATGAAACCGTTGACTTCTGAACTGCTAATATCCAAGAAAAAGTAGTACTTAATTAAAAGTTGAAGTAAAAGTTGCATATATTATTTTATGCATACGCAGATATTTACGTGGAACTCTCCTCCCGACCCCTTAAAGGGAAATATATCACTAGAGTGTCGAGGACTCTCCCTGGCCCACTCTGGGAAAGAGGCGAAGAGCCTTGCGTTACTGTAGGTAACTGCCAGGCTTCTTTAGTTCGGATGCGGGTCTTGGCAGCTGAAATGGAAGAGCGGTCTCCCGGATCGTGAAAGGTCGTGGGTTCGAGTCCCTGAGCTGAGGCGTGTTTTTTCAAGTTTCATTTTCTTTATTCATATAAATAAAGCATTATAAATTTTGAACACTTTCTTTAAAGATTATGTTGACTACTATTTTGTTTATAAAAACAATTTATCTCTATATAACTTTGAATAAGTGATAAGTAGTAGTGATATAAAGGCTATATTGAAATCAAATCATCGCTAGAATTGATACAACAATACAAAAAATGTAATTGGTTTCATCTTTCCCCCGCGTGGGATTCGCGTCGCGCTTCACGTTTTTACATTTATCATATTGTCAACGGTCGTGAATATTTAAAGCGCACAGCACTCCGCGCTCGTTAGCACCGCGCGTCGTGATCTGTCTCAATTTGCATTTGTTACGCCACAAACAATCTAATAAATGCTTAAACACATTCATGTTTCAAATGCGCACTAAATTTGCTTCCATTTTTAATGAACAACAAGTATAATTTTTATTTTATCTATAGACGATATTTGATACTATTTGAACGTTAACTGCATACAGAAGACCGTTGAATATAGTAAAGAACAAAAGGGAATCGCCAATTTCGGCCTGGTTTGAACAAGTTGCTCAGTAAAAAGTATTGTTACGAATAAATATAATGAATACGTTAATAATTATTGACGCAACACTCATCGCAGGAAAGTGTTCTGTAAAAAAAGTTGTAATAAAAAGTATTCTCGCCGATTGCATGAACAAAGCACCGCCATTTTTTGATTGCAGCCTTGGAGGCTGCTCAATTTTGGGTAACCACATGAACGCTAATACGATAACATTCGTTTTATACATGAATAATCCATTTCTGGTACTTGAATAAGAAAACGTTTTTTTTTATTACCTGGCAACCCTGACAGAATCAGCTCATAAGCCGAAAAATATATTTTGTGTATATCTTATTTAATAATAATCAACAAGGCAGAGAAGCAATTAATCAATATTGTGCAATTGCCTGGTAGGCCGAAGAACGGTAGGTTGCTGTGCTCACGTTTGACAATAATGTGGTATTTAAGCTGGGCAAGGCATGAAAATAATATTACACTACCTACCCAGTTTCTAGACAATATTTTGATTACATTTGGTTCTGAGTAAAACCATTATACGAAATACTGTTGTTTTATTTTATCCGCTAATATTACACTCCCTGACATAATAAGATACTTTTTTCTCTTAGACACCCTTAAAATTACACCTACTTATAATACTCTATACCATAAAGCTTAAATAAGTAAATATCTTTAAAGTAAAGGATAATACTTAACTTATTTTAGAAAGAGATAATAATTGTTTATGAGTTTTAGTAACAAAATCACAATATTACGCATGCTACATTTGGCATGTTTTTTACAACTTGCTGCAACTTTGTTATGTTATTTAAAATCTTTTAGGTATGAAATATTTAAATAGGCATTCATTTATTATTATAGTGAATGTCCACGCCAGGCCAAAGCACCCTAACAAACTGATCAATTCCCTTTTGGTTTCTTTTTAAATTGATATTTTATTAAAATTAATTATATAAACATTAAAACAAAACTTGTAGGTTTGATTTACGGTAGAGTTTTTGTTAATCTGTTGTTTATTAATGTTAATTTATATAATACATAGTGTTGTCATGTCCATTGTCATAGACTAATAGCTATATACTGGTATTATAAGCCATGCCATTTTGAATACTCAACGGTATATTGTAATAAACATAAAAATGTTTTTATTTAATATTATATATTTGGGTTTCGTTTTTGATAACATTTATATTTGTATATAAAATTCAAACATTATCAAAAACGATGCGACCTGTATTCTTTAAATTTTAATTTAGTTACAGTTTTGGTGTACAGTTTTAACTTAGATTTACTTATATCAATATAAGTAACTAGTGGCCCGCTCGCGACTTCGTTCGCTTGAAAACACCCGTACCCCATGATGGATCCCTATTGCAGCGCCACCTACCTTGAATCCACTTGAACACACAGAAAAAAATTCATCAAATTCGGTCCAGCCGTTTAGAAGGAGTTCAATTACAAACACACGCACAGAATATTTATATATAGAAGATAACAAAAAAACGAGCGAACCTTACAGTAGTCGCATGATGTGTAACATTTGACATCTCACCTTAGTAATAAGCAATTTTAACATTATATTCTAAAAAAATGGGTCAGGTATAATATATAATAATATATAATAACTATAAAATAAATATGGCACGTGCTTGCGCGCTTCCCCGACTTCCCGTCACAATGTTACACATACTTCCGTCACATTTCACGAAATCCCTCCCACAAATTGTATATACAAAGGTAGCGGAAAGATGTTACACATCAAAAAACAAAAAGTAGTAGAAAACTTTGCAATACTTTGACTTTGACAAACCTAACATAGGCTTTAAGATACTACTAACCGATATTTGTAATTATATTTTTGTTGATAAAAAATAAACAAATGAAAAATAATAAAAACTCACTCTCTGTTGATGCACTAAAATTTTCCAATCAACAAAATGTCACTTAGTTAACATCACCATAGTTGCGCCCTCACTGAATTTTGGGCGCTCACTTTGTCCGTCGCACACACGATAATTATACCATCAATTTGAATCCCACGACGCTCATATCACATATTAGGGAGACCCAGATGGTAAGCTTAATACATACCGCGCTCGAGCAACGCACACATTGAAGAATCTCAGGGACACAGAATCCCGGACCATCTCAAACCAGTCCGAACGCAGCTGTTGCGATATTCTGTGTCCATGAGAGGTTGTCTAAAATGTCTGTTGCTCTAGCGTGATTGTATGAAGCTTACCTTCTGCGTTTTCAATATTTTGTGCACATCGTGACATCGACATCGTGTCAGACATCGTGTCGCTGAAATCAGGAAGTTGCGACTATGTCTCGGTACAACGCTGATGGCGGCTTATAGACTCTGTATGATCTGTGGAGGTTCTTTTAATAATGCCACGAGGAAACCGTTCGCTTAACAGTTTTCACATTATTGGGAGATAAGAACAATTTAATAACTTATTTTTAAAATAGAATATTTTCATTTTTTATAATTAATTTGTAACAACAACAGCAAACAGTTGTAGCTTGCCCTGTTTATTTATATTATATTTAAAATGTTTTTGTTTTGTTTATATAATTTTAACGCAAATTTTGTTGCGATATAAATTACAAAAACAAAAAATTTCCACGAGCAGGATTTGAACCTGCACCCTTCTAACATACCGGGTCAGGTGCTCTTCCAATTGAGCTATCGTGGTTCTAACCAGCCCGCCGAAATTATTCAACACTATTTACCTTTTTACTTTGAAAGCCAAAGGCGCCAATTCAATGTCAACAACTACCGTCATTAACATCTGATCATAATATTTTTACAAATACTAAAGATCAGTTAAGAAGTAGGCAAGCTATTTATAAAATGTTTTTGTTTTGTTTATATAATTTTAACGCAAATTTTGTTGCGATATAAATTACAAAAACACAATGTTGAAAAAATTTCCACGAGCAGGATTTGAACCTGCACCCTTCTAACATACCGGGTCAGGTGCTCTTCCAATTGAGCTATCGTGGTTCTAACCAGCCCGCCGAAATTATTAAAAGTACTCGTCAAGACGGATCAAACGAGTCCAAACTCGATGGGGTTGTGTCGTTTAACACCTTAAACGCCATTTGACCGACAAGCAATTGAATTTCTATTGTGTCTGGGCCCAGGGCGGGGCGGTCAACCTGTTAACTACCGAGTTCCTACGACTACCTTCCGGTTCCAACATCAGATCAGTTTCATGTCATAATAATTTTTTATTGTCATCCGATTTACACATGCATGCAAAATTTCAGCTCGATCCGTCCACAGGAAGGGGGTCAAATTTCAATTACTAGATTTGACCCAAACAAATATATAAATAAACAGGGCAAGCTAACTAAACCGTTTATTTTCAATAAAACCGTTTAACTTAAAAAAAAATATAATTATTAAACGGTTTTATTTAGCTTGCCCTGTTTATTTGTTTGGGTCAAATCTAGTAATTGAAATTTGACCCCCTTCCTGTTGACGGATTGATCTGAAATTTGGTATACACCTTTATTTCTGATGATTTGTTTAAAACCGTTTAATGCCATAAAAACTACTTACAATTTTAAAATTTTCGCGTGGAAACGCTAGCCGCCGTGCTATTTGACTATTTTTCGAAATTAATAATGAGTTATATATAACCCATATCATTGGTGTATTGTGCCTGAATGCAAGAATAGGAGCATAAAATTGCCGGGAAAGTTGTGGATTCAAGTGCCAACTAATATAAATATGCGAAATACTAGGTTACAATTGGCAAGAAGAGATCCAAAGTCATTATCCACAAATACTAGACTGTATTTCTGTAAAGATAACTTTGATGTAAGTAATTGTTATTATAAATAACTATCGTATGACCAACAAAAGAAAACTGTTGTGCAAAAGTCAACATTTGTTATTTATTAGGTGTTTTAGCCGGAAAATGACATGGAGAACAATACAAAATATAAGATAATGGTCTCTAAATATTTATAAAATTTATAAAATACAGTTAAAAAGCTAAACGCCCACCCGACCCAGCCAGGAATAAATTTTATAAATATTTAATTTAGCAATTAGCACTTGAAAATAAAAAGTGAAATTTATAATGGTCTCTGTTAAACGGATTCGAATGAAACCAAACTGCACACAATCCAGGTTTTTTGTTGTGCATATTGTTAAACAAAAGTTGGTACAATAGGTGCTTACATTGAAGTTTTAACATTCCTCAACTCGGCAGAACAGAAATCGGGATTGCATGCAAAAATTTCGCCACCATCAAAGTATTTATTCTAGGCAGATTAGTAACTTTCTGCTTTTACAAAGCCAAGAAGGCTTTGTAAAAGCAGAAAGTTATATATGACATGATACATATGACCATGATACGATTTCAATAAAATTCTACAAACGTGATAGATAATAACTTGAAAAAAATATAAATAACACGCAGCGCAACAAAAATCTAGTTTGCTTACTTTCGAAGTGACGGCACGTTGGATTTCAATATGGAGAATAGCGTTTTATACATTTGAAGGTAGATATTTAAAGAACTAGCTGTCCCGGCGGACTTCGTATCGCTTTGACAGTTTCTATGACAACAAAACAAACAAATACCCAACATAAAATTCAAGACCTATGTAGTTAATTGTGGAACCAAATATAGAGAAAAGGTATGAGTTTCATTCCCGTGGGAATATCGGGATAAAAACTATCCTATATGTTAATCCAGGTTATAAACTATCTGTATGCTGAATTTCATCCAAATGCATCCATTCGTTGCAGCGTGAAGAAGCAACAAATATACACACATACACACAAACTTTCGCATTTATAATATTAGTGTGATTAGTGTGATATAGAATAGATTAAAAATAATACTTTTCAAATTGAAGCATAAAATTTATATTTCTTGTTTATGAATAGAAATCAACATTTATTATAATAATAATAAGATGCGTCGAATGCCTGGCTCAGACAAGGTGAGCTCTTTCCTGAGACTAAGGCATTCATGCTCGCTATCCAGGATCAAGCTACATCGCCCTCTCCTCAAACAATACATAAACCTAATGTAACTAAATTAGTAAGAAAAACAGTTATGTACTCAGATAAACTTGGTCAGGGCTTAGGGTTGCTTATTCATGCAAGCCTTAACCATCCAATGACGAATGTTTGTACTCCAGGTCTATCATTTAATGCTATAGTAAATAACATATCACAGGATTCACTGAATAGTTCCACTAATGTCATTGTATTGTGTGGTGACAGCTCACATACTAGGAAACGTGATATTATAAATAATTCACTCACTCACTCACTTTCGCACACACGACAATACTAACACACTTAACTTCCTATACTTGGCAAAAGCCCTTAGAAAAGCCCTTAGCCCATGCTCACGCATGGCTGGAAAAGATCTTAGAGTATAAAGTCAATATAACTTTGAGATCCTTTCTCGGTGGGTGTATGAGGCAGTGGACCACAGTCCTTCATCAACCGGATGGAGAAGATAGCCCCTCGGATCCGATGGACTTGGTAAGGATTGAGCGAGGCATTTTCTAGGGCAACAGTTTAAGTCCATTGTGGTTTTGCCTAGTCCTGAACCCTCTCAGCAATCTACTGAAGGATTCAGGGCTGGGCTACCGCCTTCAACGTGATAGAGAAATCATTTCTCATCTGTTATTCATGGATGACCTGAAATTATTTGCACCGAAACGCCCTGACCTGGTAAAGCTACTGAAAATCACAGAAGATTTCAGTAGTTCTATTAGGATGGAGTTCGATGTAGACTAATGTGCGGTTATGCATGTATATCGGGGGAAAGTTGTAAATTCAACAAATTTACAACTTTCTGAGACAAAGGCTCTCAGGTCTCTCTCGGAGGTGGAAACTTACAAATATCTTGGTATGTCACAGTCTCTGAGTATTGCGGATGGGGACATAAAGCAGGCGGTAAAGGAGCGCTTCTTCTGTCGTCTGACAAAAGTACTTAAAATCCTTTTGTTGGGGGACAATAAGGTGCGCGCCTTCAACGCTTGGGTGATGCCCCCGCTCACTCCTTTGGTATACTAAGATGGACTCAGACTGAGTTAGATGCTCTGGATAGGAGAGTCCGTCAACAGCTCACAACGCATCGCATGCTTCACCCACGCTCATCTGCTATGACACTGTACATCCCGCGTAAGTGTGGAGGTTGTGGCTTTATAAGCGCCAATACTCTCCATAACCGTGAGGTGTGCAGTCTTAGGGATAAATTCATTAACAATGAATATGGGATGCACCGCGACGTTGTAGCAGTAGATAGGAGCCTCACGCCGCTATCCTTGGCAAACGAGAACTTGGCAACGGTGCTGAGCACTGAAGACCGCAGGAATATATGGAAGAGTAAGGAGCTCCACGGGCGGTACTACCGGGCCTTAACAGGGCCCGATGTGGATCTGCTCGCGTCGGTAAACTGGCTACGATTTGGAGACTTCTTTGGGGAAACCGAGGGGTTTGTCTGTGCAATTGCAGACGAAGTCATGATGACTTGGAGCTGCTACTGCGTTTTGAATGCGTTCTTTCTAGGACTTTCACAATATCGGGTCTCCGGAGCACAATTAAAATGTATCTCCTCCGTACTTCAGAGGATACGAAACGAAACCCATCAACCGCATTGAGCCTGACTTGATTTCCCCATAAGTTGCCCTGTAGTAGGAAGTTTGAAGACTGGAGATATTGATGATGGAAGTAAGTATAAAACTAGCTTTCATTTGCATGAACGTTTAAGACCTTTCAATAATAAATAACGTATGTACCTGTCTACGAGGCGGGGTCCCTTTTGGTCTCACACATTTTATGAAAAATAATGAATAATTATCGGATATATATCTTGAGGGACGGTACGGTCGACATCTGTCGGGTATGCCGCCGTCCCGGTGAGTCACTCAGGCATGTTATCTCCGGTTGTTCTCATCTGGTTAACGGTGAGTACTTGCACAGACATAACCTCGTAGCCAGGATTATCCATCAGCAACTTGCTCTTCGATATGGTCTTGTAGAATCTGAGGTGCCTGATATTGTGTTGACAGATTGACTGCTCATCGATCGCTAGTCGTATCTGCAAACGGACTTATAGCGAAGAGTCTCGACCAACATCTTATAAGGCTTTCGCTGGATGGCTGGATCAAGGGTCAGATACAGAAGGCAACACTTCTGGACACGGCACGCATTGTCAGGAGATTTCTTTCTCTGCAGCCTTAATCGCCGGTAGCTTGAGTCCTGCTCCGCTGCTGGCGGCGTTCTAGGTTTAGGTTTTTGTAAAAGTTGTATTTTTGTATGATATTTTGTTATATTTTACTTTTTATTTAAATTTTATAAAAACCCTAAATCTAAGATTTAAAATAAATAAAGAGTATAATAATAAGTCTATTTATTTGCCAAAAAAAACATAGACAAAAAGTAAATATTTACGTTTTGTTTTTTAAGTGCTTGCTGCAGTGAAGCTAAATTAAATATTTATAAAATTTATAAAATACAGTGAAAAAGTGCAGCCGCCCGGATTGCGGAAGACCCAGGTTCGATTCCTGGCTGGGTCGGGTGGGCTTTTAATTTTTTCACTGTATTTTATAAATTTTATAAATAGACAAAAAGGTCTATGGCTCAGTGTTTGCAAGAGTCCCACAAACCCTGTTATTCTGCTATAGCCGTGCAAAATACCCTATTCAATACATTCGGTTACATTGTAAATCCAAGATGGCTGCCGCTACATAATGGCGGGTTACATATTTTATTACTACTACCTCAATATGGGTATCAAATGAAAGGGCTTGATTAGTATAATAGTTCTTTATGAAAATAAAATGAAAAATTAAAAACTAAAAACAATTAACAGTATTTTTTATAAAATTAAACGGTTTTATTGAAAATTTTAGTAAAAGCTATAAAATAATTCGGTAGGTCCTAGGTACAGGTACAGGTAAAAATAAAATCGTAGGGCGTGTGAAATTTCTATCAATTCAACCGATATGCTTAAAAAAATGCAATTTACATATTTACGCAGGTTACGTGAGCCCAACGATTTTATTTTTTACCTGTACCTGTAGACCTGTACCTAGGATCTACCGAATTATTTTTTAGCTTTTAGTACAATTTTCAGTAAAACCATTTAAGTAAAAAAATTTTTTTTTAAATTTAAAAAAAAAATGTTATTCATATAGATAAAAATGTAAGATGTGCTAAATTAGGTAACATTTTTTTTTAATTGGCGGTTTTGTGAGATGCATAACAGCGCCGTTTCATTCATTATCTGTCTAGTGATTCGTTTCTGCCCTGAGTGCCTAGTACCAATTTCTTAATCATTTTACGAAATCGTCACATTATAGAATTTGTCCATACAAAAAAACTACTCAACTCGTTTGTCACCAGGAGGTGCTGGCTGCTATGCTGGTGACAAACTAGTTGAGTTGCAATTCTGCTATGCAAAGGACCATGCGCCAAACAACAGATTTCAAATGTATCTCATTCAAAACATCATACCTAGTGAGATGATATTTTTTTACTATGGCGATATCTCTCAAAAGCGCGGGATTTCCGGGAAAACCGTATGTGTACTTTGTACTAGCTAGGGCGTTACACTGATTTTAATAAACCGCGGAGATGAGTATTGTTATGTATGAAGTTTATATAAATAAATAAATAATTATTTTTGTAGTGAAGTAGAAAAAAATAATATTTATTTTTAAGACAAATCTTTGATTGGTCATCGTCCGTTATTTTTCGTTAACGTGACCGAATGGTAAACAAAATTCGTACTCGGCATTCAGAATCCGATGGCGACCATCTTAATTATTTCTGCCGCCAAGCAGCATTGTTTTGCATAGTTGTGTTCCGGTTTGAGGGGTAGGTACAGACACGAGCAATAACATGTAAACACTTTTGTCTCTTATTTCATTAAATTAAGAATTACATTGTTTACATGTTAATACTCGTGACTGTACAACATCCAATGAAATAACAGCGCAAATAGGCAAAAGAAGTTAGGAACCGAAGATTCAGGGTTGATTCACGTGCTGCGGAGACCGCTTTCGATCAGGCAGGCCATATGCTCGTTATCTGGGTCAGTAACATTAAAAACAAATATATATCTAAGCACTATCTATCACTATCATAGTATGTTCCCACTGCTGGGGCACTAGACCTGTTGATGGAAATACCACAGGGAGAACGGACCATAAACCACCACGCGGGCCCAGTGCGCATTGGTGGTGAACTACTGCTAATGCAGCCCGGACCAACGGCTTTACGTACTTCCGGAGCATGTTAAACACCTTTAATTTAACTATTATTTAACAATCGACTTAAATGAAACAACAAGAAAATCTACCAGTCTCCGTACAAGTAGAAATACTTGTGCCCGCGCCTCTGTTTGCGTGGAATTTTGCTTCTGCATTGTCTAGCTAGTTTATGGTCGCACTTACTCAGTATATTATAACTATGCTAATAGGCAGTTTCCTCTTTCGAAGAGGCCTCCATGCCGCATCCCGTGTGGAGGTTATTAGTTTACCAGCCAGGGCCGGAGCGTGTGTGTGTGTGCAAAAATGCATTATTATTGAATTTCCTGGCGAGCTCGCTGACATTTCACGCTTAATTGCTGACTGGTACAAAAAGGGAGTTATTGTATTTCAATAATAATTTTTTTATCAATACATAAAAGTGAAATCTGGTTACGGAAAATGTGATAGTAGAGCTTTTAGTTCGAGTTTAATTTTAGCGTACACTGTGTCGTCAGCCTGTTAACATTGTTTCCTCTATTCTATCTCATTAATAGAGCACATGGAGGGTTGTTCTCGGACACGGACTTGCTGCAGTGCGTGACCACAACGGTATTTGTATACTCATCATATTGTCCGCGTCATACAGTGTAAATTTTAAGCCACATCAGTATAAAAAAAAATTTCGCTCGTCAGATTCGATGTGACTAATCAAATCTTGCGCTATTACTAAAACTTATCGCAATACGGGAATGGAGTTGGCTTTGGCATCGGTAACACCTGCGATCCGTCAAAGAGTTTCACAAACATCCCAGGTTTTTCAGAGTCGGTGCGTCGATCGTCGGGCGTCGCTCAAAGCTCTTTGCTGTCCACCGCAGTGTTTGTGCGTCCTTGTAGCCGGCTGCTGCACCGGCCTGATTGAAAACACTGCCCCCGGCCTTTTGATAGGTTACACCTTTGTGGGAGCTTGCCGTTACATAATTGTAATGGATAATTGAACAAATGTTTAAGTTGGTCATTACTTATCATGGTTACTGCTTTTTCTGGTTATAATTAGTTAGTAAGATATGTTTTAAAAATTAATAGATGTCACCTCATTTGATTGAAAACACGATGTCCGGCCTTTTGATGTGACACATTTGTGGGAGCCAGCTATTACATAACTGTAATGGATAAATGAACAAATGTTTGAGTTGCTTATTCCTTATTCATGGTTACTGGTCTTTATGGTCACTCTTTTCAAATTAATAAGTACTGAGACTCATCTATTAGGTTGCTCCTACCAATTAAACATCAATTAATTAAAAATATCTAAGTCTTAGAGAGGTCTATGCCCAGCGTGAGCCATATTTCGTCCCAAAGTGACGTTCAAAGAGAACATAAAAGGCATAGGGTTGTGGCACCAGTTCTCGACAGGAACCGGCGACCGACATTTTATTCCTTTTATCAATAAATCAGCATCTGATTTTAGTCTCCAGCAACAATTAAATACAGCAGGTGGTCAACCGGCTTCCTTGCTGTCGTTCCGTAAATTTTTAATCTAGGCTTAAAGTGTTGAACGCTGGGCCACTACCATTTGTTTTTATGTTCCCTTTGACCATCTCAAAAAAAACTAATGGGTTACTTAGATAAAAAAAATGGAAACGACTCGTTATCTCAGAATAGATTGTTAATTGGTGTTATACTAACACCCGTTTGCACTAAACTTATGAATCTCCTAAGTCTTGGAGTAACTACTACCCGGTCAAGTTATCTTGTCTTATCTTATCTTAGTGGGGCCTGCCGAGGTTTCCCTCTTGCAGTAACACTTCGACCCATCGGGATCTTTTGTGCAACCCCATCCTTTCACTCTTCTTCCTCTGTAAAGATAGATGCCATAAGTTTGGCAACGTCCTTAAGGGCGAAGAGCCTGAAGTCCTCCGGTTTCGGATAGGCCGACCCCAGGAGTCCTATTCTTTTCCTAGCCAGAGAGTCGCAGTCACACAGCAGGTGCTGCATTGACTCCGTTTCCTTTCCACACGCCCTACACAAACTATTTGTTGAAAGGTGCATTCTGTGAAGCATTTGTTTTGTGGCATAGTGCCCTGCCAAGGCACCGATGGTTAGTCGGGCCTGCCGTCTACCGCCTCCGCATATGAACTTACTCCGTCCTAAGGCGTTTTCGCCAAGGAAGGATTTGGAATGTTTCATACCCGGCTGCTCTTTCCATTCGATGCCGTGCCTATTTTCGATGTAATCTTTTAAGGCCTTGTTAATGGTACTTGGTGCAAGTGCCACGAACAGCTCAGGACCAAGGAGCTGGGTCTCCGAGCCCTCCCTGGCAAGTGCATCCGCCATCTCGTTGCCGTAGATTCCCATATGGCCTGGGACCCAGATCAATCGCA
This sequence comes from Eudonia truncicolella, assembly GCA_949315975.1. NCBI lineage: Eukaryota > Metazoa > Arthropoda > Insecta > Lepidoptera > Crambidae > Eudonia > Eudonia truncicolella. Next base: position 12,469,783 of record OX438829.1, on the reverse strand, counting down.
CCTTGTTATGTCCACCTAGCTTGTTTAGAGCTTTTGTGGTTTCTAGAACAAGGCCAGAGTCGATTCGGGGCGATACGAGTGACTTAAGCGCGGCCTGGCTGTCACTCAGGATGAATATATTTCGCTTTTTCATAGCTAACTCTATTTTCTGCTTTGCGCATAGGAGATTCGCGAAAGTTTCTGCTTGGTCAAGTTAACTCGGTTGGCTCAAAAACGTTGCTTACACTCAGGTGCCGAGTTACTTGACCAGGGGGCCTACAGCCTAACTCTATCGCTATAAAAGCAATATCGAAAGCTATAGCCTATAGCTTTCGATATTGCTTTTATACCGCTTTCGAAATGACAAGATGACGCCATAAACTATAGAGCGCGATAGCGATAGCAATGGCGATAGTGTTAGGCGGTCGGGGGGCGGGTAATAGTAAGGCAAAGACTTGGCGATTTATAAGTTTAGTGCAAACGGGTGTTACAGTAATATTATAAAATTCTAATATTTAAGAATTAATAGGGAGCATTAAAACTCATTATCATGAATCTTTTGCCTCTAACAATTACTTATATATTTTAATCAGGTTTAGTGCTATTGGGAGTTTTGGTTCAAACATGGTCCAAACCAAACTTACAAGCTTACTTTTCAATATTATAGAAAATGTGTGTGTTTCATAATATATGGGAATTTATTTTGAATCCACTGAATGGCCACCGATTTTAGTTGGCCTACCTATATTATAAACTTACTAGCATAGCGGGGGCTTATTGGAGGCGCGATAGTTCACGTTACGTTATTAGCGAGCTCGATTTCCGGGAATAAAGTTGCATGGATGTTGCTCGAGCGGTTCATTAACGGTGTTGCATCGTTGGTATACAGGTGTAACTCACACAGCCACAGACAGAGATTAATCCTAACATGATATATAGTAAAATTGCGCGTAATAATTACGATTTATGCGGACAATAGAGCAATCCATTTAAAATATCACCAACACAATGCACGCTTAATGGCGTAAATGTCGTAATTATAACGACATTAATGAATTAATTAAGATCCCCCTTTCTGCGGGTATACGAGCCAGAGATTTTCGTAAATATTTTCTAATGCTACGACACAAAGGGAGGCTCGCTGATGCCGCGTGAAATTATGCCCCGTAAAATGAAGTTGGACTTTTTTTAGTCTCCTTTGACGATCAAAGTTGGCGGAGTTAATTCAATTTATTGTGTCTCTTAAAACGAGACTGGGGCGTAACGTTATTTATGGGGTTTACCTACGGCCTGTTGACATGCCCCAAAGAGCGAGTGCAGGAGCGCACCGGCGCGCCTAAGTGATTCGATACACGTTCAATATGTTTCATTAGGGAGGCCCGTGCTCGCTTATTCAATCATATCGGAGCAGAGTACGCGCGCGCGCACCCGGCGCTGCCTACCGAGCCGAGCGCTTTACTCAATTCTTGCATAATCAGTTTTTCTGACTCAATAATGGATACATTCAATTTATGGGCTCACGAATATTTGCGCAGAGGTCTTTTTTTGCTTACAATACATTTACTTATCTCAGTAAATGGTACAGAATGCGACTGCCACAATGTTGGCCAATAAGAATTTGTTGTGACGGTTTTTTGATAACATGCAAACACATTGCAAGCGGTCGAATAACTAGAAATGTTGCCAAGGCGCTAATGCATATGTGTGTGTCAGATGTCAACTTTAGAAAAATCTACAAAGCATTTTTATTATCTCTCACAAATTAACAGTTAGTCATCTTTACCGAGTTAGAAATAATAATTCTCAAAATGAAATAATCTGTTTTCTGCAGTAAGTTCTTTAGGTAAATTATTTGTTTCAGGTCAGAAGCAGTTTCCAATCCGTTCCAATTACCAGGCAGCAAACATATAATTCAATATTGTGCATTGCAGCAAGGATGTAGTATAATTTTTCCTTCCTCCGGCGCGAACGCAACGATTCCGAGGAGGAACCGCTCCTCCTGAACGTTGTCTGCGTCCTCAGCGCCAGGAAATAGTAATTACCGCCTAATCTTGCCCGGAGCGCAGGGCGGCCCGATGTCCGGATATGAACTTCCGTTATGAACAATTTAGCGCGCGAAATTGGACGACGGCACGCTCTGCATTCAGTCTGTCGCAGGTGAATCGGCAGCACGCGTTCACTCGCTACTCCCCGCCCATTCACCGGCCTGGCCTGCGAGCCACTTTGCTAAATACGAATCCACCATTTTACATGGCACCGGCGATCTACACGAAATTGCATTTTTATTCAATTTAAAAAGTTAAGTGTGGAAAATTGTCTGCTCTCTCTAAATCATTCTGTCAGCTTAGTTGGAGGCTTGGAGTCAGGTTTTTCTAGGACAGAGTTATCAAAGATTATCTGAACTGTACAAAGTATAACGTTTTGAACTTTATTTTAGCAAAATTTAAGTAAACTTTTATAAAGCTGTATGACCGGAAAGACGACCGCCGATGCGATATCTCTTCCATGGTTTTGAATTGGATGATAGGATGAGGAAAGGCTAAGGTACAGAATAGGCTTCCTATGAAGCCTTTTCTTATGAAGTCGATGAAAAAAAAATTTGCCAAAATTCGGGATCATTAGTCCCGCAGACATTTTTTTCTCTCTTTATTTTGTTTAGAAGCCTTGGTCTAATAAATTGACTACGTCAGCTCCATCTTATACTAATCTTAAATGCTACTACAACTTAAGACTATTAAGAACAAATTTGTAAATTAGTTTTGCGGATGCCGATGCTGGTTCAGCTAATATCTTATAACATTACACCTCTCAGGTGACGATTTCGACCGTATTCCACCAACAAGGGCTGAACATCCTCTGACACTCCGCATACCGCACAATTAAGGAAATCTGTTAATTTCATTAAATGTTTAAACTTATTTAGTGGAATGTGACCAGATCGCACCTTATGCGTGCAACAATATGTTGTCTACTTAGGTTAGTGTTGGCAGACCATGGTCACATCACTCAATGATCGCTCGCTTAGTGCGATTAAAATGTATGTAATAGTTTACATAACTCAAAATTGCGTAAGATTTTAAAAATCGCTATTCATTTTAAACTACGTAATTTTTAAACAACATTAAAATTTTATATATATTGCTTTTGTATTTTATGAACTTAATTGGCTCCACGCAAGTGGCTTTGATGAAAAGGAAGTCACCTGATATAGTGCTATTTGCTCGCTATCATTCAGTTACTATCTCTATGTCTCTGGCCTCCGTATACGGAAGTGCATAATTGAATGACCATAACACAGTTTCGAGCAGCCTATCAGTGTTTAAAATCAGGTTAGTTGGAAAATTAACTTCTGGCATTTAAGCATTTTATAATGTCACGAGAGATATCGGTGCGCTAAAGCCTTGATACGTGCTATCATAATTAATTTGAAAATATAGTGCATGTAAACTTTCGCATAAAGTTTTCCTTGACTATGTTTCTTTTATAAGCTTAACTTATTTGGTATGATTTAAAAAGATGGAATAAGATTAGTTGTTTCAAATACCATTGTATTTTGAGACAAGTTTAAAAAAAATCAGTTGTAAGAAACTTTTGAAAAGCATAATTAACTCGTTGACTGCCGCAAAACCAGACACAATAGAAAATTTATTGTTTGTCGGTCACCGGTGACCACCACGGCGATTAAAGACTTAATCAATACACGTACAAAATTTTTGATTGTATTTTCCGACAATGTGACATTAAAAATAATAATTGAATAATAAAAACGTATTTAAAATACAGCAGAATTTCCAAAAAGCACATTTTGAGCCCACAATCAGTTATCATTAATTCGAATTTAATTTACTATTTTCAAACAAAAACTTATTTTCAGGCCTCTTTTTTGATAAATATTAAAATAAACCACTAAGTGTCCAAAAAAAAATACAGTTTTCTATTCTCTGTTTGTTTGTACCATAAAGTTATTATAGTCTGTACTTATATGGAGGATAAGATCATAAAGTAATATGACAAAACAATAACTTATTACTTTGTTTAAAAATAGGTAGGTATTATTAGAACTCTTGTTTGTCTCACACTAGCGAGGTAAGGTTTATTTTATATTTATTTAAATCAAAACTGAACTTACGTCCTAAAATCTAAAAAAGGTGCTTTGTCGTCTATTGTCGGCTTTGGTCGTCCTTCTTTAAGTACTTTTAAATTAATTGTGGCATTGATCACAGCTCCTGGGATCAATGTAACCATTTGCCATTCGTATTTCAGTTAAAATAAATAGTTCTTGAGTGATGGAGGATTTCAGGTCTAGTGCACGTCCTTTGGCGCTTCTCCTTCCAATCAGGTTAATAAACTTTCATGTGGAATGAAAATATAATAATGAGCGTTAATTTTTACTACGAAAACGTAGTTTTAATTCCAAATTCCATGCCAGTTTGAAAGGCCGTTTCTGATTAAGCCGCTGGTCCTGGTTGTTGTTTTGAAAGAGTAGTCGTTTAAGGCGCTGACAAAGTCAAATTCAAAGTCAATATCATTTTTTTTAAATAAACTTAAAAATGAGTACTTTTGAATCATTCAAACATTTTTTATCTATCACCCATTCAGGGGATCTATTTTTGAATCGCACGTATGACATTGTGTTGTCGCATGCGACTTAAGTCACACTCGTCTTCCAAGTCGCATGACGCAGATTTTCCATATTTTTGAATCGTTCGTTTCCGGTGATGCCAACATAATACGAAATGTTGAATGTTATCCGTTCCACGCAGAATAGAAAACCGGTAACAACCGCAATGAAAACGGAACGTAATGTTTTTTACTTATTTATTTTCAAGTGCTAATTGCTGCACTAAAGCTAAATTAAATATTCATAAAATTTTATAAAATACAGAACCGCAAGCCCGGATTGCGGAAGACCCAGGTTCGATTCCTGGCTGGGTCGGGTGGGCGTTTAATTTTTTCACTGTATTTTATAAAATTTTATGTAATGTTTTTTTTAATAGAAAATACTATCAATGACACTATCAAACGAGTGACATGATATTGACACAACGCATTGATTTTGACGGTTATTCTCTCAGAACAATAACTAAAGCTATGAGTTTCACCCGGGTTCCCGTAATATCAGCAAACTCATTGAAAAGAAACAATTTTATTGAATTTTAATAATCAAAGAAACAATACTTGCATAATACTAGTCTTTACATTTAACTTAAGAATTAAAAACCAAATTAATTAATGAAATTAAACTTTAATAAAATCTTAGTGATATTTAGTATGTATACAGAAAAAGGTTAATTCCTCATTGAAAAAACAATACGAAATCAATTTTAGCAATTATACAGAATTTATTATCAGAAAAATATGATTTCGTAAATAGTAACATTACTTTCAAAATTTGATTTTTTATAATCAAGTTCTGTATATGTCTGAGTATATTGTCATCTGTGCCAAGCGTTTCTGCAAAAAAATATTTCACATTATAATAAATGTACAATAGGTTCAACATATATATCAAAAGCTTTTTATTAATTAAATTACTAACCGGACGTCAGTGCGAAATGGTTTGGCAAGATAAAAATATATGTCGGTATGATATCCTGAAATTGCATTATTTCTTTATTTTTCTGTACGACATGTTTCTATTCTTGAATCTGCAGACCTGAGCTAGGTTTCCCTTACAGGCATATTAGCACTTCCTGTAATGCTGTAAAATCAAGTTTTGACGGTTCACCGTTTAAATTAGGTTTCTTTGTAATTAATTGCTAACATGACATACATGCGGATCGTGCTCGGTGGCGTGCACTTAGAGAGGCCTATGTCCAGCAGTGGACTAGTATAGGCTGATGATGATGATGATGATGATGATGATGATGATGATGATGATGATGATGATGACATACATGAATTGAATGAATTAATACATAAAATGTTTTTGTTTTGTTTATATAATTTTAACGCAAATTTTGTTGCGAAACAAATTACAAAAACACAAATGTTGAAAAAAATCCTGCTTGTGGAATTTTTTTCAACATTTGTGTTTTTGAATTAATACATTTCATCAGATCCATCCATAATAAATAATTTAGGAACCGCAATTTCTCTAAGTCGCCTCAATTTCACATTTCCCTTACATGCAAATAAATCCATAGTAAAATGCTTAGAACAAAATATCCTTTTTGAAGTCTAATACGATTTATCCAGTATTATTTTTCCATTCGTTTTTAGCATGGACATTATTGCATGGTCTTTAGGAAATCTGTAGAATTAAATATATCGATAAATCGATTTAGAAAAGTGCGCACATTGTGCACGTCACTATACATGATAAAGGGTTACCTATTGAAACACATAACGAATTTAAGAATAAACTGAAAATGCATAATTTTCATGGCCATAATCGTCACTTGCTATAAGTCTTTATAGCATAACTTCATAACGCATATCATCATATGGCCGAAATCTGTAAAGCATAATCATGGAAAGGCATAATTGCAATAATCATAATTAACAAAAGGCATAATTTAAATTTGCCATAACTATTAAAAGGCATAATATTCAAAAGGCATACATTTGATAAGCATAAACTGACAAAATCCATATATGCGGCATGCAAGCAGCATAGCAGCATGCAAGCAAGCATGAAGCATGCAAGCAAGCAACCAGCAGGCAATCAAGCTAGCAGCATGCAAGCAAGCATGAACCATGTAAGCAAGCATGTAACATGCAGCAGACATGGTTTCTGTCATGGCTCCGGCGCTGCGGGGCTCCGGCGGTCCCACGCGAGCTTATCGTCGCAGATGGTTTTCGCTCTCCACCTGCGCCTCAGCTCGCAGGCCGCCTCGCCCCTACGCGCCTACGCGCTTCTAAATTACACTCTAGGGGTAGGACAGACACGACTACGTGGAGTCGGATTTGCAGCGATTCGTTTCTGTTATTGACTTTTGTAGCACAACATTACTAAAAACACAACGTCACTGGGTGCGGTGCCGTCAAAATTAGCGATCACCATCTACGCTTTGCTACGTATCTACGAGCTGCGCTACGACCGGCTACGACTATTTGGATCTGCTACTGCTTATCTCTCCGCCCACAAGCTACGTCTCTGCGTGCATAGAATAATTTTGTGGGAAAGAAAGAAAGCGGTGTTCTGCGACGTTGAAAGACAAATTTGGCAATAATGACAACAAAGTGTAATGGATGTAGTAAGTCTATAATGGATTTACAATACATGGAATGTGGAAACTGTAAAGAACTATATCACATTATGTCTTGGTATGAATAATGATATATTTGTGCAACTAACACCGGAATATAAGATCCAATGGAGGTGCCCCTCATGCATTAGTGCCAAACCGAAAGCCGGGAACATTCACACCCCTGTGCGAAGTCCTACAACGTTCTTGAATAGTACGTACACGTCCGGTGGTGATGATGGTGACCAATCATATAATTTTGATAACGTGACTATCAGAAGCAGTGCGCGCCAGGGATACACGGTTGTGCAGAGTGTAGCTGGTAAACTTGATACAACTAGTGAATTCCACACAGTTATCTGTGGATGGAATTGTGTTAAAAGTAAACAGCCAAGTCGTCAGAAAGTGAATGGGTATAAGCATAACGATAAGGTAGTGACAGATAAAGAAGCAGCAAAAGCATTTGCAGAATACTTCAGTTCGGTTTTCTCAGTGGACACACCTAATCTTGATTTTAGTAATGCAGAACAGTGCGGTGCCTCTGGTTATTCATCTTGTAGAGTGGCAATAGATACTGACAGATATCGAAGCTGCTGTGAGGAAGCTGAAGGCACGTTCTTCCGCTGGTCCTGATGCTATACCGCCTTCTTTGGCAAAGATTGTGTGTCTGTTCTCGCAGTGCCTCTTTTATTTATATATAACTTAATTTATTATTAGCTTTATTAAGCCAAGTATCCAACCACATGGAAAATATGTAGGGTTACATCGGTACCAAAGTCTCCTGGAACAGATGTTCAGCAAATTAGACCCATTGCCATATTGTGCGTATTTAGGAAAGTGTTGGAATCAGTGTTGGAGAAGAATATCAGGCAGCAGACACAGCCCTGGCTTGATGACTCGCAGCATGGAGTTCCTTCAAAACGATCCACTGTGACTAACAACATTAACTTTGTTGATTATGTACATCGAGCGTTGGACAATTGGAAGCAAATCCATGTAGCCTATTTCGACTTCAAAAAGGCATTTGATTTAGTTAACAACGATATTCTGCTCCAAAAATGTTCATCCTTTGGTTTTACTCCAAAACTTCTTAAGCTTTTTGCCAGCTATTTAAGTAAAAGACAGCAATTTATTCAAGCAGGATATCGCTGTGACTTTTATTACACCCGTTCTGGTGTGAGCCAGGGTAGTACTTTGGGTCCCACTCTATTTTTAATTATGGTCAATGATCTGCCTCAAGTAATAAGCACTGCAAGGTGTCTATTATTTGCAGATTATCTGAAACTTTATCATGCTGTCGGCGATTCTTTTGACGCGGAGCTCTTACAGCGTGATATTAATTTAGTAGCAAATTGGGCCAATGAGAATCAGTTGCAGTTTAATGAATTAAAATGTAGGGTTGTCATTTTCAGTAGAAAGAGGGCCACTTTGCATTGCACATATACGCTGAATGGCACTAACCTACAGGAGGACGAAACAATACATGACTTAGGCCTCATTATGGACTCTCGCCTTGATTTTAGGAAGCATATTGACAAAATGTGTAAAAGTGCGAATAAAACACTGGGATACAACGCAATAGTCTGGGATACATATGAGCGTATGATTATTATTATTGATTATTGCTATATGATTGAAAAACTACAGAGGAAGTTTCTACGATTCATGTATAGGCGAATGTATGGCTATTAGCCATACCTATATCCTTCTCTGTTCGTTTCGGGTATGACGGGGCAGGATACACTCGCTCTACGGAGGAAGCTGGCACTAGCACTACACTACCATACGATCTTACAAGGTAAAATCGATGGCATGGAAGTGATAACAAATTTTAAATTAATCGTCCCAAAGAGCTACATGAGCGGTGGGGCCTCGCCGGCGCGCGCGCATGTTTGCCGATCTGGAGGGAGTCCGAACGCGTCGTGGATGTAATGGCCCGACAACAAGGGCCATTAACTTGTTTAATACCATACATCAGCAGATCCCGGAGGCCGATGTACTTATGCAAAAGTCTTACGTTTTATGTGAGTACATAAAGTATTTATTTAAGTAGGTAGTTGAAACCTTTTTGTAATTGTGTCTTTTTGTTATTTTATATTATTATACTTAACTGAACAGTGTACGTTTTAGTAAGCAATACTGTAAGTGTACTGTATAATTGAATTAAATAAATAAATAAAAAGAAATTTTTTTTTTTATCAATGTGTCCTATAAATAATATTTTATCAGATCAAAGGGATTTATACAAAACAACTATTTAAACTATCATGGTCACCTCACTTGCATTAGTGTAATTACTAACGGGATTCTACCATGTTTTTTTAAGTGTTTTTTATAAGTGATATTTCGGCACAATTGCATAATATAATATAATGGCTGTACAAGTACAAGTGGCATAACGCTATAGACATGAATTCACAAACAAATTAATGGAAAGTTTATAAGGGATTGATATAAGCCAACGATACTTACTGCCGCACTCATAGACGTCAATTATCATTAATGATTACTTAGCACATAAAATTGTCTATTGTAAAATAGTCTAGCAGTGACGTTATAAGCACATTTTCGACTGAACATCTGAATATCTGCAATGTTGGTAGAGTTGTTCGTTTTCACTGTAAGAGTTCCGCAGTGGTTTATTTAGGATATCTATATTGTCACTTACCATCAAGTGAGATAAGTAGGTATTTATACATAACTAATCATTTAAGTTTGAGGCAAATAAAGAATTTATTATAATTATTATTTATTATTATTATTCTCTTTATTAAATATACATCTTAAGATTTTTTTTTTACAATATTTTATATAAAAACATATTTACAATATAAAATATTATAAAAAACTTAACATACATATGTTGCCACCGGCAGCGGGGATAGACCCTAGCTATCGTTGGTTAGGGCTGCAGAGTGAGGAACCTCCTGACAATACGTGCCGTGTCAAGGAGTACTGCCTTTTGCATCTGATCCTTGACCCAACCTTTCAGCGAGAGCCTCTCTAGGGGTTGATCGAGGCTCTTGGCTAAAAGACCGTTTGCCGAAACGACTATTGGTACAATAATGGTTGAATCCACATCCCACATGACGGTAACCTCGTGAGCCAAGTCAAGGTACTTACTGAGCTTGTCCTTCTCGGCTTTCAAGAGGTTCTTATCATGAGGTATGGCGATATCAACCAGTATTGCCCGGCGCAGAGATCAGTCGACCACCACGATATCAGGCTTATTGGCGACAATAGTCCTGTCCGTAATGATATATTAATGGTACAAGCAAAAATTATAGAAACAAACATAAACTTAAATTGGTCAATTGTTACTTAATTTTTTATGGTGTTGCGTGTGTAATTAATGTATTATCTTCCTATCTATTTACTTATATTTTTGGACAAAGATTATTTAAGAACTTTCACAGTTATCTTTGAATTATCTTAATAGCTATTAAATATATGTATTGCTCTCGTTTGAAGATCGTATCTAGCACTTCAATCATAGACGCGTATTTGCTCGTAATTTGTAAATATTCTTATTATTCAGACATTAGAACTAACTAACACCCCTCAAGCGTTGGCAGCCATTTTGTGAAAAACGCGCTTCTGTCAAGGTATTTACGATAAAATGGCCGCCGTGTCGCCGCGCGTCATTGTAATGACTATATCTTAAGGAGTTATGTATGGAGACTATATATATAAAACTTATGTCGTACAAAATCTAAAAACTAAAAACGCTAAAAACTTATCTATGAAAAAAACATAGTTTTACCTTGTACTAGATTAGTAATTCGAAGGTGAAAGTAGGATGAGTGATTTTTTTCCAGTGTATTGTACAAAAAATGTGATATTTAAAATTAAAGCCATTAATTAAAAAAAAATATATTTACTACCACATACCACAGAGTACATATCATGTACTCATACACTACTCTACACCATTCATGATTATATAACAACACATAACACAAAACTTTAAAACACGCATGTGTTAAGCGATTAAGTCTTTAATCGCCGTGGTGGTCACCGGTGACCGACAAACAATAAATTTTTTATTGTGTCTGGTTTTGCGGCAGTCAACGTGTTAACGGTAAAAATGTCGCGTGTCGCCGCGCGTCATTGAAATGATTATATCTTAAGAATTATGTATGGAGACTATATATATATAAAACTTATGTCGTAAGAATCGTTATTAGCTAAGCTAAAAACTTATCTATAATTATGTACAGTTTCACCTTGCACTAGATTAATAATTCGAAGGTGAAAGTAGGATGAGCGATTTTTTTCAAATGTAATAAATAAAAAAAAAATATAATTTTTAAATAAAAGCCTATATTTTAAAATCTTTATTTACTACCTCATACACTTAATTTACACCCATTCATAAATATATCACAGCACAACACAAAACACTTAAATAAAAATTAAACTTCAAAACACGCGTATGTGTAGAGCGCGCGCATGTGTCAAATGTGAAAAATTCAATATGACAATTATTATAATTCAATTTGATGCCGTCTGAGGCAATAAGCAATATTTCCCAAAAAAAAAGTTACCAAAATCCTACTATGACGTTATTTCTATAAAGTGAAATTGGTGGTGGTAATGCAGGTAAAGTTATCTAGAAAAGTATCGTTACTTTTTACCTTACAATTTACCTTATGAGAGTTAGTTAATTTACCGGTAAAAGTGCTAGTGTAGGTAATGACATGCACCAGTTAAGCATAACGGTACCTTTGCTTTCAATGGTGTTCGATTGACCGAAGTAGCGTTACCCAATTTTTTTACAGTAGTCAAAGCCCTGGTGCAGGGTTCCTAATGCGAGTTTAACTCACAATTCAATCTCGTTTATAAAAATGAGAATTTGTATTGCAACACTTTAACTAACCTTGTTTATTACCAGGGGGCGATGAGACAATGCCATACAAATTGTCCTTTTTATTGAATTTTGATTGAATAGTAGTCGTACTCGCAACTACTACTACGAACTCGCACTAGGCACTCAGAACAATTAATTATTATGCTCAAACTGTCAACAGTCCCTAAGTAATTGTTTTAAGAATTACTAAACAATGACAGATTTTATTGTTTAGCAATTTATAAACTCGTGTTAGTGGACACACTTTTTCGAAACAGTTTTTCAATTAAAACTCTGTTAATCGGACGAGTTGTGATCCTAGAATTTGTACAGTCGTACCCAGGTAGATAGGCGAAGACACCTAGATAGGAAAACTAAAAGTATACGCCGTAGGTGTGCACCATTGCAGTAAGAGGCAGGAGTATATGCTTTCATTTATTTCTCAATAAGGTATCTGAAAAAGAAACACATCCAACTACATACATACTTAATACATCTTAGCATTATTGTTTTTATAAGTAGAAGAAGATAAAGAAAAATATATATAACTACATACATACTTAATACATCTCAACATGTTTGTTTTTATAAGTAGCTACTGAACAATTCTATTTCTGAAACTGGCAAGGCGTAGTAGTCTCTCGTCATTATAGGTAAGTTCTTTATTGTTTTTTTTTTATATTAGAAGGAGGCAAACGAACAGGCGGGTCACCTGATGGAAAGCAATCACAGCCGCTCATGGACACCCGCAAAACCAGAAGAATGGCAGATGCGTTGCTGGCCTTTAGCCTTTGTTTCGGCCTTTGCTTGTTTGTTGCAGTTGTGTTCAAGGTCATAACCGATTATACTCGTAGAATAGGCTTCAGTATTTCTCCCACTTACTTGTTTTCTTTTTAAATGCACATTGAGTGTTTGTTTGTAAAAATAGTGTCTATTGCGTGGAATTCCTCTTTTATACATAGGTCACACTAAAAGTTTCCGGAATTGGCCACTTACATAAACAATATTTGAAAAGTTATTACTATGTACATTTGAAAATGGAACTCTTTAGCCGTGGAATACAATTGTTACAATACAATTGTTTCATCTGATTGTCAATTGTTTTCACATTGTGGCGTCATTTTAAAAATTGCGTGATTACTATAAAATGGATTTAACTCGGAAAAATTTTTGTTGCGATTTTAAGTGTAACTTGACAGCTCAGCAGAGCCTCGATCGGCTTCAATCTGCTTTTGGCAAAGAAGACCATGCAAGACGACTATTTATAACTGGTTTGTAGAATTCAAACGCGGTCGTGTCAATCTCCATGATGAAATTCGTGAAGGTCGCCCGTGCACCGCTGTGAATAACAAAAACATCGATGCTGTGCGCCGTATGATCGAAACAGACAGGCATGTGACGTACCATGAGATCCGGACATCTTTGGACATAGGCATGAGTCAAATACAGTCAATCCTACACAAACATTTGGGTGTGAGAAAGCTGTGTTCTCGATAGATCCCACACAATTAGACCGATGCTCAAAAAACGGACCGCATCACTTGGTGCCATACTATGCTTGCCAGATACAACGAAGGGGCTTCAAATTTGGTGTGGGACATAGTAACAGCTGACAAAACATGGATTTACAGCTATGATCCCAAAACGAAGCAGCAATCGAGCGTATGGGTCTATAGAGATGAGCCGAAACCAACCAAAGTGGCGCGCGTGAAAAGTGTCTCGAAGCGGATGATTGCTTCTTTTATTAATAAAACTGGACACGTGGCTACTGTTGCTTTAGAAAATCGTCGTACCGTGAATAGTGACTGGTACACGACCATTTGTTTACAGGAAATTATTGGAAACTTCGTGTAAATAACGGTAAACGCCGTATCATCTTGCACCACGACAATGTAAGTTCCCACACGGCCAGACAGACAAATGAGTTTTTGAAGGCGAAAAAGGTACAACTTATGAGTCATCCAACATACAGTCCTGACCTGGCACCGTGTGACCAGAAGAGGCTGTCGAAGAGTATGAAAAACATGTATCTGACGTCACCACGGAGGAGTGGCACAAATGTCAAAATTGGTTTAACCGTATGAAAAAGTGCATTGACGCAAAGGGAGAATATTTTGAGAAACAATTAATTCATTTTTGACCATTAGTAGTATTTTTTTATTATTGATTCCGGAAACTTTTAGTGTGCCCGACGTATACTAACGTTCTTTGCCCTAAACTGATATAACATTCTTTACAATGAAAACAAAGTGTTGAAAAAATTCCACGATAGGGATTATGCTATCGTGGTTCTATCCAACTCGCTGTAATTAATCAACACTATCTACTCTTACTCCGTAAGCCAAAGGACTCGGGGTTCGAATCCCGCTCGTGGAATTTTTTCAACAATTTGTTTTTTTTTTTCAAATTGTAATTATCCGCAACAAAATTTGCATAAAACTACATACATCCATAATCATTCTTTTGATTCTTAAAATATATAATTTGCTATAGTATTTTTTAACATTAAAATGAAACACTCTTACCAATCCACTCGAGTTAATTTTTGTATATGTTTTTAACCTTACGTTTACAGTGTTCCTAGTTTAATTGAATTAAACTTTTATTTGCACTGAACATTTTACGAGATCGCGTGTAAAATGTTCAGTGTGCACTCGTGCGAGATATTTGATATTCATATTGATCGTTATTGTAGGTTCCTTATTTTAAGGTCCCATTACCATAAATCGTGTACCGAACTCGGACAATGTTACATAACAAATGCACACATTACCTAGCGCCGTTAGCGATGCGATTGTGTCATGCAAATGATGATCGTCGTTCGGACCGGCCTAATGATGCCATTCATACTGATCTGGATTGATATGGACTATTATTACCACCGCAAGGTTGCCACTATGCTCCTGTCTCGCAGTGTAATCGTAGGTCAATACAGCCTGTAATTGATACGGCCTCCTTGGATGTGTAAATTAATTAATGGTTGAAGTTGGACTAGGAATTAGCACGTAGATACGGCACGTGTAACTATAATAATGGTTTTTTTATTCGCTCAAAGTAGGGTAGTGGCTATAGTTGTAAAACAGCGGTTGTTATCGGGTAGTTATCCAAAGCAGCCGATAATAACGTATAAACAGCGGCTGACAACAGGCTGCTTATCCGACTCAATACTTTACAAAAGGTCTTATAATTTTTACTGTTCCTGAGTCGAAATTGTTATAATATACGAGCCGTTATATACAAATAGGTTGGTGGTGTAAAACATAAAATTTTCAATATTATGAATTATTTTGCAATGTCCTTCAACATGACAGATAATAAACAAATGTACCTACCTACTTTCTTATTTATACCGTAAGTACATAATTGGTATTAAATCTTTTATTATTATTATTGTACAATCCTAATAAGAATGTTAATGCAAGGCATTTTTACCTAAACAGTTTAAAACGTTTCAAAACGGTTTCAAATGTATACATACGACGTCCATTTTGTGTTTCGTGTTTTTGGTATTATGTGATCAGCCCGAGTAAGATGACACGTTAAATTCAAAAGTTAAGTATTTCAAAATAACATCGACGTAATTAAGAAATAGGAAAGAGCGCTTACCTGAATTATTAAATCTGAAGTAACGTATAAAGTAAGTAGGTAGTATGTAGATAAACAAAAATAATCACTTGGGACATAAAACAGATTCAATGAAACATAATGACATGTTTTCAACCGTAGACAGCCGCTGTTTATGGGCGATCACCGTAGTCAGCGAAAAAAGCGGCTGGTTACCGGCTAGCTAACTACGATAACAACCGGCTTCACATCCCTAGTAGTGGCACCAGTGTTCGAGACTTTTATTTCTCAACTAGTCTTCGCCCGCGACTTCGTTTGCGAAGGCTACACCATCCCACAGGAACCTGTTACCGGGATAAAAAGTATCCTATGTTCTAGTCCGGGTTATGGTCTGTCTATGTGCAAAGTTTGCATAAAAATCCGTTCAGCCATTTTCACGTGATGCGCGGTCAAATAAACAGACAAACAGATAAACAGACAAAAATTCTAAAAACTGCTGGAACGTGTTCTGTTATCGATTCTAAGTATCCCCAGACACCTTTTTTTCAAATATTTTCCATGAACAGACTTTCGACCCTCTTTAGCTTTATTATATATAGATTATTAAGAATAGAGGTCAGCTATTAATTTTTACTATAGGATCATTGAATATAGACCACCTGCTTCCTAGCTGTCATCCGGTAAAATTTCAATGAAATTCGATATTATTTTTTGGCATCGAAAACAGTTGTCGAACACTGGGGCTTATTGTGTGGATAACTGGTGTCACTACAAATATAACAAAAAAAATATATTTACACACTCTTTTACTTATAATATAATATATCATCATCATCATCAGCTCATTTTTTATGTCGCCACTGCTGGGGCACGAGCTTTCGCTATAGCCGGATAGGGAGAACGTTCCATAAACCACAACGCGGGCCCAGTGCGGTGCGGTGGTTGATAACGACTGCTAATACAGCCGGGACCAACGGCTTTACGTGCCTTCCGAAGCACGGAGGAGCTCGAGTGGTGGTAGAATTCTGGCTTGTATCCGTCTGGATGGCGTCCATACTCCCTAGTACTTATTTCTGTCGCCAACCAGGATTGAAATCACGCGTGTTATACCTTGTATCGCAAGCGTCCATGTGCTGCGGTGGCCGCCTTCAATCAAGTAGCTCGATTGCTGGTTAAATATTATGACAAACAAACTTAAATTTTCTGTGTATATACCTTGATTTTCTGCCGCCAAGCAGGGGCCTTAAAGTTGGGAGTAAAATACGAAAACAAACGTCCAAATGTTTGCTGCAAATACTAGAGTTACTACGTAGTCGCGTAGCAGGCTGATGGGTTTGCTACAGGCAGTCCCGTAGCAGATTGATTAGTTGGCTACGGGTAGTCCTGTTGCAGATTGATAGGGTTGCCATGGGCAGCAGATTGATGAGGTTGCTAAAGGCAGTCCCACAGATTAATAGGGGCAACCCTATCAATCTGTGGGACTGCCTTTAGCAATATGGGCAGTCTCATTGCAGATTGATAGAATTGCTACGGGCAGTAACTTAGCTCCTACTACGGAGCTACGGGACTGCCCGTCTGCTCAGCAAAAATCTGGCTGGAGTATTTTGACGATAGGGTCCTCGTTACTGCTATCAATTAGGCTGTGGCAAAAGGTACGACATTGTGCGTAGTCTATATACTTGTTGGTGGTCTGCGCGATGTTGAAGTTCTTCTTAGGTTTCAGTTCAGCTCACAGCGTTCGTTAAGTACATGGTTGGAGTTAATTTTACTACGGGATAATTCACTGCACGTTTTGGACTTAAGATTATTCTTTAGGTTTATATTATTTCAAAGAATCACCTTAAACAATTTTCGCACATACTTTCCCATTTCAAGGGAATGCTTCCATTTTCCGTGATATAAAGTATCAGATAAATATGAATATAAAAATTATGATAAACTAAATGTTGCTACGAAGCAGTATTTAGTTTCGACTTATATATTAAATACTGTAATTATGTAAGTAGATAAAATAAAAATGTGTTTAATTATTGTCAAGAGAAAACCATGGTTTATCCGTATAAAGTATGGGTTTTCTTCATGATCATCATCATCAGCCTACTTCCGCCCACTGCAGGGCATAGGCCTCTTCCCTTGCACGCTACTAATTGAACCACAATTGGGTCTTCTTGTTAATAAATATGTAAATTTTTTTTTTTACTTATAAAGTAAGTAGTTACATAGCATTTTTCCATAAAGAAAAAATCTATCGTATAACTTGACATTAAGGATGCTTATCCCGTACTTAAAAGAGAAAGTGGTTGCACTACTGTTACACTTGATATGCGGTAGAATGTATCAAAGTTTGTTTCCCTGAATCGACTACACGGAAACAACAGATTTCTTAAAAAAAATATCAATATTACTTTTAATCGAAGTAAAATAAAATCCAAGAACATGATTCTCTTCCTATAGCTGTAACGCATGATCGCATGAACGCATGATGATTTATAATAGTAAAGAAATATCTTAAAGTTGTTTATTTGTAACAAGAGAAATAATTTTTCAAAAAAAAATCGTGGACTGGGTTGTGTCTATAATTAAATCAAATCAAATAAAATAAAATAATAGTTTATTGCGGATAAACAATCCATAATTAAAATTCAATTACAATCAAAATATACATAAAATTAAAAAACAAAATACAAATTAAAAACAAAATTTAAATTAAGACTAAATTAAAAACGGATTAAAAAAATAATTAGCACGGTTTTCCAAGAACTGTTTGTCCTTATTTTATTAATTATCATAATTAAAGGTACAAATACACAAATAAAACACAATATATTTAGTTGAATTATTCAATAATCACGTCTCTTCTTTTTTAATTTTTAAACATTATGTAGTTATAGGACAGCAGCGGCGTAACATACATTCAAGACAGAGGAATACATTTTTTTAATAAATTTCATCCCAACATTAAAACTAAAAGTGTAATTCATTAATAATTATTATTATATGAAAATATGAAAACATTTTTTACCACATTTAAAGGTGATATTTAATCAGTAAAAAATTTACAGGGTATGTATTTAGTGTAATTAATTAATAATTATAATAAATACATACCCTGTAAATTAATAACAAAATAGGGTACAAAATGTTAACATTACACTTAAGTAAAAAAAATATGAAAACATTTTTTACCACATTTAATGGTGATATTTAATCAGTAAAAAATTTACAGGGTATGTATTTAGTGTAATTAATTAATAATTATAATAAATACATACCCTGTAAATTTTTTACTGATTAAATATCACCATTAAATGTGGTAAAAAATGTTTTCATATTTTTTTTACTTAAGTGTAATGTTAACATTTTGTACCCTATTTTGTTATTGATTGACAAGCGCAAGCGTAGTGCCGGATGAGTGACCTATGACACGTGGCACTCTTGTACCCCCTCTTGTGGCCTCGTCTCGCGCCGCGCTCTCAGGCCGCCCGCGCCCGCCCTTTTTGTCTAAAAAAATATAAATTTCTCAGCTACCTATTACTTGTGAAAAAAACAGTTATCACCAAACATGTAGGCTGCTCAAATTTTATTGCTTATTTTTTTCAGGTTGTAATATATATTCTATTCATGAAATATGATTTACCTTCTATTTATTAATACTTAATTTAAACTCGATAAAATCTAAAAAAAAATATTTTATTTTAATAAATGCATAATATATTTATTAGATCCGATGGGTGGCTTGCTTCTTAATGCTTTGAAATGCCGTTACTAGCTGTAGTTATCGTAATATGGCAGTCCATTAAACATTAAACCTGCATAGTATTTGAAAAAAAATGATTTATTGTGGATTTATATTTTTATAACTTTTATAACTATTTGATAGGACTTTAACTTGTTGTTTTTATACCTTCCTGGTCTGTTGAAAAACAAGCATATGTTTGTAATAAATAAATAAGGCCTACTGGAAGGTAACATTTATCAACTAACTATTTAGTTCTCTCTTCTCTTCTTAGTTGTTGACTCACTGATCGTGATTCCTGACTCTGTCAACTAGCTGCCTCCATCGGTTGCGCTCAGTCCAACTATAAAAACCATTATATTTTAACAGTCATATTAATTTTCCAATAAAAATATATTTAAGGGTAATTGATAGTAAGTATGTATAAGTATATTTAATAAGCCATGGTAATAACTAACATTTATTTGTTTCTTACAGATATATATATAATATAATATATACGTATAAGTATAATATAAACAATAGTTATAATAATAATAATTGGGGTCATTAAGATAATCTGTAATTCGGATTCTGAATGTATTTAAGCTTAGTACTGTACGTACAAAAAGTTTAATTTGTTAAACGGGCCAAAATACCAACAATTATTAAACAAAAAAATTTAATTAACATAATATGTAGTGTTCATTCCGCTAACACATTCGTTTATCCAGCTGGATGCAGTATGCATGCACCGCCCTCCACTACGGATATTGGGTATCGGTGTTGGTTCGTGTTGGTTATCGATGTTCGCTTGCATCCATTGTTTCTTCTGCATGTGCATACTTTTTGCGGGCGGGAGGGCGGTGCATGCATACTGCATCCAAGCTGGATTTATAAACGAGTGAGTTAGCGGAATATTATTTTAATTACATTTTTTTGTACCATGCATTTCCGCAAAATAACGCCTGATTCCATTAATTAATTATTAAACATATTATAGCACATCCCTAATATCAAATATTGACGTCACATGCAGTAACATGATCGCTTAATTAACTTATTGCTCCGCCTGACCACCGGCGAAATACGTTTAAAAAGCATCAGCAATCGCGCCCGCCGCGCCGTCCGTCGCTCGACGCTTCGTCGGAAAATTCTGAAACGCAATGAAATCGCAGAAAAATGATTTGGATATTCAGAGAGCTTCGAATGGGCAACCGGCCATTGTCGGCTCACATATTCACCGCCAAATGGACTGGCGTCCGTTCAATTTCGATACTTTCCCGATACAATGGGCTGTAGGAAGGCGTGTTCGCTCACCTGTCAAATTAAAAAAAAAGCACTTGCATATTCAAAATAAACTAAAATGCTCGCGTACGGAATTGACATGTGCTGTACGGGCTTTTATGTTCTGCATGAGCTAATTAACAACCACTGTTGGCCTTAATTGGATTTCTTTCTTGATCTCTTTTGATTGTTTCCGATGTGTATGTTGTTTTTTTTAAGTCACTGTAAATGCAGTGAAGTCTCGATGTTGGAATTGAAACTATATTGAAAAATGGTACACGTGAATGATAGTTGGTAGGAACTAAAGGATGGCAATTTTAGATGTGAAGTTTCAAATTCAATGTTTGAAATTGAAATAGATATTGATTTACATGTTTGTAGTTGTTTTTCTTTGTACTCGTAATAACATAATCCATAGGGTTCGTGTAACGAAGGTTTTTTGCAAATTAGGTACGACTGAACTTTTTTGAAACAACATCAATAGTCAAAAATGCTTTAATTAACCACAAGATTGTTTATAAATGTGAAGACATTTTTGACGATTGATGACGTCTCCATATTTTTTTACGAAAAGGCAGTTACAATTGTGAAATATCACAATAAACAATAGTTTATCGCGACCACAAAGATCATATCGTTAAAAATATACAAAAAACACTTTTAAGAATTATAACTATGTTTGTTGTTGTTTGTAAGTATCCGATATTTGGCACAGTTGCAACGCCATAAAAAAAAGTAAAGTTTTACTGTTCTTTTCTTCTAGTATCTTCAAGTGTTCAAATCCCAAGGCTCGTTCCGGCATCGCTGGGGTTCGCCGCACATTTTGCAGGTTTCGTCGACAACGAACCAGACTAGCACGGTTCCATTGTCCCGAAACCCGAATCATGTGCGGATTCTTCATAATCTTCTTATATTCGTTCTTCTTAATAACTTTTCATTTGGCTTTTAGGTAGTATATAATCGATACAGGTACACGTAATGATAACAATTTATATTATAAGAAAGCAGCGAATTACATGATGTGCTTCACTCACGCTCACAAAATACTCATATATTTGCCATGTAAAATCAAAATTATAAAATAAATAAATAACAAAATACGGAATATTTTTAATGATAACGAGTAAGAGTAACAGGTAAGATGTAAAAATTTGCTTAAATAAATAGAAATATAAATCATTTATTGTACAACAAATTTAACGCCATAGCTTCGTAAAATCGTATGATTGAGACTTTTTACATACTGAGAAGAAGGTAAAATATTTTTTCGTAGCATCATCTTGGGCATACAAACCACATCAGCGTTCCACTTACTAACTGATTTGTGAAAATACGAATGATATTCTAGAATTTCATCAAGTTAAGATTATTAGCCAGACAAGTGTTCAAAGTTTTCGGTAAATATACTCCTAGACGAGTGTTCGAGGAAAAGTACCGTTAATTAAGTAATTAAGGAATGGATGAGCAATTAATTAATTAGGGGACCTCGCCGTTTTGTAAACAAATGGTACGAACGTCAACGATCAGGGAAAACAACAAAAACCATTTTGTAAATTAAAAAAAGTGCAAAGTTATACCTCTGTTATTCCACAAGTGACTTGAAGTTAAACCTTATTTGGGTCTGATATTTAGCTTTGTTTGCTTTTTTAACAAACATAATACAGGGTCAGTTTTAAGCCAGGTTAAACTTTTGGCCACGTTGTGAAAAACGGCGGCTTATGTTTATCCAATATTTTTCGGTATGTTGCGATTAAATAATTAACTAAACATCATATTAACATCATCATCAATAACCTTTACAAATATTTAACGACTATTACTTAAAAGGTAGCTTACACAATACACATCGTACAGAAACAATATAACAACGCAAAGAAAAGTAGGCCAGTAACAATTAGCCGAAGAGTTTGCTTCCCTCCTGTCAGCCGGCTAGATTAACACACGTTTAAGCATCCCGCTCAGCAGATGACCAATTGTTCGTTCTCCCATAACAGGAGAGCAAAAGTTTTCCCATTTATTCAGCGTTCATACGTCAAGTCGCAGCGGGGAGGGGGCGGGCTGGCGGGCCGACGCGTTCCGGCGTGATAAGGCGGGCGGGCCCATTGTACCGGCGTCGGCGCACGTTTCCTCCGCCGCCGTCGAGCCTACCGCTTTGTTCGCACCCGTAATGAACAAACTTATTCCCTACGCTAATGCTACAAACGCGCCGCCGACGACTGCCGAATTCGCTCACTTTAGCTATATAATGTTATCTCAACGTCACGCCACCCGCGTACAACATACAACTACATACATTACAATTTACACGCACGTTGTCGCGACTGCTTCCAAATAGTCGGTGTACCCATCGGCCCAGTTTTGTTTGCATAGTGTTAGCGAATTGTTCGATGTGTACTCACATTAGCACAATTCGACGGGTGGTTGTTTGACGAAGGGCCGAAATTAATTCTATTGAAATAAACTTTGAGATCAGTAATTGATGTCACGTTTGCTTTGATATCATGGGATGACGATTGACTACCTGCAAGTTAAGGCATGACGCTGACAGCGATCCAGTGCTAAAGATAGAAAAAGCTGACAATGTGGATCGAATTCACGAATTACATTGCGCCACAAATAACTTTCTAATACTCCACAACTAACTATCCGATATCGCGGCACAATTGCACGTGGCATGATCACAGATGTACGTTGATACTCAAAGACAACAAAAACATAGCAATAATCCCTTTATTAACTACGTCGTATAGTATTTGTCGTATCGTATCGTATTTTAAAAGTTAAAACTTCTAAAGTATATAAAGTATTAGTCCCGCTAACTTTCATTTCACACAACAGATTGATGACCACCACAGCTGGAAGTGATCCCTTCTACAGACAAACTCATGTTGTCTTGTGTAACGTGTATTTTCCATAGTAAACTACGTACGAAACTACATAATGTAATAATTAATGGTATTCTTTTTGTATTTTTATTTGTATACGAGTACAATAAAGGATTATAAACAGAATAATAAGTATGATGAAAAAATAGAAAAATAAATAAATACATATTATAAAAACCAGGTTTTCATGATTCGCCACCAAGGTACTCGTTAGACAAACGAAAACAAAGCCTAGTGTTTTCTAACAAAACGATTCCGTAGATATTGAGTTAATTTGCTTTGCTCTACTGTAAACCGTTAATTGGTGGTGTAAGATTTCATTATACAACACTCCATTTGGAACTAAATCGGAACGTTCTATTACTGGACTTGTTTCCAATAAATAAAAATCTGAAGGGTTTGTCTGTTAATAAATGGAAGGGGTCGGTTGTTTGAACAAACAATTTTATGACTATTATCTATTAATCGGCGGTGCCGGTGGGCCCCGATCCATTACTTAGTTCGCATCCCCCTACAACCCCCACCGTCTCCCACGCCCAAGACATTATGCATTCTTCGTGGCGCCAAATTTTCTTATTCACTTGAATACATTCAAAAATGTCGTATAGTAGTGACGTTCTCTCTTCAATGGTGAAAAAATTCGAGACGAGCCGGCTTTGAAGGGAGAAAATCGCATTTAGATCGAAGGAGGGCAAATCTTTTATGAAATATAAGATTGTCATCGCGATTATTACAGGCAAATAGAATACGGCGGATCAGTAAGTAGGTTATCTTCTTGCTTCCTTTGGCCGGAATTACTGTATTGATGTTGCGAGGTGGGTACCTATTTGATTTATTATTTTCATTTTCCACTTTCGCATTATTACTGTTCAATATATCTTGGGCAACGGTTTGTTATGGGGTTGATGTAATATTAGCTTTAAATACTAACTTGCCTTGCTTTTATTTTGTAATAAGTAGTAGGTAATGAGCCTATATACTGCCCCACTGCTGGGTAAAGGCCTCTTTATCATTGAAATTAAGTCTTGGATACAATTGATGGGTATTGGTTAAATCACTACGCTTGCATCGAGAAACTTTTTCCGCGAACTGGGAATTGAACCCAGGATCTTCGGACCGGATATCGGACCGAGCGCTTTGCCACTCGTTCACCAAAAAATAAGGAAGGCAAGGTAAATATTCTAAGTGTTCCAAATAAAATACATATATTTCATTTGGAACACTTAGAATATTTATTTTCGGTTTAAGAAAAATAATGACTGTCTTATAAAACCTTTATTGTTCTTGTTACGTTTTGGTCTATATAAAAAAAAATAATTTAATTTTCAAATGAAAAATTGAACTAGCATTAACATTTTTTTGACATATTAAGAGATTTTCAATATATCTCTATTTATACCAATTCCAATTTATATCTATATATATATTTATATCTATACTAGTTGTTGCCCGCGACTTCGTTCGCGAAGACTACAGAAAAAAAAAGTATCCTATACGCTGGTCTGGGTCATGGTCTGTATATGAGGAAAGTTTCATTAAAATCCATTCAGTAGTTTTTACGTGAAAGAGTAACAAACATCCATCCATACTTACAAACTTTCGCGTTTATAATATTAGTAGGATGATCTAATGCTGTATGTTGCTATAGTTACAATAAGGTAACGTGACGTTCTGATTCAGGCCTACACTATTCTTAGACGAATAAAAATAACGAACTGTAAGACGGCACGGCACTACTAGTCACTCCTCGCAAACGATACCTATGAATCAAAAGTTTTTCGGGCGCGCAGTAACGTCAATTTGTGACTCTCTTCTCGGATTACTTCAAAACAAATGGCCGTTTTGCCACCGGATAAGTTGGAGATCAGCAACACTTGTTAACTATTGAAGATGACGAGGCGAAATAGTGATGTAGCTAACTATATTTATCAAATATACTGCTTTAGAGAATTTAAAGTTTTGTTGGATACAAATTACGTTCGATAAGTTTTTTATTAAAATATTTCCTTTTCTCATTAAATGAAAATGATGTCTGATATCTCTATACAATTTAGTATAAGTATACAAAGCAACTTATTTTTGGATTAAAGTAAAACTTTCTAGGTATTGTAATTTATAAAAAAAATATGGACAAGTAAAGCATCATAATACATTAACTAATTTTAAACTAAAAAATTTATACATTGAGTAATTTGTTTGACCGGACACAAACAAATCACTTCCCTGATAGCCTAAAACGTCCCAAGACTAGTCTCAGGCCTTCCCACATACGCACATGGGCTGTAACCCTCCTCCCTTCTACTTTAATAAATTGATCGCCTTTGACATTTTTTATGAATGGTACGTACCAACATACCTACCTACAGACTTCAACTAAGCTACTAACAATACCAAAAGGTTTATATGTACCTAACAGTTCTTCGTAGAACTCACGTGCCTATTAACGATTGTTACAATTCAAGCTTAAAATTCAAGTTACGTATATTTATGGGCCAAGACGCGTGTAATTCGATGTTAATTAGTTAGCTGGCATGTGCATGGGATTCCCGAAGGCGAGGCGTCGTTAGCGCGTGAGCAGGTGCCAGCGCGGAAAAATCGCATATTATTAGCTCTGGAGCGGCACGGGAGCAACGCTGACATATTCATATTTAAATGCGAACGCTGCAACTACGTTAGGTCACGTGTTGCATAACGATGCGGCGACGGTTCATTAAATGTTACGGAATTGGCCCCCGATAATATTATAATGTGCGAGAATTCTATTTTACGAAAATGCAGTAGCATTTCAAATAACTCTTGCATGCTTCAATTAATTGACGTGTAAGAGGTATTCGAAACTACACACTGATGTAAATCGTTACTTGTCCTGCGACTACTACACCTACCTACTTATATAAAAATATTTTGCTACATAATAACAAAATAAATCAACTAGAAAAAAATATATTTCAATTTTCTAACGCGGTGCTACGAGATAGAGATGTGACCCCGAAGCCGTGTTGGAAGCAGGGATTAAAATTTTCATCACTTCTTTTGAACGTAATATTTTTATTAAGTCCCACTTGCGTATAGCCTTTTTGAATTCTTATAATATAGCGCAATGTTATCACCGAGTAGGTAAATGAGTAATGATAATTGTAAATAGCAATGATAATAAATGTGAAGATTGAAGGAGCGGTAGGTACTTGAAATTTGGTGAGATAAATGAAGGCAAAAGACAAAATAAATCATGAACATCTAAATAGACAATAAAGCGGGTAAAAAAATGAAGGTCTAAAGTTGTTCGCTGAGGGAAAAAATTGTTTTGTCGAACTTTATTTTCGCGCGAGGGGACGGCGAAGGCATCGCCTCTTATACACTGATGTATCTACACGGCTGATAGTTAAGTAAGTTCCTCAAAGTGAATCAAGGTATAAAATAAACAAATATTTACTACAGTGTTCATATAAATTGACGACGGTCTCCGATGTTCCTGAAATAAACAATTTATATTACAAAATAGACAGATGTTTTATCAGTTTATTGGAATCGTTTTCAGTACTTAAAAGTGGCTTACAGCGAAGCATACTTTTGAAGTGGGACCGGGTGCCGCCGACCGCAAGCGTTTCAGCGTTTCATCGGCAGACAATCAAAACGAGTTACAAAATTACAAAGACTGAAAGGATCCTCTTAAATTTCCCAACTACGATACAAAGGGATAAAAATGTTAGCTGCAATTTTGCGGAGAGTCGTCCCGCGATGCTCCCCTGAGCCAAACCGAATTTATGCTTTGAAAATTAAACTTAAATTGGATATTGTCGAGTTATTTTTAAAGCATTTAGTGATTAATTACGCCGCGATAAATTTGATGGTAATTTAATAGGCCGACGCAATTTCCTCGTTTCCTTTTCGCTAATACAGTAAAATATGCATGAAATAGATTTGAATCAGGTTATATTTGTTTACTTCGGTGTGTACCTTTTTATTTTCCTGTGAGAACTTCGCAATCAAAATAAATTAAAACTGTACTGCTTAACATAATATTTTAATTATTTTCTACTTCAATGATGGATTGGGCTGTATTCTGTTTTTGTAGTACAATAAAATTATTCTTGTCTTATCTTTTTTTTATGAAAAGAAATGATATATAAATATCGTATAAGAACAATAAAGAGGCAGAAGGCTAGGAATCTGCAAGGCTAGGAATCTCTATTTTTTCACATTAATAAATATATGGTTCAAAATCAAATTCTAAAAATCAATCATTTACAACAATTGACATATTGGTAGCACAAAGGTATCCGGCAAGATTGGATACAATTCCGCAAATCCGTGTTTCCTTACGATTTAAACAGTTTCATATAAGAAATGTTTTACACAAAATCTTATGTTACAAGATATGTCACATATAATAACAAGCACATAACAAGCTCTTAGAAAAATGAACTTGTGCGGTATATAACACGATACAATCTGAAAGCCAAATCATACAAACAACACTCTTTATGAGTTTCAGAAAATAAGTCAATTGAATTTTCAAAACTCCAAACTTCTATTATTGCCGAATTGTTCCGCCTCTAAAAAGAGTGGGTAAAGAAAAAAGAATAAAACTGAGAGATTACTTTGTATACCGTGTTGACATTGCAGGCTTTTACCATCCTCTTTATAGGGGAGGAGAAATCTCTGACACATATTTAAATAGGCAAACAATAGCAGTGAGAACAAATACAAATAGAATATGCTAAAATGGGGAAGAAAAAAGGCTTGTATTTAGCTGAAACTTTTCCTTTTAAAACTTTTATGTAATGTGGTTGGTCTCAACTTTACTTTAATTTGTTCGTACAATTAAAAATTATTGTAGTGACACCAGTGTTTGCCATTTAAGCCTAGTGTCCGACACTAGGTTTTCATCGCCAAAAAGAAACTAATTGAATTCCGTTGAAATTTTAATGGATGACAGCTAAGAAATATAATATATAATACTAATATTATAACAACTCTCATGTATACATGAGCAATAAATGATTGAATTGAATTAAGAAGCAGATGGTCTGTATTGAATTGTGGCTAAAGAAAAAATTCTGTTCATCATCATTAGCTCATTTTTATGCCCCCACTGCTGGGGCACGAGGCTTCCCTATGGATAAGATGATACATTTTTGGTTACCCATCCGATGACCGGCCTTTGCGAAAGTTGTTTAACCTTAGCACTCGCAGACCGGGCGCGTTAACCAATAAAATCTGTTGCTGTCCCTAAACTTTATTGATTAAAGGAAAAAAGGTCAATCACTGTTCCTTTTTAACACTAGTTTTTTTTTTCTTTAATTTTTACAAATAATATCTTGTAACTACAAGATAAAATTTTACTAGAACAAATTAAAAATTTATCTTGTAAATATAAATATCATTGTTAAAAAAAAATTAATGCCACTACTCTACTAGTCTCTACTAGTTATCTATTTGCTTGAACATTGTTTGCACCATCCATTCGTTCAACCGTTAAATATTCTTCGCATGTGGTGATCGTTAATAAAAGGAAAGATGTCTACGAATCCGGCCGATCGAAGATTGACGAGCAAGAGCCGTAATAAAGAAGCGTCGGATTACAAAAATGATTTCTACTAAACAACCAGCGAACAAATCTCGAACAAAGAGTAACGGGAACCGGGAAGATGACACGCCATATTTTAAGTATCGGGGAAAGTCGACACGGAGCCGCGGCTGAGAGAACAGGAGGCAGGTGCTGCGCCCCTCCATGGCTAAGGGATAACGTTGAAGACTTACTCGCAACCTCCTTTCAAATTACATGGAAATTTTGTTGAAGATTGTCAATTCTTTTGACCATAGACTAAATTATGTTACCGAATGTTTTTTTTAAATAATGTTATTTAGGCGTTTTCACTTACATCTATTTTATGTGTTACTTGTTTCGAAAGCAAATAGTTTTTAAACGCGGTTTATGTTAATGCTTGATAATGTATATGTATAACTACAAAATGCCTGTATAATAAAACATTTATTTATTTGTATTCGGGAGTATTCGGGAGTCTTACAGCAAAATAGTCAAGCGACATAATTATTAATAAATATTGCTATGCTGACCATACTAACAACAAGTCTCCATATATAACTTAACTAAGAATTTTGGAAAGCCCCTTTTAATTTTAAAAACCTAATCAAGTAGCTCGTTCTCGGTGGCGTACACTTTGAGTAGTAGACTTGTATAGGCTAATGATGATGAATCAAGTAGATTTCATTTAAAAGGTATAAATCCGTTTTACCGTGTCAATTAATCACAGTAGACTACCGTAAGACTTGTACAACCGACTTGTACGATCAAAACCATTGTTTCTTTAATGGATTAGTACTAAAGCTGGGATATCGAACCTCATTTCTCCTCTGCTGTTTGTATTGATATTATGGTCGCATTAACCACTCCGCGCGTGTATTGGCTTCCACGAGAGCCACTACAATAAAACTAGGATAGTGGATCGTGCGCTAGAATAAAAATGTTGAACCCGACCAAGGTTTAACTGTCTACGGGAGTATATACTCCCCTTTTATGAAAGGCTTTTTGCGTGATCGACGAGGATGCGAACCCTTGTTTGATAAAGAGAGCAATAGGTTTTTAGTTGTGAACTCGTTTAATCAACGAGGTCAATAAGTATGTTTCGCAGCAAATCGTGGCCTTTTGTTTTTTCATAATTAGTTTATTTTTTATTTTAGTCTTACGTCTTATTACCTTTTATCAAAAATAGATTTATTAATGTGTAATGTGTGTGTGTAATTAAGTACCTACATATTTTTAAGTACCGTCTTATAAAAAAAATATGTACCTACTTGTGAACAAACTTATTAGCAGTTGAATGAGAACACGGGCCGATGATGATGATGACGACGATGATGATGGACTAGTAGTAATGAAGCTCAATATTACTTTTATTTATTTATAAGACATACTGTTGCACTTTGGAATACAAGACATTGAACTCCCATTATTACAAACAGTTTTAATAACATAACAAAAATGTTAAGTAAGTATTGTTTACTCTATAGAGTAGTTCCGTAAAACATAAGTCGCATCAAATATTTCCAAGCAATAAAAGTTCAACTCTTCCTTGAAGTTCCTGTGGGATAAGTTGAGAGAGTTTTATCTCGATTGCGAGTCGATATTCAAAGGTTGTTGCCGGCAGCGGGACAGAACGCGTCGGAGGTGCATTGTCGCCGGCCGCAGTAATGATAGGGCTCCTACTTTGCCAGATAAGAGCTCATATTTCCATATAACGGTCAGCGACGATTGCCGCCTGTAATTGCATCCTGAAACTAAGTGAAGCTCCAAGTCTCAAGCGAATAAATACGTTCGAGTCGACACACCTTCGGGGAGACGGTAAATTGTAGCCACAGGCTATAATTTGGTTTTAATTCAACCCTCCGGAAGCCGTGCAATCTATTAGAGCATACGTCAAGTTAAGTGGTCGTCGTCGGCTCGAACGGCTATCTCCTTAGTTCGTAAGTTGCGCCCCGGCAGGGATAAAAGTTTCAACCGAGATGGCGTGCCCTGACCGTGCCGGCCGCGCCGCAACAACTGCCGAACTTGGGAACACTTTAATTAGTACCCATTTACTCGCCTTTTACTATGCTTATTAAGTCACAACTTGATTGGAACATAATCCCGGAGAACACCCGCCGAGGATTTAAATTTTATACTTCACATTTTTTGTTGTTCAAACAAACTTCGACAAAAGCACGTTGGGAATTTTAACAATTTGATCTGATAATAACAAAGTATCAGAGTTGTTCCAAACAAATCAACATACCTACTCCGAAAAATATTCAAGTTATGAAATTAAACCTCTTTAATTATGAATTATCTACGACTCTCTTTTTAAATAAAACACAAAGGAACTGATCGCTTCCTCCAAAGAAAACTTTTAGTAATGCGCTTTACATATCATATTTAACTAACAATATGCTTTACTAAAACTGCCTGATAACGTTGTTAGACACAAAGGTAGAAAATACGCTTCAGGTATTATTAACTTTGGCGTCGACTACAAGCTATTCGGGATTTCCCTGCAAAGCCGTTCTCAATAGATGGCGTCGGGTAATAAGCTCAGCGATGGGCTATTACGGGGCTACGGGAGAAATTCGTATCGCAGCAGCCTACGGGTATCAGTGGCGTGCAACTTTTATGGTAGTACCGCTAGATTGCACTGGGCAAGCCGATCACAATTGCAATCGATTAGGAATAGTCTGCCCACCGAGCTAGCTGTCCGCAGAATTACAACAATTGTTCGAGGCGACGCGCTCGGCGCAACACAAAACAGTATCCGGCGAAGCTCGTTGGCCGAATGTGCACCTATTATATCTGTACAAGAATAAAATTCGAGAAACGTACCGTTCGTGAGGAGCATTAGGTTCCTGGGACTTAAGGCTTAAATCAACATGCCCCTTTCTTGGAGGATAAAGTCGGCTCGTCTAATGGTGGCCTGTTATTTCAATGTGTTGGTTAGCTGTGGATGCTCTTCGGTTCTCTTACCTTATGGGTGGACGAAGGGCCTTAATGTCCACAGTGATTTTCGGTAAGCACCCTTATGTTGCAGTTGTTGTTTGCCGAAACATTACTTAGCTACTTCTTACTGTTTTACTTTCAAACATTTGTGTCCGCTCTGTGTATTTATGTTTTGTGTACGCGTTGTTTTATTGCTTTAGGTATTACCTAATTATTAAGTTTGGAATTTAATCTGACAAATTATGATGATGATGATGATGATGATATAATGTTAAAGAATATACAAAATAAAAATGTGGTTATGGTAACACTAAAAAGAAGCCAATCAAACGAGGACAATGAACGAGCCAGAGCTGTCTGCACTGTACTCGCTTTAAATGAGCTTTCTAAGATCGTTATAACGTCGCCAAATTTAATTGAACAAGGCTCGCTTACATTTTACGACACGGCGGGCGGGGCGACGGCTAAAGCCGCGGCGTTAATCTCCTGGGTAAAATCAATTGCCAAAAATGGTATTTGCTCGGCTGTCAGCGGCTTGACTTAGTGCCTTACGAGGGCGGGTTAAGTTTTCTTTTCGTGCGACCTGTGCGCACGGAAGGAGAATCATATCAAGGTAAATTATTTCCTTGTTTATTGTCGTTTACGAAAGTGCACATTTTTCTCTCGAGGTGGAGTGGCGAGATGAGTTCTAGACGGAGCTCGCAAGGTTTCTTTTGCGGTGTAGCTGGAGAGAACTTTTTATTGAGAAATTTATAGAGCCGCGTTTGAGAGCGTCACCGCAAAGCAGCCGCGCCGCCGCCGCCACGCGGTAAAGACTTCTCGCTGCCCCTTTATTGCTAGCCTCAAATTAATGTCCCGACGTCACGGCGAAAGATTTTCTACTTTGTGGAAACGTTTAACGGATTTTATTACGTAAATATTTTATGAGAAAAAGAAAACTATTTGGCACTCCGTTGTTTACGACTAAATCACAAAAGCAATCTTCAACCGTTGAATGTTCTTTCTTTAAAGCTCCCTTTTAATAGGTATCTCTAGCTCCATGTTTATGTTACAACGATACAAATATAACACAGATCTATCATGTCAGTTTTTGATGGTTCACTCTCGAAACAGATGAGTGCATTTGTTAGCGCGTTAAATAGGCGTGTGTGTGCATTATGGTAGCACAATAGCTCGTGAATGGGTAGTTTGTCAATGTTTTGTCCAGTTTACCGCTTCATAAGCCGTATGGAGGACGAGGGATGGGGCAGCGTATAATTTTCAGATTAATTTGTTCAGTAAGCGGGCTGGCCGACAGTCACAAATATGTGGCCAATAATAGCCGACCGAGACGAGCTTGCAGTTTTCGTCAAATTCTTTTGTACTTAACATACCAATTACTTAATTACACTGTCCAAATTGTCCAAAAAGTAAGGTTCGATAGGTACCAACGTATTTTATGTAAGTATTTTGAGATATTATGTTTTCGAGATTTTATTGAGTAGACATTTAATGTATCATTATAATAATGCAAAGTAATGGTAAAATTAAACATAATACAGTTTGTTAATTTTCTTGTAAATAAATAAACAGTGCTTAAAAATCGGTGCCACCCGGATGCTTTATTATCAGTTTCGCTCGCAATAAATAAAGTCGTATTATATTCTTGAGCGGACGATCTCTCGGCTCTATAAATCATTTTTATTGTGCTGTCGAAGGGTCCAGGTAATGGCGGAGTTGGAGGCTAAATTGGGTCGACTCCACAGTAAATACATAATACTTTACAATGCAGACATACCTTCATCAAAGACACGTACAAAATGGATTTATGGTTACCACCAAACTTTGAATGCCCATGCCCACGTATCCATTTTGATAAGCTGAATCGATATTGTGGATGTGTAATAAACGAAATGGAGTTCCTTTCCCGTGTTCATATTTTATTGTGCAAATAATTAGTTTGACGCTTTGCAAATTATTATTATTACGTATATGGTGGGTACCATACATGCGTGTATAAAATAATTAAGACAAGTACCTACCTCATTAAATAAATAAGATTTTAAGCTTTGGATAAATTATTGTTTTTTTAAGTTCACAAGTATACTTCTCAACGTTCCAAAAGTATAATAAATCTTACTGCAAAGTGGTCAAAAAGTTTAGAATAAAATATACTGGAAAATAAACGCGAGTAGAAGTACATGAGAAGTGTTTATTTCAATTTTGAAATATATATAGACCATAAACAATAAGTAACTTTGGAATCGACGTGTTATTTCAGCTCTCGATTCTCTCGAACACAACACGCCGACGCCGACGCAGTGACGCTCACGCACATCCGACTATAACGTAATAGACAAGTATTGTTTTCAATTCAACGTTAACAGGACAGCTTATTGTCCGTGCTCCATTAGTTCCGTTCAATTAAAATCAGTGCACAATGCACGGAAAGAATGTTCATTTCGTTAGCGGGCGGGGGGCGCGCGCGCCGCTCGGAACAATGAAGGCTTTGACATTATTTCCGGTAGTTGCGCCGCGCTCCCAGCACGCTTCATTTCGTCCTCCTTGCGGACACATCGATGCGTGCCTTTACAAACACTAACTGCTTGTGTATTTACATACTAGTCGAGTCCAGCAGTTCCATGGACCGTAATGGTATACCTACCGTAATGGGGGACGGTCTGGGACGGCCATTGTTTAAAATTGAGTAGAGAAGAGTTGCCTTTTCATTCTAAAGCACATTACAAGATGTTCTACATTATCTAAGTATGTTTTGATTCTCTATATCACATGTATGTGTTTAAAAGAGAAAAAAATCTAGCTATAAAAGCGTACGAGATTATTTGTTTGACTAAGGTTACTCTCCTATGCGAACATGTGTGGAATTGAATTAATAAATATAATAAGAAAAATAATGCTGATCTTAATCTTTATATTTTATAGTTATCTATCAGTCTTACCTAAGTATGGTCAACATTGTTTTTACTGAAAAAAATTAAATCACTTCTAATTATGTCATTAGGCCAAGTAAAATGCCCTTTCAATGGTTAAAGCATACTGCAATAAAAATAAACTGGAGAGTGGAAGAATTGGATATTCCGTAACAAGGATATTATCTGAATAGATATTGCTCATAACATTGGTGCGAATGGATCGCTAATAAAGTTGTGGTCGTAACTGGAACGTAAAGGAAATGCTAAGACAGATTTGATGTTCTCGAAATGCTACGCATCTGAAGGAGATTGGCATTGGCATGAGTTGGTTATGGACTCCAATACAAGTCGTGTTATTACCAATTTTTACTAAAAAAAGCTATTTAAATTTTTTATTTCTTTCATCTATATTATTTTGTGCAATAAAGAATATATAAATCTAATCTGGTGCCGGACCAAGGTGCTGCACTACAATATTCATAGCATTATTTATAAAATGGAGAAACGACATAGTTTGCTCTTTTTTATTATTCGTGATAGATAAGCAAAGATTGTAATGTGTAATGGTAGTGATAATGATGACCCTACCTATTATCCCAAAGGTCTGAGGTTGTCTTTTTCAAAATGTAATTAAGTTATTGTACATAGTATACAATACAATTAAACTCGAGCTTGCTTGACTATTTGAACTATTTTAATGGTGATCTCCAAAAAGTATTTAAAAATGTTTATTACAAAATGAATACTGCATTATGTAATAAACCTAAATCGTTTTATAATAATAATTGTAATAGATCATAAATCTTTTGTTTACGTGCTATGTACAGACGCCTGCACATCAACCTATCCAAAACTGTCAAATTTCTTCAATACAATATCAACCATATAACTTAGCCATAAAGTTCAAAGTCTATTGAAGAAATTTAACAGTTCGTGGTAGGTTGATGTGCAGGCGTGTGTACAACAAAAACCTACTACGAGACTGAGACGACCTCTTTGGTCGAGTGGTTTGTACACCGGTTTTCATGGTGTCGCCACCTCTGAGGTCCCGGACTCGATCCCTGGTCGGGTCAATTTAGAAAATATTGTTTTTCTAAATTGTCTCGGGTCAGGGTGTTTTCTATGTATAACAAGTATGTGTTTATGTTTATCTGTTGTCTAGTAACCATTTAACGAGTTTCATAACGAAGCTTCTCTTGGGCTAGATAATATGTGTGAGTGTAGGAAAGTTTTTTTTTTTTGCAATAACCTACACGCTATTAAAAAGTATCTAAATCGTTTTATAATAACAATTATAAATCTTTGGTTTACGTTCTATGTACAACATAAACCTACTACGTTTATCGTAGGTAGAACGAGCCGTCTCGATATTATAAAGGGTGATATAAAACTGCGTTATGAAAGAGGTTATTTGGTTTCGCAGGCAATAAAGTAGTTTCCCGAGGACAATGAAAACTGCACTTGTCTCTTGCGGCTGAACCATTTTATTTTGGTCCATTGCTTCCCTCCTGATATTATGTTATTTCAAAGTATTATAAAGGAATGAAGCACATTGGATATATCATTTTGCAAATATATTGGCAAGTGCCATTCAAGTTAAGTCAAAGTTAAGTCATGTCACAACTGTTTCTCAATTAAATGTGAAGATACCACGTCAGAATAAACAAAGACTTTAAGCTAAAGATTAAGCTTTAATGTAGAATCAAATTTTAACACAACTACTGACAATTGGAATGGACTTGGAATGGTGGTATTCGAAGCTGTACTATGGCGCTACCAAGGCGCTGACTTTCTCAATCGCTCGTTTTTCCTGTTACTAATTAGAGTTATTTCATCAATATTTACGAAGTATATGTATAAGACCTCAATTACCTGGAAAAACATTTGACGATCGATAAACCTTGTCAAAGAGTAAATATTTTTTTATAAATCTACCATAGATTTTATATTTTTCTGTCATCTGTAGAAGCTTCTTTGCTTTTCTTCATTTGTGGTCTTTGTTGAGCTGCTATTTAACTTGATTGGTAAAGTAAGCTACTTTATTTATAGTTAAAAATATTTTTTGTTTTGTTTATATAACTTTAACGCAAATTTTGTTGCGAAACCAATTACAAAAACGCAAATGTTGAAAAAATAAGCCTTTGGCTTTCAAAGTAAAAAAAGTAAATAGTGTTGAATAATTTCGGCGGGCTGGTTAGAACCACGATGGCTCAATTGGGAGAGCACCTGACCCGGTATGTCAGAAGGGTGCAGGTTCAAATCCTGCTCGTGGATTTTTTTTTCAACATTTGTGTTTTTGTAATTTATTTATAGTTCTTCTTTATTAATTATACGTTTTATTTAGCTTTTCTATTATCTTTTAAACAGTCTATTGCTATTTTTTTTATGCCTCCGTTACAAACCTGTTGCAAAGTGTTATTTTCACAGACTTGTGGCGGCGTCACCTACCGCATACGCCGCACATTTATCGACACGAAGCAAACACCTTCTCAACCGTGTCAACAGATGTCGCCACAAACGCATACCAACGACGTCGCCATACTAAGACAATAATGAGGCCGTATTACGTCACTGATAAAGTTTATTTACACACATTTATTAGAAGGAGTACAATAAGAAGACGGCTACGCGCATCCGGCAGGTGATCGCGGAGCAGTCACGATTAACTCGCTTGACGCACGCCCGCGTCGCTCTAACGCTCACCGCTACTAACGCGCTTATTGCAGTTTGCTATATTTGTTAACAGTTATTGTGCCTATCTGTCCTTCCGCTTTCTATCGCCTTAAACCTCTGTGCGTAGCCTTCTTCTTATTGTAATCCTTCTAATAAATGTGTGTGAATGAACTTTATCAGTGACGTAATACGGACTCATTATTTAACGCCCGTAACCGTCACCACAACAGACTAATTCTATTTTAGAAATATTAATTTGTCATTAATTCAAAGCAATTTCATCAATATCCGTAGCGCCTTGCTGACATAAGATACAAAGGACTAGTTGGTTCGTTAGGCGGGTTAGGTGCAGACGCTCCTGACCGATGCCCAAGATTTCGCCAAATCTACTTCGAAATGTATTTGGCTTGGTGTTCAAGTAACCAAATTGAAACGTTAGACCGATCGGACGCAACAATTGTGGACACCTACTGCCAATAATACTACTACTACCTACTGTCAATTTGGTTTTCAGAAACAAAAATCAACTACTTTAGCAATGTTTACAACACTAAAAGATATATGGGAAGCTTTGAATAAAAAGAAATCATGTGTTGGATTGTTTCTAGACATGTCTAAGGCATTTGATTGCGTAATCCATGAAACCCTTCTATATCAGCTTGATAAATTATGTGTTCGGGGAATAACACTAAAACTACTGGAAAGCTACCTTAAAAATAGAGACCAATACACAGAAATAGATACTTTTGATAAAATAACAAAAACATTTAAACAGGTAAATTCTGATCCTAGAGAGATGTTCCTAGGTCTACCACAGGGAAGTATTCTTGGCCCTCTTCTTTTTTTAGTATATGTGAATGAACTCCCGAATATCACAAACAACTTATGTGTCATGTTTGCTGATGATGCTACAATTTTCATACCCAATAATCAAAATGATAACATTAAATTTGAAAGAGAAATAATTAAAACTTTAAATGAAACCATACGTTTTCTAAAATTATTAAATCTGACAGTAAATCTTTCCAAAACAAAAGTAATACAATTTAGAAACTATAAAACAAATCAAATTAAATTAAATATAACGTCTGAATGCAAGTCAATCATCGAAATTGTGGATGAAATAAATTTTTTAGGAGTAAATATTGACTCGCATTTAAATTGGAAGTCGCACATAACTAAAATTAATAATAAAATATCGAGCTACTGCTATGCCCTATCTATACTTGCGGAAACATCATCTGTAGAAGTAGCCAGAGCCGCCTATTTTGGCCAAGTTTATCCTCTTCTTACTTATGGAGTTATTTTGTGGGGAAACTCTGTTAATGTAAAATCTACTTTTATATTACAAAAGAAATGCTTGAGAACTCTTTACAGTATGTACTCTGATGAGACTCTGAGAAATGTTTTCAGAGAAAAGGGTTATTTGACACTGACGGGTATATATGTGTTGGAGATGGCTGTTTTTATAAAAAGCAATATTCAGTATTTTGAAAGTAAAAGCACAAATATTTGTAATTTGCGGAAGAGATATGCATATGACTTATATTTACCAAATATTAACAATGCCCTGTATCACAAGAGTGCCTATGTAACCGGAATCCAAATATTCAATCATCTGCCCACAGATCAAAAAACCTCAGTAAATTTAAGCTGTTTTAAAATTAAATTAAAGAGATGGCTTATAGATAAGGCGTTCTACAGTTTGACTGAATATTTCGGTACAAAAACAGCATAGTGGCTGTTTCTATGTAACATATACCTACCCGCTAAAAATTGCATGCCCGACTAGGGTAAATTGTTTGTTCCCAATTATGCTTAACACCTGCTATGTATTTACACAATTTTATGGCAAGAAAAATTTATCTTATCTTATCTTATCTTATCTTAATAATACTGAATATTCGAATCAAGACAACTTGTTTAATTCTGTTCAGTGGAACTCGATTGAAACACTTTAGTAAAACCATTTTACTGATTACCTACCTATAAAGTTTTATCTTCATCATCTAAGTGATTTAACCGATATGAGTTTTGACATATGGGATTATAATTGAATTTTTGAAAATAACCATGAATAACCGATGTATGTATACTAACATATTTAAAAGTATCTGTTCTGACAACTTATGGATCTTTGTTCTGAATCATGAATAATAAATAAATAAATGTATATATTGGGAAAGAAAAATAGTTAAAAAATAAAAATTATTAACGGAAACATTACTAATGATATAATGTAAGAATAAATATTATTAATTTGGTTTTTATTGTTTTTGGGTAACCAATATTTCGGAAAATTGTATGCGCCTTGATCATAAACCGAAATAAGTAATAATTGATGAAAACAAAAACATGGTCAAAGTCCGTTAATAATTACTCTAATTATTGAACGTGCACTTGACTCTGTGTGTGAGAGTGCCACTCGCGGGATTCACATCCTATATCCTGCGCGTGGAAATTACTTCAACATTTTCCCGAACTTTTCCGATAATTTAAAATGTCAAATATAACGCATGTATTAATGCATAGTGAATAGTATGCAGCGCATGTACCTCCGGATACCAGAGCCGATAACCATATTTTTGTTAAAGCCGTACCAATAACGGAACGCACGATTGCTTTTTATTGAACGGATTAACAGGACGCATACGTGCAGCGCTGGTTCATTTAGCGCTGGCGCACTGCTGGAGTCTTAAAAATCCCCCTAATGTTTCTCCAGGTCGTCTTATTAAGGTCTAGAAGTAATTGTGGCAGACTTACAAAGTTAAGCGGTCCGCGGTAAGCCGCTCGCTCGTCCGTGAACGCTATAATCGTTATTTCGTCTGCGGACTTTATAAATGTAACCTTAGCCTTCTTACTAAGGGTTGCGGATGTAGCTGGTGTTAATAGGTAGATATTTTTAACTGGTCTGTTTAGAGGCTGTGTAGCTGCGAGAAGATGGTATAGAAAATGTGTTTTAATTTGTACCTATGTCTTTCATTTAATCGAAGAAAGGAATCGACGTGATGTTTTGCACAGACAGTTGGAGGACCAAAATAAATAATGAACGAATTTAAATAAATAATGAATGTTTTAATATAATTACTATTACTAATACTATTAATTGGTTAGAACCACGATAGCTCAATTGGAAGAGTACCTACCCGGTATATCAGAAGGGTGCAGGTTCAAATCCTGCTCGTGGAAATTTTTTCAACATTGTGTTTTTGTAATTTGTATCGCAACAAAATTTGCGTTGAAATTATATAAACAAAAACAAACAAAGCTCTTAGGCTAAGACCTACCTAGTATGTTGATAGACAGGATAGGTGGTAGGAAGTCCCGCTCTGCCATAACAATAGCACCCAATTTTTGCAAAATTGTGTGAAACAAAAAAGAAATTTAAAATAATGTAAGTGCGTAAATAAAAGCGAATTATTAGGTACTATTACTGTTATTTTTTATTTGAAGTATTCATAATATTGCGATTGAATTGAATCATTACCTACCTAGTATTCTGCTTTTTAGGGTCGATTTTTCAATTGACGGATAAAACTTATTCGTTTGATAAAGTATTAGATAAAGTATTTAGCTCGATTGCGTAATACTTTATCAAAAAGATAGGTTTTATCCGATGACTGAAAAATCAGCTCTTAGTATTTTAAAAACATAGATATAGTCCTTTCAATTAGCAATCGTAGAATCTAGACGACACGTCGTAGATTTATGTACGTAATTAATTTATATAATTCCCTTGTCTCACTATATCCTAGGGTCGCAAATCCTTTAAATAAAGTTTTTTACATTTTTATTTTATTTTTTTAATTTATTCTATATAGGCAAGTATTTGACCGCGATCTCACCTGATGGTAAGCGATGATGCGGCCTAGGCAGTAGCATACTTGCCTAGATAATACCTGTTCACCCTTGCCTTGAAAATGTCCAGGTTGTACGTTTCAGGAAACAGAAGGGAGTTCCACTCTTTAGCTGTCCAAATAAAAAATGATGTCGCAAAGCGTTTTGTGCGTATAGTTCGTGTAATTCCATCGCACACTCCCCGAAGTGTATCCGATAAAATTCCGAAAGATTGGCAACCTTGCATCGATGTTCAAGACTTTGCAGCTTGGATTCGAAGAGTTTAGAGTAGCCAATGACCTTCTTAGCGCGCTTCTCAATAAAGTCTAAGGCGGCTAGTTGATAAAATTCAAAATTTAAAATCATTTATTCAGTTTAGGCTACAAATAGCTCTTATGAACGTCATGATACTTGGCAGATCCATCCCAGAGGTGGCAGCAGTATTCCATACAGGATTGGACTTGGTGCTTGGTAAAGCTGAAGCCACTACCCCGGTGTAAAATACCGCCTAACCTTAGAAAGGATGCCAAGTTTTTTTGCTGCGGTTTTTGCCATGGACTCTATGTAGTGGCCGAAGTTTAGGTTTGCAGAGATGGTCATACCTAGCAGGCTGAGGTGGTTTGATATCGGCACAGAT
Source organism: Eudonia truncicolella (assembly GCA_949315975.1). Lineage (NCBI taxonomy): Eukaryota > Metazoa > Arthropoda > Insecta > Lepidoptera > Crambidae > Eudonia > Eudonia truncicolella. The sequence continues at coordinate 12,427,764 of OX438829.1, read as the reverse complement.
ACACCACGGAAAGTCGTAGTCATTCGTAGTAGGAATGGACTCCGTTTGGCAGAGATAAACACGCCTGTGTTTTGGTGGCGTTGAAATCGACCAGGTTAGCATCACACAAGTCGGAGATAGCTTCCAGGGCCGTGTCTAAACGTTAAACCATGGTCTTTCGACAAATCCGAACCTCGTCCCCCTTCGTCTGCTATCGTCTGCTTCGTGTGCTATCGTCTGCGTACCCGAATTCCGGGTATCAACAGATCGTTGATGTGGACCAAGAATAGGGTTGCAGACAGAACAGACCCCTGAGGAACTCCGGCATCAATAGTCTGTAGATCAGACTCGCAGCCGTATAAGACTACACGTATCGATCGCTCCTTCAGAAAGTCCGAAATCCAATTGTAGAGGTCAAGCGGGATCCCATACGACGGAAGCTTGTTTATAAGGCTAGCGTGCCAAACCCTGTCAAAGGCCTTAGAGATGTCGAGAGACACGGCAAGAGTCTCATCATGATTATCTATAGAGTCACTACATAGATGCGTGGCATACACAAGAAGATCTTTCGTAGACCGCCCTCGGCGAAACCAAAATTGGCGGTCACTTAAGAGGTCATTGTCTTCAAGGTATGCCAGGAGTCGGTTGTTACACGTTCCATAGTCTTACAGAGTATGGAGGTGACTGATATTGGTGTGTAGTTGGCAGGGTCAGCTTTCCTACCTTTTTTTGGAACAGATTGTACGTTCTCAAGCTTCCAAGATTTGGGAACGAGTCCAGTCTCCAGTGAGAGACGAAACAGGCGAGTAACTGGAGACAACTCAGGCGCGCAGTTGCGGAGGACTATCGCTGGAATACCAACAGGCCCACTTGCCTTATTTACGTCCAAGTTTTGTAGTATTTTTAATACCTCTTTTTGGCGTATGCGGACAGCTGCCATGGAGTAGCCGGCATGAGGTATGTTAAGCGGTGATTTTGCTGCGACATCTAGACGTGAATTTTGCGCAAAGAGAGAAGAAAGAAACGAACAGGGTCGCTTTCTCAGCCGCAGTGTGGGCAAGTGAACCATCTGGCTTTGACAGTGGTGGTGTGGAGGGCTGGCAGAAATTAGATTCAACCGCTTTGGCAAGGGACCAGAATGCTTGGCTTCCAGCCGGGTGAGATGCCAACTTGGACCCAATCTTGCCAATGCGGCGAATCTTGCCCTGCGCAATACCCCCTTGCAGGACTTGGCAGCTTCGTTATAGGCTTTGTGAATGTTTGGAGCCTTGCGAGAACGAGCATCAACCCAAGAAGTGAACGCGGACTGTTTGTGGGTCTCAGCACGGGCACAGTCGTCGTTAAACTATGGGCGAGCTCTGATGCCCGTAGGAACGACAGCAAGTGTTATGAAGTATTCCATTGTCTGACGAATGACTTCATTTTTAGCATCGGCGCTACTCGTTGGGTCACCTGTAGAAAAATACATTGGCCGCCAAGGATAGAATGTGAAGAAATGACGCATCTCAATCCAATCCGCTGACTTGTATCTCCACTCCCGTCTTATACCACTCGGGCCTTGATGGGGTGGTGAATATGTGGATACAGATTTCACCAGACAGTGGTCAGAGCTACCTAAAGGGGCTGACACTGACAATGAATATCGGTCTGGATCGGATCATCTTCGGGGAGGACACATGCTTGTGTACACAGTTTGGTTGGCGGTAGGGGCTTGTTAATTATATAATTTTATAATTTTGTAACTTCTATTAAAGCTGTGGAGTTTCTTGCGCCCATTCTTCTCCACACCTAAAAATAAACGTAGGGCAGTACGAAAAAAAATGTTTGGACGATTCAAAAGCACTTTTTTAAAGTTTATATGAATAAAATAAATTGACTTTCACTTTATTTTGATACACAACCGAAAATTTTTAACGGCTCCACTGTGAGATCTCTCGTAATTCGTAAGTGTGTTTGCAGCACCAAATAAATTGTCGATATCGATACTGAATATAAACAAGAATCTTGTTGGGTTTGTTTATTTATCGATCAATATGCAATCGTACGTTGTATCACGGCTGTCCGTTTGCGTTAGGTTGGCTGAGCGAAGGCGGCGCGGCGCGGTGGTGACGTCATGTCCCCCGATCCCTCGGGAGCTGGGAAGCCCACGGATTTCTGTACGCTACGACTTCTTTCGAGTTAATTTCGCTTCCGGAAAACTAAAACAGCTAAATAAATAAAAAAGTCCAAGTCGTAACGATGGTTTCGGGTTTTTTTTTGTTTGAAATTGCTTTCATAGAAAATAGTAAATTGAAAACTTACAATTTAAAAGTATAAGATAATTAAATAATTTAAAGTAAAATCATTGGGAAAGTTTAGAAAATGATTAGATTTTGAGAAACAATATATATATATATAAAAAGCAACTATTTTGTATGAAGCTTGGCTCATCGTTAAAGTTACATTCAAACTTTTAACTTCATTCTTCATGAATTCTTCATGAATTATCAACGGCAGTTAAGCTTTTGGGCGTAACGACCACTTTTATAAGACTAGATACCTACTACCTAAGAATTTAAGTGTTAATATATTTTAATTCAACTTAACCTGTTAAAAAAAACCATCAAGAACCAACAATCATAGAAAATCCTTAAAAGCCTTTACTTTGCATCAAACAGTACATTGCAGAAGCTTTAGATTCCTATTCTATCTACCTGTGCCACAATGGCACAATAGGCCCACGACAGTACCTAGTTAATAGAGCAAGTGTCACTCGGCAGCGGTTCGCAATAGCGAAGTTATCGAATGACATACATTTGCCTGTACGCATGACAGATGTTGGCGGCCCGTGTCGCCGTGTCGCCATGTCGCAGGCTATTCAGACGAGCAACGTTGCGCCCGCCGCACTGCGCCCGACGCGTCGTTTCGACTAAGCGACAATGCTCGCTAGATGCAGAATTCGATCAACCAACGTGCTCATTGCTGGTCCATGCTCTATGTAACGCTCCATTCAATAGCATTTTCATATTCTGCGTTGCTTTCGGATTATGTATGGGGCGTTATACGGAGAAGTTGTGGCGGTTTTGTTACTAGATGTTCCCGCGACTTCGTTCGCCTTCGTTTCGTTCTACTTTAATCCTTTAAGATGTATCTTGCGAGTTAGCTTTGGTAATTTAATAATAAATGTGACTTTGGTTAATCTTTTCTTCAAAAAATTTTTTATGTTGTTTAGTTGATTGTGTATCTGTTTTTTATTTATATTTGAAAGTGTCAAACAAACTTTTATTTTCTTTTTTATTCTAATCTCAGAATAAAACTTTATTGTTCTGAGATTCTAATCTAAAACTACTAGGTAATTGTTGAAGGGTAACAGCAAGAAGTTCACATATTATATAAATTACACTTAATTACTTTTATTTAATACACAGTCAGGTCATAAGTATTGTCACACAGTAAAAACTTTTCTTTTAGAATGCTGGCCACAAAAAAGTTTATTGAATTCGAATTTCGAATTGTTCATGAAAATAAAAATGTATACTTTTTAGAATTTTACTCATTTTTAAATATGGAGTGGACGCTTAAATAATACCGTGTTGCAGTTATTGCGTTGCATCGTTGCGGTTACGCGCCAATTCAAATTTTTGACGTGAAAAGTGAAAAGATTCGTTTATCGTACCATCAAACGATACAATGAAGACTCTAGTGTAGATGACAGGTCAAGAAGTGGTCGCCCTCGGTCTGTTAGGACTCCAGCAGTGATAAAAGCTGTGAAGGCGCGAATTCAAAGAAATCCCAAACGTAAGCAGAAACTGTTGGCCCTTCAGATGGGGTTAAGCAGAACCACGGTGAAAAGAGTGTTAAATGAAGACTTAGGGCTTCGGGCATATCGAAGAAAAATAGGACATCGTTTGAATGCTCGTCTAATGGACCTGAGACTGAAGAGATGCCGCGCTTTGTTGAAGCGGTTCGCGGGAAAAAAATATCGGGAAATTCTTTTTTCGGATGAAAAAATTTTTATCGTAGAAGAGAGCTACAACAAACAAAATGATAAGGTGTATGCACACAGTAGTGAAGAAGCAAGCAACCGTATTCCGCGTGTCCAACGAGGTCATTTTCCATCCTCGCTCATGGTATGGTTGGCAGTTTCTTATTGGGGCTTAACAGAGGTACATTTTTGTGAGAAAGGTGTAAAAACGAATGCAGTTGTGTATCAAAATACAGTCCTGACGAACCTTGTGGAACCTGTTTCTCATACCATGTTCAATAACAGGCACTGGATATTCTAACAAGATTCGGCGCCAGCTCATAGAGCGAAGAGCACACAAGACGACTTCATCCGGCACGAAGACTGGCCCTCCTCCAGTCCAGATTTGAGTCCGTTAGATTACAAGATATGGCAACACTTGGAGGAAAAGGCGTGCTCAAAGCCTCATCCCAATTTGGAGTCACTTAAGACATCCTTGATTAAGGCAGCCGCCGATATTGACATGGACCTCGTTCGTGCTGCGATAGACGACTGGCCGCGCAGATTGAAGGCCTGTATTCAAAATCCCGGAGGTCATTTTGAAGTTTATTGTCATAAGTTAAAGTTGTTAAAGTTTATTGTCATAAGAATCTATGTTTTGTTAAGTTCATTTTGGTATATAAATGGTTACATAATGAATAAACTTGTCTCAATTATTTTATATTAAACATGTGACAGAATTTATGACCTGACTGTGTATAACTAAAAAAAAGAAAATGTTTCTGTTTAAGCGAATTTAATCATAACTCTATGTTATCCGATTAATCGGGATTTAAGATTTTTGTAAAGATATGGGTTATTTGAGAATCTTAAGACCTATAAATAATAAGAAAATATTTAAAACAAAATAAATTTTATATTTTTACAAGCTATATGGATCGTATATTTCAATATGAAGATGGCACTAAGTGATGATGTGTAAATAAAGTTAAAGCAACCACGTACCTTTAAGTCGTAGTAAACGTACGCATATTTTAATTTAGATTGTAGATCTGACGTTAAAAACCATAGTTTAAGGTAAATTAGATGATTTGTGGATTCGGTTATACAATTGTACATAGTTAGGCACGTTTAAAATCACTGTGACTAGTATTATTAATAATTTAGATTGAAGTATCGCTCCAAATTCTGAAAAAATATTGTCATTTATGTAAATCAATCTGTTAGTCTTAATATGACGACAAAAAATATTTATTATTTGGTCAATCCATTTATTTTTATATAAAAATTGAACAGGACAACTTATATTAAGATTAAAACCACTCTCGTAAAACACATAATTATTTTAAATTGTATTTGGCAAGTTTATATATTTTATTACAAAGTTTTATATTTATTTAAAGCCCTACATAAATTATTTTACTTCTAATATTCTAATTATTCTAATAGCATATAACCGTCCCACTGCTGGAAAAGGCCTCCATCATTGAAGTCAAGTCTTCACTACAATTAATGGGTAATGGCATAAGCACCACGCTTGCCAAACGTGGGTTGGTGATCACAAACCCGGGATATGCTTTGAAAAATCAGGAACACACTGTGCCCGACCGAATTGAACCCCGAACCTTCGGGTATCGAGCCGAGCACTTTGCCACTCGGCCATCAAGCTTACTAAAAGTAAATAGTTCAGTTTTATTATACGCTAGCTGCCTGTTTCTTTATAAAAATAATTACGATAAAAGTATAAGAATATTAAGAACATAATAAAGCGATGTTCTTTCTTTGTACAAGTTACCCATTTGTTTAAAAAACATGTTTTAGATTGTTATATAAGTTTGTTAATTATTTATTTTTATGTCATGGATAAATGCTTACATATCTTTATTAAGAAAATATAAAATTTCATTGTTATTAGTAATTATAATAGATATATTATCTATAATAATCGAAAAACTAGTTTTTAGTACTTTCTATTCGTAAATCGTAAATATATAAAGGTTGCGAAACAAATCACAAAAACACAAATTTTGAAAAAAAATCCTCGAGCAGGATTTGAACCTGCACCCTTCTGACATACCATACCGGGTCAGGTGCTCTCCCAATTGAGTTATCGTGGTTCTAACCAGCCCGTCGAAATTATTCAACACTATTTACTTTTTACTATGGAAGCCAAAGGCGACTATTCAATATCAACAACTACCGTCATTACCATCCGATCATAATATTTTTACAAATACTAAAGATCAGTTAAGAAGTAGGCAAGCTATTTATAAAATGTCTTTGTTTTGTTTATATAATTTTAACGCAAATTTTTGTTGCGAAACAAATCACAAAAACTCAAATGTTGAAAAAATTTCAACGAGCAGGATAAGGTATTTAAGGTAAATGTACAGTAATTAGCCTATATACTGCCCCACTGTTGGGCAAAGATATCTAATTAAATTTATAAATCGGAATCCTAAATAATTTTACAGTTATTATGTTACAATTACCTTTCCCAATAAATCGAAATCATATCAAAGATTTGTATTAAGTTAATAACGTCAAAATATTATGTTTGCTTTTAATTCCGATGTTTATTATGTTGAAATTTTATCCAGTTGCCGGCTAACAAGAAGAAGTTTGATTGGTTTCAAATCACCAGAAGTTGTGGACTCGTCAAAACTCATTAAAAGTAAATAGAAAATGTCGCAACACAGATCAAATATGAAATGCTATCGGCAGATGATTTTATGTGCTGCTGATTTTAATTTTTTATGTTTTTAATGCATTAATAAAGGTTTTTTGTAATAATATTACAATTATTATAGAAATCTGTTTTTAACAGTGAGGAAATACTTTTAGCTTATTCATCATATCCAATGCTGAATTTCATCACCATCAGACTCAGTAGGTTAAAAATGAAGTTCCACAGTTTATCTATAAGGTAGTTAGAACAAAATAAGAGCGTAACGTTAACATTATTCTAATTTTGAATCGTAAACAAAAAAATATGAGTGGATTTTAACTTCATAGTTCGCAATCGTACTCAGCAAAAATATTGTATGCGTGAACAACACGTGCTAGAGCGCGGTAGGGGTGCGGCCTCTGTTTCATTACTAGATGACTGCACCGATGGGTAAAAAGATGTGATTTCCCTTTGTTGTCAAGCATTCCGTCAGTGTTCCAGTGCCGGGACAAAACAAACACGATTGTAGTTTGTCCGCTCATTATACAAAGTGAACTACATGGGATCATTTACAAATTGGACAATTCATTTAGTTGCGTATACGTTGAGTATGTTACAAATCGATATCGTAAAACTATATTTAAAACTGGTTATAAGTAGAGGAGGCTTAATCCGTGTATCAGTGGTCTGATTTTGTCATTTGGACAATGAGAAAAATGTCAGAAACAGGCCTGAGATAGGATTATGATTATGAGCGATTAAAAATTGCAAAACCGTGGCTCAGTTTTATGTTAAAATTGTGTTTGTGTATTCGCTTGCTTATAGCTGCAATATCAAATGTATGCGCTAGGCATCGAATAAAGTGTAGATATACTACTCTGAAACATGTCGGTATAATCTTCCCTGATCCGGGCAGGGCGGCCGGAATGATGCGGTTTCAATGCCGCTGTAGGCCATTGTCCATGTACAGGTGTGCCGCGCTTGCGATAACAGTAGTAGGTAAGTACGATTATCGACATATGAGTGAAACGTAGAATCGGCATCAGCCCGTGGTGCTGATTACTGCTGATTCAGATTTAACTCATTTTTGATAAAATTTGTAGTTACTGCTTTTTTTGTAGGTATTCCTCGAATGCTGTTACTGGCAAGGGATAATGCGACTGTACTACAAAGCACGGATTACCGTTATGAATTGGTTTTGATTGATCCCATTGTGATGCTATTAGGTATTAAAGATATAACTAAATCTAACCAACCGTTGCTAATTACAATTCCTAATACCTAATACACATTACAGTAAATATTTGTCATGTAACTTTTACAAAAGGCCCAGAAACACTAGTAATTAGTTTTTTAAACATATCAATTTTATTGATAGTTGTTAGTGCTAAGACTTCATGTAGACAGGAAATTAAAAAAGTGGTAAACACTTATTTTAGGGTTCCGTGTATTTACACGGAACCCTAAAAACGGGACCGCTCGTAGTTTCATCGGGTGCGTCTGTCCGTTTGCATGTCACAGGCATTTTACTCTGAGAGTGCTCGGTGCTCTAAAATCTAACCAGGGTTAGAGATATAACTTCAACAAAGTTTCATATTTAAATAGTAAAAAGGAAATAAAAAATATAAAGGTGCAGATTTCTAAAAGTTTTTCTATGAATTTAGCCCTTATTGAATTTAAAGTTTTCAAATTGGGATATTTATATCCAATAAATTCTTATCAATCGTTAAGTTTTCTTTATATTAATACCCATTTTTCAGCACATTGCGTGCGCGCAGGTTTTTGACATTTATCATAGTTTATGTTTTTATGGAGGAGGAGGAGAGGCGGAGGTAATAACAAAACGTGGGTCATTTAAATCTGTCATTGGATAACACAACATCTAAGACAATCTTTATGGCTTATTTCCATGGCCATGGCTACAACAAGCCAGTTTTTTAAATGAATAACGAACGAATTTCGACCACTCGGTGACCACTTGTAATAATAATTAGGTATAACCTATCATAACGGAAACCTATATCGCGTAAGTCCGACTCGCACTTGTTATTTTATCATGACCTACATAACATTTCGCCAAAATAGGGAGGTATCTAAGTAGGTATCCGGTATGAGATTGATTACAAAAGTTATAAAGGTAAAAAAGGATGGCGTTTAATAAATGAATCTGCAATTTACAATCCTTTGAAGATTAATATTCTATCAGGCAGGGGTTGGATATTGAGAAAAACATCAACAAATTCAATGCGCGATTAATAATTAATCGTTCATGTGTGAAAGAAATGATTTGACATATTTGGTGATACGTTTTATATTATCTAATATCAATGAGCATTTTATTTCTTTATCTCTGTGCTTGTTATATAGTTATTATAATCGAAATTTATAGGTATTTTGTTATAGAAAATCGAATAGGTACCAGAAGTTTAATTTTATATCATAGCTTATATTGCTGTAAAATTATGTATTTACCTATTATTTAAGACCGAGGTGAGCAGATTAAGCCCAGTTATATATTGATAAAGATACAATTTGATTTGATTACACATCAAAAATCGGTTTTAGAATAAAAGTTTTATATTTTGATGTATGAAATGAAATTACAATATTCTATATTGTATACCATATAAAAGACATAAGAGTAGTAGTGCAAATAGCGGCATTATCGCTAGAATGTAATTTCTTCCTTTCAATTCCAATAGCCATTTAAATACAATAAAATACGTTTTTATTTAAAACAGAACGCACGAACATTTATTTGTAAGCCTAGTAGTAGTATTTATTTCATTCTTTATTTGTAACTCAGTAATTCACCATTAATCAACAAGTAAAAGTTTTATTTTATGTTGTTGCATAAAAGGAGTTTTGTATATAATATTATTTATGCTTGTAAATAAATGGGACAAAAATCAACATTAAAATAATGTTATACAAATGTGCGGTTACGTTAAGAAACAATTTAAGTTACTTAACTTCAGTACTACTAAAAAGTTAAACTTTAGTTATCGAGTAAAAAAGAGCAAATCGAACAAACCGGATGTTTTGTCTTTTTTAAAAAAGGAAATTGACAGAATAATTTAAAGTGTTTTAGTGAATGATTTTTTTAAAAGGTTTAATTGAAATTTAATTTCAATCGCCTATTATCGTGTAGCGAATGCCGTCGGTGTATAGAAGAAGTAAAACTTCGTTTATACGCGCAAACCGCGATGAACGCGATTGTATCACGTCAAGATTAAGCTTGACGGCGCGAACTTTTGAAAGTTGTATTTTTATTTACGTAATTTTAATATGTTTTCTGTTTTTTTTTGCTGTCGACACGGTTTTTTAATACTGGAATCGACGCGGATATAAATAATTAAATTTTACAAGTTCCGTATAAAAAATTCAACAACTTAATAAAACAATAAATACAAATTAACAAAAAAACTCGAAAGTAACAATTAACATTAATTTCTGCAAACACCAACGAAAGTTGTAAAGTTGAAGACTTGTAGAGTGGCCGCCAGCCGCGATTGACGTCTCCTCTGCAAAGATTGCTTTTTAATTGAATGATGGCCTTACCTGGCGCGGCGACTATCAGGACCGGGAGCCCGGGAAGGCGCGCGGCTGTTCCGGCCAGCTCCGCGACCACAACTGATACTCCAGCGCGAAAACTTCCCTCGAACGCGTCATCACTCACCCCATTCCTGAAACAGCCAATCGCGTGGGAGCCCGCCGCCGAGCCTACCCGTGAGCGCACGACAACACCCGACCGGGGGTGGCGATTGGATCTTTTAATCTGAAACGTAAATGCATACAAAAAGAATACGAGCGGCTGTAAGCTTCCGTGAACGGGATGTAGGATGATGCGAGAGTCTGTGCAACAGGTAAAGCTTTTTACAGTCCACTTTGAGGATCTGTATTACTCGTAGTATGTGTTATGACACTTTGATACGTGTATGTACGAATTGTATTAGAATGACGGTAGTACTTTACACATATCAGTATAAGGTTAGTAAAGGTAACATGAAAAACATGATAGAAAAAGTTTACTTCAATCTAATTACATATGTACTTCTAAACTACATAGGTTAAAAGTACATATGTACGTCGGCCTACTAAATAGGATCGAAAATCAACTAAACGACACAATATTAAACTGAGATGAAGAAGCAAGAAGCAAGTCTATATGTTTTTTTCTAGTTTTATTGCATATATACGAACATATTGCGATTTTTTAAATTTATTGTAGCACCTTACATACAAAATAAAAATGCATCATGAAGGTATTACAATTATATAGGGAATCCATTAGTTTAGGTAACAGTAATCTTTGATTGCAATATAAGTCTACTAATGAACTGTAGAATAACCTTCTTTAAATAAAAACAATAAATAAACGAGGAGCTGCAATTTTTCTTCTCAAATCTTTGCAAGTATTGTTGTTTCGTAAAGAAGTGGATTGCCAAACCCAAAAACCTTTCATAATTAAGTTTATAATAAAGTTATAAAGTTTATAATAAAATGTGGTATAAAAGTTTCATCACTAAATAATAAAAACAAAAAGTCAATGAGTTTATCAAAAGTACAAGTTGCTTAATTTACAATTCTAATTATTTGTTCACAGCTAGCAATGGGGCAAAATTAATTCGTAAATTTATTCCAGGGACAGCTTTTTTACTAATTGTATAAAAGAATATATTTTTTCTCTTTGTTTTCTTGCAGTTTACAATTTGAGTTAGTTAGCACAACATATTTGTTTATATGAAAATATGAAACAAGTGTTTTTACTACGTTAAACATGACGTTAAAATATTGTCACATATTTGATTGAGATAAATTTTCCTGAAATATAAATAAAAAGATATCAATTGATAAATAATTAAATAAATAGAACAGTTAATAATTATAATGCATTATATTTTCATATTTTTTAATAATGTTATTATTTGAATTAGAAATCTTAATGGCGCGAATTGAAGTTAAAAAAACTTGGTTGCGCGCACGGAGGAGTATGAGGTTTAGTATAAAGTTTAATTAAGCAGGAGTCCCGAAATATAAAAAAAATATGGATATATGTGATGTATGAGGAGCTCGATGGCGCAGTGATTAACGCGCTTGGTCTGCGAATTTAAGCAACGAGCAACGAGGTTAAGCAACTTTCGCAAAGGCCGGTCATTGAATGGGTGACCAAAAATGTATCTCGAGATGATATGCCGGATGGGACACCAAAAATTTTCCATCTCGAGCTCCTCCGTGCTTCGGAAGGCACGTAGAGCCGTTGGTTCCGGCTGCATTAGCAGTCGTTAACAACCACCAACACGCAATGAGCCCGCGTGGTGGTTTATGGCCTGTTCCTCCATCCTTAGGGAAGGCTCGTGCTCCAGCAGTGGGGACATAAAACAAGAGCTGATGATGATGATGATGATGTATATGTGTTACATTACATTCTATAAACATTGTATGTTTTGTGAACTACAATCGAATTTCGACAACTTGGCGACCACTAGTATTAACCAATATGTCAATATGCTATAATAAAATTGTTATGATATTATTATTGAATTTACAAGCTCTCATAAATTTACGGTACCTCTACGGTTATGTAATGTAAAGCACCTGCCTGAAAAATGTAACATTTTGGCAAGCAGATTAATAAATCTTATTTGTTTTAAAGATAACAGAGGCCTGACATGTAAAAACAATCAGATAAATAAGCTTATTGATAAATAAACAATTTCATTTTATCAAAAAGTATTTGAAGTAATGTACATATATTAACGTTTACATAATATACGGGTTGAAACACCCACATATAACTTTAACGACTTAACAGTAACAACTACAAATGCTTCACCCGACAAAATCTTCATTACCCACCCGACCACAAGCAGATCAATTAAATCAAATTGGTAATCGTCAAATCCCCAAAACGTGAACAACGTATTCGCATAATTGAAACCCTCTGACATGGCATCACGTAACGTGTGGTCCATTACTTGTTTAATTCTTGACCATGGCCGTAATCTAAGTTGTGGAGTAAATCTTGGGGCGCACATATCCCCGGTAAGCCGGGCTCCGCTGGTATTTGAATGCTCCTCGAACCACCGCGAATTAGTATGCGCGCTCCATTCGGCCCGGTCACGAATGGGCCGAAGCCGCCTATTCTACACAATCTGCTTCGACTGTTATTGTTTTAACGCCTGCGATTTGTAAACGATTCGAACTGGGTGCCTAGTGTGAGTTTTGATTGCTATTCGTATTTATTCGATTACGTTTACGAACATGAAAATAAGTATTGAATTGAAGCAGCGCCTCCTGGCGACACAGGTAGGTACGAGAAAAGCTAGAATTTCGCCATACTTTCGTTAACGTGATCGAATGGCGAATGAAACTAGCACTAGGCACATGTTCTTTGAATGATAAAGGTTTTTCAATCATCTTCATGTGTACATGACTTTTTACAATATTGGTATAACGTAAACCGTTGCCCAACTCTGTCATTAACAAATCTGTACTAGAATTATAACTGGTATAAAACTTACGTTGTCTCTATCCGCATTTAAAAATAAAAATGGGACAGCATCAGTTTATTATCAGGTGCAAATTTAGTCCATGTTTAATAATAATGGGAGTTCAATTTTACTTAACAATTTTTAGAAAAAGAATTGGTTTTATATTATTTTATAGTTTTAAATAATCATAACATTGCTTGAATGATAAAATTATGGCTTTTTATATGATTTTGTTTAAAACTGAATCTGAAATGTTCAGCTAATATAAATAATGAGAAAATGTAAAAGTTATGATCCTCATTAGACGCTTATGTTGCTGTCTTGCCAAGTTATCGACAAAATATACATGTTATAGTTATAAACAAAATGTATGTGTGTGTAATGTACTCACCCACATATTCACATAGACTATTAATATATTGACATTATGCTCTCTCTGTGTACGCTGTCTAAGACAGAACATCAAGCAACTAACGTCCCAAATACACAAGCTTGGAACTGTGTACCAAAATAAAAACTACAGAAAAAAACACACATTTATTTAAACTTACAACGTAAAGTGAGTGCTAAAAGATTCAATTTAAGTAACTAAACACTCTTATGAATCATTAGAGGCCAGAATGATGGACATTCGATAGGACCTAAAGAAAATGTAAAATCCTAAATTAATAATATTTTTATTAAAAACTTTTAACAAAATATTTTTTTTTAATGTAAAATCTAAGTACTGGCTTCGTAAATCCTACGGTGGAGAGCAACCATACCGAGAAGAATGCCGTAAGAAACTCGGCCACGGCTATTTCTTTTCTCGGTACATTGTTAAAAATTTACAAATTACTAGCTGACCGGCGGACTTCGTACCGCTCTGACAGTTTTCATGACAACAAAACAAACAAATCATTCGTCCGCATAAGAACACCTGTGGACTTCTTTGCGGGAACGTGAAGACACCATGTCTGCGGTTTTTCTTTTATTTTCTAAAATTTGTGTTATGTCGAATATTAATGTGAAATAATGGTGGATTATTAACCGTTAGTGTGTGCATGACTGTTGAAAAATGAAACAAAACAGTGCAACGTCAATTGGCATATTCTGTCAAGAAGTTCGCGTGAGGACTTAGTAAAGCCCCAAATCTTTACTGAGATACTCGAGGGGTTGGGGGGTATACGTATATCATTTCTCACTTCTCATTTCTATTATCATTCATCATCATCATACTGGAAGGAAATATTGTTTATTTATGTATTACTTGTAAAAAAAATTACTTTGACACTGGCTAAATGTGCTAATCGCACATAATCAACCAAAGGAAAAAAAAGAACACCTGTATCCCATGATGGACCCCTATAGCAGCGCCACCTACCGGGTCCAATTGTAAATCTAAACCATTCTCGAATCCACTTGAACACACACAAAAATTTCATCCAAATCGGTCCAGCTGTTAAGAAGGAGTTCAGTGGTATACGCACGCACAAAGATTTATTTACATATATACTACTTTGCAAAAAGACTATGAGTCTATATTACGCACTAAAATAATAATGAGCGACTGTAGTCTACCAGAATAAGGCACCAGCGGCGGTGTTCAATTTGTAAGTGGGATCTTGGGATACGTTCATTTTGTATATTACAGTACGGAATCATTCCGCCTGAATTATGTAAATATGTATTCAAATATATATTTGTGCGCCATTCCGATTGCCGAGTTAGCGAATATACGATTTAAACTCGTTCTATTACGTTTAATGAAACAGTTGAAAATTAGTGAAATAAAATGTATTGTATCAAAGTTCTAATTCTCTCAAGATGATTATGATAAAGATGGGTTGGAACCTCCATTTAAAAAAAAAAAACAATATCTGTAGATAAAAAACTAAGATGAAACTGGAACTTGGCTATTGCTATGTACCTTAACATATCCAGTTTCATCTTAGTTTTTTATCTACAGACATTGTTTTTTTTTTAAATGGAGGTTCCAACCCATCTTTATCATCTTTATTTTCATTTTACAGTTCAAATTCCCATACAAACTTATAATTCTTTCAGAATAATAAACCAATAGGTATTAATTAAACTTTTTATGCGAGTAAACGCTTAGGAAGATACAGAAACAAATACAAATCTTTCCATATCGTTTAAAATTAGTTATGCATTGAATATTTCCTTAAAATTGGCTTATTTGTTTGAAAGAATCACAACTTTGAAGTTTGTATAAAGGATACCAAAATGTAAAAAAGACTCTTAGGCGCTTTACAGACGGCGGGGCGGGGCAGTGTTTTGACCGCGAAGCAATAAAGACCGCATCTGTCCGTCGATGCTCACGGCTGCCCTCGCCGCGAGGGCACGCAATACAAAGCACACGAGGGACGGAGGCAGTTAGTTCCATAGATAAGAATAGGTTTGACTGAGCTAGCCGCCCCGCGCCGCCGCGCCGTCTGCGTTACTGCAAACAAACTGGTTTGTGTGATTCATGGTGCTCCTGCGTGCTTCGGAAGGCCAGTAAAGCCGTTGGTCCCGGCTGCATTAGCAGTCGTTAACAACCACCGATCTGCACTGGGCCCGCGTGGTGGTTTATGGCCTGTTCTCCTTATCCATCCATAGGGATAGCTCGTGCCTCACCAGTGGGGACATAAAAAAAATGAGCTGATGATGATGATGAATGTCTTTAAGGGCAGCGAATAGCTTAATAATAGAGAGGCATATAAGAGATCCCATTAGGTCATAGTATAATGTCAAGACGCACGGAGGACAACATGCAAAATTGATTTTACTTTTCAATTTCACAAAGTTTATGGCGGTGCAACATTGTTACCCGTATTTTTAAAACCAAATGAATGTCACTCGGACTGTTCTGTTAAATTAAGTCCACTTGATTCATTCATAAGTTAACAGTTGATATTATGTACAACAGAGATGACGTAAGTTCCAAAGTAACCTGTACGTATCTTGATGTAGTTGCCTTATCTCGGGACCCAGTAGCATTGTTTCCATTACCTTCGTAACTTTACTGCAAACTGTCTGGCGCGCTACAAATGTTCATATTGTCATTGTATCTAGATAGATGGGCGCATTGTAACAAAATTTTTATCCCAACTATTTGGTATTATAGAAAGTTGGAAAATCTGTTATAAAACAAGTCAAAATTATTTTTATCTGTTTTTATATTCAATAACACTTATGTGTAAGTATGACAAAACAATTTGCTGTTTGCATGGGGTATGAATGAGGTAACACCTGTGTTTACTCTTTCATAGCGACGGTACCTTTGGATATTTGGTAAAAGGCACCACCAATTGTCAAACAATATTTGAGATATTTCTATAAGCACATATCAGTACCTTTACGGTTACGGTTACGGTTTTTTTTATAAATTACTGTGTAGGTACTGACCTACACAGTAATTTATAAAAAAAACCGTTTCGAGAAACCACTATTTTCCTCAGAATGTGTGCCACATAGTTTTTTAAGAAAGTCCTGGTATAATCAGGGCTCTGAGCGAACGCAGCCTGCTCATAGGGCACAAGGCATTTTAAAAATTTGTTCCCAAAGCGTCTCGTCACCTAGTCGTGTATATTGTGCGGGCGTTACGCAGGGCCCGGCCGGCAGCTACGAACGCTACGAGACCAGCTACAAACTTTCTGACACCTATGCATTGCGGCCATTGTTGTTTAATGCGTAAGACCATATTTGAGGATACCGAAGTAGTACGCTATCACTGAAAATCGTTAAAACATGTTAAGTTTTTTGGTTTTGTTTTCCGTGGTTAGATTCCCATCGGGGGAAAACCGTTGTACTCAATTTGGTTGGTCATTGATAGCAAGTTCCTTAGTGGTTTAGGATTCCAGTTAAAATGTGCTTTCATCTTCAGCTTTATGTTCACTTACAATTAGGTAAGAGACGATCAGGCTTTTAAGAAAATCCAGGTATAATCGGGGCTCAGTGCGAACGTAGCCCGCTCGTAGGGCTACAAGGCAATTTAAAAATTTGTCCTCAAGGCGTCGCGTCGCCTAGTTGTGTATATTATGCGGGCGTAACGCAGGGCCCGCCCGTCCGGCAGCTACGAACGCTACGAAAACACTTTCTAACGCATAGAGCGGCTATTGTTGATTTATATGCGATATAACACCTTTGACTACACAATGTTAACCGTTAACTGCATCTATGTTTTCTAGAGGTCAGTAGTTCGATTTTGTTTGGTGATTGATAGCCCTGATAAAGAACTGGCTTTAGTGGTTTAGGATAAAGTGCACTTTCATCTTCGGCCTTATGTTTACTAATCTTACTAATGTTCACGTACCTAAGTGAAGATCAAACTTTGTGAAATGTAAAAAAAAATATATTTATTAAAATTGTATTGTAATTTAATGTTACCATTACACTTACGCTTACACTTATAAAATAAGAAATAATCAGCCAAACTTTGATTATAAATCTTGTTTCCATAGTGATAGTGTTTAGGGCTTAGAATTTTAATGTTAATTCGTTTTTTAATTTTAAAAATTCTTCAAGTAATTTACCTGTTATAATCTGTCGTCTTTTCTAACTATGCTCCAGTCTATGGCACTTCCTGCGGCAGGCGCGGACAGGGGGGCGCGAAGTAGACTTGATTGGAAACCCTATTCCATATTTATTATGGGCCTATTTTGTCATGTTTATTAACATGGCTGACGGGATATAACTATGTTATTAGGTAACTTTGCTAGTAGCTTGATTGAACTTTTTACTTAACCCATTTGGAACACTTAGTGAAATTAGTTTTTAAAATAATCTCTTTAACAATCAATTGCTACTGTCGACTTTCGAGTTCATAAAATACAGTTACTTAGTTGAAATCTGAGACATCCACGCCAAATCAGCTTTTTAGTGGTTTAGGTACACGCTGCAATGCCGAGTGAAGTCCCATTTAGCACACATTTTGTTTATTTGAACATATTATGTGCATATGCATATGTTTGTACTAATTTTCATTCATTCATTTATTATTTTTCTTTACAAAATGAGCTAAAATAGCAGAAGCACTCTATCAGGATAAAATCTGGGGGCACGGCAGTGACCCCGCCAAGTCGAGCAAAAAACCGGCACGGCCGTACCATCCTTTTCTCGAAACAGTTCAGGCTATTTTCGACCCCCTAATAACATAACTTTGTTGTGGATAAAACTAGAAGCCTGAAACCAAGTTTCAGTAACCAAGCAGGCATTGCATAAACACGGTATATTACAAATTTAATTCAATTTGAACCAGTAGTTTAAGAATTATAACTAGTCAAAGTTTCTAATTTTGTCACTGACTGACTGACTGACCGATCATCAAAAATCTAAGGCACTTCTAGCAGACATAGAAGCTTCAAATTTAGAACACAATTAGTGTTTAGTGTATAAATAGAGGAAAAAATAAAATATTTTGCAATTTCGGTCCAGTTTTCTAGATACACTAACTGCATAAATAACTTTGTAATTCCATATAAATATATAGGATTACATTACATTTGCAGTTAATGAATCAGTGTACATGTATAATGTGTATAATATAATTGAATAATAGGTGTAGATAGGTACCTAGGTGGTACCGGAAAGGAAAAAAAGTAGGAATATCTACAAAAAGAAATGAGATGCCATCAAAAACAAAAAAACAAGTCTCGCAACTCAGTTCTTCTACCGTAAAAAAGTTGTGATATCCATGTTATACCAAGTCGGTTAATTTATTCAGTCCCTACTTAAGGGACCTTGTGTCTAATGTCCTCCAGCTGTGGGCTCATGGGAACGGTCCCAAGAATGCTGGCAATATTACCTCTTTGGATTGCCAAGCTAATACGTTGGCAGAGGTAGCTGCCAGCCTTCTTGTCACCGGAGGCTTCAATAGGCTTCTGGATTTACAACATTTTTAAGAATATATAAAAATACCCATATTAAATTATGTACTACTTGTGAGATACATTGTGTTTTCATGTCCCTTAGGTAGGGACTGAATAAATTAACCGACTTGGTAAGTATTACATGGATCTCACAACATTTTACGGTAGAAGAACTGAGTTGCGAAACTTGTTTTTTTTTACAAGTTTGTTTTTGATGGCTTACATATAATTTGATATAATTTGACTGATTGTATGTGCAAAGTCGTTTATTGCTACATGTAGTGTTCGTTAACTTAAGAAAACAATATATAGCGGCTATAAGCTAAAACGCCAATGATCAAACATAAAATGTAAAAGGTGTTATATTAATAACAATAAATTAAGTACTGGCTGGACATAAAGTTTACAAGAGCGACTATATAAATAAATGTATTATCAAAAAAACAAAAGGCTGTTATAGTATAATAGGACGGCTGTTCTTCTTCTTCCTTTAGTTGATGGCTTCGTGCGATTAGCACATTTAGCCAGTGTCAAACTATTTTTTCTTACGAGTAATACATCATATTATACAAAATTTCCTTCCAGTATGATGATTATGAACGATAATAGAAATGAGAAGGTATAAATGATATACCCCTCAACCACTCGATTATCACAGTAAAGATGTGGGACTTTACTAATTCCTCGGGCTGACTTCTTGAGAGTCACCATTCTTTCACATTAATATTGGACATAACACAAATTTAAGAAAATAAAACAAAACCGCAGACATGACTTTTCACTTTCCCGCCAAGAAGTCGGACGGCTGTTCTAGAAGGGTAACATACACAAAATAATTAGCAACATTCTTTAAAGACCAACAAGTTTGTGCATCCAAGAGACCTGTTTTGAGAAAACATTTAATATGGGGGTCGAAAGTCTATCGGCGAGGCGCGTCGCCCTTCGTGGTCTGTTCACACTAATTGCTTGAACTTTCCGCTTCCAACTTATTATAGCCCCACTTTACTTCATTGTTTACACAGTGTACTTGCTATATGTTTGTATATTCATCTTCTTCTCTTGCGTCTCTTCAATTTTGTGGTTGCTAACCTTCGTATATTTTCCTCTTGACAGAAGCGAGACGAAACAGTGTTTCGTCATGTTTGTTTGTAATGTTATTGAAATTAGTCCCTTAGCACTTATCACGATTACCATATTGTTTTCAAATAGGTAAGTATATGTTTTTTTCCCTGTCAGTCTATATCTCATCAATTAATAACCATAAACTTTAAATAAAATGACTATCTACATTATATACTTAGTACGGTTTGGTTGGTAGTAGGGATGCTATCTAGGTTTTACGATACAGGTAACACGAGAGAAGGCTTCTTTGTTATTGTATAATTTCTGATTCGTTAAATGTAACGACATACTTTTTGATGTGTGACATCTTTCCGCTCGCCTTCTAATTTGTGGGAGTGATTTCGTAGAAATGTGACGGAAGTAGGTCGTAACAGTCGTGACAGGAAGTGGGGGAAGCGCGCAAGCGCGCGCCATTTTGTGAATTTAAAATCGATATTATGAACAAGACATATTATTATTATATTGTGATCATCTGTGTCATCATTTTGATATGTCAAATGTTTTCTAATAAGTATTTACTGCATTTTGTAAAATTAAATCGATATTAAGAACAAGACTTATTATTATTATATTATGTGACATAATGTTTCATCATTTTGATATGTCAAATGTCTTCTAATGAGTATTTACTGCATTCTTTTTATGATTTGTAAAAAAATATACGTCATTGTAAGTCAATAGGTATTCTATTTTCTATTGTAATATTGATTTCAAAAGGCGAGATGGGGACTTCTTGGCGGGAAAGTGAAGAGTCATGTCTGCGGTTTTGTTTTATTTTTTAAAATTTGTATTATGTCGAATATTAATGTGAAATAATGGTGGATTATTAACCGTTAAGTGTTCGTGAGTGTGCATGAGTGTTGGCAAATGAAACAAAACAGTGCAACGTCACTTTTCAAATTCTCTCAAGAAGTCTGCGTGAGGACTTAGTAGAGTCCCACATCTTTACTGAGATACTCGAGGGGTAGGGGGATATATCATTTCTCACTTCCCATTTATATTATCATTCATCATCATCATATAGGAAGGAAATATTGTTTATTTATGTATTACTTGTTACTTGCGGCCCACAAGGTGCTTCTTCACGCCTCGTTTGAAGGACCCCATATCATAGGAAGGAGGGAAAACGTGTGCTGGTAGACTATTCCATCTTTTGGAGGTGCGACAAAGAAACGAGTCACCAAATTTCTTTGTGCGCGATGGGATATGTGTGACAGTGAAGCGATGACTCCGGAGAGCAGCACGTGTACTCCTATGGAGGAAGGGAGAAGGTGGGATTAGGTCAAAGAGTTCTTCAGAGCACTCGCCGTGGTATAAGCGGTAGAAAACGCTGAGTGACGCTATATCTCGACGCAATTGCAGGGGTTTGAGAGTATTAGTGACCTCTGCATTGCCGATAATGTGTACAGCGCGACGCTGCAATCTGTCTAAGGCATTGAGAAAGTACTTTGCGGAACCGTCCCGGATATGCGAGCAACACTCCACGCAAGACCGTTCCTGTGTCTTGTACAAAAGACACAAACGGTCAGGCGTAAAGAATCGCCGCACTCTGTTCAGGAGACCGAGTTTTCGTGAGGCTGTTTTGATCACGGCTTCGATGTAGTCCTTTTGATTCAGATCGCAGCGAATCGTCATACCGAGCATGTTGATACTGCTCTGCAGGCTTACAGATGTGCCCTGAAGAGTTGAAAGGAAAGAGGAAAGGAATGGTTGTTTGTCTTGTTATCCGAATCACAGAGTGTCTAGTAAAATTTTAAAGCATTTACGTAGTTATAATAATGTAGGCACAGTAATGCGCACAATTTCCCCGAAGCGTTATTTTATGGGTGTTATTTAAACGGTTAGCAAAACATTCGTATTTTTGTTAACAAAAAAATGCTAGTTGGGCAGCAAAAAAGCTAGTTCAGCAAAAATTTCTAAATCAGTCTGCAACTTATATCATTCCGCTCCCCCCATCCGTGACTGGCTCACGCTAAGCTACGCTTCGCTTATTAAAAAAAAATTACCGAACCAAATTACAATACCAACAGTATGACCAAATAATAACTTTGCTGACCAAATATTTATTTAGTAATACAAATAAATTATTTCCTTTATTTTATTGGGCGTTTCAGTTAACGAGCTGAGTCAATTGAAAAAAAAACAAAGATCATTTATTGCAGTCGAGTCGAGTGGAGGGTTGCAGCGCGTTCAAGGCGGTCGGAAGCGCCGTTAAAGGCATTATTATCCGGACGGTCGCGCCGCAAATAAATCGTCTGCTCTGCCGAGCGGACGCTCTTTCGATTATCCTCAAATCTTCATTACACCGACGTATGCTCTCACACCGTGCCGCGATATCATTTTGTCTACACTGGGCGTTAAATTGAAACGTTTTAATGCGTGTTTTGTTTTGAAACGAGACAATTATTTGATTGTCGTCTGTTTTCTCTTCGGTGGTATGGTGGATAGTATGAACATGATCGTGTGTTGCTTATTTTAGTACGTCATTAAGGATAGTTTTTAGGTATGCACCTGTACTGTGTGACATTTGCAATTAAAAATAAAAGTATTTTTTTCCTTCGATATCAAGAGGTCATAGGTTCTATTCTCTGGTCGATCGGGCAAGATAAGTCTCAGATTTTTCAAGCATGCACGGGCATGTGACTGTAGCGGTGATTTTTTTACAATGTTCGAGCCATTTGCTCAGCTGTAAGATAGTATACAGGCTAATTACTTAATTAAGGTGCACGCAATCAGCTTTTTCATCTGAGCTACTGATACATTGATTTCGCTGTTGATTTTTTAAAGGACTTGTTTAATCTATATTCGATAAATATAGTTGCTGCATATTTTTATAAATAAAACCACTAATTTTGAAAAACTAAAGATTCTGATATTTTAAAGTGGTCGCGGTCGCTACGTATTTTCGACCATACGACAGCGCCTTAAGGCAAAGCCGTTTTAAATGTTTACGAATCGAGGTGTCGTCTTAAGCGTCTCTCCACTTTCATATAAAAGTGATCGCCGTGCCAGAGTTGTGTCCGTCCGGCGGTGTCACTGGGCCGGGCCGGGCGCGCCCACCGGATATTGATTTATGTCGCCAACGGATACCAGTTCCGGACTGGCTAGCTTTGTGACCGTGCTGCGGCTAATTAATTTGCTCGCGTGTACGTCCAACGAGATTAACAGGTTTAAATACTCCTTCGTAAACTGATTAAGAGTTTGCTTCTACAAGAGAGCGTCTGCATTAGACATTGAATTTTAAATAACTGCGGTACGATTTTCGTAACGATATAATATTGAAATAGAATGAAATAAAAATACTCATTATTTACATTTACTTTCATGTATCTACATACTGTTTAAGTTATCTTCATTTATAGTGATTTATTATTGGTTCGTCCCGAAGTTTCGTCCCACATTCCCAAAAATTCTTAGTTTGTCCCATATCAATATTGAAGTGGTGCTTCGTCCCAAATTACAAGTAGATAGTTAAAAGTAAAGTCAGTCTGCCTTACCTATAGCCATACTTATAGTCTGCATTAAAATTTATTTATCTTTTAAAACTAATGACATATTTAAACGGTGCAAGAACTGCTTTTCATAATGAATATTTTGGCTACATTTTAATGTTTTTGGTACTTTAGATACTCAAAGCTGTTATGAGAAACTTTTGCTGGGTTGATAGTGGTGATGGTGGTAATGATTATGGTTAGTGAACTTCGATGCTGCAGACATATATGTACAGGCACTCGAGGCATACTTACCACAACCCACTTTTCATCAGGGTTTAAAAAATGGCACATTGGTGGTATATTTTTTTGGTGCTGTCGCCCGTATTGCTTTAGCCGTGGGTATATTTTTAGTTATTTTTTTTTATCATTGGGCCTCTAAGTTTGTTAATGCAATAACGCCTCAATAGTATGTCGGTAACCTGATTTTGTCATTAGGACTACAGGAAAATAAAAAAAAAATTGGTTAATAATAATCGACTGTTTCAAAACAGAAACGAGGTTCTGGTAACAAAACGAACTGTTTTCTTCAAACTAACCACACCATTGAATGCACTCCATTAGCTCGTAGTATTGAATGTGGGGCGGCGTTTATAGGTCGCCGATCGCACTCATGTGAAGGGGATCGGAACTACCCCTAATTGGAATTTTCTAACAGGTTTCACAAATTGACATACCTACCTAACCGTGAGTCACAACAGAAGACAAATAACTAAACGTCTCAAATAGTGTGTCAGTAGCCTGACTTTGACGTTATAGAAACATTTTCACCGACATACGATTGTGGACGTTTTAATACTTAAATTAGCGTTACGGTAGTTTCATTTAAACTCGTTTACTTTTTGTCTGAAATTGTTTAATTTTAATTTTCCTTTTTTTTGTGCTAAATGGGCTGCGTCGACTTCAAGTAGGTAAATTAAAAAAAAAATACACATCAATGTAATCACTGAACTACATTTTATCACAACAAAATATTGAAGCTAAACCGAGCACACGAAGGCACATCAATGCTACATACCCAACCTAATAATATAGGAAACAGGTAAATGCACACGATGAAAAACGACATTCGCGTAGGTTTAGGTTTATTACCGTTTAAACATTTGGTACGGCATGAATAGCATCAGAGGTGCTGTACAAATGAATGAGCCGACCACCTGCACGTATGAATCCGGGTGACATCTGCTTTATTATGTTTGCTCTGGATGCGGCGTTTTAATTAATTTCTACTTTTATTTGCGTGCCTGGAGTAGATTCACGTGAGAATGAAAAAAACAAATGAAAACGTTTATTTAAAGAACGCAAGACAGAGGAGCTCGATTGCAGTGGTTAACACGCGCGGTCTGCGATTGCTAAGGTAACTTTTGCAACTTTTGGTAAGGGCTGGGCATCGGATGGGTGACCTTAAATGTATTATCTCGAGCTTCTCCTTGCTTTGGAAGGCACAAGCCGTTGGTTCCGCGCATTAAGTCGTTATCAATCATCAATCCGGATGAGGAGCTAGATGGCGCAGTGGTTAACGCGCCCGGTCTGTGGTTGCTGTGGTTTAGCAACTTTCGCAAAGGCCGGTCATCGGATGGGACACCAAAAATTTTCCTTCTCGAGCTCCTCCGTGCTTCGGAAGGCATGTAAAACCGTTGGTCCCGGCTGCATTAGCAGTCGTTAACAACTACCAATCCGCACTAGGCCCGCGTGGTGGTTTATGGCCCATTCTCCCTGTCCAACCATAGGGAAAGCTCGTGCCCCAGCAATGGGGACATTAAATGAGCTGATGATGATGAATCACCAATCCGCACTCTGCCCTCGTGGTGTTTTATGGCCCGTTCTCCCAATCTAATCATCGGGAAGGGTCGTGCCCCAGCACTGGGTACATAAAATGAGCTAGTGATAAAGAGAGAAAAACGTTAAAGAAAACAGTTTATGTGAAATTTATAAAACACTTTTACTTAAATACATTTCCTTTATTTGAGTATATACCTTTACTGTGTTATATAAGTGTTTGAAAAATATGAAAATCTGCTTTTACCCCCGAATAGGCCCTAGTTTTATCACTGATTTATTCTATAAACATTAGATAAAGGCTCTCACGGTGATAAATTAGCTCTGTAGTTGAAACATAAAAGTGCCGAGAAACGCCTTTCTCTATCTGCAGCATTTATATCATAAATTTGTACGATAAAAGTTATGGTGCTTTTTTGCACCGTGAATAATTCCAGTGATCTTTTTATCACACTTAATCAATAATTTTATTCGTGTTTGGTCGTGTCGTCGTCACGTCACTTCTCCAACAAAAATCAACAAATAACAACAACAAATATTATTATGCTTTATTTCATTCGCCAATGCAATAAAAAGGAAAAGGACACTACGCAGTTCTGCCGGAACTTGCACTTGCGAAATTAATTTTATTGATTAAATCATTAATGCCGATTTCAAATTTGACAATGCGCCTTCGTAATTTACTTGTTTGAATTAAATTTAAATTAATACAATAAGTACTTTTCCTGACTATGGCTGCTATAGTACACATTGGTTCCAGCCGTGCTGCTAATATGCTATCATGGCAGAAAACAGCAGCCGTATTTTCGTTTCGATTAGGGTTTGTTAAATGCCTTGGTTAGAGAAGCTTTTGGTACTTGGGGTGCTCTCACTGCACTCGGCCCATCTTTGAGTGTAGTAGAGGTATTATGACAGACATCTAGGACGACAGGTATGACAGGCAGACAGGGTCTTTGTTTATTTATTTATTTATTTCTATAGGTACACAAACAGATTACAATCAATGCATGAGTACAGTAACATATTTGGTTAACTTTTCTTTGTTGGCCTCGCATACTTCTTTTTTTTGGACATATTTATGTTTTTTTTAACTTTTTCTTTTTTTGTATTTATTTTATTTTAAATAATAATTTTGTTGTGAGTCGTATGCCTAAGTGAGTGTCAATAAATGTTTTTCTTTATTCTTTCTTACTTTCAAATAGCACAAACACAAAAATGGCTAGTAGAGGCCTTTGCCCAACAGACAGACTAAAACGGGCTGATTATAATGATAACGATGATGCAACATTAAAATTATAATAGCTAATCGTTTCTAATTCCAAAATTCGTAGTCCACGATAACATCGGCTGGCAACGGGGTGCGATTCTCTCACTCGACAGATCACCTGTAGTACTTGAGTGCCGGTTCACTGGGCAGCCGCTGAGCCGGCACACATCGGAATATGGCGGGCGGGCGCCACACCACTCGCAGATTAAGCATACCGCTCCCGATGATTCCAGGCAAATTATCCTTGTGCCTCTTTCATGTTTCGTGTGAACGCCCGCCTGGCTCTATTAGGTGGGTTATTAACGAATGTTACGCTTTACTTAGGCGATTCAATCAAATTATATGTATTGTTTATGGTGTTTATAAAATTTATAAAATACAGTGAAAACATTAAACACCCACCCGACCCATGGAATCGAACCTGGGTCTTACGCAATCCGGGCGGCTGTACTGACCGCTATGCTACCGGGAAGGCTGACGTAAGCGCTGAATTTTGTCACTGCTTTTTAATTTTTGAATGCTAATAGCGGCACAGTGCCATATATCCAACGGTCAATGCAACCGATGGCCATGCAGATTCACCTTTGCAGATGAAATACCACAAATTTGATAACACAACGCTATAGTAGTAGTAGCATAAATTTTATAATTATTTAATTTAGCTTCAGTGCAGCAATTAGCACTTGAAAATAAAAAGTGTGTTTACACCTCGTTTATATAGTGTCATGGTAGTAAACTGTAACGCGGTCGTCATAATAACATCTAAGAATCATGTAGCTTAACGTTGCATAATGCGTAAACTCTACAAAAAAATATTTGACGTCGTATAACGCAAACGAAAAACTATATGTAAAGGAAGACTATCCTTATTTCGAAAAAAAAAACACTGTTACTTAAAACTTTGCTTTTTGTTTTGTAATTTAAGTTTGTAACATGTGACAATCAACCAGCGGGCGGGCGCCACGACACTCGCAGTTTAAGCATACCGCTCCCGATGATTCCAGGCAAATTATCCTTGTGCCTCTTTCATGTTTCGTGTGAACGCCCGCCTAGCTCTATTAGGTGGGTTAGGTATTAACGAATGTTGCGCTTTACTTAGGCGATTCAATCAAATAATATTATGTACAATCTTTTCCGTTCCATTATGGTGTGTTCACGCCGCAGTTACATGGTCACGCAGTGTCATGGTTGTAAATGTTGCTTAATGTTGCATAAATGCGATGTGTTGTAACACTATAAATTAAATGTATACGCAAACTTTTTTTTTTCAACAAAAAATATTTTTTTCTGTAATTGTTGCAGACTCTTTCAAAAACCTTTTTAATACCTTTTTGTTCTTATTTTTATATATTTTTTTTTAATATTGACATTTTATATTTGCTCTTTTTTTTGGTGATTGTCATGGTTATCGTGTGTTGTGTTGTTATAAAATATAGTTAAATCCCACTTTCTTTCCTGTTTTTTAATCATCTTTAGTTAGTCTCCATTAGCTCCTCCCATTAGGTTTTGTCGTTTTCATTTATAAATACACATAACACGATTATGAATTAAGAAACCAAACCAAACCGAGTGCAATTTGTATCGTTGAAAATTGAATCTAGGTTATCTAGGACTAGACTTCTCTTGATCAAAACCAACTAACCACTTGATCAGAAAGACAGTGCCTAAACAAAAGTCGATAGAAACAGATTTACTTAACAAAGAGTAGTTCCTGATTATTAAGATTAATAAAAACCTTAATTGAAAAGTTTTGTTTAAGTCTGTATCTTTATAATAAAGGAGTGCCCGTAAGTGTTATCTCGAAGCACATTTAGCCGTGTAGACGACGAGCACGGCTTCCCTAACGAGAATAAACATGGAACTATTGAAGAGTTTAATAATATTCATTGGGTCCCGGCAATTTTCCGGCCGAGCGGCGACGCGTCTTTGATCAGACCTAGTCCGAGACTAGTCAAATTGGCGAGGCAACTATAGCTTAACTACTCACAACAACGCCGAGCGCTCGTTATACTTATTTGAAATATTTTTACTCAACTTACCTAATTAAGGGAAAGTTAGCCATGCGTTCGTATCGTACCGTAGCCGATGTGGAGCGTATTATGCTGCAGAATTTACACATCTTTGCAGCATTGATTTTAAAGGCTTCCCCTCTGGGGCTTGAATATGTGAATATTTTTTAAGATTATTACCTACATGATATGTAACTTCACAATGTGTAATAAATCACTCAACAATAAACAGGAAAAACAGATAATACGTTTGTTTAAGTCAGTCAGCCCGTGACCACGGTCGGTATATATAACTAACCTTAAATTACTAACCTTAAATTATGTTAAATATATTTTATTTAAAACTAGCTGCCAACTCGCGACTTCGTCCGTGTAAACACAACTTAAAAAACTTGTCGGGCGTACAACTTACCAAAGTTCAATCAAATTCGGATGAATGGTAATTGGACATACAATAATTTTTATGTGAGGTACCGATTAATATTGAAAATTGTTTTATCATTGTTTTTATTTCTATAACATTGTTGACGTGGGTTATATACGTGCGTATTCTGTCAGCTTAATTCAATTTTACAGCCAAGTGAAGGCATGTGTAGGTTGATAATCTGTTTGTCTGTGTACTGTGTCGAAGGGACCCGGGACGACAGCCATTCCCTCAGAAAGGGCAAGGGTTGCGTCTTAGAGGTTCCATTGTGCCTTTTAAGCATTATTTCCACCGTGTGTATAGGTAATTATGCATACCACAGTGATCACAATGATTATGACTGGCAATCTGTTCGAACGCACACAAGACTTTGATGAGCGTTATGTGAAAACAAGTGAAAATCACTCATACGAACAAAAGCTGAATTAATTTTATTATTATGTCTGGCAACTTGTTCGAGCGAATAAAGGACTTTGAATAGCGACATATGATAACCCGTGACATTAAAATAATAAAGCTAGATTTAATTTTATTATTATTTGAGGCCTATTTTAAGTGCCAAATTCATTTGCTGTAGTACTTTCTACGTATAACGCATATACAAAACGATAATTATTAATTTTATAACTATAATTATTGTTAATATTAACTAAATCTTCATTTATTTTTTAAGCCATTGTAATATTAACTAGAAATAAAAACATTGAAATAAACAAACAAATTAAATACAGGTACCTACAGCACAAAAGTCATGTACCTAACATGCGATTTATTGTAACTATTATAATCTCATTGCCGAAATAATAACTTTGCGGGTAGCAGATTTGAAATATAATATTACTATGTTTTTTTCGTGTTGCCACCTCTTTTGTAGTTACAAAAATCAGTAATGTAAGGTGACGGGCAGTCACCTATATTTTCCGATACGATGGTCAGAGCCAGCCCTCAAGGAGTGTGCTTTCAAGGCAGCGTTGGTATATTGAATTTGTACAGAAATATCACGAATTTTGGACGCTGACAATAGGCGTTACGGAAGATAAACGTTTTTTGTTTATTACAAGGAGCGACGAGGATAAATTACATTTTCAGGAAAATCACGCTATAATCGAGCTTTATAGGATACTGTATTCTCTAATCAAAATAGAAAACATTCTTGCTTGTTAATATGATGTTTCGTGACTGTGTTGGTTCTGGAGATAAATTATGTACTAGAAAGGCTCAGGGAGTTGATACTTTGATTAATAATACTTACGTTAAAGTGGATATACAAAAGCTAAGGTAGGTAGATAATTGGAAAGGTTGAGAATTTTCCATTATATACCATTAACTCCCGTCGTTAGAACTCTGATTCATTTAAGTGATTTGTTTACATGTAGAACAGAACAAAACAACATCGATTACGTCAGAATTTTTTGCGACTAAGTTTTTTTGAAAACTTGTATCATAAAGAAATGTATCTTAAATTCTAATACATTGTTATTCTTTGTTATTATAACAGTGCCAGTAAACACCTTAAGTAGCATTTGAAAACAATGAAGTGCGGGTAAACTGAGTCTCGCTCCGATTATAAGATGGCAAGCACTTACCATCGGCACGGTTGAAGGGCCGGCGATTGGCCCTAGACGTCACTCGACGAGCACTCGCGATTCAACGCTAATCCCGCCGATCTAGGGCCCTCGTCAGTGATGTGTTAATGTTCTTGTTTTATTGCTTTCGCGATCTCTTGTACCGACATTCATTGGATCATTATTGGTGTTTCGAGAGTTTTAGTCAATGTTACACAATAATTATTTAGTTTACGCAAACCTTCTTTTTGAAACCACTGATAATAACGCAGCGCTAATTTACATAAAAAGAGGATTTGTTTAAAAACAATTGAACATGTATTTTTGAACTTTAAACCATGTTACAATTAAAATTTCAAAATTAGAATACTGCGTGTGCCATATGCGGGCAACAAAGCGCGTGTGCGCGCGCAGGTCACGGGCCGTGGGGACGTTTCCGCGCGTCGCGCCCTTCCGGTGCGCTCGCGCAGGCGTGCGTGACGGCCTAGTATACGTAGCCATTGTGATCCAATCAATGGAAACAAACATTATGTTACTGTCTGTTCTATGGCTGCACACGGTCACAAAGGTATTCAACTATGACAACAGGAGCATCGAACACTAGTTATGCTCTACGACCAAGCGGCACATGACCTCCATGCGATGGTTTATACAGATTCACAGCGTAGCGCACTAAGGCTAGGCTGAGGATATATTTATTAACAATGACTTTGATATAGTTCAGGGTTTGTAGTTTTACTTGGCCGGCAAACGTATATCATCCATATGGCATCCATGGGCCACCGCAGAACGATGGGTGCTTCACTTGCAACGCACACACGCGTTTCTGACCACAGAAGCTTGAGATCCTATGCCTCCGCGCCCGTTAATTTCAATCCGGGACACAGCGATGCAAATGTATTTATAACCCTATAAAATACCCATTTTTGCCGTCGCATTCAGTCGGATTCTAAACAGAAATCTATCCACCGCAGGTCAATAGAAAAATAAAAAATTTACAAAAACACAAATGTTTTAAAAATTTCCACGAGCAGGATTTGAACCTGCACCCTTCTGACATACCGGGTCAGGTGCTCTTCCAATTGAGCTATCGTAGTTCTAACCAGCCCGCCGAAATTATTCAACACTATTTACTTACTTCTACTGGCCATTTTCCAAATTATAACGTGTCTCGTTAATCACTCGACATTGGCGAAATTATTGGTGTTGGAAAAACCCTACAGAAGCCATTCCACAAGGAAATAATAATAATAATAATACTTTTTTACTTTGAAAGCCAAAGGCGCCAATTAAATGTCAACAACTACTTTTTTCAACATTTGTGTTTTTGTAATTTGTTACGCAACAAAATTTGCGTTAAAATTATATAAACAAAACAAAAAAAAACAATTTCCTAAAAAAAGTAATTGAAATAATATGTAGTGTTAATTCCGCTAAATCACTCGTTTATCCAGCACGGATGGAAACTAATTTCTTTTAATTGCATTGTTTTCGATACTTGAAAGAAAAAAGAAATTAAACAAAGGCTTTTAACAAAACCAACCGCGGTTTTCTCTTTAATACTCGTTAATTTGAGGTGTATTTCATAAGTGCTGGGTACTTATCAGTTAGTGCCCAGTGGTTTCCAACACGGGACAACATTATTTTATCGTGGCCGTTCCAACGCATGTAATATCGCTACATATTAGCATGCTTCATTAGTCTTAAATGAAAATTCGAATTAAACGCTGTTTATTACAAGGTCCACAGTGTAAACCAATTATTACGCTCGGGAAAGGCTTTTACGATGCGATTGATGCATACAGTTAAGTGCCGTAAAAACAAAAGGGTATTAATTTTATAGTGACACTATAATGGAGCGCGGCCACCTGAGCAGAGTATTTTAAATTAATGATCGATGATACTTATTTGTTGTGAGCATTTCGTCAGTCGAGCGGGAAAACTGTGGCTTTTAATTAATTTATTTTCGGCTACTTTGCTGTTGTTATCCCAGGCTGGTCTGGCACCTGAAAATTATGTATCAGCTACTTAACTTCCCGTGTCGTAAGAGCCGACTAAGATATAAGGCTTCCATTAATCAATAACGTTTCTGCAAATATATTGATATGATACTCATAATCCTCCACGAGTTAAAAGCTTAGTTAAAAAATTAGTAACTAATAAATATTTAACCTCTAACGTTACTATATATATATATACGGACTAACAATAAAATAAGTATTTTGGAGGTTTCAGAAAGTTAAGCTTTTGAATAATGACGGAACATGCATTCGCAATATATTGAATATCGATACGAAGACTAATCGTTTTCTTTTTGGCTGCCTATTCATCGCTATTCCAAACGCTCCAACTGCTGCTTGAAATTATTTGTAAATTTTCCTACCTTATCGTATTTCATCTTATTTTTATTTTATTAACGGGTAAGCACAGTGCCTTGATCTCACCTGATGTTAAGTGATGATAAGGCCAATGATGGAAGCGCACTTCACCCGGGATCCTCAACTAGTGAGCTACTGGCTATTTTAGCTCTAGCTGCCGAGACTCAACAATGCTACAAACATTGATGTTATGGCAACATATTTAGATAAGATGGTGGTAGCTAGCCAGGCGGACAAGCAAGCCCTACCACCAACTAAACCGAGTACACAACCATGTACCCCCCGCTGGGAATCGAACCCGGAACCTCTAGGTCTAAACCGGTGGTCTTAGCCACTAGACCACAGAGGCGATCTGCTAAACATATACAAATGGAAATAGGTGTTAATGGAAGCATTATGTGTTTTACGTATAGACGCTTGCACATCAACCTATCCAAAACTGTCAAATTTCTTCAATAAATGTTCAACCATAAGCTTTGTGCCATAAGCGCCAATGTAGACGACTTCGCTACAATCATGCGAAAAAAGACTGCCTCGATGTTGCTGCGAGCTCAAGGGAGCGCCAACACCGTCCTAAAAATGATTGGTGGCCGGATGGACTCGGCACTTTTCGGACGGTTCACTGAACTACATGTTTTCAAACGTGTACATCAGTGAACCGACCAATGTTTTATTTTAATTTTAATGTAATATTTTATTATTGTTACTAACATAGTTTTTAAGTTTCAATTGTTACTAACCAATGGATCTCATGGTCTGAATTAAATGATTTATTATTTATTATTATTATTTAAGTTTTGTTCCTTATTTGAGAAAAGCTAAAAATTTTGCTGCCTATCAACAAATTTTAGTCTCTGACGTAACTAGATACATACGTATTTAGGTGTTTAAACCTTACTATTGTGACGAATAAAAGCTACCTACTACTATCGTCAGCAGCAGCCTAAAAAACACGGAAAGTGGACACCGATCGGCGAAATGAGTGGAAACTCGATGAAGTGTGTATCTTTGTTGGAGCGGAGCGGAATATGAAAGGACCTGTATCGGATTGTTGATCCTGACAAAAGCGGATCATGCTGCTAATAGGATTGACTGCAGTGACCGTGAGAGGGTATTTCACTACAGTGAAAATATAGATCAAACTGTTCTTTCTTTCTTTTAATTGATGGCTTCGTGCGATTAGCACATTTAGCCAGTGTCAAAGTAATTTTTCTTACAAGTAATACATAAATATACAATATTTCCTTCCAGTCAGTATGATGATGATGAATGATAATAAAAATGAGAAGTGAGAAATGATATACCCCCCAACCCCTCGAGTATCTCAGTAAAGACGTGGGGTTTTACTAAGTCCTCGCCCGCAGTTACGCAGACTTCTTGAGAGAATTTGAAAAGTGACGTTGCACTGTTTTGTTTTATTTGCCAACACTCATGCGCACTCACGAACACTTAACGGTTAATAATCCACCATTATTTCACATTAATATTCGACATAACACAAATTTTAGAAAATAAAACAAAACCGCAGACATGACTGTTCACTTTTCCGCCAAGAAGTCTCGATCAATCTGTTGTTAACTTAACAGTAAACATTTTTTTAAACCAATATAGCCAGCATATAATTTTAAAATAAGTATGATTTTTATAAAAAAATCATTACTAAAATAATTAAATTTTTATGATTGACCACGTGATCGAAAACGCACGGGATTTGGCTGAATCTGACGTCACCTGCTTGTTTACAGTAAATGTCACTCGAAGTTTTGAATGGTGTGATTTAACAGCTAAAAGTTTGTTTACAAGCAGGTGACGTAACGACATCACGTGACCTGCATGCATCGTTCTGGCGGCTATTTTATTTATTTGAATTTTAAATTGTGCGTGTTTATTTTTAATGGGGATTTTCATAAAAAATAAAGAAATTCACAACGAATTAATCAAATTGCAAATACATTATGCTATAATGAACCATTAAACATATTTTTCTAAAACCTGTCAAAAATATCCTAGTTTTGTAGGCAAGGGAAATTGGAAACGCCTCAGTGGCCGAGTGGCAGAGCGCTCGGCCCGATACCCGAAGGTCCCGGGTTCAATTCCCAGGTCGGACAAAATGTATTTCGGATTTTTCGATGCATAGCCCGGGTTTGTGATCACCAACCCGCATTTTGGCAGGCGTGGTGATTAAACCAACCATTACCTATCAATGGTACCGATAACTTGATGTTATGTTATTACTTGATGTTTCCATTTGTATATGTTTAGCAGATGAAATACGATAAGGTAGGAAAAATTACAAATTATCTCAAGCAGCAGTTGGAACATTTGGAATAGCGAAGGATAGGTATTTAGTGCAGCTAAAAAGAAAACGATTATACTTCGTTCTGATATTCAACATATTGCGAATGCATGTTCCGTCATATTTCAAAAGCTTTAACTTTCTGAACTCTCCAAAATACTTATTTTATGACAATAAGTTTTTTTTTACCAATTAATTTGCAACTTATGCGTTCTATAATAAAAAGTCGTAAAACCAATTTTTTTGACTAAAGGCAGTACAGGCAATGTGAATTCCGTTCATGTGTTCAAATTTCGTCAATATAACGCACTGGCTATTCAGCGAAGATCGGAAACAATTAGTAGACTGTGGCATTGGCCAGCGGAGCGCAAATCCGCACCACTGTCCCACTGCTTCCCACTTATGGATAATATTTTCCAGTACCATTTGGTCACGAAAATACGAAACCTCATCGTATGTCATGTGAAACTGAACCTTATGTCAAACAATGCTAGTCCATAATACGTTGAAGGGATTCCGGCCCAGTAACATCAGTTGGATAGTTCCGATCCGGATTTTTGTTTCATATAACTATTAGCTTTTCGACCCACTGGCTGAATGTAAATACAAATGTAATTGAGCAGCTCGTGTGTTTACTTTGACCTGACTCCCGTTGGTACATGAAACGACTGGTGCAATTACTTTTATCTTTTAGATTTTAGTCCGTAATAGCCTATGAACTTTGTCCGATACAGTGGATTAGCGATGCGATTTACAATTGAATTGGAATTCCCGAATACGTCAATTAAATTCTGAAATTTATTTGATAATTTTTCAGAAGTAAAATTAAAAATAATACTGAAAGCGTGTTTTCCGCCTGTTACAGCGAAGCGAAGCGATGGCTGATTCATATGTCATACTCGTGAACGGGTGCCGCCTGCGGAGGCTGGTCTGCTCTTGCATACTTAACTTATTTTTAGTATTATTCACTATAGGTTGACTTTGTTTTTCTTAAACAATTTTTGACTTTTACTAGAGTAGTGTAGTGGTGCTGTATGACATTGTGGAAATTGAAACTTTTACCTGATGCAAATTTGTTAACTTAGATTTTTTATTTTGTTTTTTCACGTTTCATGAATCGGTATGTATTTAGTGATAAAACGATATTGTGCTGCAGCATGTAACGGAACGCAAAGTGACCGAATTTGTCGCTATGCCTTTGACATTTTGTCCTATACATTCTTCGGGCAGAATCCGAATAATACGGACACGTCTACACAAATATAGGTTATATAAATTTTAAAAATATACAGGAATTAGAAAGTCATAGATACTCGTTTCAGATTTAAGAACACGCAAACAAATGACTACACTGTGTTCGAAATTTTAAGCCCAATGTTCGACATATTTTTCGTCGCATTGAACATTTGCGGGATGACAGCTAGGAAACAACAGCTAGGTGGTTTGTTTTGTAATTGTTGCTAAATACTAAAATCGGTTGCAGACCCCTTCTGTAAATAATTAAGGTAAATAAAAAAAACGTACGAGCCTTACAGTAGTCGCATATGATGTGTAACATTTGACATATCACCTTTTTAAATCAATATTACTATAGAAAATAGAATATAGAACTATCACGACGTATTGTTAAAAGTCTATTTCACACGAAATGGTTGAAATCAATATTACAATAGAAAGGAATTTTTTAATCTCATTACGAAATCAAACCGTTTTATTCACAATAATATAATAATCTAAAGTAACTAAAACTATTACATCAAAATATGGCATCAAAAATTTCCTCTGCGTCGCTGTCGACTGGTAATGTACCCAAGAGACTAGCGGCATTGCCGCGTTGTATGGCAATGCTTAACCTCTAGCCAAGGTAAAAGCCAGCCCTTGGGTCATGGGAAGTGTCAACCAGCCGTTTGGAGATGTCACTAAACAAAACATGCAAACATGGGTTTCAACCCCAAACGGCTCGAAAAAATAGAAAATAGATTAAAGATGTGATATTAAGAGAACAGTAAATACTCATTAGAAGACATGTCACACTGTTATCCTGTTAAACGGTTACGATCACATTTCTACGAAATCACTCCCACAAATATTACGACCTACAACGGACATTGTGCTTAAAGTGTCGATCACTGCATATATACCTTTTCAACGTTACATATGCGATGCCCCACTAAAGACGCTACCAATCAAAACATTGACTTGCCTATACTGCGAGTGCGGTAGCTAGGTATCGAGTTTGTATCTTGGGCGTCGAGTTAAGTGCGGTGCGCTCCGGCGTAGTACTTAACCTAATATTCGATAATTGCATTAAATGGCAGCAACATTAATTAGGTCTCTGAGTTGGTCAGCGCCGCTGTCGCACTGATACGTGCTTTGTGGTACGGACATGCTAGCGTCTATGTACTGCGACCGATGCATAGCTATTGTTCTTGATTAGGTTACGCGTGACACGTCCGTCTATGATGGGAAGAGAATTTTCCAATATATGACGCTGTGAAAGAAAGGGAGAAAAGAAATGCCCTTGCTGAGTTTCTCGTTAGTTCTCTCAGTACAAAGTCAAAGCCTTCTAGAATTACGAACCGATGGCGTAGTGACATTAATACGAGCATAATTTTTAGCCTAAACTGTATAAAACATTTTGAATTTAGGCTTTTATGAACATTTATTTAATGTAGATACTACCGGTTTCACACACCTGACAAAGTTATTTAAGTAGTTCCCAATGAGGAATTTGTACTGCGCCAAGTACATTTTATAAGTTGGTCGACTGTTACTTGTAAACTTGTAAAGCCTACTTAGCTGTGATAGTTTTCCTTTTAACTTCGTCATATATACAACTACCGTGTATTTTTTCACGTATCCGTATGTAAGAAAAAAAAATTACATCCCCACTTCACGTGTAGGGGAGGCAACCAAAAAAAAAAATTTTTCAAAATTTTACTTCACCACTTTGTCGGCGTAATTAATATGTATATCCATGCCAAATTACAGCTTTCTAGTACTAAGAGTATAGACTCTTAGAGAGAGAGTATAGCTCATAGGAGCTAGACTGGGGACAGACAGACAGACAGACAGACGGACATGGCGAAACTATAAGGGTTCCTTGTTGACTACGGAACCCTAAAAAAATGATAATGATTTTGATGATAATGATGATGATGATTAAAAAAATGTATCTAATTTTAAAGCCAGTGTAAAAGTAAGTAGATTGAATAAGGTAAAAAATATAGGGTGTCAAATATAGGTGCAGATATTACATGGTAGGTACCTATGACTTAAAACCTCATTCAATAACAAAAATAGGTTAGTTTAGATATAAAGTTGTCGAATAATATAATTCATAATAAATATTTTTTTACCTACTGTTATTTCTAAAAAATTAAAAAAAGTAGTAAATAGTGTAAATACAATCAGCCGGTACCTACACTATGCTGTTTTCTGTCATTGTTATTTCAGGCGTAAATATCACAAAGTTGACGAGAATTCTGTATACTACACTCACACTTTTGTACTAACTACACAATCACAAACAATCTTTCTATAATTTAGTCATTGCTTTAATTGAGTAGGTGGGTAGTGCCAATATTTTGTAATAGTAATTTAATAAAATAAAATTGTACCCAATTTAACTTAAACAGTAAACGTAATAATAAATAAGTATTAATATTGTTTTCATACAATTTCGAGCGCTTCAACTAGGAAAAAACAACTTCGAGAAAGAGGCTAATAGAAGGATTCGGCTGGGCTGGGCAGCATTTCGCAAACTCCATCGGGTCTTCTCGACGTAAATACCACAGAACTTTAAGACGAAAGTCTACAACCAGTGCGTCCTACCTGTTATGACATACGGAGCCGAGACGTGGACACTCACGGTACGACTAGTCCACAAATTTAAAGCCACTCAGCGAGCTATGGAGAGAGCTATGCTAGGTGTTACTCTAACTAAGGGATCGAATCCGGAACGAAGTAATTCGCCAGAGAACCAGAATTACTGACATAGCTCTTAGAATTAGCAAGCTGAAGTGGCAATGGGCTGGTCATATAAATGGCGCAGGACCGATAACCGTTGGGGTAGACGTGTTGTAGAGTGGAGACCGCGACTCGGCAGACGTAGTGTAGGACGCCCTCCGGCGCGGTTGAGCGACGTATACGCAAAGTGGCTGGCAGTGGTTGGATGAGAGTAGCCGAAGATCGGGCTGTGGCATGCATTGGGAGAGGCCTATGTCCAGCAGTGGACTGATGTGGGCTGATTATGATGATGATTGTTTTCATTATGTTGTAAGACAGTGAAGTAACAAACTAAAACAAGCTTGTGGTACGTATTAAATTATTTTTTAATTTTTTAATATAAAATATATTTACTTAAGCAATAATCTCATTTTAGATTATTTAATAAAATACCTGTACATCCATTTTAATTACTACAAATTCTTACAATACAAAGTAACACTATTTCATGGATTAAAAGCTTAAATATAATTTAGTAAATAATTGGAAATATAATATAATATACAACCACGTACGTACCAAGTATCTTTGGTATGTAGTAAAGCTTTATTATATTGTTGTGTGTTTTTCGTTTCATGAAAAGTGCACCATAAAACGAAATAACAATGCATTAAAAACTAATGTTCCAAACCGGGTTTATAAGCCGAGTCCCATATATCGGCGAAGCAAACGCTGGAGTGGAATCTATAAAACATGATCAGGGGTAAACTGACGTGGCCGAGTATGGACCAGACAACTTTTCCGTAGAAGGTGTATCGTTCGTCCAGGCTGTCCGGGGACTTGTAGGAGAAGGTGTAGAACAGCCACATGCCCACGTTGGCTATGATGAGGAACATGAGCACTTCTCTACCGGGTTTGGTGCGGCGAAGCTTCTTCGCGTTACTGCAGCGGCGTAGGCCGTCCATGATGAGCGGCGTTTGTATGAGCACTTGGATAGACTGGAACGTAAAAACGTTTCGTTGTGAGATATTGCATTGTTTTCTAGTAATTACTATATCGTCATATTTAGTTTTTGTCCGTTACACATTTTCTCCGTTCCACAAAGCGCTCGGCTCGATATCCGAAGGTCCTATGTGCAATTCTCAGGTCAGGCAAAGTGTGTTTCGGATTTTGCGACGCATAGCCCTTTAATTTATGGTAGCCACATTTTTTTATTATTTGTGTAAAGAGCATCTTGTAATAATATTTGGAAGACACTTTATCGTGCAATTTATTAGATAACCTGTGTTTATCTAAATCATTAAAATTGAAACAAACGAATATTATTACCAATTTTGTTACGTTCTTTATACTGAAAATAAAAGACGCCGGTAATTAGCGAAAAATGGCAAATTTGAAACAGGAAGAGAGCAAACAAAACAAACAATGGAGTCTAATTCAATTAGTATACGTCACTGAAATAAGAAAAATAAATAGAAAAGTTTGAAACACATACCATTATCACATAATTGGCTATTTTGATGGCGTTCATTATGCTGACCGTGGCCACCAGTGACAAAACGGTTTCCAAGACAAAAGCCGGTATACATATGAAGAGTAGCACGTCGTCGAGCAAGGATATGGGGTGCTCGTTGATGTCCAACTTCCTCACTTGGTTGAATGCGATCACGACTGCGATCAGCAGCACAGTGTGCAGCCCCAACATTGTGCAGTCGTTCAGAAGGTAGCCCAATTCCAAAAAGTCTCTGTAAATTAATTGTGTCATGTGAACCTAAGCAGCAAAGCTGTTGGCCGTCTATGACAGCGTTACTGGGTTTAGAAACTTGGTTGTTCAAACTGAACCATTCACAGAAGTGTTCTTGAGGTTGGAATTACGCAAGCGTGAACACGCTTCTACTAAGGAACGGGAACCCATTCCTTAGTAGAATCTCTGGGGGAGTCGAATGACAAAAGTAAGATAACAATAAAATGAAAAGCTTATGGGAGAAATAAGGACTATTAAATATTTTTATGTCAAAAATAGAAAATCCTAATCTATCTTTGAATGGTGGCAGATAATCCAAAAATACAGTGTACTCACTCGCCAACAGTACTAAAGATATATCCGAGAATGAGCATGGCAGCGACGGAAACCGTGAGGATGAGGCCGAGGAACAGGCCGCGGTTGGATGCGTGGCAGTCTGCGTGGATCACGATGTTGCTGGTGTAATCATTGTCCTCGTGCGCAGTTGGGATCCTGGAAAGATAACATTGGGAAAATGCTGTAGTAAAAAGTACCCTCAAACCCCCATCGGACCAGCGTTTTGTGCCTTGTGATCTGATCTTTCCATATGCTATTGTTCTTGTGTTCTTCTTCTAGTGCTTCTTCTATATGAAAAGTCCTACAGGACGTTCAATGGCTGATGATGAAAATGTTGATGGAGTTAAAACTAAATGAGGTGCCTTTTGATAGTGACTGGTAATCTTGATGCTTTAACAAATCAACCGACTAAATATTTCAGATACCTCATGATGTGAATCCGTTTAATATTAGTGCGAATTACTAAGGCAATAAAACCTGCTTTCATGAACCGAATGATACCGAAGACTTCACATAAGTAAAACCTACGTGGTTGTCGGTCAACAACAACCAGTTCGATGGAAACCCTACCAAAATACTATCAAGAAAATCTTAATATTTTTCTTAAATTTTATTTATAATAATAATAAAAAAATATACCGGCACACAGTCATGTTGTCTTCTATACTGGAACTGGAATCATAGCCCTGGGTGTCATCATTAGCGCAATGGCCGATGTTATTCCAGATGATGTAGTAGATTGCCACTGGAATTCAAAGTTAAAATTGTGTTAGCTTGTCAGTTAGATGACGTCTGTTAGATGATGTCTGTCCTGATCTAGCATTAATGTGGGATCCTTAGTGGATTATTTTGCTTGGCAAAGTTACAGTTAACCTGTACCATCCCATTGTTGCGCAAAGACTGAGCTGTTGGCCGTCTCATAATTAGTTAGTAGCTTGTATACCCTCATTTAAATTTGATCAGGTGCGTTCCGTTTTACGCAGAAAGAGCTTACAGTATCAGCTCAGTCTACCTGTGACCACGGACACTGCAAAGGGTTCTAAACGTCATAAACATTATTTAAAAGTAATGTGTAAAATAAACGCGAGTAGATCCGTAAAAGTTGTTTTATTATTACAATTTGACGATAGTTAATGCGGCTAAAATGCTGTATGTTTAAACTTGAATCCATAATAAATAAATTATACCTATAAGAATATTGAACTCCACGCTGAAAGGGTACAGGTACGGAGAAACGTTTTGAGTGATTCTCAAGAGTGTCGTAGAGCCTGCACAGTGCTCGTTGTAAAGCCCACTAATGTCTATGAAACGGGTATCACCTGAAATATAAATTATAAAAAATGAACAAAAGTATTAAAAAAAGAGGATAAAGAAGAATTGCTTTGCTGGCAGTTTTCAGGACAAATATTTATATACTGTTTATATACTATCTCACTACTAAGTAAAGGCCTCCATCATTGAAATCAAGTCATCCTTGCAAGATATGGGTATTGCGTCAATGACTATGCTTGCAAAGTGCATGCTGGTGATCACAAACCCGGGCTATGCATTGAAAAAAATAAAAAAAAACCTGGAAATTGAACCAGGAACTCCGGATATTGATGCGTCTAAATTAACCATCTTACTATTTTTAATAACAT
The DNA here is from genome assembly GCA_949315975.1 of Eudonia truncicolella. NCBI lineage: Eukaryota > Metazoa > Arthropoda > Insecta > Lepidoptera > Crambidae > Eudonia > Eudonia truncicolella. Next base: position 12,384,829 of record OX438829.1, on the reverse strand, counting down.
AGGTGACCTTACTCGAGTAGTATGTGTTGTTCCCGTACACCGAGTTAGCATAGAGTGTCAGTGCCAGCACAGTCTCTCTGGAGATCGACGCCAGCCAGAAGCAAATGCTGCTGCCAATAATGTGCATTATGGCTACGTGCGCTAGACCCTGAAACCAGAACAGCTTTTGTAAGAGATCCTGTTACTTATCATTATTTGCTAGGTGGAGCGACGGTTATAACAGTGTTGACCAAACCAAGCAATCTTGGTTGCATGCTTACTCGCGTGCTTACTTTCGTGGTTCGTGTTGCGTGAAAGGGGTTAAGTGAGCAGAAAAGTATATTAAAATTTTTGGTGGGGTTAGCTATCTATTAAAGTTAAAATTATTTCATTTGTTGGTATTTAGATAGGTATTTCATTTAAAATCCGTGTAGCCAAACCGGAAAACCGTAAAAACGTAATACGTAGAAACCAAATTAAAAAAAATTACAATTGTTTATGGTAAAAAATATGGAAAAAGAAAGGAATAAAGATAGGGAACTATAAGTTTCGACTGCGTGGAATAACTATTTTGAGTAGATACCCTATTTATTACTTCAAGGTGCTTCAAGGTTTCACCTAACATCACTTCATCCCTTCAAGTTTTATTTTTCGACAAATTGATTCAATTGATTTTAACGTGAAAACGGACAGAGAGGTATACAGAGTTACTTTCGCATTTACGATATTAGTTAGAATCATCATTGTACGAGTATATCACTAGTACTAAAATAAAAGAACATACCTGCAGCCTCAATATAATGACATTTGAGTACTTGAAAATGAAGTACAATTGCAGGAAGCTGTAGAAGGGCGACATCAGATCGTGAACTATTTGTACTATGCTGAAACAGTCGTCATTGTTCACGGTGTCGTCCAGTAGTTGGGTGACCTGCACTGCTATCAGGAGCACCGAATGAATCAGATGGCCCAGAGCGAAGGCTGCAACATAACATAACGTATTTGTAAGTAACTTTCAGCTTCAAGCCATATTACAAACCATTACTCAATCGTGGTCTTCTTTTAAGACGCCCGATTGGAGGAATCTCGTTACAATATAAAAACGGTGCTTGATTCTCTACTTCGTTTCTTGGTGTCTTGGTGAAACTATTACTTAGCCTTGTTATGGACTAATATTGTCAAACCAATAAATTGAACTTTGTCAATCCAACTAAACTGGGAATTATGAATCACAAAGTTTATGATTATTCACATATAATTTTACGCAAATATTGTTGCGAACAAATTACAATTTGAAAAAGACAATATCGGGTTTCGAATCCCGCTCGTGGATTTTTTTCAACACTTTGTCTTGAAACTTTTTCGCAAAGTTTATAAGTTTAGTCATCAAGTGTTTCCAGTAAGTATGGACAAAAAAAACAGGTTAGACGTACGTAGCTAACTCGTCAGTATCGTATCTCGTGCAAAATCCCATCTTATCTCCTGCTTACGTCATAAAGAAAAATAATTGCGCAAAATTTCAGCTTGGTATTTTCAAGCTGGGCGCTGATGAGTCAGTCTGTGAGTGAGTCGAGGACTCTTTTTTCATATATAGATAAATCACACACAGACAGATTACAATGTAAACAAGGAAATTGAATATTTGAGTAAATGGAGCCTCTCAGGTGAATGCTTATGACGGTCCTGGATCATCCTGCCGGCACCTGAGAGGAATTAGAAGAGTTACAGAAGTTACAGGAGTAACAGGATATACAAGAGTTGTAGGATAATTATGCCCTCTTTTCCCTTGGGGGAATCAGGAGTCCCACATAACCGTATGTGTCTCCCCCGGCACAGTAGTATGCCTAATGCATTTTCTTCTGTTTAAGAAAAGGTACTGATGGAACCTACGATTGACTGGTTAATCTTTTAATCTTTCACTCTGCATACTTTGTAGACATAGCTGTACCATCCATCCATCGCCATCGAGCTAGCGCAGTGGATAACACGCCCGGTCTGCGATTGCCGTGCCTTCCGAAGCACGGAGGAGCTTGAGATGATAAATTTTTGGTCACCCATCCGATGACCGGCCTTTGCGAAAGTTGTTTAACCTTAGCACTCGCAGACCGGGCACGTTAACCACTGCGCCATCGAGCTCCTCATACATATAAAAAAGAGAGAAAAGGTATTTCTTTTTTCATTCTTCGTCATAAATCGAATACTATAATACATTATTAAAATAATCAAAAATCTGTTTAAGCTTGTGCAAATGAAGCCTTTTCATACGATACCCCACATGACACGATTAACTTACTTCAAAATTTGGACCCCCGTTCCTTGCATAAAGACCCTGTTTATTTTGTGATTGAATTAAATATGTATAGTTTTAGACTTTTCCTTGTATTTGTAGTATAAGACGATATTACTTGCCAAACTTCATAGATCTAGATCAACGGCAAGTACCCTATGAATTTTGATTCCCTTAAGTGTCGAAATATACGTTTTTTGCGACATAAACGGCCGTATCTTTTTTTTCGTAAACTTCGAAGTTTGAATGGTTTTAATTTCAACTTGACACCTCTACGCGTTCTCGAGATAAAGGGTATTGATAGACAGACAGACAAATATACAGACAGACGGACAACAAAGTGATTCTATAAGGGTTCCGTATTTTCCTTTAGAGGTACGGAACCATAAAAATGAGCTGGTGATGGTGAGACGTTAGGTACCTGAAGCTCCCAGTTTGAGGTAGAAGCTGCCGGAATGCCTGCCGTGGCTGAAGCAGTAGTCGTGGGAAAGTGGTATAAGGACCGGCTGGGGCAGCGACCCTGCCCGCCCGTCGGGGCTCCGTTCACCGCTTTCAGGCGAGCCCACGTTGTATTCCTCCTGTTTGGACACATAAAAGTTGAGTATAGGTACTCAACACGTGTTGAGGCAAAAAAATTGTACTGTCTGTATAGATGGCTGGCGGAGAAGCCATATTGGAGGTGTAGCGCGTAATGTATCTGATATGTGTCAACTTATAAGTGTGTTCGTCTCATCCATAAGTTACCGAGAATCCAAGTACAAAAACACAAATGTTGAAATAATTTCCACGATCAGGATTTGAACCTGCACCCTTCTGACATACCGGGTCAGGTGCACTTCCAGTTGAGCTATCGTGGTTCTAACCAGCCCGTTAGTTTTTGGTTAGTTATTTGTTTCGCAACAAAATTTGCGTTAAAATTATATAAACAAAACAAAAACATTTTGTCCAAGTACAGTCACGAGTAATGTGACATGTATGTACTTTTCACTATTTTGACGCTTATTCCATTGCTTTAAGTGTCATATGGCGGAGCTCGGTGGCACGCCCGGTCTACGAGTGCTGAGGTTAAGCAACCAGGTGACCAAAAATTTATCATCTCGAGCTCCTCCGTGCTTCGGAAGGCAAATAAAGCCTTTCGTGAACCAATCCGCACTGGGTCCGCGTGGTGGTTCACGGCCAGTTCTGACCTATCCATCCATAGGGAAAGCTCGTGCCCCAGCAGTGGGTACATAAAAATGAGCTGATGATGATGACGGTGCGACCCTTTAGAAACTTTGAACTACGTATAATAACTCACCTCTTGTTTTCTAAAGTACTCCGCAATTTTTTCCTCATGCAAAGTTTTGATTCTTTGATTTTTTAAAGCTATGGATTTGTATCGGCTTATGTCAATTAATAAATATATGTGATACACCATGCCGATGCCGCACAGTACAATGCTGAAGTACTGAAAAAAAAAGATCTCTATTTAGATACAAATATGTTATATGTGTCTGTCTATACAGCAGATCAGAAAAGGCCACTTTGGACAATTCAGATTTATTTTCCTATTAACATTTAAATTTTAATACGTAAAATAGTTTTTTGTTAACAAATCATTATTATAATTCGTATTATACTTACATAAGAAACTTGTAATTTAGCAATTGGGCTACCTATATACACTATGAAACCCATAGTTACTAATACTGTTGCGTAAATGCAGCTTATAACTAGTGTGAGATATTTTCTGTAACAAAAACAATAACAGTTTTATAATACCTACATTTTAAAAGTCATTTTGAATTCTATAGGTATTCAATGAAAAGCTCGAAAGCGTGCGGTGGATCGCGCTTTTGGATTGCGATCATCGATGCTAAGATTGCCGGATTGATGACCAAACGAACGAACAAGAAATCTTAACCTCCTCCTTACTTTGGAAGGTATGATTAGCCATTAGTCCCGGTTATTGTCGTAAGATGTAAGTCGTAAGAAACCACCAACCCGCATTGGTAAAGCGATTTGCCTTCACGAAGTGCAAGAACTATTTGTTGATGTTTCTAACGACCTATTGAGATCTCTAATCCGACAGTTAAAGTTTCATGATGGGGTTAACGAGTTCTTGCGTATCTGTAAACGTAGAGTGGGACGCTATGGGGAGTGACGATCTCCACAGGGCTGGTAAGAGCTGGATGAGAGTAGCCGCGGATCGTGCTCAGTGGCGTCCCTTGTTAATGGCTTATGTCCAGCAGTTGAATAATGTAGGCTGATAGTGATAATGACGAGAATGTTTCGTTTATATCAGCGTATTAGTTTGAAAACACTGGAGTTGAATGGGATATCGAAATGATAAAGGCTCTAAAACAAAAGACGCTAACGTACTTTGTCATCTTCTTGTTGTCTTCTGGGCTGGTGGGGGGCGGCGCTTGCGTCTCCAAAGAGCGCAATGACTGAGCGTCCATGGTAGCCACAGACCGCTTGCGGGGTGTTCCCACACCGCGCAGGTCGTTGACCGACGTAAATATTCGGTAGCTATCTGAAAGTACATTTTTTTATAATACCGAGCCGGCATTATGGTAAGAGGTGGCCGTAGTCACCATCAAGGGTAATATGCACGCGTTGTGGAGCCTAAAGTCACAAAGCCAATTGTTATAAGAACATACAATATTATATAAACATTCAATTGGACAAAGAAGAAAGAATTATGGATGTGAACTTATGCTAATAATTATGATACTAGATACAGTAGAGAATTAGCACCATGACACGTTTCCATCATCTAGGCTATCTGTGACTAATTTCTTAGTTTTGTTTCATGAGATAACTTGATATTCATACAAAAACATTACAAAACCATTTATTGGACAAGGAAGAAAGAATTGTGGATATGAACTTATGCTAATAATTATGATACTGGGTACAGTAGAGACTTAACGCCATGACACGTTTGCATCATCCAGGCTATCTTTGACTAATTTCTTAGTTTTGTTTCATGACATAACTTGATATCTTTTTTTTGAGATTATATTAATTTAAGAATTTATAATTTTATTTATTATTAATTTATTGAATAGGGCTCCTTTGGCTTATAAAGTAAAAGTAGATACTGTTGATTAATTTTGGCGAGTTGGATTGAGCCACGATAGCATAGTTGGCAGTGCACCTGACCCGGCATGTCATGGGGTGCGGATTCGAATCCCGCTCGTGAATTTTTTTCAGCACTTTGTCTTTTTCAAATTGTAATTTGTTCGCAACAATATTTGCGTAAATTATATGTAAATAAATAATCATTAATTAAGGGTAAAGTCGAAATATCGAAATTACAAATTTAGAAATGTTCTCAATTAAAATTTCATCAGCAAACCTGGCAACGTATAATATAATAATAATAATAACGTATAATATACGTATAATATTAATTCCTTTAGAAAATATAATATAAAATAAATAGAAAGTTTTATAATCTTAAGTTGTTTTTATCAATCTTACAATAATGTTATTATAAATTTGTTACTTACTAAGTGATTTGGCATCACCACTACGCAGCGTCCCATTAGTATATGGTGTTGGGCTGTTTCGATCACCTAAAAATATATACAAGTAGATAATGAATATTATAATAGTCATCTATCTAAATGTATTTGTAACCTTGACCTGAGTTTATTAATATCAATATCAATTTTTAGAATAACTATAACTACCTAACTAGCAGAGAGCCCCGAAACAGTGAACGTACATACCAATAGGCGTAGCTGCCCCCGAGTCGTCTCCCCTCGGTAACATAAGCCTCGGCAACTGTTCCTGTAAATAAAGCAAAATGGTCATGCCGCTGCGCACTCATATTTCCATTTTGAGAGAGCTAAAAAAGTAGCCGACGCGAATATCGAAAGCCGTACAAAATCGGATTAATAACTTCATTAGTCGCTTGTTTCTCTCGATCGACACCGCCCTGTATTTCACTATAATCCCATTACGGTATTCCGTACTCCTCGCAACGAGTTTCGGAAAATGGTTCATCGGAAAAATGCATTGTGATAAACTGCACATAATCCATTGTGAAGGATCTGCTATTATACGCGTCGGTACCTGCGCACAACCTTAGAGTACATATTGCTTTGTAAATGAGACAGTCAATAGTTATTTATTTAATATTGTCAACTTCCTTAATAAAGTCAACTTTAAGGGCTATGCAGTACTTTGGTAAGCGGTGCAACAAAGAACGTAACACATCTTTACATATATCTATAACAACTGATATATTTTGTTTGATTTATTATCATGTTGTGAGAAAGAAGTTTTATATAGTTGATTCAATTAATTCAGTATTTTCTGCTATTTTGTCATTGGGCCAGTGTAGGGGTTCACGATCTTTGCATGTGCTTTGCATAATATTGTTTAGGTCGGAGAGCATATGATAATGATGTTAAGCTATTACCTATTTAAGGCTGGAACTACTTGGCGGGGAAGTGAAGAGTCATATTTGCAGGTTTGTTTTATTTTCTACAACTAGTGTTTTGTCGAATGAAAGTACCCAATCTTTACTGATACTTTAAAACCATTTAACATTTCTATCATCACTCACTCATTATCATCTACTATTAAACATCGAAAACATTATACAATGTCTTTATAACTTTGCCTTAATTAAGGAAAAAACTATGTATTTCTGTTATGTTTTGGTTCGGCCTCTAACAAAAGTGTAGATAGATATTATCAATATGCCAAGGATTTATTAGTTTATCACAATCATAATAACCCGTGATAGGTAAATATAAATTAATAAAACTGAAGTATCTTTTCCCAAAGTCGCTAAAGCAATAAAAGTGACATCATCCATGAGGTTGCTCGATTATAAAATAAATTTTAATTTAATTGTTATAGAAACTTGAATGGATTAACGAGTCATTGGTTTATAAGATGGGTTATATACAATCAATAATTGACACAGTAGAAACTTAAAACTAGCAACAAAAAGTTACAATGCAATTTATTACAAGTCCTCACATGTAGCAATAACAGCACACCATCACGGACCCTGCAAAGGGTTCGAAACGTCAGGATAAACATTAATTAAAACTAATGTGTAAAATAAACGCGAGTAGATCCGTAAAAGTTGTTTCATTTCAACAGCACATGTGTTAAGATAGGTAGGTAAAAAAACCCACTTGCAACAAAAAAACCTCTAAAGGTCATTTCGCATAGAGATTAAACTTTACATTATTATCGTCAATAAAGATTGTCTCAGAACAGCATTTGTTTATCAAATCACATTTGCGGGAAACGTGTGGACACGCGATTAAAACAAAAAGAAAAGATTAACACATTGTTTATCAGCTGCATTCGTAAGCCGGCGTCGTTGCCAATAATCGACGTTCCATTTGTGAAGTGGCCAGCTGACTGTCGGGATGCAAAAAAATAAAAAAATAAAGAGATCAAATTTTCATTAGGCGAGGCGTTGGTGCGGCACGGTTTGTCCGCAGCAGGTATTTACAGGCGACGACGGTGTGGGGGAGGGGCTCGCGGCTCGATGGACTCAAAAGGTTTACAGTTGGCTGCGCGAGAGTGACCCGCCTCACAAACAGCGCGCGCTCGCTCGCCGCTATGGAACTGTGCGTTTACAAAACCTTTTTATCATTTTATTTTACCGGGGTCGCGCGCCATCGCTTTTAATCGGCTTGATTATTTCGCGATGACTATCTATCTTTCACAATAACGTTGCAAATTCTCGATAACATTGTTATTGGACGTTTTGAAAGCTACTGCTGAGGGTTATAGATTTAAAAATCTTTGTATCTTATCTATTTTAACCTAGCTTACTTGAAAGTACTGAACTAAAATTAGGGAAACGAAACCTCTGGCATTATTTAGAGTTTTGTGTGTCTAAATCCGCAGTCAATGACGTCATTGAACCCTAATGAGTATTTAGTAAAAAATTATATATTTCATAAAATGCTTACTTTTACAATATTAGAGATTAAGTTTCAATAAAAATTATAGTCGTGAAGGACTCATTGGTGATATTTAATTTTGAATTTTCCGAGTGCAATAATTTAGCATGTTCGTAAGTAGCTACAGCTAAGCAATCTATTTTATTTATTTGTTATTATTAAAACATGTAACTGATAACTCAGTTAAACAAAAATAATCTGACAACATGAGCGTTATAGATAATTTTATATGCATACATTTAGTTTCATATGAAATGCTTCTATTATTACCCTACTCTGAAATTTCCTTAAGGACACTTTAACAGTTTGACAGCTAAGAAGATATGATAATCTACAAACAAATGAATGAAGTGTTACAAATATTTTAAAATACAATATTTATTTAGAATTTGTGGCGTATCCACACATTTCTCACGAGAAAAATCATTACAACCCATTGGGTCCATACATACGAATTGGATGTTTAAACTACAAGCGACGCTTTTAAAACAAATTTACTTTGAAAACAGAGTGAAATAACTTGATTTAATAAAATTTTCGAAATAAAGGAATTAAAAAGTTTGTTTATATGTTTGGTATGTTTTTTAAAGTTTACGCAATTACAACACATCGAAATTAATTTTACGGATCTACTCGCGTTTTTAAACGTAAAGATAAAATAAAAATTTAATCAATGGGCAAAATAAAAGCGAGTAGATCTGTAAAAGTGGTCTCGTTTTAATAATACCTGATATTTGAATGTTTTAAAGTTCGTTATTTACTATGTTAAATAACCAACCACTACAGTATATAATATCGATAAACCTACGTACATCCTGACGGTTGAAATATCTAAGAAGAAAGTTATTAATTATGAGTAAGAACATTTATTTATTTACAAACAAAAACAAGATAATAATTAAACTACTTAAATTATTAAACTTAGAAAAAACTATAAACTATAACTACTACTAACTATAAATAAAAAATTTGCCCCAAATCATCCCCATCAGGCAGAGTGCCCAGTAAGCTCATCAGCAGCATTATGATTATGGTTAAACATAATATGATAATTTACGAAAATTTTGTTTCGAACCAATTTGAAAAAAGTATTGACAAAAATTCCACGAGCGGGATTCAACCCGCACCCCATCACATGCGGGTCAGGTAGGCCCGGTCACTTTTTAAAACCTTCATTCACATTTCCATTTTTCCATAGCCTTTATGCTGTCTCACTGCTGGACAATTTGCCTCTTACCCGAGCCACCATAAGCCAGTCAGCCTGGTGTGCGCGCCGTGCGTCCAAGTGAGTGTGTGTATGTTTATTTTCACATAAGTATAAAATTATATTATAAAGCTAAATATTTAATGTCGAACCATAATTTCACAGTTCAGTGGGTAGTAAGCGCTCATCAAAGGATAACACTACCCTTTCACGTGGAGTGTAAAAAGAACTAACTCAGCTCTTTATTGCGTGCAAACTTTATAAACAAACAAGAGAATGACACAATTATGTTTATTTAAGACCCATTATTTAATTTTACATTTTAAATTATAATTAATTTTCAGTTTATTATCAGGCTAAGTGTTAAGTTCGAGTTTTTTGGTTAAGGCTAGTTCATTTTTCGTTTTAAGGCGACCCACTGAATAAGTGCACCAACTTTAGTCGATTAGTTTAAGACTATAATATGACTAATGAATCTGAAATGTCAATATAGGTAATTTATCTTGAATTTGGAAACTCAATACACGATTACATAAACACAAATGTTTTACATATTATTACATAAACACAAATTTCCACGAGCAGGTTTCGAACCTGCACCCTTCTGACATACCGGGTCAGGTGCTCTTCCAATTGAGCTATCGCCAAAACCACTTGTCGCGGTATTTTGATCAGAAGCCCCAAAATTTATATAGCAATGGGATCATGTCCCTACCTACAAGATGGCAAAAAGTTATCGAACAAAATGGCACCTACATACTTTAGTTAAATGTAAATAAACTATATTAAAAAATGTTTTGAATTACATTACATTACGGCTAGCCGTTTACAAAAACAGGGCCGTTTTGAAATACGGCGGTTCAACGACTAGCCGGATTGTAATTGCGATACGATCTTCATTGAGGCGGCCCACGTTTGGCCGCATCGTACTACTAGTTAGATTGTAGGGTGACCATGATCATATCGTTAAAGCGTCAACGTTTGATTAATTATGCCCGTCCACCATATCCATTGGCCATATCGTTAATGTAGGAAATCTTACTGTTGGTTAGGTTGAGTAATTTTTATTTTTCCCGAGCGAAGCGAGGGCCTGTCACGGAACGAGCGCAGTCAATATTTTACGATAATTATGATCACTAAAGTTTGACCATTTCATGTAGTATTATTGACAAAAGCTTAAAGTTGTAAAAAAACACCTTTAGCAAGATTGGAAATTAATCCTTGGGTATCGCCAGTGGCGGGTTTTATTTTAATCCGTTAGGCAGGTTGGATTGTAGTTTTTTTCCAAAAATCTGTGTTGTGTTTTGTTAAACTAATTAACTAACACGTGACGGATCCATATCGTTTTATCTGTGTGATAAGTACAAATTAATCATAATTAATAAGGTGACGTATGGCATTGGCTTGATTAGGTGATTTCTTATTACATATAAGTGCTCAGTGTTGAGGTTGTTATATAGATATATAATATAGATAGATATATTGCGTATCGTTTTTTAAACTCTTTGTTATGCAACAGTAACATTAACATTACTATGCTTATGTTCATTAACTATTTGTAGGATGAGCATTGTAAACATATATTTAGTTTACGTTTCCTTTTTAACAATATCGGTTTCGGTTCAATGATAAGACCAAAGGTCAAAACAATCTTTATCTGAATGCATCTACTAATGCGGAACTGGCCGTATTGCCTTTCACTGTCGAACACAACAATGCCTATAATATTATTATGCGACAGAATAAGTCAAAAAGGTATAAGCAGTCTTAGCGGACTTAAAACTAGTCTATAACTAATCACAAAGCTGAGTATAATACCGAGAGAGAACGACCGACCACAAAAGCGGTTATTTAAAAAGTTCCATATTGCATGTTAATTTGTACCAATCTCATTCATTAAAAACAATTCATTTTTTAAAACAATTTGACGATGTCCACCTGCAGGTAGGTGAGGCTCTCCGGAAAAGGCTCTTAATTTTTTAGAATGTTTCACCCACATCTGCTAATCCATTTTGTGAGCGACTGGTGGCGTTATTAAACCAAACATTTTTCTATTGATTTATATTTTATTTTCATTGGGAAGTTCCTAACATATTTATCTAGTTGTAATGAAATATATTCAGTAAATTTTTACAGATACTAATCAGTGTTGTTCACTTGTTTATTTTTATCTTTAATTACATTGCAATATAGGATTTTATATGTATTAATAAATATTTGTTTAATGACTTGTTTACATTGAATATTTAGATTTTTGTCATAAAATAGACATATGCTTATATGTAAAAAATATAAGGACTGTTCGTTATAATTTATGTTACTTGTTTTTTATCTAGTATACGCTAACTATGAAAAGTTTCCAATACATCAATGAAATAAAGATAAAAACATAGCTTTATGATTCTCAGGCATAACTTCCCATATATTACGATACCTTATCACATGATGAAATTATAAGTTGATAAAGAATGGAAGGTGGAAAAATGCTGTGTCATATTTTCCTTAAAGGTGTTGGCGTATTTTGACTACAGCCAGTACAAATTTTATACTTGAACTTAGACACGCAAGTACAAAATTCTTAAAAACGATTCATTTATACTAGATTGCAGTGTTCTTCATTATTGACTATCATTCTTTGTTGTTTTAATAATCTGTACATGTTTTACAAGTTAATGTTGAAATAAAGACAGAAGTTGGAAAGTCTGTGTTGCTAAATAGCGATAAGTGAGTTGCAAAACAACTATGTGCAGTATCTGGTACGCTTATGTTTTCTTAGAACTACAAAATAGGTAAAACTTGTCATTAAAAATATGCGGTAATCATTTTGGATCATGAGAAGCTCGAAAGCGCAGTGGTTAACGCGCCCGGTCTGCGAGTGCTGAGTCTATGACTACTGCAGTTTATATCGCACTGTCGTTAATTATATTTCGTTGCTTCATTCTTCGGATATATTATTATTAACCATGTAGTCCTTTTAACTTACTAGGCATAATCGCACGCAGTTTAAAGAGAATCGATAACTCGATTTCCTTTGCCTTATTTTTTTTTTTTTTGTTTGGCGCCTTCTTTCTGTCATACGTAATCAGACGCTTCATTCTTTTTTCGTGCGAGGCAAGAACGCACGCGCCTTGAAAAGTCGCTAAGAAAAATTCAAATCTTAGTATTAAAATAAGCAATTCTGTGCGTCATCATGCCAAAAAGGAAACATAGTGATAAGATTGAACATTATCACCGAAAAATAAGAAGATTAGAGGTAAAGCAGCAGCGTAGACGTCAACGAATCGTTGAATCCGACACTGCAGACTCCAACCGAGATTCAGGTTAGTTACATTTAAATATTAAGTGTTAAAAGTTAGAGAATGAACGCGTATGCAACATTGCATACATAATTGCACGTAGACGTTGGCCGAGGGTCAACACAACGTAGCATTTCTTGCCAAGACGTTAACCGTGGGTTAACACGATGGTACAAAAAATTATCTATGAAGATAATTTTGACTATATACTGTATATACATTATACGTTAAACATACTCTGACGGGGACCGTGGGCCCTCACATATGAGTACTAATTGTTAAACGTTATTAAGGTCAGGATGTTAACATATTGTGTTAACACATAGTAAAAAATAAAAAATCTACCCACAAAAAAAAAAAAAAAAAGAAAGCTAAGTACTTACCTGTTCTTAATAAGCTTTTATTTTGTTTTAGATAACGAACCAGTGCTCCATATTGAGAAGACTAATTCGCAAACTGCTTGCGACGAGGTTCCTGCTAACCATGTCGAGACCGATCCGCAACTAGTGGTTACGCCCGAATTGAATCCTGATATTCTGTCTGCCTTGGGAGATACCATTGAAGAGGCTCCAAAATTTGGCCCGAAGATACATGATAACTTGTCACTTTTGTGGTTACCCATATTAAGAAAGGGTTTGAGTAAAGAGATTAAAGACAAGCTACTTAAGCAAAACCCAATTCCGGAAAACTGTCCATTACTACAGGCTCCGAAATTGAACCCAGAGATTTCGGCGGCCGCGTCAGACACGGCGCGTTTTCGTGACAAAAGAGTTGAGAGCGTTCAACAGCAACTAGGAGCTGGTATCACTGCTCTCAATAAGGGTCTGGAGATGCTTTTAGAGACTGACACAGACAGACTTCTGGCAGTCAAGCACCTTAGTGATAGTTGTCGTCTATTATGCGACCTTCATTTTATAGAAACAGAGGCCCGCAAGAAATTTGTGACACCCGGCTTAGATAAAGCTTTCATCAATATCATTCAAGACGTTGAACGAGATGACATGCTTTTCGGAAATAAACTATCCGATAAAATAAGAGCTTCGAGGGCTATTGAAAAGCAAAGCTTACAAATAAAGAAGAACACCTTAAACGTCAAGCCGACAACCACGTCAACTCCACAACCCTCAACTAGTTATTTTCGGCCCCAGGGAAACTGGAGGGGCTCTCCTCGCTATCCGCCGTCGAACAGGGGGGGGCGAGGAGGGCCAAAGAAGACAGCACCACCAAGCCGTCGAACAGCACCAGCTCCGCAATCGAAGACTTCGTCGTCGAGCTACCACAAACAACGTGCTGCAAATCAACAAACATAGAGGTACATGCGGGCAGAATCCAACACTTCTACAGCTGTTGGCAAAAAATTACTGACAATCATACCATTCTTAATTGGATTTCAGAAGGTTATACTATCCCATTTAGTCGTAAGGTAAAACAGAACTTTACTCCACGTACCAAACTGTCCCATGAAGAGAAATCTGACATGTCTTTGGCCATTCAAGATTTATTAAGTTTAGGGGCTATATCTGTTTGTAACCGCTCTAAAGGCGATTTTATTCCAAATATATTTCTAGCCCCTAAACCTAACGGAGGTAAAAGATTTATACTTAATCTTAACAGGTTGACTGCCGCCGAGCCCAGACACAATAGAAATTCAATTGTTTGTCGGTCAAATGGCGTTTAAGGTGTTAAACCACTAAAATTTTAAAATTTTAAAACCCATTTTAAAATGGAATACCATAGAACAGCTGCTAAACTCATTCCACAAGCAGGATTTTTAGCAACCATTGACCTGAAAGAATCATATCTTTTAGTTCCCATTGCTGAAAAACATCGCAAATACTTGCGCTTTTATTTCGGCCATTTTTATGAGTTTACCGCCATGCCCTATGGCCTCTCTGTCGCTCCTAGAGTTTTTACAAAGCTAATGAGAGAGGTCATTAATTACTTAAGATGCAAAGGTTACAAATCCGTAATATATTTAGATGAGCCGTCAGAACGTCGAGGCAACATTACAATCGTTGAAATGTCTCGGGTTCGTAATAAATTATAAAAAAAGCATTTTAATACCACAACAAACCCGTAAATACTTAGGTTTTATCTACGAAACCATTGACTTGACGTTAGGCTTGCCGATTGATAAACGAAGTAGCATCCTGCTATTAATAAAAAGGTTTTGTTTGCTCCCCAGGTTTTAGAGATTTTTCTCGGTTGATCGGTGTACTTATAGCTGCTTGCCCAGCCATCAAATATGGATGGCTTTATACAAAGAAGCTTGAACGTGAAAAGTACTTAGCTCTTCACAAATACCAAAATTATGAGGCAAAAATTAAATTAAGTCATTCTATTTTACCTGATCTACACTGGTGGGCACAAAACATAATGACTGCGACCAACTCTTTAAGGTCGGGTCAGGGCTTTGCTCTAGAAATATACACCGATGCCTCTAGAACCGGCTGGGGGGCTTTCTGCAACGGCTCCCGTGCAAACGGTACTTGGAAAGAAGACGAACTATCCTTTCACATAAACTTTTTAGAGTTACTCGCCGTGTTTATGGGATTAAAATGTTTTGTAAAGAACTTATCAAATTGCACAATATTACTCCGTATTGATAATACCACCGCGATAAGATATATAAATCGCTTCGGAGGTATCCAGTTTCCTCACCTTAACGACCTAGCTAGAGAAATTTGGCAGTGGTGCGAACTGCGACTTATTTTCCTGTTCGCTTCATACATCAATACTCATGATAACGTAGAAGCGGATGAAGAATCCAGAAAAATCAACGTTGATACAGAGTGGGAACTATCCGACAATGCATTCAAAACCATAGTTCACACTCTGGGTCAACCTGATATTGACCTATTTGCTACACGCACCAATGCCAAGTGCCAATATTATGTTTCCTGGAAGCCGGATCCAGAAGCAATAACAGTCGATGCTTTTACCGTGAATTGGCAAAGTAACTTCTTTTATGCCTTTCCACCATTTTGTTTAATACTCAAATGTTTGCGTAAGATTCTGGATGAAAAAGCAACGGGTATTTTAGTATTCCCTTATTGGCCGGGCCAACCATGGTTCCCTTTACTTAAAAGCATGATCAATACTGAGGTCATATTTTTTAAGCCTAACAAAGACCTTTTACGTTCTCGTTTCAGGACAGAACACCCACTGCACCATCGGCTTACCCTAGGGGCCGCGACGCTCTCAGGGCGGCGTTTATAAGACGAAAAGTCCCACCCGTTGCGCTTGATATCATAATAGCATCTATCTCCAAAAGTACCATGAAACAGTATGAGGTTTCATATAAGTTATGGTGGCAGTTCTGTTCACAGAACAACATAGAAGTATTGAGTCCTCCAATAGCCTCTATAGTAACCTTTTTAGTAGACGTTTTCCAAAAAGGGGTTTCCTACGGCTCTATCAATAGTCATCGATCTGCCCTATCGTTACTCTTAGGGAATAATTTAGGGTCAGACGAGCTAATAAAGCGGCTCCTAAAGGGCATGTACAAACAAAGACCCCCACGTCCGAAATATTCTAATACATGGGATCCGCAAATAGTTTTAAATTTAGTTTCCGAATGGTACCCAAATAGATCTCTTAGCTTGGAAAGGATAACCAAAAAGTTAACTATTTTGTTAGCACTTTGTACTGGACAGCGGATACAGACCCTGTCCTTCATAAAGATTTCTCATATCGCTAGGTCTCCGTCTGGTTTAAGAATTTTGATATCCGACATCATCAAAACCTCAGCAGCGGGGCGCGAGCCACCCGTGCTTCAATTACCTTACTTTACGGACAATGTAAAAATTTGTCCAGCCTCAACTATGGACGATTACCTAACTGTTACCGAAAACTTAAGACCAACAAATGTTGACAACTTACTGTTGACTTTTAAGAGACCACACAAAAAAGCTACGTCCCAAACCATCAGTAGATGGATTAGACAGGTACTTTCAGAAAGCGGCGTCGACGTGAATGTGTTTGGAGCGCATAGCACGCGACATGCATCCACGTCGGCCGCTGCTTCCGCCGGAGTTGATATAAACATAATTAGGAAGACGGCTGGCTGGACCAGCTCTTCTTCAGTATTTGCCAGATTTTATAATCGTCCCCTAAATAACGAAGAAACATTCGCAAATGCGGTGTGTTCCATTGATAAAGTAATTAACTAATTAAAATTTGTAACATCATAACTATGATGAAGTTGATTATAAAGAAAGAATACGTTGTTTGGTTTCCATATTAAATGGTTTTCTATTGAATATGATGTGTCATTTATACCTATATGTACTTTAGATTCAGCTGTCTCTAAACATCTACATGGTTAATAATAATATATCCGAAGAATGAAGCAACGAAATATAATTGATGATCAAACGAACTTCTTGAAGTGAAGTTCGATCGATATTATATTAGTTGCTTCATTCGAGGATATAAAAGACCCTCCCTCCCTAAGCCCGATATAAACTAGAAAACATTTAATAAGGCGAAGACTCTAAATAAATGAAGCGTCTGATTACGTATGACAGAAAGAAGGCGCCAAACAAAAAAAAAAAAAATAAGGCAAAGGAAATCGAGTTATCGATTCTCTTTAAACTGCGTGCGATTATGCCTAGTAAGTTAAAAGGACTACATGGTTAATAATAATATATCCTCGAATGAAGCAACTAATATAATATCGATCGAACTTCACTTCAAGAAGTTCGTTTGATCATCAATTTTAATGTACTTACCTTGTTTTTGTTTCAAATAAATGCATTTTATTTATTATTTTAAATGGTGGGCCTATCACCTATTCTGAAGAGTATGCTTAAACTTTATTTAAACATTTTGATTGATGACATTTGGTCAGGAGGTATTCTTTTGTTACCTTCCATATTACTTGCCCTTAGATTGAAGACCTCTTTAGCAGAACACACGAGTGATGTAAAGTTTTTTTAAAAATATAGCCTGCTATTTCAGTTTAGAATTAGCTCTTCAAAGGCGTGGTGGTGTGGGTATACGTGGTTTTAGATTTAATCAGTTGAGTTTGTATTGTGATGTTGTTGTCCGTCCAAACCGCTTTATTGACATGTGTACAAACGGCTTTGTGTGGAGTACAGTATATTATGTAAATTAATATATTCCAACAGCGACATTACTGTGCAGTAATTGGATTTGGAAACTGCAATTCATGTGAAATCAAAATGCAATATTTATAGGTTACACCGTGAATTTAAAAACTCTGTTACGCCTTAAGTCTAAAAATATCTGTTGTTCCATATATTACAATAATACCTACTCATTCAAAATGTATGGTACAGTTCTTTCTGTTTTAAGATTTCAGAGTTAGTCAATTCATTCTTTTCATGAGTAGATACTATCACTTGAGCAAGACAACGACTTAAAATTGAACATGTAAATATATTTTATTAAACTTTTAATAGTTTAGTTTTTTTGCTCAAATTACTAATGTTATTTTTATACCCCTTTATATAATAAAATTTACTGTAGGCTTCATCATCATCATAATTATTATCATCTCAGCCAAAAAACGTTCACTGTTGGTGAAAGGCACAATGACCGGAGTAGGCTTATTTAAATTAAATATTTTACCAAAACAAGCGCGATTAACTAATCACGTGACGAAAACGAAAACGAAAACGCTTATCGTGCGCGTTGGCACTCCGACTTAATTAAAAATCCAAACTGATAATCTAAATTTTAAACAACAAAGAAAATTGATGATTAGAACAATTGATGATTAGAACAATTGATATACTTAGTAATATTTTATATACTTAGATCGCTTAATATTCGTTTATTTACTGTTGTCAATAAAAATCAGGGGTAAAGTAGGTTTAATTTACGAGCTCACGCTAATAAATGTAACAACTGAAAGTTATTTGTTAACAATATAGAAAATTAATGAATTTCATAATAAAAGTACGACTGATTACAATTTTTAACGTCAGGTCACCTAGCTTTGCAAGTTATAATTTGAAACCGCAATTTTAGGAAAAGCTGTGATAAAATTAAAAACACTATAAGCCCTCAGTGATGATGATGAATCTAAGCATGGACTAATAATGTACCTATAAATAAATTGAAGATCCTTATAACGAGTCTACAGATAAACCTAGGTAATAATAGGTTTAGGCTTTTCCGCCTGAACAATATTACAAGAGGAGATCAGGATATACAACCTTTTACTACAATACAAAACAGTGTTTAAAGTTAAACAATGGCTAAATAAGTGTTTAAAGTATTGTGTCTCTGTCTAACAATATTAGCTAAAAAGTGACAGTATCTGTTTTAAGCATTTTCTAACTTAAGCCTATCTAAGAGATCAGGATTAACCAGCTTAACCAGTGACTACAACAACTACTTAACCAGTGAAATTAGTGAATATATTTAATAAACAGCCATTTTAAACTTTCAACAAAGAGACCTACCGTGGTTGTTTACCCGTTTGGTTTGACAGAATTATAAATGGTATGAAATTGGAACAAAGCAATAAATGAATCGTTTTTTATTGCTATAAAAAAACATTTCTAAGTAGTAGCCATTGTCGGTAACCAATCCTGATAAGTAAGAAGGTTAAAAACTGAACTAGGTTTATTGGATAGACCTAATCTTTGGTGCCATGAATAAAGTTTTCTACAGTCTATATACGCGTTGGTACGTGAACGGAACTTTGTGACCATAGAACCTGTGAAGATTTGAAAGGCCTCGATAAAAAATATTTAAAATATGCACTAGAAGAATCGTTTATTGGATTTCAATATAGATCGTAGTGATAGTTTAAAGATTTGAAACTATTTAAATTATCTGACTCTTTAAAGTAGGTAATCACTTTTGTATTTTTTATTATTACTTATTTACCATTTGTTCTATTTCATACCTACATAATTTATAAAAAATATTTGCTACGCGCTGATTACCTGCCTAATGAGTTCATTTTTACGTAGTACGTCACGTAGTAGCGAGCACAGCTAGTTAGCTTTGCTCGCTACTACGTTTGATTGGACTTAGTTTATTTTTCATAAAAAAACATTATGGTCCTTTGCATGAAAAAGATGCAGCCTATGACTGTCCCACTGCTGGGCAAAGGTCTCCATCATTGAAAGTCAAGTCATCACTACAAATTATGGGTTTTCACTACGCTTAAACCCGAGTTATGCATCGACCGACCTTTGGGTATCAAGGTATAAAATAATTACATAAATAAATAATCAAGCTGAGCGCATTGCTACTCGTCCACCGGGGTGTAGTCATGATATATTTTTCATTACTATGCACAATGCTATTTTTAAATAACTATATCCATACCGATAAAAGCACTTCATAAAAGACTTTCAGTGTCACACCTGGGCGAAATAGGTTAATAAATGAGTTATTTTTAGTTTAAAGTTCTAATTGTTGCGTAGTCCACTTGTTTTCGTTACTTCCTTAATCCGAGTCATGTGGTATGTATAATAGATTTGATATAATATAATCTTGAAATATAATAAAATGAAATAATCTTTAATGATGTTTTTAACTCATCTAATAGTTTGTGCTCTTAAATGTTTTAGTTGTAGTTTGTTTTTGATTTAGGTACTTAGGTACTTATACTAGTTTTTTTTTTCAATGTATTAATTATCACGATTCTTCATGTTTCTATTTATTGTTAAAAAGTAGAAAAAATATATCCTTAAAAATGGAAAATTTTTGCAGAGATTTTTGCGTTTTAATATTTTTAATTGGTGGTCTACCCAGAATCCGTATGAAAGGTGGTCACTCTGATACCTATTTCTGCTACCAAAGGGTACAAGATGTACTCACATTTTTTTGAAATAACAAGGCATTGAAGCATGTAACTGACGACCTCCTTGGTCGAGTAGTTTGTACACCGGTTTTCATGGGGTCGCCATCTCTGAGGTCCCGGGTTCGATCCTCGGTCGGGTCAATTTAGAAATTATTGTTTTTCTAAATTGTCTCGGGTCTGGGTGTTTTCTATGTATAATAAGTATGTATTTAAGTATTTTAAATATGTTTATCCGTTGTCTAGTAACCATTTAACAAGTTTCATAACGAAGCTTCTCTTGGGTTAGATAATTGGTGTGAGTGTAGGAAATATAACTAAGCTCCAGAGTTGCTTTGGATTTGGTGCCTAATGCCTGAATTTTATTTTCCAATCGATCCCGTTTACAAAAACAAAACTTTGTATGGCACTTTGAAGCAGCGCCTCTATTGTTAAATTTTGCCATTTGACCAGGCACCCTGGTGACAAACAAGGACATTTAAAATTGTACCATATCAAAATAGCGTGCTCTAATGGTGAATAAATGTCGCACTAGACATCCAGGCAGGCGTTACACGTATGCTCGTTTGCCAGCTCAGTATGCTAGACACACATTCTCATCAGCGTAGATGACGTTCCTCTGCAAGCGTTACCTGGCTGCGCGGACTGAGGTGGCTGTCACCAGGTCGCCCGACCCCAGCCCCGGATGCGCAATGGTACGTTCCACGTAGGTATGTTCGTTCATCAGCTCAGTACACTAGACTCACATTCTCATCAGCGTAGACGACGTTCCTCTGCGGGCGTTTCCTGGCGGCGCGTGCTGCGGTCGCTGTCACCAGGCCGCCCGAAATCGGGCCCGGCTGGGACATAGTCCGCCGCCGCTCGGGATACTCCTCGGTAGGCGGCGTGTTATTCATCGATGTGTTTAATACCTTAATAAAAAAATAAAGACTATTAATATTGTTTTCTAAAGTTTACGCGAACACTACACATTGAAATGAAACAACTTTTACGGATCTACTCGCGTTTATTTTACACATTAGTTTTAATTAATGTTTATCCTGACGTTTCGGACCCTGCGAGTAGATCCGTAAAAGTTGTTTCATTTCAAAGACTATTAAATTCCTCTGACCACCGATTTGGAGACCTCCCGACTGATTGACGACTTGGAAATGGATGAGGATAGCGCAGGACCATGCAGAATGCGAAGGAAGAGGCCTATGACCTACTGTGGGCGGTAGAGAGCTGATGATGATAATGTTGTTGTTGTTGTTGTTGTTGATGATGATGATGATGGTGATGATAGTGATGATGATGATGATAATGATGTTGTTGTTGATGTTAAATTTCGTGCTTTGGAAAGCACTTTGCACGGTGGTGGTCTCGGTTGTTGACGTTAGATGGCAGTTTGAAAGATCAACCCGCATTGAGCCCGCAGCGTAGTGGATTGTTAACAGTTAGCCCAGTTAGTTGAGCTAGTGTTGTGTTATTTATGTGACAAGGCCTGAGCCCGTCCAGCAGTGGGACATTTGTACGATGATAATGTAACATCCACATTTTCCGTTGTGTATCAATGATATAGACAGAAAACAGTATTTGACAAAACACTTCAAAAGTGTGTAACGTAGTGGCACCAGAGTTCCACACTTTAAGCTCAGTTTTCGTCACAGCTTGCATCGCCATCGCCGTAGATTTTCTTTGTAATTTTACGAGATGTCAGCTAGAAAGCAGGTGGAGTATTCAGTTGTTGCCAAAGACTAAAATCAGTTGATGACTCCTATTTTTAACGGAGAAAGGAAAAACTTCGAACACTGAGGTCAGGTCCTGAGGACCCTATGTAAATATTTTTGACTAGCGGCCCGTCCCGGCTTCGCACAGGTGGACATTTCTTTTTTAAACATTCTATGTTACTCAGCGTTAATGTAGCATTCTGAAAGATTTTTTTTTATCGGTCATATGTACAAAAGCTTTCCTCTTTATAATATTAGTTTAGATATAGATTACATTGAAAATAGTGTCACATACACAGGGCTCCTCTGCTTCAATGTGTTGTAGTAGTTGTAGTCTATTATCTTATGAAAGTGTGTGGAATTGTAATCTGTAGTTGTGCCTTTTTTAAATAAATAAACAGCACAACAACAGCACATTTCATTGACTTCACAATTAACTAAAAGAACCTAACCTATAATAACAGCTTAGTTAAAAATGTTTCTAGAGCTTAGTTACGAAAAATAAAATTATTACTTACATTAAATAACATTCTGTTTCAGAGTTATTTTAACAAGTTTCACATTAATCTCAAATCACTAAGGTATAGATATAGACTGTAATCAGATCCACACTTCAACCAATCATCACCATAGAGTGGAGATGCACTCACTATGTTCTTCACTTTGGAATGATAAAATTATCTTAAGAGAGAGATTCCTCAAAGATCTATATGTCACTACTAATGAACTATTTAAAAACTACAATAAATTAATTAGTTGAATATAAATTGTCGTGTTTAATTTTTGTAGTTACGAGACGTTAAATACGTTATTTCTTACACAATGTACTTTGTCTTAACAATAATTTATTTATATGGGCAGAGTTACTACACACATTGATAAATATCAATTTTCATATTTGAGTGAGCTTCTTATTATCAAGTAGAAAGATTACTTGGAAGTAGTAGAGTTAAGTAGGCACTTCAGCGTTTGATTCATTTAGGGAGCCGACGATATACCTACCTAATTACTTATTTGCTTCTAAGTTTATAAAAATTGTTAGTCATTATAATAAGACGTTTATTAGATGACCTTATATGTACACATTCTATTTTATTCTTTTATCATTGCTCTGCTTATTGCCTTATTTCTGTTTGTATATTTTTGTTTTCTATTTCTTTTGCCGTTTACTAAGATGCCTAATGATGCCGTACTAGAAATTTGCATTCTCACCACCAACATCGGCTCATTTTGTCCCCACTGCTGGGGCACAAGCCTTCCCTGTGGATGCAAAAACCATAGGGAGAGCGGGCTATAAACCACCATGCGGCCCAGTGCGGATTTGTGGTTGTTAACGACAGCTAATGCAGCCCGCGCCAACAGCTGTATAAGCAATAAGTGCCTTCTAGAATATATAGAATATAAGCTTAGAAACCTTCAAATGAGGTACTAATATAGTACAGTGACTTTCGAGACATTCCAATTATGAAGAGTATTAGTAGATTTGCGTTTTTAAGTGAGTCCTTTTTTGTATAAAATCGGATTGAGTTTTCAAAAAAAAGTCTGACTTTTTGAAACCGCCTATTAATGCTATTTACACCAAACGAATTTATTGTTTTTTGCACGTTTACATATATCTAGATATTCCCTTGAAAGCCGGCGTTAAATCGAGTTTTATTAAAGAATGTCAAAGATGTGTTTTTCTTAATCCATCAGCCATGTTGAAAATCGGGATGTGAATACAATTATTTTTATCGACTTTAATATTCAATTGAACGTTATTGATCAATCGAAAGTCGATTTCCACCCTCGAAACAGTAAATAAGTTTCTTGTTCCCACCATATTAATGGTGGTTGGTGTCTGTAGAAGCCGCTTTAATGCCACTCAAGCATCTACCGTATTTGTATTGAGTTAAAATAACCAATTACTGTGATGTATCGAATCAAGTTGTAGTGAAGTCCTGCCCTATCTACCTATCACTTTGACAGATAACAAACGGACAGATTGCTCCGCAAATGAGAAGTACCGTTATGCGACACATAATATAAACCATTTTAATGTTTACAACAAGTCCACATTTGCATGCTATGGCATCTTAAAATTGAGACAGCACTTAGACATTCCGTATATACAAGTTTCTTTATGACTTAGATTTTAGACTAAGTTATCTATCTGCCGTACTCAGATACATCAATTAAGTTTTCATGACAATTAAATGTCTTTCCTTCTCTATTATATAGTGCTACTATGCATAAGAAAGTGACAGCAAGATACTTAATTGCCATTAAAACTTAATTGACGTCTCTGAGTATGGCAGTAAGACACTGAACTGAAACTGACCAATTCGTATCAATGTATCTCTTGTTGGATAAAGAAAAAAAAAACTTACCTAACCTAACCAAAACTCAAACCACAATATCTTTTTTTTTCCGGCTTTCTCAGATGAAAATAACTTTACATACAGAATCAACAAGTAACGCTGAATCTAAAGACATATTTTTTGTTTATGTGCGCTCATATTTTATATCAGACAATTTTTAGTATAGATTTTTGCCATTGTTCTTTACGCGAACACTACACATTGAAATATAACAACTTTTTTTACGGATCTACTTTTTCGGATTTAAATGAAACTACTAAATAGAGCAGATCCTTTTTATACGTTATTAATATTTAAATTATTTATATATTTTTTGTATCGATTTATTTATTTATATATTTGTATCATAAAAAAAAACTTAAAACCAAGCAAATGATATAGTTAATGGTTAAGAATATTTCTAGGACAGTTTAACAATGACTAGTTTACTGTCAAAAATTTTGATTAAGTACCTAAATAGCTACTTGACCTGATTGAAACATTATTGCGCTCTTTAGCATTAAAGTTGATAAAGACGGAATGACGTTTCAGTAACAAACAGCTAAACATATAACTATTTCATACTAGCGGCGCTCCCGCGACTTCGTTCGTCAATACCTATATCTCGTGATCTTCGATCAATTGTTTTCTAGTACTATGAACCTTAAATCAATAAAGGTTGCAAAATATTTATTTGTACTTAATATTTACTGTCATCGCCACAAACGTCATTGTGGCTCCGTGGGTGGCCCAAAAGTTGCCTACCGTTTTTTAAGCGCTTATTGGGAATGTATATAGATAATTGTAATGACTTGTCCTGACTGACAGATTCCTCATCGCCGAGCCGAAACCGCTGAAGCTAATAATATGAAACTTGGGCTGTAGGTTAGTTGAGTGACGTAGCCAGCCACTAAGAAAGGATTTTACAGAAACTATCCCAAAGGGGTCAAATAGGGGGTGAAAGTTTGTATGGAAGTCCGTCAGTTTTGAAGTAAAATACATGAAAATTGGTATTTGGCTTTTTGAAAAGAAATAAAAATGTATTGTCTCAGGAATTTTGTTGATTTTCCTTTAAAGGAGTTCAAAAGGGAAGAGGGTTTTTTTGGGTAAATCGTTATTTTTAAAGTATTATCTATAAAAACTAATAATTTAATCCATCTATAGATTTTCAATAAAAATAAAGAATGACGTGTTTTTGCGTTTTTGGAAAAAAAACCCTAGAGAGGTGAAATAAGGGTGGAAAGTTTGTATGAAAATCTGTCATACCTTAAATTTCGGTATTTGACCTGGTTAGAAATTATGAAGTGTTTCAGGATTTTTGGAAAATGATCCCCTAAGTATGGGTGACAATTTAAAAGGAGGTTTCAAAACATACCAAAATGACTTATCCACAGTGATCCTTATTACGTGGTTTTGTGTTAGACACTTTTTACTAATTCTAGCTCGCATGGATGGGCTTTTAATGATAAAAAATGTAAATCTTAATGTTGAAATCACGTGACACGTTTAGTTGTCTAACCCTTATTACCTACAGCTTATACCCTTATGATATTTACCTTTAATAAGTTTGGCTTTTAATACGAATTATCACAAGTCGTGTAGCCCACGTGAGCAAAGCCGCGAATAAAAGCTAGTCTAGTATATATTTGATCGAAGCCCGTGAAGGTTTTACCAAGCTAGAATCTATGTAGGTATGCGTACAACTTGTGAGTACAATTGAATGGCATCGACACGCATACGAGACAATAGAAATAAAAATAGTTATAACTTTTAATAATATATATTTAATTGTGAGTCTACTATATCTATCTATTATGTCTACTATGTCTTTAGTTTAGTTGGAGAGGCCTATGTCCAGCATTGGACTTAATGGTGGCGATGATGATGATGATGATGAAGTGTAGCTTAAGCGTTACTTACCCCAGGATCCTTGCCGGGTGACTTGGGACTACCTTCCTCCTCCTCCAGATTCTGCAACGAAGTCTCCGAATGAAACTTTTTATCACCCAACTTTTTTCTTAATACTATTTCGTCCATAACTTCCTTCATATCGATATTTGGGTCCGTCATTTTAACCTTTTTAATTCCACACAACAGTTATTATTATTATTAATAATTAATAACACTGTCAAGCTTAATTATTTCATGGTCCACTCAATTTCGTCCGGAAGAGACTTGTGTAGCTCACTATGAACGTTTATTCGCGCGTCTTAGATTGCGAATGAATAAAAGAATTATAGTTATCACTTATCAAATGGTACGTATCTATAAAAACGTGTAATTATCAAAATCACAATGTGACTTCCTCCTAAATTAATATATACAACGCACGCAATCTTGTCAGGTGTAATACATCCACATCAATTTCCGAAAATGTTAATTGATTGCATAACTTTCATTTATGATTAATATGCTCTTGAAGTAATTGTAGCTCCTTCACGATACGAAATATCCGTAATGACAAAAGATATTTTTTTTATATACGTATCTCGACAATTGACTCCACTCCATCTGATGTTAAGTGGAAATGGAGCCCAGACGCAAGGACGCAAGGACGCAAGCGTGAAAGCAACGAAGCATCAGTCACCCTCACCCTGCCGGCCCACAAGGTGCCTCATAGAAAACTTTCAAAAAAGTTGGTACATTTGGTTACAATATATGTGTGTTAATTATGTATCTTTTACTTGTATTCAGTTACAGACTAACTATAAAACTACATACTATTGCATTACAGGCTAATTATACTAAAGTTAGGACGGTAAAATGTTTTGCATTCTGAACAGCTACCACCTTTTTTTTTTTGAGAGATATTGCTGATTCACCGGGCTTGTTTGGGGGCGGCGAGGAACGTAAAGGGTCCCTCAAGCCGTGTGAAACAAATCACCTTCGGAGGTTTATTAGAGGAAACGGCATCGCGCACTAGTGCGCGTCCCAGTGCCCTACTAGATTCTCCGAAGGGTTCGGATCGGATCGGGGACCGGGCCGTGGAGGAGGAGAGACGCGCACAGGTACATGTCTGTACCTGGTGTAGAGCGCGTGTGAACCGGTTCTTCGTACCCTTGTTCTACGAGTACGGTGTCTTGGGCCTAAACTAGTGTGCATGTTTAGTGTATTCTGTAAATGTGTAGTGGCATTTAGAGGATCGGGCGGGGGGCTACACCCTCATACCTTAAGGTCAGTGCTGTACAGTGGTCAGTGTTTTTATAGCATAAAAGTTATGATGCCACTAACATCCGCACGTGGTTTTGCTCTGAAATTGGGTGGGTCACTAAAGTATTTAACACGTGAACAGGAAAAGTAGCCATTATCAGCCTCGGGCCATCAAACCATCATCTCTGTGATCACTTTGATCCCTATTCCGTTTTGACGTACGTGGGAGACAAACAATCACACCTTCACATTTATTAAATTAGTTTGAAATATGTACTTTGAATTCCTTCTAGAAAGATTATATCAAATCTATTGATCAATCGTTAATTATGCTGATTGTAAGTACGACGCCTGCACAACAGACTATCCAAAACTGTCAAATTTCTTCAATAAATGTTTAACCATATGTCTTGGACATAAAGTTTAAAGTTTATTAGGGAAATTTGACATTTTGTGCGTAGTGTGATGTGTTGGCTTGTAGATTTATTAATGCATTGATATACTTAGTACTCGTATCTACAATCAAATGGAGCTCAAAGGTATTTTTCTTTGCATAATTAAACCATTAAAAATAATTGTATTCGTGAAGTGAAGGTGTCAAAGTATAATTTTTATACTTTGACTCTTTTTGTGATGTAAAGTATTTTTTGTGCAGTTATAGTTAGTCATCAAACGGCCTTTCTATAAAAATCACGTATTGGTAAGCGATTACCATAGCCTATTAACACAAAACAAAATAAAATACAAATCTGTTTAATTATATGAAAGTAGTAAGTAAAATTTAATTATATGAACTTTAAAGAATTTATGGATCGTTATAATCGATGTCATAACTATTATTTAATATGTGGTCATAGCTGCGTTATCCTAGTGCCTAGTGCGAGTTTTGGTAATGCTTTTCGATCACCTTAACCAGAACGTATGTATCCTATGGAAAAACTTTTACTCTCCTCATAATGTCAGAGGTTCACAAGCATCCCAACAACAATTTAGACGTTTTTTTGTTAAAAAATAAATCCGGGATCCGAAATTCGATAAAAAAAATAAATACATTTTGGTGGTTTTAACCTCTCTTAGTCATGTCTTGTCGACAACTTTAGGTATTTTAGCACCCTTCTTTCCGAACACTGGTAATGAACGATAATATGAAATAAATAAAGAAATGGTGAGACTACAGGCACAGTCATTATGATGACGATTTATAGATTAATCTACTTGATAAAACTACTTAGGGGGATCCCTAATGTTGCAACAACAAACTAACGAAGCAAATAGACTTACGAAACAATGTTTCTTGTTAATACACACACATACTGTTGAAGTACCTAGTCAACATTAATATTTAGAATTGATACTTAACCTAAAAATAACAATATTGTATAACCTAAACATTACCTATTAGTTACATAAACAAGAGAAGGGCCCCAAGTCTACTAATTCCATAACGTCACAATAGTGAGTCAATAGCCTGATTTTGACATTCGAACTATGGTAGAAATCACCAAAATCAAACCACCAATTTACCACACACGATTATGGGCGTTTTGAAATAGCAGAATCGAAGCCATAATAGGCGTAACCCGCCAGGCTACCCTGTATCATCTTAGCACAACGACCCGTGCCAACAGTTTAAACGTGCCTCTAACAACTTTTTCAAATTAAAATTATACGCAATGAAATGGGCAAAAAGATAAATAATTTTTCACTGGTCTTTCAATATTTGTAAAAATATTAACATAGGATGTTGATGACGTAGTTGTCGACATTGAATAGGGCTTACAAAGTGAGTACATAGTGTTGATTAATTTGCGAGTTGGCGAGTTGGATTGAGCCACGATAGCATAGTTAGTTGGTAGTGCACCTGACCCGGCATGGCATGGGGTTCGAATCCCGCTCGTAGATGTATTTTCAACACTGTCTGTTTTCAAATAGAAATATAATATATTAGATTTTTTTACTGATCTGCTTTTTTATCGTTGTATGCCTTATTCCTTTAGGTATTTAGATATCCTAGGATAATAGTAATATTTATAAAATACTAGTGGCCCACTCGCGACTTCGTCTGCTTGATTTTAACCGTATCCCGACAAAAACTTGCCCTGACAATTACGAAGACAACAAAAAATAAATCTCTACAAGGTGTTTAGTGTAGTGTGTTTATGTGTATAATCCTGAAACATAGTCATGCAACCGAGTATAAATAACACCATGGTAACATGCAGAATCATATTTATTAAGATTTACTTTTATTCAAATTTATTTTATTACATTATTTTGTTCAACCTTGACACGTGTTGACTTCTGTTTTGTTTGGATCATGAGGTTGGCGAACAAGAACAATGTATCAGCTGGAGCTAGGGTTGTCACTTTACAATTTTACTTAGTAACAAACAAGCTTAATATCTCGGCCATATGGTGCTTTTCTGGTAGCTTATAATTTTCTGGAGTTCAACGACCTGTACTCTATCTACCATATTCGGGATGATACAGGTATTACCAAACACCCTGTATACATGTAGCTATTGATTTTTATTTATTTTTATTGATTTACATGTTAAGGTTTTTTTTTTCTGTAATAACATCCTCTTGTAGGAAATTATCATTAAACATTAAGCAAATTATCGGTTTTAATAATTATTTTTTTTACTATTCTACTTCCTTTGTTGTACTCGTTAGTTCGTCCGTGGAATTCCTGTCTACTAAGGATGTTGTTTATGTATTATCATATTTTGGTTGCTCTGATTTAGACTGCGGATAGTGTGGTAACTATGTATGTTATCGATGATAAAAAAACCTATTTACGCTAAGAAATAAAAGGATTTAACACCAGTAATTCAAGTCTTCTGGTAAGCATGAGGAGGGCATGCTAGGAGGGTACTTCTCTATGAGATGGAGCAAGTATTTTTAGATTTTAAGCTGCTTCGTGCATTCTGTTGTATTTCTGTCTTCGGGTCCATAAAAACACTAACAATTATTATTTTTATTGCACTAGTAACAAGTTAAAAACATTACATCTAGTATTTATCCGGTACCAATAAAGATACCTATTCTTTACTATGGCTATGTGTTTACATTTATCTGTTTTATTTTTGTGTTAATTTATTAGATTGATGTTAAGGATATATGAATAGCATTAGTGAAATATCATTTTAACTTCTTCTAGAGGTGGGCGCAGGCGGCTGCAACAGTTTTAAACTTATGCAGCTTCTGTCGTACACGTTTTTTATGTACTGTGAGCTATGTTTAGTTAACCTAGGGTCACTAACTGCCGTACTCAGAGACGTCAATTAAGTTTTAATGACAATTAAGTCTCTAACTGCCGTACTCAGAGACGTCAATTAAGTTTTAATGACAATTAAGTCTCTAACTGCCGTACTCAGAGACGTCAATTAAGTTTTAATGACAATTAACTCTCTTGCTGTCACTTTCTTATGTATAGTGCTAAATAGAGAAGGAAAGACATTTAATTGTCATTAAACTTAATTGACGTCTCTGAGTACGGCAGTTATTGTCACTTTCTTATGTATAGTGCTAAATAGAGAAGGAAAGACATATAATTGTCATTAAACTTAATTGACGTCTTTGAGTATGGCAGCTACCGTGCGTAGCATTTAATGCACCCAGGTGATTTGCTCTAGGTGAATTAAGTCTACCGGGGGGTTTTTGTGATTTAATAAAGAAAGAAAGAAAGAATATATATATATATATTTTGTGAAGCCAAAACTTCGTGCCCCTTTTTAAGCACAAGGAGGAGTGACATATTTGGTAAAGTTATAATTTGTATGGAGGAGTTCTGAAAGATAAAATGTGTACACGCCTACATCAGATTGCCACAAACTGTTAAATTTCCTCAATAGACTGAACTTTATATCTATGTATTATGAATATTTGTAGAAGAAATTTGTCAATTTTGGATAGTCTGATGTGCAGGCATCTGTTGTCCCTATGTATAATTTGTATTATAAATATACTGTATCATCTATCAATACTATTAATAAAGAGGTAACGTTTGTGACTTTGATGTTTATGTGTCGGGGCTAATCTTTGGAACTACTGGTCCAATTCCAAAAATTGTTTCACTGATAGAAAGCTACATTCCTTGCGGGTAACATAGACTTAGACATAGGTAAAGAGTTTTTAAAAAAAATCTCTTTCAACTTTCAAAGAAACTCTTTCAACAAATCGACGCGGACGAATACGCGAGTAGAGTGCTAATTTTGTGAATTAAGGTCAAATTTCGACCACTGGGCGACCACTAGCTAATATTATTTTTTCAAGAGAAGCACGTTTTAGTTTACTTATGCATCATACTATATAACACTAATTAGTTTCTCAGAGCCCTCTAGTGAGATTACAAAACATTTTTATCAATTATTAAGCATGAATAACAGCGTAAATACGGTTATCATAATAATGCATCTATTTACTAATCTACCTTCACAAAACAGAGTATTTAAAAATAAAATAAAGTCATCGAAAAGTATTGTAACTAAAAATATGGACTGAATTTACAACGTTCAGATAATTTCTTTGATATACCTACACGACATTTGAACGCAAAAAATCCAGTCCTATCAGGTATATTAATTAGGCCCCAAACCACACAAACCTTTTAAGACCCATAGTGTTTTTATGGCTCGTATATTTAGTAATTAAATAAACTAAGAAGAACCATCGAAATACAATATTTTTTTACGTTTCTACACTCGCATAATTTTACATATTATTTTAAACATTTTGTAATAGGTACCTCTAAGCGATCAATATGCTATTATTACTTAATTTAATGACTTCTCCCTATCCATCCATAGGAAAGGATGATCATTAAAAGGATAACCCTTTCACTAAAAACAGTGTTTAAAGTTAAATATGGCTAAATACGTGTTTAAAATATTGTGTCTCTATTTAAAAATATATTCTATAAAGTGTCAGCATCTGTTTTAAACATTGGCTAACTTTAGTCATCGTTTTGTGGTAAAGCAGTTACCCCCTTATTCATAAAAACTATTATTATTATTGAAACATTATTAAGTTTTTGTCTCTTTTTCTCAAACTCAAAATGACGTTTGTGTGACGTTGACAAAACAATATTTAACTATAGTTTTTATGAACAAGGGGGTTAATGTATAGACATAGTCAGATCTATGTTAAACATTTGCTGTCTCCATTTTTTCAAAGATATTATTTTTAGTTTTTTCAATGTTCATATGAATAATTGAAAATTAACTATTCATATGAACATCGAAAGCCGCATGGCGTGTGCTATGTGCTGTAAATTCAGTGTTAACTCCACTGCAATAAAGTGTATTTTTTATCCAAGTGCTTAGTGTTTGTGATGTTTTGTTTATAACTAATAAATAAAACGTTGCAGGAATCTATGCGCAATATTCTGGTTTTATTTATGAAAAACTTGTAAACACCTAGCCGGGCAGATTTCCGGGCGTGCATCGAAAAAAGGTAATCTTAGGAGAGGTTGGAATGAATTTGGTTTTGATATTTTAATTGTGTCAAGTATTTTTATAAGAATTTTGGTAGGTCCTAGGTTATTAATATTACTCAATTTTATTAGAGAAAGTGTTTGCATACGGTGAGCTGTTACCAAAGCCAAAAGAGTCAAAGTCTTTTTAGAAAGAGTTTCCAGACTAAGCTCTTCGTTAGGCCATTTTTGTGCCAATTAGTTCAACACGATATTTGTGTCCCACGTTAAGTTATATTTAGGCCTAGTAGGTCTTAGTCTGAAAATTCCCTTCATAAACCTTTTAATACGGTTATCATCGACAATATTTGTAAATAATAATGCTAGGGCAAATTTATACGAATTTATTGTACCATATTTCGCTCCCTTATCAAAAACGTCAGTCAAGAAATGTAGAACTATTGGAACAGACGCTTTAGTGTGGTCGTAACCATATTTTTTACAATATAATAACCAGGTCTTAATGCAACTATTGTACTGTTTATATGTGTTACCTGACAACGAAGCTAACATTATTTCTACAGTTCTATGGGATAGGCTTCTGTTCAGTAATGATTGCCGGATAACTTCGCGGCTACTAATCTCAGAGTCTTGTGTAGGCTGTGTGTTGTTCTGGAAGGAGATTTTAGTAAATTAATATTCGGTTCAAAGTATATTAAATCAGAAACAGCTAAATTTTTAATTTAATGGGAACCATGGTTGTGCCGGCCAATATGGAACTACAACAATACCTTCTGCCTTATCATTAATAATTCTTTGCATCACTTTTACGATCAAAGAAAATGGTGCGAAGGCGTAAAAGAATATATTTTTCCATGATATTGTAAAGGCATCAACTGCCCAACAGTCAGAGTCTGTTTGCCAAGTAACAAAAATTTAACATTTTGCATTACACCTGCTGGCAAATAAATCAATTTCAGGAATACCAAAGTTATGTGTTATTTCATGAAAAGCTTTGTTACTTAAGTCCCATTCAGTATCTTGGAACTTTTTCCTTGAAAGAGAATCAGCTTTACAATTTTCTTTTGTGTTAAAATAATTACTTTACGCTCCTCACATCATTTCCAAATTTCTTGTGTAACTTTATTTAGGTGCCTAAATTGAATGCTGCCCATTCTATTGATACAAGAGATGGCTGTCATATTATCTGTGCGTAACAAGATTTCATAACTATGATATTGCTTAGCAAAACATTTTAGAGCGAGAAAGGCTGCTCGTAGCTCTAATTCATTAATGTACAGTAACTTTTCGTCATCTTTCCAGTGACCATAACAACTATGCCCATAACAATATGCACCCCAACCAGTATTTGATGCATCTGAGACTATTTCTAGGGAATAGCGATTGATTTTTAGGCGTGAGCATCCATTATTGACATTTCGCAACCACCTGTGCATATCATTATGTAATTTGTTCGGAATGGTTATTATTTGTTCATAACTAGGATTATTCAATAAATATAAATATTTATGATGTTCAAAATGTTTAGTATAAAGCCACGAATATTGAATAGCAGGACATGCCGAAATTAGGAGTCCAACAAATTTAGCGAATTCTCGTAATTTACATTTCTTTGTGTTTAAGAGTGATAAAATAGTTTTTATTAGTTTAAGTTTTTTAGTTTCGGGTAATTTAAGTACCATATTAACGGAGTCAAAAATAAATCCTAGAAATTCACAACTTGAACTGGGTATCAGACAACATTTTTTTATATTTAATTTAAATCGTAAAAATAGTAATAGATTCTTGGTAAACTCAATATTACTTTCACATTCAATATAGTTAGAACTAATTAGAAAAAAGTCATCTAAATATATGACGGATATCATGTTGCAAGATCTCAAAAACGATATTACCGGTTTCATCAATTAAGTAAAAACAAAGGTACAAAGACCAAATGGTAGGCAATTAAATTCATATAGTATGTCATCATATTTAAACCTTAGGTATTTTTGATGTGACTGATGTATCGATTTAAAGAAGTACGCGTCTTTGAGGTCTATAGACGCCTTTAGTAATAAGTTTTGAGGCAGTACGATAGTCCTCCATTTTAAAATGTTGTGTTTTAATAAATTTGTTTAGACATTTGAGGTTAAGAATAAATCGATAGTCATCATTTGGTTTTTGTACTAAGAAAGTGCTCGATATAAATTCACCACCAACATGGTTGCATTTTGATATAGCTTTAATTTTTAGCAAAGATTGGATAGTTTTTTCGTATTCTTTACGTTCCTTACTGGATTGCGGATATACGCTAGGATTGTCATTGCGAATAGGAGTTGAGCTAAAGGGTATTTCGTATCCTTTCGTCCGCGATAAAACTTTAGGATCATTAGTTATTTGCAACCATGCATTGGTAAAATATTGAAGGCGGCCTGCGTACTGTACCTCGTGGTCTATCTGCGGTAAGTCTTGTGTGCTGGAGAGCGTCGTGACGTCGTCGGCGGTTTGGAAGCAGTGGGACGCATCTGGCGATGCGCTGGGCGTCCTCTCGCAGCATCGGTGACCACATTCTGCTTGTAATCTGTTCTCCGATGATACGTCTTGAAGTTTAAACGATTTTTATTGTTGATATTAGGTCGGTTGGTGTAATTTTTTACCTGAATTGTAGATTTAGGAATGTTCTTCAAGACTTGTCCTGATTTTTGAATAGACTGAGCAGATTTAATTGTTTCTGTAACGTTCTCAGCGAAAAGTTGTTTGTCTCTGATCGTGCCGATTAATGTATCCTTGAGGTTGGTGTTAATCGACGATATAACAAAATTTCTACGAGTTCTTGTCTCGATATGATGACTGTCACACAAAATCAATCGCTGATCGGCTTCAGATTTTTTTCTTTTGATGTCTTATCATTTAAAACGCTTTCCATCACAATAGCTAGTGCCGATAACGCTATGCCAATTTGCTTCTACTTTTGCATTATTGAAAAATCTCTTTGTACTAGTGATTCAGGGAGGGCAGCTTTTGCTTTCGGATTGAGGGTAGGAGCCAATAAAAGTTCGCAGTTGTTTGGAACTAAGTAAGCTTCTATAAGTTTATCTTTTATGTTTTTATCAAGGCCTTTGACTAATATTTCCTGCCATCTATTAGCGACATCTTTGTAAATAGGCGGTCCAAGGGCAATATCTTTTTTAGGGGCTTCCCCTAACAATTGAAGTATATCTTCATCAAGCTCAATATTGTTGGCACATTCTACCTGTTTTTTCGCTGATGTACCAGGAATAGCGGTCGACTGTTGCACTGGCATCAAAGGCACTTCTTCAGGCACGGTGATGTAAAACGCAGTGGTGACTCGCCCTGCAGCGACGGCTGCGTCGGAGTTTGGCCACCAATCGCGGTTTGTGGCGATGGAGACCAATAACTGCGATCATCTGAAAATACATGGTTCTTTTAAAACGGGTATTTTGCGTGCTCGTCGAACGATTTTTAGTGGCTCAGTAGCCCAATAAAAATAAGCAATAGCTATAATAATAAGTAAGCAAATAAGCTTGTCGCTGTCATTTTATTATTTCTCCCGAATTATAAAAAAAAATTTAAAAAAAAGTGATGCGTTACTGTCGTACACAGGACAAATACTGTCACACGACAGTAAAGCATCACTTTTTTTTTAATTTTTTTTATAATTCGGGAGAAAAAATAAAATGACAGCGACAACCCAGCTTATTTGCTCGTAAATATAGCGACAGTGACAGCCCAGAGTTAGCAGCATGCATCATCATCACCACTTGTTGAATCATCAATAATTTAGCAGGAAAAATGGTAATTCAGTTCAGTTTTACTTACAGTTGGATTCAGGATCCGATGAATCTGACGTGTAACTTAAAATACGACGACGTTTCTTTAATTTATTTTCCAACTTTCGTATTTTTTGCTTTATTTTATCTTCCCTATCGTCGTCATGCTTTCTCTTTTTATCTCAGTTCAAAGTTTTTTATACTTTTATAAATGAGTAGTGTTAGTAGATGTGCGAAGGCTTGAGCATGAAAACGTAGAATGATTCAAACCGACAAGCACTTCCACAAGAAGGCTCGGGGTAAGGCAGGACGCTGAGTGGGGGTACCATAGAGTTTTGAATATAAACGGCAACAAAATGTTGCCAATATATTAAAAAAAAAACTCTAAACATACCGTGCAGACACACACACTACACTACACTGTTAACCACAAATCGCAAAGAATGAAGCTGTGAAACATAATAGACTTTATTTATCACGTTACACGAAGTTACACAAAATTACACGAAGTTATCATTGCGTGTTAAATATTTAACACGCAATGATGAGCAATTAGCTTCGTTTTGTCTTAAGTTTTAATTTAAAGTAGTATATTGAATTTTACGCACCTGTTTTTCAATAAGTAAACTATAGAAGTAAGGCGATGACATTTTTCCTAACTATTAATGGTTCCAGTAACTTTATGCTTATCAAACAGTATTTGTTTTAAAGGCTCACACATAACGCCACCAAAATTGCAAACACTTAAACTTCTATTGGCAAACAACAATTCAAACAACAACTGCACTGTGAATTTTCTTTATAATATCTATATCAATGAATACAAACGGATAATAAAGATAAATGTGCCCTACAAAGAGTAGCTAATGCGACGTTATCTATTGATTTAGCAGTCTGCTCAGCACTTCCTTCAACTCTAAGGAGAATTGGGATACAGGGAGTGCTAGCTCTTGGGCTGACGAAGACATGCTTCTGTCCTTGACGACATAGTCTGAGGGCACGACGAACAGCTGCTTCTTCTCACCGGCAGCCTCATCAGCCTGCAGACACGGCGGCATCGGCAGGTGAGGGCGTTGCACCAGCCACTCGTGGAAAGCTTTTGTAGACCTGCATCGATTTAATATGACTCAGACTACCTCAAACTGTCAATTGTGTCTTCAATAGACTTTAAACATATTATGGCTTAGGTCGTTAAGCGCAATAATAATGGTTAAATCAATTGTTAGCTACCAGTGGCCGGTCGTTCAGCGCTGGAGGGGTACAGCATTTATTGAATAAATTTGACAGTTTTGTATAGGTTGTCGAGGCGTCCTCAATAGACTTTGAACTTTATATTTAAGGCATAAGGTTGACAAAGTATTGAAGAAATTTGACAGTTTTGGGTAGGTTGACGTGCAGGCTTGTGTACCATGTAACGTGTAGTATTCATATCCTGAATGTAGTTTCCTATGCTGGTCTAGGACTTAAAAATATTGTATCAGCTGCTTTGCTTAAGATACTGTCACTGTCCCTTAGTCGTAAGGGACAAGGGTTCCAAGATACTCGCACATCAGGCGATCGGCAAGCAACCCATCACTTATGTTTAAAAATGAAAAAAATACCTACAAAACCGTCTGAAATTAAATCAGTAGCACATTCTTAACAAACTATTTGCCTACTTCATTTGTTATTAATATTAGATATATGTAGGTAAGTACCTACACGAGAAATCAAATTTTTAAATTGTCTTTCTTCACTACTAAATATTGTATATTTAGATTATCTTGCATACATCTCATTGTCTCGTGAAATTAATTAAGAAAAGGGTATAAAGGCAAACCTTTTCTTAGCCTTATTAATTAATCATTTATTGCATAAAGGCTTTTGTCATTACTAAATTAATATTACTAGTACAGCGCCGATTGTAATAAATAAAATTGTTATTAAGACGCCATGATTACGTTTTAACTGCATAATCGGACACAATCTAATGACACAATTACGTAGGTGATAAGATTGGCCGTTATCGCTTATTAGCTTACTTATGGTGCTGTATGTCCTCCCGCACGCAAGCCATGGAGCGCAAGTTTTCGGGATTTTGACGCAGTGCCACATCTCTTGGTGTTGTTCCTGGGCGGGATGTGATTTATTCACTGAGGCAGGCAGGGGAAATATAAGAGTAACTTGTACTATTAGCTTACGTTAGGTGCTGTATGTTCTCCCACACGCAAGCCATGGAGCGCAAGTCCTCCGGGATCTTGACGCAGTGCCACATCTGCTTGGTGTTGTTCCTGGGCGGGATTTGCTTCATCCAAAGGAGCAGGTGGGCGATAGATAAGTTTAGCCGTTATCATTAGCTTACGTTAGGTGCTGTATGTCCTCCCACACGTAAGCCATGGAACGCAAGTCCTCCGGGATCTTGACGCAGTCCCACATCTCCTTGGTGTTGTTCCTGGGCGGGATGTGCTTCATCTTCTGGGGCAGGCACGTGTTGAAGGCGGTGGTGTGGGCTGGGCTGATCTCTGCGTGGATGTCGTACGCGATCTGTCGCTTCAGCACTCTTGGGCAGGATGCCTTTTAGAAATATAGTGAGTTATGGAAAGGTACTGTACTGTACTATGGAAATGTTTATATACGAATCACACGACTTAGTAAACGCTTTGAAAAAGATCAGGATTGAAAAATATGTAGAATTGAATACGAGTGGATTCGTAAAAAAGTGTTTCATTTGTATTTGTAGTACTCGCTCTTTTATGAATAGTATTTTACGATATCATTTCAATTGTTATCTATGCCACCTCGGAACCCTACCGTGTTTATGCTAAACGTGGCGTCGGGTCACTAATGGCGAGAATCAGAATAAAAAAATATCTCAGAAAGTCATGGATGTGTAAAATTGTTTGCCGCGACTGTGGTCCAGTGGTTACACCACCAGCCTCAGACCCATCAGTCCTGGGTTCGATTCCCAGCTTCAATTACTTGTTTGTACTCGATTTGGTAAGGATAGGGCTTGTTTAAGTCCTCCCGACTAGCTACCATTTTCTTATTTGAAGTATGTCGCAATAACGTCAATGGTAGTCGCATTGTGATGTTCCGACAGGTACAGATAAGGTATAGCAAGTTCCTCAGTAGATCTAAAGTCTGGGTGAAGTGTTCCACCTCCTGCCTTATCATGATTTATGATCAGAACTTCTAATATAATGTGGGGCAATAATAGCTAGAACCGTGCGGCAAAGTAGAATGTGTAGGTTTGACAAACACTCGTATATCGGAGATATAGCAGTGACATGCAATGAGATTAGTACTAGCAGTTTGCCTACGGACCGATTTCCTTACCTGTGGTATACCAACATAATTGGCGATACTTTGCAGCACACATGGCAGGATCCTGGGGTCCAAAACCAGACCACGCGATGCATGCTCGTCGAACCAAACCTGTCAACAAATTTAATCTCATTATTACAATAAAACACTAACAACCATATCCTTAGAGCTAAAGTTAATTAACCGAACCATATAAGCTAAAATAGTGCTATTATTATCTTAAATAGAACCATAATAAAGTTCTATTAGTGCTATAATAACTTCGCAATTAGCTCTTCGAATTCGTTATTTCCAATTCACTCTTTGAATTCGTTTAAACAAAAATTGGAAGAAGCTGAGCAAAGCCCG
This sequence comes from Eudonia truncicolella, assembly GCA_949315975.1. Classification (NCBI taxonomy): domain Eukaryota; kingdom Metazoa; phylum Arthropoda; class Insecta; order Lepidoptera; family Crambidae; genus Eudonia; species Eudonia truncicolella. The sequence continues at coordinate 12,344,291 of OX438829.1, read as the reverse complement.
GATTGAAAAAGATCGTGGGTTCCGCTTGTCAACGTAACCAAAACTATTTTAAACAAATCACGTTCCCGATCTACATAATTGATTAAAAAAAGGAATAATAACTTAATAACAACAATATGTACGGTACGGGGAAATTATTAACTTAGATATTAATTTTTTTTTTTAAATTTTGTCTTTTAAATCTAATGCTACGATTCTGGAAGTAGTCATACTAGAGTCGTCTAGAACGCTAAGCCATTTTAGCAGCTATTTAAGTTCTTACTTAAGTAACTAGTTCTAAGCATGTGATCAAAAGTCATCGTTTAACGGTACCTGGAAGAGATCTTCAATATCTTCTGGACGTTTAATTTCACTCTTGAATTCCACGTTTCCTAAGCTAACCCACCATTCGTAAAACTCTTTGGATATCTAAAAATAAATAAATAGGCTTAACAAGTGATTAAATGATTAATATCTACATTGGTATCTTTTATTGGTTAACTCTGTAGACAAGCTGCGATCATTTTGAAAAAAACACAAGTTTTCTTTAAACCCCTTTGTATAAACAACCGCAGACAGTTAGTTGCAGACAGGCAAAGCGACCTAATGTCCTGAGTCTCGACTCCGATGTCCAGCGCTCAAATCGCAGTATTATAAATTTGCACAGGCCAGGTTTGCGACCACCAATTCGCTTAAGCTTTGGTGATTAAGCCAATTTCCAAATAATGTAGCAATGACTTCAAATATGAATGCCTTGCCCAGCAGCGGGACATTATGAAGCATATTTATTGTTCACTCACATACACCAAAACAACCTTCTGTCAGACTATAATCCATTCTGCATACTACATACACGTAATTTTATAGTATAGAATTGTACAATTGTAAAACAGATACTAAGTAAAATTCTCTTGTGTTAAAGTTACCTTCTTCGTCATAATTTCAGCTTTCTTACTAAACTCATCAGACGCTGATACTTCAAATGTCTTCTGTTTATATTTAGAATTCCATTTTATCATATCTGTTTCAGACTCATTGCAGTACAGCATATCAAAGTGTGGGTTCTTGGAGACCCTTAGCCATGAACGATGGCCGCTGGAATCAAAACCAATTATTTGTAATTCATAATGAACGGTGAACTACGGTGGAGCTGGAGACCCTGTACTGAGAAGAAGCCGCAAGTAACTCGGCAAAGACTAATTACTTTTTTCTTCTTCTTTTTATTCTTCTACGTCTCAAGTGTTACAAAATGTTACAATACATGTAAAAAAATATTCTTAGCAATCATTCTCGTGCACTACTGTGTGTGTAAACTATATCCATATATTTTTGTCATTGACATAATATTCCACTTTATGACATCATTAACTCATGTTTGTTTTTTACGTGGCTTAAAATTTATATTAGGCTTTTCAACAACATTCTATAGTAAAAAGGCAGCTCAAAGTCGCATCAAATTCACAATAATAACGTGTTTGGCTACAGACAAAAAAGCTCCATTTGAGTCTAAGGTCTAAATAATAAAAATAAAATAAAAATCAAACCACATTGACTTTATGCGTAATGCCATCAGTTAAACACATTTTAATTTTTTTGTAGAAGAGCAGTTGATATAACATGTAAATAATTAATGTATTAATTAAATCTAAAGTATACAGGATGTTTGGTAATAGGTATATAGTCCCGAAACATTGTCATGTAACTAAGTACACAGAACAGTGACAACAAGCACTTTACTCGCGACTTCCGCGTGGATTTGAGATAAGAAACTGTTTTTTAAATAAAATATAGCCGCAAGTTACCCGCAAGGAATGTAGCATTATATCAGTGAAAGAATTTTTAAATTGGACCAGAAGTTCCAGAGATTAGCTTCGACATACAAACAAACAAACAAATAAAGTCACAAACGTTACCTCTTTTTTAATAGTATACATAACACTCACTATTTTTTTTAATTATATCAATACCTCGGCCAAATGGTGCTTTTCAGGGATTTCGGGATTATACAGGTATTAGCAAACACCCTGTAGAATTGAAATCAACAGAATACATACTATTTTAAATTGCTCACAGCGTGCACAAACATATCATCGCTACTTCCTGCAGACTCGTCGAGGCTGACACTTTCAATTTCAGACTTCACTCGGAACCGGCTCGAAATAACTCTTTGGATTGATCTCGATAAAGTGAACTTGGACAGTGACTTCGACATTGTTTTGGATGTCATTTTGAATACGGAGAACGACTTCGATTTGACCATAGACCTAGATCGGGAACCTGGGAAAGTGAAATTATGCTTATTATGGTGCCTATGAACAAATTTCGTTTAAGTTTTTTTTATTTTATAATTACAAACAACCTACATGACATAATAAACAATGTAATATGTTACTCTTAATGTACTTTCTTTCAATATATTTAATTATTGTAGTAGTTATATAACCATTTTAATTAAATAAATAAATAATTTTATTTATTTATTATTTATTAAACATAATTAAACGGATATAAAACCAATTAGGTACATAATTACATGTATGATGATTTGCATTTATAAAATATAAAAAAATGAGATAAAATTTGGTGGTTAAATTCGATTAAGTAGTTATCCTTTTTGGATTATCAAAAAATATATCGATTTCTAGAAAAGTTACCAGGGGCGCGTTTAGTGCGCCACCGTACGACACGGCGGAGGCGCGAATAGCCGATGTCTACGACCCGAACGTATTCGTAAATAGTTATCCGGAACGTAAACGCGACACAACTGTTCAACACATTCAGGCGAATCCATAACTCCCCGCAGATCGCCATAGCGGTGCAATGTCCACATGAGCTATAAATAAATAAATAAATCTTACCATATCTTCATGATCAACGTGGCTTGACAAATTTTTTTTACCGAATCTAAAGCTCATTAACTCTATATAAACTGGCTATGTAACCTGTAAATGTCGGTACACAACAGCGCTACAAACATTATTGTGTGACAGACTTAGCTGGATTATGACGATGTCCTTAAGATAAGCCTTACCACTAACCACACAAGAGCACCGCCTGATACCTCTAAATACAATACGTGCCGTATTATCTTTTATACTCAAAAAAAAACTCTACTCTGCCTTAACATCAGCCAGTAGCAGATGTAGCGGATGCCTTTATTATTGTAAGGCATATGTTGACGGACAAATTTTCACTTTTTCCTTCTCTCCTTTTTTGTACATAATATTATCGTATTATTTTCCGCATTATTATTATATTTTATTATCTAACATTTCAGATAATATTATATACCTGAAATGGTTGTTGCAAATACAATACAAATATATATAGAGTTTAATAGGGTGTGGCGTTTTTGAAAAAACTAAATGAAAAGATAGGTATATAGATCCTGATAGCGGATATGTTAATCACGCCACTAGCAACTAAAAGTCTAAAGTTTAAAGTCTAAGCACGAGCGTACTTTATATCTATTCCATTTACATAAAACACGCTATTTTGCATTTTCAGTAAAAAAATCGTATGGTATGATAGCCTGGCAGTGTAGCAGGCCTCCAACAAGGTAGACCGACGATCTGCTGAAGGTTGCGGGAAGCCGCTGGATGCGAGCAGCAAGCACCAACCCAGTCGTTGTGGGAATTCTTTCGGCTGAGATGATGATGATGATAGCCAGAATTATAATAGACGATAAGTACCTCGCCTCAAGTCAACACTCTTCGCCGCAACTGAAGACACGCTCCACTGTTCCGATTGTTCTTCCTGCAGATCTTCTTCATCAATAGACAATTCAAATTCGCTGTTCGAGTACGTTGGCTTCACTTGCGCCTAGAGGAAATATTTTTTTTATTGTAATAAGGTTCGGCCTGATAAGAAACCATCACCGGGGCGCAGCGTATTGACGCAGCATCGGAAATAGCTGACCACTTTACAACAATGTTATATTAAGGACGTCCGCTGCGTTAAGCGGGTTTTATTTTTGGAGTGAGCAATCAGCAAGATTGCCTAAGGCGGCATTTTTAGCGCAACAGGTCTTTTTATGCGACGGCGGCGAGAAAGCCGTGTGAAATCAAACACCGTCAGAGGTTTTCTAGAGAGAATAGTAATAATATTCTCCCCGTTTAGTCCCCGTCCCTTCTAGATTCTACCGAGGGGTTCGAATCGGTTCAAGTTAAGCGGGATGACAGAGCCCGCCGCCGTAGGGATCCGCGTCGTGCTTCGTCGCGGACAAATATAATAATTTTGAAGAGTCAAAGTGCAGATCAGTGGTCCATCCCGCGAACAAACAAGCGTATCCCGTTCGGCCGCTCCCGCTGCATGCGATGGGCGACCCGCCTAACGCAGAGCTGCTCTATGAATATACATGAAACCGCATGCCACCGGGTCCGAGCGTGCGCTGCCGCGCCGCGCCGTGCGCCCGCGTCATACGCCCGCTTGACGCGACAAGCGTCTGTTAGATCATTTGGTTGGTTTGACAAAGTGGTAAAGTGGTCAGGGACTTGAAGTCCGGTGACGATGACAAAGCAGTTTTAGCAGCCAACAGCAAAAAAGAGGTTATGGCCTTTTGCTGCTGACTGAACAAAATGCGGTAAAACGTTATGAAAAGAATTACAAAAACATAATGTTGAAAAAATTTCCACGAGCAGGATTTGAACCTGCACCCTTCTGACATACCGGGTCAGGTGCTCTTCCAATTGAGCTATCGTGGTTCTAACCAGCCCGCCGAAATTATTCAACACTATTTACTTTTTTACTTTGAAAGCCAAAGGCGCCAATTCAATGTCAACAACTACCGTCATTAACATCTGATCATAATATTTTTACAAATACTAAAGATCAGTTAAGAAGTAGGCTAGCTATTTATAAAATGTTTTGAATTTGTTTATATAATTTTAACACAAATTTTATTGCGGAACAAATTACAAAAACATAATGTTGAAAAAATTTCCACGAGCAGGATTTTATAAATAGCAACATTTTATAAATAGCTAGCCTACTTCTTAACTGATCTTTAGTATTTGTAAAAATATTATGATCAGATGTTAATGACGGTAGTTGTTGACATTGAATTGGCGCCTTTGGCTTTCAAAGTAAAAAAGTAAATAGTGTTGAATAATTTCGGCGGGCTGGTTAGAACCACGATAGCTCAATTGGAAGAGCACCTGACCCGGTATGTCAGAAGGGTGCAGGTTCAAATCCTGCTCGTGGAAATTTTTTCAACATTATGTTTTTGTAATTTGTTCCGCAATAAAATTTGTGTTAAAATTATATAAACAAATTCAAAACATTTTATGAAAAGAAGTTATTTTGCATTGCATTGCTAAGTTTTTTTTTGGTCTTATTACAATTACTTATTTAGCTTGAGTGCTTGGGTTGTAATCTTACAAGTTAAGCTATTTATGCTATCAAGGATGGGTGATCAAATTAAAATATATCGAGTTAGTTTGTGCTTTGGCAGGCACGTTAAGCCAATATAGCCCAAGTTGTTATCTTAAACGGCAATTGTTAGAGCCCACTAATCGCAACGAATGCTATTTGTTGCAATCGAATGTTGTATTAAACCTTTCGTGGCCACAGGTTCCTTTTAAAATATATATATATATATATTTAGAGACATACGAAGGTCGATCATCTTCCTTTAACTATCTGAAACTGCTCGAAGTTTGCCGATATCTTAATGATAAGTTCCTTTTTTTTTTGCGTGTAAAACTTAAGTACACGTAAGATAATGCTAATCTCACCTGCGACGTTGCAATTGCCTTATAAAACTGTTCCGAGGGTATTAGAGACGTAATGTCTGACTGCGGCTCATACTTGGTAGCCTCTAAGGGCAAGTTGAATATCTTGGCGATTCGGTGGAAGATATTCGGTCCAACCAACCCGCGTACAGTATCACATTGAGACTCCCAAAACTGTATTTAACATAATTTTATAGTTAATTTAGTAATCTTTACAAATACAACTATAATGGGTAGGTACAACTGCTTACCTACTTCTAAATAAATAAAACACTTTGATTACGTTCCCTAGTCGCTTGGAGTTTCATTATAATCTTATAATACTACCTTATTATGAAGTACTTTATGGTTTGCTTTAGACAATTGAGTATTGAGTAAGTTTAAAAGTGTTTTAAATTGGTAAAAATACTTAGGTACTTATATGCAGTGGCGTCACCAAGACTCAATTTGGGTTGCTGAGCCATCGGAGTAAGTACCTACTTAAGTAAGTACTTAACTCTGGATTTCCAACGCCTATGGGGTTCGTGCAATTGAGTTGCGATAACGACGTGTTTCGAAAGGCATGTAAAGCCGTAAGTCCCAGCTGCATTAGCAGTCGTTAACAACCACCAATCCGCATTGGGTCCGCGTGGTGGTTTATGGCCCGTTCTTCCTATGGTGTTTCCATCTGATGGGAAGGCTCGTGCCCCAGCAGTGGGGACATACAATGAGCTGGTTAATTCACAATTATCAATTAGTATGCACTAAGCAACTACCTTTAAGATGATGAAATAATAAGTCATGAGTTCACATAAAAGCCCATCGACCTGTTTGTTGTCTTTAAATGGCAGCCGATAAACCCTCCCATTTAGTATTGTGCAGTGGGTTTGGAAAGTCCCTCGCAAAGTCCCCGTTGGATGGGTAGGCCTGAAGTGGGACGTACGTTTATAAGCTATGATATATATTTTTTTTATTTTTTAATCGCTATCATTCGGTATCTAAAAGCAAGTTGCTACATTCTTATACATACATACAAAGCAACAAGACTTTTCTCAAGGAAAGGAGTTTACAGCTCAAACGAAATTTCGTAAGGCTCACCTGGTCATCCTTGTAAGACATTTCCAAGTCACGAATGACCTTTTTCCAGTGTTGTTTAACAGATGCTTCGTTCTGCTCATACCGTGAGGGGGTAATGACTCGTAATTCCTTGGGATGCTCCCAATCTTTGACGAGGGGACGTTTTCCGCAAGGCATGGTGTTTATTTTAGCTTATGACTTTGGATTATAATAACTATATATATTTCTTCTTCAATTCAATTTCTTGTAAAATATTTCTTCTTCAACCGTGACTGTCAAGTGTTAAAAACGCCACTGTCAAACTTCTATAACATGACATCACTTTGTAATTCGATGTCTCAAAGGTATTCCTCTTTCTTTTCTTTGTTTGAAGAAGATCGTAGGAGCAGGATTTTATTCAAAGATGTTCAAAGTAAGAAAGAAAAGCTAATTAAGATTATTATAGTAGATCTGGGATCAGATTTTTATTTTCCATTTTTACTTTTTTCTTTAAGGATAAAAAAATACAATTAAAATAATAAGTATCGTTAATTCTACATACTTACTTTATGAAGTTGTCATTTTAATTACATTCTTGTATGCCGTGCATTTCCGCAAAGTAACTTCTGATTCTATTATTTTTATGATTTCGAAATTTTGTTATTGTTCTGAGTTGACTATGTCTATACACAATATAAAAAAATCGTTAAAGCGCCATCTGTACCTGAATAACTGAACAACGCGCGCGCAAGTGAAATCCCCAACAACACAGTAAAGCCAGCGGCAACTCGTATTCACTCGCTAAGTGGTAAGTGTAAAAATGTACAGATGGCGCTAACTACTACATTATTCCAAACACATGCTAAATACTACTTAGTACATTAACTCAATACTACAGCTGTTTCCATACTCATATAAACATAAGTTATGCAAATTAAAAATATTTCAGAGATAGTAGTTACCTACTATCTCTGCTATTCAGGCTAAGAAAGCTCTGAGAGACATCTAGCACATTTTACTGAATTTATTACTACTACTCAGTTCAGGGAAAAATATTATTTTCAGTGAACAATTTATGAATAGATGTCGCTACTAGTATTTAAGTTTAGGCTCCATCACTCCTTTCTTTGTGTATAAAAAGAGGTTTACTAATAAAAGCCAAGTAAATTAATTAAAAAGTCTGTCTAATTTTCTATGCAAGTACAAAATTAAATAAAAGCATCTATAAGGTAAAAAAATCAAAAGTATAGAATTAAAATAATTTAAAGTTTATCCGTCTGGCCTGGCAGAGGGTGAACGGGTTCATAACCCGCTAGTGCAAATGTAACACTTACGAATTGAAAAAAAAAGCAATTATTAAAATAACCTGATGTTTTGGGAAATTAGAGACAAAAAGATTCAAAATAATCATATTTAAGCAATTTTTTTATTAAAAGTACGAGTAATACTATTTCTTATGTGTTTTTTCCTAATCGTTCCGCATCTTCAAAGGTGTCAGGAACTTTCAGACCCAATGTTTCCGGCTGAGTCAGTACCAATAATGCCGAGATGACTGCCATACTTCCAAACATCATGGATGGTATACCATCCCAGTAAACCATCAAAGGCGGCGTCAGAGGAGAAACCACAGAGCCAATGCGTCCCAACATGGAGGAAAACCCCAAAAATGAGTGACGGTGCCTCGTAGGATACAACTCTGCTGTATACAAATATAAGGAAGTCATCACTAATCCTATAAAGTATTTACCAGCTAAAAACAGAAACAACGATAAACCGTACATGTTATTTGGAGTGAAAGCAAATCCAATACAGCATAGTCCACATGCCGCGTATCCAGAGAAAAGCGTGGTCTTGCGGCCAACTCTGTCTAATATCAGAACAGCAGTCCAAAATCCTGGTATTTCTATAGCGGCTGTAGCTATGTAGTTCCAATACATGTTGCCTGATAAACTAACGGAGTTGATTGATAAGCCGTAATAAATAAACGTCGTTGTAATCCACATTACAGGCGTTGTGCAACACCTGCGCAGCATGATTTTAGATTTAAGCACTTTTAAGAAAAGGTTGTCCTTATTTTCAGTAACTTTGCTTGCCTTAATTTGTTCGGGAATCGCTTGTAACAAATATTTCAGCGACTTATCAGAAATACTTTTACCGTTCAATCGTGCTGCCCTCTTCAACGTTCTCTCGGCTTGAATTTGCTTGTTTTTACTAAGTAGCCACCGTGGACTCTCGGTGACGAGCCATTTGTATGTGACGAGGAGAAAAATTGGCGTGAACAAGACTAGCGACAGCGTGCGCCATGCGTACACTTGCGACGCGATCACCCCCAACAAAACCTGACCTAAAGCGAACATCGACGACATTGTTGCGCTCGTCATTACACGGAATTTGGGTCCAACAATTTCCGTCGCTAATATGTAAGCAGCGCTAAATGTTCCACCACCAATTGCAGTTTGCATAAATTGGAGAGCTGCGTACATCGCGTAATTTATAGAAAACGATCGAACGAATCCAACAAGCGCCATGTTAAATGAGAAAAACACAATTGAAGATCGTCGTCCGAAGTGGTCTGATATGAAACCAGCAAGAGGCAGGGCTATCATAGCACCCATGCTGTTGAGCGTGCCAGCCAGGGCTCTTAGCCACTCTTCACATTCTAAATTGAAGTCGTACACTACTGAGTTCGTCCTCTCATAAACGTACGTTTCACACGGGGTTGTTCTATTACGATCAAACAACTCAGCTGGACAGTATTCGTTTCTGTCAAGCACTTCCAAAGTAAAATTGGTAACGTATCGGTTGCATTCGTCGAAACCGGAGGAAGTCCTCGGCACAGCATCATATAACCAGTCTGGTTTGAATTCAGGCGTGTCTCCATCACATTCTGGTATTAAACATCGATGTGGAAGTTTCGATGCCGTAAATATGTAATCACCAGCCATAAAACCAGAGACTGCCGCAGGCACAGCCAAAAGTAACAAATTGATCATTTGATATTTGCCAAACGGTCCCACTTCACTATGTAGAACACTTTCAAACTCCAATTTAGAATCGTTGTCACTTTCGGAGTTCATCTTGAAGTCTTCGTTTGAGCGTGATTATTTTTAACACACCACTATTTTAGCACCGCACCGCATAAATTGGTATTTATTCATTTCTCTAGGAGAAGGCAACTACTTATCATTGGCTTTATAACGTCTGCTGATAACATAGTTGTAATACAAATAAAATAGGTAGTTGATCTAAATGTAAGTAGCTAACAATATAGTGTGAATTGTAAAGAAAAATAAAAGTGATGTTACTAACAACGCGACAATCACCTCTAGCTTAAACTGTGTATAGAAGAATATGTATCTACTCGCAATTTGGTATCAAGCCATATCTAATAATATTTAATTTATGTAACACTTGAACCGTTACTAAGATGCAGAGATAATGAACTTTGGACGACTGAATCACAAGTCATACGTCGTATGATGTTAGTTAGCTACTCTATCGTACAGATAAAAGATAAAAGATTCTTATAGAGCCGCATGTATTTCAAAGTACGTTTTGTGATAAGTATTTGTATATTTTAATGCTGGCCTATATTCTTAAAATAGAACATTCAAAGTTAATTTGGTAACACATGCTAGTTATATCGCTGAAAATGCAAGTAAAATAAACTCATAATAATAATATGTAAATGCGTGTCCACGGAAGTTATAGCTATACTATTCTTTTTATAGACTTTGTATCTTTATGATATAAAATCTGATAACCACATTTTACCAAGTCCTTGCCACTTTATCAGAAAGTCTATCATTTAATAATTTCTAAGAGTAGGTAGGTAGGCATATTATATAAACTGTGTGAAAAGAAAGTACAAGTATGTCACACACCAGTTTTTTTAAATTATATATTATTAAATATAATTATATTATATATAATATAATTTATATATTATTACGACGCGCCCGTGAGCAAATGACTGGTTTTATCCTATAGAATTGCAGATCGCTTAGACAACAGATTTTATTTCTCATCAATATGTTATGGTATAATTAATATTATAATTTAAATAATGACACGTTAATTAATGTTAATTATAATTAGCGACTTGCTATTGGATATTAAACCTGTTATAGAATCCCGTTATATTAATTCCAATTACAATTATTTTAGTTTGATTATTTGAATTTATTCAATTGAATGTATTTCAAGTCATAAAGAAGTAACCCAATTGATTTGTATTAAATTTATTACTTCAAATTCTCTTTGAAAGTTACTGATTTGACTATAAATAACGTCAGGCCACTATGTTGCTTTACCGTTCGCGCCAACGATTCCACCAATAGCGTTACTTGACAATTATGCAAAGGTGGGGGGCACGTTGAGGTGTGGAATATGTTACGGGCCGCCAAACGGTGCGATGGCTAGAAAGAACTTTATGTTGTTTAAAGTGACAATTTTGTAGTTTTTGTTAAAAGTGTGAGTTGGCAATAAATTTATAAAAGAAGTGAAAAGAGTGGTTTGATTGAACAAAACTAAGTAAATCTTTTGTTTTAAGTAAAGCAATACAATATGTTGAAATAAAATACTTTTATACGTGTAAACCAGATAGCGTTTATTTCATTTCATTATTTTAGCCTATCGTTTAGTTTTCCAGAGTCCTCGATCGCAGGGAGACTAGAATAGTTCTGCTAAGTGTGTTCTGTGCCTGAGGTATTTGATATGTAATTATTAACTAATTAGCAAAATAAACTACCATCATTCACTGTAGCATTGAAAAACATTTTGATACGATCCGTTTAAAAGTTAAAATATTAATTTTAAGCAAAGTTTGCAATAATGTTAGAAACAGATTGTGCATTTAGGAGCCCCTTCACACCAGCTTTTCTCTAGCTTAATCGTTTGATAAACGTATACATAATGGTTCGTCGTCATCGCGCGCCTAGACGCCTGGTGCAAGTTTTATTTGACATTCGATCACGTTAACGAAAACGAGATTAGTATGGCATGTAACTCTCTCCGTTTATTACGGAGATGCGCTGCTCCCGCTTCCCATTTGAATATAATCGAATTAATTGTAATAGTACATAAACTCGCATAGGCTTCATGTACGAAATGTCTAGCTACGCAGGCGCAGGTAGATACAATCGTGACTGCATCCGTCAACTGCGCGACACGAACAGCGTTTCCGCACCAAATAAGGAGACCCAGCTCGTAACAGCCCAACTGCCCCGCCCGATCCTCTAAATGACAGCACACATTTTCAGAATACACTAAACATGCACACCAGTTTAGGCCCAAGACACCGTACTCGTAGAACAAGGGTACGAAGAACCGGTTCACACTCGCTCTACACCAGGTACAGACATGTACCTGGGCGCTTCTCTCCTCCTCCATGGCCCGGTCAACCCGAGCCGAGGTCCGTGCCTTTAGAGGCGCCCTCGGGTTGCTCCACTCCCCGATCCGATCCGAACCCTTCGGAGAATCTAGTAGTGCACGGGGACGCGCACTAGTGCGCGATGCCGTTCCCTCTAGATAACCTCTGAAGGTGATTCGTTTCACACGGCTTGAGTGACCCTTTACGTTCCTCGCCGCCCCCAAAAAAGCCCGGTGAAGCTGAAAATGCCGCAGCGGCAATCAGCAATCTAAAATAAAAAAAAAAACAGCCCAACTGTTGCGAGATTCCGTGTCCTCTAGAGGTTGTCTATGTGTGCGTTGCTCGAGCGTGTTTGTATGAAGCGTACCTTTTGCAGTCTTCTGAATTTATGGTTACCGCGACGTTAGCGCTGCGCATACGTTTATGAAACGCCTTCTCTTAGAAACACTAGTGTGAAGGGGCTCTTTCAATAATGATGAAAATGAAAATTGGTTAATTGGTGTCAGCCAACTCTGACAGCCGCTTCCGTATATGGTCTATAGGTGCGGGGGCTGCGTCGGGGCACGCTATCGGCGAGGACACCCCGCACTGGGCCTCGAAGGTGAGCCGTGCCTCCAGCACCGCCGGGTCGAACATGCCCAGGCTGCTCAGGTAAGGGGCGCGCCGGTGCTCGGGGTGCTCGATCATCCAGCGGCAGTATTCCTTCACGCTCCTGAAATGTGGTAAGAGCAAATACATTGCCCGTATCAACTGCACACTAGCAATACCAGTTGTACGTTGTTGATTCAGGCACTTATTCTTCTTAAAAGACTTCAGACATAGTTACTTGCTTTAGATCCTTATGTTTCAAAATCCTAACTAGTATTATAAATGCAAAGAATTTTTTTTGCAGATAGTTGGAAAACTGCAGCTACTAGTTGGATGACAACAGTGTATCCTGAGTCCTGACAGCAAAAACTCGGCAAAGACTTGTTATCTTATTAACAATTTTCTTATGTTTTTGAGTAATGTATATTATCTTAATTAATTTTTAATTGTATATTACGGCAAATGATGTACATACGGTATCTATATACCTGTTATCGGCGAACATATTAGAACTGAGATCATTGTTAATGTTTTTTTAATGTGTATTGCTGTTGGTGTACCTTTTCAATAAATAAATAAGAAAATTGCAGACTTGAGAGTATGTTTTGCGTACCGCAAGTTGGTAATTCCTTCCCACACAGTCTTCAGGGTGACCAGGTCGCGGGGCACGCTATGCGCGGACCGCCACAGATCCTTGGTGTTGTTAGCCGGCGCCCGCCATTGATCCGCCAAGGGGAGGCTATGGCCAAACGCCTTCAAACTAGTGGGACGCCTCTCAGCTGCTATATCCCATGTTATTTGTCGCTCCAACGCCGCTTCTCTGGATTTCTGGCAGTTTAAAAAAAAAGTATTTAAAATCATTTTCGTTAGCATTTATATGTCGTGGCTGGATCTTAAAATTTATCAGTTTATGATGTAACCGACCATTTCATGAAATGGTTGTATTTCATGATATGCCCAGCTTAAATTGATCTATCGTTAAAGCGTCAACGTTTTATAATATGCCCTTCTACGTTTGGCCATATCATTAATGTAGGAAATCCTTACTGTTGGTTAGGTTAAGATAATTTTTTGACGTGACAACGTCTTATAAATTGGTTTGCCGGGTGACACTTCAAGAAACTGCGTTACGCTCCGCTCACGTTATGCGCTCACAATGAGAGCGAGTGAGAGGCACGCGTCCCTTCCACTCGGGCATGGTTAGCCCGCCTAAGAGCGAGAGAGACAGACATAAAAAGTGAAAGGTAAATACGTATGTATGTGTAAAGGTAAAAATAAAATTTTGTTAATATGAAATTCAGTGCGAGATTCTTTGTATAAATTAATGTTTTAAATATAATTCTTTGTATAAATAAATGTTTTAATTTGTTACTATTATTTCATCATTCTTCCTACTATACGAATGAATATTCACATTAAAATTATTTTACCACTCAAAGTCGTTGTCACGTAAAACTTTCGCCCGTATATCGACTTTACAGGCAACCAATTTTTTTTATCGAGCGAAGCGCAGCGTAGCGAGAGCCAGTCACGGAAGGGGGGAGCGGCATAAGATTGTACAAATCGATTGTATCGACACAAAAAGTAAACGATATCAGTGCCTCTAATGTAAATATTTTACGATATGATCACTAAAGTTTGACCATTTCATGAAGTAGTCGCGCGTTTAGTTGCCCATATCGAGAAACGATTTTTTATCATTGATCTGCCCAAACCACATCATGATGTGGCCAATAGACAGTGAAACATTTCATGAAATGCGACCATTTCATGAAATTCTCGAACATTTAATGAAGTGAACAAATCTACGATATGGCTACGACTTCGAGAAACGATATATACGTACTATCGTCTTCGTAAATGAAATGTGTAAAATAAACGCTTCGTAAAAGATTCGTAAACGTTATTTAATTTCAATGCATAAGTACACTTTAATATAAGAAGCACCAGAGTTAGTGCCACCACCTGTCGCAATTGTCAATTTGAAATAGTTATACAGGATGTTTGTTAATAGGTGTATATTCCCTTAACAAGGCAATGCAACCAAGTCCAAAGAACACTGTGATAACATGCAAAATCATATTTACGTAGACTTACGTTTCCAAAAAAAAACAAATTTATTTTATTAACTTTTTTTGTTTATCCCTGCAATGTTTCGACTTTGATGTTTATGTTTGACCATGAGGTTACAACTTATCAGCTTGACCTAGGGTTGTCACTTTACAGTTTTACTTACTAACAAAGAAACTCAATATCACGGCCATGTGTCGGTGCTTTTCAGGTATGTTCATAATTTTCCTGGTTTTTATGAACGGTACTGTTATATCGTAGTTAGCATTATTAGCTATACAAAATTAAATCGCTGAGCCTCCCATTGCATTTACGTCAATGCAATAGGAAACCAGAAGCATAATTATGGCTTTAGTAATTTTCCATATTAGATTGGATTGGACCTCCGTTGGGCATAGATCTGTCCATTTTTAAGTAATAAATAACGTGTTAATAAAGGGTATTTTTTTTAAAAAAGCTTTTCCTGACCCGCCCTGTAACAGTACCCTATCTGCCATGTTCGGGATTATACAGGTATTACCAAACACCCTGTACAGTATTATCCAAGGCATATTATATAACTTAGTAAAATTTCATTGACTTACTTCTGGAAAACCGGTGACATTTGCAATTTTGTCATCAACACAGGGTATTTCTTTTGGCACCACACGAACCCCTCTAGCCACGTGGGTGTCAAACTCGATCTACAAAAACGTAATAAACCTGAATTGGTGACTGAACTTCTTTTTAATCTGATAAATATGAAAAAATATTGCAATCTAGTTTAAATTCAGAAGCACTAGATGAAAAAAATTCAATGAACTTGAACTCAAACTCAACGAACCAGAGGTTGGCCAAAGGAAAAATAATCAGCTATTGCGAGTTTCAATTGACATACGATCTCGTTAACAAAAACGAGTTTGTATGGCAACATTTTAACTCTTCTCGTATGTCGCCAGGAGGCGCTGCTTCGAAGCCACACCAATTTTCGCTATCGTAAACGTAATCGAATGAATACGGATAAGAAAAAAAATTACACTAGGCACAAAGTCAATCGTCCCAGAAAAAGATGGTGCGTTGACTTGCACGGACACCAGACCGACTGGCATGACGTGGCTCGGGAAAAAGGCCAGAAAAGACTTAGGGGAAGTCTTGGAAAAAATTGGTAACAACATACTTGGAACAGCTCCTTGATAGCTTTGGGCGTGAACAGGTGCGACTGCTGGTCACCACCCAATTCCTTCATGTACTTACAGAACTCTGTGGCTATCTGAAATGAGTAACACAATGTTTATTCCGGAACCAACCTGTAGCATTTTTAGGGTTCCGTAGTCAACAAGGAACCCTTATAGTTTCGCCTTATAGTTCAAAAATATTGCGGGTCTGTGAAAACAGTTTTTTGATTGAGGCATCCGTTTGTGAGCTATTAAGCTCTAAAATGCAAAATTTTGATAAAGAGTCAAGTGTCCCCCCCCCCCTGCCAGCCAAATGGTTGTTTTTGGATACGTGAAAAAATTCACGGTAGTTGTATATATGACGAAGTTAAAAGGAAAACTATCACAGCTAAGTAGGTTTTACAAGTTTACGAGTAATAGGCGACCAACTTATAAAATGTACTTGGTGCAGTACAAATTCCTCATTGAGAACTACTTAAATAACGTTGTCAGGTGTATGAAACCGGTAGTATCCACATTTAAGTATATGAGCCATCATTAAATAAATGTTCATAAAAGCCCTCTTCTCAGAGTCCGCATTATTGAGATGAGCTACGGAACCCTACACTGCGCGTGGCCCGACACGCAATTGGCTGGTTTTTCACAATGCAATGGCAAAGTACCCAAGACACCGTACTCGTAGAACAAGGGTACGAAGAACCGGTTCACACACGCTCTATACCAGGTACAGACATGTACCTAGTCGGTTCTCTCCTCCTCCACGGCCCGGTCAACCCGAGCCGAGGTCCGTGCCTTTAGAGGCGCCCTCGGGTTGCTCCGCTCCCCGATCCGATCCGAACCCTTCGGAGAATCTAGTAGGGCACGGGGACGCGGACTTGTGCGCGATGCCGTTCCCTCTAGATAACCTCTGAAGGTGATTCGTTTCACACGGCTTGAGGGACCCTTTACGTTCCTCGCCGCCCCCAAAAAGCCCGGTGAAGCTGAAAATGCCGCAGCG
Source organism: Eudonia truncicolella (assembly GCA_949315975.1). Classification (NCBI taxonomy): domain Eukaryota; kingdom Metazoa; phylum Arthropoda; class Insecta; order Lepidoptera; family Crambidae; genus Eudonia; species Eudonia truncicolella. Next base: position 12,327,365 of record OX438829.1, on the reverse strand, counting down.
GCAATCAGCAATCTCTCTCCAAAAAAAAAAAAAAATGGCAAAGTAAAAAGAAGTCATGTATTTACAGAATCAAAATCATCAACATAAATAGAAAGCTTAGTGCGAGAAATTGTTCACAATTCCAGAGTTCATAAGAGTTAAAGTTTTTTTAATGTAAATTGTGGCAAACGAGCCAGCTGGTTACATGATGAAAAGTAATCACCATTACCTATGAACACCTGCATCACCAGAGGAATCGCAGATGCGTTCGAGGAAAGACTAAGCTAGTTTCTTGAAGGTCCTTGAGTCGTAACGGCCGCCTTGCTTCGATCAACAAAAACAATAGTACCTAATAGAATCCCGATAAGCGGTTTAGAAACAGTCCGAGAAATATACTTTAATACTGTTTCTTTTCAAGTAAAGACGATCGATATTTTACAAACTTAATTGCTTTTATATTCGAGATTCGAAGTTGTTGCTGTTATAAGCTGTTGATGCTATTATACTTTTAGACAATATGTAATATGATATTTAGATAAATATGTATGAGGCAACGCTCCCATTTTCGTAATACCTTTTCATTCTGGCCCCTTACTCCTGTACTATTATTGATAGAAGCCCAATCCAAAGTTAGTCCAATTCAAAGAAGGTTTGGATTGGAACATTAGCGCCTGGACTCGATTTATTGAATTAACTATGAGACAATGCAATAAACGAATTTTAAATAGTATTAATACTCGATCGGTTAGGTCATCGGCTTTCCTGATGAGGCTTTTGTCCTCCTCCCTCTCTGGTTGCAGGTAGCGCGTGGCCCACGTGATCTGCTCCCGTTCTGGTTTACTCAGCAACTCCATGTGAATATCGGGAGGCTCCTCTTCACCATCGTCGCTGGAAACAATATTTTTATTTTTTTACAGGTAACCACTTGGCCTTTATCTTTACCTGATGTTAAGAGATGATAAGCACGACGGATCTTATCTGTAACTGTCGAAATACAACAAAGCTACCGACATTGATGTTATGATGTTTAGATAGATGGTGGTAGCTGGCCATAGCCAGGCAGTCCTAAAACAAGCCCTACTACCAGGACTTGTAATGATTTATCAGGTAGTTCCTGGGTGGTCAGTCAGTTAATGATGGAACTTTTCCAAGCTTACCGGACTTAAGTTCTTCTTGTTTTAGATAGATGTTCTTTGTAAGCATCGCGTAGACTCCTTATTTAAATAATGAGTATATTATTATTTAAGTTTATTACAGTTTGATTTTGTTAAAATAGTTCTTTTCTCTCTCTCTATTAGGCTAAAACAATGCGACGCTAGGTAAATAGGCCTCTTCACGGGCTTGTGCCAGCGACATCCATGTTAAAAACTGACAAAATTATATAAAAAACTAAAGTCTTTAATCGCCGTGGTGGTCACCGGTGACCGACAAACAATAAATTTTCTATTGAGTCTGGTTTTGTGGCAGTCAACGTGTTAAGTAAAAAAGTATAAAAAACATATATTTACCTAGGATAGAATTCGACGTCCGTATCCGATTCCATTTCTCTATCTATGTAGAGGCACGTTCTGTTAGACAGCATGGGCTTTTTTAAAAGCCTCCTTACAGGTTTTCCTAAACATTAAAATGCATATCCCATCACATTCCTGCTAGTTAGTTACATCAATTAAAAATGGCTTCGGTCACCATAATAGTCACTAAACCGGAAAAAATACCTCCTACCTCCTAACTTACCTTTATATGCAAAAATGTAGAGAAACCTTGGTTATTTTGAGCTATATTGATCTGAAATCGAAACTGACGATGAAAATATATAGCAAAGGATCCGTTTTGAAGAACAAATTGGAATTACTAATCATTTAAAATTACTATTTTGCATTTGTTTTGCTATATCTACTAATGCAGAAATTTATCAAGTACGTGTTAAATGTTGAGTTACATATTTTTTATTTATTTGTCTGCATTCTAGTTTTTCTAATAAAATACAGTTATTACAAATATTAATAATAATGGCTCCGTTATGGAAGTACGGGCCACTAACCACCACGCGGGCTCAGTTGAGATTGGCAGTACGTGCCTTTCTAAGCACGGATGAGCATTTCTAGCCACCTATCCGATGAAAGGTCTTTACGAATGTTGCTTAACATAATCTATCGCAGACCGCGCGCGTTTATGACTGCGCTATAGAACTCCACGTGTGACTCCTACTTTATGCAATAGTATTTATAATTAAGGTTCCGAATAGAGGTCCTTACCCTTGGCTCTCAGCGATTCATCTTGATCTTCGCGTACGACAGGCAAATTTAAACTGTTGCAAACACTTTCGTACAGATGGTTTGGGAGAACTTTTGATATCCGTCGGCTCTCTTCAATCTATCAAAAAAATCATCAAATTTTGTTTTAGTAACAGTACATATACACCTCAGGACGGAAACAATTATATGCTTATTAAGCGTGACTGTTCTATACGAAGTATTATTAATAGGTATCCTCGTATGCTGAAACAAACAAGTATTATACGATATGAAGTACAGGTGGTGTACCTGTTTCGAAGCGAAATGAGCTATATCTTTCAAAATTAGTTCATTTGATATTATTACTAATGAAACGCAACCAAAAGTTCTTTGCTGACTGTACTGGCATGCGTTACGTGTTATTCTCGTACATGAAAAACGTATTATCATTATTTCAACTCGTGTATTTGTCAGTAAATTAATTACTACGAGATTTAACTTAGGAGGTACTTTTTTAAATTATTTTTGAATTTATAAATTCACAAAACCGTTTACAAACTTAAACTTAATAATTAAACATACTCATATATTAATACATGCAGTAGGTTATAGTCTCGACTCTCTTGACGCAAGGCTAGGAGAGGAATAGACGCCAGTGGTCGGCAGCCGTAAGGCCAGAAGCAAGGCAGCGGCCAATCCGCAGCCAAACTCGCAGGGCAAGCAGGCCAAACAGGTGATGCTGATTTAGGTTGGCTGTAGTAACATAACTAACTATTTTAGGCTGTTCAATCAAATGGTTTTGTTTACTACTTACAGTCTCAGCAGCAGCAGCGTCGAGTTGGTCAAATACAGTCTTCCAGTACTTTTTGTTTGTATGTATGGCCTCAGCCGACTCGTACTTCGATGGATTAACTCTCATTATTTTGCGTGGCCTCCTATTTTTCTTGTTTTTATCAAAGTCTGCATCTTCATCCATGTCTTGATGAAAGATAAGTTACAAAAAATCGAATGTTATTTGCGCTGCCTTCGCACAGCAACTGTTGATGGTATAAAACGAGGGTGTCACGCTTGCGCAGAGTTGAAAAACGTATGGATATGCCATTGCATATGTATATTTATATTGTGTGTAAACAAACATATTATTAAAACACCATTAAGTTATAAACTTGCCTGGACGAAATTGCTTTTCAGCGATAAGGCAGCCGCCAGCTGCAGGCCGCCATTTGTAGGTACTACTTTTTTGATTAACCTCTTTATGTCTTCTTGTATGGTACACCATAAAGTACAATTTTTGTTATATTTATAGTGTGAAAGCTTTATATGCAAGAACTTTAAACGATTTAGGTTTTTTTTACAAGAATTTCTAATTTCTTAGAATTAATAAAAAACTACTCCTAGATAAGTTCCAAGTACCACTTACCTGAGTAGTTCTAATAATGCAACTTTATTTCGTGTTTTGCAAATCATACTTCTTTAATATTGGAATTACCTAAAGAAGTATTTTGTGTCGAAGCTATTTATTAGTTGTCCTGTCTACTATTCTTAAACCTGTGGATTATTAAAGACTCGATGTAGCGTTGCTATGGAACGACTCATAGCAAAATAAGTACTGTCGACCACGATCAAATGTTCCTGTTAGTGTCTAGCTATAAGCCTTAGCTTAAGGAATGTATTTCTGGTTTAGTCGTCTGGCAAATAATCATGTTCCGCTTGATACAAAGCGGGTTTGCATCACCATTCCTGTTATTAACAACTGAGAATCAAAATTACACCTAGTTTAAAACTGACGCTGTCTCATTTTTTGTTATTAAACCAAGTCTAACTTTAGCCAGCGTTTGTTAATAACATGGCATGTGCAGCCCTTTGTCGATATTGTATCCTTAATTATTATTGCTAAACAAAATAAAACTGTGGGACATTATGGCTAAGAGACTAAAAATAGGGCTAAGAGAGAAAGCAAACGCAATAAATAACACTGTCAGTAGCTAATTATTTCGTTTAACTAACTTTAAGTGATTTAAAGTAGAAAAGACCTGCTTTACGAGTATATATATTATATACCTTTGATGCTAGCTTTGGCTTTTTGAACCGCTAATATGTTTTATATTATTCAGTACCTCTTATGTACTGATATATTTTTATTTCGTCATGCTAATTATAAAAAGAATAATATTAAATACTACATTATAATAATCGGCAAAGCAAGAGGGGCATACCTTGTCCTGATACTTTTATGACTTGAAACAACTGTTCAGCAACTCGCATCGGCGACTGTACTCAGATTGCATCTGATACACACTTAAATTTGATACGCGTAGTTCATTTCACCGGCGTTTCCTCGTTACTAAGGGCAGATAACGGTGGCATGGTGGTTAGCTTGATCAATACTTCAAGCCATAGTTTAGCAGGTCATTACTGAGTTTCATATTTTGATGGATTAAAAGACATCATAGGTTCCAACGTCAGAATAGAAGTTTGTCTGGTGATAAATTTTTGCCAGCAATGCGACTTGATGGCTACCACCTATTTCTGCCGTCAAGTAGCTTTAGCATGCTAGTTTAAACGGTACTTGATCCTGTGAAACTACAGGGTACAAAGAGACTTTCTTATCTGCTGTAACTATTTAGCGCCTTACAAATAAACAAAGAATAAGCTTCGAATAGTTATTCCGTGCTTTGTCCATGTCATGTTAACGTCATTTCAAATTAAAGTTCCAATACAAAAAAAGTTACAATACAAAAAAGTTACATTACAAAAAAGAGACAAAACATGGAATAACTATTCGACGCTTATTCTTTGTTTATTTGTATGAACCAATGTTCGTTTGATAGAAATGCATAGATATTATCAATCTCTCATGTTGCTACGGAAAAGGTGGAGAAATGACTTGGACGCATATCCAGATCGAAAGGCTGGCTGGTTGTGGAAGGAGTTGAAGGAAGGTGGCCTTTACCCAGCATTGGGTCAGTATATGCTAAGAAAAAAGAAGTTGCTCCATTCAATTTGACGCTGAGTTAAGTATCCAGATCATCAACATCAACATCCAGATCGATGGGAGCCGTTATCGATAGAGTTGATGGTACTGGAAAAAACTGGTTTGGAATATCCTACCTTCTTTTTTTAGAAGCACCAAGCACAAAGATAAAGGGAAATAATAACAAAAAAGAAACTGCCATTAAAGAAATATGAAACATAAAAGATATATATCTATCTATAGTACAAATTAATAGTACTAATAGATAGATAGATACTACAGTCCTACTCGTAGTATAGGAGTACCTCTCTCCTTAGGTATACTAGTGATGCTGTAGTTAAAAAAAAAATTGCACATTATTTTTAAATTGAGCTTGTCGGATACGTTGTCGGATACCATATTACACTTATACAATAGCTGTTATTCGTTCTGCGCCATATACCATTCCATCGCCCCGCCATTATGACTAGTATCAATATCAATGTCTACCAACTAAACATAGGCAAAGGAGTAACCGCTCATTCCGCTTTATATCGCGCGGCAAAGTTAAACAGTGTTATGCCAACTTGACGTTCCGCCACGCCATAATATTGTGTTAAGCGCGCTTCCCGTGAAATCTGACACAAATGCGCCGTCTGAATAAACTCAACCACTACACTGCGAACGGTTTATTTGCCTTTTCCTTATGATTAAGCATTCCGAAACTAGTTCATATGATAACCTAGGCTTTTTTTATGCCTAGTTATTGAATACACTACCGATGTATCTTCTTCTTCTTCTTCTTCAGCCTGTCCCCACCCAATGCTGATTGAAGGCTTCTCCCTTTGCATGCCATCTCCCTTAGTCTATCTATATAAATAAAAATGAATCGCTAAATGTGTTTGTTGCTAATCGCAAAACTCGAGAACGGCTTAACCGATTAGGCTGATTTCTTTTATGTTGTGTTTGATGAAGTCTGAGGAAGGTTCTTATGGAGCGAAAAAATGTAAAAAAATACGAGGAAAATAGTAAAAACAACAATTTCCTTCTCCCATACAAACTCTACTGGACCGATTTAAAAAATTCTTTTACCATTAGAATGCTACATTAGGGCTGAGTAACATAGGCTACATCAAAAAAAAATGTCCGCCGCTAGTTGATAATAAAATCTTTGATCTATGATGTTGGTGTTGCGTATTAATATTGATATTGGTGTTGATTGATTTCAGAATAATGTGTGGATGCGCTGTTCATTTGTTTAGTTTTATTTTGATTCCTTTGTTTGTAAATAATGTTACCTTCAGATAATGAGATCAAAACCAATTAATGTGTTATTAGAGGAGTGCACGCCTCGGTGGTCGAATGGAAAGTGCGCTCGGTCCTATATACGGAAATCCTGGGGCAATTATGTTCTCGGTCGTGTCGTAACCTAGCAACAACCAACAGACAGTCAGCTGTGAATTTTGACAAGGCAGTTTTGGTATAGTGAGCTTAGGTTAGATTTTTTTGTTTCCATACTTAATTCGCTTAACATTCGCTCAACGCTGAAACTTCCGCCGCGGGCACAGTCATGTATTTTTTGTTTTTTTTTTGATAATATGGAGCCAAGGGCTAGTGGTCACAAATTCGTATTGGTAAGCGAGGTGATTAAGCCATGACTTGATTTCAATGAGGTCTTTCCCTTTATATGCAGTAGAAACTGCAGTCTATAGGTATATAAGCTTATATGTTCATCGACTGCTGGCATTAGGTCAGTATATATAGCTAATTAAAACTACGCTAAAATGTTGATATATATATAAATGGCTTTGTAAGTTTAGTTCACATTGGCTGGCTTGTGTTTGTGACGGCTAACTTATTCATAAACACTTTCCGAGATAAAAGTTTCGTTTTCTCTATTAATATAACATACTCATGAACGTTAGTTTCATAACAAGAAACATTACGGAAGCACTAGATTTGAAAATAGGAGACTGGCAGAGAAAGAGAGTTTGCTTTTGTGCTCAAAAAACGAAATATTTTAAAATTAATACCCTCAAATTGTAGGGCTTTATCCAGTTTAAAGTGCATTGAGGGTAAGTAAAATGGCCATCGAACGTGTTACTAGAGTGAACATTATTATTATTTTCTGAAATATCAATTGTTACATAAACAATTGATATTTCAGAAAATAATATATTACTAGTGGTCGCCTAGTGGTCGTTTAGGCAGCACGGATTGTAGGTATCCTAAGCAATTAAAAATTAAAAAAGATAGAATGTGAGTTTGGATTGGCATTGACAGATTTCGGCAGAGTATATATGCATGAGTGTCAAATACATGGTAGTGTGTGTAAAGTTTGTTTTATTGATTTAATGTATTTTTTATGCATAATTAAAAAAAAAGATTAACATTCTGCACTCCTTCTCTATATAAACTATAAGTGTGCGAAATTTCATACCGCACAATTTTCGTATAAAAGGGTACAAAGTTTTTGCTTCACGTATTAATTTATAGATGAACATGTACGTTCGTACACGTTCATCTTTAAAGCTCACTACACATGATTTTATAACTTTTAGAGTTACAAATTGTTTTATAAAATAATTTATTAATATTTATTTTTATGACTGAAAATACGCACAACATGATATTCTCTTTTGATTTCGCTATTTCAGTGAGTGCTGCTTATTTCGAGTTCTTACTAAAATGTAGCAACTGATGTCATGGACCAAATCTCTCTTTCTCTTCTCTAATCTTTCAGATCAACGTTACTTGTGAACGCTGCAAAATTGAAGAAATATCATTGCTCAGGCGGCAGCGTCACCGGACTTGGTTAGACGCGGCGAGAAACTTATTGTGTCTCAAGCCGTATGATCGGAACACCGGCAGAGGGTTTCTAGAGGGAATGGCATAACGCAAGCGTCTTCTTGTTCCATGTTAGATTCTCTGAGGGGTACGGATCGTATCGGGAGTGGAAAAACCCAAGAGCGCCTCTAAAGGCTAGGACCTCGACTCGGGTTGCCGGGTTCTGAGGGTGGAGAAAATCGCACATGTCTGCTCTTGTTATAAAGCGTGTGTAAACCTGGTCGAATACTGTGTCTTGCGCCTATGCTATGTGTATGTGAAAATTTGTAGTCTGGAGTTAATAATGAGTCTTTTAAATGTTGATGTTAAAACAAATAAAATTTCTTTCTAAATTACCTTTTTAAAATAACTTATGGTTACATTACAATAATAATAAACTGTATTACAAAAATGTAGTTTAGCCATTCTAGCAAGGAACACAAAACTTCGAAAAATACTACATTATTTGAAAGTGTCTACTTGTTGGTAAAAACGTTGGTTTAGGTAAAAACTTCTAATTGATCGGAGGTAAAAAATAAATAAAATACAATTTCAATAAAAAAACATGTTCTTATGTTATTTCAAATATTTAATTTGAAATAACGTAATTTGGTTTATTTCCCTGTTTCCTTTATCACCATGAATTCATAGAAAGTCAATGGGTGCTCTTCATTGTCCACGGTAATTCATGTGTCTACAGATAACAATTGTTTTGTTTGTTTTGTTCAAATAATCGCCCGATGCCTTTTGCTTTATCTTTAAAGTTCGAGAAGTTAGTTGACGTAGCCGCTACCGCTTTCTGGTTTCGATGTTACAACTTAAGTAACGATCGCATTACCATGTCGAAAAATGGGTGACCGAATTCAAATACAGATACAGTTGGCCTGTACTATCCCATTATTGGACAAAGGCCTCCCCCCATTTTCCGGCATTTCTCACGATTTTTCGCCACCGTTTGCAATCTATCTTTACATATAATAAAGCTAAAGAGGGTCGAAAGTCTGTACATGGAAGATATTCGAAAAAAAGTTGGGTAGGGAGACTTAGAATCGATAACACAACACGTTCCAACAGTTTTTAGAATTTCTGTCTGTTTGTCTGTTTATCTGTCTATCAGTTTATTTGACCGCGCATCTTGTATTGTAGTATAAAGAATGAATGCGGGTAGATCTGTATAAAGTGTTTCAATGCAATGTGTAATGTTCGCGTAATTTATATAAAACTTAACGAGAAAGCGATTTGTTTCCATTTTGTCAGATGAAGATGAAAGCAACATTACTCTCGAAATCTTAAATCATTGAAGAACTGGCTACCTTACCCTTAAATGACGGAACATAACGGTGTTGTAAACGTTGCTTGGCATTGTTAACATTATTGTTACCACAAGCTCTGCCACCAAACAAGCCGAACACAATGCGTACCTCTCTTTGGCACACGAACACAGGACCTTTGTATCTTAAAATTACATAGGTACTAGAGGACCACAGAGGTGTCAAAGCTGTTTAATTTTAACTTTTGAGTCCAGTTTTAATATAATACAATAAATATATTTATAGGAATATCAATAATACAATAACAACACAAGTGGTAGATAGTTTTCTACATCTTCTATACATATTATAATATACCATTAATAAAGAGGCAAAGTTTGAAATGAAACAACTTTTACGGATCTACTCGCGTTTATTTTACACATTACTTTTAATTAACGTTTATGCTGACGTTTCAAACCCTTTGCAGGGTCCGTGGTCCCAAGGAGACTGAGGTGTTGGTCGTCTTTTCATAATTAGTTAGTAGCTTGTAAACCATCATTTAAATTTAATCTGGTGCGTTCCGTTTTACGCAGAAAGGTAACGGGTAAACATTAATTAAAAGTAATGTGTAAAATAAAGGCGAGTAGATCCGTAAAAGTTATTTAATTTCAATATGTAGTGTTCGCGTAAACTTTAGAAAACAATAATAGATAAAGTTTGTTTGTTTGTTTGCTAATGGAGGGAATAAAATAAATCCAGACAGGAACAACTAGTCCAATTGAAAAAAATCTTTCACTGATAGAATAATACGTTCCCTTCAGGTAACATAGGTTGTATATTATTAAAAAAATCCTTACTTATAAAATCTTAAGTCAACACCGACGAAGTCGTGAGTAAAGTGCAAATATTTTATATTTTGGAACTCCTTCTCTAAATAAACTTTAAATAAAAAATACCAAAACTCACAAACCGTGCGCGCAATTTGCTTGAAAAGGGGCATGAAGTTTTCTCTTCACGTATTGATACATAGATTTGATACCATTTAAAAGTAAGCCTATAGGTACATCCCACTGCTGTACGTCCTACATGATCTAATGACAGTAGGCACAGAATGAATGTAGGCACAGAAGGTAACCCACCATGCTGGCAAAAAGCGTATTTCAACCGAGACCCACTTTACGAGCCTTCCTCGCACGAACTTACGTACGAATTCTTAAAACTTTAATTTGGTCACCCTTTCGATGACCAAGCATTACGAAAGTTGCTTGCCGCACAATAATTTGATTAAAAACTGAGGTACAAGGAATGTGTAGAGAATGGCTGAGATCTCTCCAGAGGTCTTATTGCGCCGAGTGAGTATAACTCAAGCCATTAGACTAGAGGTAACAGTAAACGCTAGTCGATTAACACGGCAGCCGGTGCTGGAATGTCATAAGTCGTCGGTAACGCGACGCCGCCGAGACAGTGACGACTTAATAAGTTAACTTGTTACGAGACTGTGTAAATTTACCTTAACGCCTGGTGTACCCCCACCCGTCCCAACATTATTCTTAGCTAACGGTGTAATTTATACGATTGCGTACTAAACGCGAAAGCAACAAGACGATTTTAATTACATTCTACGCGGTTGATGTTTGAATTTTTTAATGGTAGCCTCAGCCGCCGTCTTTGCTAGGTTTGGTAAGTAAATGGCGGCGCTGGCGGCGCAATACTTGTATCTATCACCAATATCTATATAATGATCATCATCATCATCACCTCAATCAATCAAAACAAGTCAGTGAAGACGTCGATTAATGTCTGTAAAATATTAAAAAAATGTGTTTTTGTTTTTTCCCTATAATCTCATAAACCTGGCATCAGTTATAAATTGTGATAATATGTTTTCTGACCGGTGAATGATATAATGTGCAAAGAATGTGTAAGGTATTGAACGGTAAGCCATAAAATAACATTGACTAACATTTTTATTGAAGTTCTACGGGATGACAGCTAGGAAACAGGTGGTATTCTATTATTGCTAAATTAGTTGACGTTCCAAATTTTAATGATTAAAGGAAACAATGACGGTTTTTCCTGTTAAATACTGGTGCCACTGCCCTGGATGGCTGGATGAATGGATTTTATGTCATGACTAGACACAGAGGTAACACAATATTTACAGAAATATGCAAATGTCAGTGTGATATACCTACCTATTATTAGTGTTTTTCAATTATTACTTTGAATGTGTTTTCTTTTCTTTTAGGACACAGCTTGGTTAAAATGACAACAAAATAAGAATAATCTCAAATATATTCTTTATATCATCAAAATATTAATAAAATTTTGCAAAATAAATATTAAGTATCTAAAGTATAAAGTCGAAGCATTCGTCAGTGAACATTTTGAGAAGATTAGGATTATTCTGTAAAATGTTTCTCATAGATAATTTGCGTCTATGAAGTAGTTCACGCAAGTCGACACTTGGTGAATCCTTTACTCTATTAGATTCATCTGGCATCTTTATAGGCTGGCTCACACATGAGCATCCAACTTCAGAAAAATATAAGTCTTCTTGGCTGGAATACTGTGTTTCTACTGTATGAAAACGTTCTTTTGTAGCAGAAAAAGGTAGTTCAGTTCTAACCAATTGACTTGGATCAATTAACTTTGGTGGCTTTTGTTTTGGTGCAGGCTTGCCAAGAATTGCTTTAACTCTTTCAAAATTTTCTTCAGTGAAATCTAAATAAGAATTGATATATGGAAAAGACAATCTTTTTATCCAATCCTGGCAATTCCTAGCAGGACATTCACGAAGACGCGGAATATCATCAATCAGCATGGGTTCATCTGAAGATATACTTCCTTTAGGTGTATCATGCGCTGTTGGTGGTAAAGTATCGCTAGAAATAGCAATATCGGACGGTGGTCGACTTGGTATGTCTTGACACTTGCAGCGCTGTGATTCTAAGAATGCTTTTATCTCTTCATATTCATGACATTTTGCATATACGAATTTTCTTTGCACTCTTATGTACGGCAAGTCAACGTCAGAAGCTAAAGTTTCTCTGCTACCATATTTTGGTGGAGTGGGAGGATTTAAATTCCCAACAATTACAAATGGTTCGCATTCGTTAACAGTTTCCTTAATTTCTGGATCCTCAAATTTGAATATATTTTTGAGTTCATTTTCCTCTATCAGAATAGACGCTGCCTTCTGGGGTTGCTTCTGAATTTCATTCATTTGTAAAACTACCATTTTCTCAAGATCTAATAAAAATGTAGTTTGTTCAGGTAATAATTTTAAACTGAAACTTATAAACTTTAAAAACAAGTGTAACACTTTTTTGATTTTATCTTCCCAAGCTTTGTTTATAACACTAATTTTCTCATCTCTCTGTTGAAATGCATTTAAAACACTGTCTCTTTCTTTGATATTTTGCATTCTTTCAGATATATCAGTAGTTTGATAATTATCTAAAATGAATTGCTTAATTTTGCACTTTTTTCTTTCTTCACACATTACGTACATAGTACTGGTTAAATTTTCTGCTTCAATTTGTCTGTAAAACGCAGTCAAGGCGTCATTTCTGTCATATAAAGCTTGGTTTATTAACTGGTTATTTAAATTTAACTCGTTGTCTAAAAGAAGTTTGTAATATTTTGTTAATTTCTTTACTTCACTGTCGTATCTCTTCTTTAATACATCTTGTAATGTACTTCTCTCCTTTGCCAATCTGTGTTTTATTTCAAAATTTAAATCACTAATTATACTTGCATGCGCACTTGTAAGTATAACTTGTAATTCAGATCTTATGTTATTTTCTAGTTCTTGTAAAGACTTCTCGTAAAATATTGATATTTCTTTAGACATAATTTTTCCTTTTTCGAGAAAAATATCATTGTAAATTTTTTTTACCTTTTCTGTAACCAACTCCTTCTCACTTTCGAGTATGTGCAGCCAACCTTTATCGTTGTCATTTATTAGCTCAGTCAAGTGTTTTAAAAATTTTGCACGTTCAGTTTCCAAAACATTATTACCGATAGCAAGGATCCCTTCATGAGTTTTACCTCTAGTAATTTTTGAAGTGAACGGTGGTTTTAATTCAATTATACCAATAAGCAAATCACTGGGGGAAACCCACTCGTCTTCACTACATTCATCATTTTGTGTGACACTTTCTAATTCATCTTCGACGATTTTTTTATAATCACAGTGGTCATCATCAAAATAAATTTCTGCGTACGTGCTTGTCACTCTTTCTTTATCATCTATTAATGAATGACCCTGTTCTGCCATAATATAATTATATTTCCTAAATAATTGTAAAAGTGATTTAAAAGAGATGTTGTAGACTGTCAATGTTATTGACAGTAATATGACAATAACATAATGTAATCCGATTTCTAGAAACGCCCTCTTTTCACGAAGGAGTCGAAGGAGTCTTTTCAGTCTATTTTACGGTGATGACATGAGCATGCCACATGAAAAAGAAAACACGCAGTTTGTAGGTATATGAGTAAAGCTGTAGATATAAACCTCAGAATAATAAATTAGTTATTGTTCTGAGATATAAACAGCTTCATGGTTATATGTCAAATTAAAGTATATTATAGCGTGACTATAACGCAGTAATTTATTATATTATACATACACGTTTAAAAAAAAACTAAAACTAAGTTAAGTAATAATCAACAGTTACAAAACACTGGTTGGCACAAAAATCTATAATTAATAAATATCAACATAAATTAAGGAATAGATTAAATGTAAAAATTAAAGGGTACATTTTAAGTGCTCAAGGGTGTTTTTTATTAGACAACAGGAAGCAAAATTTATTTATTTTATAAATTTTATAAATATTTAATTTAACTTCAGTGCAGCAATTAGCACTTGAAAATAAAAAGTAAAAATTTACTAAAAAAAAGTAGCGTTGTGTTATCAAATTTGTGGTATTTCATCTGCAAAGATGAATCTGCATGGCCATCGGTTGCAACGACCGTTGGATAGATGGCGCTCAATTCCGCTAAAAAGCACTCAAAAACATTAAAAAGCAGTGTCAAAATTCAGCGCTTACATCAGCCTTCCCGGTAGCATAGCGGTCAGTGCAGCCGCCCGGATTGTGGAAGACCCATGTTCGATTCCTGGCTGGGTCGGGTGGGCGTTTAATTTTTTCACTGTATTTTATAAATTTTATAAATATTTAAAATTTACCAAATTGAAACTCGAGCCATAAAATATTGGTATTATCTATTTGGTGACAATATAACATTTTTGGTCTGAAATGCAGTTATAAGGTATTCATATATTTTTAAGGCATTTAATAAAAATATAAATTGTATTCTTTTTATAATATTTTAGGATACACAATTTGGTGATCATTTATCCATTTTGGTAAGCGTTTTGAATTTTATTGGTAGTAAAATTGATACATTTTTGGTAGGCGTTTAAACACATGCCAAAATTAAATGTAATTCTACCTTTAAGCATAAATTATTCACATAATCTAAAAAGTTGCAAAACAAAAAAAAAAATACAGAACACCTATGCGGAGGAAAATGTTATCTAAATTGAATTGAATTTTAATAATATGTATAATGTATAAATATACTTTCAACAGTTAGCCATAAGTTATTATCACACAACAAAGAAGCTTAACTTAAACCTAATGAGTTTTCTGGCAGCAACAAAATAACAGTTAGGTAGTTTGGTATTCAAACTGGCGAACGTGTCGACGGCCTACCCGTGATTAGCGGCGGTGATGTAAAGCGAGCGCCTCGCCGGGCGAGCGCTAGATTTAATTAAATACTTCTTGCACCACCCACCTACTATTTCACCTCATGTACCCGCTACCTTATCTCACGCCGAAGCGAAAGCACGCTGTAAACATTTTTCATGCTAGTCGGGTATAGCGAGATTATTGCACACACATTACCAGAGTGAAGCGTCCATTTTGCAATATTTGCGGCAAAAACAGTCGATCTCGTAGTTCGGTGCGCCCGAACGGGAGCATGTGATAATAAATTACTGGCATATCTCGACTCCATTCTCATTACGGATGCGGCAATGTCCGACGGAGTTTTGTCATAACTCAGTCTCGGTTGAAATTATTTCCGTTGGGTCTGATGAGAAAACTAGAGGTGGAGAACTCGAAATGTAAGTATTCGCGCAACAAGCCTTGGAATAACGACGGGACATATTTCATTCTTAACGAAGTTAAATTTCCGGGAAGACCCTGTAAGAGCGTGCGTAACTCTGATAAAAGGCTACCACGCTACAATACCGATTTTGTATTTGGTTGAGCTGAGTTGATGTTGAGTTGGTAGAAGTAGTAAGTGAATTTACCTACATACCTAATTTATATTATATAGTAAAATAAGTAGTCCAACAAATGCGATTTTTTTACCAGCATGACAACTTATAGAGCAAGTTGATATAATAATGCTTTATATTGTTATGAATGTCAGAACTCTAACTAATATTATAAATGAAAAGTTTTTTTATTTGCCCTTCCTACAAAATACCAACGGATCGAAGTGACTTTTTGTACAGTTGGAGGTGCCGAAAGTGCCAGATTTGGTGCAATTTGAGCGGAATTTATTGTTTCAAAATTGGCTTTCACAATGTTTTTCTATTATATATTTTACTTATTTCGTCCCACTGCTAAGCAAGTATTTACCCCAGACCTTTGCGTAAACGATATAACATGAATATATCAATGTTAAATCGTTCCGTATAAAAAATAACCCAAACGGAACGTCATTTATCCCAAACTTCCAACGTTTGACGCGCCCGCGTTAAAACAACAAACATAATTCAGAAACTGGCAACAAGTTGGATTGTTTTCTACACATCATATCGGCAAATAAATCTTTCGGCCGCTTATCTGACGTCAAAGTTAATTCCTATGCATAATTCATCGCGTCGATTCCACGAGAGGAAACTTTCTGGACGTTACAAGCCCTCTAAAACTGATGTGCGTCTTATAGCCGGACGAAACACAGACAGCTTTTACGATACTTTATCAACTGTTTATTGTTGACGAGGAAAACAGTTATTACTTAAACATTAATGATGCTGATATATGCGAACCCTTATATGAACTACAAGTCATTATATGTACACTAGTTGTTGCCCGCGACTTCGTTCGCGAAGACTACAGTAAAAAAACGATAAAATGGAAGTAACTGTATTTAGTAGTAGGTCGTACACCATTAATTCATTAAATTGCATTGTTCATACTATTGTGGAACATTACTAATTATTAATTCATATTAATTCGTTACATTACAGCTGCAAGTGTCATTTAAGCATGGTATATTAAAAGTAAAATTTTTGAATCATAACTAAAAATCGACATCACCTATTGTTTCCATTGTGTATCCAGGTAAAAGGTTGCATCACATATTCGATATAGCATTTCCCGATACAGTTTCCTAAACGCTTTGTAGTTTGTAACTTTGCTGTCAACAAACATTTTTTTGCCATAAAAGGGGTTTGACACCTTTTGGTACAAACTAAACTGATTGGCAGTTCTGAACTTTGCTCCTGACGGGTGGGTATGCGTAACGCATTTTCGACTAGGCACAAGCAAAGATCAGAATTCCGGTATACACAAAATTAACGAATCGCAATACGCTATTGTTACTACAACATTGTTTATTCTCTATTTATTTGAATATATCTTATCTCATAAGACTAGAATTCTTTTTTTGCTTTAGTGAGGGCTTGGGGTCATGATCATTTTCATAGTCAAAGAATAGAAAAAGCAAACAAACATAGTGAACAAACTTATGAATGATATATGGGTAACAACATTAATGGGAGAGTTATCTGTAAATGAAAGAGTTAGTTCACATTTTTCACAACGACCTCCGTAGCCGAGAGGCTTGCACGCCGGACTTTGGGCGGCGCTAACTCCTGAGGTCCCGGGTTCGATTCCCGGTCGGGTCAATGTCGAAAACGAATCTTTTCGATATTGTGTCGGGTCTGGGTGGTTGTGGTACCGTCGATGTTTCTGATTTCCATGAAACGAGTGCTTTAGCTACTTACCTTGGGATCAGAACAATGTGTGTGAAGTTGTCTCATATTTATTTTTATTTATTTATTTATTTTAGCAGCGTTTTTTAAAAATAAGAGCAACAGCAATAAGTAAACCGATAACTGAGATAGAGTCAGTAATGTCACAGACATGAAATCAGCTGGTGATGATAATAAACTTTATCACCAGCTCATTTTATGTCCCCACTGCTGGGGCACGTGCCTTCCCTATGTATGGAAACACCACAGATACCGGGCCATAAACCACCACGCAAGCCCAGTGCGGACTGGTGGTTGTTAACGAATGCTAATGCAGCTTTGATAAACTTCTTAACGTGCCTTCCAAAGCACGGAAGAGCTTAAAATTATACATTTTTGGTCACCCATCCGTTAACCATCCTTTGCGAATATGCGCTTAACTTCACTAATCGTAACTTTGCTTTTTAGTATACTTTTTAGCTAGTTACAGCCTAAATTGTTTGGCGTACTGTGCAATTTGTAATACATGGTATCACTAATAAACAATTTATTCTTCTAATAATATTGTATTTTAAAGAAATATATAGAACCTTACAACATTAAGGTAACGTCACAATAAAGAGCGTATTTCGGGACAAGCGTTTGTCACGCGCGACATGTGAAACAATATTTCATACTTACGCGGCACAATTCGAGGAACCGCTCCAGAAACAGCGTGCTACTCGCTGATAGCCGCTCGTGATGTTCAACCGTTTCATCTTCCCCTATCAGTCTCTAGTGCGATTTTTATTTGCCATGCGATCACGTAAACAAAGCTCTCACTCACCAAAGGATAAGGAAAATAAATCTGTGATTTCGAATTTGGAATGCAGATTCCAACGAAAACACACGTAGATTATTCTTTTTTCAGGATGTCTAGTGCAAGTTTTATTTACCATTCGATCACGCTAACGAAGCTGAAGCAGCACCGCCTTGGTGCCAAATAAGAAAATAAAAAAATCCTATACAAATTCTCGTCCACATGTTTTGAATAAATATATCAAAAGTCGCACCAGTCACTCATTTATTTAGTTAATGGTATATTATTTTAAGTCGATCTTCGATTTTCTTTAGAGATTTTATACACAGGGACACTAAAAAAAACCGTAACAGTTTATACAGTTACCGTATAAAGTCGTATAAAGTTATCTTAATTAAAGTAGGTTTTTTTTTTTAAATCACATTTTATTCTACACCGTCTAAAATAGATTTTCATGTAAAAATAAGCGAATGTAGGTATTTTTATAAAGCGAGTTGTATTCTCCGCACTTTGCACGTAGAGTCACGAGCATTAACATGTCAACAAAATAACTCTTAATACAATGGAATAAGAGTCAAAACTAGTCAAAATTGTATACATATTATTGCTCGTGGCTGTACTATCGAAATCGTGTTGAACTGTTGATTAACAGGCTGGATGCTGCGAGCACCGACCGTCGCGTCCTCAGTAAAGTGCGCTCGGCGATTGACGTGACACGAATTAATCCATCCATGTTTTTAGAGCACCACCTGTCATCCCTGCAATTTGTCTGTTGCAAACAGTTGCAAACGCATTTCGTATAAAAACTATTGTACGATTAAAAATAAATAACTTCATATTTTCCGCCAATGTGAATTTTGATCTGTCGCAATTCTTAATTTACTTAACGATAACAATATAAACTTACAGCTATATAGCTTACAGTCATAAAGCGAATATAAAACTTTTACATAAATGTAGAGTAGATAACAACATAAATTAAGTGCAAGGTTTGTTTTTCTTAAATGCAAAGATATTTTGGACTAGTATCAATTAATTTAAATCATGGGTCATATGTAAGAGATATAATATTTTAATCAAGTGGACCTTTTGTCATAAACAATCATAAATGAAACGAATTCTACGGTGTCATCCTAATGGTGGAGATTGACCGAAGTGTAACAAACGTAACATGTTCGATGCGAGCATTCGCATGGTCAGTACATTGAGCCGAGCCGCTCGCTGTCATCGGTTAGTCAGCAATGACGTATCAAGCTCGCCGAGCATGGTGCACACGCCTGCACATCAACCTACCACAAACTGTTAAATTTCCTCAATAGACTTTCAACTTTATTCCTTAAAAATGTGGTTAAAAGTGTATTGAAGAAATTTGACAGTTTTAGATAGTTGAAGTGCAGGTGCGTACGTTACGGTTACGCTACTATAATACGCTCCGGTCAGACGCCACCATAAGGGATTATGTGTCATGATACCCTGACACCCATGTTCTGATTATTGTACAGACCGCACATATAATGGGTATGTTCAAATAAGTGATGTCAGTTATTTTGCAACTCGCAGCAGAAAAAGGCTCGCACCTTGCATATGCGTTCAAATGTTCTGAACTTAGTGTTAGCCTGGCTGTTTGTTTACTACATTTAAATTCAGTGCAACGACTCGGGGAAGGAGTTTTAGCATTTGTCCGGTGCAGCTGAACTCACACACAGAATTGTAAATTTATTCGTCGGTTTCTTAACATAGGTCACTGAACTGTGTCTTCCTGTCTTTAAGCTACGAGTACCTATCGTTAGTAACTACCTTTGACATTAGATAAATTCAAAAGTTTTAAAAATCATATATTTAACATTGAGTTCAAGTTTTATCGCCTCACGACGTGCCACAAGTCCCACTCGATGCTACGTAGTTAAAACAATTGCATCATAGGCAAATTTGTGGAGTCTCAATTTACAGAATAGTTAATGCAACATCGTTGGTAGAAAATTGGGAATTGTCGCTTTTTCTGCCAATATTTACCTATCCATGTGCTACAGCCCGACTTAGAGAAGTAGAAAAACGTGTCGCCCTCCAAATATAGCTGTGACAATAAGCGAAATCTTCAAGGAAGCGCGGCGCGTAACTGCCTCAGAACTTGAACGTTCACTTACCACGCAACTAATTTAAGATCTTCCATTAGCTGAACCAGCTTTGGGATCATTTGAACGGGCTCAAAACTGATACAGCGCGCGCTTTGCGACAGCATTGATTGTATGAAATTTCCGAGTAGCATGTCCGCTCACTTATTGCCAGGGCTGTACGTGTTATTGCAGCTAGACACGGCACAAGGAGGTGTTGCTTATAATTTTGCCGGCATAAGATTGCGCCGTAATGCCAGCCGAGGGCCCCTGAATTGCTGTATTTCCTTAATAGTCTGCATTTACCCCCGCTAACAATTTGTGACGAGACGTGAGCTAAATTGTCGCCTGTAGGAAATAAACTAATTTACTTATGTAGGTATGACATTCGTAAAGCGCGCCTTGCGATTCCGAGTGGCTATTGGGGTATTACGATGATTCACGGCAGTTAATCTTTGAGTGAAATCAGGGAAAGTTTTGGTTGTTGTCGGGGTGCTATGTTTAATAAGTGTCTTTATATTGTTTTCTAAAGTTAACGTGAACACATTGAAGTGAACTGCTTTTATGGATCTACTCCCGTTTATTTTATACATTAGTTTTATGTGAGGCTCATAGCATATTAAATAAACGATTCAATAATTCGACAGGGAAAACTATGTGTAGATAGCCCAAAAGGCAGCGCTGTCACCTGGTTTGCGAAAGGTCGTGGATTCGAGTCGCAACTTTATTCTAAAACTTGAAAAAAGTCCGTTGTTTCACTTTTTTTACTCTGTAGGTAATTCACGATATTTTAAGAATCGATGGAACTAGAAAGAACCCCACTTCTACCCACTTCTAGAAGTGGGTTAATGTTAGTAGTCTAATGTGGCTATGAGAATTGCACCACGGTTACTCGCATTCGATCTCTACGTTTGGACACCGACCCATTATTATTATTTAACTACATTATTGCATTATTTATATTTACTGCCTATATTACCAAGTTTACTGGCTATGTTGTTACTGTTTAAGCAAAGGTCGTTGGTATAAGTTCGATCCAACGCTTCTCTGGTTATGAGTAACGAATGTCGCATATTCTTTGTTAACTTTACTCGTACAAAATGTCTTGAGGTAAATATAGTGGTCGTGCTCACAGATTCTACTGCATGTTCCTGTTTTATGATGACAGCGGGCCATGCAAGGTAAACTTACAAGTTTGTGGTATTCTTTACAGTGCTTGAGCGCCACCTAGCTTTCTCAGAATGCTATCTAGCCTTATAAACGACCTTTTATATTTTTATCGTAATTTGTAGCGATCACTTGATTTCAATGATGTGTGCCTTTCCCCAGCAGTGGGATAGTATATATTTACTTACTTTTTTAACAATAAATTGAAAGTAGGACATGATTGTGGACATTTTATAATACCAGAATCGAGGCCCATCTGGAGTCTTACCATGAGGTCTTAAAACGGTACTACTGCAATGTTATTGCAGATGTAAAAACGAGACGCGTGTACATACGCCGCTACAGGCGTCTCGTTTTCACAACCGCAACAACAACTTTAAAAGCTCATGGCAAAAGGCCCCAGGTCTTGGCAAAGGGTGGCCCATTAGTTAGCATTTTAAAACGCAAAACACCCCGTTGTTAGGCACAACGAACCCTAACCGAGCCAAAGCGATATTTTCCGTTTCAACGAGTAAGCACGTTTGCTTTAAATCTTGGCCCACATTAACTGAGACAGCCGGAGCCCGGAGTATTTAATAATGAATTCTTTTCTGGCACGTACTTAATACCGTGGCAATTCTAATGGAGGTGGAGGACTCATAAAACGTGTCGTTGTCGTCCCGTGAGTTTAATGTCATTAACACTTTGTAGTTTAGATTGCATTATACTAGCGCGTAGTTTTGAATATAGACGATGATGATTTCGACAAGCCGTTCGGTATTTGTGTATCTCAGATGTGTATCAAGCCCAAAGAGAATGAAACGGCCCATTAATTAAAGAAACTTTTAGTATGAAACCTTCTTTGATTAGCCAAAAAGGAGTTCCACATTTAAAGCAAATAGGTTTTATTTTTGAGAAACAAATGTTTTGTTCTTGATATCGAAGGAGGTTCTGAGTTAAAGGATCATCCATATTCGATTTAATACTTGTTAAGCTTAGAGCATGTTAAGAGTAACTTTGTCTGTGAGAGTAACCAATAATATGTATATTAGAATTCTTAAGAAAATGTAACATTATTTTCTATCACTCTAAAGTTGATTATGTGAGAATGTGACATTAATTACGTAAATATAACACTTGGTACATAAAGTAAAAATAAATATTTGTACGTAGCAGATGTCGCATAGGGTAGTTTTGGTTGTCGGTAAACTGAGAGTCACCGTGTCTGACTCTGACTCGCACTTGCCTGGTTCTGCTCCTCCTTGAGTCGATTTTTAGTGAAATTAAGATTTTACACTTCACACATGGCATTTTTAGACAGGCGTATAAAATGGGTTGAGATATTTACGAGAGTGTGAAACACATAATCAGTGATTATTATGTTGAACAATTAGAGGTAAATAGTATACTGTAGACTCAATTACATTTTAAAGGACTGGAAATATTTAACGAATTATTATTTTAGCAAATGTTTAAATAAAAGTCTTTAATCATTGAAATGCCTGCACAATAGAAATGTAATGCCAACAAAAAAAGTCTTTATTATTTGTACTAGGTGTTGTGGTATTTAATTATAGTATTTCACAAAGTTAATGGTTAAAGTTATGTACCTACTAAAATATATGATTTTAATGAAGTGCGTCATAAACCGTCTCGCCGAGGCCCCTGAGTTTAACTCCCCCATTAACACTTATTAACATTTATGCAACGCTGCCAGGGGATACTGTAAAAGTATGGTATTTGTTGATAAAAAGTTTGTTTTCATTCATAACTAACCGCCAATCTGATAATTATCCCTTCTCACATATAGCAAATTTACGATACCAATGGCGATATAGACTAGTACCGCTAACTGCAACTGCAGTTGGCAAATTGCAATTGAAGTTGGAAAACTACAACTGAAGTTGGTAAATTGCACTTGAAGTTGGTAAACTACAACTGAAGTCGGCCCATTGCAATTGCAGCCCGCATATGAATCTGAACCGGCCGGCAGAGTGAAGTTGTCTGATGCTGCGTTGTTTTCACGCTGCACCGGTTGTCTTCGCGTCTGGATTCCATTTCCACTTAGCATCATGTGGTGTGGAGTCATTTGCCGTGCTAAGTATAAAAAAAAAAGAACACGGTCAATATCGCCGCGTTTGTAAGCTAATGATAATGACAATTTAGCACATAACTAGGTAGTATAAATAGGAGCTAGTCGTAAACTATGTTCGCGGTGAAAAATGCATTTTAAAATAGTTTCATAGGTACCCAAGATAACAGAGTAACATACGTGCATACATACTTACGCATCTACATCTACAACAAATATTTAACAAAAAATATTTTTAATGTCCTATTAACACATATAACATAACTGTTAACCCATCCAGAAAAGATAATACGCTTGTTTAGCTATGGATTCGCATTACTAGTGTAACGGAACTATAGGGGGATTGTATCACGATTTCTCTCATCGAGAACGGGCCATAAACCACCACGCGGGCCCAGTGCGGATTGGTGGTTGTTAACGACTGCTAATGCAATGCAATTTCTCTCGTAAAACACGAGAGGAATTGCATTGACACATTACATACCGATTATAATTGGCAAATTGTGTGTCAGCACCACCCAGGGCGCTACGTATCGACAAGTAAGAGTATAGTTATAGTTACGTCTGGAGATCGGTAGCTAAATGCCTGCCCGGAATCCGGTTCTAGCCCATTGCCCACTCTCCACAGTTTAGTTGCATTACATTAGATACTGCCCGCATACCGAGTATTCCGCTCCTGTTTGATTGGAACCATTCAAACTATTCTGCATTCGTTATCTTTTATAGTTATTACGGTATGTTTATCTGTATAGACTTATAACGGCTTCATTAAGAGGATAAAGTTACTGAATTATCAAAACTGATTCGATGTTGTTGTTACTGTATGAATGTTAACGAAGCCACGGCTAGTTGTTGTTTAGCCCCCCCTCCCCCCCTTCTCCCAAGAATCGCGCTACTGGTTAATTATCATACTACTTATTATGAAGGTATGAAACCGAACATTTTTTTTCTTGATCTCACCTGATGTTAAGTGATGATAAGGTCAATTGGTGGAAACGCACTTCACCCGGAATCCTCAACTAGTGAGGCACTGGCTATCATATCTCTGGCTGCCGGAACACAACACGCTACCTCTGGGTCTAAACCGACCACTAGACCACGGAGGCGGTTAATATTTACTTAACTACGATTTTTTTCTCATATAAGTCAACGTCAAAGTCTTCCCAAGCGTTTTGTCTCATAACATTTTCTGTCAAATGACTACACAGAGCATACCTTTTATATTTAAACAATACTAGCTCGTCCCGCAAACGCTCCGTAAAGTTCACATGAAGGCTACGTTCGCTACGTGCCACAGCGACATGTATGCTAATGATCAAAGCAGATAAACGTTTTGACCGTGCGCTGTCAGGTTACGTACGTGTTAATTTTATTGGGGTCCGCAGCCGCTGACGTCTGCGCACCACGTGACTGGCTGTCAGCTGTTTGAAGACGGTCGGCGCCGGAGCCCGCGAGCCGAAGACAATTGAATCATAAAAGGTCACGTGACACACGCCGGCCCTCCTCACTGCTTTGTGGACCCACTTTGTCTGCGGCCAGACGGCTATCACGCAGTGGATGACGGCTTAAACAACTTAACTGTCTCATGTCTTGAACGTTGTTTTAAATCTTTTGATTTACACAAACAAAGTTGCCGTTTAATGTAGATAGATGCATTGTGTAATTTGGGAAGAGTTGTCCCTAAGAGCCCCTTCACACTAGCATTTCAACAGCCTAGGCGTTAAATAAAGTACCGAATTAGCATTTTTTTTTAAATTTATTCAAAGCACAACAATCAACTACATTTACATATTAAACACAACATTGTAAAACTAACGTGCATTGACATTAGCATTTACTTTAATTAGCATTAGCATTGACTTGCCTCTGAACTGAACTCAAAAACTAGAAAACAATATGTGAACTCAAAAACTGACGCAATATAAATCAGCCTTTACGTCTGCTACGTAGCGCAGGTACACGCCTACATATCAACCTATCCAAAACTGTCAAATTTGTTTAATAAATATTCAACCATATGCCATAAACATAAAGTTAAAAGTTTATTGAGGACATTTGACATTTTTCGGTAGACTGATACTAAACGCATCCGTCTATTGCTCAACAAATTGGACACCCAATTGCGCAACCAATTGGATTGAATTGGATTTGAAGTTAGAGACGTACACTAATATTTGTATAGACGGCGGGATTTAAAAATGCAGCAAATGCAAGAATACAACTTTGAAACAGAAAAAACCCTGATTGTTATATATGGTGCTGGTTTAGATCCCGCTTGTGGATTTTTTAAAACTTTTCTGTACTAAAAATTGTCCGCAATAAAATTGTTAAGATTACCTTTCCTATTTTTATAAATACGCCGACCGAAAAACATCGCATCTAAAGTCCAACAAATCAATAAACGTGTATTGCACAGCTCAACAGCTTTGAATATTGATGGAGCATAGACGGCGTTGCGTGCGAATTCGGATACTGCACATAATATTCCAACGGGCCGTAATCCGTAGCTTGCGGGTGTCGTAATCAAATCCTGGGATGGTTCTAATCGAGGTGGGCCACGCTCGACCTCCGTCAAATCGGGCTAAGGAACAGGCCAAGTGTCACTGGCCGAGATAACTGACCGCCCTCCGAGGATTATGGCGCGTTGACCCTCGCAGATTCCGTCAAAACTCACCGATGTTTGCCCATGAGCTTTTTGTTTTATGTAATAACTTTAAAACTATCATGGGTAATTATAATATTATTAATGTTAATAATACTTAATACCACTTTAAGCGAAAAGTTTTGTAACTTTAACTTTAAGACAAAACGGTATATGGCTGAGTGATTGTTTAAAGGATTCATACATTGCTACTGATAATTGTTGTTTTGGCGACAGAATGTGATAAGAAGTGTTAGCAAGCCAAACAAACTTAAAGTGAACTACATCGACAGCTAAATCGAGTTCAATAATATCTAGGTACCTTATTCAAAGACTAGATTAAATAATATAGTGGTCCCTTGGGAATCAAACACGGGACCTCTGGGTTCGATACCGCAGGTAAAACCGCTCGCCGCAGAGGTGGTTGATATGCAATATTTTCAAGGCACGTGTTTCTAAATACGATAACGTAAGTATGTTCATAGAAAGCAGTGGTTCGATATTTAAAATCTTATCACCCATTTAAATTAAAAATCGCATTCATTACATATTCAAATTCTGTTCCAAAATTGAAATAATAACTCATTTATTTTGAGTTCGTCACTCAAAAATGTTATGAAAACTTATATCAATTAAGCTCGTCATTGAAAACGCACGATTTAACGATCAACTCACACAAAGGAGGGAGTATTCACATCTCGTCCGATGTTCTTTGAAACTGCAAGCTTTTCATTAGCCTCAACCAAGTGGCGTAATTAAATAAATTGATCGTTAGTATCATAAGCCCGCGTTTGGAAACTTTCTGGGCCGCAACGTGAACCAACTCTACAATGAACTTGGGAAGTTCGCAGTCGTATGTTTCATCTAACGGCCAGTTACCGAGGTTTGCTTTTCATTTTGTGCTAGTGATGTGAGTTATAGCGCACGAACTTTACTATCACTGCAGTTGTCTTCGGTAGAAGATGGGCAAAAGATTTTTGGCGCTTTGTTGAAAGTTGTATTATTATTGCGTACGTGTTGTTGGTGTAGTTATGATGAGGGAACTCGGTACCTGCCGTTCGTGGTTAAAACTACTCCGTAAAAGAGAAGAGATGTTTGGTTTTGACTTTTAGTCGGTAGGACATCCATCCCCTTGTAAGGCCTTTCGTAGTGGGGGGGGGGGGAGTGGGAAGGCATGAGTCCCATATAACCCTGGGTCGTTCTGACTCTCGTGTAAGGCTTTTATAACACAACCCGAAAGCAATTTCTCTACCTTCATCTCACTTGATGATAAGTGGCGATAAAGCTGGAAGTGGACATCTCATTAAAAGAACCTACATAAACTTACCCAAATAAAAGTATAAATACGAATAAAACTACTAATATACTGTTACGGTTATTACAACATCCAAATATTACCAATACTTCCAAACGCCTAAAGATGTACAATCGATTGTCTTCTCGTTTACCCAAGAATTTATATTGTCAACGTAAGGGGGGCGCAGGGCCGCTGCAACATATTTCACTACATAAATCATAACTTTATTTCCTCTCGCTCACGGCTGCTGGTTCCGAGAACGAGGTGTCTTTGAAATGGCTTTAAGAGTCCCGCCACGCCACAACAAAGGACCCGAATTCAATTAGGTGCGGATGGTACGGTGTAGACGTTAATATTATTTCTAAATATGCAATTTAATGAGATGAAAGCTGCAGATCTCCTAGCGGGTGTAAGTTTCCGTGAAATGTTAACGGCACTAATAAAGCAGCTGAGGTACGAGTAATGCATTTGCGTAGTAGGTACCTTATACAAAAGGCTTCGTAATGTATTTAGTAATTTAATTTGTTGAGTACAAGCAGAACTATCATGGAATTCAGTTGGCTTCTGCTTGGTGTTGTTTGAAATCGGCCTTTGAGACCGAGAACGTGTGTGAAATCACATTATTTGCTAAATTCGCACGACTGAGCTGATGACCTTTAACATGGTCACTCGTCATGCGAGCTTCTTGCCCCGGTTAAAAGGAATGATAGTTTTTATTAAACAAGTTTAAAACATCTGCGTTCCGAGGTAGTTTTAAATATTGCGCAACAAAGTGTTGGAATAACATCCCCCCACCAATACGTGATTCTCCAAGTACTAATAGTTTTAAATTTAAATCAAAAAATATACCTATACCATACCGTAGGAGTTTCTTTAATAAAGATATATGTTTACTAATAATAACAGTAGTTTTGTTTGTTTACGGTTGAATTTCGTCTGCTGGGCGACCAATCGTATTGGATGGTCGTTGATGCAATGTATAAGTAGTGTGTATGTGTAAGTTTTTGTGTATACGTGTATGTAATATGTATAAGTGTGTATTGTTGTTGCTTTATGGTTGTGCTCCCTCCCACACTTAGGTGTTCGCGGAAGACCAGCGTCAGGTTTTCCTATAAACTAGGAGGCCTGACATCATGCTGAGCGGGCACCTGTTAGTGCCACTTATTTTTTGAATTTTTAATGTAATGATGTGTGTTGTGTCACTAATAAATGTTTTCTATTTCTATTTCTACTAAGATAAATAAAAACTTAGTCAGCGATAGAAAGACATGCTGTCTCCAATGTTCTGCATGCGGGAAGGCCTTGAGTTTGTATTAATTGCATAATGCAATTTTAGGCATGATGGTAACACCTTTCAACTTTCACCAATTGATATAAGTGTAACATTGATCGCAGCTGTAAATCTTTAAGTAGCTGCAAATATGGGTATCCCTAGCGTTCTAGGCGTCTCTAGTACTATTCCCTCCAGACTCAAACCGTAAAACTACATGTGTAAAACCACTGTAGAAAACAGGAGCTGTGATCAATGTTAAATTTGAATCGAAAGTAACCCCGTTCTACCGTACTTACTAATTGTTTTATCAAGGTATGATTAGTTTACTAGTTTATAATTAGTATGGAATGTATTACAGAAGAAGCAAGTGTCAATTTCGTGTGTAAGATCACAAGAAAATAGTGTGAGCTTAAGTATCATTAACAAACCAAGCTTTTGTTAAGGCGCGTGGCGTTGCGGGAACACAGCGCAGCTAGCATTAAATATCTGAAATTATATTATCGCTTGCAACATAATAAACAGCCGTTTGAGCACCGACTAACCGCGTAATTGCTAACGTACCACTGCCGCGCCGAGAGAGTAGTGTTACCGTATTACGAGTATTTGCGCCCCGCCCGCCCTTAACAGTTTTAGTTAGAGCGATTGTTTATTTTTTAAATATCTTACGGGTAAGCATTTGGCTTTCATCTCAACTGATGTTAAGCGAGGATAAGGACGAAGGTAGAAGCGCACTTCACCCTGAAATCCCAACTCCTGAGGCACTGGCTATCTCGTCTCTAGCTGGAACACAACAATGCTACAAATATTGATGTTATGGCGACATATTTAGATAAGATAGTTGTAGCTAGCCAGACGGACCAACATCCCTACCACCAACCTAACCGAGTACACAAATATGTACCGCTGGGAATCGAACCCGGGACCTCTGGGTCTTAACCACTAGACCACATAGGCGGTTGATGATTGTTAATCTTTTCATCTGCTTTTTCTTCTTCGTTTGCCAAAAAACAACCAGTATTTGCATTTTATCTTTAAGTTGTGATAGAGTGCAGAGTTGGGATAGTGTCTTAGTCATTAAAGAGAAACAACTTAAGCTATTATATTTTAATTAAGAGAAAGAGGAGCTCCATGGCCAAGTTGACAGGTTGCCCGTCTTGCAAACTTCTTTCGCAAGGCCGGCTACTTATCCAATGACTAAATACTTCTTCAAATCGACCTCCTCCGCGCTTCGCAAAGCATAATAAGGGATGGGCGGTTGCTGTCGTATGATGACAGTCATAATCCACTAAACCGTATTGGGCTAAAATGGTACGTCATGGCCATCTATGAAATCCAGCCAGCTGATGATGATGATTTATATTATATATTATAAATTTAAGGTCAAATCAAAGACAAACTTCAAACAACCTTCTGAAAAAAAATCGTTCATGTTGTGCTCGATACAATAAGTTAAAAAAGTTAAACATACATTTTTAAAACAATATAACACCTCCGGCGCCGCCACACTTAAAATTTAGTTCCGGGAAGTGAGGTTTGCTATTCCCTATAATCTTCAATGTTAATTTTTATAAAGTTTAACGGTGTTTAATGGAAAATCTGAAGCAAATACTCTGATATTCTACGCACACCTTGTTAATTACTTTACGTTACGGCTGATTGGCACTGTCCGCGGTAATAGGCTGACCGCTGTAATTTAATTTAATTTATTTTTAATTTTTTTTTTTATTATTAATTATTTTTTTTATACCTGACATGCTTTACTTACTATCCTGGCCAGCTATCATTAGGCTTTGGCTTCAAAATCTCAATCAAAACCTACAATGGTGATGAAATCGAACTTCTACATTATTAGAGATGTAATTAATCTCCGTTTAAAATAAACAACAAACATTCGGTAACGATGTCAAGCTCTCTCATGTACAACAGAAAGGAATTGTGAAGCAAAACGGAGCACAATGCACTTCCAATGGTTCACAAGGCACATAAAATTAACGTGCAGATTGTAACAAACGCCTGCTCGTTTGAGATCGTTTTAGCAGTATTTCCTGCCAATTAGCGTCGTGAAAACAGACGTGGACCAAACAAAGGCGAGGGCGGCTCATGAATTTATTGTTAGGTTATACGCCTTAAGTTATTTAAGTGTACCTACGCGGGACGGCGTTATTCACGTGCGCAGAATGCAGCTTCCTGCGACAATTTATCATGAATCTTTAATTAAACTTCAGCCGGTGACTGTTGCGTGCGGTGCTCATTGTGTCTGGCAATAAGTCCCTTTAATCAATTGCTCACTATTTAACTTCGTGTACTTGGCTGATCGTGACTAATAGCATTATTATCTTGTTTTTATTTTATGTAATTACACATAGTACAACATTGTTATTTATTATTTTACGTAGAGCACGTTCAATATTATGTTTGATTTAGAAAGTATGATGTTTCGCTTTATTTTTATGAGTTTTTATCGTTTTTATTTTGACTTAATCACGCTTATAAGTTTAGCGCCGTAGAATTAAATGGCATTTATTATTGTTTTTGCATCTTTTTGGTGTACTAATGGACTGTTAATAAATGTTAGAGAACACAAACTATATATTTCAACACGTACAGAATAAATAACTTTATTTATTACGTTATACGATCCGTTCTGTTTGCGGAAACATACTTTAGAACCAAATTAAATGGTAAAAGTTCTGAAGTTATTCCGAGCTCGTTTATAACAAAATTAAGCACTTGTGTCTGTTTGCTGGTAGGATTCAATTAAAAAGTTACCCGACGCTGTATACCTTAGAATAGTGTCTATTCAGATTCAGTAATAGTTTTAACCATTATAGTTATGGACTTGATGACTTAGGAATTGACATCCAAAAAAATAACAAAAATCAGATACAAAATCCACTCCAACTGCTCTTGTGGTCGAACCACTGATCGAACATCGCTAGTTCAAACCCAACGGGGTATATATTAGCTAGAGCTCGGTTTGGTTAAAGGTAGGGTTTCTTTAATTTCCCCCTAAATATCAACCACCATCTAATCGATGTCTGTCAGTATAAGAGCCCTCGCCACCGTCCGATAATCGGTGACCGATTTTATAGTCGGTGAAAATGAGCATGATATGTTGCAACGCACACGTCCTACCAAAAATCGGTAACAAGAAAATTTCTCAGACCACTGAGAAATTTTCTCAAGTTTTTCAAATTTTCTCAGCTCAACCATGAGCTGAGTTCCTACTTGATGCGCACTTGTATTCTCAGTCGTTATCGTCAATTATCACCAGGCTCGATGACGGCTAATAGCTTCTCAGTGTTGAAGTAAAATAACTATGGCAATGATTTGGACCCTCGATATAGGACATTTTTTTTCTTTTGGGCCCTTTTTGTCTAGGAATTTCTGTAATTTTATATCAATACATTTGTTTAATTAAATACTAATGTCATATTTAACCTTTTCGTCTTAAGGATACCAATGCAATGAAAGACACGCATTTTTTAATACGCATAATTTATGTACTTACAACATTTTCTATACATTATATTTACAATAACAACAATTTATAATTATGATATACATTTCTTTACCTAACATTTTGAACAAAAAACTTCTATACATACACTTTCTAAGCCACTATACATATTTCTAATCAGTAATAATTATGTATTGCAGACATTTTTAACGACACTGATCCCTAAATTATCAATCAAAATTCAGCTACGCAATTTTGTCGCATTTTTATTTGCTAAATCATAGATAATCTTTTTATAGTGTACGATAGCAAACTTCCAAATTTCATACAAAGACAAATTATGTTTCAATTTGGGTATGCAAATAAAATTTGTTTGAACCCTTTAGTAATACAAAGATATAAGAACACAGCGACACAAGTTTTTTGAATAAAAAAATCCTAATAATTTACAACAAGAAATTCCATTAGTATAATATATATACTATTATTATAATAAATTTTGTATACGTGTATCTAATCCGCAGTAAGCATTTCTGAAATAAACTTTTTATTATATTTTTATTATACATATAAAAAATCGTTAATGTTATCATTACATGAATAATAATATTCTATAGAAGCGAAGCAACGTAATTAATGAATTTCGATTATTTTGAAACCTTGAAATTATCATATTAACTTCACCGCCAAACGTTATTCTAAACGTGTTTCCAAAAGGCACTGCTGTTTATTATTTAGAGTAGGTCTAATTTGATATTTTTTATATCGTTGTAATTTTACAATAACAACCAACTCGCCAGTAAATAAGCTAGAATAGAAAATCATTTATAACCAACCATATTGTATACATTTACAATTGTGCTAAGTTTAAAACTAATTAGTAATACTCGTAATTAGTCAGTACTAATTCTATGATCAGAAACGTTTGTACATGTTTTCGAAGTCACCGCCTATTTAAATAAAATTTTATAGGATAACAATTTGCTCTAATATTTTTGGAAACAAACAAAAGAGAAACGATGTAAAACAAACAGTGCGAATAACATCATCGGCAGATGAGACTTTCCTCTCTGGCTGCGCACGCGCCGTGCGGCGGCGCTAGGAACAGCTTACCGTTGGCGCAAGCGCACAGCTGGTAAATGTTCTGGTGGTGGGGGTCGTGGGCGTGGGGCGACGACGGCGGCAGCGGCAAAGCTGACTTCAACTTCGGCATGTATATGCTGGGCGCGTCCAGCCGTATCTGCAAGCAGCATGAAAGGGGATACAGATTTAAAACAAATGAACCTCGTAAGTATCTAATATATTATGACATTATCCTAGACTAACGGTTTATCGAGCCTTATGTAGCACAGATGTCAATTGAGAAAAGAAAAGGAGAAAAGAAGATATGATTTGCGCAAGTGCAAATTTTCATAGGCTACGGTAACCGCTTACCATCCAGCAGGCCGTATTTCTGATTGCTACCTTAAAGGTACAAAAAGTAAGTCATAAAAAATGACCCAGGATTGCGAAAGTTATCGCAACCTGACCGCGCATGACATCCTCCATTGAGCTCTCCCTCTCTCCCTCTCTTATATATTTTTTATTTAAAGCTTGAGGTAGATTACAAGGGTAGATGGTAGTACTGACCGCTCCGGCGATTGACTTGAGCCTGAAGGTGGTGAGACAGCTGGCGCTGATGTCCCCCGCTCGAGACTCCAACGCTATGCTCTGCGCGGCATGCATTTCTAGTGACCGCGTTGGCGATTCTAGCCTGTGCAATATTAAACAATTACGTACTGTTATCACAACCGACAATACAGCTATAGCTGTTATATGTCTGTTAATATCATGCATAGACTTACAGCTTACAGTTCTCCAGTTTACCTTTATTGACGAGTACGTAATATTTTTCAATTCCTCGGTGGTTCAGGCATCCTTACGAAATGCACTGACCTTTTCCGACCTTATCGTCACTTACCATCAGGTTGGGTAAAGACCGAAACTTATAATAGAACTTTAAACATGATAATATAATTATTATATTTAAAGCTTAAGTTTCTGAGCTTTGCCACGTGTTACTGCGGACGTCATATCGCCTTACATTTATCAAATGTATTTAAACCTATCTGTTTAATTTGTTACATGCAACTTGCGAAAAAATAGAGAAATTTGTATTTAATAACACTTTCTTTATTCAATTTACAAACTTTATATTTGTTTAATAACCAAACCAGATCGTTATTTTACTCACACTAACTGTTTAGATGGTGGGGCTCGCACTAGTGGCGTCTGGACCGCCGTGTGCAGGTTGACCCCAGCAGGGCTGGTCACGGTCAGCGTCTCAGCGCCCACCGTCACCGTGTCCTGACCCGCCCCCAAGAGCAGAGCCCCCCGCGCGTCGCGCACTTCCAGCCGGGCCACGTTCACTTCCAGACGGTCATGACCTGCATACAACGCACACTTTGAGAAAAGCCGGAAAGTTTTTACTTTTTTATTTCTTCAAATGCTTGCTGCACTGAAGCTAAATGAAATATTTATAAAATTTATAAAATACAGTGAAAAAATTAAACGCCCACCCGACCCAGCTAGGAATTGAACCTGCGACTTCCGCAATGCGGGCGGCTGCACTAACCGCTATGCTACCGGGAAGGCGGGTGGGCGTTTAATTTTTTCTCACTTCTTGTAAAATTCTCACAACGTTCGCAGAAGCAGCTTTGCTAGTACATTTTTGTCAATGTTATTCGAAAGTTAAATTAAATTTAAAGAGATGCTGTTTGTTGCCGAGCGGGGATTGATGCTCTGATTGAATGCATTATTAGTTCTATCTGCCAAGATGGATTGTAAAATAATTTAAAGTATTAAAAGTAGTAGTATAATATCATAAATAATTGAGCAAGTTCAAATTTAAATGCAAGACTCCAATTCCAATGGCTGCATTACATTATTCAAAAGCTCTTTTTAGATACTTAATCATCGTTTAATGTCCCCACTGCTGGGGCACGAGCCTTCGCTATGGATGGATAGGAAGAACGGGCCATAAACCACCACGCGGGCCTAGTGCGGATTGGTGGTTGTTAACGACTGCTAATGCAGCCGGGACCAACGGCTCTACGTGCCTTCCGAAACACGGAGGAGCTTGAGATGATACATTTTTGGTCACCCATCCGATGACCGGGCTTTGCGAAAGTTGCTTAACTTCAGCACTCGCAGACCGGGCGCGTTAATCACTGCGCCATCGAGCTCCTCAAACTAGAAGTACTTATACTATACTACTATGATACTTATACTAAGTAAATATTAAAGCATTATTGTCAATGTCTCGCCGTGCCTACGAGTATAACAAGACCCATAGCTCTATACTGTTTTCATACATTTTTACTATTCACAAACTCCACTTAGGTGGCCAATATTTAGATTTTGACACCCTACGGCGGCACCCTAGGCTAGGTTTTTTATAATATTTTGATGTTTTGTATGTGCTTTTGTATTTTACTTTTATATTAATATTATAACAAACCTAGGCTAAGGAATTAACGAAATAAAGATAATAATAATAATAATAGAACTTATCCTTACCCAAGAATAACCTGCTCTGCAAAAGTCCATGAGAGTCCCGCGTAGAGATGCTGAAGTTCTTCGAGGACTCCAAAGTGATAGGTTGTCCGCGACGAGACTTGATGCTGGACGCAAACAGTGAGTCTAAAACTAAAGCCTGCCCTAGGAGTTGCAGGCCGCCCGGCACTATACGCAGCTGACCCATTCCTTCCTGGTAAAACATTCAAAACGCATGTTTACAGTCTCATATTTAC
This sequence comes from Eudonia truncicolella, assembly GCA_949315975.1. Taxonomy (NCBI): domain Eukaryota; kingdom Metazoa; phylum Arthropoda; class Insecta; order Lepidoptera; family Crambidae; genus Eudonia; species Eudonia truncicolella. The sequence goes on along the minus strand of OX438829.1, from coordinate 12,291,508 downwards.
AAAGACAATGCAGTGAAGATATATAGAAACGTTCATTTGATAGTTCAAAATATTATTAAAAACAAATCACATATTAAAACTTATAATTGAAATGCCACAACGGCTTCTTCTAGCTGGGAAGAAGACAAGCACAATAATATGGTGTTATTGCTGACATATTAGTTTCGGTTAATTTCTGAGAATTCAAAAAGCTAAGAACGACAAAACATTAACAACTTCACCGAAACGTCATCTATATCGAAAACAATCGTTGTATAAAAAGCAATCGCAGCTTCCATTAAATTGCAACGACAGTTGCAAACAAACTCACCGAATTGAAATCCAAGACTTTCAATACCCACAGCGTGAGCGCCAAGTTAATGATCATCATAAGCATGAGCGCCATGACAAGAATGTAAAGGCATTTCTTCCGCCAACCGTAGATGCCAACTTTGAATTGGCTATTATAACTGTTCCTGATCGAGTCGGCCTTTGTGTCCCGGTCTGCATTGTTGTTCAGGATTGGCTCCGGAGTGATCTTGTCTGCGTATGGTATCCTGAAAGATAGATATTTCTTTCAAACAATTCCAAATGGGCCGATACAAGTTTAATCGGTTGTTTCAAGTTTTGATAAAGAATGTTGTATCGCATTTTTTGTTCTGTTTAGAGGAAAGTTTTGGGGTGTTGGAAATAGCTTTGTATAATATATTCTATCGAACGAATCATAAGTATTAGTAAATAGAGTGCAGTCATCTGATCTCATGCAGTTGTTGGTTTTTCATTCACGTCAAAACACGGCAACGGATCAACGTATTTTTTTTGCGCAGAGTTAGCGGTTCTAAGGACACCTAGGTTATTTATGTCCCGATCAAATACAATGTTCCCGAGTACATTATTGTGTTATACCAAATTTAACACAGCCAGTGCTGCGAGCGAAAGCTAGTTCCTTTCTATATTTTTTAAGTTTTAAAGGTAACTAAGCCACGGTTACTTTGTTTTTAGGAACGCCACACGTGCTGTTCAAGTCATGAATAAGAATTTGTCACGAACGCGCGATAGTGGCGGATAGAATGGCGCCTCTCCAACACATCCTACTTGTATAAATAATAACTTTATTTCCTGGCTGGGATCAACGCGTCTCCCAAAGATCGCACCAAACTTGCACTACAATGTGGAAATCACGTCCTTATGCTTTAGATATATATAACTTATGACTCCTTAAGGTGATGGATTTGTACAACAGAGATCATAAACAAACTTTTCTTTGTTCTTAAGTAAAATAGACATCCATCCCACTCGCATTCGGGCTCGAAATATAAAATTTACAATTTGTAAATGACATTTCTATACTGATCAAAGTGCTATTAAATGATTGTTTTACTCCAGGACATAGCTTCAAAAGAATATTTATTTACGGTTAGTCCTACAAGGAATTGCTTTGTTCAAAGTAGGAAATTGCCGCACTAACATCAAAGTGGAATTGTTTCCTACACATTTCACTTGCATAAATAATAAGTTTATTTCCTGCTCGGGATCGCCGCTGCTTCTCCGCTAACCAAGCGGATCCCGGGGACCTTGTCTTCTGAACTTAAAAACTGGCTTAGCACTTCTCCCAGTATTTTAGCCTTCTTACAAACTCTTAGACATGACTCGGCAATTTCCTTAAATATTAATTCCAATAGTTTCTGTTCACTTTTTGTGCCTTGGGTTCTACCGATTTTTCCTTTTAAAACTTCGTACGCTTCTGCTGTTATATAAGATAATTATGCATCCATTCGACTATCGTCAATTTGTAACAGAAACACTACCGTGGTTCTCGCGCGCGTTAATTCAACATCGCTCATACAGAAACTCTGCTCCATTAAGGTGCTAGGTGAATTTGTCGCGATCGTGTAATCGGAGCGGTGATAATAGCGCTGTTTCAAACACATTTCCTTTGCATAAATCATAACTTTATTTCCTGCTCGAGATCACCGCCGCGTCTGCCGCAATCGCGCCAGACCGTGCTGAGGGATCTTGGGAGGCCCCCTTCTTATAAGCTTTATAGCTCGTGCAGACTTATTTGAGAAAGACGACAAACGAAACAAACGCCGGCGTCGTTGGCGAAAGAGTTTAAACAATTAAAGCGGCAGAAGAAGCATAAAGTATCTTTTATATTTTAGGCTAAATAACACGGCATTATAGCATAGGACGAGATGAAACATTTTTGGTAACCCATCCGATGACCGGCCTTTACGAAAGTTGCTTAACCTTAGTAATCGCTGACCGGGCCCGTTAACCACTTGCGCCATAGAGCGCTTTGGAAGGCACGTAAAGCTGTTGGCGGGACCAACTCCTAGTCGTTATCAACTACCAATCCGCACTGGGTCCACGTCGCGGTTTATTGCCCGTTCGCCTTATCCATCCGATAGGGAAGGGCTCGTGCCCCAGCAGTGGCGACGTAAAATGAGTCGGTATATAATGTGATGTAATACGATAACAAGTCACGGGGCGAAGCTAACGATGTAACAACCTTTAAAAACTCTTAAAAATATTAGATAAGCTCAGTACAGAATTGAACTAGTACAATGCTCCGTCTTTGCCGGTGTCATGTTTTCCACACAGAACTGTTTCTAAATAGCTTCCATCTTCAAATTATATTTTACAGAAAGGCAACTAAGAATCAAATATCAAACAACTATGTCTTTCACATTACATACAAATATTTAAATGCGAAGAGACACCACTTATTGTTGTCACGATACCTACCCACAACTATTGTTTTTTTAATTGAATTAGAATGAGTAACACAAAAGTTCTGGATATGTTGATAAGTGACTATGTTTTCCTATACGAGTATAGTGGTTGTTAACTAGACACTTATTTTATGCTTAAAATATTGAGATACCCTTCGCTGGTCTTTGTGAGCAAATTTGGTGCAGCTCGGTAAACCCGTACATATTGTACGGATGTAGCTGGTCATTAAAAAATAAACTGTTTTTACATCGCCAACGTATGGAATGCTTTTTTAAACTCGCATATTCATTTTACTGCTTTTATAAAACAGTTTTATGACTACTAAATTATTGTATGCCTTTTGATACTTTTATATAGGCATGTATTTTGGTGGTCGTTAAATGTTAATAGTCTATACCGAATTGAAAGGCATATCATTAACATGGATTTAATAATAAAAAGTCATAGGTACGCCATTTGTTTTG